>JAWNOY010000025.1:1435833-2871666 GCA_035045545.1 Drosophila gaucha | reverse complement strand
TTTTTAGAATTTTCTTGGCGTATATTTTTAAGTTTTGTGCAATTTGTAATTATTTTCTTTCCCATTTAACATCGAGGGAATTTTTTTTAATAGACTCACTAGGCACAATAAATTTATGAGAATGTGAAATATGTTAAGTACAATTTAATTTAAAGTGAGTATTATTTAAATATTTATAAATTACTTAAAGCATTTTTTTAAAAAATTTTGTGTAATTTTTTTTTTATCTTCACAATTTTTTTTTAGCTATTTATTAGAGTTTTTAAAAATTTCCTGTTAGGATTTTGCACTCTCTGAAATATCATTACATTATACTTCATTTCGTCTCCTTCTTCTCAAAACTTCAAAACCTTTAGAAATATGTTTCATTAATGTAGCTTTCGTGAGGTAATAGAAAAATGGTTCGAATTCTGCTGAGTTCGTAAATAATATAATCAATTTTGTCAATAAATTCATTTGATGTCGTAAAAGCTAGTTGCAAATCAAGCAAAAATAAGACTAAAATATAAAATATTTTTTTTTTTTTAAATATAATTATAATTATATTATAAATAATTAAAGTAAAAAAACAAATTTAAATGAATTCTTAGCAGCTCTTTATTTTAAGCAAATTATTTATTTTATGCTCACATTAAATAAGTCCTTTAAAAATATTATGAACATGGTTTCTTACAAATATTATTTATTTTATCTATTATTTAATTTAAGTTTTAATATATATTATGTGTTAACTCATTGTGGCAACAGCCTTGAACCGTGTCGCATTGCAATTAGCCATAGGCTAATCAAAATACCACAGATCAGAGTTCGAGTCTTTGTGCGTAGTTCAGGGCACGTTTATCTAATACCTCAGCTAATTGTTTCATCTTGGACAGAGTTCACTGCCATCGAGCCAAAGGCTATGCTAAAGGGCCAACAGCAAGAGGGCCCAAAGGCAGCGTCAAAGTCAACAATTAAGGCAGCGAATAGAAATGCATGAAAGCCCTCCACAAGTGGTCAAAACTTAGCGACCCGAAGTGCAAGTGACGTGAACTGCTCCCATTTTCGGGCTGCCCGGCAGCAAGTTTGCTCGGCTGTCAGTTGCAAAAGTTATGCTGCCAACGAGGGCAAACGTTGGCAATGACTGGCCCAAAACACTGGCACAATGGCTCCGGCTACTGTCATTGTCCTACGCAGCTGAATGCAGGCTGCACAATTAACAAACTGCAGCTAAGTTTCTGCTGCTGCTGGTCACCCTCCACCCTGCATCCTCTCCCCTCTCCCTGCCCCGCTGCCCCTCTGCTGCTGCGGATGGTGGTTATCTAACCAAAAAGTGAAATGGCCGCCGCCAACTGCAAAATGAAAACATGGAAAAACTTTGCCAAAATACAATACGTATGTACTCGCAGTTAACAAACTGTAAATTTGCTGAAAATGCAGTGGAAAACGAAGGCAAAACAAATAAAAATCAAAACAAAATAACTAGCACTGTTAACTTTGTGAAATAGTCCACGGACAGATACCCTGTAAGTAGTAACGAGCTGATGTAATAAACTTTCTTTCTTTGATTTTGGTAGAAATTGAGTGAAGGTATTTATAATAACTTTTTTAGCCTTCAAAGAATATTTTGAAGAGAAGTAGTTGTTAAGCTATCACAAAAGTATATGAAAAGTTAAAATAAATATCCTCATATTCATTTTTAAAATGGTTTTGTGTATCTTTTGGTTTTCGTGGGTTACAAGCAATGCTTTTAAACGTTTTCCTTTATGTATTCAAAGAGTTTCTTCAAGAGAAGTATTTCTAAAGCTATCCCAAAAGTATATGAAAAGGTAAAAAACCTATCCAACTATTCGTTTTCAAAATGGTTTTGTGTATCTTTGATTTTAGTGGCTTACAAGCCCAAGTCTTTAACGATTTTTTTTGAGGCTTAAAGAGTTTCTTTAAGAAAAACATTTGTGAAGCTTTCCCAAAGTATGTGAAAAGGTAAAATAACTATAACATTATGTTATGTATTAAAGATCTAATGCAATTTTAGGTATTCAGCAAAATACATACCTTTCCAATGTTCTATAAATATCTAAGTATGTAAAATGTATCTCAGTTATGCAATATGTATGTATCTTTATAAATAATAAAACTCTGTTTAGATGAAAATGAGATCTAACAAATTTTTCATCATTTTCTACAGTTTTCATAAAAAGTAGTAAGAAAACATATTAAAACGTTCGCGTGTTCCTGAAATTCCCGAATGACAGAACTATATAGAAGAAGAGTGCTTATAATTTCCGAGACAGAGAACTATATAGAAGAACGCAGTGCCCAGATCAACTCAGCTTGGTTTACTGAGCAAGTTCTCATACATCTCTCTCTGCTTGCTATACATACGCAGTCGAAACTAATACACCCTCAGTCACGCATTTGCACAGGGTATGGAAAAAGGTCTCTCATGCAATAAACATTGCTGATGGCACATTAAGTCGCAGCAGCTGTAAAACAAGTCGAGAAGCTGCAACTGTTTGTCATAAGCCATGGATAATCCATTTACCAAAGATCAGGAACATCATTTTCCATAAGTTTTGTGAAAACTATTTCATTATACGCTTCCCACTCGCTTTGGTACGTATGCCATCAACAGTTTGTCAGTTCAATTGTTTTTATTTCGTGCTGCTTATTGAATTGTCAACAATTCATGCAACCTATGCAGAGTTTCCGAGAGTCGAAAGAGACTTGGGTTCCCAGTAATTTGTTTCGACCACACAGTTGTGTGCCAACCAGGTCGATGGTCGCTAAACGAGCGACTGCGTCCAAACAGGCCATCAGTTTCGTCTGATTGCACATCGGTTTATGATAAAAGTAATAATAATGAAATTATCGCTTCAACTGTTCAACAAACTGCAAACGCAAGAATGGCATATAAGCATTAACAAAAATTACGTATACGACACCGTTAAACCCGTTTTGCGGAAGCAGAAAGGAAGGAAGCGATCAAATCTAGTTGATATTTCCAGAAATGCTGACCACAAAAAAATATATATAAATATATAGATTTGCATATATTTATATGAAGTTCGTAAAGTAAATTGAGGCAATTTCGATTTTCTTATTATTTTTTAAGTAAAAGCTGGAAAATTTGGTCCAAAAAAATCCAGCAAAATGCTTAATTTTAAGAGTTGGAAAAGGTTAATTTATAATAAAATTAAGAAAGATATTTATTTATAAAATATTTTTTTTTAATGTATACAAATTCCTACCTATAATTATTCTATAAAATTTCAGAAAAGTTGTAAAATGTCGCATAAATCTGTATTTAGCTCCGTTAAACTAGATGAGTTAAGCAGCAGGAAAGAAGCGATAAAATGTAGTTTAGTCTTCTAAAAAAATTAAATATATATATTTTATGTATATTTAGATTGTATATTTAGATGATGTTTAATTATAGAATCAAGCCTATATAAATTTAGAAAAAATGTGGAATAAACATAAGAAACATTTGAGAAAATCTCAATGGTTCGAATTTCTGTAATGAAAAAATTTCGCATGTAATAAAGAAAAAAATAATATAAAAAAAGAATATTTATCGAAATTTAATTTTTTGTTATTATAGATTATTTTTTATAATTAAGTTTGTTTGAGAAACAAACGGAATGCCAAATGTTGTTGTTGCCTTCGTAGCCCTGCTTAAAAAGCAAATTAATTTTCAAAAGAAAGCAAATGCAAATTACTTAATATATTTTCGCATTTCTGTTACAAATAAAAGGCATAAAATATTATTTTCAGTTTTGCTTTTCGTTATTATTTACCATAAACCATTTATAATATGCCACATTGCTCTCGCTTGTATTTGTTAATTGATGTGGAGCAATTGAAAATAAAAATAAAAATTCAAATGAAAAAAAAAATGAAGTAAAATCTGTGAAAAGTTTTCAGAGTGTAACGAGAAATGCGATAACAGGCTGGGCGCTCGCCTTGACAGCGCTTGCAACATGTTGCAACACGCGAAAAACCAAAAAAAAGTGTGGAAAATAAAACGAAATGGTAACGGCATCCTGCACGACTTCCTGAACTTCCTGTTCAATGGCGCTGTTATCGGCGCGTTGCGCAATGAACTTCAACTTCAACTTAAATTCGGACTCGAAAGCGCGCGACAAAAATCGAAATAAAATTAAAATTCGGAAATGAACTCGTTTCTTGACATTTAGCGGAAGTTGCGACCGCCAGCGCATAATCAAAATTTTGCAAAAGGCTTAACTGTGTCTGTGGGCTTGTGCAGCTGCAGCCAAGGAGTCGTCCGTTGCAAAAGTGAAAGCTCCAGATCCATGCGATGCACCACACATAACTTAGGTGGCATTCCGCGGATGCGACGCCAGTCTCTACATTATGGCCCCCAAAAGAGCCAGCTAATGCAGTCGATGATACAATCGACCATTGCCGGCTGACAAATTGGCTAGCTGCAGCATCCTGCCATTTGCCAGCTGTAAACTGCGCATACACTTGACAGAGGGCATTACAACTATGTCAGACAGTATGTGACATATTTTTTAAATGTATATATAGTAAGTATATGTGTATATATAGTGTATATGCTTATTATGCATAAAACTGTATGTCTTGTGTGGCATTTCAGAGGCAATCTTATGCAATCTTAACTGTGGAATGATTGCACGAAACTTTGCCTATTAAATTTTATTATTTTCAAAGATATTTCTTAAAAATTCCTTAGATAAGGTTTGATATTGTCCTTTGGCTTTAGTGGATACTTTTTCCATCGCTATTATCGATGATTCCACTGAAAATTTTTACTTTTTTTAAATTTTTAAAATGCGAAATATATTTATTTTGTAATTTTAGATTGAAAAACAAACTAAATAGGTTTCACAATGAGTTTTATAAAACAAAAGAATTTAACAAATTAAGATTTTTTTGCGTAACGTTTCCTTAACATTTTTATGTTTTGAAGAGTTGCATTCATCATTCTTTATCCAACTATTGCAATGCATTGATTGATTGGTCAGTTATGATCGCCCCTGACTTACTAAATATACCCTCCGACTCTACGGAGCTAGTCGGGATTGATGTTCATAAATCTTAAAGAAATGGAAGTCATTAAATCAATTAAATAAATTGACTAGATTTCTGATTTAGATATATTGATATCGAGAAATTCCCATTGATGTATATGAAAACTAAATTTCCATCTATACAATCGATAGTGCCATCGATGGTTTTTCAGCTCTATTGTCATTCATCTCCATACTTTTTGGTATTTTGATCTAGTTGAGTTATTTGATCTAGCTTGCAAAAGACCTTATTTTTTATGAATTATTATAACTGAACTATCCTAATATATGGCCTACAGGTAAGCAAGATTAAAATTAAACAAGTTAGATTCATTGAAAATTGATTTATATTTCTTTCAATAAGATATCTTCATCAAAATTCTTACAAACTCTATCTAAATCTTATACATATTGAACTGCTTTATCATATCATTTCACATAAAAAACCATTCCTTATACTACAAAAGCTATATGCACTTCTGTAAGGGTATTTACTTAGCTATTTCTTAAAGTAATCTTTTTTTTTATATTTCTTTTTGATTTTAATTGAATTTATAGCAAAACTAGCACCTGGACAGCAGCAGCGTTGCGTGTCTTCGAGTCTTCGGGCGTTACTGTCACGGCTGGAATGGAGCTGCATTTGTTGCCAAACGAGGCATATTTTTCCAGCTGGCGGTTTAATTGTAGCTGGTCTTATGTATTTTACGATTGCTAGCTGAGTTTTTCGTTTTACTTTTATTACTTTTTTTTTGTGATTTGCATCGAATGCGTAATATGCATTTTCATTGGTAATCATTTTGCTCATATGGAAGCTATTTCGTCAGTTTCGGCAATAATTCTCGATTTGCTCTCGTAGCGCTCATCTTGCTAAATAATGGGACACTAATTAAATCATTTCCTAGCTAATTTATAACTATTAACGAAATTATGTGCCGTAGGCCAATGCAGCAGTTAGCCAAAAATACTTAACAGCTTTGCGAAGTAGTTGAAATCAGCTTGGGGCGTTTTTTTCGGGTTCATTAGTTTAATGGGGTCTAATGTTGCCAAATATATATACATGGGAGCACAAAAAGGTCAACAGTCTAGTTTTTTCGTAATTGGTCTCACTTAAGATTCCAAATTTTAAGACACCCAAAAATATGCAAATCAAAATTTTACTTCCTAAAAGTATGCTTAAAAAAATTTTTATGTATGCAAAGAAGCAGAAAATCCTGAAAATAATTCATTGAGTTTCAAAACGAATTCAAGAAAATTAAAATAATTAAATACTTAGCTATGTATAATAATTTTTAAATAGATTTATGACTTTTTAAATTTCAGTAAAATACAAAATTTTTAAAGTTTTTTTTCCCCCATTTCCATCGCTTTGAAGAAACTAAAATTTACAATCAATGGATTACGTTTTATTATATTCACATGATTATTATTATAATATGTTAAAGGTTCTTAAATATTCCAATTCATAACATTATATAGTTGAATACATTCAATAAATTTTTCAAAATAAATACATTTATTCATTTCATTTCACAAGTCAATGGAATATGTTTAGTAATTTAGTTAGAATGAACTGAAATCTATTGTGAAATACTAAGAATCAACTTGTGTTGGTTTATTATTTATTCAGTAAGAAGTCGAGACCACGTAATACACAATCTGTAAATCAAGAATTATATGACTAAAGCAGCTTAAATATTTGACTTATTCTTCTTATGTATGCGCTACGTCATTGCTACCCTTTTTTTTTTTATATATGTACATCTTTATCACTTTTATTGTACGAGCGTCTTGCGGTTTGCCAATGAGTGTGGATATTCCCACTGAATCACGATCTTTCCCAATGGATAGAGAACTCGCCAAGCTGCTTTGCAGCAATCGATGGCCTGGTGACGCGTGCTTGAAGTGCGCTTAATATATTTGTAGTTATTCGTTTATATGTGTCAGTGTGTATTAAGTGAATCAAACTATTCTGCAAGCTTTTGTAATAAAAAGCTTCACTTTTCCTTTCAGCTGTTAAAGAGCTGTTAGCTGAGCTAGTATTACATACGCATGTTAAGTATTCCAGCTGCTTCTGTTTACATGATGACGTCACACTGTAAGCACAAAAGAAAGACGAAAACAGCTGTAACTGGCTGCCGGTCGATCGTGCTCTCCTCTCCGCACTCTCAATCTCACAATCTCGTCCACTGCTTCAATCTTCGTCTCTCTCGCTCGCGCTTGCGCTAAGCTTTGCTTAAAGCTGCACTTGTACATTGTCTAGACTTCAACTTGCCGTTCAGTTGGTTTCTTGTCGCGCGCGACGATAAGCGTATGTGCTAGCAGTTAGTCGTGTGCTGTCGCTCTCTGTCTCTGTCTCTCTCTCTCTCTTTCTCGATCGCGCCGCCAAACAAAGCTCGTGTGCAGCTGAAATAAAATATTAATGTTGAATATCAAAGACTCGCGACTCCCACACGAATTACACAAGAATATTTCCCCTTTGGGAAAACACACGAACGAGCGCGCGCGGTGCAGACGCGACGGCTGCTTAAAAGCGCTTGCATCGCCTCAACTGGGCTTCATTTTAGGCAAGGTCAAGCACAGCGCAACAACTCGAAGGAAACAAAAATAAAGTATATAAGATCAGTAACAGAAAGCGATAAAGTGAAAAGCAAAGCGACTAATACAAGTGTTGGTAGCTGTTCGGCAGCCACTGTGCAAAGGAAACAAACAAAGCGGAATAAACGACACAGCGCAAAGAGGCGGCTGAAGCAGCAACAACAACAACAACAACAACAGCCGCAGCAATAACAACTAAAGCAAGCAGCAGCAGCAGCTTCGACGACCAACTACAATAATAAAAAGAAGCAGAGAAAAAAAAAACAGTCAAAACAATAACAACAACAGTTACAACAACAGCAGGCAAATAAAGCCCGGCAATAATTTTTAGTCGTGCCAGTTTGTTTATTAAATATACTACATAAAACAAAAAATAAAACAGTCACCGACGTTCAGTTACCCTGTAAAAAGCTAAGCAAATATATTGTATATAAATATTTAAAAATTAAAATAGTAATTTAAATATAAAAATGCCTCCAATGTGGTGGAAACTGATCAAAATTATGTTGCTGCTCTTCGCGCTCTTCGCAACGGTAAGTTGCTTATAAAGATTACAATTTTTATAGCCTAAATTGCTTGCGGCCTTGCTTAACTTTAAATAAATTATTATTAATACATTGGGTTTTGGCTAACATTAATAATTATAAATTCTCATTACATTCGCATTTGCATCTAGTGTATATAACAATTACACATATACTATATTACAGGGTATTCAAGTTAAATTTTCCAAATAACCTGATCAATGTGCGATTTCCTATAATATTTGACATACCAGATAGCTAGCACACGATTTGTACAGTTTAGTGATTTATGCAAAAATCATGTTTCAACTAGAACCTTAGTTATAAAGTTGAAATCCATAAAGTTCAGACAGGAAACATCTTGGGAACTGGTCAAGCTTTTATAGTATTGCAGCACACATCAGGACTTATCAACAAGTTTCAAAAGATCAGCTCGAGCGGGGTTAAGGGGCGGGTAATTAAACATCTCTAGCTTACATTGTCTATAAGGCCTTAAAACAATTTAAGAAATTCAATAATCAGATAAATGCTTAAGTTCACATGAAAAACTATACGTATATAAATACTGGGAAAAAATGCTCGTAAAAATTATAAAAAATCTATGCCAAGACATTTAAGAGGCTGCTTATCTTCAGTTTTGGTTTAAGTAGGAACGAAGCAGATTTAGTAGAAATCCGAACTGAAATTGACAAAATAGACATTTCGTGACTTTTAAAAACATCTGTTTTAACTTTTAAATTCTTTCTATTATATATATAAATATATAGATTTGTTGACATATGCAAGGCAGCTGTCATATATAAGAATTATATTAGAGACTGCTTAAGGGTAAGCAAGACATGCAAGAAATTTGAATTAATTACGGTTTTTATATACCCTATATTGAATCAAACATGAAATTATTAATATTTAAATAAATATTGAAGTTATCTTGGCAAAGACTGGAGTACTTCATATAAAATTTTTCTTTTATTCGAATATGTCGTATATCGCTATAAAGTAAGCTGAATTTGTTGAAGGCTGTTAAGCTAGGGACTGCTAGACGGGCAGGTCTATATTCCAACCGCAATCGATATAAATCATATACATAAGTTAAGAAAATTTACACCACCAGTCGTTAGACATTTCTCAGTAAACTTAAATCACCCTTTGCGCAGGGTGTACAATATTACAACATAGAAATCACTATGCTAAAGCAATGTTATAAAAAATTATGATATAAATTGATGCCAAACAAATATAGATTACCAAAATACAAATGTTACATAATTCTTTAGAAAATTAGAATACACTTAAAAGGAGAAACATTATAAGTTTCCTTGGCACCCTCCCAATAACGCAATAAGTTTTGTACAAATATACATAGTGGTAAAACTTAGACAGTACTGAGTTGGTGATGTAAGATAATGTAAGATAAATGTTTTGTTGAAGAATAAATAGAGAATAAATAAAAAAAATAAAAAAAAATAAAAAAAAAAATACATTATGTGTAGGATATACAATTTGTAGAACTAAATATACAGCTACTCTATAGAAACTGCATAGAAATGCTATTCAAATATTGCTAAGTAGTTAGAAATCAAGCTGTTGACATAATTATTCACTAAATTAGAATGCCTAATGTGTAGGGTATACGAATTAAAAAACTTTTTATAGCTGCTCCATAAAAATGCAATTTCAAATTTATAGGGTAGAGATCAAACAGATATAGATAGCAAAAAACATAAGCATATGTAGCTAGATGTTGCTTACCTCATTCCAAAAATATTAAAGCTTATGTGTAGGGTATTTAAGCGTATGCGAATACTGTATATAGTAGTGTATGAGCTATGCATATAAATATGAAAAATTAAGTAGTTCTTCCTCCTTATCGCCTTGCCTTACCCTTATGCCCTGTACTCGACTAATTATATATGATTTCATATGTATATAATGATTATAAACATAAGCCATGTTCGCCCAGGCACATTCGCAAACACACTCACACACACACACACACACATGCTGATTACTCAAGCGCGGCTCGGCGGATGGCAGGTGCCAATGTTGTTGTTGTTGTAATTGCCAAACGAAATAGTGTTTGGGAAACGATTAGCAGCTCGTTGCGACAGTCATCGCTATCTAATACCCTACTCTCCTCTCCTCTCCTCCTCTCCTCCTCTCAACTCCTCCCGTACACTCGGCTTTGTTGATATCGAACGCAAACAAAAACCTTCCAAATGTATCTTTCAGATAGTTTGTATCAATAGCGAAATGTCGAAGCGACGCAGCGAGGCAGCTGCCGCAGAAACTGCAGTAACCAACAGCAGCTCCACGGATACGATGTCCTTTGTGTCCCATCATCTACTGAACATGGCTTCCAAGGAGCAGGAGCAGCAGGAGCAGCAGCAGCAGGTGGAGGTGTGCCTAAAAAGTGCCTTGTCCTGAATGTCTTGAATTGATTTTGAATGTGTTTTAATGTTAAATGTTAATGTTGAATGTTATTTGTTGTTTGTTCCTTGAGCTTTTGTTGCTTTTGTACAAATTGAAAAACTAAGCGTTTCCCCACTTTTTCGTTTCGACATTTTCGCTGCAGCTGCCCGCCGAGGATATTGACGAGCGCGTTCGTTCCCTATTCAAAGTGCACGATGGCCATGGTGTGATGATTTTTAATGTAAGTCAAAGGATGCACCATAGCCATGTCATATGTCATATAATCCCCCAACATCCACATCAATCCATATCATCTACTAACTCCCCCCACTCTGTGTTTGTGTGTGTGCTTCGTTTTGATTTGGCTTTAAAAATGCAAAAAGTAAAAAAAAGTATACGAAATGAAAAACTAATGCAAAATTTACACACACAGACGACGGCCATGAACGATGATGCATCCCTCATGCCCATATCCAAAATGCTTGGCCAACAGCCGGCCGAGTCCTGGCCACCCACAGCCACCGCCACTCACACCCAAACTCAAACTCAAATTCAAACTCAAAGCGAAACGCAAACTGAAATTCAAACTCAGTCCAAGCCCAAGCACTATCATCAATATCAAAGCTTGAATCATCAGCAACAGTCCTTCAAAGTGCAACGCTCACCGGATGGCAAGCTGAATCTCGTCTTTAATGAACCGATCGTCTCTTTACAGAGCACCACTCAGCAGCAGCAACCGACGCAGCAGCCGACGCAGCAGCAGCAGCAACCACAGCAGCCGCGTCGCCCCATTTCGGACAGTAAGTAGACCAACTCATGTCGGAAGTTAACGACTGCCAAATACTCTGTTCACAGGGGAAGTTCAAGAAAATTAACTAAGTCTAACTCTTGATCAATCTATCAGTCAATCAATCAGTTATATTAAACAATAATTTGTTTAACTTTAAAGCAAATAGTTTCCCAATATAATAGTTTATTTTAGTTCACTTTTAGATCTTCATATATTTCAAATTAATTAAGTCTAACTCTTGATTAATCAATCAGTCAATCAATCAGTTATATTAAACAATAATTTGTTTTACTTTAAAGCAAATAGTTTCCCAATATAATATTTATTTTTAGTTCACTTTTAGATCTTCATATATTTCAAATTAACTAAGTCTAACTCTTGATCAATCAATCGGTCAGTCAGTCAATCAGTCATATTAAACAATAATTTGTTTTACTTTAAAGCAAATAGTTTCCCAATATAATAGTTTATTTTAGTTCACTTTTAGATCTTCATATATTTCATCAAACTGATATACCCCCTTTAAGAACTGTGAACAGAGTTATTAATGTAAGCTTTGCTATTCCTTTTCTATGTTTTCCTAAACACAAAATATATACCTATATAACATATAATACAATTAACAAACTAAATCGATATCATGCTCACACAACACGTTCAACTCCCTTGGCGCTTGCCTAACGTCCAGTTATCGTGTTTCCCGACTCTATAGACAAGTATCGGACCACCCAAGCCACGCCCATTGATACGGGCGATCTGTGTGTGGACGGCTTCAATCAGAGTCGCTCCTTCTGCACCAAGGTCAACAAATATCCGGATCTATCCGGGCTGAAGGGCATATTATCCCGTCGCTTCGCCAACTTCTTCAGCGACGAGCCGCAGCCCACGGACTTTGGACTCCGGATGAACGATGACGAGATGTATTTGTGCAACAGCCATGTGCGTTACCTGTACCCAAAGCTGGGCCAGAGATTGGATCTGTCCTGGCAGTACATAGTCAATACGGATGAGTTCAAACAGGGCATACTTATAGAGGAGTGCGAGTAAGAAATTGCCTTTCCACATCTGTATAAAATCTATAAAAACTCTTTCCCTTTACCTTTCCCTTTCCTTTTCAACTTGCAGTCACGAGGGCGAGAGCTGCCAATTTCTGGACAGCTTCCCCAACAACTATGTGCCCGTGTGCAAGCAGCACTATGTGATACGGCATCTGGCCACGATCAATAATGCCAGCAGCGGGCAGCCGGAGGTGGCCAACGAGCCCTTCAAGATACCCTCTTGCTGCAAGTGCGTCATCAAGAACAAATTCTCGGTGGAGAGCAAACCCTAACAAGACTAAACACAAATCCGGATAATGTTAATATAAAACAACAAAAACAACAACAAAACAAAAACAAACCATGCCAATTTCTGCACATGTGATTTTGATGTAAGCATTACTATTTATCCAAAAAAATACTTCATTACACACGAAATTTTGGCATAGTCACACAGCTCCAATCATTTGACAAGCTTGCGTAATGTCCAGCCCATCGCATAGAAACCCATGAGTTTAATGGCCATTCGCTTCCCCTCCACAGTCTGCAGCTGCTTGAATCGGCCGCTCAAATTTCCAAAAACACCATCCATAACTACAACCGTTTCCCTATATATACAGTATAACAGTATAACAAAAAAAAAAAAAAAAAAGAACTGAAAAACGGATGTCGACAAAACAGGATCACTGGAGAAAACTAAAAATTGTTGACAATTTTCGTAGCTTTTCCCGTTGTTTCCGAAATTTCTATTTAGTTGCTTTTATTTGTAACGACTGACGAACTGATCGCAAAGTATATATACAATTTGATAGACTGAAAAACAAAGTTAACTAGATCGAGTATTGTAAGAGACAGTTCAAGTATTCGGACTGTGTGAAAGTCGACTGAAAAGAAGAAGAAGAAGAGAGTATATTGGTTTTGTGCCATGTTTGTTCGTCTGTCCGTATTAGTGTGGAGAGGTGCATAGAATCCGTTCTATATATAAAATTGCTATATCTTTAATAAAATTAGATATGTCGAATACCGATAATACGAAATGGGAAGGTGATCACATTTTTTACGAATTACACAGGAATTCGATTTATCTAACAGGAATTAGAACAAATTTTCACGAATTATTGATTTTTTTTTTCGATTTAGCGGTGGACGAATTATGGGGATTCGACTGTATACACTTATTTTATTATTTTGTTAAATAAGGAAAAATACAGAAAAACACAATTTGGAAGCTAAAATCAAAAAGGTCTTGGATTTCGATGATTGTTGACTTCCCTTAAAGATAAACCAATATAAATTATATTCGAAAATATAAATTTTCCATTTGACTTTTTGTGAGCGGGTTTTTAAAGTAGGTTATACCCGACTATAATGATCTTACTTGTTTTAATTCAAGTTTACTATTTCTTATGAAACTTTGATCAAGTTTATCTATTTTCATATAAAACAATCAATTGCAAATAAGACAAAGTCAAAATAATCTTTTATTAATCAATTTTCTAACTTATTATTTATTAATTTCCATATTTTCTTCTTCTATTTTGCAGCGACACGTTTCACCCACCACAGAATGGCAGGCCAAACTGTCAAGGGTTTTATTGTTTATTTTTTATAAAATATTATTTGTAGACTAGTTGTTTTATATGCACATAAAACGCATTTTATGATTTAAGTATAAGTAATCAAAAGTATAATCTAAAGCTAATATTAATTGCAAACACTCATCGAATAGCCATAAATTTATAAATAAATCTTAGCATTTACAACAAATTGTTTACTGACGCTGCGTTTATGCTCACAAAAAAATTATAATTGTGTTTTTCCCACTTTGGCTTAATTTCCATGTCTAGTTTTAATGCATGTAATTAGTCTTAGTTAAAAAAAAAACAAAACAAAAAAGAAAGAAGAAAATAAAAACTTTAAAAGCTATGTTAAAATATCATGCACAAAATAAAACGATTAAGCAGGTTGCAAACGACTGTGGCATACTCTGTAAATGGTAAATGAATTGGCGTGTTTGGGTGGGTGGCTCTAAGACTGTAAGTCAAGAGCAGCGCTTGTAAAACTGTATAAAATATATACTAAATTACTAAAATTTGTTTTGGATGAAATCTAAAAAGCTTTAGCTGTATTCAAAGGGTAGTTTAGGAAGAATAGTGACTGCAAACTTTAAGCAGTGACTGTAAAACTGTGCGGAATGAAAGTATTATTTCTTCAAATAATACACTGCTGATTTGAATATGTTTCTCGACATTTCCATTGAGGATCTCTCTTCTGGGCATACTTACTTTTCAATTTGCTGAGTCTGGCTGCATAAAGTTCAAATACTCATTTTCATCTACTAAACAGAGTGTTGAGAAGTAGTAGCTATTGTTTATAAAAATTACTTCTTGAAGTTTTTCAGGCATGAATATGCTTTACTCTATGTATTTAAAGATTTGAACAGAAAACCAATATACTCTTGTTAATTTTTTTTAGAGTATTCAAATGAGATTGTAAAATATGTATGCCTCTGCTTATCTGGCAAAGTAAAGTTCTTTGAACTCGAATATTACATGACTCGAACACGATGTCAAAGTAAACAAACATTTTTTCTTTTTGGCCAACGAGGCAAATGGCTAACAGTATGCAGCATGTAAACATGCATTTGCTTATTAATAATAATTCTGTGCGCACGCTGAGTAAACTAATTTCAGCTGATGTGTGTATAAGTACACACACTCCCACACACACTCATACAGAGAGAGAAACACATATTCATTGGCCTGGCGCACGGGGCGTATGCGCGTTTTGTCTGTTGGCTGCATATTTGTGGTTTGTTAGTTAGCTGTTGCCTGGTGCGCGGCGAATCGATACTATTTATCGATTCCAGGCGGACTATTTAGCCCACTAACTATGTCAAAGTTAAGTCGAACAATGCGAATGCCTTGGCCAAATAACAATACGCATGTGTATTGAAGCCGACTTTTAATTACAATTATTTTGTGCTTGAAGGCCAGCTATTGCACGGCCATTAATCATCTATATTGGCCATATGTATATATATATATGTATGTGTTTATCAATTACATGTAGCTGACCGCCTCCAAGTTACAGTTCTAATGGACTTTGTCCCCACCCAGCTTACGAAACTTGCCCAGCCAATCGTTCGAGCTGGACATTATTTTGATTTGTTCCCCAACCTAAACAGCCATAAAGTATAGGAAAAATACTACTTCAGTTAGTAACGAATTTGGAATACGCTTTTGCTAAGTTATTCATATATGCGTATGACTATTCGTAATGGGCAAACTTAATGCGCTGCTCGCAACTAGCTTGGCAGAAAAGTTGTGCATATTGTTTCCCCAAGCAAATTTTATTAAAATTATTTAGGGTTCAAGTTTTTGCTGTATAAGTACTTAACTGAATCAAACTATATTTATGCAAATATATTTTATTAATAAATATTTAAAATATATTTTTATTCTTGCCGATTTTAACAAAGTTCTTAAATATGAATTTTAAAATAGTTAGAATAAATAAATATATATGTCCATAAATATAATATGTTAAAGTAATTTTTGTAAATATTGTCAGAATTATGTAAAGAACAGTTCATAAAGCTAAGATTAATGAAATTACAAAGGTATATATATATATATATATAGAGGATCTACAGTAGCTCAATATGCCAGATAGTAGTTGGTAGTAGTAGAGACGAGCCTTAAGCTGGAGAAGTATTGAACTGAACCCAACCATTACATACTATATACAGTAGAATCAATTCAATTTATCGAACAGGAATTCGTACGAATTTTTTTCAAGTGTTTGTGGTTTTTGATTTAGAGGGGAATAAATTATCGGGATTTGACTGTATTTAAAATAAATTTATTTTTTTTAACGATTTTCAAATATAAATATAAATATTAAAGTAATTAGAATTCATAAATGCATATTTCTATATATATGTAATATATTGAACTGCTTGCCAAGATTTAGGAAATTTCCAAATCATATATGAGAATAAGAGCAATACAATAATTAATTGGGTTTACGTTCACGATAACAATATCAGAGAGTAGTTGGGTAGTTACGGTTCAAACCGATTTTCCTCAATAAGCTGCATTTTGTGAAGCTGGTTTTTTCGTTTATTGAATTTGTAGCATATATTTGCATCTATATCTGGTTTAATGTAGGCAATTCCAAGTTTAAACTTTGTAGCTAAAAAGCTCAATAATATTTTAAAATTTAACCTATTTGCTGAAATAAAAATTTGTATATATTATAGTAAATTATATATATAACAATTGTAGTTTAGCCTTTTTACTGTTGTCTAGAGCACATACTATATACTCTGCCAGGCGGCGCCAATAGCATGCGGAAGCACTCATGCCTCACATGTCCTGCGAGTATATTATATTGTGCTGAACAGTCAGACAATCACTTCGTTGTTGTTGTTGTTGTTGTTGCCTTGTAATTGCCGCAGCACATTTGCATGGCAAAAGGAGTTATTGGGGGTTGCCTGATTTGTTGTTGTCAATTGTTGTTGTTGCTGTTGCTGTTGTCGATAGTTGTTGCTGCTGTTTGTTATTTGTTTGTTGCTGTCGCGCTGGGTTCGCGCGGCCTTATAAAAACCTTTGGCTGGCGTCAACACGGCTTCAATACGCCGGCAGTCGGTAGTTCAGTCGTGTACAAGTGGTGCCTGTCAGTGGTGCAGCGGTGGCCGTGCTGTTGGCTCTTCACATTGATTCTACTTTGAGGATTATTTTTCACTTTTGCATTATGCACAATTATGCAACTGCCTGAATAGGTCAGAGGCCAGAGAGAAGCAACGCAAACGGTGCGTGCTGCCACAGCAAGACATTTCATCAGTATGCGCAACATGTGGTGCGCGGCTATGTGAACCACTTTTGACGACAGCCAACGCATATTAATAAAACACTTAACAATCACGATCTAAGCGAGAAATCATTAAAAAAATCACACTGGGAAAATGAATAAACGTTTTAAGATCAACTAAGCGCTGTGGTTTCGCATTCCAATATGGATGCTGCACCACCCAATACACGTAATCGCATCTGGACAACCGCCAGCAACCACAACAGCTACTTCGATGAGAATCTGCAGCAACAGCGTCTCCAAACGCCGGGTGAGTCGAACTCTTGACGTAATTTACTTAGTCTACACAAAAATATATATATATATATATATATATATAAAGCTGTCAAGCGACGAAACTACTTTGGGTAGCTCAACGAAAAAAGTTAATAAGTTAATTGATTTATAACTAACTATTTGTAAATAGTGCTCAATAAGTAAATTGCATATTATATTATCAGATATATATATATATACAAATTTGTATATAATCTTTCGTTATGAATCATTAATAACTTTAAAACTTTAAATAAGTACAGATTAACCACAGATTAATCATTTGATGACAAATCCAAACTATTATATCGAATAACATTAGCATGTATAACACTGAATTCTTAGCTTTATTCATTCACTCTGACTGTGAATACAATAAATAAAAAGAAAATGTTTACCGACTAACTTCTTTGACCAGACTATATACTATAATTTACTGTTGAGCTTATCTGGCTCATCTTCTGCATCGGGATGAATGGTTTTGGCATCTTCTTCTGATTGACTTTCCACTTTCAACTCATCTTCTTCATCGAATATCTCTCGCTGTACCAACGGCGTAACATTTTCCTTTTCATTACAATTTTCTTTCACATTCTGCGGCCGTTTCGATTTCTTATTGACGACAACAAAGCTTACTAAATAGATCAGCATGGCAATGGAGAGGAAGGCGGCCCACACTTGCATTATCACTTCCCACGGATCCAAGATATATCTCTTTAGCATTTCAGTATCTTTCATAAAATCACTTATGTCATACACGTCCTCTGCCATGGCGTATATGTTAACTTCCAGGTTAAAAGTGTCGTAGCCAAATAAAGATAGAATTTGGGACATTGTAAATTTTTCGAAACTTTTATAATTTTCATAAATGGCAAATAAGTCACAGCCCAATTTGGAATTTATAACTACAATCGAATACAGTCAAAGATAACAGTCCTGTTTTTTCAATAGCACAGACTACTAGAGTCTACGGCTAAGATAATATAGAACGTTCGAGTTATTTAATTGATTAAGTCTATAGGTTACTTAAAGTGGTTGAGGTTCAATTATATTATTTATATGTACATATATATTAACTTGAGAGATGGGATGGATATAGATATTGTCTTTCTCTGATTTGCCAAGAAGAGATCAAGATCTTGAAAAAAAATTGTAGAACATACATTTTTCATCGATTTGCCATGCCCCCAAAGAGCATTTATACTATAACTATATATACTATAATTTTTTTTATATTGTTGATCCATACTAGAAATGGGATCGGGAAAAAAATTCGTTACTGACATTTTTCATTTTTCCCGCGGGTCCCGACATTTCCCGAATTTTTTTTTAACATTTAGAACTCTTATGATAGATAAAATTTTTACTTCAAAATAATATTTTCTCAAAATTTTCTTCTCCAAAGAATATTCTACTAGAAGTAGAATACACCCTCTCACTAGTTGTCGAAGATGTTGGAACATGAAGTACTTACCTAACAAGCATTTGTAACAATAACAATTCATTGAATTGTTGTCAAAATAATAAAATATTTGAACTTCTCTTAAATATAACAGGATTTGTATTAGAATTAATTTCCTCGTCAATATCATTCTTCTGTTTTTTTTTTTATAAATACAAGTAATCTTATCGATTTATAATTTTCTTATCGGGACCCACGGGAATTTCGGGATCAAGCACTTATCCCGACCGTCCGGAAATTTTCCACAATCTTTCCAATCCCGTCCGATCCTAGACTTTCTAGATTTGCCAAGTTCCTAGTAGGCGTGCACACATAACTTTTAATACATCTTAAGGGGAGGTCAACAGTAGCCTACTTTCCAAATTTAAATGATTTAGCTCTAAAACTGAAGAAGATGCAGTTTTTGCCCGATTTGCCACCCCCTAAAGAGCGTAAATGTAGTTACTAGGTCTTTTAGTATGTGGGTGGGATACACGTGTATATATTCCAAACTTCAAGTCTTAGACTTTAATAGCTCCGAAGTTTTCCCTACTAAAACATTTCTTAAAACCAATCTGTGCTATGGGAGCTATGAGATATGCATGAATCTGAGATATGCAATACCTGCAGCAGATTGTAGCCTGTAATAGTCTCTGAGGAGATTGCATTGATCCAGATAGACGGACGGACGGATGGATAGACGGACGGGCAGACAGGCAGACAGACGGAGAAACATATGGAGAGGCATGACTACATATTAACTCAACTCGTCGTGCTGATCAAGAATATATATACTAGAGATGGGATCGGGATAGAATTTCGTTCCCGACCCATCTCGTCCGGATTCCCGAAAATCCCGATCCCGACGCTGAAGATGCTTACTTCTGTGCGTTGGCCAAACTTAGTATACTCTTTTTGTAGGGGTTTAAAAAGTTCAGATTACTACAGTATAAGAGATATCAACAAATATACCGTAAATTCAAATTACTGCGCCATACCTTAATAGTGCTAATGATATTAATATGACAAAAAAGAAGCGCTACACTGTATTTATACACCATATATTATGTTCTCTATCTATCTATTTTCATATAATATTTGCTTATCTATAAAAAGATAGATAGTTACAATCCGAACTCTTTAATGTGGACAAAATTGATTTTACAATTCCATTGTATGCACAGGATAATTAAAATTTTCCGATTTCAGTGCTTTTTTCTACCTATATATAGATATATATAGTATGCATGTATAAACATATCCAGGAGCGCTTTAAAATTAGTTTAATGTGACCGGACACGCAAAACATTTGCAGTGCATTGAACCAATGGAAAATGCATGTTGCATTTGAATGTGACAGCTGAACACACACACAGCTGAACAATTTTCCGTATTGTCCAGCTCACCTGACAGGTGTAAGCCAGGGCAAATAGATGGGGTCGCATAGCGAGCAAATGGATCAAGATTAGACAGCGAACACGGGGCTAAAGAGCATGGCAAATGGCGGACATCTAAATTGACAACAGCAAACTAATTAGTTTTAATAAATTGTCAAATAAAGGGTATAGGGTAGAAATATTGTCAATGTAATATATTGCAGTGTATTCATATAACAATCTAACATGTAATGTCTGTCTATTACAGCTAATCGGAATCTTTTGTCTGGCCAACTGGCACCGGTGCGGGCTTTTACCGAAAACGGACATGTGGACAGTGCTGATAGCAAGCAGCTGCCCTTCGAGGCCATCAACTCCAATTTCATTGGCGTCCAATCCAAGTTTGTGCTCATCCGAGTCTTTTTTCCCAACATAGTTTTTTATTTTAAACTTTTCCTTTGCAGATTTCGTCGCAGCTACTATCACAAAGTCGTGCTGGCCATTTTGGCAGTCCTTGTGGTCCTTCTGCTAATAACAATCATAATCTTAAGCGTAACTTGTGAGTAACTAAGCAATTATGAATTATCCTTTAACAATTTGTATACCCTGAAACCAAGAAATCATGTTACAAAACCATTATTGTGACAATGTATGTAACAGACAGATGGAGGCGTGGCAGACCCCACAAAGTATATATATTCTTGATCAAGACGACGAGCTGAGTTGATCTAGCCATGTCCGTCCGCCCGTCTGCGCGTGTGTCCATCCGTCTGTCCCTATGAACGCAGTGATCTCGTTAACTACAAAAGCTGGAGATTTGAAATTTAAAATATATATTCGTGTACCACATATATATATACCACATGCAGTAGAAGTTTTTTTTTCGATAACTCATCCCATTCATTATTATCGATAAAACTCGATATTTTAACTTCGTTTTTAAGCCATAACTTAAATACCATATAAGCTAGAGCCACCAAATTTACTATGTAGGTTATTGTGATGAAAATACAGGTAATGAGCATTGCAGACCTTAAATACAGCCCCCAGGGTGCCATAAAACTGAAAAAACCGTATTTCAAATCAAAATTCAAAGTTGGTATTTCGCATATATACACAATTGAACGTCAATATTATTTCTTGAAAATTTCATTAGGAAAGTACATCTAGAACCGAAGTTATTTAACAAACAATTTTTCATAGTGCTGCACAGAATGCAGCCCAAGCGCAGTCGCTAAATCATCTACGCAGTAAGCGGCGCATGTGCTTGTGCATGTATGTATTGTGCATGTGTGCGTTAAACCAAATTTATTATGTAGGTTTCTTTGATGAAAATGCAGAAATGCTGTAACTATTTCAAGTTTGGGATACCTCCCCCGCTAGCCCCAAAACTAAAAAAAAACACATTTTATATAGAAGAGACTTGTGCTCGTGTGTGTGTGTATATGTGTGCATGTGTATATGTGTATATGTGTATGTGAATGTATATATGTGTAATATTTTTTTTTTTTTTTTTTTTTTATATTTTTTTATTTTTTGCTCTTTATTTGCAACTGTCTTATGAGGACATCAAACGAATTAGTTGATAATTAATCGTATTATATACGAAGTCAGTAGGGTTCGAACCCTATTTCTGATAACTTATGTGCCTACGCATACCCCACTGGTCTACGTAGGCTACAAATATGTGTAATATGTATAGATAAAATATATAAGCTAGATTGTTACATAACCTTGTACTTGGTTCAGGGTATCTCCTAGTCGGTTACTCGAGCGTTCTTACTTGTTAAACATAATTTTCAGTTAAGAAATCTAGTCATATATGCCGGAGCAAGGAGTGCATCCGCACAGCGGCCAGCCTCATTTATGCCATGGACGAACAGACTGATCCCTGCGAGGACTTTTACAAATTCACCTGCGGTCGCTGGGCCAACGAGCATCCGCGTCCCGATTCGGCGACATCCAACGATTGGTTCCGCGAGCGCCAGGCGCATATAATGCGTGTGGTTCGCTCCTTTCTGCAGTCGAATGTGAGCAGCGCAGAGCCGGCTGCCGTGGGCATGGCCAAGACCATGTACAAGGGCTGCATGGACACGGAGCAGCTGGATGAGCGCGATCTAGAGCCACTTGTACACTATATGCAACATTTTAAGCTGCCGTTGTTGCCCTCGGCTCTGAATCTGACCATCGGCAGTGGCTCCAAATTCGCCACAGAAAAGGCGAACTTTACCTACAACTGGCTGGACACGGTGGTGGCTATCAAGCGGCATCTGAGCCTGGATCTCATTGTGGGCTTCGATGTGTTTCCCGACCCTCTAAACCGAACGCTCAATCGCATAGCACTGGGCACGCCCGAAGCAGAGTCCGCTTTTCCCTTGTGAGTGGCAGATGATTCGCTAGAATCAAGTTTTAAAGTAAATTCCCAATCTTTCGTTTAGTAACAATGATGACTCGCATAAGATGCTGCGCAAGATCCATAGACGAACGATTTACATGCAGAACATGGACGAGAGCGACGACAACGATAGTCACGAGGCGGACGAGGAGGAGGAGGAGGAGGAGGCCAGCAAGCAGACTAGCTCTGGAATGTCCTCCTATGTGCTGTATGTGCGCAAGGTAATCGAGAAGTATTTGCTCTACGTGGATCCCGAGGTCAATCAGGAGGAGGCCACAGTGGGCATTGGCGACCTGGTGAAGCAGGCAGTCAAGGTGGCCCGAAAGATTCATGCGGTTTGTAGGACATCTCTCATAAAATCTAATCCATTTAACAGATTTTTGTTGCTTGCAGCTGAAAGAGGAGGCAGAGAATATGACGAAGCCATCTAATAATCCCGCTGAGGATATTATATACATCTCACTAACGAAGCTACAGAATCAGACAGATAAAAATATTGCGCCACAAACGATGCCCATTTGGCTGCGCTACATGCAGCTGCTGCTCGAGGACACGAAGCACGCATCCAGCATGGATATCGGGAATACGACCATTATAACCAGCCAGGCGGATATATATTATCTGCAGAGCATTGTGGAATATCTGCACGAGACGCCGGCCATGCACATCGAATCCTATTTGTGGCTAAGTGCCCTCGAGGAGCTGGTGCTGCACACGACCAGCGACATGCGGCTGCTCCATGCGGAATACATGCGCCTGATCATCGGCACAGAGGGCAGCACCCCGCGTTCCCTCTACTGTGCACACGGCGTAAATAGTTTGTTTGGAATGGCCGTGAGTTATGTGCTGGCCGATGAACGCTTCACGCTGGAGACTTTGCCGCGGGTGGAGCGCATGTTGAGCGATATACGACGCTCGTTTGATCGACTGGTGCGTGCCACCACATGGATGGATGCGGCCACCAAACGACAGACAATGCAAAAGTCAGCCGAAATGAAGAGCTTCATTGGCTTTCCCCACTGGCTGACCAATGCGACAGCGCTCAATGCCCACTACGAGGGCGTCAAGGTTAATGCGAGCACTCATCTGGAGAATCTAATGGGGTTCGTGCACTGGGAAATGCTCGCCAAAATCAATGATATGGACAAGCCGGAGCCCATCGGCTGGGCCACATCGCCATCGAATGTGAATGCTTTTCATACGTTTCAATCGAATGCCATAAGTAAGTCGAAAACCATTTTTATCGATGCATTTCAATGAAAATGGTAAAAAAAGAGAGAGTATAGAAAGTAGTAGGTGATAGAAGTGTTTTCCTTTTCTATAAAAAGGTGCCTCATCGAGGATATATCTAGCCACAAGAGAAGTTCCATTAGTTAATCAAGTAAACTTTAAATTTTAACTTCAATCGATATACATATATCGAAATACAAAATAGCGAAAACAAAAATAGTTGAAGTATTCGATATATATCGATTTAATTGTAAGCGATAACTGTTGAGTTTCATGAGTCCTTCGAGCTTTAGTACTTTTAATATATCTAGTTTATTTCCGATAGGTAATCGATAATTATTGATATTCACTTATATTTCCTTTAAGAGCATAAGTATAGAATAATCGATTACTTTTGCTAGCCTGAAATCAAAAAATGTTAATTGATTTTAGTTTTTTATTTTATTTGCTGCCTTCTCAGTCTTCTCACCACCCCGTGTCCTCTCCTGGCGCCACTTTCCAAGAGGCACAATCGATATATATCGAAATACAAAATAGTGAAAACAAAAATAGTTGAAGTAATCAATATATATCGATTTAATTGTAAGCGATAACTGTTGAGTTTCATGAGTCCTTCGAGCTTTAGTACTTTGAATATATCTAGTTTATTTCCGATAGGTAATCGATAATTATCGCTATTCACTTATATTTCCTTTAAGAGTATAAATATAGAAGGATCGATTACTTCTACTAAGCTGGAATCGACAAATGTCAATCGACTTTAGTTAAAACAAAAATATTACAAATTCATTTATTCTCTTCGTGACTATCCAAACTATTTACAGGATATCTAGCAGTTCAGCACTTACGCATTTCTAACTGGTAATCTTTTCATTGTTTTTCATTGCAGCTGTGCCTATTGCCATACTGCAATATCCCTTCTACGACCTTGGCCTCGAGTAAGTTTGGAATAGCTACGCCCCTAGTCAAGCACGCAGTCCCGAGCACTGGTAACATTTGTCTCTACACCGCACTTCGCACTCCCCACTCCACACCGTTCCCGCTGTTCATCCTGCACTCAATATTGGCGCTTTAATCCCCTAAGATAGCAAACTCAATTACATTTGTTCGAACGCATCCTTGTTAGAGCTCTGAATTACGGCTCGATTGGTACGATACTGGGCCATGAGCTGACGCACGGCTTCGATGACAGCGGAAGGCGTTTCGACAAAGAGGGCAACATGGTCGAATGGTGGTCCAACCAGACAATCAATGAGTACGTCAATCGCACCGAATGTTTCGTCGAACAATACGGTCGCTACTATCTGTCGGATATTGGGGAATACGTAAGCATGGCAACGCCAGCAGAGAGCGCACTAATCAATATCCCTATTTCAGATTGATGGCGAGCTGACGCTGGGCGAGAATATAGCGGACAATGGCGGCATGCGGGAGGCTTTTCTGGCGTATCGCCTCTACGTGAAGGAGGTGGGCCGCGAGCGTCTGAAGCTGCCCGGGCTGGAGCATTACACGCACGAGCAGCTCTTCTTTATCTCGTTCGGCAATCTGTGGTGTGAGACATACACGCCGGCCGCATCGCGCTACGCGCTCGAAGATTCGCACTGTCCCGGCCAGATGCGACTGAGGGGCGTGCTATCCAACTCGGAGGAGTTTGCTCGCACATTCAAATGTAGCCGGGGCACAGCCATGAATCCGGACCAGCCCAAATGTCGCATCTGGTGATGGTTGCGTTCATCACAACAGCAGTCAAGTGATTTTTCTACGTAAATTTGTATTTGTATTATCTACATAGAATATAAACTAATGGAACGCATACGTTTACAGCTGCTTTCGGCGCGTATTTTTATAATGGTATTAAGCCAATAAATGGAATTTTCTAATGTACTCACACAGTTCTAGTAATGTATTCTGGCAGCTTACCCAAACTGAATTACGGCTAACTGTGCGTATACGCAATTTAATATTAATGCAGCGCTCAAAAGTAGGCAGCATATTTTATGCTTGCATTGGGCTATTGTTAGAAACTGTAGCATACTTTTGTGCGTGAAATTATAAATTAAATTCAATCAGGCTCATTGAAATGCATTGTGTGTTCGGTAAGAGTAGCTAAAATGTCCTTTATTTATATTTATTTTTGATAGCTATGTATGTATGTTATTGAATTTATTTTCAATATATATGATTTGGAATTTCTATGCACATTTATTTATGGATATTTGTAATATACATGTCTATACAATTACATTGAGTCAACATTTATACAATAATACAGTTAGCGATATAAGTATGTAGACACATAACTAGTTTTGCGTACGTGTACTATATATCAATGAATGGAGATTCAGCACATCTTTGGTTGCAAGCTGATTTCAAAACTGTGTCGTGCACAGGTAGCTGGCGCCGTTCAAGTGAAACGCACCAGCGGGTTGGCGCGGCTGGAGCCTGGGTTGTGGCTCCTGCGCGACGCCGGGAGCTACCGCAATACTGTGGTCTCGGCACACGAAAATTGGCTCTGCAACAGTTGTTAGTCAAAGATATATATGGTATATATATATATATATCTATATATATCTACTCACCATTTGCATAGAATTTGCTCGCAGCTTTCGCCTTGTGCTGATGTAGGTGGTGCAGGTGTTCACACGATGTAGGTGGAATGCATCTTCCGTTCCTTTTTTAGTTGCGTCGAATACACAAAAACAATAACAACAGCAATTAACAAAGGCGCATTCGAAAGTCTTTATAAAATTGAGTTGAATAAACTTTTGAATATATAATTTATGTGCCTACGCATGCAGTTGTTGGATTTGTTGTGCTGTGTGCAACATGCTTTAATATTTTTGCCTGGGTTGATGGGGAACTTGAGGAACTAACTACTCAAAAGGAACTAAACTAGCCAAGTATGCCAGATTGCTGTTTTTTTTATTTTTATATACCTTTGTGTGAAGAGAGAGAGCAAGGGATAACGAACTATAATAAGATATAGCTCAGAACTTAAAAATAAAATACAGCCAACATCGGATCGGAAGAAGAAAAAGAATCAATTCTTCTATGATAAAATGTTTTGGAATTTAATTTTAAATTATATATAACTATATAGCAACTATAGTTATCCCATCTACACAATGGTATATAAACTTCGGCATGCCAAAGACACTTTTTATATATTTGTAAAATGTTTTTTTCTAGCTTTTTTTTGGCATACTTCAAACGTCAAGACAAATAGATTCGAATAGAATTGTAGTATTGTAGTAGAGAGAAGGGAGGTGGCACCTAATGCGTATTTTAGGTTTCCTTACTAGACCATCGCCATTTCGGCGATTGTATTTGAAGGTCATCTCACCGGTAGCTTCATAGCTGCGCTCGCCGCGACTGCGCAGATAGCGGTGCAGGCAGCAGCAGCGCCGCAATCCCGGCACCCGGTACATGATCTGTAGGAATCCGCCACGGAAACGGGCGTTCATATAGCAATAGATGATGGGATTGTAGCAGCTGTGCGACATGGCCAGCCAGTGGAAGGCGAACCATACGTAGGGCAACGGTTTCCAGTTGGCGAACTCCTCATCGTTAAGCATTAGCTATAAGAGAAAGAGAGAAGGGAGAGAGAGAGAGAGAGGGGTATAAGTAATTAAGGCAAGATTTGTGTGGTTAGTGGCTAATTAGCCGCCAAGGCAACCAGCGCACCACCACATGACCCACCTGTAGTATGTTGAATGGTAGCCAGCAGCTGGTGAATACAATTACAACCGTCAGCATCATTTTAATCATCTGTAAGAGCAGAACAGAGGGCGAATTAGGGGTGAGACGTAATAAAACCTTCTTTTTATTTTAAGGGTAAACGAAGGAGCTGCCCTGCCTCAAAGGATGCTTTGACATTTGCTGCGGTTCAAAGTTCATGCACCTACGGCCACATCCATTTTGTCTTTGCTGCCATTTACGAGCCAACTCCACGTTGTGGCAACAATGGCTACGGCTGCTCCACGTGTGTGGCAGCATGTCGTCTGTCCATTAAAGCGGGGTCAACGTCTAACCTGATTTATGCGCAACGGAAGCACAGGCCAGACTTACTGCCAATTTATCTACGCTACAACTTTAATCCACAGCACACTAAAGTGGCTTAAAGAGTTGCCCCAGGCAGAGTGAGGCAGCTGTGAGAGTCTAGCCTCGAGAAGTGTTGGTGCTCGTGTAATTAGGAGCACGTAAATAAGTTGTATTAAGCACAGCTGATTTCATTTGATAAAACTTAAATAAATACTAAATTAGGCACAGCCCAGAAGTGCCAGCCAGTGTGTGTGTGTGTGTGTGTGTCCTTGAACAGCGCAACTTTTACGCGACTTTTCGTTAGGTAGCTGGTTGGTTGACTTTATATGCTGCACTCCATGAAATTATGACCCATTAAATCCTCATGCGAATAAATCTTTTGGCAGTGGATTCAGCTTGGAGCTGGGTTAACTGCTTGGACTACTGCAAACTGTCTACCTACAATGTTAACTTTTGATCGTCGCTGACCTTTGGGTTACTAGAATACGGGCTTGCATGCGGCTCATTAAAAATCCATAACTCAAATTGGATTACCAGAATTTTCTGTGCATTTTTTGTTGATCTGCTACTGGTCCTTAATTCTCACAAATTATGTATATCATGCATTCCGTTTAATATAAAGTTAAATTTATCTTAGCAGCTGTTTTTAAAACTTTTTAAAATAATTTTTAAAACAGATTTCAAATTTTTTAAAATTTGTTGTTATAAATCATAATTATTTTGATATGTAAAATTTTTAGATCTGGAAGTCCTTCACTTTAGATTTTCATAACTTTTGCAAAATTTTACTAATTTTCGTCATTAAAGCTATTTTTATTTTATTTCGTCTTCTAGCTTAATTCTTCTTGCAAATTTAAAAAATATCTTTTGTAAAATTTTGGGGAAAATTTCATGTACTCCTCCTTAATCATCTTCGACGAAACTTTTTTTATAATTTTGCATTTTTTTATTATTATTTTTGTTCTTGATATTCAACTGCCGTATAAGGACATCAAGCCAATTAGTTGATAATTGCTCGAATTATACTCGCTGCGGCGCGAACTCATTACGGCCCGAACTCTATTTCTTATAACTCATGTGCCTACGCCTACTCCACTTGAAATTTCATGTTTCAACGATTACTGGAGCTAAAATTAATATAAAAATCTACTTTCTGTAATTTTCCTTGTTTTTTGTCAAAAATCAAATAAAACTTAGGTAAGTTAAACTTTCAGATCTAAAAGTCATTGTCTTCAAACTCTCTTAACTTTGTCAAAAACATAATGGATTTTCATAATGATATTTATTTTCTTTATGATTTTTCTTCTTAATTGATTCT
Organism: Drosophila gaucha; assembly: GCA_035045545.1. Taxonomy (NCBI): domain Eukaryota; kingdom Metazoa; phylum Arthropoda; class Insecta; order Diptera; family Drosophilidae; genus Drosophila; species Drosophila gaucha. The sequence continues at coordinate 2,842,341 of JAWNOY010000025.1, read as the reverse complement.
GCATTTAACTTTCGATTTAGTCACTGTTCCAGTTACTCACAGAAGACTTAAGTGTTCTAGCCAATTTTGGCCTTCAACTAATTTCCATTTGCAGAGTGCACAAACTTTCAGCCCAAATGGCAGATGATGTAATAAGCCATGGCTGACTGTATAAGACATCGTTTCAGTTGAGTTTTATGATGTGCTCATCATGTGGGGCACATTTCACGTGTGTCTGCCTGAAGGCGAAGAGCTGGCACGACATGGCTGTTAAGCAAGTTGCAACAAACTGTGGCAGCCACCAAAAAGTCGAGATGGCCAGCGAGCAAGCGAAACGCGTGGCAAGCATAACGACAATAATCGATTCGATTGAATTCAGATGTGGCCTGAATAGCTGGATAAATGTTTATCGCATAATCCCGCCAGATATTGCGTCCATATTTACATATGTGATTACTGTTTTTGCATCTGTGCCAACTGGCAAATGAATACAAATCTAAGGCCAGATGTTGCCAGAGTCAAGAGTTCATTTGTAATTTGCGCTGAATATTACAATGTGCAGATCAAATGGGTTTACAAAGGGTATGATATGATTGTGTAAGAAAGAGTTATTCAAGTAGAGCATATATGTGCCATATTTGTTGCAACATATACCATATATATATATATATGTATATTCCTGACTGACATATATCAAGTAGATCTGCCTTTTGCCTCTTCAATTTCAAAAATAATTTTACATGCATGTGTGAATAACTCTTTAAGGGATATATTAGCTGTCAAACTCTTGCTTTACTCATTAGCTTTTCTTCCCTAATCTTCATCAGCCTAAATATATATAAAAAAGAAAGTGGTGTTAGCTACACTATTTATAACTCAAGAACGGATGAACCGATTTGGCTGAAGAATTTTTTGTTTTGTTATAGTGACTTGACGGAAACGCCGTCGAACGGGATAAAAAGGTATCCCATGTTCGTCTCCTGATTCTAAGCTACTTCTCCACAAATTTTCAGAAAAAATCAGTTCATCATTGATATAAATGTATGTGGGATAGTTATTATATATATATTAATTATGATATATATTATATATATTTATATTTATTAATTATGATCTTATGATATTAGATTAGGTTTTGGTTATTGAAATCTCAGGTTCCAGCTTTCTCAATTTTGACTTTAGCTTTTCATCTCTGCCGGCCTCTACAACTTTTACGACCTCTGTCCGCTTCAACTTAATGCTTCGACTCCCAACTTGACAACTTCTTCTGACTATCGATCAGCCACCACTTATATATATCATCTTCTCTATATATAGTTATATATATATCACTTTTTACAGGGTATCTTAGCCACTCAAGCTCCTCATTCTCATTAACTGTCTTTTTTTTGTCGATCTCAGCGCAATGAATCAGATTCCATGACGACATTCATAACTTTTTATTTCATTAGAGCTGCTTAACATTTTATTGAGCTCGCATTGTTATTTTCTGCCATTGCACGCACATAAACGCGTCCTTAACGAGTGTATTAGCTTTCGCTTGCTCTACATTTACAGTTGCGTGCGCAATGCCGACATTAATGATACGCCACGTTGTCCGCAAATAGCATTTCCATGTATGTTGCTGTTGCCCGGGCAACTGTGGCAAGTGTGGCATATAAATACCTGTCAATACCAATTCGCAGGGGCAGGGCTGATGTATTGGAAATTTGCGAATTGGAAAGCTTTATGTGGCCGAAACTAAGTAAAAGTTTAGTGTGGCAAATTGTAGATAATGTAAATATAGGCATGCCACGATTTGTGGCAGCTCCACGCTTGACTCAGCCTGCGGAATGCCTGTAATAGTTCGCGAGTTAGCGCTGGCACATTAAGATAATTTGATTCAGATTTTACTTTTGGCAGCAGCTTAATTGTCAGCAGTTGCAACAGCAGCAGCAGCAGCAGCAGCAGATCGCATCAGCTATTTGACACTTTGACTTTTAGCGCGGTCACACGAACCGGTTACGTTTACGTTAACTTTAACGTCAACGCTAACGTTTACGGTTACGGTTATGCTTACGTTTATGCCCACTGTTTGCCATAAAGCTAAATGCCGCGACTGGCGCTTACATAAAAAATGAGTTCATGTGCTGCATGTTGTAATTCATTAAAAATGATTTCAGTCCCAGTCGCAAAACACGCCCCCTTCAAGCCAACAAAAAAGAGGCAAGAGGTCAGACTGACAAATGACTTTCAATTTGACTGAGAAGTGAGAACTGGGAACTGGGAACTGAAACTGATTTCTATTTTGATTCGATGCGAAGGCGGTGCCCACTTGGGAGCACATTGTCCGGCCCGTGCAAAAGTTTTCTGTCAAATTATTCGCTAATTAAATTTCCCGACACGTCGCTGTTGTAAATAGACTCGACGTCGACGGGTTGCCATTCAGTTTCTGTTTAATTAATGTGTTGAGTGAGGACTGTGCAACTTGATTGATATTTAAGTGTTTGAGAATTTGATTATGCGCCCTAAGTGCGCACTCTAAGAGAAAGATGCAAGAACTTTCAACTGAAATCAAGTGACAAAAGCTAAAGCTATTCAGTCAAGGTCCGAAAATGCTACAAATGTGGAAAAAGGCTTTTACTTTTAGAGCAAAACTTACTTAAGGAATTTTGTTTGGGTTATTTAAAGTCAATATATATTAAAAAAGTCTTTTCTTTTAGAACAAAATTTACTTAAGGAATGCTTTCTGGGCTATTTAAAGTCAATATATATTAAAAAAGGATTTTATTGTAAAACAAAACTTACTTAAGAATTGGTCTGTGGGCTATTTAAAGTCAACATTTATTGGAAAGGCTTTTATTTTAGAACAAAACTTACTTAAGGAATGTTTTTTGTGCTAATTAAGGTCAATATATATGGAAAAAGGCTTCTATTTTAGAACAAAACAAACTTAAGTAATATTATTTGGGTTATTTAAAGTGAACATATATGGGAAAAGAAATTGCTGTTCTTTTGGAAACAACATCGACATGTTTCAATGTCTGTCTGCTTCCTCTGTATATCTATACAAACATTTAGAAAGGAGTTTTTTTTCGAGTGTAGGTGTTTCCCGCAATTTTTAAAGTGCTGTAACTTTTTGTTTACTCAGTTAAATCATACAAATAACATGACCATGATACATAATATGTGTAGGCTGCAAGCAAAGGTAATCATCGGATAAATGTCAAATGCAAACTATGACGAAACATGAACAATAGCCCCCAACTTTCATCTTGCAATTGACCAAAAAACAATTTCAACTGATTTTATTTCTTTTTGGCATCTCTCGAAGGCTTAGTTTCTGTTACTGGCTGGGAGAGTCGGCCAGCCGGCCAGACATCAAAACTGTCCAATCAGTGAAACGTGAGTCCAAAAGCGGCTACAGCTTCCGCAGCAGCGCCCCACACTTGGGTTTGGGCTGGAGAGGCGAGGTAAGCGCATTAAGACGCTTGATTGCAATTTTTTTTGGGCAAGTCCCGTAATACCATTGTACGTCTGTAATCGTTGTTCACGCCGTTTTTCAGATTTACTTTTATTTATTTACTGTCTGCGTCTTGGGAACTTGGGCCATTGACAGCAGACTGGCCAGCAAGACAAACAGTTACAATTAAATTATATTAAATATTGAGGTAGAAATTCTGTTTGTGATAAAGCGACATTTGGAATACCCTAAATTCGCTAATGGAAACGAGTATATATATATATATATATATATATATATATATATATATATATATATATATATATATATATATATATATATATAATAAAAAATATATATATATATATATATATTATATAATATATTATAAAGTAACATGAGTCATATGTATATATGTATATTATGTGTATGACTCATGTTTCCATAGGCGAATTTAGGGTATTCAATGCGACGTTTACTCCGTCTTTATCATGGAATAAGTTGGGTAAATATATTTAGTATCCCCTTTTAAAACAAAATATTCAACATAAATGTTTTTTTATCTAGTTTCAGTCTTTTAGTTCAAATTAAAATTTCAAGTAAATAAACGTAATAAACAAAAAAAATATTTTTCTAATTTTATTTGGTTTATTTATGATAGTTAAAAAAAAAAATTTCGAAATTCAACAAAAAATATTTTTATAAATTTTTCGTATATTATTTAAAAACAGTTTCAAGTTTAATAACAAAAAAATTCCACATAAATATATAAATTTTTAAAATTTTATTTTGTTTTGTTGTATTTATGTGAATTCAAATTTCAATTTTAGTGCTTGAACTTAATAAAAAAAAAATATTACATACAAAATTTTTTTTCTTTATTTTTTTAAATAATACAAAATAAAATTCCAAGTGATTGGAAAGTTGCAAGTGCTAAATTAAATATTATTAATAAAAATTTAGTAAAAACACATTTTTTTAAAATACATTTTTACAAAACTTAATCTATAAATCAAAGCTCAAATTCTGAGCAGAACAAATTAGCCTACTTTTGGCATTACTAATAGTAAGTTCAATGCTAATTCGCATAAAAATCAATTTAGTTATGCTAATCGTGAGATATGATAGGGGTAGAGGGAGAGTATTATTATAGCATTTACAGCTTTCTACGTCGGGGAAACAGCAGAAAACGCTTAATCAAGTCGCAAATTGGCTTATGGAAATGGAGCAAAATAGAAAAAAAATATTAAACAACAAAAATCGAATTGCATTGAACAGTTCATCACTGTCAAAAATGGTATCGAAAGCTATTAATCAATTCATTCCGGCTATCGATTAGCGAGTGCTCCCGGGTCGCCCGAATGCCCCAAATTTAACTTTCTTGTTGAGCTGTGGGCACGTCCCAGGGCGTTGAAATGGAGCGCAGTGTTAATTGCCAGACAATTACGAAAGTGTTGCGCCCGCCGAAATATGAAAAGTTTACTGGCTTTGATCCAGTTAACAAGGCATTTCATAAAGTGGCTTTAACGAATTGCATTCGAACGTTAAACAATGCCTTAAACTAATCAGCAACTAATTTGTGGGCCAATTTATGGGAAAAGTTTTCGGGCCAAAAATTAAATGTAAAATTCGCCAGGTATACCAAATGAATATTAAGAAATAACAAAAAAAAAATGACCCGTAAACATCCAAAAGTCATAAAAACAACAACAACAACAGCAGAACAAGGAGCAGCCAGGAGCTTTGTAGGGTGGCGTATCTTTGGCTAAATGGAATTTCTGTTGTACAATAATTGCCGTGGAAAATTGATGGGCCAAGGAACAAAGCTGGCGTCGGTAAACCATATTGGGCGATAAAACCAAATAAAATTAAAGCCAAGTGTGGCTACACACTTTGGGTGGGCGTGGCAGGCCGGAACTTTGATGAATGTTTGCGCTCCTTGCGGGTCTTCCAACGCCATCGACGCGACGCGTGTACGTGACGCGACTTTTACTTTTACGACAAACATACATTATAATTAAGGTTCTGGTGTCTGGGAGGGCGTGGCCTCACAGCGAAAGGGGCTAAGGAAAGCGCGCAATTAATTATAACGCCGAAAGTGTCATAAACCTAAAGCAGCCCACGGGAAGCCGGCCAAGAGCCTGGCTGCCAATTAAATTGCGGCAACCGAAGCCCAAAATCCAGCTCCGATGCTGGACTTAAGTTGCCACCCAGCGAAAAAGAGTCGAGGCAGCGTGCCTCAAGAAAGACCCACTTAAATAAGGGTCATACAGTTTTTCATCCATCACGCGATATTTTGCGCACGTTTCGGGTTTCTGTTTGAGGAAAAGCTATGCCACACATTTTCGCAAAGTACTATATTATGCACTTCTTAAAACAGGTATGTCAACTTAGTCAAGTGGCTGCCTCTGCCAGTAAAGTAGTTACTAAATATATAAATAAATATGTAGGGAGGAGTAGCAACGAGGTGGCAACGCCATATCACAGAGTTGCATGCAATGAAGCAGTGCAGTGGTGGCTGATCGATAGAAAAAGGAATTTATTGGAAGAGAAGGAAGAAGCTTAAAAGTAGAAAACAGAAATTTAGTTAATTATTTAATTTAATTATTACACACATATGTATATATCGGACTAACTGTCTGATTGATGACCAACGCATTCAAATAAAACTTTCATTGTCTCCAAGTGTATACAATCTTCGGCTACACAAAGATACTTATTTCCCATTGTGCTTCCGCATTCTTTTTTGGTCTCTTATCTGACCACAAATTGAATTTTAAGTATTCTCCTTTGAATTTGTAAAGTGCTTGTGCTATTTTATTTCGAATTTTGATTGATTACACCGAACAACAACAAAATAAGCTCCTTCTCGATTCATTTAATAGCACTTGATATATTAGCCCAGTTATCTGGTCTCAGTCGGAAGCAAACTGCATGCCCCCGATCCCCAAGCCCTAAATGCAAACACTCAAACAGCTAACTGCAAGTGGATATCGAGGACAAAAGCATGGCCAACTGGCCAACAGACGGTTAAACGAATGCGAACGGGATGCAAGGTCTCGGGGGGAAACATATAAATAACAAGCACATGCTGTCTAACTATATATATGTGCATTTGGGACACACGGAGCAAGCACATTATTTTCAAGTGCCAAAAGCATGTAAAGCATTTTCCACAAGTCGAAAAATCGCATGAGTAATTTGCTGCCGCCCCCAATGGAAAAAGGAACAGCCGAGGATATATGTACATATACATGTAGTATATTGGCCAAGTGCAACAACAGCCGCATTTTTGTTGCCAAATGCCACAGCAGAGCGAGACCAACTTCGGCTATGCGACAACTTTGTGGTCGAAACTTGCCAAATACAGTAGCTAGCTCAACGCGTGGGTGGCTTACACACACACACAGCCACCTATGCATATAAAAGTGCCACCCGTATCTGATTAATGTACGTCCGGCTATCTTGCTGGCATGCCAGCACAACAGCAAACCCCAAAAAAAGAGTTTATTCCTTCTCAAAGTCCTTCACAGAGCGCAGAAGGAGTATATTGGATTTGCTTAAAGTTATTTTAAAGCTACAAATTTCACAGATATATGAACATTTTAGTCGTATGTGTATTTAAATGGAGTTTTCTTCAATACTATGTCAAAAATGTTAAGTTAAAAGTTATACAATCTATAAAAATTATTTTGAAAGAAGTAAAAACGCTCTAGTCGGGGCTGCCAGACGACGAGATCCCCTGAACGTTTGTTCGAGCTTGCAAATTACTGATAGATTTTTTCTTTAATAGCTTCTATGTTACTTAACGGATTTTGAATAAACTTTCAACATGGAATTCTATTATTTTATTAAAAATACGATTTTATTTTAAAAATTGTTGAAATTTTTAATTGTGGATATATTTACAACTGAACTTAAATAAAACTGATTATGTAAAATGTGGAGTCGGTATCCAAAATGTAAGAAAAATTGAAATTGTGACTCTAGCTAAAATGATGTATAATATATGTTAAAACAAGTAAGAAAGCTCTAGTCGGGTCTGCCCGACTACGAGATCCCCTGAACCAAGTCCGAGGCAGTGTTTTAAACAATCTAGCTTATATCTTTTACCGGTACATATTACCCTCTGCGTGCACCCACACACGCACACATATACATACACAAGCACGCGCGCCGCTTACTGCGTAGATGATTTAGCGGCTACGCTTGGGCTGCATTCTATGCAGCATTATGAGAAATTCATTGTTAAATAACTTCGGTTCTAGATCTACTTTCTTAATGAAATTTTCAGGACATAATATTGACATCTAGAGGTGTATATATACGAAATCCCAACTCCCTAGTATTTGAAATACGTTTTTTCCACTTATGGGGCTAATGGGGAGAGGTATCCAAAATTTAATAAGTTTATTATCTGTATTTACATCACAGCAACCTACATAGTCAATTTGGCGTCTCTAGGTATTATGGTCTAAAAGTTATAGCTTAAAAACAAAGTCAAAATATCGATTGTTATCGATAATAAGGAAATAGGATGAGTTATCGAAAAAAAAAAATAAACTTGTACTGCGTATGGTATACAAGAATATATATCTAAAATCTCAAATCTCTAGCTTTTGTGGTTTACGAGATCACTGCGTTCATACGGACGGACAGACGGACAGACGGACAGACGGACAGACGGACAGACGGACGGACGGACAGACGGACAGACGGACATGGCTAGATCGACTCAGCTCGTCGTCCTGATCAAGAATATATATACTTTATGGGGTCTGCCACGCCTCCTTCTGCCTGTTACATACATTGTCACAAAACCATTATACCCTGAATTCCCATTTTCAATGGGTTCAGGGTATAAAAACTTAATATATAATTACTTAAACATAGAGAATGGCAAAAAGATTGCAAAAAAAACATATTTCCCACCCGAAAATATAGAACGCTTATAGTTTTAGTATTAGACTAATCAAATTCAGCCAAAAAACTGGAGCTAAGCTCTTCTCAACAACGATAACAATTGCTTTACTATTTATTATTATATTATCTTATTATTATCTTTTTATTATAAATATTAAATTTATATCTTAAACTATAAAGTTAAACATTTTCTAGTTGTTTTTCGCCTGTGAACAAGTATTACGCAGTCGCTTTAACCCGTTTACAACAAATTTGACCTTTTTTTATAGTGTATATTTCAACGAGAGAGAGGGGAAAAGAGATCCGGAAGCCAGGCATGAGTAAGAGCAGAAAATATATGTGTCTGGCTGGGAACACAAGCTCATGGCCTGGGGGCCACCTACAACAACTGTTGATGCCAAAGGTAAAAACAATAGCAGCAGCAACAACAACAACAAACACAGGCAAAAGTGAAAGTGACAAAGTGTAGCTCGGAGGAGGAAACTGAAATTCGAGCGACAATGACAATGCGAATCGGCGGCGGACAACGCTGTGTATCTAAAGCATTAAAAACATTACACCAAAAAAATAAAAAAACAAAAATAAGAAAAAAATTCACACAAAGAAACAAGCAAAATAAACGCAGATTGCAATGTTTAAAAAGTGAAACAACAACCAAACGAAACGTGATAAATGATAAAAAAGAAAACAAAAAGTACCTAGAAAGTAAGTTAAGCTTGAAGCGCCGAAGTTGAAACACCCTTGGCAGGGTCGTAAGTCGACTAACGATTGGAATCAGTTCATAAGTTCAAGCCACAGTCGTAAAACTAAGATTTGCTTAACACTGAAGCTTAAAGTTAACTCAGTTTATTATCAGGAAGAAATATTATTCGAATTTGCAAATTTTTTCAAATAATAAACTTTGTAAATTTTAATATTTGTCTAAGTTAAGTCTTGATAAAATTTTTATGCTTAGAAGTCGAAGTTAAAGTTCTGACTGTTGTAGATAACTGTTATGGCTAAGCTTTAAGCTGCCTCTAAGCCAAAAGTCATATTTCGCTAATAAAACATTTAACCATATATACTTGAAATTTTTCGAATTTCGGCTTATTTTTTTTTTGTAAATTTGGTTGAGAGTTTGGTTTTATATAATGAAAACATAAAATTGAAAAACTCCCCTTAATTTAAGGAAATTCTATCTTCTGTAGCAACATAATATTACTGCTTCAATTGAAGTTGACTTATAAGTCATATAAACACCAAAACTGCTTCCAAAAAAGTTTAAATTTTCTATCATTGTTGATCCAGTGTTTATATGCATATATTCTCGTGGCAGAACTGCCCTTATGTGATTTACATTGTGTGCGATAAATACACCCTGTAAAGGGTATTAAAATGTAAAACTCGTGTAAAAAGTTGGTCGACTTGCTCTGCTCAGTTGGTTTTGCTTTGGCCTAGAAAAGTGTTTTGTGAATAGCCAGAAGCCAGAAGCAGAGATGCGGGTGATGTCCGCAACTTTGGCTAGTTGCGGCTTGTTGCCAGTTTCCCATTTCCCATTTTCCCAGCACTTTGGCTGGGTTTTCCCCGAGCTGTCCAGTCGGGCAGCAAGCGTGGCAGTCGAGGTTTGCCCAGATCCTCGGGGCGACCCCCTCGGCGCTCTGTGTCTGTCTGTCTGAGTTCAAACGGAAAACTTTTCGAAAATCATTCACACAAGTCAACTTAATTAAAATGGACTTTTCCGCCTCCCAGCCTCCAGCTTAGCCTTGGCTATTTATTTTGTCTTCCTGCTTAAGTGGCGAAAACCGTTAATTTGCCCTCCTATGCAAAAGATTAACAGAAAACAAAAAGAAAAGATGGTCAAAGACAAATGACTGGCTTAGAAAAAAGTGAAGAAAAAAGCAACAACTATAAAATGTGGCTCAGGTTCCCAGTGCCCCAGGCTAAACTTAATGTAAAAATTATGAATGTAATGCTGAGAAATTGCTTTTTAATTTGTTTCCAGTTTCCAGTGGGGTTTCCAGAACTTACGCAAGTTCCACACACAAAATTTCCGTTCGGTTTTGAGTGTTTAATTAATTTTTTCTTTTGTTTTTGGGATGCTCCGTAAGTAGGCCAAACAAATTATTTGAGGATAAATTGGTTTATATTTGGGCTTTAAGGCGGGGTCAAAGTGTGACACGCTTTGTGTGCGAAAAGCTGCCAGCCTGTTGCCCAGGCTGTGTGCAGGACTCTCGTTCAGCTGAGGTCTTATCGCCTCACTGGCAGAGACTTTTTACTGTGACTTTTCATGCGACTTTTCCTGAGACTTTTCATATTGACGTCAGTAATCCCTGTATGGAAGGCAGCAGATAGATATTAAATGGAAACACACACACACAATCAAAATGCAAAGGACGAGCCAAAAATCAATTAGGCTCAGGCCTTTTGCATGTGGCTTAAATCGTAGGCTCAGCAAGAGTTGTTGGGGAAAAAAAAAATAAAAGGAAAGTTTTGGTTTTTTTTTGTAATTTTGTCACCGTTGTTTTTTTTTATTGTGCATAAAGTACTTAGAGCTAATAATATAATTAAAGTATATTTATATTTATATGTATTATGAATGGAGTTATATCTCAACTTTCGTTTTATCATCATCTATTAGCTTCTCCTTCAAATCATTCTCTTTTTCCGATGCTCGGATGCCAAGTGGAGTTCCCTACCCGGGGAACCCTACACTTGTCATCTATTAGCTAAATGGATTTGGGTTAGGCAAGTGTGAGAGGGATAGAGAAACAGACGAGATGTGTGTATGAGAGAGATAGAGAGAGAGAGAGAGAGAGAGAGAGAGAAATGTTGATGTATCAAATGATGTTTGCTGAGTTAGGAAAGTCGGAAACATTTTTATATACAAAAGTGTTGGACGACAGTGGCGTCCATTCATGAGACTGGGGTCTTGGGTGCGTCTTCTCGTCCAGAGTTTTGGGTCAAGTCGCAGTTGTAGTGTTGAGTGTGGGCGTGTTTGTCGGGAATAGTTGAGTGTTAGCGCGTCAACGACAGGACTAGTCAGCAGCTTGAACCGAGTGTGTGTGTGTCTGTTTGTCCGATTGTGGTTAGATCGAGGTGCGTGTTTTTCCAGTTCGTCTCCGGGCTGCTGCTTAGTAGGGGCCAGACTTGCCGGGTGGGCCGTAGTTGCTGGATGGCGCCGAGATACCACCAGTTGAGATATCACTGCCAGAGAAACCACCATCGCCGCCGCCAGTGGAGTAGCCGCCGCCAGTGTTGGTCTGGGTGAATCCGCCATTGCCGCCAGAGATGCCGCTGCCGCCGCCGCCCTCCTTCTGGGTCTTGTACTTGATGAAGTAGACCTCGGGCTTGGATGGCTGCGTGGGTGCTGGCGTGGGAATGACAATGTCTTGCTGATCCTCGGGCTTCTTGACCAACACATAGACCAGGGTCTTCTCTTCGTTCTGGGGCTGCAGAGGGATGACTGGAGCCTGGTACGAGGGCGGAGATGGCGCCTTAATGAAGATGATTTTGTAGTGCTTCTGGGACTGGCCAATAGGCAGATTGGGGCGCTGACGCACTTCCTCCTGCTCTGGTGGTGGCACATGCACATAGATGTGCTTCTGCACCAGAGTGGTGCCACCTCCGCCGCCGCCGCCGCCGCCGCCTCCAAAACCACCGCCGATGCCTGCAAAATAACCCAAGATTAGCTGTGAACCTAGTTTAATTGGTAGGTGGACGCACCTCCTCCGAAACCACCGCCGGATCCGCCACCGAAACCGCCGCCTCCACCCGAACCGCCGCCGAAGCCGCCTCCTGATCCACCGCTGAAGCCACCTGAGCCGCCGCCAAAGCTGCCACCGCCGCCGCCTCCTGAGCCGCCACCGAATCCACCACCGAATCCGCCGCCGCCGAAACCTGAGCTGCCGCCGAATCCACCACTGCCTCCGAATCCACCACCGGAGCTAGCTCCGAATCCACCGCCGCCGCCACCGGGACGATTGTAGTTGTAGCCAGCTTCAGGGCGCGCCGCGGCCAGAGCCAGGCAGGACATTAAGATGAAGGTTTTCATGGCGCGTTCTTCGATTTGGGTATTTGGGTATATGTACGTATTATGTATTCACGGATTAGCACGCACACACTTGCACTGTCACAGTAATCCTGGGTCTGTGCCGTGTATTGGTGTGGGAGTGACAGGTGTGGATAGATAGATGTGGGAAGAGATACGTTGGTTAGGATGGCTGCCAAGCTGGATGTGGCTAAGGTTCTCACGTTTTCTTTTTGTTTTTTATGGGCTATTTACAGTTATCCTCGCTGCACTCGACTCTTGACTCGGACTCGGACTCGGTTCACCGATGTTTATTAGACCAAATCAAATGCTTCACTGACGAACCAATGCAGCCGCATCATCAATTTATACAAAAAATCCAAGCAACATAGATGCCACAGTCGCACAGCCGAAAACACAGTCGGCCAGCGGCACACACACACACACACACAGACACACACGCACGCACACAGAGTTGGGCAAAGTTTAGCGATCATGATGATGCGACTTCGCGCATGTGTGGCCCAGGCCTGTGGCTGGCCAGCTGGTAAGCTGGCCAATAATGAGCAGCTCCTCTCTCGCTCACTCTCCCACTCTCTCTCTCTCTCTCTCTTTCGCTCCTACTCGCTCTCTCTCGCTGTGATTTTGCAGCCAAGTCTCTCGAAGTGTAGGACAGGCAAGTGAAACCGAAATTACAGCACAATCAACTTATTACCGCACAGGCAGCAGCAGAGCCACAGCGCTTCACGATTTCCCGCCTGTCGGATGTGGCGCGCTGACTGAGAGCTGCCTCTGCTGCTCTCACTCTCCAGGTTGAACCCAATGTCGTGCACTTTCGCTCTCGCTGGCTGGCCAACTACCAGCAGACAGCTCCCAGCTTCCAGCTCCCAACGGCGAGCTGGCACTTCGACTGCGGCAGGCCGAGTGTTCGGCTGCGGCTTTCCTCGGGGGCAACTCGAATTCAAAATGAAATTGAAAATGAAAATGCGCTCACGATCATCTTGGCTGGCGTACAAAAGTGAAATTCGCAAGAAAATGCCCTGGAAAACTTAAGCAAAGTCTCAGCCTGAATCGCTCCGTTGTTCAACAATGGCAATTTGAATAATTTCGTGCGCGTGTTGTGGATTTTCCTACCATTCGAATCTGGGCTGCCCCATTGTGCGGCAATCTCCAAATAGTCATATAGACAGACATATACATATATATGTTCGCATGCTTGTATGATAAATGAGAACATGTGCAAATAAGATTTACAATTGGAGCAGGTCGTGTGTGTTTAAATGGAACTCATTGTGATACTTAGCGCGTAATTTTCGGAAATATACAGTAGATATTGACTAAGTGTATTTTTAAATTTTTTTAAAATTATCTCAGAATACTTTTCTTCCAAACAAAATTTTAATTTGTATTTTTTTTCAAGTTTTATTAATTAAAAAAAAATATTTGAATTCTGAATTTTCTATATTTTTAAAGAAATTTAATCAACTTTAACCAATAGCTACCGTATATATGAATAAGCAATAATTGGCATCAATTATCTTATATATCTCTTATATATACGAAAGCTATGCGTTGATCAGTGCGGTATAGGTTACCACACAAGTCAACAGATATAGGGTTGGAACCCAACTAAGTTCCGTTCATAACAACACGATTCATTCAGTCATAAACGACAATTCCAAATTTAAAAAAAATATTTAAAAATTTAAAAACATATATTTTATAAAATATTTTATATTCACTATAAGTCAGTATTCACTGTACCTCGCGTGCTCAAATTATTTAAAGATGCGTGACGCGTCTCGCAGATTTTTCAGCACAGATAACAAAAGGCAAAGCCCAGGTCCGTAAAACATTTGTGCAATGCAGCTAAGGGACTGTCAGCAGATTAATCGATAAGCTTTTTAAGTAAGGGCATTCCCTAGTCGTGCAACACTCGAAAACTTAACATTCTTACGGCTTATATGCCATTTACAACTTTTATTTATATTTGAATGGCTTTTATGATCTGACGGACCTCACGCTTACGCATCGGAAATTAGCTCATTGCGTAATTTTGTCGTAAAAAATAAAAAGCCAAAACAGAAACAGAAACAAAAATAAGTAAAAAAGTAAGAAAACATTTCGCAAATTGTCGCCTCTTCGCGCGAATCCACGTAAAATGCATTTTTATTGCGATTGCTGATTGCTCTTTGCCTGCTCCTCCGCCAGCTCCGCTTCCTCCTCCTCCACGTTGTTGTTGTTGTTGTTGTTGCTAACGATATTAAATCTGTGTGCTTTTTCTCTTGCTGCTTGTTGTTTTTGCTTTTCGATTTGTTAATTGCGTTGGGCACTTAGCCGCATAATGAAATGGTTCAATCGCTGAATCGTTCGTCGAACTGCGCCAAAAATTGCCAGCGCGAGAGAGATGAAAATTGGGCAAAGTGGCCAAACGCTTTTTTTCAATTAGTCGGCAATTCAATTGTTACTTTTTATCAAAGCGATTCGTTGCGATTTTTAATTTTATTAAATGTTGCACAATGAAGTTTTATTTATTTTTTGGCTTTGAGCAAAAGGTTACAATGCAAAAATCCAGTTTTTGCCAAAATGTTTTTCGAAGCGCATATTTTGGCGTAGGAGTTATGCAGAAAATATTGCACAGAACATAAAATGTGTATATAATAAATAATAAAGATAAATCTGATGAAATTTTTTTGATTTTGGTTTCAGCAACTTTTTTGGATAATTGTTTAAATTTTGGGTAAATTTTAAAATTGAAAATAAAATGGAGTTCCAGTTTCTTCTAAAAACCTAATGGCATAATATATTATTATATTTCAGTTATTATATAGCTTAAATGAGATTTTCCAGTCTAATGTTCCATATAGCATAAAGGGTATTCCCACAATTCAATTGTATTCACGAAAATATATATAGATCTATACTATATGATGTATATCTGCTCAAAAATGAATTGTTTCAAGCTTATAAATATTTAAATTTCAATAAAAATAAACCAATTATAAGTGGAAAACTTCGATTTGGTTTGAAAATAAAAATGTTGTCATAGCTGACGTTTTTTTTCTTATTTTAATAGTTTTCTTATTATTTATTCATAATTAAAAGCGCGTCATAACTACACAAATCGCTTCGGGCGTCAAATGGTAATTAATGGGTTAGCAACAAATGTTTACTGTATGAGAAATATGTGCTGTAATAGTAAAAATTAAATGCGTTTCCAATAAACTGTCAATGAAATTGCAATGGTTGTAAACGTGGCAACTGCATTTCCGGCCTTTTAGCAAGGCTCCCGGCGATTTCACCTTGAAATGCGCTTGCGTAACCAGACTCCGCATCCAGTCAATACAGAGCAGCTCCTCTTGGCCAAAGCGTATGCAAAAAAAAAAAAACAAAACAAACAAACTCTTTTTGCTAACGAACATCGAACATTGAACATTGAACGACTTTTCGACTTTTCGATTTTTTGGCTTTTTGTCTTTTTGCCTTTAAGTGCTTTCAGTGTACAACAATAAATTGTGCTCGAATGTGGGAAATGCTGAAATCAATTGAATTTGAATGCCAAGCTCCATTGGCGTGGAGTAGACCTAGAGATGCTGTCCAGGCCACCGGGAGATGCAATCGCTGAGCCAGCGAGCAACACCTCCAAATGAGCCGCAGTTGCATTCCCATTGAGATTGCGATTGCGATTGCGATTGCTATCGAATTTACATTTGCAATTTGCAATTTGCATTCAAGTTCACAGACAACGACCAAAATTATCTGAATATTTCATGAGCCTAAACGCCTCACACTCAACTTCCGAATAGACAATCGCCAAAACCAGGAGCAAGCGGCTGAGCACTTGAACCAGCCGAGCTAATTAGTGAATCATTCTATCAGTAAATTTATATAAGAACTTTATGATTTTAATACAATATATTCAATATAATCTACATTCGAATTCAGATAATTCGAAAAGGTAAGGGGATCACATTTTTACGAATTACACAGGAATTCGATTTATAAAACAATAATTCGAACGAAGTTTTTTAAGAGGACTTCATTTTTTACGAATTATTGACGTTTTACATTTAGCGGCGGACGAATGATCAGGATTCGACTGTATATATATAATTCAAATTATACCAAATATCAATTATTATTGAAAATTCTATTCTAGTCCGAAGTGCATGATTGAAGATATCCTGGTCCTTTAGGACCTTCATTTTCAGAGTGTATTTGAGCAAAACACAATTTTCTATATTATTTTGTCTTCAATTTTGTGGAGCATTCGGGAAGATACTGAAAAAGTAGAGTACTATTGTTTACTTATATAGAATCTAAATATACATTTCGAATTTTTAGCTCTTGAAACATACGAGACATGCTCAAATAAATATGTTGATATCGCTTCTAATCGATTTCATGAAAACATGAAAAGCTATCAATTACTTGAAACAAACTCTAACAGCCAAAAGGACAGATGGCTAACGCCTGGCTTGGATCGACTCTGCCATTAATGCTGATCAATAATAAATTTACTTTATAGTTTCAGTCATATCTCTATCTGCCTATTACAAACGTCTTAGCGAAAGCAATATATCCTCTTAAAGCACCCGTGTGGACAGCGTGTCTTAGAATTCCACCGCACGTAGCTGCTTGTCGTATGAGAGGACTAATGTTATAAATTGGGTCACCAACTTGTAACTGCTTTGGAGCTCTAATTGGTAGTACACCGAGTTCCTCAGGTACTACGGTTAAGCAGGAGCTAACGGACTTTGTCATTTCCTGTTTAATAAGTATCGTGGTGAGTGTGATGTAACACCTAAATCGATCTTCATCTCTGCTCAGCATTGCCCTTAAACTGGAACAGGTAAAGATGGGCCTCTCACTATATCAAGTTGGTATATACGACCAAACAGAATTATGTCAAATAAATTAATTAATCCAGTAAATGCTTAAGCCATCATAGCAGTAGCTCACGTTAAGACTTTAATTTAAATACCCTCTTTAAATATCCACGTAACGCTTACACTAATATAGGTTAGTATTTCACACCCATTCCTGAACAGCTTGACAACGAGGGAGCTTTGCGAATGGCTGCCCCGCACCTTATGTCTTATCTTGATTGGCAGCAACTGCATGTTCAAGTTTGTTTGTTTCTTTGTTTTATGGTAATCTCTCATATTTAATGCAAAACATGCCTTTGCGCTTAAGCCAAAGCCGTTTAACTTGACTTCACTCTCGAGTCGGCGAGTCAATTAGTTGTAAGTCCTTTGGCAGCTTAAGCGCAGCTTGCAAATTGCATAAGAAATAGGAGGAAGGCGCCTGAATGCGGCATCCTTTGACACTGAAAGATGAAGATTGCAGCGACTCACGCAACTAGCGGCGGGTGGCTCAGATGGCTGAGGTGGGTGAGGTGGTGCAGCTGTGGTGGAGTGGGTGCTGTAGGAAGTCGCTGGCAATGAAGACGACGCCGACAACAGTTGTTGCTTCCTGCATCTTTTTTTCGTCTCTGCTTATTGTTGTTGCTTTCTGTATGTGTGTAAGTGTGTGTGTGTGTGTGTGTGTGATGAGACAGTCGCATCTCCAGCAGCCGCGGCACCACTTCCTGCTTGTTAGGCAAACATAGAGCGACAACAGCGTGCAAATTTTTGAATTGTTGAAGACAATTTTTTCATTTTTATTTCTTTTTCCTTCATTTATACAATGTTTCTTTTTTGTTTCGCTTTAAAGCTTAAAGCTTGGCTCCGTCGGTCTGTTTCGCTTTTACATTTGACATTTTTGTAGCTGCTGCATCTTTTTGGCGATGCGCGTCGTTCGACGACAGCTCGACATGGTCTATTCATAGACTTGTTATTTATTGCACTTGACAGCATGTTTGTTATGTTCGAGCGCGCAGCGCAGTTGCAAGTTGCAAGTTGCAGTTGCAGTTGCGGCGCCAACTAAATGCTAATTAGTGTCAACGACTTTTTGCCACAAACCAAAAAAAAAAATAAACAAATTATAAAATTATATTATAACGTTTGACCATTTGGCAATTGGCAAGAAATGAAACGTTTACACGGCTCGCTTTTAAGACCTTTAAACATCTACAGATTGAACTTTTATTTAAATGCAACATTTTGTTGCAGGCATTTAAAAGTTGCAGCAACAAGTTTTCAGTTTTCACTAAAACTTTACATGAGTTAAGTCTACATTTAATCTGGCTAAGAGCAGGAGATATTAGTTAACACTCAATAAAGTTACGGCAATCGATAACTACCGTTACTTAGTTAACAGTAAACACTCTCACCCTTACTGGAACCTATAGCTGCTTTTAGTTGGCAACTACTCAAATGCTTTTCAATTTATTTGATGACTTTTCAGAACTTTCCGCTTGGATTTTTGGTCTCTTTAAACATTTGATAGTCGAGCGTTTATTTACAAAGTTTTATATTGCAAAGTAACTTGATGCTAGCGAATCGCATTTAATCATTTTTGGACTGAGCTTTTCCTTACATTTCACTTTCTATTGAATTTCAACGCAATAGAAAACGTTCCTGGAACTAGCGCAGTTTTCTCGTTAGTTGACAATTTCTTTTTTCGTTGTAGCTAGAGATGAGCTTGTAACAATTTGGAATTTCATCTAAAATGTAATAAGGGAAAATCAGTTTTAAGATGTATGGTAAAAATATGTCATTGGTCCGCTTCGGTAGACGATTTACAGCGAAACGAACTTATACTATGCATTTATATTTTCCATCTTGAACCTTATTTTTCCTGAATAAGTCTGGGCTTGCTGTCATATTTATCATATTTACAAATATTTGTCTCAAATCAACTCACAGCTTATGGACTGAGTGTGTGAAATATAAATATGTTCTTTAGCCAAAATATGGATCTATCAAATATGATTAGATAAAAGGAAGCGTCTGTTTTAGAGAGGGAAACTGTCCGGTACCGATTTTCAGTATTGGGTGGGCTGGGAAAGCTTATAAAATAGTCTGGGACGTTTGGATAAATGCTTGGTCATAAGAGTATGGTAAGAGATTCTAGAGATATTCCAGAGATACCCGTTCTCAATCCCGACCCCCATCACTACTCATAATCATGTCTCTCACCATGCCACCTTAATCTAGGAACCAAGTACTTTTCCGAACCTACTGGACTTTTTTAATAATCTTTCCCAGCCAGCCCGAAAATTGTTTCGAGATAATTTTGGGTCCCGAAAATCTTTAGTCTGCATCTTAATGTTCTATGCTTAATAGCTGGAATCAAAGCGTTTTAGTGGAAAGATAGATTTGATTTGAACTTTTATTCATTTGTGTTTTGCTTAAATTAAATTTCAATATAAAGAATCAGCTGAAACTTTTTACTTGAATAGGTTCTGTGGCTCCCTAATTCCAACCCAAGCCCAGAAAAACTATGCTAAAAGCATGTTTATAGATATTTTCACTGATTTTGGATCTCAGATCTCAGCACGAGCTGTCATGAAATGTGACTTGCTGAAATGCACACTCTGTATATAATTAGTTTTATTAAAATGGAAACGCGAATCGCGCTTCAGCTCTATGGCAGGCAGCTGCAGTTGCTGCGATGATTGGGAGGATGTCGTCCTTTTAATGTAATTGCAAGGACGCTTCACATTTGTTGCCGTCTCGTGGTTTTCGCTCTCGACATGTGCAAATTGTGCATTAAGCTGGTATGCCGTTGACATATAGCAGCAGCAGCAGCAGCAGTTGGTGCTGCGTGGGCGGGCGAAACACTTATAATGCGCATTTGCATATTAATGTTATTCAACTAGTTCCAAGTATTTCAATTTGGCAAAAGCCCCGAAGTCTGCTTAGGATCTAGCCTAATTGTTGGGAGTGAATTAGGAAATTTGTGGGCATGGCATATGGAGGCGGCATATGCCTCAACATCCTCCTTGGAGTATTTATGATGCGGAAACAGTTCGGGTCGGGGCCGCGGCCATGACTGTGACGCAGCTGCCATGAATTTTACACACCAGACAACTGTCTGGATGTATTTTATTTTTCAGCACCTCGCAAACGCATTTTGAAGACGAAAGTAAATATTTTGTGCAACGAAATTGAGGAAGTCAGGCATGTTGTGGGTTGAGAGTGCAAGATGTTTGCTGCCGCATCTACAACAACTTTGGCAATGGTGGGAACTTTACTTGGTGAGCTGAAAACTTGTTTCTATGCTCCAAATCCAAGAGCGGGCGCCTAATGTGGGCCATGCGTTTAAGTTGTCGTCAGCTCCAACTTCAATTAAGCGAGTTACGAGCAACAACAACAACAACAACAACAACAACTGCAGCTGACATAAAACGAGTGAATGACTTGTTCGCGCACAACGCGTCGTATGCGTAATATTTTTTTATTATTTTTCTTTAAATGAAGTGCAAAGCGAATGTCGTGTCGCATTTGCCTATCGAATTGGCGCAAATGTGTGTGAAAAGCCGCCACTGCCCCTCAAAACTTAACGCATCTAACAATTGTTGCTCGCCTTTATTTTTATTTTTATTCAAATCGTAAAAAGAACGCGTAAAAGCCAACGTCGCCTTCAACCATTAAAGCGCTCGGGCGAGTGACGCCCGAGAAATGATGCCAAATGAGCGGAAATGTCCAAGCTAATGGTGGGCTAATTTAAAATGACAAGCCCATTAAGAAGCAGAAAGAAAATGAAGGACATGCCACGCAGTCGCGCTGCGTCTGAAGCGGACTCACTTTTTTAATGCCCCTGCGGAGGCAATCATAAATGTTGTGCGTAGGGCATTTTCAATGCCATTAATTATAGATTTTCTTACTTAAGCAATATATGGAGTGTGTGCTTCAAATCATTTGGCTTTAAAGCAAATACTAAGTTTAGATTTGAGGAACTGAGACTTCGCTTACTTCGCCAATTAAGTGTATCTTCACTAAATCTCATTTAATTAAATACAAAACAAGTGAAAACGCTTTAATCGGAACTGTGCGACTACGAGATCCGCTGAACTTTTGCTCGAGTTTGCAATTATCCATATATACAGACAGATAATACAATAAATGCAACAAAAAAAAAAAATTTATAATAGAAAAAATATTTTTTCCGTAGCGGGATTCGAACCTGCGCCTCTTCACTTGGAAGCCACCGTCTCTACCACTATGTATTCAATGTATGAGTGCACAAGTATAGAGAAAAGGCATGCGCTAGGCGCTAGGCGATTGACAAAATGTTTCCTTTAATAACTGCTGTGTTACTTAACGGATTTTGATCAAATTTTTAGCATTAAGTCCGTTTATTTTATTGAATATACGATGATAAATAAAAAAGTCAGAAAACTTAAAGTCGTTACTATATGTGCAACTAAACTCAAATTAAATTGATTTTGTAAAATTTGTAGCCGTTATCCAAAATATAAAAAAACCAAAATTATATTTTATATAAAAGAAGCTAAAATTTGTGTTTAAAAGATGTAAAAGATATGCTAAAAAAACTGACGAGCTAACGTTTTTAACCGATATCATGGAAACGGAAAATAAACTTAGAGACCTTAAGTTTTTTGTGGAGTGCAAACCGCTTGTGGTGAAAGTCGGTCTTTTATGTATATTTAAAAGATCCTACTGATTTAAAAAATTTCGCATAAACTCTAAAAATAAATTGAAATTTTCATACACCTCAAATGGACTTAATAAAAATTTTGGGAAATTTTTACCGCCGCCTCTATTAATTTAATCGTGTGTATATAATATTAAGATAAAAATTATCAAAGATTTTTCATAATATGTTTTCGTTTTTGCAGAATATGGAAGTTCAGTTATTCATAATGTATATATATTAACTTTGCCTATTTATAGTATTTGATATCTAATATTAAATATTAATTTTAGTAAAAGTCATATTAATAGACCACCTCAAAACTTTGGTGCACTACGCAGCTGACAGTTCTGGTTGGCTTTCGTTATACATTTCAAAAAGAAGAAAAACCCAACAACTGTTTGGCTTTCTGTATTATTGAGTCTTCTGTTTGCTTTCAATCTGTGGCAATTGCAGTTGGCAGCTCTGCCTGCTGGCACCACCCTGCTCCACCCACCTCCCACACTCCCGCTCGAGGCTCTGGCTTTGCAGAGATTGCCAAGTTGCTCGGATTTTCGTTTGTCAAAATTTTATTGCACTTAAAGTGAATTTTTATTATTTTTTTTTTGCAGTATTTATTTTTTATTTGTTACTCTTCTTCTTCTGCTTTTCTGCCCATTGTCGTGCGATTCGTGCTGCAGTTGGCTGGCTTTGGCGTAGCCGTTGGGAATTTTAAATATGTATGTTTCACAGCTGTTGCTTTGGCACTCAATCGAAGCGAGTCAACTTCGCATCCGCCCCCGAGTCTGCTGCGTTACGCCCCCTTTTTGGTGCACGTTGCAAATCTGCGAACAGCAGTGAATAATAAAAGTCGAAGGCAAAGTGAAATCGCGGAATTGGACTTATGTATATCTGTATATAGGGTCTCTTGGCAGTCGTATAATTTAAGTTTACTGTGGGAATGCAAGAGATGATGAGCGCAGCTAAACTCCATGGAATCGCGGTCACAGAGGCGTTGTCTCTGTCGGATCAAAGGTGCAAATGCCAGCTGCCAAATGCTAAGTAGAGCTAAGATAAAAGATATATGTATATATACATATATTAAATATGCAATAAATGTTTACATTATTCCAGTTTTGTACTCTTGCTGGGAACATTTCACTTTCAACCTGAATCGTGGAACTTTTTATGTTAAAAAGTATCTAAATTTTAAAATTATAATCGTAAAACTTTATGCATATCATATCACATTAACAATATTATATAGCTGGCATATGAAAGATAAAGATATTTTCAATCCTAAGCATCTATATACTCTATCTACTTCTCTACAGAAACAATCGTATTAAGATATTGGGACCAGTTTATAGATTCTATAGGTTCTATCCTCCTAGCATATCTAAAGACTGCTTTCCAATCATATATAGTATATTCTAGTATTTCAGTATATATAGTATTTCAGATCCCTGACTTTAGAACTCATATTCAACTTATCTTACTATTCGTTCTTTCTTATTTCTTCCTCTTTTATACATATTCATTATCATCTTTATGTTTTTCTTTCAATCTCTTGCAAAAGGCCGCACTCATCTTTCGCATAACTGTGGTATTATTTTCGCATTTCCTGCGCTCATTTCTCTTACATTATCAGGCAATTTTTGAGGTGTTTCGTCGCTTGCACGTGCCCAAGCACCGACAGACATCAACAGACATCAACAACAACAGCAGACATTAACAAAAAATCGACAACATTTGCATATCTGACGAAACAACTTGTCAAGACAACATCAAGCGCCAGCCCAATTCCCCCCTTTCCCGCTACAGTCGAGCCCCGCTGTAGCGAACAGCCCGCATCCCTCGACTAGTCTCCGAGCATTGTGAATATTTCGTGCAATTTGAAGAACTGGCAACTGATGAGCAACTAGAGGAGGCAGCAGATAATGCAAATGGTCATTAGACTCAAAGCGAATGTTGCAGCACAGTCCCCTCCCCCTCCCCCTGCCCCTTCGCGCTTCACTTTATTGTCCAGCTATTGTGCAATAGCGTCTCTTGGTGGCTAGAAGAAACCACAATTATTTACATAAGTTGCGTGGCTTAAAGACCTCTTACTTTTTTTTGCCTAATCATACAAAATGTCAATTTGTATCTGTATCTGTGCGTTTGTATCTTTTATGGGCGATGCGTATGGGGGTCGCCTTGACATCTGACCCAGTGATCGGCACTTGAATGGCATTCCTTCCAGCTCTCAGTTGTAGTTAAGCTAACTGCTTATACATTTGGCCACTCAACGAAATGTCCTTTGCAATTTGCTACATTGAACAGTGTATGGCTTAAGGACTTTGTAATTGAATTTATCCAAGTGAAGTACTTCCGCTTGGTAATAGAAATAAAATTAAATTAAGGTCAGCTTCAAATACAAATGCCACAGACTCTTGCCTTGATAGTTGCCAAGCAAAGTTCTACGAATTTCATTCAAAAGTTCCATTGAAGCCAAAGTGCGTGCCAACTTAATAAATTGCTGTACAATCAGAAACGATTCTGGCTTTTTTGTTTAAATTTTACAAGCTGTGCAAAACGACGTTACAATTTGCATACCATTTCAAGACTTGTGCTCCAAACGAGCTCGGACAGCCGCCTGGCAAAACAACGTTCCGAAAACTTGAGGTCAGAAGATTGATGGAGCATAAAAAGGGTCCAAAGCAGTCAACCGAATGGAAAGCTGCTGAATGACAGCTGGTGTTCAAGGCCATGTAGGATTCGCACGAAAGTTGTCCTTAAAAAAAGGGAAACAAAAGAACAGCAAGAGGAATGGAGCAAGTTTGCTCGACTAGTAGATACCCAGCTAGCTGTGCATTGTAAGACTTAACCAACACTCTTAAAAATACGTTTAAAAGCGACTGAGTTTATTCTTTCCTCTGTCTAGATAGGTAAAGCTCATTCTAAATGAATTTCTGTGGCAATCCGTTCAGCATTTATGATCAGAGTTTCTAGCTTGTTCTCTCCTCTGTCCACAATTCATATAAATCATATTGTGAATGAATTTCTGTTTTAATCATTCAGTTCTTTTTTTTAACTTTTCAGAACAGACTTTCTAGCTGCTACCTTCTAGCATAATGAGATTGGCTTTTATAACCTTCGAGAGAGGCTCAAATTAAGCTTTTTTCTATATACATTTTATGGACACTGGAAATATATTGATGATTTTTAATCATGCTTGAAGAACATAGGAAAAACTTTTTATAGAAGATTATTTTTATCTGGTATTATAAATATCAATTTTCAAACTGGACTAAATCGACTCGTGCTAAAAAAGTATATAAAACAGCTTAGTTGTTCGAAAAGTCCTCTACTTTCTTTTTTACAAATCCAATATACTCTCTTTTACATTCAAACATTAATAAATATAGAGTAATTAAAACATGTGAAAATGAGAAACTTATTAAATTCAATTGGGGTCAACGCCAGCAAAACATAAAGTCAAGCCAAATGCCCGCGCGAATGACAGTTCACAAACTGATATCCCGGCTTAGCTGCAGGCCTGACCGCAGCCAGCGGGCAACTTGTGATTACATAAGCTTTTGCGGAATGCAAATAAAAGCAGCTGCAAATCAATGTAAAACTGCGCGCGATAATCAATGCGATTTATGGCGTCTGCAAAAACGCGTGGCAAACGCGTTGCAAGGATGCGCACACACGATGCCGCCTGCAACCCGTTCGTGTTCCTGTTCCCTCGACCCTCCTGCTCCCCCGCCTCTGCTGCAACATCTTTGATTAGGTAAGCGCAAATTGAGCCAAAAGATAAATGGCCATTCGACGGGCAGAGATTGAGATTCCCAGCGTCTGTCGAACGGGCTAAGAAACTTTCGCTTTTTTCAAGCTGCGCAGCGAAGATGTTGCGGTTGTGGCTGCCACACTCGCAACTGCCCCCACCTCAGCTCCCTCTCTTGCCACTAGCTTTTGCAGTTGTCCAAGATTAATTTAAATGTTCGGCACAGGATCCGCTGTCAGCCCAAAGCACAGCAAATGAGCTGTGACGCTGCTTTGACAGCCGTCTGCGATTTATGCTGTTGCCTGGGCTTAAACACTTGGCCATGTCTGTCACTTGGGATGCGTCTGACATGGTAAGCGCAGCTGACCAAATTTATTTCTGATACACTTTAAAAAAAGGGTATTTAATGTGTCTGCTTTCATTAAATTTGAATAGGTTTTACAGCCTTTTTTTTTCCTTTGATTGGTCTAAGCTTTTGGGAATATAAATTATAAAACTTTGATTAAATCCACCTTTTCTTTAAGGACAGTTTATATACAGATAATTAATATATCTAAAAGATGTAGATATTAATAGTGAATTGCTCTCGTGATCCATCGGAATATCTTGGTTTCACTAAACAAACCCAAATTTCTCTACTCCAAATTCAACTTTTTTTTAGCATCAGCTTTCTACCTGAAAGGGTATTTAATCTTTTTCTCTTGCTGCTGTTGTAACAGATGCATAAAATGCTTTTTAGCTGCCGCAACAGGACCTGTGACAAAGGCAACAGGTGAAAAGCAATATTTGATTTGGTTTTCTTGCAGCTCATTTTGTATGCAAAATACACACACAGTTGTTGTTGTTGTTGTTGTTGTTGTTGCTGCTGCATCAATTGGCATCGTAAATATTAATGAGCGAACGTGTTTGAGTTGCAGTAACTGTTGTTGGCCATCGACCAAACGAGGCATATAGTTGGACCCGTGTGTACATATATAGACGAACGATGGGGTGATAATTATGGCCTAACGAAACCGAGTTCATTAAGTGCCGGAAAAGCGCTGCCGTCAATTGACCTGGGCTCAAAAGGGAAAACGTTCGAGTCATGCCATTAGTTTATAGCGCTGCCATGCCAGCTGTGGCAACAACGTGTATGTGGCAAGGTCGCAAGTTGCCTGCTAAAAACTTTTACAAGTTTCGATTTTTGATTTTGCATACGTATAAAGATATTGATAGCCCAGGTTACGCCTCCGTAGCCGCACGCACCTGACATACGACTCGATTAGAGCTTTTCGCAATGGATTATGAAAATTGTGCGCATGCCGCATCAAAAGGTCACTTGTTAAACTGGTTTCCCATCGCACATTTGGCCACAGCTTGCAGTAGTTAACCCTCGTGCACCCCTCTCGTTCTGCCTGTCCACTGGACACCCTCGCTGGCCACATATCAAACTGAAACAGCAACCGCAAGTCGTTGCCTTAACCAGCACCAAGAAACCTAACCTTGTAGGCCTTGCCACAGTTGTAAACCACATTAAAAAACAGCAACTGCAACAACTGATATTGGCAGGCCAAGGCGAAGGAAGGCAATGAAAGGCGCTTGCCGTTTGCCACTTAACCTTTAGGCAGGCGCCTGCATAACATGCCAGGAAGTGCACAAATCAAGCACAAGGCCCAAGGCGAACCAATTCCGAGTGCTTGCAGCTGGGCCCACCCGACCAACAGATACATTTCTTCAGCCAAGATAAGCTGTTACCAATTCCATTTAATTTTGCTTATATAGTCCAAAAAATAAAGCTTTGCTGGCAACACGAGTCTACAAAATGTTACCTAATATGTATCTATATGAATCAATTCTCTTAATTGCAATTACTTTCATTTAACAGCGAAAATACATTTCAAAGATGACTCACTGTAATTACTCTTACTCTAATGATCGGACTTACGGAAGGCCTCGATAAACGTTATCTATTTAGACTGTACTTAATATACATTTATGCAATCCAACAAGTCGGTAAAACTCAATTTTCTTACACAAAATTACAAGTAAAAAGTAACTGAAATATATTTTAAATAATCAGTAGTTTTGTAAGCAAAAACTTTCCTACATGTCTTGTCTATTTGCTAAGAATGGAACATAAAAATGTTTATTTATTTAAACTTTTATTTCATCTCTAATAGAAGTCAGTAAGTAAAGCCTACAACCCCAAGAAACAATACGCAACTTATGCAACGAAAATCATTTAAGTAAGTTGCATGCGATTAGTCACTCAAAATCATGTTCCAACAACAAGTTTTTTTAAAGATACTTATTACTTTATCGACAAAATATTATAGTATCTTTAAGATACTTGATTAAACTCTAAGCACAAAACTCAAAAATATAATTTTATTTTGAATAAAATGTAATTTCTTAAAGCAGACAGTGACTTAAGCCTAAAGCCAAAGATACAAGTATCTTTCAAATACAATTATCTTTAAGATACTTTTAAGAACAAATTATCATCCACATAAGTAGCATGTGATCTAAGATTAAGTTGAATGCGAATAATAAAATGTTGTTCAAAATGATCCAGGCACTCAAAATTTTTATAGATACATGTATCTTTAAGATACTTGCTGCCCTGCAGTGAATGTCTCTTGCAAAGAATGCCTTCCGGATGCGCTTTAAAGCAGTAACGGAACTTCCATTATAAATTAAGAGACTTAACTAATCCATTGTCGTGGACATTGCGCAATCTTGGTATTTGCAGCATATTGGCTTTTAAGTTACACAGAAAAAGTATCCCATGGATGCGCACGTTCACTGCTTATGCAACTTGACTTATGGCTCGGGACTTGTTCGCATTTTCGCACAATTATGCTAAATACTTAGTTTGTTAATGTCATTAGGGATCCTGCTATAATTGGCGCCACGAACGCATCAACCATCAGCCTGATAGCTGGGGTCATGCGTGAGTACCTGCTTCAGCTACAACAGATTTAATGAGGTGTGGAACTTAGTACAGCAATTTCTCACGTTCTAATTAAATCATTTTATGCCGACTACAGTTTGCATCTCATGGATACATGATATATAAAATAATAAATGTAAGCTCACCTCTAGCGGAGTACGTCAGAGTATTTAATAATTATTAGTTTTCTGCAATGTCTGTCCACATTATTCTGGAAAATTAATATTTGCCAATAATTCTCCAAATAAATACGCGTCGAATGAGTTATCCCACATGAAAATCGGTTAAAAAATACTCTTGATGGAGTCAGTCAAAGTTTATAAAATTACTGATTTTTTGAGCATACCCTATTTTGACAAAAATGTTAATGGGTTACATCACACTTTTTGTAATTTTTGTCAAAAACTGAAAAAATAAAAAATTGAAGTTATTGAATGTCAATTTATAGTCTTTATTCGTACCTTTCGAAAATAATATATCTTTAAGAAATTGGTCGAAAAATACCCGATTCAGAAGGCAAGCATATTAGAACGACTTTTTTTTGGAATCGAGTACATATTTCAAAATTTTGACATTACCATGGAAAATTGATAAGTGCTAATCGATTCTCCGATACCAATCGATGGTCATTATTTGTACCTTTCGAAAATGATGTATCATTCGGAAAGTGGTCCAAAATTGAGCCATTTACGAGGCATGCAAAAGTTAAGAAGTAGCTCCAAAACTTGCCAAAGTCATGGAAACCGATTTTTTCTTTCTCCTTTCTTTAGTTGGACGTTGATTTGCATTTGATTCCGATAGCAACCATCAAGAGCTGTGAATGATAACAGCTGGGGTAAGTTTTGCCCAATGTCTCAATATGACAATAAAATGTGAATCAATTCAAATCAGTTTCAACCTAGTTCAAATACAGTCCATTTAAGACAAAGGTATCCCAAGAATATCTATGGCCTTCCTGTTTGGGCATTCAATAGATATACAACTTAGTACCAAAGTCACTTTAATGGCACTAATAAAACGTGCCAGCTACAATGGTAGTAAGAAATGTGAGACACACACACAGATGCAGAACGGAAGCTAACTGAGAATGCAAGTTGCTCTGGCGCTCACGATTAAGGGCAAGTGGCGCCACTTACGGCAAGCAGCGCAGCAATTCGATGCGAGGATTGTGAGAAAGGTAGCGAGAGAGCATTCAAAAGGGCAATAATGAGAGCACAATATTATTTCCGTCTGGAGAGCCACTAGGAAATAGACAGATAATGGGACAGAGGGACGTGCGAGCGGCAGCAGCTGTTAAGGAAACTGCAGACTGAAGCTCCATGGGGAAAAGCAATATTTATGCTTTTATTTACAAGCCAAGAAATTATTTTTACTATTACGTTTAGTTGAAAATAACGTGACGGCAGCGACGCGTAATACCGATTGCAGTTGCAGCCATGGTTCATTTCTAGCTGCCACACGGCACCAACTTTACTTTGGGGCCACAAATCATTTTGGCTGGGATAAAGCTGCATTTCGCGCTGGCCAAAGGGATGAGCGAAGTAATGTGGTTGTGTGTGTGTATGTGTGTGTGTGTGTGGGATAAGTGGAGTTAACTAAAGCAAAAAGTCAACACATTAAGTGCCATACACGTCTCTATGTCGGTCTGTGTGTGTGTGGGTGTGTGCGTGTGTTTGTTTGTCTGTCTGAGCCTTTAAGAGTATTACGACACATTGCAGCTGAAGATTTATGCCGCAATTACCGCAAGTGTAAACTAATTACGGCTTTCAAGTGGTTGCGGCTTAAATAACAACAAAATGAACTCAGCTGAGCGTTAACTAAAAACCAATTTTGCGGCTCTTGCCCAACAACCCTGAAATTAACTCTTCAAAATGTCTGCAGCGTTGCTTATCATTCCGCATCATAATTTATGTTTCAATAAACAAATATTTGGAGTAGGGTTCAGAGAAATGCAAGGATTGTTGGATCGTAAAGTCAAGCATTGGTTCAAATCAATGAGGCTTAATCAATGGGTTATTAATAATTGCAATATATACAACTTTAACAAACTTAGCTTGAATATTATATTATATAATATCAACAATTGAGAACGTTCTAGTCGGGTATGCCCGACTAGGAGATCCCCTGAACCAAGTCCGAGGTTATGTTTTAAGCAACCTAGCTTACATCTTTTACCTATACATATTACCCTCTGCGCGCATATACACACAGACACATATATACATGCACACACAAGCACTCGCGCCGATCACTGCGTAGTTGATTAACTTCTGTGTTACTCAACGGATTTTGATCAAATTTGTAGCATTGAATTCTTTTATTTTTTTGCAAATACGGTTTTACTTAAAAAATTAAAAATAAATAAAATTGTGGCTTTAATAATTTTTTTTTAATAAATTGACTGTAAAACGTAAAGCCGGTATCCAAAATATATAAAATTGAAAATGTACTTCATTAACAAGAAGCTAAGATAGACGGACAACGTCAAATCGACTCAGCTCGTAGCCCTGATCAAGAATGTATATACTTTGTGGGGTCTGCCACGCCTCCTTCTGGTTTTGTCACATAACCATTATACCCTGATTTCTCATTTTCAATGGGTTCAGGGTATAAAAAGAGTGCAATCTTTAAATAGAGCATAAACTTGCGTCAAGCTGTCCCACGCACAGCTCTTTAATCCCTGCCCCTTTACACACACACTCACACAGCTGCACTCAAGGGAGTCTAACAAAAAGACGACCCCTTTGCTGGCCCAGGTAAATCTCGCGTGGGTTACGCCCACTGTTTGAACTGCTCTCAATTTAAAATGTACATCGATTCGGTAGCCTTTTGTTCATTTCATGGTGCTGTAAACATTTTAATTACAACAACTTTGACCCAACGCAGCGCAGCGTTCGCTGCTGTCAATGTATTTTTTCACTCGCTCTTTTCACTGTTTTCTGGTTTCCTGGGTGGAACGCCTCGAAAAGCGAGTTGGCGCCACTTAAGCTGTACAGGCTTATACATAGGGCTAAAACAAACAATACCAGCCCTGCTTTATATTGAGTAAAAATATTGTTTTTTTTGTTGCTGTTTGCTAACCGCAAAAGTGTGAAACTTTTGATTACACTTTTAATAAGTTTTTTTTTTTCCTATTTTACTCTATGCCTCTTTAATTAGAAGTAATATATTGTTTATAGTATATTGTGAATTAAAGCAAGTAAAGAAGAGATTTGAGGTAAAGAAATTGCAAACTGACTGTGATTTATTATAACAGCATTAACAACATTATATTATTATCAGCAGACGAGACAAGCTTTCTTTGGACAAGATTAAGATTTACAAGAGTGCTCTGGCTCCTGGACTTTTATATGCCTTATAGGTGTATGGTATTGCAGCCATAACAAACATAAATAAGCTTTGGGTTCTCAAGCTGCCAAAAATTGGAGATAAAATCTAGGAAGTGGCAAAAATATATATTGAGGGACTGGGCTTTCAGCCAAACAGTTAGGCTAGGCGACTAAGTGTCGCAGACCACAAAACTGCTTGCACCAGAAGAAGACTCACCAGAAGACGTCACCAGCCTGAAGACCGGCTGGAACGGGTGTTCACCTAAACCTGTACCAAAATAAAAATAAAATACCTTTCTCTTAGTTTAAAACCTACAATGTACTATGTTAATTTGCATAGCTAAAAAAAAATTCGATTAAATTAAGTTGGTCACAATTGGTAACAGGAAACTACTCATAATTGTAAATATGTAAATAAAAAAACTTTCTTAAAGTAAAATAAGTCTATGTGTATATAATTTGTATCTACTTCTATAGAAAAACTTTAGCTCTTTATGAAACGTTGCAAAAATAATTTTTACAAAATATTTATTGCACTCATTTATGATATCTTTAAGCTAATAGCATAAAAGCTAGAGTAAGAAGAGATATTTTTTATAAATATCAAGATTAGATCTTTTAGAACAGCTGCACCGGCTTAGTCTAGCTACTATGTCTATAGACAAAATAGTTGGCCTGGCTGTTGGCTATTGAAATTGCGATGCGGTTTAATGAGTCGATCTGTATAGTGTTTGCCAATGATGATCGGCGAACAGACTTCAGGCTGAGCAGTTTTTAGTGCGTCACTGACCCGAATTTGGCAGAGTTACAATCGAAAAAGCTCAGCTGCTAGGCCAAAGCCTTTCACTTTTCGCTGTAGAATAAACTTGTTCGGGCGTCCAAGCAAACAGTCAAGATGTTTCTTTATGTAATACAAACAACAACAACAACAACAACAGCAACAATGAGCAGATGAAACAACAAATGCACCGACAGCTGTCGGCCAAATGCAGCTACCGAAGTCGTCTTTGTCCGCGGAGTCAACTCTCAGGAATTGCTTCTTTATTGGAAAGGAGCGAGTCATGCTGATGATGATGAAGTGAAATTATATATTGAGTGTATATAAGAAGAAGTTGACACGATTATATACCTGTATTTGCGAGCTGTTGTTTGACTTAATGCAGGCACTGTTTAATTTACGGCCAATTAACTAATTTATGGGCATAGTTTTTGTTTTATTTATGCTAGCTCACATTAATCAACCAAATCAAATATTAATAGCAACTTAATTATTATATAATTGCTGCATAAATATTAACAGAATTTATGGCTTATTAAATGAAATAAATGGCGAAAATTAATTTGTTTGGTCACTTGAGCAAATATAGCGAAAGGAAGTAAAAGGTGGAATATATCAAATAGAAAGCTTTGCTCTAATGTTAAGTAGGGCTTAGAAGTATTTAAATATTTCTGCCTGAAGGCCTTCGCTGCTCTGGCTTTTTGATAAATTGTTATTTAGAATTAATTCTCTGTAACAATTAAATAAATAAATTAAAACACAAATAAATAAATTTAAATATTTATCTACTTACCAAGGTAAAATAGAATTGTTATTGATTTAATATTAAACTATAGCAAATATTCATTCCAATTGGCTACAAAATCAACCTCAGCTCATGAAATTGCTTGAAGTAAAATCCACAAATTGCTCAAAGCAAGTGATTGAAAGATTGAGTATGTCAAAGCTTATAGAATTTTATTTGTATAGATATATGTATGAGTGTATGTGGGTGTATTAGTGCAATATCCGCTGCGCCAGCCAATAACTTATGCCAGCTAGCAGTTTGTTACGTAGCCCTTTGGCACTGCATTGAAAGTGGATTTGAATGAATTGTTGCTCAAGACAGGTTTTCGCATTTTGACATATTTGCAGTCATATTTCTGAGGAGACAAATTCTAGTTGTGAAATGCTTTACAAATTTTATGACAAGCAGACAAATTTCAATTGCATTCGACGGAAACAAATTGCAGCGAAATAAATCAGTCAAGAGCCAAGTGCAGCAGCTAAGAGGAACCTGGAATGCCGGAAAGTTGTGCCGCGAGAATCAACTGCAGACGGCACAAAGATACAAATGAGCTGATAAGCGTGCAACTATGTGTGTGTGTGTGTGTGTGTGTGTGTGTGTGGAGATGGCAACTAATTGCGGGCTGTGTAACTGTTGTCTGTTGTCTGCCGCTGCTCGTCGTCTGCGATATCTTTTAATTTGCCACAAAACGCACCAAATGCGCAAGCCAAGTGTGTGTAGGTGTGAGTGTGTGTGTGTGTGTGGGTGTGGATGCGGGCAGTCAGCAGCAAAGCAGCCAAGCAGCCAAGCAGCTGTAGCCCTGGCCAAGCCTGGGAATCCTCTCACTTTTTTTCCCAAGCACTAGCCATTGTCTGTCTCTGTCTATCTGTGTGTGTGTGTGTATGTGTGTGTGTGTGCAACGATGATGAAGATGATGCGACTTGTAAGTGCAACAGAGACCCAGCTGCCCCTGTTGCATGCCCCGCCACAGGCCCCGGCTGCCCGGCTGGATATGACACAGATTACGTAATGCGAAATTAACATTTTAACACAATTCAACAGACGAGGTTGCAACTGCAGCCAAAAGAAAGAAACTGCAGCAGAGAATGACAGAGTGAGAGAGAGGGAGAGAGGGAGAGAGAGAGAGCAAGAGAGATGCCTCTGTTTGGGCATTTGGCCATGTCGCTGGCTGATCATCAGTCTTTGTTGTGGCGTGGTCAGCAGACACCTAGGATCCGATGCGCTTTGCAGACTGACCAACACACACACACGCACACACACGCACACTCTGACAGCAGCCGGTTGCGCCTCTTGCAGTCAATTATGCAATTAAAGATATACATGCGAACAAGTAGCAATTGCAGCCAAATGAGGCAAATTTCCAATGCGCTGGCGTCGATTTGACAAAGCGACAGCTGCTCCAACACCACAAGATCCGCCTTCCCCCTCTCCTTCCCTCGTCTGATCCGTGAGTGGCCTGCGGGCAGCAATTTGCATCTTGCAGTCATTATATCTTGCTGCTTCTCCTTTTTTCTTGCCCATGTCCGAACGACTGTCAACTGTGACGTGTCATTGCCGTAAGTCAGCAGTTTTATGATTCCTTTTAGCTGATTGTTTTTATTGCATTGCATTTCAGACTCTTTTTTCCCATGGCCAGCAAACCCGTGATTTGTCAGCAAACGAAGTTTGGAAAACATTTCACAAAATATAAAGCAAGAACTGTTATCAATGGCATAGAGAAGTTTAAATTTGACAACAGATGTTGGCTCTTAAATGTGGTATATACTTCTTGGGCAGCTTTATAATAGAGAAGTAGTTCTATGCGGATAAGATCTTTATCTTTAGTTCAGCTTGCTATGATTTAGCTTGATTAGAGATAGCAAAGTTGAAGCAAGTTTTAAAAGTAAAACCTATCTCGATTGCTTTGAAACTATTGGGTCGTACACTAAGTAATTTCGTTTCATGACAACAGCTGATCTTATTGAATTATTTCGCAGCCAACTTCGCGCTAAACCGCTCTAAATTTCAATAGCTGATATAGTAAAGCTTATTTGTAAAAAATTTTGTTGGATTTAGTGAAATAGTTTTCATTTGGTGCCCTATCGAAGATGGAGGTTCAAAAACCACACTTTCTACATATTTTACTGTTTTACTATCAAAAGGGGCAAAAAGCAAGCAAGGATCAAAAATTTTATGAGCGTGGAATCAATCCCTTGCCCGAAAGATGGCAAAAGGTATAAGACCAAAATGGATAATACATAATTTCATAAATTGTTTTATAAAATAAAAAAAAGCGTGTTTGAATTCCACTAAAAAAACGAAATTACTTAGTGAACGACCCAGATAGTGCAACTAGATAACAACTAGATAATATCAGAAAGTAGATAGTTATTTGTGGAAATTAAGTGATTAAAAATTCCATAGTCAAAACATTGAGCACCACGTTTTCAGTTTTTAATTTTCGAAAGTGCCTTCTTGAAACTTTAACAAAAAAAAGTCCGGTTAAAAATGAGAGTCTAAGAGACAAACAAAGATACTTAACTTAGAAACTGATTAAGAATATATATAAATAAAAATAAATAAAATATTTATATGAAATTTTTATACTAGTTTACTTCTGCATGCTCTCGCAGCAACAACTTCGGCCAGGCTATGTAGAAGTTAACTTATTTTGCCACATCACGTATACGCCGCATATACAAGCACTTCCCTCTGCCAGTTGAAATGAAGCGGCAAATATTTTGTTTGTAATTTTTATACATTGGCTTTTAATAACAGTCGAGACGAGCTGTCATCATTATTATCGTGGACATCATGATCGTGTTGTTGTGGCCGTAATTTGCTAATCATTTCAACTGCCACTTGGCCAACAATTTGAGCGCAACAACAAGGAAGAAATTGTCAACCATTTGGAGTCATGAGAAAATGCCAGCACAATCTTCAATGCTGGCTATTTATTTGGTGCCAGCAAAAGGATGGTCCCCAGATTGACCAACAGTCGACAGACAGACAACCAACGAAAAGTGAATGGCAGATGCTGCTGCTGCCTCTGCCTCTGCCTCTGCCTCGGCTGCTGTCTCTGCCTTGGGCTGGAAAATTGGGTAACATTCGCGGCATTCGCAGTGGGCGCAACTGTCCAGCATTATTATGGAGGAATCTGTCGTTTAATCAGCCGATGCACATGCCTGGCTGAGCCGGGCCAACTGGAGGAGCAACTCTGATGGATGTGCTTCACAGTGGACATGACTTAATTAAGCATCAGCGAATGTTAATTAAAATCTACCATTCATATATACATATATACTTGTATATATGTATGTGTGTAATAACGAATTTGGGCAGCAGCTGGCTGGGTGACTCGCAGAGGTCATGCAGATAAATTTGTTGCTAACTGGTAGTGGCTGCGGCTGTGGCTTTCTTCTATGGAAATTCCACAATTCGATTGGCTATAAAGCGCAAAGGCTCGTTTAGCAACTGGTTACGTGGTCACCCGCCGCCAAACGCTTCCTGGAAACCACAAAACTGATCGTCGTCGCGACAAAGGTGGCATCTGCCAGCCCCGCCAGCTGTTAGGTGGCTCACGTAGTTGCATGCGCCGCATAAATCTCCAGCTCATTTATTTATTTAAAATACAATATGCTGCAAGTGCACATCCAGCTGCTTGGGTTGGGTGTCTGCCGCAGCCAGTTGTCGACTAGCTTCACCTTCAGCTCGAAATGTTAGACATGGGCTTGGGGACTGCCATGTGTTGAACTCTTCAGGATATAATTGGGAACCAATTGACTTAATGTCTAGCATTGACTTTTGACTAAACAATGACATTTCATGCATGCGATTGTTATCTTTGGCGCTTAAATCTTTTGATTTTAACCTTTTAGAAACAAACACTTTTAGTTTTATGAGCATATCTTTAACATCTTTTTAGCTACAGTCACTAAATTTTGCATTTATGTAAATAAAATATAATTTCGATTTTTCTTAAAAAAATTAATTTAATATAATTTCAGTTGCAAATAAAGCCACGATTTAAATTTTTTAAATTTTTAGTATAAACCGTATTTTAAGTAAAACAAAAGGACTCAATGCTGATTTTTCATCAAAATCCGTTAAGGAACATAGAAGTTATTAAAGAAAGTATTTTGTCAATCATCAAAAGCACGCGGCAGCGATCGCCAATACACATACATTCAAATGTGTGAATTCTTCTTTGAATTTTTTTTTATTAAGATGCAATTTCAATTTAACTGTAACTCTGCCCGCTGCTATTTTAGTGACGAATTTTACACTAAGATCAATATGTAGAGTGTGGTTTAATATTATAATAAATGTGTTTAATACATTTATGTGTGAAAAGTTGTTAGCTCCAACAAAAGTTTAGGGGATCTCGTAGTCGGGACTAGTACCGACTAGAGCGATCTTACTTGTTTAAACATGCAATAATAATATTATTTTTATCTATGCAAATCAATTGATGGACTATTTACAGCTTAGTTTAAAGTTAGTTTTTGAAGAATTTCCAACGGAAAATGCAAATTTCTTTACGCTTAAATCAAAAGAAATGCGCTTAATGAGTCGGAAATGGGAGCTCTCAAAAAGTTTTGCCCCAAATAAAAAAACCTTCAATATTTGAATTGCAAAGTTCAAGCTCTTCAGATTCCATTTAAAATCAGCTCTGCCTTCAGTAATTGTTTTCAAGCCGTCCTTTCGACATGCTGCTGAAAAATGTATAATATTTGCTTCAATAATCTCAGCTATTTCCATCTCACGCAATGTTTGCTGGAAATAATAGAATGTTGTCTAGTCCAGCAAATATTTTGCATTTGAATGAAGGAGCAAATGCAAATATATTCAGATAATCACGGGAGAGCATTCGGTTGGAAAGTGCGCAACGGGAATGCTAAATACGTATATAAAACAGATTTGAACAAGGAATTTCCGTAGCTAAATATATATGTGGGAGCAACAAGGACTAAAAGGATTGCATTTGCCATTTATCTAATACGATTTTTGGTTGCGTTCCAGCCTTTAGTCTAATGACCAAATCCATTTGGCCACAAATTAGTTTTTGTGGTTGCCAGAAAGTGGTTTTTGGTTTGGTTTTTGGCATTTTGACTTACCTTGCGCTTGGAGCGTGCCATGCGCTGGTCGCGCGAGTTCTCCGCCTCGCCCGGCGGCCGCTTGCCCCACACGGCGATGGCAATCCGCGTGTAGGTGAATATCAGCACCAGCAGTGGCACGATGAACTGCAGCGTGAACAGCGTCAAAGTATAGTAGTAGCCCTGCTCGGCCGAGGGCCAGACCTCGCGACAGATGTATCTGATGTGGCAAGGACATGGAGCGGGATGCGGCGCATGTCGTTGTGTGGCATGCAAAACAAAAGAGCAAAAGCCGGACGGCTTGTGTTAGTTTAATGGCGTGTGGGGGGGCTAGGGGTTGTAGTTGGGGGCGTGCCACAAATGCTGTCAGCTTGTGCTGGCTATAAAAGCTGTCAAATGCACACACTCACACACACACACGCGCACACAATGTAACTTTTATGTTAAGCGCAAGTCTCTCAACTATAATGGCAGAACAGAAAAAAAAATATAAAAAATTAAATTCGCCCGCATTTCGCCAACATATTCCTTTGATTTATTTTCCGCCACATTTATTGCAACTTTTCACTATGCAAATTTTCGTAAACTGCTTCGTTTGCATAATGAATGCAGTAATTTTTGTTTTCTCGTGCACTTTATTGCATTTTGTGCCCATGGTGTCTGCTTTTTTGATGGGTCCACAAAACGAAAATTTCTTCCTCCAGCTGATGTTGCGGTAATTAGGCACGTTCCCTTACAGCACAGCTGCCACAAACACACACACACACACACACACACATATTTGGCTGGCCATAAATGTGCAACAGACTAAATCTCTAATTGCATGCGAAATTAGCAACAACTTGCGTTAGAGGCCATGTGACACTCGAAAGCGTGCCACAATTTGTGGCAAGTATCTCAGTGCGAGCTGTTGACGCGAAAGCTTTTCCAAGTCGAGCTGGAGTTTTTAGAGCAAGGAAAGTCCTTGTAGGCGAGCTATCGATTTCAGTATGTGGCAGCTTCTGTTGCATGCCACGTGCTGCTTACATGCTCGAATGTGCCCACATATATTTGGCACAAGTGCCACTCGTCAGACAATGCCATGGTCATATCTTTAATGCTACACTTGAAGCACGCACACACACACACACACACACACACGCACATACATTATTTGAGCTCTTAATGGTTTTCTACTCACTTCTCGCATTTTTCGTGCCATATGGAGCTGGGCACCTCGAGGCGGGAGACGACGGGTATGGGAAATGCAGTTGCCAGCGCAATAAACCAAACGCCAGCTATAATAAATTTGGCATAGCTGCAAAAGAAGAAATAGATAAATAAAAGTAAAGAGTTGCATTCAGTTGGACACTAAATTTCGCTGACGCACGCAGTTCTCCGAGTTCCCCAGAAGGCGATCTTGTGCGTGCGTGAATTACAGCCAGGCGGGATAGTTATAAACCTTATTTATTTTGGGCCTCACAAATATTTGCCTATGCCACGAGAGCCTCGCTCCTTAGCACGCACTCATTGGCAGGGCGTGACATAAATGCCAGCGCCTGCCACCCACCCAAACATTTAGCCGCCAACAAGTTGGGCTGGGGATACCCAGCGTATTTTGTTACAAAGCAAATTGACGTTCGATGGTGGGCTGCGGCGCGGGCTGGCATGATTTGCAGCAGCTGCCGTGTCTTGGGTTACTATTTAAACCAATTAACACGACGCACTCTCTTCCCTCTCTCTCTCTCTCTCTCTCTCTCTCTCGCGTTCTTTTCCGTGGGGCATACGTGCCGGCATTGCGTGTTTTCGAGTCCCTCGGGGGCGAGGCCTGTCAGTGGTCAAGTGCGGCTGGCAGCCAAATGCCTAAAGCGTCAAGCAATGCTAATACGCCGGCGGCTACTTAACGGCGCCAATGTCCCAAATTCAACAACAACAATGGCAGTGGGGCGGGCGGCCTTCAATTAGTTTTTATGCGCCTTCAATTAACTTAAATGCTACTAAAAGCCAGCTTTGCATACTTGAGCCAGGCTCAAACAAAACACAGTATCAAATTGGTAATTCTTAATGGGCCAGCTGATATAGTTATTATCCTTACCAGCAGGAACAGAACTATTGTATTACTTAAAACTCTTTTCAGTTATATTTTCCTTTGAACTTAAATTTGCAATGAAAGCTCCCAAGTGGCTTTAGAGGCTTTTGTAAAAATTATAATTTTTGGCTTTTCATGTTGAAAATATATGAAAATTTACAACAATTTTCTAGTTCTACTACTGTATACTGTGTACTACTATATTCTATACTACTTTATACTATACTATATGCTATCTATTACTATATAGTAACTATTAATATATACTATTTTCTACAATATATGATCTACTACTATATACTATATACTTCAATAACTTCCACCTTCTATATCCTATCTCCTACTATACACTATCTCCTACTATATACTATCTTTTAGTATCTACTTCTATACCACCTTCTCCTTCTTTATATTATTTACTACTATATACTATCTACTATTATATATTATCTCTTACTATCTATATACTACTATTTGCTACAATATAATATCTACAATATATATGTATATATATAGTATATATGTATTATACTATATATAAGAGTTTCATACTATCTACTACTATATACTATTTCCTGTTATATACCGTCCTTACTAAACACTATTTATTAAAATTTGCTGCAATATACTATCGAATACTATATAATATATATATCTTATTATAAACTATCTTCTACTATGTGCTACAATATAATATCATCATATATAATATATTAAATATATATATTCAATATATATATATATGATATATGTAGACGTAATACTATCTACTACTATTTAATATCGATTACTATACACTATCAACTTCTAATAAATAGCATCTTCTACAACTTTATATTTTTCTAAATTATATCTAGTAATTTAGAATAATATTTTAAATATACTACTACTACTCATTCTACTTTACATTCTACTCATACCACTTTTCATTTTCTACTACTATTTACAATCTAGTACTATAACTGCTATTAACCCAATCTTTAAGGCTACGATTCTTTAAGCTTTTATGGAATCCAATATTAACCTGGCTGTAATTTGTCCTACTACACATAGTATTATATATATATATCTCCATAAGTATACTCACCGCTTTGTGATGCGTGGTCGCAGTGGCCACATGATGGCGATGTAGCGATCGATGCTAATGGCTACGAGGGTGTAGGCGCTGACTAGGACGGAGACCACCTGCGAGTAGTTGACAAAGTGGCAGAGGACAATGCCGAACGGCCAGTAGTTGAGAATGTACTGTGAGATGAACGAAGAGGGCACACAGAAGAGCGACATGAGTATGTCCCCCAATGCCAGATTGGCTATGAAGTAGTTGGTGACTGTGCGCATGCGCGGCGTGGATTGCACAATGTAGCAGACGATGCCGTTGCCCAGCAAAGCAAATATGAAGATGGGTATGTAGAGCAGGTAGACGACGCTCTTGAAGTAGTCGCTGGACCACAGGTCATCCGAATGGGAGGTGGAGTCGGTGCAGCTGAAGTTTAGCAATACGGTCACATTGAAGGCGGGCGTAGGCGATGGATACGCAGTCTCCTCAGCTAACAGCGGCTGCTCCGTGGAGCTGCCATTGTATATCAACAGTCCGGCTGCATCCTGATAGTCGTCATCGTTACGCAACAGCGGCTGCTGAGGCGCTATATAATACAAGCGCTCTTCATTCAGCACGGAACGCTCCATGTCGAGGCGACGTCTTTGCCAGGCCAAGTTGTTGAACTCCATTTCGCAAATTGAGTTAAGTTTGTGGTTTCTTTACGTTTTATTTTTTGACCAGCAAAGTTTTTGGGCTGCTGCAAACTTTACTCTTGTAACTTAATCTAAACACACTTTGGCATAAGCAAATCCTAATTGCAGCCTCATTACAAGCATGGCTCTTGCTTTACGGTCTAGATTTAATTTCCGGCAGAAGAAGCCTGCAAGAGAAGAGATATGAAAAACGAAACGGAATTTGTTATTATAATTACAATTTTAAGGAAATTGTTCGGCTTGGTTAGCAAGAATAATTTGATCAACAAGTTACTGTAGCATTTTCACAGCATACCCTAAGGCATAGACTAAAGCAAAGGAAAAAGTATTTTCATTGAAAAAACGTTTGCATATTTTCGAGTAGATCACAAAATTGAACATGAGCGATATTCAACTTCATGTTTTATTTATTTTTACAACAATACAAGGAGTACACTCTCATAAATTTAAAAAAATACAAAGTCAATTAAAGTTTGAAGTTATAAGAATAAATTCTATTCAATTCACATTTAATAATCAGATACGAAAATCACAATTAAGATGAAAGGTTGGTTGACAAAGAATAAGAGTATTAGATAAGTTTTTGTTATATGTATTTTTAAATACTTTAAAAACTATATAAAATAATAACTTTTAATTGAATTTGAAAAACTGGTAAAAGAGAATATCACAAAGTTTTTACAGAACAATCAAAAGCTCCAGGAGGAGTAATATAATGGTTGGCCCCGGCCCCTTTCCAATCAGGCAATAAATTTCAATCTAAAAATAGTTGCTAAGCTTAGTCAATACTGAGCAATTCCTGACAATTCCTTACTTAAGATAAATCTTCTGTTCTGATTCTTAACAATAAAAGATAAAAAAATTGTCAATAAGCTATTGACTTCAACTGGAATCTCGTAATACCTATATAATCGAGAGGATTAGGTACAGCCAAATCATAAGTCATATATGTCTACAAGCCCTGATTAAAAGCATTAAAAGCCATATGAATCAGTGTATAATGAGCAATAAATATATTTTATTAACTGTTGCATACATTTATGCGAAGACAGTATAAGACTGTATAAAGCCAAGTATACGTAAATAAATCAAAATGACAGTAAAGAAACCGAGGAACATTAAAAGTGCCAACAAAAAAAAACACACAGAAATCGCTTAAGGGTGAAAAAGCAGCTGCTCTGATAAATTGGTCTCAATTCAAAGCCATTTTGTGCTGAGCAATGGCTGAGAAAATGAAAGGGAAACCTTTTAGGAATGAGCAAATAAAAGTGTTTGAAAATGCCAACAGATTGTCGAAGTATGTAATATATATATATATATATATATATATATATATATATATTTATTTTTCTTGAGTGAGCACTTTGTACATGAAAAATTTTAAAGTCAAAAGGCTAAAAGTGTTCCAAATAACAATTTCTCTAAATAAAATACAAAAGATAAACACAGAGCAGAAAGAAATACAGTTTGTTTATTATGTATGTATATAAGCAGCTTAAGGCATTCTGGCGCAAAAAGGCAAAGAACAGAATTCGGAAAAGCTCGTTTTTATTTTAGCTTCAATTGAAAGACTGCGACATATTTTAGCTTTAATGGGCCACAGGCAAACGGCAGCAGGAAAAATCTGTCAATTGAAATGCATAGCTTTAAGGCATCCCTCATATATACACATATACATATGTATGTATATAAAGACAATTCTATTTGTGGCCTGGCATTAGGCAAACGCAAATGATAAGCATAATGTACGTAGACGAACAATTAAAGCCTCGCAACAAAAGACAATTGTTAAAGATGAGAGCTGAAATTTGATTGCCAAAAGCTGTGTGTGTGTTGGGTTTCTATGTGAATGTGTGCATGTGTGTGTGTGTGTCTTAAAAGAAGTCATTTCAACTTTTACTGGCGCGTCGGTTTAATGTGCCGCTAAATAAACTCCAACACTGACTAACTGGCATTCCTCATGCATGTGGACGCTCGCTGTTAGAGCCGGATAAGGATATCAGGCAAGTAAATTGCTTATCTCAGCGCAATAATGAGGTACTTGCAGAGATTCAGCCCGTATGCTCATCGAGTGTGGGTGGGTCTCTCTGAGTGTGTGTGTGTGTGTGTGTGTGTGACTTGGGGTTTTGTCACAGCTACGTCTACCGGGTTTGCCATACTTTATCAATTATCTACCCAAATTCCAAAATCCCTGCGAGGCTTCATCAAATTTCAACAGGCGATTGCGTGCCTAAGGATTTGTTATTGGCATTTTTGTCAGGCATTCGGCAAAAATAAAAGAATGTTGCTTGAGTATGCATTTGTGAGAGATTTCCTTTTTTAATAAACGCACACACATCAGCATTTTTAATAAAATCTATTAATTTTTAAATTAAAATGCAAGCCGAACGAACTCCAAAAGAGAAAAAGGAGAAAGCACGCAACACTTGACAAGCGAAAAAAATAAATTAAAAATATATATATATACATGAGCTATGGCAAACGCTCAATTGCAGACATATTGGATTTGATTTCGCTTTAAAAGTAAAAAGGAAAACAGAGAAAAAAAGTCACGTTTCAATCACATTTCCTATATTTAAGCAAGGTCC
Organism: Drosophila gaucha; assembly: GCA_035045545.1. NCBI lineage: Eukaryota > Metazoa > Arthropoda > Insecta > Diptera > Drosophilidae > Drosophila > Drosophila gaucha. Next base: position 2,797,391 of record JAWNOY010000025.1, on the reverse strand, counting down.
CGTAACGCTCATATAGATATCATTAAACAGGACTGAGTGTATAAATGAAAGTCATCAATTTGACATTCGGGCCAACATATTCAAGCATGTGCGCCGCATGCCAAACCCAATAATTAACACGGCCAAACGCAATCTGCATATAAACCCAATACATGGACTTCAGTTGAGTGGAAATAGAAATCTTTTAAAATAAAATAAAATAAAAGTAAAAGTGGAAAAAAATTGAGTACGAAAATGGCAAAAAATCACGTACCAAAATGTAATCACAGCACGTGATTTAGCCGAGGGCTGAGCTTAGCATAGAAAGAAAAAAAAACGGTAACCCATAGCAAATAATATATTTACATAGAGTATACGAACAGGCTCTCAACAAAAAATGTATAAAAAAGGGCCGCAAATCAGATTTGATCGGCTTAGTTGCTTGTAAATTCATTTAGCGCCTTTTTAGGCTGAGCGCGTAAATGGAAAAGGCAGTCGATGGTCGTCCCCTAAAATGCAGGTGCTACGCACATAAATTCAATTTGCCAAAATATGACTGCAGCTGGAAAGAGAGAAAAAATGAACGCTCATGGTAAATCTTCAAAGTGAGCTATAGCTCATATTTCCATTTGCGTTCATTGTGTGTCGGGGCTTATGCTGTGGGATTAGCGTTCGTTTTATGTCCTGCAAAGTTTCGCGCAAAGCAACGGCTAGCATTGGCCGAAAAAAAGAAAGCAGCATACAAAGCCAAATGCATTAGCCCCAGCAACCAAGCTCAACCAAAGCGGAGCACAGTCAAAAAGTTTAGGCAGCAATAGAAATTACTTTGGCAACCGCCACAAAGTGGAAAAACATAGAAAAAGTTCGTCGTGCTGTGACCAATATTTTGACAGCCACTGTTTGTCCTTATTTGAGGGCAGATTTCGCAGCAGCATTTCGATAAGAATATTACAGACATCAGAATATAAAGTGTAATCAATTAAGAACTTTGCAGTCGGGCGTAACCGACTGCATATACTCTTTTACGGTGAAAACAGATATATTTAATTTCATTTTTGGACTTACCACACCCTATGGGAAAACCAAAATATTTTTTTGTTATGTCAGCCCCCAGTGGGTGTCGGACAAACTCTTAAGGCTGATCTGTTTCGGGTACACACGAGTATATGTTCCAATTTCCATTCAAGTCTCTAGCTTCAAAGGTGTCTAAACATACAGACTAGAAATGGGCGTTCGGATCTGAATTTTCGGGACCGGAAATTGTAACGAAAGAATTTTCGGGCTTGTTGGGAAAGATTCTAAAAAATTCGAGGACGGTCGGACAAGTGCTTCATCCCTACATCAAGGTGGCATAGTAAGAGATTTTAGAGATATGCTTATGAGCAAAGGTGGGCGTCGGGATCGACATTTTCGGTTCCCGCGGGTCCAGAACGCGTATCTCTGAAATGCCGCCATCTAAGAGCATATCTCTAGAATTTTTTGTTACCATGATCTCTTGACCAAGCACGTATCCGATCGTTCCAGACTTTTCTAATATCTTTCCCAACACGCCAGATACCCAAAATCGTTTAGGGAGAATTTCGGGTTCCGAAAATCCCCCATCTTTAATACAGACAGATGGATAGACGGACAGACAGCAAGACAGACATAGCACAAAACCAATTTACTCTCGTTACTTCATGAACGAGTATATAAATATAATATAAAATTTGATACGGCAATCATATTTAGTATATAGAAGTAATATTTATAGCTATTATTATATATAGAAGTTGATTTATGCCCAGCCCATAATTAATTTAATTTTCTAATTAGGAACAATATTAAGAAATAATTTGAGCAGAAATCTGTACTCAGCTAATTCAGGCTGTATTGATTACAGATAGAAATCAAATATATATTAACTTTCTATATTTAGAGCACAGGAACACAATAAAGCACATTCAGAAGAACACTAAATTCTGGTTAATATTATAATAGATTGCTGATTGTCAGAAAACTCATAGGCTTAAGCTTCCCATACTTATGATTAAAATTGTCAACATAAACGAGTTATTATAGATCAAAGACAGTTGAAGAGCTTCCTATGTGAATCGTCTTCTATCGCATCGAGTCAACATACTACGAGCACATCAAAACGAATCCTGTCACGACATATGCCCTTCTCTAGATTCTAGTCGAAGGGCAGACTGCCTGTAGCTAACCACAATGTCGTTGTCGTTGTCGTTCTCGTTGTCTATGTTGTACGTGTTGTTGTTGCTTCAAGCTAGCATACCACTGTTTCCATTACCATCACCCACATTCGAGTGGAGTCATTCGGTGGCTTTTTTTCCGAGTGCTTGTAATTATAATTAATGAGCTATGTCAAGCGCACTTGGCACAGCCTGAGACGACTCAAAGGGCAAGAGGCGAAGGTGAGGACACCATTCTCAACTGTGGCATGGGCGTGGCTGTGGCCATGGAATATGATTGTGATAGTTTTTCTCATTCGACTGATATTTAATGGGCGCCAGCAGCTCAGCAGGTAGTCAGTCTTTATTCTCGTTAATTAGCCAAGCCAACCCAAGAAGGTATGCGTGTGTGTGTGTGTTGGCTGCCTATTACTTTATTTGTTTCTCAGTTACCTTGTCATATTTGGTATTTCATACTTTAAAAGTGGATAATAATACAGATTTTTATATTAATATTTTCAAATATTAAAAATAGCCTTAAATTGAATTTTATTACGACAACGAATTTCACAAAATCCCAGCTTAACGCTTTGCAAGCTTTTAAAGCCGGATTTCTTGGTCAGCGCTTCGAGGTTCAAAACTGACCTTTGGCTGATCCTACCCTAATCAAATTTTATGCTCACTTCATGCGCGTCTTTCAGTATATAATTTAATTAATTCGAAATCGAGAATGCGTGTATTTGTAGCATGTAAATAGCCACCCCTTACAGCCCCTTACTGATTAATTTGGTTAATCAAATGCGAAAAGCCGCTGATAAAAACAGTTAAACGAGTTGCCACTCCTCTGCCCCCGCCTCCTCTCCCTCTTCCTTGTGAAATGTGACACTTTTGAAAATGCGATTAATTTGAATTTCATTGAATTGTGAACCACACGCACTCATCTCCTCTCTCACCTTTCGCGACTTCCCCAAGCCAACTCCATAAAATATTTAACATAATGAAACGAACGTGCTTTCGGCCTGCCCAGCTGCATACCAACCTTTCCTAGGACTCTACAGGTCATATTTTAATTGAGTTTAAGTATTTTTTTGCATTGCTCCCGAACAATAGGTGCAAATTCAAGCGAAATGTGTTAATTAAATGCACCTCGCATATTTAATTGCCACCTGCATCTCGCTGCCATTCAGTTTCAATTTCAGTTTCAATTTTCATTGTTCATTTTTCATGGCAATGCAATATTTTAATTCTTTTGAGTTCATGTCTGAGAAGCTTTCTATGAACTGAGTCTGTTCCAAATAACTCTAATCAATGAATGCACTTAATATGTTTACAACTTAAGCTTCCGAGCTTTCAGACTTTTCTATGTTCTGCACTGAATTTCATTCTTTATTCTACTAGAAAAATCATTACATTATAAATAGAGGAATAGAAACAGAATTCACAAACAAAACATGAAGCTTACCATAGTTAGACAATTAGATTTATCATAATTAAAATTAAATGCAAATTACCTACAATTTATTTTCAATTACTAATAATTTATTTCATTTAATTTTTTTACTTTGTGGGTGACCATTTTATCAACGGGCTGCCTAAATTTATGCTATTAAATTTAATATTAAATTGCTTGCTGTTTAGTTTAATGCTTTTTATACTGGCTTTACGAATGAGAGTTTATTGCATTGTAAGTGTATATCTGTATGAGCAGAAAGCATTTCAATGCAATTGAAACTCAGGTGTACCATCGAATCATAAAGTGTTAAGAATTTTTAAAATTTAGATTTGAAATATATACTTATGTATCCATCCCAAACAATCGATCTTTAGAGACAGTCAACAGTAAGCTTCTCGCCAAATTTGGATGCTCTGTTTCTAAAAGACGGACATTGCACCAAACCAATATACTCTTTTCACTTTGTGAACGAGTATAAAAATATAGTATATAATCGGTTAGTAAGGGCATGTCAAAGCGGTAAAAAAACTGTGTATTCTAAAATTTTACAACTAGAGTTCCATAATTTGATCAAGTTATTATTGACCTAATCTGAAGATTTTTTAAGAAATATTCAGATACGCTCCTTTGGGCAAGCCTCAAAATATTTCATTAATTTCAGCTGTGTTTAGACCGTGAGCGAGTATAATGTAGTTGGTTACGCCCGATTGTAATGTTCTTACTTGTTGCAATTCATTAAATTCGTACGCTCAGCCAGTGACCAATTAACACGAACAGGATAATCAGCCATGGAAAGCTCATTAGCAGCATAGCGCTAGTAAACACAAACAGCGAATAGGAAACTAAGGGAAGAGGGTGCTTTAGCGGAAGTCTCTAACCAAATTGAGTCACAGTTAATCGGCTTCTGCTGGGCCAGACGAGCAATTGTTTACAGTGCTCATTGAAACTTGTTAAGTACATATATATTATGTACTTCCAGTTCGGATCAACAGATTAATAGGTGTAAGAATTAGTGTTATCGGTATTGATAGAGCTACGTTAATCGTTAGGCATATAATGCAACTATTGATAAGGGAGAACTCCCACACCTTGATCCAATTGTTACCTTAAAAAATATTTAATCACAGCAAAACCATCTAGTTTCCACTTTATTTATATTCTTATCAAGCAAAAGTTCTAATAAGTCGACTAGTATATAGTATTATTAGTTCGGCATGAAATGTCCATTAAAAACAAGTAAAAATGGTTTAGTCGGGACTGCCCGACTACGTGATCCGCTGCACCTTTCTTCGAGTTTGCATTTAAACATATGTAAATATGTATGTATTATAATATAAATGCAACTCACAAGAAAGTTCTAATTAAAAAAAGAAATTTTGTCTGTAGCGGGATCTTAACCTGCTACAAGCCACTGTCTATGCCGTGACGCCACACTCTCATTACAAAGAGAGCACGCACTTCAATGTATGTGACACATACTGTGTATGCACACGTATAGAGAAAAGGCATGCGCTAGGCGCTTGCTGCCGCATGCTTTTACCGATTCACAAAATGATTTCTTTAATAATTTCTGTGTTACTTAACGGATTTTGATGAAATTTTCAACATTGAATCCTTTTATTTTATTTAAATATGGTTTTACTTAAAAATATTAAATTGTTGTTTTATTTGCAGCTGAACTTAAATTAAATAATTTTGTTAAATGTGCAGCCTTGTCGTCCTTATCAAGAATATATGTACTTTATGGGGTCTACCACGCCTCCTTCTGCCTGTTATATACATTTTTTTTAAACAAAACCATTATACCCTGATTTCCCACTTTTAATGGGTTCAGGGTATAAAAATGAATAATTTTATGGATATTATAAGAAAATTTCTGTGTCTAAGCCAGTTGCTAGAATGTTTCTTAAATACCATTGCTGATAACATTATTGCCTTATTGGTCGATATTTGTCCACAACAAAATGAAGTTTCTTTGGCTCTTCGCTTTCTCTGCATTCGCTGGTAAATGTAGCTAAATGAAGTCGGAGAATCTTTTAGGGCTACTTTGAACTCTGTGAATAATCACAGTTTCTGACAAGCTCTTTTGGCTTTCAGTGGCCGACCAACCCCCCCAGGCCGTCCCTGATCCCGCTAAGAAGGAGTATGGCTGCATGGTTGTTCCTAAAGGCAAGAAGGACTGCCTGCCTGTCGCTGATCGCGTTAACGGCGAGAATGGCTGGTACATACCCAAGCGGGATGGCTCCTTCGAGTGGCTTGACTTAGACGATGCTGAATATCTGATGTCGAAGGGCGAATAAATGGAGGGTCGTATCAGCACCAATGCTGTCTCATACTGACTGTAAACTCATTTCAATTCTACCAAACAAACCTTCAAGAATATTTAAACACAGCTATCCCATCTAGTTTCCAGCTTGCATATACTCTTATAAGGCAAAAGTTCTATTGCGTCAAGTAGTACTATTATTATTTGGCGTGAAATGTCCATTAAAAGAAATCAATAATTTAATGCATATCATAAGCTAATTTGTGTGTCCAAGCCAGTTGCTAGAAAGTCTCTTAAATACCATTACTGATACCATTAATGCTTTATTAGTCCATATTTCTCCACAAGGAAATGAAGTTTCTTTGGGTTTTGGCTTTGTCTGGACTCGCTGGTAAATGAAATTAAATTAAGTCAGACAATCATTGAGGGCTACTTTGAACACCGCACAGTTTACGCCCACGCTCAGGGGGTGTCCGAGCGCATAAATGGAGAGAATGGCTGGTATATGCCTCAGGAGAATGGCACGCTTCAATGGATATACGAGAAAGAAGCAGAGGCGTTGCTTGAACCCCTGACGAAATTGAAAAAGCTTGACGAAATTGCCAAGCTCGTGAAGTTCCATTTGTTAGCCAAATCGAAGACAACCAAAGCCACCGAAGACACCGAGAGCACAGACTCAAGTGTAACGATACCTCTAGATTGATAGACTAATGAAATATAGATGTTCCAATTTGATTTTAATCTCAGATTAAGTTAGTTCTGACTACCGTGAAAGACCCACCTATTCTCCTACTCAAGTGATGAATTCGAGTATATTTAAGGGTGCCGCAATTAAGCTCACTAATAAGGGTACTTACAACAGATTACCTAAAGTAAGAACGACTGTAATCGATTTAGATATGGCTGAGGCACGGGACTGACATGTAATTCTACCGATGATAAGACAGACCTCCCGCCCCATAAAAACCGATTGCGTCAATTCCAAAATATGCAATAGTTGTACCTTCAAGTGTATTTAATCACAGCTAAGGCGCTATAAGTATTTTCACTTTGCATATATTCTAATCAGGCTCAAGTACTTGAAAGTGTTTATGGCTATCAGACGATAATTTCTTTGTTTAAGCTAGTTATCGAATCCTTGATTGGGAAACGCTTTATTATCTGAAAGGCCTCCCAGTAAACTTAAGACTTGTGCTTGGGTAACTTTACCTAAATCAGAGAGCTTTATTCTTTAACTCACGCACAGCTTCGGCCTATGCTCTGCACACGTCCCATCGTGAGCATGGAAAGAATGGCTGGTATGTACCTCAGAGTAATGGTTCTTTTGATTGGATCGATATTAGGCATTGGAATCATCGACAGAAGAAGGCTAAGCCGTGGTTATTTACTTCCTTAACCGTCAAATTCTTTCTGTACACTAAGTCCAACTCCCACAAGGGCACCGAGATCACAACGTCTAACCATTCGATTAAAACTTCCAACTTCAATGCCAGCAACCCAACCAGGTTATTATAATAATTATATACACTAACTTCAGTTTGAACGATAAGATTAACGTATTTTCACCCATCTAAAACATGAAGATTCGTCATCCACGGCTGGACCCAGAGCCATTCATCTGACACTAACAAGGAAATTCGGGATGCATGGTTGAGCACGGGAGATTTCAACGTTATTGTCGTGGACTGGAACAAAGCACGTTCCTTGGAATACATTTCCTCCGCTTTAGCTACTCCCCAAGCTGGCGAGAAGGTCGCTGGCATGATCAACTACCTCGCCTCAAAACATGGCATGTCTTTCAACGATCTGTATGTGATCGGACACAGCCTGGGCGCTCACGTGGCTGGCTATGCTGGCAAGAACACCAACGGCCAGGTGCACACCATCATCGGCCTGGACCCTGCCCTACCTCTGTTCAACTACAATAAGCCCTACCAGCGTCTCAGCTCCAGCGATGCCTGGTATGTCGAGTCGATTCAGACTAATGGCGGCTGGTTGGGTTTCCTTGAGCCCATTGGCAGCGGCGCATTCTATCCCAATGGCGGTGAGGGGCAGCCAGATTGCAGTGGAGCGTTTGGATGGGATTGGACGGGTTCTTGCTCACACAGACGTTCTGTCACCTACTACGTTGAGGCCGTCATCCATGAAAGCTTTGGCACTGTCAGGTGCGATAACTACAAGTCTGCCGTCAACAAGAAGTGTGGCAGCACCTTCAGCAGCGTTCGCATGGGAACTAGGGCACATAAGCACAAGGTCGAGGGTCACTTCTATGTCCCCGTGCACAACAACGCTCCCTTCGGCAAGACCAACTAAATAACTGTGACGCAATTGAAGAACTTAATCGAAAACAATCAATCGATTTCCCTACGTTAGCAGAACCTAAGAAAATTCGTTTGACGAGGACTCGGGTAGGAATTCCAGGCAATATGACATGCTTGTTTTATGTTTGTCTTTAGTAGTTTAGATCTTAGAACATACAAAACCGAACAACTAAGCGTCAAAAAAGTCAAGGCTTAATAAGACATGCGGTAAAAAGTCAAAACAAAAAGAGTTATGTTTTAGGAATTATCATCAGCCTAATTAAAAACCTAGACTTACTTATCTAACTAGTTTCATTACTCGAAATATTCCCATCTGTAGATTCCAGTTCTTTTAAGTTAGCCTAGCACTGTTTCCATTACCATCAGCCACATCATCCATCACCATCAGCTATGTTAAGCGCACTTGGCATAGCCAGAGTCTACTCAAAGGCCATTTCCCATTATGATAATTAAATTAGAGCCACCAACTTAGACGTCAATCAGCGAAGTCATATGAAGCCTGGCTTGACCTAGCTAATACTTTTTATACCCTGAACTCATTGAAAATGGGAAATCAGGGTATAATGGTTTTGCAAAAGTATGTTACAGGCAGAAGGAGGTGTGGCAGACCCCACAAATTATATATATTCTTGATCAGGGCGACGAGCTGAGTCGACTTAGCCCTGTCCATCTATCTGCCCGTCTTTCCGTATGTATGAATTTTGCACGATGGTCTGTGTATACAGGGCATATCGAGTTTGTTTGGATATTCGATCAATTTTCCCGTTTCAATGATATCGATTTAAGACGTTATCGACATTCGATTTTTTTAACGTATCTTTTACATCTTTTAGGTTACGGTTTTTGTATATAAAATACATTTTCTATTTTTTTCTATTTTGGATACCGGCTTCACATTTTACAAAATCATTTTTTTAAAAAAAAAAATATTATCAAAGCAAGAGTTTAATTTTTTAAAGTTTCTTAGGCATTTATTGCAGAGAATTTGATTAAAATACGTTAAGTAATACAAAAGCTATTTAAGAAAACATTTTGTCAGTTGGCAAAAGCACGCGGCAGACAGGCTGCTGCCGTGTGCACACATACATTGAAATCGACTTCGCAGTAATCGGCGCGCGTACTTGTGTATGTGTATGTGCGCGTACAGGGTAATATAGGTAATATAGCTAGGTTGTTTAAAACATCAGCTCGGAATTGGTTCAGGGGATCTCGTAGTCTGGCAGACCCGACTAGAGCGTTTTTACCTGTTTTATTTCTAAGTTACCTTGCCATATTTGATATTCCATGAGTATGCTTAGAGAAAATACAGCATTTAGTACCCTCACGTAATCCTCGCAGCCAATTTATTAGCCTATTATGCAGATTTATATATTAAAAGCTTGTCAAATATTAATAATAGCCTTAAATTAAATTTTATTACGACAACGAATTTAACAAAATCCCAGCTTAACGCTTTGCAAGCTTTTAAAGCCGGATTTCTTGGTCAGCGCTTTAAGGCTTCAAGGCTAATCCTTGGCTGATCCTACCCTAATCAAATTTTATGCTCACTTCATGCGCGTCTTTCAGTATATAATTTAATTAATTCGAAATCGAGAATGAGTGTATTTGTAGCATGCAAATAGCCACCCCTTACTGTCCGATTAATTTGGTTAATCAAATGCGAAAAGCCGCTGATAAAAACAGTTAACCGAGTTGCCGCTCCTCTGCCCCCGCCTCCTCTTCCTCATCCTTGTGAAATGTGACACTTTGAAAATGCGATTAATTTGAATTTCATTGAATTGTGAACCACATGCACTCATCTTCTCTCTCACCTTTCGCGACTTCCCCAAGCCAACTCCATAAAATATTTAACATAATGAAACGTACGTGCTTTCGGCCTGCCCAGCTGCATACCAACCTTTCCAAGGACTCCACAGATCATATTTTAATTGAGTTTAAGTATTTTTTTGCATTGCTGCCGAACAATAGGTGCAAATTCAAGCGAAATGTGTTAATTAAATGCACCTCGCATATTTAATTGCCACCTGCATCTCGCTGCCATTCAGTTTCAATTTCAGTTTCAATTTTCATTGTTCATTTTTCATGGCAATGCAATATTTTAATTCTTTTGAGTTCATGTCTGAGAAGCTTTCTATGAACTGAGTCTGTTCCAAATAACTCTAATCAATGAATGCACTTAATATGTTTACAACTTAAGCTTCTGAGCTTTCAGACTTTTCTATGTTCTGTACTGAATTTCAATCTTTATTCTATTAGAAAAATCAGTACATTATAAATAGAGGAATAGAAACAGAACCAATTCACAAGCAAAACATGAAGCTTACTATAATTAGACAATTAGATTTATTATAATTAAATGCAAATTACCTACAATTTATTTTCAATTACTAATAATCTATTATTGTGTTAGATATAACATTTTTCTATTTTCTGATATGATGTGTTTTTAGTTTATTTTTAACATTTTTAGAAAAAGTAAATATCAAACCATAAAAACACCAATAATTTATTGATTTTATGTCCATTAATCTATCTTTCACTTGTCATTTCAGGGTGACCCTTTTTCAACGGGCCGCCTAAGTGTATGCCACATATTTTAATAATTTAGTCGCTCGACATGTTCCATTATTTTTGTCAGGCATTCAATTCATACGCTCAGCCAGTGACCAATTAACACGAACAGGATAATCAGTCATGAAGAGCTCATTAGCGGCATAATGCAAGTACTACCCAGAGAGGTAAACACACCAAACAAGAACGTTGCAGTCGGGCGCAACTGACTACGTTATATTCGTTCACGGTTCAAATACAGCTAACTTATATTAAAAAATATATTTTTTTGGATTTTTCACGCCTCTTTAGGCAGATTATATTAGTTAAAGGAACATCAACAGCGATCTTATCCTTACTTTAAGACTGTGGAACGTGAAGATATTTTTCTTCAGTCTTCAGCTTAAGTAGTGTCCAAATGATTCCTGATCATAGAGACAGATAGACAGAAAGAAAGTCGGGAATTGCACAAAAATATTCACCTTGTAAAAGAGAATTTAAAAGCCAAGAGGAAACTAAGGGAAGAGAGTGCTGGAGCGGAAGTCTCTAACTGAATTCAGTCACAGTTAATCGGCTTCTGTTGGGCCAGTCGAGCAATTGTTTACAGTGCTCATTGAAACTTGTTAAGTACATATATATTATGTACTTCCAGTTCTGCTCAAAAGCTACTGATGCGATCCATTGAGTGTTACAAGCACTTACAACAGATTAATAGGTGTAAGAATTAGTGTTATCGGTATTGATAGAGCTACGTTAACTATTGATAGGGCAGAACTCCCACACCTTGATCAATGTGTAACCTTAAAGAATATTTAATCACAGCAAAGCCATCTAGTTTCCAGTTTATTTATATTCTTATCAGGCAATAGTTCTAAAAGGTCGATTGAAATGAAATGTCCACTAAAAAGAGTGAATAATTTAATACATGTTATAAGAAAATTGCTGTGTCTAAACCAACTGTTAGAATGTTTCTTAAATACCATTGCCGATACCATTATTGCCTTATTGATCGATAAATCAGAGAATCTTTGAGAGCTACTTTGAGAGCACAGACTCCAGTGTAACGATACCTCTAGATTGATAGACTAATGAAATATAGATGTTCCAGTTTGATTTTAATCTCAGATTAAGTTAGTTCAGTCTGCCGTGAAAGACCCTTCTATTCTCCTACTCAAGTGATCAATTCGAGTATATTTAAGGGTACCGCAATTAAGCTCACTAATAAGGGTACTTACAGTAGATTAACTAAAGTAAGAACGACTGTAATCGATTAAGATATGGCTGCGGCACGGGAGTGACATGTAACGCTACCATTGATAAGACAGACCTCCCGCGCCATAAAAACTGATTGCGTCAATTCCAAAATATGCAATAGTTGTACCTTCAAGTGTATTTAATCACAGCTAAGGCGCTATAAGTATTTTCAGTTTGCATATATTCTAATCAGGCTCAAGTACTTGAAAGTGTTTATTTTTGGCACCCACTGTACCCCAGCAAAGTCTGGATGTGTTATTGTGTGGCATGAAATGTCAATTAAAAGATAAATAAAATTCTTTAAGCACTTGGACAATTCCTTGTATGCCTATCAGATGCTAATTTCTTTGCCTAAAGCTAGTCAATGAATTCTTGATTAGATGAGTGCCCAGCGATAACTTATTTGGCGTGGCCTATAAAAGCCCATTGTTGGTCGAAACAACTTATCAGTCGAAAGACGTCCCAACAATATGAAGACTTTTTGGCTTTTGGCTTTTTGTGCACTAGCGGGTAATATTGCCGATTATAAGTAAAAATATCCTTAACAAGTACTTTCAACTCACGCACAGCCTCGGCCTATGCTATCGATGAGTCCGACCGTGTGAATGGAGAGAATGGCTGGTATGTGCCCCAGCAAGATGGCACCTTTGAGTGGATCGATATGGACGAGGCAGAGGAATGGCTGGATCGCCAGGAGATGATGGAAGACCGTGCAATTACCACCACACCCGTCAAGTTCTACCTGTTCACCAAGTCAAACCCCACCAAGGGCACCAAGATCACAGCCACCAGCAAATCGATTGATGCTTCCCACTTCAATCCCAACAACCCAACCAGGTTAATATAATAATTGCATACACAAAATGCAGCTTGAAGGATAAAATTAACGTCTTTTCAGATTCGTCATCCACGGCTGGACCCAGAGCAAGTCATCAGGCATGAACAAGAACATTCGTGACGCTTGGTTGAGCCACGGCGACTTCAACGTTATTGTCGTGGACTGGGCTCGTGCACGTTCCGTCGAGTACGCTTCCTCCGTTGTGGCTGTTCCCAAGGTCGGCAAGAAGGTCGCTAGCATGATCAACTACCTCGCCTCAGACCATGGCATGTCTCTCAACGATCTGTATGTGATCGGACACAGCCTGGGCGCTCACGTGGCTGGCTATGCTGGCAAGAACACCAACGGCCAGGTGCACACCATAATCGGCTTGGACCCTGCCCTGCCTCTGTTCAATTACAATAAGCCTAACAAGCGTCTCAGCTCCACTGATGCCTGGTATGTCGAGTCGATTCAGACCAATGGCGGCACCTTGGGCTTCCTCAAGCCCATCGGCAAGGGCGCTTTCTACCCCAACGGAGGTCAGACCCAGCCCGGTTGCCCCCTGGATGTGACTGGTGCTTGCTCACATGGACGTTCTGTCACCTACTATGCCGAGGCCGTCTCCCAGGACAACTTCGGCACTATCAAGTGCAGTGACTACGAGTCGGCTGTTAAGAATAACTGCGGCAGCACCTACAGCAGCGTTCGCATGGGAGCTGATAGCAATGCCTACATGGTCGAGGGTGACTTTTATGTTCCCGTGAACAGCAAGGCTCCGTTCGGCAATATCCACTAAAAAACTGTGACGCAATTAAAGAATTTAAACGAAAACAATCAAATCCAGCTTTGCTTTAGGAAGTATGTGGTGCCTAATCAAATAAGTAAGCTAACTAATCTAACTAGTTGGGTTCGCGACGATAGTCATATAGCTGAATGCCACACCTTGAGTTTCTAATCCATTTTAGTTAGCTATATATAGCAATATTGCTGGCGATATAGCTGTCATATTAGCAAATGCTTAGTATTAACTTAATACCCTTACAATATATGGATCTGTCGCTTCCCACGCTGTTAATAAACCAACCGAAATCAATGTATGCCTCCATTGATAATAATTCATTATCAGTTAGAGTCTCAAAGGGAAGTGTGACTTTTAATCAACTCAATCGACTTTATCTGACCAAATTTAATCAAGCTTCAAGTACTTGAATAGATGATTCGTTCAAGACATTTAAGTGCTGGTACTACAATATAAATAAGCAGGAACCGCCTACTGAATATCACTTGTATTTCTGATTTCAAGATGAAAGCAGTTTTAATAGTTGGACTAGTTGCGCTGCTATCCGCAGGTAGTTATCCTTTTCTGTGAGCTCTGTGAGTATTCAGATTTACTAAAAAACTCTTTTGGCTTCTAGTCACCGCCCTGCCCGTCGATGATCGCGTTAACGGTGAGAATGGGTGGTACATACCCCAGCAGGATGGCTCCTTCGAGTGGATTGATTTAGACGATGCCGAAGATCTGTTGTCGAAGGGCGAGGAGATGGAGGGTCGCCTCAGCACCAATGCTGTCTCCTTCTATTTGTACACCCATTCCAATCCTACCAAAGGTCAAGAAATAACGACCAAGGCTTCATCCATTTCTAATTCGCATTTCAACAAGGATCATGACACACGCATTGTTATTCATGGCTGGACCCAGAGTTACAAGGACTCAATGAACACGGAAATCACCAAGGCCTGGTTGTCTCGCGGCGACTACAATGTCATCATTGTCGACTGGTCCCGTGCTCGCTCCGTGGATTACGCTTCCTCTGTGGTGGCTGTGCCCGGTGCTGGTGCCAAGGTTGGCAACATGATCAAGTTTCTGAACGAGAATCACGATATGTCTCTGGACAGCCTGTACGTAATTGGCCACAGCCTGGGAGCCCAAGTTGCAGGTTACGCTGGCAAAACCGTTGGTGAAGGCAGAATTCACACCATTATCGGTCTGGACCCTGCCCTGCCCCTGTTCAGCTATAACAAGCCCAACAAGCGTCTGTCTTCCGATGATGCCTATTACGTGGAATCCATTCAGACCAACGGCGGCAAGCTGGGCTTCCTCAAGCCTATTGGCAAGGGCGCCTTCTACCCCAATGGCGGTAAGAAACAACCCGGCTGCGGTGTAGACGCCACCGGCTCCTGCTCCCACGGCCGCTCTGTGACCTACTATGCCGAGGCTGTCACCGAGGATAACTTCGGCACCATCAAGTGCGGCGACTACGAGGCAGCCGTCAACAAGGACTGCGGCAGCACTTACAGCAGTGTTCGCCTTGGTGCCGACACCAATGCCTACATGGTCGATGGTGACTTCTATGTTCCTGTCAACAGCAAGGCTCCTTTCGGCAATATCCACTAAGCAATAGCTTTCAATAAATGTGTATACTTCCAAAGCATTTCTTATTTTAAATTCTTTGGATTGGGCATGTTGAATACCCTAGGTTGATTGTATGAAGGAAGTTTAATCTTCTTAAAACCTGAAGCGAAAGAGATACTACAGCGGAGATCCCGATAGGGTTTTTTGTTGTCGGAGCATTAGATAAAGGCACTCAATAAGTTATGAACAGTGGAATGAAAATTCAATCTGAAAGTCAAGATACAATCGGGTTGACAAAATTGACAAAGGGAAATGCCAAAGTGGATTTCCTATCATCAACATAAGAATTAGCTGATTAAGCGTCAGCAAGTTCTTAAGTGCTTATCAAAAGTTAGAAATGATTAGCTTTCCTGACTATAAAAGGGCAAAGAAATCCCATCTTCAAAGCAAAACTACTTGAGTTTCCACAATGAAAGTATTTCTTGTACTAGCAGCACTGCTGGCCGCAGGTAAGACCAGAATTTCATCCTTCCATGAAAGAGAACCAAGTCTCTAATACTTCCTTTTAGTCAGTGCCCTCCCCATTCAGGAGCGCATTCATGGCGAGACTGGCTGGTTTGTTCCTCAAATAGACGGCACCTTCGAGTGGATGGATCTGGACGATGCTGAGCAGCTGTTGGCTGAAGCCGAGCAGATGGAGGGACGTATTAGCACGAATGCCGTGTCCTTCTACCTCTACACTAAGTCAAATCCCACCGAGGGTAAGGAAATCAGCGCCAAGGAAGCATCTATTCGCGATTCTCACTTCAACAAGGATCATGCCACGCGCTTTGTTATTCACGGCTGGACTGGTCGTCACTCTGATCCCATGAACTCCGAAATTACCAAGGCCTGGCTGTCCCGTGGTGACTACAACATCATTATTGTGGACTGGGCTCGTGCTCGCTCTGTCGACTATGCCTCCTCGGTGGTGGCTGTGTCCGGTGCCGGCGCTAAGGTTGGTGACATGATCAAATATCTGCACGCCAGCCACGGCATGTCCCTGGACAACCTGATGGTCATTGGCCACAGCCTGGGCGCTCATGTTTCCGGATTCGCCGGCAAGACCGTTGGCGAGGGTCGCATTCACACCATCATTGGTCTGGACCCTGCTCTGCCCCTGTTCAGCTATGACAAGCCCAACAAGCGTCTGTCTTCCGATGATGCCTTCTACGTGGAGTCCATTCAGACCAACGGCGGCAAGCTGGGCTTCCTCAAGCCCATTGGCAAGGGCGCCTTCTACCCCAATGGCGGTAAGAAACAACCCGGCTGCGGTGTAGACGCCACTGGCTCCTGCTCCCACGGCCGCTCTGTAACCTACTATGCCGAGGCCATCACCAAGGATAACTTTGGCAGCATTAAGTGCCACGACTACGAGGATGCAGTGGCCAAGGAGTGCGGCAGCACCTACAGCAGCGTTCGCATGGGTGCCGATTACAATGCCTACATGGTCGGTGGTAACTTCTATGTGCCCGTGAATAGCAAAGAACCTTATGGCAAAATTGAATAAGTTCTGTTATCTTTGGATCTGAATAAAGTATCAAGCAAACAATTGGCTTTCGATAGTGTTGGTACTCGTAGCCCTATCTCCATCAAGATACAATGCTCTGAAAGAGCACTTGGGGTCCGTACGCTGCGAATCAAGTGCTTGGACACACGTCAGAGATTATCGAGAGGCGTCACTAGGTGAGGGGGAGGCATAAATGGAGATTGGTTTGTTTTTTGTTTGCGTTTTCTATAAATACAATTGAAGAAGAGTTGTTTACGCTCGGATTGCTCGTGCAACAGGTGAATTAATTGATTTGGAATTCATCATGATGACATTTTTGATTGCAAATCTCTGATAAAAGGAAACATTACCTGTCATGTTTTCCTGTTCAGCCCCTTATTTGTTCAGCAAAATAGTAAGTCCGAAAAGAGTTACAGAGTGGGGCAACTATTTAAAGCTCTCATAGTCAAGCAAACAATACCAGATGTGAGCTGTGAGTATCGGAAAGGAACGTCTGTGCCCATCGAGATGCATCTAGGCCATCTGTTTATGGGAGCTTTGCAGAACAGTTGCACCAATTGTGGGCTTAAATCTGATGAAGCATTTTCCGATATACCTCTTCACCCAAGACTTTCTACTCTAGTGGTGTCGATTTGAATGGCCGGCTGCCTCAATTGTGGTCGGGAAAGCTTAGTTTGGTATGGCATGGGCGCCATTACTAATGCCTATATGGCTCATTGAAAAGACTCCTTCTGGCATAATAGTTGAGCTGCCCAAATAAATCATTCGTAAAGATACGCAGCTATCTGTAAAATGATTTCGTTACCTATCAGCTCATGGGTGTAGGGAGGGGGTTGAGCTTCTCGTGAGGCCTTTTACATATTGCAAATACACCAATCAGACACGTGTCTCTTAACAAACTGCTAAAATTTAAAATTACATTTAGACGGGTAGAAAGACTAGAAAATACCCTGTACTTGTCTTTATAATTATGATATTTTCATTCCACTTTTTTATGTTACATATATTTTTATTTGGTTTACTGTACGATACTCTTATCGTCTCTCTTAAGAAATTTTGAGCAAATAGCCTAGTTATTGGGAATTTATATCTCATCACAGAGATTTGAAAATAGCAACAGTTACAGACGAAATTTCAAAATTTAGTGCAAGACACTTAACAAGGTTAGAAAACCACGAAAACAACTCAGTTTTTAAACTGTTGGAAACCACGACACTCGTACGAAGACTGAAACGTTTTCACCCTCTGGATCTTGCATTCAGAGCAATTTAATACATATGTATACACTATTCAATAATCCGCTGTAATCCACCACACTCTACCTTCACGAACAGTTTACACTGATACATAACTCTCACTTCCCAATTAAATTCGCTTGATGTCTCTAAGACAGTTGAAAAAAAACAATAAAAAAAAAAAAAAAAGTTTAAAAAAAAAAATAATTTTATAAAAATCTTACTAAGTTACTAACTAATTTAAACATACTAAAAGATGTTTGACTGGACATGGACTCATCTCTCGCTCGTTCCCATTCTGGGAACTGCGACTCATTTTCATTGACTACAGGGTATAAACATAGATAACAGCAAATTTCATTGATCATTCGATTTTTTAACTTATTTAATATAATATAAATATAATTTATTATCAGAACTAAGAGGGGTGTAGGCTTTGGGCTGATTGCCTATCAATTGGCCAAATCTCAAGTGGGCCGGCAGAGCATGCCCGTGATTTGATAACACGCGTCTATATAAAGCTCTTACCGGAGGCAGGTCCGGACATCAGTTGAGGTTGACTTTTGCTTAGCGTCATGAAACTGTTTTTGGTTCTCGCATTCTGCGTATTTGCGGGTAAATTCCTGAAAACTTTTCTACTTCAACAAACAAGTGCTAATCGCTTCATTTTATTCAACAGCTAGTGCCGTGGAGCACAAGATAAATGGTGAAAACGGGTGGTATGTGCCCCAGGCCGATGGCACCTTCGAGTGGGTGGACAAGGATGCGGCCGAGGCCTATCTGACAGCTCACGCTGAGCGTGAGCGCAGCCTGCTGAATCCTGTTACCTTCTACCTGTACACCAAGTCCAATCAGAATTCGCCCCAGGAAATCAAGGCCAACAAGGCTAGCATCTCCGGCTCGAACTTCAACCCCAACAATCCCACACGCTTCACCATCCACGGCTGGACCTCCAGCGCCGATGACTATGTCAACTATGGTGTCCGCAATGCGTGGTTCTCGCACGGCGACATGAACATGATCACCGTTGACTGGGGTCGTGCCCGCTCTGTGGACTATGCCTCCTCCGTCGTGGCCGTGCCCGGTGTCGGCGAGCAGGTTGCCGAGCTCATCAACTTCTTGCGCTCCAACAACGGTCTGTCCCTGGAGAACACCATGATCATTGGCCACAGCCTGGGCGCTCATGTGTCCGGTTTCGCTGGCAAGAACGTCAAGAACGGCCAGGTGCACACCATCATTGGTCTGGATCCTGCTCTGCCCCTCTACAGCTACGACTCGCCCAACAAGCGTCTCAGCTCCACCGATGCCTACTATGTGGAGTCCATTCAGACCAACGGCGGCACCTTGGGCTTCCTCAAGCCCATTGGCAAGGGCGCCTTCTACCCCAACGGTGGCAAGTCCCAGCCCGGCTGCGGTGTTGATTTGACCGGCTCCTGCGCTCACAGCCGTTCCGTCATCTATTATGCCGAGTCCGTCACCCAGGACAACTTCCCCACCATGCGTTGCGGTAACTACGAAGATGCCGTCTCCAAGACCTGCGGCAACACCTACAGCTCCGTCAAAATGGGAGCCGTCACCAACGCCTACATGGTTGCCGGCGACTACTACGTGCCCGTCAACAGCCAGTATCCTTATGGATACGGCAAGTAGACTGAACTTGATTTCTAAATAATAAAATCTTATTGCGAAAACTAAAGTTTTTTTATGAATCTGAAGATAGCTATATATATTGATTGACTAAGAGATTGCTTACTTCTTTCAGTTAACAATGCTTGGGATAAATACCTTATAAGACACTCGAAACAAGTTGTCAATGAAAATGATATACATTTTTTATATATACAGGATATTTGTTGCCACGGCTTTAACTAGATCCTAGGCAAAAAGATATAGTACGTATATAGCTACGCACATTGGAGGCGTGGTAAATTAGGTAAAACTGTATTTATATTAGAATTAACGTCTGGTTTGGCCTCAACTTGTCAAATACCTGTAGACGGTACTCTAGTATGTGACGGTTAAATATTTCCAAAAATTATAGTAATGATGGAAATATAGATTATTTCAATTTGCCACGGCTCCAGTGGATGTAAATGTATAATCTTTTCACAAAGTCAATAGTAAATTGAGAATACAGAGTTTTACCTTCAGTCGTAACTAGAAATGGGATCGGAAAAGAAATTCGTAGCCGACCCATCCCGCTCTGAAACAATTTTTAAAATTAAATAAATTTTATAATATTTTCCCACCCGATTGTCCTGACAAATTTTTCATTTTTCCCCACATTTCTCTTTATTTTTTTTCAACATTTAGACCTCTTATGATAGATAAAATTGTTTATTTAAAAACAATATTTCCTCAAAATTTACTTCTCTAAGATGTGCTCTCCTTTTTTCCAAAATTCTACTAGAAGTAGAATACACCATCTCACTCGTTGTCAAAGATGTTGGAACATCAAGTACTTGCCTAGAAAGCATTTGTAACAATCACAATTCATTGCATTGTTGCCAAAATATTAATATATTTGAACTCCTCTAAAATTTAACTGGATTTATGTTAGAATAAATTTTGTGGTCAATATTATTCTTATGTTCTTTGATAAATACAATCAATTTTATCTATTAATAATTTTCATATCGGGACCCGCAGGAATTTCGGGATGAAGCACTTATCCCGACCGCCCGGACTTTTTCAGAATCTTTCCCATCCCGCGCGACCCCGAACATTTTTTCGGGACCCGTGGGATTCTCGAAAATCCCGATCCCGACGCCAATCTCTACCTCTTAACACTTTAAAAGACGAGGGTACACACCAGTAAATATTTCAAGTTTCAAGTAAATAGCTTCAATAGAACAGACGTTACTTACTCAATTACTCAATTACTCAGTTACATTACTCAAAATTAAATCACTATTATCGTAGCATATATACGGTATTCTCAAGTGGGGCAGAGCTGTGCCACTATTCTAATTTGCACAGCTTTCATTATCGCAGCTTTTACTCAATTGATAATTTGAGTAATTTCAGGTGAATCTTGAGTCTTTAAAACTCAAATAGAATAAATAAATTTTATATTAATTGTTGAACATATTTAATTAAAAAGATATAAGCACTTTAATTTTACTTACATTATTTAATTATATTTATATATTAATACAAATATTTAGTTAAATGTTTTTTCTGTTTCAACGCAAAAATTTTGTTGAGTGCATTTGGAATTAAAAAACGCTGAATGAGTATTACTAGCAATCTAATCGGTTTGCCAATCTGTCGGCATTAGATTTGAATTTGGATTTAATTTACAGTATTTGATAAAAACTGGCAAGTAAGTCTATATAAAAGCGTTAGCTGCGTCAATTGCTCCAATATTGTTTCAGCCATGACATTGTGCGTGTTCCTCACTATTTGCGTGCTGGCAGGTGAGTACTTTGCACCTTCAATTAACCTACAGCTAAGAGCTCCCGATTTCAGTCAGCGCTCTGCCCATTGAGGAGCAAGCGGGTCGCGTCCATGGCGTGAATGGTTGGTATGTGCCGCAGGTGGGCGTCGAGTCCAAATGGCTGAGCACGGAGGAAGCTCAAGGTCAACTGGCGGCCTTCGAAGCACTCAATGAGCTGGAGATCGCCGAACGATTGTCTCTCAACGCGGTCAGCTTCTATATACGAAGCGCAATCCCAAGGAGGGACAGCTCATCAAGGCCACTCGTGACTCCATTGATGCATCCAACTTTAATGCTGCCAATCCCACAAGGTAGGTTTCTGTCCATGGTGAAGAACTCTTTTATTCTTAGATTATATTGTTAGATTTACGATACACGGCTGGAATTCCAACTACAAGGATGGTGTCAACAGCGGCGTGCGCGACGCTTGGTTCCTTTCCGGCGACTACAATATGATCGCTGTGGATTGGACACGTGGTCGCTCGCTGGAATATACCTCCTCAGTGGCCGCGGTGCCGGCAGCTGGTCAGAAAATTGCCAGCCTGGTGGACTTTTTGGTTACACAATACGGCATGTCCCTAGAGACGCTCGAGGTGGTGGGCTTCAGTCTGGGAGCACATGTGGCCGGTTTTACAGCCAAACAGGTGACGAGTGGCAGGGTGCAAAAGGTTGTGGGTCTTGACCCCGCCTCGCCGATGTACAGCTACAAGAAGCCGGAGAAGCGTTTGTCCAGCAATGATGCCTTTTACGTGGAAACCATTCAGACAAATGGCGGAACTTTGGGCTTTACCCAGCCCATCGGCCGCGCCGCCTTCTATCCAAATGGCGGTAAGTCACAGCCAGGTTGTGGACTCGACTTAACCGGCGGCTGCTCCCACAAACGTTCCGTCAACTACTATGTGGAGTCGCTGCGTATGAACAACTTCCCAACCATCAAGTGTCCTTCGCACCAGGAGGCCCACAAAAAGGATTGCGGCAGCACCTACAGCTCCGTCCGGATGGGTGCGACCGAGAATGAACATGTGGCTATCGGAGACTTCTATGTGCCTGTCAACAAGGAGTCACCATACGGATTGGGAGAACCCATTGAAAATGGTGAGGATCTTACAACAACTCCGCTGCCCACAACGATTGTGGATGAAAATGATGCAACGACCACGACTAGCGTAGAGGACGAGGATGAAACAACAACAGTTCTACCTACAACGATTGTGGATGAAAATGATGCAACGACCACGACTAGCGTAGAGGACGAGGATGAAACAACAACAGTTCTACCTACAACGATTGTGGATGAAAATGATGTAACGACTACGCCTAGCGTAGAGGAAAACAACAGCTCCAGCGCCTCAACCCCTCAAGGAATTGTTACAACACCCGCACCTGAGGACGACAAAGACACCGGTCGCAAAACGAACGTTTATATCCTGAGTTTGATATTCGTCAATGTGCAAATCAACTAGCGCGAGGACTAAAAGCCCTCAAAGTAGGGAGAAGCGGAAGGCTTCCAAATTTTATCAATAAAGTGAAAATGAAATCGAACCAAACTTAATTGCAGATGATGGCCTTTGATGTGAGCTTAACAGCTGTGCAGATGCCACGCCCACAGCCAAAGCTGTTCAACCTTGAAAACAGGCAAGAAAAGGGTCTAAAAGGCAGTGAGCCTATAAACAAAATACATTTCCATCTGTATTCCTTAGCCCAAAGTTAGCAGTTGGCAGTGCCTGCTTTTGTACAGGGTATTTTCTTAGTCACCCACTCTCAAGTTCACGCCCTCTTACCTGTTGTTATCTAAATTTGTATCCAGCATTAATTACAAACTCCTCGCTGTAATCGAAAACACTTTGATGTCTCTTATTGCGAGCTAAAAGCTGGCAATTGGGTTGCTTCTGCTCTGCGGGAATACTCTTAATTAAGAGCAGATTAAATCTCTAGCCCGGGGACAACATGTTGATTGACTATGTGTAGCTACAAGTCACGTATTTCTTTTCTATCGGCTTTCAGTCAAACCCCTTCCATAAGCATACAAAACTCCAATCATCTTATTCCTAATTAGAACAGAGACGCGTTTATCTGCTTCTAGTTAATGCCTCTTAAATAAAGGAATAGCTCGTAGGCAAAAGTTCGATTTATTTGCTAACAGTTCATTAAAGCCATTCAATTAGGAACAAATGTTATAATTCTTACATTCCATTAGCCAAAATAGTCGCAGCTGTTCTAAATGCGAAGCCAGCTAAAACTTTGCCTGTAGCCTAGTGTAGCACATGATACCAAAGTTTTTACAATTAACAATACCTTTGGATAGTATATTAAGTGTGATATACTTTGTTGTAAGTCGATTAGCATCAAATGTATAAGTAAAAATAATTTACCCAAGCAATTTATTATTTTATTATTTTAAAAATAATTTACCTAAGCAATTTATTATTTATTTTATCCAATTTATAATTTGGGGATATTGTATTATTACTCTAAGCTATGCAGACACCATTCTCATCTACTATGCAGGATTTAATGCCCCCATCAAAATAGCTTCCACTAGCACATTTCTGTTGAATAAAGTCTCCGTCGATGCACTCCAGATAAGAGGCACAGTCCTCAGGGTCAGTTTCCAGTTCACCTTCCTCACAATGATCCGCCAAGGGAATGCAGACGCCGTCGTCATCTACGACGCAGCTGTGAAGCGTTGTGTGATAGTAGCTGCCATATGAGCAGAGTTTCTTAACCAGTTCTCCATTAAAACACTGCAAATAGCCAGCACAGTTGTCGGGATCGAGCCTAGTCTCATTATTTTCACACTTTTCAAAAACAGGCGAGATTTCATTATCATCGATAAGACAGGTTTTTGAAATGGAATTATAGTAACTACCATAGGCGCAACGGAATTCTAGTAGGCTTCCATTTGTACACCTCAGAAACCCAAATTTATTTTCGGGAATCTCCTCAGACACATTCTCAAAACATCTTTCAAGAAAAGGAACACAGATTCCTTTCTCATCGATCTCGCAGATCTGTAACATGTCATTAAAGAAGTTACCATTAGCACATTTCTCTTCGACTAGGCTTCCATCGACACATTTTAAATAACCAGCACAGTCCTCAGGATCCTCCTCTATTGAGCCTTCAGTACACTTTCCAGGGGTAGAAATACAGATTCCGTTCTCATCGATCTCGCAGACCATCAGGGTAGTATTGAAGAAACTACCATTGGCACATTTCTCTTCGATAAGAATTCCATCGACACACTGCAGATACCCAGCACAGTCCTCAGGATCCTCCTCTAAAGAACCTTCAGAACACTTTCCAGGGGTAGGAATACAGATTCCGTTCTCATCAATTTCGCAGATTTTCAAGGAAGTATTGAAGAAACTATCACTGGCACATTTCTCCTTGATAAGAATTCCATCGACACATTTTAAATAACCAGCACAGTCCTCAGGATCCTCCTCTACAGAATCTTCAGTACACTTACGAGGAGTAGCACTGCAGATTCCGTTCTCATCGATCTCGCAGATCTTCAACTCAGCATTGAAGAAGTTTCCATTGGCACATTTCTCTTCTATAAAATTTCCATCGACACACTGCAGATACCCAGCACAGTCCTCAGGATCCTCCTCTATTGAGCCTTCAGTACACTTTCCAGGGGTAGAAATACAGATTCCGTTCTCATCGATCTCGCAGATCTTCAAGGTAGTATTGAAGAAACTACCATTGGCACATTTCTCTTCGATAAGAATTCCATCGACACACTGCAGATACCCAGCACAGTCCTCAGGATCCTCCTCTAAAGAACCTTCAGAACACTTTCCAGGGGTAGGAATACAGATTCCGTTCTCATCAATCTCGCAGATTTTCAAGGAAGTATTGAAGAAACTATCACTGGCACATTTCTCCTTGATAAGAATTCCATCGACACATTTTAAATAACCAGCACAGTCCTCAGGATCCTCCTCTACAGAATCTTCAGTACACTTACGAGGAGTAGCACTGCAGATTCCGTTCTCATCGATCTCGCAGATCTTCAACTCAGCATTGAAGAAGTTTCCATTGGCACATTTCTCTTCTATAAAATTTCCATCGACACACTGCAGATACCCAGCACAGTCCTCAGGATCCTCCTCTACTGAGTCTTCAATACACTTTCCAGGGGTAGGAATACAGATTCCGTTCTCATCGATCTCGCAGATCTTCAACCCAGCATTGAAGAAACTACCATTAGCACATTTCTCTTCGATAAGAATTCCATCGACACACTGCAGGTACCCAGCACAGTCCTCAGGATCCTCCTCTACTGAGTCTTCAATACACTTTCCAGGGGTAGGAATACAGATTCCGTTCTCATCGATCTCGCAGATCTTCAACCCAGCATTGAAGAAACTACCATTAGCACATTTCTCTTCGATAAGAATTCCATCGACACACTGCAGATACCCAGCACAGTCCTCAGGATCCTCCTCTACTGAGCCTTCACTACACTTTCCAGGGGTAGAAATACAGATTCCGTTCTCATCGAGCTCGCAGATCTTCAAGGTAGTATTGAAGAAACTACCATTAGCACATTTCTCTTCTACTAGGCTTCCATCGACACATCTTAAATAACCAGCACAGTCCTCAGGATCCTCCTCTAAAGAACCTTCAGAACACTTTCCAGGGGTAAGAATACAGATTCCGTTCTCATCGAGCTCGCAGATCTTCAAGGTAGTATTGAAGAAACTACCATTGGCACATTTCTCTTCGATAAGAATTCCATCGACACACTGCAGATACCCAGCACAGTCCTCAGGATCCTCCTCTACTGAGCCTTCACTACACTTTCCAGGGGTAGGAATACAGATTCCGTTCTCATCGATCTCGCAGATCTTCAGGGTAGTATTGAAGAAACTACCATTGGCACATTTCTCTTCTACTAGGCTTCCATCGACACATTTTAAATAACCAGCACAGTCCTCAGGATCCTCCTCTACTGAGCCTTCACTACACTTTCCAGGGGTAGGAATACAGATTCCGTTCTCATCGAGCTCGCAGATCTTCAAGGTAGTATTGAAGAAACTACCATTAGCACATTTCTCTTCTACTAGGCTTCCATCGACACATTTTAAATAACCAGCACAGTCCTCAGGATCCTCCTCTACTGAGCCTTCACTGCACTTTCCAGGGGTAGGAATACAGATTCCGTTCTCATCGAGCTCGCAGATCTTCAAGGTAGTATTGAAGAAACTACCATTGGCACATTTCTCTTCGATAAGAATTCCATCGACACACTGCAGATACCCAGCACAGTCCTCAGGATCCTCCTCTACTGAGCCTTCACTACACTTTCCAGGGGTAGGAATACAGATTCCGTTCTCATCGATCTCGCAGATCTTCAGGGTAGTATTGAAGAAACTACCATTGGCACATTTCTCTTCGATAAGAATTCCATCGATGCACTGCAGATAACCTGCACAGTCCTCAGGATCCTCCTCTACAGAATCTTCAGTACACTTACGAGGAGTAGCACTGCAGATTCCGTTCTCATCGATCTCGCAGATCTTCAACTCAGCATTGAAGAAGTTTCCATTGGCACATTTCTCTCCTATAAAATTTCCATCGACACACCGCAGATACGCAGCACAGTCCTCAGGATCCTCCTCTACTGAGTCTTCAATACACTTTCCAGGGGTAGGAATACAGATTCCGTTCTCATCGATCTCGCAGATCTTCAGGGTAGTATTGAAGAAACTACCATTGGCACATTTCTCTTCAATAAGAATTCCATCGACACACTGCAGATAACCTGCACAGTCCTCAGGATCCTCCTCTAAGGAACCTTCAGTACACTTTCCTGGGGTAGGAATACAGATTCCATTCTCATCGATCTCGCAGATCTTCAGGGTAGTATTGAAGAAACTACCATTGGCACATTTCTCTTCAATAAGAATTCCATCGACACACTGCAGATAACCTGCACAGTCCTCAGGATCCTCCTCTAAGGAACCTTCAGTACACTTTCCAGGGGTAGAAATACAGATTCCGTTCTCATCGATCTCGCAGATCTTCAGGGTAGTATTGAAGAAACTACCATTAGCACACTTTTCTTCTATGAGGCTTCCATTTACACATCTCAAGTAACCACCACAGTCTTCAGGATCCTCCTCGAGTTCACCCTCCAAGCATGTTACAGAACATATTCCGTTTTCGTCGATCTCACATATCTTTAGAATAGCATTGAAGTAGCTACCCTGTTGACATTTTTCCTCCTTGAGGGTTTCATTAATGCATCGAGAGTAACTGCAACTATTGCCGGGTATCACATCAATCTGGCCTTCTGAACATTGTCCAGATGCTGCAGCACAAATGCCACTCACATCGATGACACACACCTCCCACGTTGGATCAAAGTAGCTTTCCCTGGGGCAGCTTTGTATAAAAACTTCTCCATCCAGACATTGCAAATATTTAGAACAGTCTTCAGGATGTGAGTTAACAGTCCCTTCTACGCAATCCTCGGATTTCAATGCGTATAGTGGATATACTAAGTAGAGCATCAGCCATATATGAAATGCTATTCCATGATAAATATTGTTAGAATTTCCTAGCTATAGCTCCAACAATTCACCTCACCAAAGTAATGTATCCAAACTGGCAGCGACAACATTTTCAAGAACTGAACTACATTTCAGATTGGCAGCTGCTTTTATATTTTCAAAACCTCTTAAAATAATGAATATTTCCCTTATCATGTATTGTGCTGATAGCAAAATACTGAAATATAATATTTGTACTAGTGTAAATGTAACATATGTCCAGTCATTCCGAAAGCAAACATAACTATTTCAGGTTGTGCTTCAAAACGGAAATAACAATAGAAATTCGCAGAAAAAAAAGCAACTGTAACGTACAAAAGCTATAGTTTATAGAAGAATTGTTTAGGTAAAATAGAGAAGAATGCAGATTTAAAATCAAAGAATTCAGCTAAGAATATATATCACGGGTGACAAATTGTTAGCTCTAAAAATACTAACAAATTTCATGGCATAAAGGTGAAAATTTTTGAACAGTTCGGACCCGCGTGATGACTTTGGTATTTTTGCCTTTAAAATTCATTTGAATAGCAATTCGAACGAGGCTCAAATTGTGTGGAATGCCAGAAATTCGAGTCGAGTGATTTGCATATTCCTTTTCAGCCTTCTCTCAGTTTTTCATTTTTTCACTTAACCTGAGCTGAGGTCCTTGCCTCGCATTCGTATTGTTTTACATTGGCCTGAAGGCGGACCATCAATAATGCAGGCCACAATATTAACATGCCTAACGGCCCCGCCGAGCATTTGTTACTTGCCCCACCGAAAAAAGCAAAGAAAAAGCACAAAAAAAAACACAATATGTGAAAAGGTCAGACAGCTTAACGGCCCGAAAGGAGTTCCGTGCACTGCACCGAAGGAGGCGTAGAGTATACAGGTTCAACGCTTGAGAGCTCATTATTCAACGTTGCGAGGAGTCGCACGTGTGGTTGACGGATGTGTCCAGGGCGTCTTTAAAGCCTTTAAGACTACGTTATACCTTATCAAAGCTTGTTAAATTAATTAATCATAATCGTGTCACAGTTGAAATATTTCAGTTAAGTTTTCAAGATATTCATGTGTGATTGCTAGACGAACTTCATGCATGTAAATGTTAGTCGAGTAGGCAACTAAGAAAATATCTGTCTATGTTCAACTATACTTGTAATTGAAAATCAAAAAAAAAATCAATATATTACCGCCTAAAATAGCACATTTAAGTAATTATTATCAATTCCATATGAGAACAGACTACTTTAATAAATACCAAAGTTATTTAAAAATCGATTTGCTTCATACATACGCACCTATCTAAAGCGAAAAGTGAGCGACTCCCACAGAGTATTCCCCAATCGCACAGAATCGCAACTTCGGCTCCAGGTATGTTTTATATATAGCAAATGTCATAGGGTCTCCGATGCATTGAAACTTAAACGCTTGTAATAAATACTAATGCTGTTTGGGCTGATTTTGAAATGGAATTTCTTTGGCAATTTTGAGTGTCTTTCGACAGTTGGGCGAGTGTCCCTCAGGCGGCTAATGAGGGTCGCCTTCGAGTGCCGCAACTGGCACAAAAATGTGTCAACTGGCCATTGTTTTGTGGTCCCCAAAGAGCGGGACAGGAAATGTGGTCGATGTCGTCGCAAGGTGCTTCAAAGGACAACGAAATGCTACGTGAGAGGACATTTGCAGCAAATGAAATTGGCAGCCGTCGCTTAAATGGATTGTTATGGCAAAGCTAGCCGAAAGAAAGGTTGCGCTGCACAAACTAAGTATCTGGATTTGTATTTGAACGCTTGAACAATCTTTTAGGGGTCGTTGAAGGCACCCAATAAAATGAGCGTAGTCTGTATATTCGGTTTATCCATGTGTTCAGCTTGGCTGAAGCTCAATGGAAACTAAACGCAATAAAAACCAACTACTGAGCAGTCTGTCAAAAGGTCCTGTGAGGCATTAAGCTCTCACACAATACTCATAAAATTTCAAATTTTATTTGAATTAATTTATGATTACATTTTATTATACATATAGTAGAGTCATCCCAAATCGTTTGGCCACAAACGCCAGTCAAGTGTGCAGATCAGATGGAGCCAGAGCACCAAGGGTCATGTGTTGCATGCCTCACTGCACTTAAGCACGGCTATGTAAATATTTATGATGCATTGCCAAAAATACCGAAATGCCTAAGAAGAAAAATATGTTTTATAGGCAGGCAACTTTTAAGTGAGACGCCAAACAAAGCTGAAAGTTGAGTTAGAATAACAAACTGTTCAAGGCAATGAGTATCAAGAGGACTCTTCAGATATAGGACCTGCTTTCTTCGGAAAGCATTTAAAAAATGAAACAAAAAGTATTCATTTACATCATTTTCTATATCTATATGTGTTGAGTTTTTGTATAAAATACATCTTTATTGCTCAAGACTAATTATTAGCCTTAAATATCAGCAGACTTAGAAAGCTTTCTTAGAGACAAATAGCTTCTTTGCCTTACGACGTTTGAATTGGGATCCCATTCAACGTTTGCCCTCTTACCGCAGTAGGCTTCTGCTCCTTAATCTTCCATCATTAATCATCCGTAGAACTTGCCTTGGTATTATCTTTCTACATAAGTTGATTACTGGTGATATTGACTCCATCTTTCTTTTAGGACGTCTCAAGTTCTCTGTTCCTGGGAGACCAACCAGGTATTTCCGTCCTTTACATTTAACACACTGCACAACAGATTACTCTCTTATTTGTCACTATTATAATCAATTTTATAACGTGTTCTCGTCTGAAATCACTCTTCCTATAATAAAGTCCATAGCCGGCCGGACTGGCAAAAATCACCCCCATCGTTGTCAGTGATTTCCTAACTGAAGTCACTATGTACTTTTTATTTCTATATACTTACACTACTAAGTTTAATACGTACTAATTTTGTTTAAGTTTTCTATTAACAAAATCTTTAAATTTATAGATCCCAGTAATATCACTGACTACTTTAAGCTGTGATCTGGGGCATAGCTCTCCGGTCGGGCAAATAAAATTCCCCCAACGTGTCAGTGATATTATTAGGGTAATTGAAGTAATTTTCTAGGCTATCTTATTATTAGGTAATATTTTTATTATATAAATTCATATATATTTTTTTTTTAACCTTCTGTTGATAATAAATAAAGTACAATAAATTTGTATAGTTTAACTTAAAAATGTAGCCCTTAATTGCAATTTTCTTGCAAGGGTGTTAAGTCTGCGGCAATTGTTATGAAATAAGCCAAGCTTCAACAGATTATTTCAATTAAATAGCAACATGTCATACGGAAATAAATTACGCAAATAATTAGATTTGAATGTGAATTTAGTCTGTCAATCCATAGCCACATAATAACAACAAATTATACATTCAAGGATTCCATTTCTATTTCAAATCCCATTGTTCGCGATGTGAGCACAGCATAAGTCGGATAAACATGATTAGCCTGTGGCCAAACACAAGAGACCAAATCAGGGCAGATTCCACATACGCCATGTTGGCCCAATTCACCTGTCGAAGTCGCTTTGTGCGACGCTCTTTCGCTCTCCGCCCCATAATTCTAATCACATTGAAAAAGAAAAAATATTTGCCCTCAAGCATGACGACCAAAAATGCTGAAAAAATAAAGTAGTAGAAAGAGCTAGCGATAAGAATCGCAAAATGAGAGAAAACTTTTGGTCAAACAAAAGCCGCAATAAGAAGCAAAGTAAAGAGTAAACTTTGCCAAGGAATTTTTAATATGGCTGCTCAAAACTTGTATCATTTCGAGACTCAGCTTGCTTTTTTTTATCCTTGCTGCAGATGGAAATATGAGGATGGAGCTGCTTGCATCTGGCAGATTGTTGGGATTATTTTTTAAAACTGTTCACAATATGCAAAGCAAACTACATACAAAGGAATTGACTCTCGGTGGGCGCTTGTGGATGTTTTTTATTTTTTCTAGCTAGAAAATTGAATTTTATAAACACCTGACACGGTTTATTATCACAAGTTGGCAACTATGCCAAAGGTCTTTGTTGTGTGTATGCTTGTATAAACAAATTCAATTTGTTGCCGTCGCTCAGTTCCGAAACGTGTTTGTTGTTGAGTGCTTTGAAAACAGAAAACTAAAATAATGTTAAGCAAAAATAGTAGAGCACAATAACAAAGACAACTCTAAAATCTAGGTAAATTGAGAAATTAAATTTCAAACATGGAATTCTAATAAAATGTGTCTTTCAATGAGTTTTTAATATAGATGAGCCTTAACATATATTCAGTTGGAAAAATGGGTTTTATAGATTTCAAAGAAGTCAGCTTCGCATAGTAAATGCCTTCTATGGCTTATACATCAAATCCAAATTTCGAAAATTTTCAAAATTCATATTTTTGGCATCTTAAAAGCTGAAATATTTTGAAAAATATTTCAAATAATGCATTTGAACAAAACAGAAATAATTTTTATACCCTAAGCCCATTGAAATTGGGAGTTCAGGGTATAATGGTTTTGTGACAATGTATGTAACAGGCAGAAGGAGGCGAGGCAGACCCCTTAAAGTACATATATTCTTGATCAGGACGACGAGCTGAGTTGATCTAGCCATGTCCGTCTGAAAAAAACGAATTTCAAATACCAGGGAGTTGAACTATCGCATATATATACATTTGGATGTCAATATTATGAACTGAAAACAGGGAATCTCCTAGTCGGGCAGACCCGACTAGAGCGTTCTTACTTATTTTCTATCAAACATTCAGCTGTAAGCCGAAATAAAGTTCTGCACCTAATAAGAATTTAATTGCTGCGTGAACTGCTTGAAACTGATTTATAAACATGCTTGATACAGAAAATAGAAAAATGAATTTTTTAATAGCTGCAAATTAAATGAAGGCAAAAAGAGAAAACAACTTAAATATATGAATGTCAGCTCTGTCTCTCTCTCTCTGTCTCGCTCTCACTCCCTGCTTCTTTGCTATGTAAATATAAACAATATTTATAATTAGCTTTCAATTGGTAAACAAATATTATTAATTAAAATGTAACTACTTTGAATTGAAATCAGTTTTAATAGCCAACTTTTTATCACCTGGCTGATGCAGGTCCAAAATTAAAACGTTCCTTTCACCCATTTGAATTGTTTGTCACGATCTTTCAGTTCAATTATGAATGGGGAAACCAGCAAAAGCGGAAACTCAGCCGCAATTCAATTTGTTTATTAATTATATATTTTTTCGCGCTATCTGAAATGTTTATTTATAATGATGATGTCCAAAGATGGGCAACGTAATGCCACCGGAAGCGTAATAACATTGATGGACTATTTTATTGATTGAAATATTGATTAAATTAACGACTGAGCTTTTTCATACATTTATTTTTTTTTGAATATTTACAAGCATAAAAGACCATAATCTGCCATTGAAAATTTAAGCGCTGCAACAGCATCTGTACACACATTTATTACAACAACTGGAGTACACTCGCAGAAACAGGGAAAAATATGTAAAGTTGAAAAAAGTTGTAAGGTTGTTTTAAGATGTTGACTGTTAAGGCTAAAATATAGCTTTACTAGAGGGATAAGCTTACTTCGACCATGCCGAAGTTTGGTAATATCCTTGTAATTGTGAAGGATATAAGTATTGTTTTTCTGATTTTCCAAGAAGAGTTAAAGATTGACGTATTTACTAAATTTTTGAATCTCAGCTGGAAAGTTGTAGAAGCATAGCTCTCTGTATTGCACTATATATTTTTATATGGGAGTGGGTTACACAGAAATATATTCCAAATCTCAAGTTTAAGACTTCAATAGCGACAAACTTTTTCCTACAAAAAGATTTCTTAAAACCTATCTATCCTATGGGAGCTATAGGATATAGTCGTCCAATCTGGATGACTCCGAGATATACAATGCTTGTAGCAGAAAGACGCCTGCCTAAGTGCAGGAGTGCTTGCTCTAGGAACAGATTGCGTTGATCCAGACAGACGGACAACTCACTCAGATCAAGAATATATATATTGTACTTTGAACTGTCGGAGATGCTCCCTTCTGTGCTTTGCAAACTTCTGAAAAAAAACTGCAAGCTGAATACACCCTCTTTACAAGGGTATAAATATATATCTTAGTCAGATTAGTTTTTACTGATGTAATAGTCAATTTATAGTCAATGAAGTTACCATAATTATAGAAAAGAAATCGATAACAAGTTCTGCTGGTGATAGAACCGAAAAGTTCTTGAAATTTTGAAATTTCTTCATTAAAAATAATCAACAGATACTTGTTCTCAAACCCTAGGAATCTCAAGAGCTTTTTTACTGTTCCGTCTTGAATATTTCAGCAAGTGTACTCCTCGACGCAAACACAGAAGCGCCAAACCGTAAAATCTGAGGCCAACAGATGAACGCCCTCATGACACGCTTTGACATTAAACACGCTGCCATAAACGAAGCCAAGTGTTTCTTGGGCCCGGCCAAACAAAAGAAAACGGACGCCGAGCCATTTAAAGCCCCCCAAAAAAAAGGCAATGCCGGGACTCAGCCAACACAAAAAAAATGCTGCAGGCATTTAAGCCACGGGGATTCAACGGTTAATTGCTGATAAAATATGCGCTCACCTGCAACAGCAACAGCAACAGCAGCAACAGCAGCAGCAGCAGTCAGCAATAACAAAACAAACATATGTGTCTGGGATTGGGCCAACATAATGGGCCCTAAATAATTGCTAGACAGCGGCACACTTTCATGTGCTATGCCACGCCCCCCATTCCCTGCGCTCATAATTTATAATTAACTAACTGTTCGCATTGCTGGCAGCTGTCAGCGCAGAAATTGGCCAAGCTAGAGGCGAAAAAACTGTTTTGCACAATGCGGCGTATGCGTAATAAATCAGATGTTATTTTATTCATAAAACTTCCGTTCTGCTCCTCTTGAATTTTCGCACACAAGTGAAATGCAACAATAACTGTAAATTGAGCAGAGAACTGATTTATCAGCTACCAATTGAAACATATTTCCGGCTGACCAATGAGACACCCGCTGGGACCCAATGCAATCAATAAGCGAATACAAATAAATATAATCAAAATAAATGAGTTTTGCTCCGTCGGCAAATAACAACATGGATAAAATTGAATAAAATTTAAATAAATTGTTAAAGTCAAATGATTTAAGCTTTAATTAATTAAAGAATTACAAACAAGTGAACTAACTTTGCTTAAATTTCGACATAGATAAATTTCCAACCTTTCTTTGACAGAATTTGAAGGCAATCTAAAATTTGTTGCAATCAAGAACATAATGAATTTTGACAACTAACTTACTTATTAAGTGGTGCAGTGACAAGGGTTAACCACAAAAATGTCTACTGTAGCAGCTCCCCAGGGTCTATGCCGAGTTTTCGAATCGACACATTAAAATAGAAGCCTGGCACGTGTTAACGTCTGACAGGGAACCAGCTGTCAGCTGCCAAGTAAAAAGCGCACGTGAGGCAAAAAGTCCTGGAATATATTTCATATACTTTAGCCTTCTTGTGGTACATTGAAGCCTTTTCTGGTTGGCTCATAACGGGCATAGACTCAATATAGAGATCTCTTCTGTTGATTGCAAAAACATTTCGCAAAGTTATTCAAACAATGCAAATGCAAACAATGCTCGAGTCCCAACTGAAAAGAACTAACCAAGTGCAACGCAAAACGGAGCTCATTAAACTGTGTTTTATCAAATGCAGGCTTCAACAATGAAAAAACAAATAAATACGAAGAAACATTGCAGTGGGGCAATGACGACTGTGCAATACTCTACTCTATTTTAAAGACTGCATATCGGTGAGAGACTGGAATTTATATATGATTTATAAATAAGAATCAAAACTTAAGCTAAAACGAATATTAAACAAATTTAAAATTGTCCTGAATAAATTCTATTTGGATTGGTTTCAAATTTACAGTGTTGCGACAAAAACTAATTTAAATAAAATTAGGTAAGTCCTATCGAAGATTTTAAGAAAGATTTGTAACGCAGCATGGTACATGCGCAACACGGACATAGAAAGAGATCTTAGGGTACCTAAAGTAGGAGATGTTATTCAACAGCAAGCATCGAATTATATGCAACGCTTTGGTGGTCACCCTAACGCATTAGCCAGACATCTGACTAAAAAGTCAAGGAACAGAAGACTTAAGAGGTGCCATCCTTTGGATCTCCCTACCAGATTCCTTAAATAATGTAAATAATGTAAATAACATATAATTATACAAATTACAAATTATACATTAATAAAAAATTTGTATATATCAAATCTTTATTTTTTCCAATGTAAAACTAGATTAAGTTGCCACTAAAGGTAGCATAAAACTAATTAATAAAAAAATGTACAAAAAAAAAAGCTGAAAAGGCTATTAGAGTTAGGAATTACTATATTACTATATCATGAACTTGTGGATTCTTAAACTGTAACACCTAAGTAACCTTCAAATGTAATTTGATGAAAAGAAAACTAATGTTTCAATCAGAGTCAGAATTATAGAAAATCAAACTGACAAAATTTCCAAAATATTCTTGTTAAGCAAATGGCTGAGTTTCAATTGAGCTAGCTTTAATAGCACCCTTATCAACAAAGACAGCCAAAGACACAGCAAGGTCAACATTTCTGAAATCAATATACTCTGTCTCTTTATGAACAGAGTATGACAAGAAAAACTGAATAAGGCACAAGGAGCAACAGTTCGTTTAGCACTAAAAGTTTCTTGTGACTTGGGCAGTTTGTTAGGTTTATACTATATATGTTTGTACAATTTCTATGTGCTGGGGCTATACTTACATCCACTTTACTGACTCGGACTGGCTGTCGAGTTGTCGAGCTCCCAGGTGACGAAATTAGCATTTAACGGCAATAGCAAGGGCAAATAGAAACAGCTAACTGACCCGACATTCAGTTACATGCACAATTTTTCTACATTTGCATTTGCAGCACTTCTTCACACACAGACACATACACGTATGTACGCACGCACATCAAATTGTTGGTATAGCACGCATTCGAGTCGTTCTCTGCCCCGCGCACCTTTGTTAATTGCAGAAAGCGTCTTGATAAACAGTTAATTAATTTCTGCGTTTATTGTGCGCATTGTTCGCGTGCTGGGCACATTCAAATTGGCATTTAAAATAAACAAATCGTTTCAATTGCGCAAATGATGTGCCCAAATAATATCAAATGGAGCGATTCCAGCAAAAAAACGCGAGAATCAACGGTAAACGGACAGCGAGCGCCGCTGAGGGCCAATTGAAATTGAAAGCGCGGCGAAATGACGCCAAAGCCTCAAGCAACAGCAGCAGCAGCAAGAATTCGTTTAGAACCAACAACAACAGCAGCAGCGGCCATTACGTTGCGTCCCGTACGAACACAAAAACCGAACTGAATTGCGGGATTCCGTGACTGGCGTCAGCGGATGACTGAATGGAGATCAGCCGGCAACAAAGTTCTAAACGACACGAAGTGCGTGCACGAACGGACAGTTCGACAGTTCGGCTTCGGCTGCATTTGTTGCACACTCTGCGCAATTGCTAGGATTTTGGCGCCAAAACGCAGGCAGGCAGCCAACATGTTGCTAAACACATGCTGCGAGCATGCAAAAAATGTTGACAGACAATGTTTGAGCAAACAGCGAAACGAATGTGGTAAGTAAAACAAAATAATTAATTTAGTAAATAGTTTGTAGTAAAATAGATATTTAAATGTTATGTGACAAACACTTACATTTTATGTGTGTAATTTTTTATTTTAAAGTACCAATTGAAACTTCCTTGCAATATGTCGCTAGCAACATGATGCTAGTGCTTAGAAATGTTGCCAACTAATATCTTATACGCTTTGGATGTAATTAAAACGTATGGAAACGGAAATGAAATTAATTTAAATAAAAATATAAAAATAATCCATACGCTATGTTAACCATTAATTGATAACTATATGTATATTAATTTTATTTTATGTCGTGCAATTATTAACGCACGCACAATCTTTTCATTACGAAATATAAATTCCAACGCGGAAAATCGTGAAGCAGGTTCAAGAAATTAACAAAACGTAACCAATTATAAAAAATAGAGCTGTTAACGACGCGACTTCAAGGCCTGAAGGTCAAGTTTTAAGAGCTGGACAGGGCCAATTGTCGTTAACTTTCAATAACGTGATAATAAAGGGCTTAAACAAACTCGCTTTTTATGCAATTGCAAAAAAAAACGAAAAGAAACGAAACAGAAATAATAAAACATATTTAACTTTAGTAAATTCGAATTTTATTGTCTACAAACAGTTTAACAAACAATTTAACAATTTTTTTATGGAAAGCCAACAAGCGAGTGCGCGGGTGTGTGTGTGAGTTTGTGGGCGTGGCACGCCATTTAGACTAAGTGCGAGCTGAGCTACTGCATTTACTTAAGCTTCTTCAAGAAATAGCGACTGGGCGGGCCGTAGTTGGCGGCGGGCAGGTGTCCGGCTGTGGGTGCAGGTGCATCTAGGCCCTGGCGCTGGTCGGACTCCTCGACAATGATGGGCGCCATGGAGGGCTCCTCGATGCCGGATGCTGTGGCTGGGGGCAAATACTGATGGGCGGGCGCGGCCAGCGTGGTCTGCACCTCCTCACCTGTGTAGGCAGGTGCTGTGGGCGGGCCGTAGATGGATGAGGGCAGAGCAGCGGGCTGCTCGGGCTCCAGCTCGGGTGCACTGGTCGTGGGCAGAATATCGGACACATCGGCCATGGGTGCGAAGTCGTCGGCGGTGGCCTGACGTGGCTCCATCTCAGCTGGAGGTGGGCCATAAACGGGGACTTCGTCCTTCTTGGTCTTGTACTTGATGAAGTAGACCTCGGGCTTGGATGGCTTGGTGGGTGGCGGTGAGGGAATGACAATATCCTGCTCCTGGTCGGGCTTCTTGTGCAGCACATAGATCAGGGTCTTCTCCTCGTTCTGTGGTGGTGGTGGCACAATTGGTGCACGCAGCGCTGGAGCCGATGGCGCCTTGATGAACACAATCTTGTAGTGCTTCTGCTTGGGTCCCACCTCATGGTGCACACGTGGCTGCACTGCATCCTCCTCCTCGAAGTCCTTGGGCGGCACATGCACATAGATGTGCTTGTGGACGCGAGTCTCCTGTGGTGCATTGTTGTAGCCGCTGGCATGCTGCACGCCGGACAGACGATGCGCCATGTTGTAGGAATCATCATAGGCATTCAGTGGCTCGGCAATGGGTGCCAGCTGCTCCTCCAGCTGTGGCTGCTGCTGCTGCTGCTGCTGGGGTGGCAGATAGTTCATTTGTGGCTGAGCCTGTGGTGCGGCAAAGTTGGCAAACGATTGCTCCTGGGGCAGAGACTGATAAATGTGAGACGGCGCATTGTGCACTGCAAGATCAGAGAGAGAAAGAGAAAGAGAGAGGGAGTAGAGGAAGAGGTTAGGCTGCCCTCCAGTTGAGATTGGAGACACTCACCATTCAACGGCAGCGCACGCTGGCTCTGCTGCTGTGGTAATCCATAGTAGGGCGATGGCGGCTCAGGAAGGGCCTGGACAGCGCCCAAGAGGGCGACGCAGCCGACGAAGAGCGAGAAGGCACGCATGACAAACAGTTTTGAGTCTTTGGGTCTCTTTTACACTAAGTACACGTAATCCTTGAGTTGGTTGACTGTTGATCGGACTGGACACCTGCTGCTGCTTATAGTTCGGCTTGTGGTTCGATTGGAAAGCGCAATTCTCGACTGATGCCCCACTGAACTCAGCGTCGAGCATTTATATGATTCGATTGGGAGAGCGAAACAGAGAAGCAGTCAGCAAAAGCAAAGACAGCAACACGCTGAGCGGCAACTGGCCAAAATCTCATTACAAAAGGCCGCAGCCAAAAATGAATTTAATTAAACATCAAAAGACGCTAACACACACACACACACACACACACATACTCACGAGCTGAGCTACCTAAAAGAGTTCGACGTTGGGCAGGAGCTTAGCTCTCAAGCTGCCAATGCTGTCCGCTTGGCTTTTGATGTCTCCAAGCGAGAAATTGTACCAAGTTGCAAGCTAAATGCACAAAACAAAAAAACTGGAAAATACATTTATTTACCGCTAATCGAATGAGTTTGTCTCTGTGTGTGTGTGTGTTTGTTGCCAGGGTGGCCTCTTATGTGTTGCCTAGGGCCTGTCGGCGTGGCAACGACACCAGCTCGGGCTTCCTCCGGCCTCAAACTCTGGCCTTAAGGTCGTTTAAAAACGTGCCACTTTTTTTTGCCACATGCACTGAACGAAAATTTAATAAAGAATCTTGTGGTAAAAGCAAATGCTGAAGTTGCTAAAAGGCAATCAAGAATAATATTAGAATTAAGATTTTTAAATATGAAAGTCTCAAAATTTAAGCTGAGTACAAATCTACTTTCTTTTATATTTCTAGAATGTTTTTAAAGTTTTTATTTTAATTTATATTAAATTTTAAGTTAGTTTTCATTTAGTTTTATAATGAATTTAATTTGAATTTTACTCTAACTTAATTCAAGTCTAATTTAATTGTACTTTAAACTTAATTTAAATTTACCTTTAATTCAATTTTTAATTTTAATATACAATAATTTTAATTTAATTTTAATTTAATTTTTATTTAATTTTAATTTAACTTTAATTTAATTTTAATTTCATTTAATTTAATTGTAACATAATTTAAATATAATTTAAATTTTATTATTAATTTTATTTTAACTCAATTTTGAATCGAAATTTTCCTTAATTTTGGTTTTTTTTTAATTTAGTTTTAATTTTAATTTTAATTATTTCATTTTAATTAAACTTTTATTTAATTTTTATTTAAACTTTATTTTAATTTAATATTATATAATTAATATTATATATATATTTAATTTAACTTTAATTTAATTTTAGTTTAAATATTTTTATTTAATTTTAATTTGTGAGTTTATTAAAAATTACATTTGTATTTTAAACAATTTTATCAATTCCAAAATCCTAAAGAAAAATATATTCCAAAACTTTCACAATCACAAAACTTTTAAATATAATAATAATAAAATAAATTTTAAACAATTTCGAATAAATATAAACAATATTTGTATTGTTTTCTTTAAGAGTACAATCAACTGAATAAAAAATTATTTATTTATGAAAAATTTTATTTTTTCTATTTTGCAATTATTCTTAATTTTAGTTTCTTTTTTTGTTGATAATTCACTAAAATTTTAATTAAACTAAAATTTTGCATAGATGCTCTAGTACTAAGAGTTAAGTTATCGCTCAGTGTGGCTCCCAAAATATATATTACGGATGCGCAGATAGAGAGACACACACACATGTACACACACACACAGCACCCTTCGCCTGAGTGTGCCAAGTGTTATTTTCACAATTGGAGCACACACTCGAAAATGTTGTCTTGAAAACGAAAGTGACCCACGATTACATACTTGGACTTGGAC
Source organism: Drosophila gaucha (assembly GCA_035045545.1). NCBI lineage: Eukaryota > Metazoa > Arthropoda > Insecta > Diptera > Drosophilidae > Drosophila > Drosophila gaucha. Next base: position 2,756,001 of record JAWNOY010000025.1, on the reverse strand, counting down.
AACCCCTGCCTCTGCCCCCTTCCCGATTACCTTTCCTATCGTCGCTCCCTTGCGCATCCATTGATGAATCTTCATTCATGACCCGCTGTGGTTTGCCAGCGTTCACGGGGATTTACTTGGCCCTCGATGCCCAGTCAAAACGCTAAATAAATATTTGTGCCTAACAACAGTTGGTCCCGTTTAATCTGAGCAGGAAATGGCTGCTTAGACAAGGCCGTTGCGCATGCGCCAAGTGGGCCGGGCCGGGGCCGGGGCGCACATCATCAAAACTGTCAACTGGCAACACTTACAACACCTACAACACTCGGAGCCGCTTTTAAACAATTACGAAACAATGAAAACAAAATCAAATCAAATTAAAGTTTTATAATTGCTGCCAAATAATATTAAAGAGGTAAAAGTGCTTTCTACACGAGAGTGACGGACTGGAAGATGCTCTGTAAACAAATGTAATATGAATATGAATGTAATGAAAATTAATTTTTATATACGAATCCCGATAATTCGTCCCACTCTTAATCGAAAGCCTCCATATTTCGTAAATAATATGATTCCCTTGCCATTTCTAATTATCGGGATTCGACTGTATATACTATATTCACAAATACACACACATACACTTATATTTTCCGGACTTTAAGATATTTGATATGTGGTATATTAAGTCAAGAAGAAAAGATTATTTAAAATAGATAGATATATGATATGTGGTATACTAAATGAAAAATGTGCAAAGAAAATTATGGAAAAAAAAACATTTTTATTATTTATTGAAAATGTCAAAAAAATGTATAAGAATTAAAAATAGGATCCAAGCAAGATTTAATTAGATAGTCTATGTAGAATTTCAGGATTTTTCAATATAAAAAACGGATCGTCTCATCTATTAGCACTATAATACCCTTTTCATCATTAAATGACAATATTTGTAGGGTATCAATTAAAATTATTAAGCTACCAAAACAAACACAAAATGCTTCAATTTAACAAAGAAAGAGACAAATAGAGAGGGAGAGAGAGTGCACTTGTATCTACGTTGGCCACAAATTATCAAACGTAATTGCAGCTCGTCTCTCGCCTCGATTGCGAGAGAAATTTGTGAATCCAAAAAGTAAATATAACCATAAGAAGCTGGTGCGACAGGCAACAGGTCTGCTGTTGCTGCTGCTGCTGCTGCTGCTGCTGCTGCTGTTGCTGCTTTACGTCATCGGCATCAACAGCAACGCACCATTGAAATTGGTGCACTTGGACACACTGAGGAAGCCAAGTGCCGACAGCGACATGGAGCAGAGGGCGCAAAAGGTAACAAAGCAGCTGCAACACGAGGCGATCGCGTTGCGACATCACCAGGGCGAGGGGGCGGGGCATGTGGCTGCCTTAAATCAGGTCACCTGTGCAGTAGCCCCTGCAAAGTGGCAGCCGGCGAGGCGACTTTTCGTCATCGTCTTGGCATTGCCTGCACTTAGCTCGACTTATTGGCATTTGCGTTTGCCCTTCGTTCGATTTGGGCTATGAACGTTGCCAGGTCATCTTTTCTTCTTTTTTTTGTCTTTGCTGGGTATTTCCACGAGATCTGGCAGCTTAAAAATAGACTGATGCTCTGAAGAATGCACTTGAGCCGGCGTTGTTGCCACTTGTTGCACTCAAGTGCCGACTGACTGTTCACAAAATATTGTCTATCATTGCCACAGCGCTTCGACTTGCTGTTGTTGCTGTTGTTTGTGCGGGAGCCAAGCGACGCTTTGGAGGCCCCGTCATTGAGTTGCGACCCTACAAGTCGATTAGTTGGTCAATGCCTCCGAGACAGCTCGTTCAAAGATGCCAAGACGCACTGTTTTCTAAAGAGGCCCGGTCTGCAGTCGCAGCTATTTCCAGCTAATAGAATCCGAAGAGGCCTTATCAAGGACTCCTTCGCTCAAGGTATGAGATCTGTAGGCACACTTCAACTAATAGGGCTTCATCAATTGGTTGTTAATCGATTCCCAGAAATTATTTATATACATTTTTGGTTTATAACAATCTTAAAATTTATTGCAAATATTTATTTTTATTTATTTAAATCATTTTTCTTTATTATAAAAATTATAATAAATATATGCAATGATGATTGATATGGATATAAGATTTTATGACTTATTAAATGGCTTCAGAAACATTATTATTTTAATATAATTACTAAACTGTTTTTGTTCTAAGCAATAGATTTTATGTGTAATTTAATTTTCAACAATCAAGAAATTTATGCCAAATTTTTAAAAAAAAGTTTTTGGAATTTTAAAAATTATAATAAATATATACGATGAATATTAATTTAAAAAAATAATTGTATGACTCAGAAATATTATTATTATTTTAATATATTGATTAAACAAAATTTTTTATATATAATTTATTTGTTAATAGTCACAAAATTTTTTGCAAAAATTGTTAAAATAAATTTTTAAAAACAGTTTTTGTTCTTTAAAAATTATTATAAATATTTACGATAAATATAAATATTTTTTAAAAATGTTATGTCTTTTCTTAAGTAATCAGAATTGTTATAATTTTAATACTTTTAATATAAGAATTGTAATAATTTTATTAAAAGTCTTAAGGCAATAATCTAAAATAATAATTAGGAATATTTTATGCTAAACATATTATTAACCCTTAAAAATGTTTATATTTAAATAATTTTTAGCTTTTTTCACTTTTGCATTTATCGCTAATAATTTCAATAAATTTAAATAATATTTTATTTATTATTATTTTCACTTTTACCATTAACGCCGACAGACAAAAAGCTATAAATAATGCAAATCATGGCAAAGTGTGTTACACATTTAAATGCTTCAACCTACATTGAACAAATTATGACAATTTGTAAATGAGTGTCATGAACGCCTTTAGCACCACCTGCACCCTGCACCACCATAACCAGCAGCAGCCGCCAGTCGTCGCACCACTCGACACAGGAGGAACAACTTGAGCCGAAGCGTCGTCGATGCAAAGTAAACCAAAAATATTTGTTGACAAACCGTTCAAGCAAATTACTTAATGGCTTAGCCAGATAATGGCGATAATGATGATGGAAGATGATAATGACGGTACAGGTAGTCGCTTAGTTGGAAGCTGTCTGCTGACTGCTGCCACGCACTGTGCTCAAATTTATTGCAATTTAAGTATTCCATCTTGTTGTTTGTTCAATTGAAAAGAAAATACATTTTAAGCATATTTATTTCTGTATTTTCTAAAAAATGTTAGAGCTGAAAAATTAAAAAAGAAAATAAAGAAAATAATAATTTATTAATTTTATTCACTAAAAAAGTGAAGGATGATATTATAATATTAAAGTTAATCGATCAGGATAAATCTAGAAAAATATATTAGTATATTTATAGACACATATATAGTTTTAAATTAATGTATATATATATATACATATATACTATTATTCACTAGCTATATTTAAAAAAAAAAATATTAATTTCTGATTTTAATTTTTTACAAATATTTTTAAAAAAAATATTGCTCTACTTTAATAACATCTATCGTAACAGTTATTTTTGTTTTTGCTTTAGGTAAACCTACATTATTTGCTTAACTTGATTTCTGTTTTCCAATGACCTTCAATTAGTGTGCGACGTCTCCAACGATTATCTTGTTAATTAACGCGCGATTTGAGTTTTGTTTTTGCTTTTATTGTATTTGTGTCTGTTCACGTGAAACACATTTGGCGAATGGGGCACAGTGGGCGGCTGGGCTGGCTGACCAAATGATTGTGGAGCGATGCACAAGGCCGTTCAATTTGACGCATAGCGAACGCAATCGCAATTATCTAGCCGCTTCTTATATAACGCATACGACCCGTAGGAAGTAATTTAAATTGGAGTTACACGAGAGCTTCGTCTGCTTCTGTTTCTTCTCCTCCCGCTTGTTATTTGTTGTGCGCCCACCTGCGCCAGCGCTGCTTGGCAATTGAATGGGTAGGTGGGTGGGTTTTGTGTGTGGGTCGCTTTGGGTGCGCTGCTGATGTCATGTGGGGTATCCATGGCTCTTCAATTACAATGAATAATGAGTATTTATGGGTCTTAGCCTTCCAGAAAGCCCTAATGGAACTCGAATAAATAGACTTTACGTCTATTTATAAGCCAGTATTTAGAACAAGTAAATGGTTAAGTGGCTGAGTGGCTGAGAACTTCTAAGGATTTACACTTAAAAAAATCAAATATATGTAAAGTTTCATTGATAAACATTTTATTTAATTATATTAAATAGATTTTATATATTACAACAATTTTTTTTGACAAAATATTTTTTTTAATATTTTTAAAAATGAATACAATAAAATAAAATATAAAAAAATGAATTATATTTTAAATTTCATTCAATATATTTTATGTTTTTAAAAATTTCATTTGACAAAATTTTTTTAATTTTTGTTTTAAATTAATAAAAAAAAAGATAAAATATAAATCAAATATGAAATTTTAATCATAAGAATTTTATTCAAATAATTTTAAAAAAAAATTTATTTAAAAATTTTATTTTAACAAAATATTTAGAATTTTTTAAAATATTAATACAATAAAATAAAATATAGAAAATTAATTATATGTAAATTTTAAATCATACAACTTTTACTTAATGATATTTTATAATTTTAAAAATTTAATTTTAAATATTTAATATTTAATATAATAAAATATAATATAATAATACCAAAATTCTTACTTTAAACCAATTGTATATTGAGTCTTGCGCTCTGTGTACTTTCGGCCAAGATCAATAAACTTTAATGGCCTAAGGTGACGCATATCTAAGCTCCAAAATGCCATTAAAAAGAAGGTGAAAGTTCAGAAACCTTCTGCAAATAATTACAATAATTACGCAGCAGAAGCAAAGCTACTAATAGAAATGTGGCGTAATTGAAGAAAGAGAAAACATTGACATTGAATTATAATGCCGCATTGTAGGGCACAATAATAATGTATAATTGTTGTATAAATGCAATAAGTGTGTACAAAAGTAAATAAAGATCAACAAACACGCACAAAAAACAGATTTTATTTGCGGCCCACCATTAAAAATAATAAAAATAAAAACTACGCAGACCACAAAAGCCACAGGTAGGTGGGCGGCGGGCATGAAGTGAACCAAACAACAAATCAATGAATGCAACAAAAGATAGCAACAGCAGTAACAACTTGGGCACAGGGGCGTGGCACACACACACACACACACGCAACTGTCGCCACAATCAAAGACTCTAATGCCCGAAAAGCCTGACACGCACTTACAAATCGATTTGTTTCGCTGACGTATCTCATGAATGCCTCCAATGCCAGTGCAAGTATCTGCAACTCACTGTCGCTATCTGCGTGTGTGTGAGTGTGTGTGTGTGTTATGTTTCATTGAATACAATGCCTAGTTAAACATTGCTGCCGCCGCAGTTTGTATCTCGCACTTTGTTTATTTACGCTGTCATCTGCTATTGTTTGGCGCTAAGAGTGCTCTTGGCCCGCCCTCCTCCCTTTTCAGCCACAAGCTGTTTTTGGCCAGCACACACACACACGCACAGCAGCATTTTGTTAGCCATTTGCAGTCAATCACAAACTTTGCATTTGTGCGGCCCCAACAAATTCGCCTGTCAGCACCCGCTTCATTCGAACGCTTCGACTCTTTGGTTTTTGGGGCCGCTTTGACTCGCGACCATCATTCGTGTTTACACTGGCGCGTTTGTAGCAGCTTAACTTGCAATTAAACATGTATTTGCTGGCGCTTTGCCACAAAATAGCTTGCCACGCCCCCCTTTTTTTCATCTGGAGGACTTAGCGTCTAGTCGAGTGTGCAAAGAGATTTATTTGGGAATTTATATGCATTTAGCTCCAATTAAAAATTTGGTATTTTCGCCGCTCGCAAATATCGCGTATACGTGATGTGGTCAAGTGGATAAACAAACTAGATGTAGACCAATTAAAAATGCGTTTAAGTGTACATACAATGCAATAGATTTAAATCCAACATTTAATTTTACATAAAGTTAAACCTACCTAGTTTCCAGTGTAAACTGATCAAATCTGACTGTCAAATGCTAGCAGTTAGTTAATGTAACTGTTAAATTGAGTAAGTGCTAAACAGCTCAAAATGTATTCTCTCATTATGAATTATGTCAGCTTACAAAATTTTAAGAATTTTACAACATAATGTTTTTATATCCTTGTAAAAAGGGAATATTAATTTTGGTCAGAAGCTTGCTACGCACAGAAGGAATCATCTCCGACTATATAAAAGTATATATATTCTTGATCAACACTATGAGCTGAGTTGAAATAGCCATATCCGTCTGTCCGTCTGTATTTCCATCTGTCTGGATCAACGCAATCTCCTCCGAGACTATTAGAGCTACAGATCTAAAATTTTCACAAATGCTCCAATCTGCTGCAGGCTTTGTATATCTCAGAATCATCCGGATCGGACGACTATATCCTATACCTCCCATAGGACAGATCGGTTTTAAGAAATATCTGAGTAGGAAAACCTCAGCGGTATTGAAGTCTACAAGTTGAAATTTTGAATAAATACTAATGAATCGCTACCCCATACAAAAAGATATAGTATATGTAGCTACGCTAATTACACCTACAAATTTTCACCTAGAGATACAAAAACTTTGATAGACTTTAAGGACTTCTTCTTGGCAAATCAGAGAAATCTATATCTATATCCTTTACAATTGCAAGGGTATACGTATCCCTCTAGTTTTAAAATAAATTTTTTCTATGAATATGTACTACAATTCTAAACAGAAAAGGTCAAAGGCCTGTGCTCTTCAATTTTCATGTTAATCACCCACACTTGTGAAATATTTAAGGATTAAGAATTATGTGTTCCTAAATAATAGTAATTGTCACTTTAACTGTCTGTCAAAAGAGAAAAGTCGACTTATCCAGCTGTAAATATTCATGCTTCAACGCTGGTTAGCTTAAGATACAAACTTATATCAATAATATTTTGATATATTTGTTGAAATTTTTCATAACTTCTTATCATATGTATATATTACTCATATATCATTCAAAAAATATTCATTTTACATTTAAAACAGCTGCTGGCTATTTGAAAAAGTTTAACTTTTTCCATTCATATACATTTTCAAGGCTAAAATCGATTCTGTAAAGTTCGCAAAGTGGCGCCATCTATGCGTCGCATTTTGACGGCTTATCAACAACTCAGCTGTTGCTTCGTCTTCTGCTCTTACTAACTACCTTGAACAAGTTCAGCGCAAAAGCTTTGCCGCCGAACACCAAAGAAGCCAAAGAAAATAAACAACACAAAGACGGAGTGGAAAGATTGTACAAAATAATACACAATAATTCACAAATGCGGGCAGTTATCAACTGCAGTTCCGCACGAGAAGATCCGCGACGAGACGTAGCGCCTGTTAAAGCCAGAAAGCAAAGAAAACAACTTTCGTTCAAAACTTCAGCTAAATAGGTCTGTGGCAGTATGGAAGTATTAGATGACGACGACAACTATAGCGAGCAAGTAAGTTTAATTGTAGCTTATCTCAAACACAAATTCTTTGTATACTCTGTAGAAAATGTGAAGAAGAGTATATAGGTTAAGTGATGCTGTCAAAATTGAATAAGAAAGAAATATTTAATTGTTTGTTTACATTAGTTTCTTTTTTTCGAATAAGCCAAAATCCAAACAATCTCAATTTACAGAGTATCTCGCAGTTGGTAACACCTGACCTTATATATTTATATTTTCTTATATGTTTGCTCAGCTTATTCTGGTGCAACAGAATTTGCGATCGCTGCCCCCAGAGGTTGTGCAGCGCTATGCCGCGATCACAGAGCACTTGGACTTGAGTCACAATTGCCTCAAGGATCTCTCCTGGCTGGCAGAGTTTGAGCAGTTGCGTTATCTGGTGCTGGACTGCAATCGGCTGCACGAATCGCAGCTGCGTACGCTGACTGTACCGTTGCCACAGCTGGAGGTGCTCATGTTGAACAAGAATGAGGTATTTGCCACACATGCATATGCTCGGTTATCGATAATTACAGGGTATATCAATTGCAGTTCAGTGATCTGACGACAACGATCAGGCTTATCAGGCGACTCTTTCCCAACTTGCAGTACCTGAGCTTGCACGGAAATCCCATTTGCCCAGACGGCCTGCATTTGCAGCCCTTTTCCAGCTACCTCAACTATGACTACGCATACTACAGGTGCGCATATCAATCAGCTCTTGACATACAGAAATCATTCCTATTTCGATTTCATTTTTTCAGCAACTTAATCGCACAATCGTTTGATAAGTTGAAGTTTCTAGATCACGCTCTGGTTAAACGTTCCTTCAGCTATGAGAGCTTTCCCATCAAGCGCTATAATAGGGCTGGCAATGCACCTGTAAACACAACAAGACTCTGAAGAAATAAAAACGAAACGATATTTACTTAACTGATAAAATCTCAATATTATAAAACTTAAATGCCAGTATTTTTATGGAAAAAGCTGTTAGCTATGACAAGCACCCATTATTATTGAGAAAAGCTCAAATTCTGAAGCTTTTATTAGCAGGCGAAAAGGCGCATAAAACATAATGCACAAAAATATGAAAGAACACTAAAGAATACCACGTAAAATTATAAAAAATTTAATACAATATATTTTATGAAATTTATTTATTAGAGAAAATTATTAGAGAAAAGCTGAAAATTTGTGATGGCTGAAGGTTAAGATTATGTTTTTGATTGAAAAAATCTAATATTATTAGTTTAGGAAAAAGTTTTGGGATATATATTAGGATCTTAAACACTACTAAATATAGAAAATTATGTTAAAAAAATTTGTGATACAAATTGACTTAAAATATATCTAGAAAAAATATCAATTCTGCTAATAATAATAATATGGAATAGCAATACAAATATAAAATTGTGACTCACGAAAGTAAAAATTGAAAATAACTTTCTGAAGCGTAAAAAAATCAAAACACCTCTTTTCTGGCTTTACAGGGTATATTAATATTTTATTAATATTGTTAGCTTAGGAAAACGTTTGGGGATATAAATATATTGGGATATGCATATATTAAAAGTTTAAGAAATACTGAATATAGAAAATTATTCAAAAAATGTTTTTTATATAAATTGGCATAACACAGATATAGAAAAAAATATCTACTCTAACTTAAAACGAAAGTAAAAACTAAAAGTAAAGGTTTGATACATCTAAAATAGACAACGTTTACCAAATTCAAAATACCCCTATGCCTTGAGCTTTGCAGGGTATTTAAATATATAAACATCACACACCTTCACACAAATATTAGCTGTTAGCCTGCGTTTGCCTTTCGCCGGCCGGCACAACAGATAACGAAGGACAGCAGCAAAGCGAGACAGCGATAAAAGCAAAGCACAAAGCATATCAGAAGCTGCTATAAAAAGAATATAGAAATCGAGAGCAGCTTCAGTTTATTACGAGCGCTCAAGAAGTCAAGTTGTCGCACAATCAATAACAGCTTCTCAATATGGCAAATTCCACAGCACAGCCAAAGTATACAAAAGTAAGTAAACAATATGTATCTGTATATAGAAATAATGCTAGCCGTATCGGTAGTTGATATATATATATTATATATATGTAAACAAATGTAATGAGTGCAGAATATCAATTGCAACAGCAGTTGGCAACCGAGTTAGTTGGGTTAAGATCGGGTCCTTGAACTGCCCATAGTTAAAAAGTGTTTTTTTTTTCGCCATTTTTAACTGAAGTGAAATAAATTCAACTCGAAATCGTGTAACTGAATTGTTATTGTATTCGCAAAGTCAGTTCAAAATCATAACTTGTTTTTGTGTCGCAAGAATTGGAACGCGTTTACATATGTATATATAAAGCTTAGAAAATTTATATATATAATATATATATACATATTTATATACATATGTATGTAAGACCTACGAACCGCAATATGCTTTAAATAATTTTAATTTGTTGTGAGCCCATCTGGCGCTTTATCAGTTGACACTCTCAAGCACCCATTGAGCATAGGTAAGATTTAAGAGGTATAACAGACTGTAAGTAAAGAGTTATATAGATTCGAATCCCGATAATTCGAAATGCCAAGAGATCACAGCTTTTAGGAATTGTAGATATTTTACGAATTCGGACGAATATTTTTCAAATTATTATGGTTTTTGATTTAGCGGGGAAATAATTATCAGGATTAGACTGTATATAGGTTATATATAGATTATTTAAATAGAGATTTTAGTGTAATGCATATGCATGCCAGATATGCCTAGTTATTATCTTTATAAATAGCTTACTAAACAAAGTTGAAGATAAGGAGAAATGAACTTCAGGCCAAAGTTGAAATATTCCTTTAGAATTATGCAGAGCCTTATCTGTTTTAGGGATCTCATAAAAAATAGTAGTCAGATAAGTCAAGTATGCCTAGTTTGTTCATAAAATATAGCTATAAAGTCATCAAAGATTTGCATTACAAATTTTATTCATTGACAAATTTTACATGTATTAAATATTGAAAGGTTTTCAACCAATGCTGTTTTTTTAAGTAAACTTAAACTAACTCATTTTAAAGATTTAAAATCTTAAACAACTTTGCTTTTCTACAACTAAATATAGCTGCAAAAGTACAAGCTCATAATCTACACTGTAAAAAGATTTGTAAACTTTGCTCAATGCTTCCCATAGACATATTCCTAGCAGCCTGCCTTTTTCCCTCACACCTCTTGAGTTATTTACAGGGTACTATCTGAAACTCTCACTTGTTTACACCATATTATAAACCTAAACAGCAAGTAATTATATAAATGATTTTATATTGCCTGCGTGGGTCTGATAATGAGCAAGTTGATAAGGGACCAACGCAATATTAGATTAGTTGCGTTCGAGTGTTGACTCAAGTGATAGGCTAGATAGCTTGATACCCTGTTTATTGCAGCTTAAATGATGCCTCAGACTTGCGCTTGATGCAATAATTGAACAAAACTCCACTTTGGCAAATTGCCTTAAACAGCGCTAATGGGCAATAATTTCATTTCAGAATTCCATTGACAATGTCATTATTTGTTGTGAATTTTATAAAGTCTGTTTTGAGTCATGACTGGAATTTCAATTTTATTTACATTGAGCAAAACTGTCGCGTGTTCGGCCCGACTGACAACTAGTTAAGTTGCCATTAAGTGGCTGTTAAGTTTAAGCAGGGGAGAAAGGTCGCTGATGAAGTGGTGCAAATTAGTGACACGCCAAGTGGTGCAGTTGCAAGTCCGCGGCTATCAGCACTGCCCGCCCGCCTACAGTGAGGTGAACAGTTTGACAAGCACTGATAATATATATATATAATCTCCAATTGCAGCTCTTTATCAACAATGAGTTTGTGGACGCGGTGTCCGGCAAAACCTTTGCCACCCACAATCCGGCTACGGGCAAGGAGATCATCCAGGTGGCCGAGGGCAACAAGGTGAACCAACTCAGCCAGCTCAGAATTCCACTTGTTATCTAATCTGTATTCGCTCCTCTTCCAGGCTGATGTGGATCTAGCTGTGGCTGCTGCCAAGAAGGCCTTCCATCGAGGCTCCGCCTGGCGTCAAATGAGTCCACTGCAGCGCACCAATCTGATGAACAAGTGAGTCGAACTGTCTTCAACTCTATTCTCTCTTAATAACGTCCAATCTCTGGCAGACTCTGTGAGTTTATGGAGCGCGATAAGCACTTCTTGGCCAGCATTGAGACTCAGGACAATGGCAAGCCCTATGCGGAGGCTCTCTTTGATGTGAAAATCTCGATTATGACGCTCCAGTATTATGCTGGCTGGACGGACAAGTTCTTTGGCGATACCATACCCGCTGGTGGTTTCATTTCGATGACACGCAAGGAGCCAGTGGGTGTGGTGGGTCAGATTATACCCTGGAACTATCCACTATTGATGTTGGCCTGGAAGTGGGGTCCCGCTCTGGCCGTGGGCTGCACCATCGTTATGAAGCCTGCGGAGCAGACACCGCTCACCGCCCTCCACATGGCTGCTTTGGCCAAGGAGGCAGGCTTCCCGGCGGGTGTGATCAATGTGATCAATGGCTTTGGACCCACCGCTGGTGCCGCCATCAGCGAACATCCCGATATTGCCAAGGTGGCATTCACCGGCTCCGTGGACATTGGACGCATTGTGATGCAGGCGGCAGCCACATCGAATCTGAAGCGCGTCTCCCTGGAGCTGGGCGGCAAGAGTCCAGTTGTTGTCTTCGAGGACGCAGACAGTGAGTGCTATATTAACTTACTATGAGAACTTCCATTTGACTTGCTTTCCTTGCAGTTGACTATGCTGTGGACACCGCCCATGAGGCGCTGTTCTCGAATCATGGCCAGAGCTGCTGCGCCGGCAGTCGCACCTATGTGCACGAGAAGATCTACGACAAGTTTGTGGAGAAGGCTGCTGCCAAGGCCAAGGCACGCACCGTGGGCAATCCCTTCGACGAGAAGGTGCTGCAGGGACCCCAAATCGATGAGGAAATGATGACCAAGGTGCTGGGCTACATTGAGAGTGGCAAGCAGCAGGGCGCCAAGCTGCAGGCGGGTGGCAAGCGGATTGGCAATGTGGGCTACTTCATCGAACCCACCGTCTTCTCCGACGTCAAGGATGACATGCGCATTGCCCAGGAGGAGGTGAAACTAAACAAAATTCTTTAATTTTTAACAACTGTAATCATGGCCTGCTTTCAGATCTTTGGACCCGTTCAGTCCATCTTCAAGTTCAGCTGCATTGACGAGATGATTGAGCGGGCCAACAATGTGGAGTACGGCCTGGCCGCCGGCGTCATCACCAACGACCTCAACAAGGCCATGAAGTTCGCCAACAGCGTCGATGCTGGCTCTGTGTGGATCAACTGCTACGATGCCGTTCTTCCACAAACTCCATTCGGTGGCTACAAGCACTCCGGCATTGGGCGCGAACTGGGCAAGGATGGCCTGGACAACTATCTGGAGACGAAGACCATCACAATGAAGCTGCTGTAAGCAACTGCGTCTTTATATGGAATATTTGTATTTTATTTGCACCTTCCGGCTTTCTGGTTAGACTATTGCATTTCAATTAAAACTATTCTTCGAAAACTAAACACGATTATTATATTATAAATTAAAACGAGGCACGAGTTTTTTACTTAGCTTAAGCTTAGTTAATATCATTGAATTGTTCGAAACCTTTCGCTTATCGGAAGCTCAGCAGACTTTGCTTTAGAGAACTTTAAATTGGTAATAGCCTTGCAGAGCATATAGTTGACTTTTCTTAAGGAGTGTAATATATATTTTATTATAAAAACTAAATTGGAGTCGAGAAACTATTGATCGAAAGCAAAGTATTTGTATGAACTATGTCGGCTAACTTTTTAAGTAAGCTTTACATTTAAGCTGAAAGTTCAAGTCAATCGCAGTATATACATAGGTAAAATCTTTTTAAGATCGGAGTTCTCTATCTTATCTTTTCCAGGCAGTGATGCCAACTTTTGTTGAGAAAAAAAGCTAGATCGAGGAAAAAAAGACGCAAAAAAAGTTTGCGGAGGAAAAAGGTGGGAAAAAGCTGAATTTTCGAAGTAAATTTTGTATGATTTGTAGGAAAATGTATTGAGCTCCTAAATTTTTCAATTTTTCAAAAATTTTCACATTTTGTACTCAATTTTTTGATTAAAAAGAGCTAAATCGGTTTTTAAAAAATCCCAGATTTGACGGGAAAAAATCTGATTTGGCAACAGTGTTTCCAGCTAACCATATTAAGATCAATATGAAGGCGAAGTATGAGAGTATTCATGAACCTAAGACTCTAGGAAAAAACTTGCTTTTCATTTTCTTGGTACATGAGCTTAAGTAGAAACAATTTTTATGTTTCTAGAAAATAATCTCCGTGTCTACTGAGCTTGATCTTCACAACAGAACTATCATAGAAAAAATTAATTGAATTTCACGTTTTTCCATGAAAAACTTTTCCGTATTCTTCTTAAAGAGTAAAAAAGGTTTTTAACTGATTACTTCTACGGCAACAATTATAAAATGCATATCAAAGGTTCGATATTGATAAGATTATCGTATTTGATAAAAAATATATTCGTATAATCGAAATTTTATCCAACTTCCATATAGAATAGGTAAGAATTTTGTTTCCATGATAAATTTCTGCATCTGCAAGTGTATTAAAACTTCGGCTTGCCGAAGCTAACTCTGTTTGCTTCAATTGATTCTAGTTTTTCGTCTTAAGCTCTGCTTTCTTCTCTAAAAGAATCGTATAAAAATAAACCTGAGATTTCTGATGTGCTTTAGCTTGTGACAAAGTCAACCCTTAGGCAACAGTTGTTAAGTGTGTTTGTTGCTGTTGTTGTTCATGGGCTTTCAGATCGATCATTGGCATGGCCACATCGCTCAGCCGTGACTTGGCGCTTTGGAAATCATCCTCGGATCTGGGTCTCAGCTGTTGCTTATGCTGCGGACTGCACTGCATCACCTCGGTATAGACTGGCTGTATGGACACTGGCCGATCGAACATATCGTCGATGTCAACCAACTGGAAATCTATGGCAAATATATAGCGCAGCACCATGATCAACAGGGCCAAGAACCACAAGATCATGCTGATGATATAGCTGCAGCGAAAGAGATCCAGATACGCATCATGCGAGACGCTATGCTCATGGATGCGCGGGCGCAGCAGGGCAATGGCATCGCCACAGCTAAAGATATAGAAAAGTTAAACTTATGGAATTTATCTGACTATGGCAGTCTAGACCCACCTGATAGCCAGAGGATTGCTGAGACCCTGCCTCAAATGCCCGCACAAGCGTCGCAGATAGCCATTGGTCAGTATCGTATATGCTGCGCTGCCCAGACTCATCAGCGTGAAGATCACTATGGAGGGCACCACAATACGCCAGGGCTTGGGCAGTACACTGAAAGAAAATTAAATAAGTATGTTAAAGTTGAGTGAAACTGACTAAGTTATACTCTGTTCACAATATTATATATTCACATTATTAAACAGTCGAATCGAAAATACTTCCTTCACCGCTAAATCGAAAACCTCAATAATTCGTAAAAAATGCTGTCCCAAATGTGATTTCGAGATATCTTGATTCGACTGTATATAGAAACAGCCAAGTCTCATTTTACACGGCTTTTTTATACACGATGTTGAAGTAACTCGGTTCGCCAAACAACAGTATATACAGCTGTGTTCACAAAAATAGCAGTGCAATAGATGCTCACAGAGTTGGCAATATTTTTTGCATATTCCTTCTTATAGATTGATGTTTATATTTTTTTTTTATAAATACTTGTATAATATGGATTCCATTATTACTCTGTTGCACAGTCTTTTGGGAAAATATGAAGAATTTTTTACCTTATACAATTTTTTAATGTTGTGGAACATATTCCCAAATTTACTATATTTTTACACTCTCTTTTTTAACGAACGTATCTACATTGTAAAAACAGAGTTGGGTGTATTTATTCAGCCAAAAAAATACTACTTAGTAGAGCTTATTCGACTAGAAGATACCTTCAACCCATTTCCATCTTTAGTACACTGGTTTCCGGGCGAACGGGAGGCGGTATCCAAAAAGTGATATTGTCATAGTCAATCCGATCGAATCACCAGAATCTGCCTCTGCATCTGCCTTTATATTAATCGGCTTCCATCTGCATTAGTACTCATTTCCCCAAAACTAATATGCCCCATTTATCCTCATTCAAGAGGCATAGGCTATAAAAACCTTGAAAATCAAACTTCTTAAAGTTCCCGCCATAAAATTTGAGCAGTTTTTCGGACAAACACTATATATTCTTTTTAAGTTCTGTTTCTAAGTCGACTGATATAGTCTTTCGCACAACCAATATACTCCTTTTCACTTTGCGAACAGAGCATCTAAGGCAAAATCTACTTTTATAGTAGTCTTTTTATAAATTTTCCGCCTTACGATGTTTTCTTGCTGCCTGTTTGATAGATGAGGCACATGGCCGTCCAGATAATGGCCACGATTTCCGATATCAGTGGAAAGGCATAAACAAATTGAGCGCCAATGCCGCGACTCCAGCGAGTGGCATGAGTATCTATGGACTCTGCAAAGAAAACAAACATTCAATACTCAAGAACTCTATGCTCTTTCTCTTTAATCTGTCTGTACTCACGGCTAGAAAGAAACTTGAGATCCGCTTCGGCATTGGGTACGATTTTGGGCGGTGCACTTGTTGTGGTGGTTGCTAGAAGCGCATCCTGCTGCTCCCGCTCCTGCTCCTGTTCGCTGACCAGACGCGCCAACAGCGGCGCATTGTCCTTGGGCTCATAGATATGTTCGAATTTGTATTTTGGCTTTTTGGTTTCTGTCGAAAAGAAATGATAGAATAAGTTATGGTAGGGTTTAATCTTACTTTACTTACGGCTGTCGCTCTTCAGCGGTTGCGGCGTTTCTTTGAATTCATGCGGCAGTTGTCCCAGCTTCTGTAGATCCTGATTAATAATCTCTTTGCTCTTCTCGTTCATTTGGCCATAGTCGCGATCCTTAAACAATATTTTGGCACTGATGATTCCTTCATTGAAATCGCCGGATAACATGTGCAAGGAAACGCTCCAGATAATGGAGAAGATCGCGACGAGCACCATGAGACATATTACGATATCTGCAAGGAGAAAATTAGAAAATTAGTTTTAATAATATAATTATATTAGAATATCAGCAAAGCTTTTAAATATAAATATATTAAAATAACATAAAATAAAATAAACTTTCAGGAAAATGGTTTTTTATATACACAACACTTTTCTCTAAAGTTAATTTGCATTTTCTGAAAACTTAAGATATTTCAATCAAATTGTATGATATCATATAATTGAATAAAAATACTTATGACAATCACGTCTTCCAAATCGAACTGTTTGCATTTTAATTGCTTAATCATGGACAATCAGCCAAGTAGGGCATTCAATATATGCAAAGTAATTCATTTTACGATCTAAGTATTCTTAATATTTTATGATTTATTAGAATCTATTACAACTATTTTAAGGTGAAGGTTATCTTATATCTGAAAAATTGTAAATATAGATGATATTTTTGGATGAGCTTAACCAAAATTGATAAATTATTTCGCATAGCCAACATAACATCTCGGACAGCATCATTTACAATAGAAGAAGGTGGAGCTGCGGATGGTTGGGTGGGGTGGGTGCAGAGCCAGAGACGTGGCGGCGTCTCTTTTTGTATACATATTCGTAAATTTACTAGAAGACATTGTGAAAACACACGCACGCACATACACCCATGCACATACACACACACAGTCCATAAACTAGCGGGCTAGAGTTTATATTGGAGGCATGATATCATGGCAGATGTTGTATGGCTTGGTTAACGAGCCACGAAAACAATCAAAAAATAATTAAGAGCGCTCTAGCCGGAAGATACCCTGCACATAGTGCAGAGATTTTAAGTTAGAATCGATTTTTATCGATTTTATGGAAAGGGAAGTATATATCAAATGGGTTTGCTGGAAAATGAAAATGAAATCAATAAAATGTTTTCTTTAATCGAATGATAAGTGTTTCAATTCAGAGATGTTTTAAGAACCTGGAATACGATATTTAATATATTTTCGAAATTACTATCGATATTTATCGACATTATGAAAATGGAAGATATATGAATAAATGTGATCAACTTTTCAGCTTTTCTGTATATTAACTGAGCCTCGAGAAAGTACAATAATTTAAATAGCTATAGTTATAATCTGGTGCTGCGAATGAATTTTCAAGAATATATATTATCAATTACAAATCTCTATCAACTTAAGCTTATAATGCGGTGGAGATCATTTAGAGGAAAAATAAGATATGCTCAAGTTTTTAGAATAATCGTTCAGGTTGTAATGAATCGTGATGATTCCTTTACCCTTTACAAAATAGTACGTAATTAGAGCTAAGATACTCTTCGGTAATAAAAATTATCAGTACCTAGCTACAAGGAGTAAGTCCATGTCAAAATGAATGTAAAATGATAGTTATAGTACCTTAAAACAAAACTTGACTGAAAGTGCATAATGATTCTCATGTAAGATATTTAGGACTAGGACTTCAAGCAATAAAGTCAGCTCAAATCTTGAATTGACTAAATGACAAAAGCCTTTTAGTTTGAATATTCAGGGATCTACGTACATTTACAGAAAAAGCATCATACCCTACACTAGTACACATTTAATGGGTATTACAGTAGTAACAACGACTGACAGCTTTTGCCGATGACGTCGAAATTAGCGACGAAGCTGCTCAATAAAATCCATTTCAATTGATGCTAAATTTCCGACACGCCGAGTTCACAGACAAATGTTAAAATGCCGAGCGAAATAAATTTAATGAAACGAAATGTTCGAGCAGTCAAATGAGAAATGCATTGTGGCTAAAAGTCAACAAACATATTTACGGATTGATATATGTGTGCCATAATAAAAGTCCAAATGAAAATGTTTTTCATATGCCCGTTTACAAAGTGAATAGGAGTATATAGGGTTTGTGATTGAAATGTTGGATATATACTAGGGTATAGCTGCGTGAGATAAAGCGCTAAGATACAAGAGTTGTGTAGAAAAAATAAGAAAAATATTTATAAATATTTAAAAAAATGTTGAAGCTTGAAAAATCTCGTCTAAAAATCAATCCAAATTTGGAAAGATCTTTAAATTCTACATCGGATTTCAAGTTAACTCTGTCAAGGAAATTTCGTAAAGATTGATCTGAGAAAATCTACTACTGTAAGCGAGTATTATGCAGTCGGTTATATACCAATTCAATATTTTTTTTTTGTTTTAACAAAAGTGGAAAATTTTCTTAATTTTATATACCATATACCATTTTTATGATATGCAAGGATTAATACAAAATCATAAACTCAATAACAAATAGACTGAGAGTGTATAAGTGCACACAATGACTAATGACTAATGAATAATGAGTATGCTGCATGCACAATTGAACGCATAAATTAGAAAAGTTTGCATCATTTTTAATTGCGAAACATATGTTTTTTATGCCACTTCATATAGTGAGTTGCAGCAAATGACATCATGCCCCATCTCAACTTGGGTGTGGACCAGGGTAGCCACAGCTGAGTCTAATGTAACTATCAAGAGACTACTTCCCATCAGCTGAGAGGGGAAGTGTGAGGGCGAAATGTTGGCCCAGAGTGTCATTAGCACCGCGGGCAACTATTTTTGGTCAGTCAAATTGTCGATTTGTGTAACTGAATATGGCTCACGGGGGCTGGACGATGGCGTAATTCTATGAAGCGAGTCGGGGCGAGTTATAAATAAATATTACGGCTCGAAACTCGATATGAAACAAACAGAATCCAAATCAAGTATTGTGGATTCATGAGATGCCAGCTGTGCGCCTCATAAACATAACTAAAACTAACAAAGAAAGTGAATAATTCTTGATTATGCTTAGCTTAGTTTGTGGTTCAAGCAGATTTGATGTTTCTATATTGTATTTGCCTTGTCAGCCGGAAGCTTTTTCAAGTTATTTGCAGTTGCTATACTTTGACTTGAACCACATGGCGTATGCGCATTCTTCTTTTATGAACAGTTCTCGGCGCCATTAACTGCACAACTTAATTGTTTATTAATATTTCAGCAAGCACAAACAAACAGAGTGCGAAACGTCAGAGCCAACGAAAAGGTTGCCAAAGTGCTCAGGTAGTAGGTGGAGGGGCTGGCGCTGTAGCAGGTGCTGCGTTCACTACCCAATTAGCAGGCAAAAGAAAAATTAGCACATTTGCCAAAAGCCTTTAGGCCATTTTAGCACCTGGAACTATTTGCTTACGCAGCTGGGAAGCCTTTGGGTGTGAGCTAACTGTAATAGTCGGTATGACGTGGAAATCTGGGCTATGTATATGCTCGAAACATAGACGAGGGCTTAGGGATAAATTTTGAATTAAATATAAATAATCTGTAGTTGAGATCGTTTTGAATTCGAAAAAGTTCTTTAAAATTTGCAGTTAAATATATATATATATATTCTACTATAGTTGAGTTAGTTTTGAATTCAAAGAGGTATATTTTTAAAAGATTGCAGCTTTTTCAAAAATTGGCTACTGTCAAAATTGAATTTGAATTGAATTCGATTTATTGTCTCTTGAGCTGTTCGACCTAAAAATAAATTTAAATGTAGTTCATGGAGTTGAGCTTTAGAACACCAGTTGATCGTATGGATCAGAAATTTGTCCAAAAACATATATTTTTCGTTATCTGTATGTCATTTAACAGAGTTACAAATATTCAAAAGTTACACTTAGAAATATTTTGAAATCGTTTCAATTTTTGCCAAAAATTATGGTGCAACCCTTGAAATTTATATCCGATTTGGATCAATACTTAGTTTATAGAGTTTTACATACCATTCTACAGTAAGAATTGTCGTAATTTAAAAAAAGTTCGTTTTTGAAGATCAGTCACTGAATGATCGATAGGTTCTTTCAATTGTGATACCAAGTCTAACAATCGATATTTCAATAAGGTCTAAATAAAGAGCAGCAAAACACTTGATATCATATATAATTATAGATATATTATATATAAAAATGAATGTTTGTCTGTATGTCCTCGATGAACTCAAAAACTACTGTACCAATTATTATGAACATTGGTATATATATGAATTTTATCACGGAGAAGGTTTGTATGATATGTTCATTGATGCCACTCGCCACCAGGTGGCGCTGCAGAGTAGCAGTAGAAGCTAGTAATAAATATAAATATGTATTCCAATTTATACACATATCAGATTTTAAGTGTCTCATGTTGAAGTTTTCGGAATCAACACGTTTATATGGACTGACAGACAATGAAATAGAGATGTCTCGCTGGACATAGCTCGTTTATACTGGAGTCCTGCTGCCTGTAATGCCATAATTAATAATAAAAAGCTATAATAACAATATAATTGTTTTCTTTGTTTCTATAGCTAAAGAACCTCCTGTTTGTTCTTGTCTTAATGTCAAAGTCATTCATCAACATTCGTTTGCACACATTTTGAAAACATTATTGATGAAAGGCGCATTCCTCGCACAGACAGCGGACAGTTTGACAGACGGCCAGAGAGTGGACAGACAACACGTTGCCATAATTGATAAAAATATTTCTGCTGTCAATTTGGTATCCAATGTAGGCGCCTTCTAAAAAATTCAATTAGCTATGTCAACGGCACAAACATATATACATATACAAATATCTAACGGACTATATATATGCCGCCGAAGGTTGCCTTTCACACAAATAGCCCTTTGTATGCGATGGTCTTGAAAAGACTTATATATAAATATTTAAATTACATCGTGACGCATTTGCAGTATGTAAAAGTCTTAGATATATATGTTAGGTATATTGAAATTGGAACAAACATACGATTTAGGTTGCGCACATCGCCCGTTGTTAGCTTTCCCTGTTTGTATTTTCTTATCAGCTCCATTCTTGCATTTTTTTTTATTATTTTGCGATATGTTCCCGTATTTAGAATACACGATATGTTTGACCGATAAAACAATATTTGTACAGAATTTGCATTTATTTCACGCACTGTTACAATTTCCTCGAATATTTTATGGAGCTTAATAAATACGTGATTTATCTTGAATTTCCATCAGTTTTTCAGATTTTATGTATCACATTTGTTTAGTTTTATGCGATTTTTATGGCAGCTAATCGTTACTGTGTAGCGCACAAGAAATTTATTTACAAATTAATAAACAATATATGCGTTTGAATGTGGGTGTGTGTGTATAAGTGTGTGTGTGTATAAGTGTGTGAAGCGCAATAAATATTAACAATAGTCATAAATAAACTGAAATTCGCACCAGTTCGATTTTAAGAGTCAAAAGTTTAACCAGCTAGAAAAGGGAAGTCCGACTGATTGAATGACTAAGTGATTGATTGATTGACAGACTGACTGACTGACTAAGTGAATGACTGACATAATGACTGATTGACTGACTGATTAACTTCCTGACTAGCTGATTGATCTGACTGACTGACTGTTTAACTGATTAACTGATTGACCGACTGAACGACTGAGTTACTGATTGATTGACGGAGTGGCTGACAAGCTCACTGACTGACTGACTGAGTCTGACTGATTGATTTTGATTGGCTGTCTGAGTCTGATTGATTGATTGACTGACTGATTTACTGACTGACTGCCTGACTGACTGACTAACCCTGACTAACAAACTTACTGCCTGACTGACTGATTGACCGACTGATTGACCGACAAACTCACTGATTGACTGACTCCGACTGATTGATTCTGACTGACTGACTGAATAAAAAAGTGATCGACTAACTGACTGACTGACTGACGGACTGACGACTATCTGATTGACTGATTCACATACTGGCTGAGTCTGACTGAATGATTCTCACTGACTTACTGAGTCTGACTGATTGATTGATTGACTGACTCTGACTGATTGACTGACTGACTCACTGAGTCTGACTGACTGACTCTGACTGACTGATTCTGACTTACTAATCAGACAGACTGAATGAATGAATAACTGACTGACCGACTGACTATCTGATTGACTGATTTACTAACTGATTGACTGACTGGCTGCTAAACTTACTGCCTGACTGACTGACTGAGTTACTGATTGACTAACCGATTGGCTGACAAACTCACTGACTGACTGACTCTGAATGATTGATTCTGACTGACTGAATGAGTGATCGACTGACGGACTGATTGACGGACTAATTGACAAACTGACCGACTAACTGATGGCCTGACTGACTAACTGATTAACTGACTAGCTGACAAACATACTGCCTGACTGACTGCCTGACTCTGACTGATTGAATCTAACTGACTGACTCTGACTGACTGACTTTGACTGACTGAATGATTCTGACTGACTTGCGGACTGACTAGCTAAACAAGTGATTGCCTGACTGACTGACCGACAGATTGACTGATTGAATGATTGACTGACTAACTGATTGACACATAAATTAACCCTGACTCGTAAACTAAATACAGTTGAAAGCACAATTTTTATCTCGGTCATGGTCAAGAAATCCCCATATATACATTTTTTTTTTTTAAATATTAACAGCAATTTAAAGACTATTATTTCCTTGTATTTCCGCATTTCTTCTCTAACATTTTTATGGCATTAAA
Organism: Drosophila gaucha; assembly: GCA_035045545.1. Taxonomy (NCBI): domain Eukaryota; kingdom Metazoa; phylum Arthropoda; class Insecta; order Diptera; family Drosophilidae; genus Drosophila; species Drosophila gaucha. Next base: position 2,732,780 of record JAWNOY010000025.1, on the reverse strand, counting down.
TTTGTGTGACGTATTTGTAGTTTCCATAAATTAACACCTTTTGTTACGATTTGGACGCGTGCCTCGGACTCCTTACTAACTGTGGCATGTTATTAGATGTATAAATAGAAATTTGTTTGGCACAGACAATCAAGGCGCTAAACTCCCGTAGTACAGGCCACAGTTCAGGGTTAGCCAAAAACCCCCCAAAAAAAAAGGCAATTCCATTGAATATTTATGCTATTTACATAATTGTTGTATCTCTCATTTGCATAAACGCGCTCAAGCGTTGGAAAAACAAACCGATCCGTAATGCCGTATCGAAAGTATGAAAATAACCAAAAATCACGCGTCGCACGAGGAACGCGAACCGCAGCTCGAGGCAGTTGCTCAGACACTGAGGCGGCGGCAGCAGTTGCCGAAACATATTTCTCCAGCGTTTCACTCAAACAGCAGACAGACAGAGAAAGAGAGAGCGAGAGATATGGAGAGCGAGACTGTAAGAGCGCGTTGCTTTGAGTTTTGTTTTGATTTTGTCAGCCTGCAACTGGTTATTCGAGTTGTTGTTTCTCGCATTTTGTTTTGCTTTTGTTTTCCCACTGTTGTTTGTTTTTCTTCTTGATATTCGAATAACATTTCGGCGCGTTGACGCGGGCGTATGCGTAATATTTTGCTTGTCACATAAATCAAAGCTGAACAGCAACTATTCTTCGCCTTTATTCAAATTTAATCTAAGCTCGCTGAAGAGTTTAAGCATTTTTTTCTGCGTGCTTCAATTCCTTGCGGCTGATATTGAGTTTTTGTGAGTTTGTTTTGTTATTTTTTTTTAGGCGCAATTATCGGCGATGACCTTGAAAGTGAAAGCCGCTTACAGGGCTCAAGGTGAGCTTAATTAACAACCACAATAGGCCAAGTCCCAAGTGTGTGTGAGCCATCAAGGAATATGCATTTCCATCGCGTGCCAGGCGCACGTCTAGCTCTTTTTATTGTTTTACAAAAACTTCAGCTAGCAGCCGCTACACGTTTCACTAAGGTTATCAGCAACTCTTTTTAGCATTTCACTGGCTTTTTCTTGAAGAAATTTAAATTTTTAACTAAGCCTTATCGAATGCAATTTGTTAAGCCTGCATTGCAATTATTAAGTACTTAACAGGTACAAGAGAAAATAAGTAAATGTGTTGTGGGTGGGAGCAACCGACTGTATAACACTCGTTCACGATCATAAAATAATTAAATTTATTTAAAAACAACAAAGTTCTTGGAATCGCCAGGATTTAAATGAAATTTAGACCTTGGGATCCTAACTCTAAAGACTGTGGAAGTTATAGTTCCTTAAAAAAAAAAATACAATACAGATTTTTTGAAAAACTTCCAAACTTATATGGGAGTACATCCGTATACCACCTCTTATATACGTACCACCACTTGAAATGTCTAAGAATTGTGATCGTATGTTACCGATTTATGATATATCGAGTTTTAGCGACATGGCGCCTGCTAGCATAATTTCGAGATGCCAGAAAAATACAAATACAAATATATATATATCATATATATGTATACAAATATAGCATATATATGGTTACAATCTCTAGCTCTTATAAAAAATATTATATACTCGCACTGAACACTATCTTGAAGTAACCTCATTGGGCGTATCGAAAAAAAGTAGTAAATATTTCAGATTATAAAGCTGCAATTGCGAAGAAAAGCTTTGAGGTCACACGGACAGGCACAAAACCAATATACTCTTATCACTTTGCGAACGAGCATAAAAATGATAATAGCAGGGAATACAACTTTTTTAAATATAAATATATATACATATATATATATATATATATGCCCGATAATCACAGTTAAAGCAAAAAGCCTGATAATACATAAAAATTAACATTCCTAAGTTGATTTTCGAGAAATATAAAATAAATTTATCATGTTTAGCTGGTCAAATGAAAACATATACATATCTATGCATATATATGTATTCATTCATATCATGCATATGCATATATATGTTTTCATTTGACCAGCCAAACATTTTTCTGACATGATAAGGTTGTGTTATATTTCATTTTGCGCAAAGCGTAATCTTTCAAGCACTACAACACCATATCTATATAATATGCCCATACACAAGTAGTTAAATATTTCTAACTGTCAACAGGAAACATTTCCTGAATTTATTTACAAAAGTTTTATAGCCCGATTATAAAAGATATGTGTAATAAAAGGCTAGGTAAACATTCACATATATTCGTAAAATTGTTATTAGCAAACGGAAATTTGTTTTGTCATTTCTAAACATATACATATATTACATAAATATAAACATACATTTAGCATTTACCTTCCTTTGAACATGTGCGAAAATAGAAACGTGGCTTTCAAATTTGCGATGACGTTGTCCGCTTATGCAAATTAGCAAAAGCTATGACTACATTTCATAGATTTATTACAGCGTTACAGGCAATAGAGATACTTGACTCCATCCACAGATACAGATACAAAACACAAAAAGATAAATTGCACAAAGGCAGTAAATAACATTTGATAATCAATCACATGGACATGAATAAATGCAAGTGCTATAGCTGAAGGACATAAGCAACACTGACTCAGTTACAAAACACAAAATTAATTGACTCACGGCTCACACATGGCGTATACTTAATTTTTGCTTTGATACTTTTATATAAAGCTTAAATCAAATTTTAGGCATATATTAGAATAATCAACTAGATTTTTTTATTATTTTAGATTCTCTTCGAAATATTACTGATAAATTTATCCTGAGGATAAAATACTTAAATCATATTGGAGCTTAAATAAACCTCTTATACAATTTTTAAGTTTTTTTGAAAATTTTGTCTAACTTTTACAATTTAGCAATTTAGCTTAAGTCCATTTTTATTCACATAGTTGAATAATCAACTACATTTTTCTTTTATTTTAGATTCTCTTAAAAATAGTAGTATTAAATTTATCCTGAGGATAAAATACGTATATCATATTCGAGCTTGAATAACTCCCTCATAAAATTTTCGAGTTTTGTCTAACTTTTACAATTTAGCTGTTAAATTTTATCCTCCGGTTAAAGTACTTACACTCATAGCGCACAACCTCGCGTCGCGCCTCCTTGGTCAACATCTGCAGACTTTCGCCTATCCGGCGTATCCTTTGCGGCGTTCGCTTCAGCGTATTTGCTGTCATACTGTGCTCTTCGATAAACTAAAACTGTGCCAGGCATTTTTATCACTTAGGTGCTAGAAGTGCCTTCTACATGAGGCAAACAATTAACAAAATTGCAATGCAAAAACTTAGCACTTGACTGCGCATTTTCGCTAAGTAATCTTTATTTTTTTCTAATTTGTAGAACACTCGAAATCCAGTCAAGTCGCTGACGATGTTTTAGGGAAACGAGCGCGTTCAAATGGACGTTCAAACGTAGCGAATGCTCGACGTGAACTGTGAAAACAGCACAAGAAACGCGACAAGGCGAACGAGAATGTATGTGTGTGTGTGTGTCTGTGTGTGTGTGTAGTAAATTCAAATTGGTGGCGTCACTAGCCGGTGGTAAGAAACTGAGCATAGATGCCAGACAGTCAGACAGTCAGCTAGTCTTCTGTCTAGGCAGAGCAGCTGTCTGTAGGTAGGGCGTGTGTGTGCGTGTGTGTGATTGTTCTTTGTGTTGTGTTCGTGTGTGTGTGTTAGCCAAAAGTCACCCTTAAAGGACCTGCACGCACCGATGCCAATGACCGACCCTGTCAGCGTTTTGGGACACATTTCAGATCCCTCTGCTGGGTATTACGTGTTCGTGCTCAGCTGAGTATTTGACTGTTAATTAGTAGAGCTCTAAAAACCAACACCTGGCGTTTGTTTAGACCAGCTAGTAAAAAACAAGTAAGCTTGGAGATACCAACTAGAAATCTACAAGATATCTCAGTACCTAAAAAGAAGACAAGCTCTTGATTAGAGATGGAATCAGGAAAGAAATTGGTGCTCGATCTATCCTGTCCCGAATCAATTTTGCTTTTTACCGCTCGATTTTCCCGAAAATTTTGAATTCTTCCCGCGGGTTCCAACATTTTCCAACATTTTTTTCAGAATTTAGACATCTTACGTGTTCTCCTTTCTTCCAAAATTCTACTGAAAGTAAATGGTCAATATGAGAAAATATTTGAGCTTCTCTTAAATTTAACATGATTTATATAAGAATTCATTTCCTCGTCATTATCATTATTCTGTTCTTTGAAGAATTCAAGTAATTTTATCAATTATTAATTTTCTAATTGGGACTCGCGGGAATTTCGGGATCAAGAACTTACCCCGACTTTTTTAAAATCTTTCCCGAAAATCCTTGTCCCGACGCCCATCGCTAGATGTCATATACTTTATATCATCCATGCTATCATCTGTAAAATTCATATAAACAAATCTAATATGCCCCACTTTAAACACATTTAATGACCATGTCGTATATAAAGAAATACAATCGTACTTAAACTCTTTGAATTGAATTGCATTTTTATTTTATGAAAAATACTCGTTTGTTTCTTAAATAAATTAGTTAGTAAATTAAATGTTTGTTTAGTTTTGTATAATGCGTAATATACTTGGTGTTAGTTACTCGAAATTGTCGTTTGCATTTTGCTTAAGTTACGATATTTTCTTTTGTTTCGTGTTTTTTATTGGTTTTGTTTTATACAAAAAATCTTACACACATAGATAATTGCTAGATATTGGTGTTACATTAGACTAAAAATTTCATAAAACATTTGTGCAACAAAAACGCATTGCAATTAAATTGTTGTTTTGTTTACTTGCCCGCTCTATAAATAAATATAAAATTAACGTACTCTGTATATATATATATATATGTTTGTATATATAAATTTGATCAATTTGTTGAAATTATTCGCCGAACAATACAGTAAAAAAGTGCTCGTATTTCCTTTTAACAATTTGTTTGCAATATAATATTACATATATATATATAGTTTATATAATTAAAACCCGATTGTTTGAACAATTTGGAATCGTTGGATCGATCCTTAGTTTTGATTACTTATGAGCTAGATTGTCTATACATAGATTTCGACTACATATAATACTACGAGTAATGGGCAGAGCTTTATATATGGTGTTTGGATTCTCGAATTGTAAAATGTATAAATAAATTTTGATTTTGTTGCTTTGTGCTTAACAATTATCAATAGATCGAACATTGAAATGTTGACATTATATGCGAATAGAACTGAATAAGTATATATGTGTATGTGTATGTGTGTTAATGTATGTTAAACAAAATTACAACAAAGAAAGCTTGGCAAATTAATAAAATCAAGTTAATCATAAATTGTATATTAATTATGCACTCATATGGGTAAAGCTCGAAATGTATAAATATAAATAAAATCATTAGATTAATTAGATTTGATTGGACGTAAGTAACATGGAATTGCTTTTAAATCGAACAAACTTATGAAATAATACGTAACTCTCTCGTAACTCCAATGCGTTTTGTAGTTCAAAATTGGAATTTGGCAAATAAATAGTTAAATACAGTGATTAGTTAGACTAAATAAGCAATGAGATAAATGAAATAAATTACAATATCAATAAGAAATCATAAAACATAACAGGAAACGTGTTTTTTTTTTGTTTGTCACAATACTTTTCATGTTTCAATAGAACTCCGCGTGGTTTCTGGCTATTCGAGTAGCCGCCTGGCTCTGGTATTTTTCTTTTGTTTGAAGCGGGGAATGAGTTGAGTTAGGGGATGTTATTATATATTAGTAGTTGTAGTAGTTGTTGTTAGCCAGTGCGTGTTGTAGTCTATTTGATGCGTCGCAGCGGCAACGTAGGACTCTCTGGTGGCGTATCGCCAGCCGCACTGCCGCCGGTACTGCCGCCGACGACAATATGTTGCAGCGAATGCTTCTTGGTCACGCTCTTAAAGGGCGCGCCCAGCTTTCGTGGACCGCGAGGCGATGCTGAGCTAATGCTGCTATTGGAATTGGCCTCCATTGCCGCCGTGGAGCCTGCTGACACGGATGTCGCTATGCCCAGAGCTGGCCCCGCATCAATGGATGCCTGTACCCAGCCTGCAAGCGAAACATTTGTAATTAACAAACAGATTTAATATTTAATATAACAATTGAAAATACCTTTAACCGAGGCGCGATTGTGATCAATCAAAGCGGCGGCTAGCGGTGCGCCCGAGCTGCTGGCATTCGATTCACGCAATGTGCTCAGCGTGGACACCGGCATGGGGTTGTAAATGCGACTGGCAAAGTCCTCGAATGTGGTGCTCTCCTTGTAGCGCGACGAGACGCTGTCCAGCGAGCGATTGCGCTCCTCATAGCTGTCGAAAGAACAATCAAATTTAATGAATATACTTAAAGGGAATACAAGGCTCTACTCACAATTGCTGGTAGAGCGGGAGGGCGGCGCGCTTGGTGCGACTCGCATTGATGGCCGTGGCGCGTATGAGCGTGGCCAGGCAGGCGCCACTCACGACGCTCTCGTTGGCAAGCGGCCCAAACCAGGGCACCTCCGGCTTCCGATTGACCGTCACACGAAACAGACCGTTGCGCAGCGGATAGACCACGATGAGCACGTCGCAGAACTCTGTGGGCAAGATGTCGCGTCTGTAGTCGCGATGATGTTCGCTCCAGACAATGTGCACCTCGTCGTTGCCGAGATGTCGCGTCTTCAGCAGCATTGCCTCCGAAGAGTCCGAGGGCATGCGCGTTGCCACATGGTAGACAACCTCCAAGAAGGGCGTCGAATAGTAGGGCGCCGTGGCGCCACAGCCCTGACGCGGCAAACCGCCCAAAAACCCATTATGCGTCTCCAGCTCTATCTCCCAGCCGAGCGCCGAGACGAACATTTCGTACATGCTGCTGCCATTGGTATTACGCAAGATGCTCGTCTTGTCCTCCTGCCCGGCGGCCACATAGATGACAGCCATCTTGTGCGTCTCGCGACACTTCTGCAAGTCCACGTTGCGCAGCTCGCGCAAGAGCTTCTCGCTGCGCTGCAGCAGATGGGTACGCGAACGTCGCTCCCAGCCGGCCAGACCCAGGTGGGCAAAGAGCAGGCGACAGTACTGAAAGGGCGTCTCCACACGACCTGGCAGACTGCCAGCGCCCGTAAACGAATCGAACGAAGCGGATGCGCTGTGCACCGAGCGCTGATCCGGCTGCAGCAGCGATGAACTGGAGCAAGCATGCCGCAAAGCAGCATCCGAGTGGGCCACGAACTCCTGTTCCAGCACGCGCTGATTGAGTATGACGGATATGGCCTGGGCCTCCTGGGCGCTGCTCAGTGGACTGCAGCTGGGTGCATTCAGCTCGGAGATAGTGGGCGGCACACACTCTGGACTGGTGTGGCCAATGTAGGCCAGCATATCGTCCAGCTGATCCAGATCTGGCGCCACATCCTTGGCCAATGGCAGCACGCCAGCCGGACGATGTCGCAGCGTGTGGCGCGGCAGCTGCTGCTGCTGCGGCACGTACAACGAATCCATGGGCTGACACACCTTGGCCAGTGTCGCCGGTCCGTCGTAGCGCTCCGAGCTGTACTGGGCATGCACAGGCGTTGGCACCGCATCACCTTTGCGCGGCTCCGAGTACAGTATGGAGGCATCCCAGCAGGCTTTGCCATTCAGATCACGCATCAGGACGCGCACCTGCTTCTCGGCGGTCACCAGGCCGGCTGTAATGCCGCCGCCCGGCAGCTTCAACGTGGGCAGCTCTATGAAGCTGGCCACCAGGCCCGTGTTCAGCATGAAGAGCTGCAGATTCTGTGCATTGACAACGGACGGCAGCTCCATGGAGTCGCGACGATCCAGCTGACTGCCCGATTGACCATAAATATCGTCCTGCTCCTCGACCATCGAGCTCAAGCGTGAGGCACCAATGCCCATGGGAAAGTGGCCCAGATGCGTGACCAGATGCATGGCCACCGCCCGGGCACACAGCCGAATGGCCGAGATGCAGGCCTGTATGGTCTCAGATGTCTGATAGCTAGCCTCCGGCAGGCGTCCATCTCCTTGCAGATCATCGCTGGCGATGTGCATGTCGAAATCCTCATCTGAGGTCAGTTTGACGCGTTCGTGACGCGGTGCACCGGATGCCACCTGAAGAAGCACCCGCAGCACCTGCAGCACCAGCGTGTCGCCCTGATCATTGTACGGCGCCAGCATCATTGCAGCTGGGATGGCCATGCAGAACTCGCCGAGGCAGAGCATCAGCGATGTCAGCACCACCTTGTCCGCATCCTTGGGCTTCGCGACGTTCTGTATTTCCAAGGCACGACACAATGCCGTTATGATCAGCTGCGGCACACGCTCAATGGCCGCCAGCTGGCGTCCGCGCTCCGCGCACAACTTCAACGCATCCACAGCGATGACTGCGATGGTGTGATGCTTGAACTGGAGCGCCTGGAGGAGCACCTGCAGCACCTCACGTATGCGCGGATGGAAGCTTTGGGCGCTCGTATCCTTCGGCAGCAGGACATCCTTGGGATGCGGCACCGACTGCTGGAACTGGCCGCGCTGCTGGGCATTCCGCTTGGGCTGGGAGAGACGCAGCAGCAGCCACTGGCCCAGCTGGCAGAGGGCAATGCAACGCGCCTTGGCCGAGGGTTCGCGTCGTGCACAGCGCAGCATTATGTTGAGTATATGATCCTGGAGATCGGGGCACTCCATCAGCTCGAACTGCTGCGCCGTCGGCTGCAGCACGGGGCGTGGCAGCAGTGTGGCCGGATACGCCAGCAGCGAGCCCAAAAGTGAGGCCACCTCGGCGCGTGGCGTGCTGCGGGTCACTTCCAGCGAGGTCAGCAAGATGGCGCTGGCGTGCACCAGATCCAGCAGCAGGAGCGTGTGTCCCGGCAGCAGTAGACTGAGCAGACGCGGTCCCTCCAAGTGCTTCATAATGGCATAGATCAGATCCCGATCCTCGCCCGTGAGCAGCTGATGCAGCGCATGATAGAAGAGCGCCAGCTGCTGCATGCCAACGGCGCCCTGCAGCGCCAAGGCGCAGAGCAACTGCAGCGCCCAGAGCTTGCCCTTTTTGAAGGAGCGATCCAGGGTCAGGGCGCCATAGCACCAAGGCGCCACCACACCAATGGGCGGCACCAGGGGCGGCGGTGGTGGCGTGCTTTGGTTGTCCGTCGAGATGCCCTGATTCTGCTTGATCTTGATCAGGTTTTGGGTCATCTCCAGCAGATGCTTAAAGACCTGAGCATGCAGCTCCGACTTGGGTATGCGATTCACATCGCCCAGGGCGCCCAGCATGCGTTTCCACATAATCGAAGTGGAGTCCGGCAGCCAGCCTGTGGCCGTGCCGCCGAGCATAATCGAGCGACGCTCGGAGTTATAGTTGCCGGTGCCAAAGCTGCCGGAATTGCCATCCTCGAGGCTGCCGGAGTCCGCGGCCAGCACATCGATGTGCAGCTGGGCATCCTTGATGGAGCCACCTTCGATGCCGCTGCTGGCCGTGGGCGACGGACTGCGCGAACCGGCACCACTCTCCGTGTCCTCCACTTCAACCGCATCCGGATAGCCCTCCACATCGTCCACGGCCTGCTGGGAGCCGCGTCTCCGCCGGCTCTTGCGTATGGGCGCCAGCGAATCCAGCGACATGGCCCGACGCATATCCTGCGCACTACTCTGCCCATCCAATCCCGAGCGCATGCCCACTGCGGCATCTGTCTTGGGCGGCACAGCTCGTCGTCGACGAATGCGTGAATTCCTCGCCGCCGAGGCCAAGCTGCCCTCGCTGTAGCTGCGACTGAGCATGGGCGTCAGTGGAACAGGACGTGCGCCATGGCCGGTGCCGCCATGGGATTGCGAGTGCTGGTGATGTGTGCGACTGGAGGGCTGCAGCAAGGGCGCCTGGCTATTGCTGCCGGCCTGGGAGTTCTCGTCGGAGCGACTGCTGTTCGACTCGGCAATGCTTTCGCGCTCGCGCTCGCGCTCCCGCTGCACGCTGGTGGCCACACTGGCGCCTGCACTGGTGGCACTGCCCGATCCCTGCCAGACGCTGCCGATGCGTCGCCGCTTGCCGCGACTCTCGGCCACGCGATCCAAGGGCAAATCCAGCAGATTGATGCCGTACGTATAGCGCGAGAAAACGCGCGTCAGCGTCTGTATCGTCTTGCTCCACTCGACGATGAGTTCCTCGCGGTGCGTCAGCGACTGCAGCACTGTGAGGAACTTCTCCCAGAGCATCACATTCACCGGCACATTGGTGTGTGCCCGTATCCAGGTGACGATGAGCGTTTGGAATATGGCCGAGCCGAGTATGCCGCCCAAGCTCGCGCTCTTTGAGCCACTGGGCGGCGGATTCTGATGCAGCACCACTGAAGTCACCTGCAGCAGCACCAGCAGCATCTGTTCCCATGTGCGCGACTCCATGCGTGTGTTCATCACCATGGTGCGATAGACATTGAGCACCTTCTTGCAAATCTCCGTCTGCTCCTGCAGCGGCGTCGATCGATAATCCCGCGAGCGAGTGGGAAAGCATATATTCAGATTGGCTGTGTTCACTAGGAACACATTCGCCGCATTGGTGACAAAGACTTGCAGCACATTCTGCATACCCGCCCGCACCACCTGCTGCTGCTCCCTGTTGCCCTGCATGGCGCCCACATAGGAGGGCGTGCGCAAGCGTTGGCTGCGCGGAGTTCCGCCAGCATTGCTGAGAGTTGCAGGCGCTATCGAATCGTCATTGGGCTCCAGCAGAAAAGGTGGCGGCGTTGTGCCCGTCATCCAATCCCGATAGACAGCAATGGCCGTTCGTATAGCTTCGATTTGTGCCTTCGATGTGAAGTTGAGTAAAAACGCCTGGCGATAAACCTCGTGCACAAAGTTGATGTTCTCGCGGCTCACATAGAACACGTCGCGTACAATGAGACCCTGCTGGTAGCCCAGGAGACGGGCGTGATCCACACCCTCGATGTGCAGGGCACAGTCCAAGCGATGGCTGAGCAGACGCTCGTGTGTAAAGCGTGAAACCCAGTTGATGAGCACCACCACGCAGGAGGCCATGACCTCCTCCTTCTTGTGTATCGAGCGCATGACGGGCATCTCCAGACGTGGACTGTAAATCGAGGTGCTCGCATCGAAGCTGGGCGAGAAGACGGGCAGAAAGACATCCTTAAAGCGTTGCAGCAGAAACGCAAACGATTTATGATCCTTCTGCGTGCGATTGTCGCGCCAACGCAGACACGCTGCCGTTTGGACCATGCTATTGAGCAGGACTTCCAGACCGTCGCGTGGATCAGGCGGTGCGGACTTCTCGCTGGACGAGGGCGGCAGCAGGGCAACCACCTCGGAGCTCTGCACGGGATGCGAGAATGCATTGTCATGGAAAACGGAGGCCATGCCTCCATCTGCCTTCATATTGGGATGCGAGAGGAAATCCGTGGCGCTGAACTCCGTATCGGGCCCGACTATGCCCTTCTGTGGCACAATGAGGCCGGGTATTAGGTCCGCATACATGGCATGCACATAACCAGGAGCATTGTCGCCCAGCGTCTGGTACCACAGCAAAAAGTATCTGGAGATTGCAAAGGATTTAGTTGGTATTCAAACTGTCCTGATCTCATCTTTAATACTCACTTCACACCTTCGCGCCGCAGCTTGGGCGAGTTGCCCAGGTGGAGCAGCTTGGCCATGATCCGGCTGAGCGAATGGCATTGCCAACGTCTTGCCAACAGCTCGGGCAGCAGGCACAGTATCTTCTCCAGCAGCCATAACGAACCATCCAATTCCTCGCGATGCGCCTTGTGCACTGCATAAATATAAAGGATATTTGTGAATTTAACAGTTTAAATTTACAAGAAAAATCCGTGGAAGCATTCTATCTGGGTGTCCTAAGCAAGCACATGCCACAAGGTGGGACGAGCACAAAATGCAAAGAGAGCGAGTGCGAGAGAGATAAAGCGAGTAAGAAAATGCAGTGAATATTTTGATGGCAATTCGGGTCTATTTCAATTAACAAGAAAGCTTCAAAAGCTCTATAAACATTAAAAGCTTTTAAGGAACGCTGGAATATCTGTCATAATATACATGAAACGAATGAAAATGGAACATTTCCCTATAAGTTTTGCTTATACCAACGTGATATCCAACATGACTTAATTTGATTAAAGAAATGATGAAATGGAACAAAGCTGTACAATATATTTAAAAAAAAAAATAATATTACTACATGCCTAGCTTTAATGGAGAAGAAATCTCTACTATGTATAATAAAGAATAAGTAAAGCTTACAACTTAAAATAAAGGAAGGAACGATGGTATTGAACTGGATTATTTACTCAAAACCGACCTTTCTAGTTATTTTTGTTTGTAGATATATAAATTAAAATGACAAATTTGTATAATAATATGCAGACGCTTTAATGAAACAAAGTATTATATCCAAAAAAAAAATTCTTAATGGCACATGATTTTTTTGCTTTTACAATGTAAATAATTTAATATAATAAATTCATATACAAATGCCCAAAGGAATGCTGGAATGGAACAGGTTTTTATACTCTAGAGAAATATATGACACAGTATAGAACTTAGTTAATGCAGTGAAACAAATAAAGAAAACTAAGAGAGAGGGAATCACTAAAAATGTATAGATAGACGAATGGAAAAGTATAGTAAACAATGTGGGATAGACGTAAGATCAAAGCAATGCCTGAATGTGATGAATTACTGAACAAGTCCATAAGAGACCACGCCGCAAACTTACCAATGTGAAACGGAAGTTCTGCCGGTTAAGGTATACAAAAGAGAGGGCAAAAAAAGTTTAAAACGAATTGAATTTAGAGTATTTCATTTAGCATAATAGAACATTTTATTTTTGCTTTATAATTTACGATCTTTTGGAATCAAACAGAATAAACAAATGTGTATAAAAGTGTATTTATGTTTGTAGATAAAAGACACAAACAAGAAGCAACTATTAATTTAAATTGGTAGGAAAAAGATTAACTAATTAGAACGGACCAAAAGAAAAGAATATAAAAACAAGTAAAAAATGATCAAGTCGGTTATGCTCGACTAGCCGATACCCAGTACCCATTTCTTAAATACATTTTCTAAAACTATTTAAAAATATTTAAAAATTTAAAAAACCTATCGAAAGAAAATCGAATCTATTTAAATTTTAAGTTATAATCTAATATCGACATATAAATATATTGATTTAGGTAAACAGACGAATGATGAAGAATGTCTGTTGAGCTAATCAGAAATTACATAAATTTATTCAACTATAACATACCCTAATGGGTACAGGGTATACTAAAATTAGGGCATTTATTTTTAAGATATGATATATCTAATTACCTTTTTGCTTAAGATTGGCCTCGGCCTGTATGAAGGTGTCGTAGAGTATAAAATAGACATGGCTGTAGTTTGTCTCGAACAGTGACTTTGACTCCTCATAATCCACATTATCTGCAAAACAAAGATATATATATATAATGTTAGCATATGGCATAAAAGTAATCCAGGTAACCCAATTCCCACTCAGATGATAAGCACAGAACGCTTCCTACTTGGGCAACAGGTGACGCAACGTGCACATGGTTGGGGCCCCTAAACAAAGAGCCAGCATATGCAGGTGCGCCGATAACGATAGACCTCAATATATATTTATTTATATATATATATATATTTATTTATATATATATGTGCATATATGGTCAGTCGATTTCCATAGTTAAGTTCTGCTGCAGAGTCAGGGCAAAAACCGCAGAAGCGGGTTCAAAAAAATGCGTTGAAAAACATTTGATGAATCAGTGCCAGAGTAGTTAAAGGCTAGAGCAAGGTGCCGGGGGAGGGAGGGGGCAGCCGCCGGCATAGCTGTCATCAGCGAAACGCTGCAAAACAGAAGAAAGCTAAACGTTGAGCAGAAAGAGTAGGCCAAGAAACCTTTAAAACTGGTTTCATAGAAGGCCAAATGCGAAGCGCTTGTTGTTGATAAAGTTACAAACAATTGGAAAAAAGAACTAGCTACGTATTGGTGTGCGTGACTGTGTTGGTGTATGTGTGTGTGTGCACCACAGACTGCGTGTAATTTGCCAACTAAAAACAACAATAACAATGGAGTCGAGCGGGTGGGTGGGTAGGCACCTGTTGGGTGGTGTTTTCAAAATAGCTGCGTTCAATGACACAAAAAGAAAGTTACACAGCCACATACATATGCATGTATGTACATTTATGAATGTATGCATGTGTAGGCATTGTAGCAACAAAGTTGCCACTCAGTCAACAGTTGCCGCCAGTTGGTAAGCGCCGTAATAATTGTGTGTGGCGCGTTTATCATTTGACGTTTTTTCACACATTGCGCGTTAAATATATATGTGTGTATTTGTGTGTGTATGTCTGTGCTTTGCATATTTTGATGTGCTGTTGCCATTCGTTAAGTTATGATTTTTAGTAGAGTATAAGTAGAATTAGAAGTAGTAGTATGTGAATGAGGAGTATAAGTATATTTTAGTATGTAAACATGTACATACATATGCACATTAGTGTGTGTGACTGTTTCCGTTTCGCATACATAATTATGATTGCCATTTGTTATGTTATGCTGACATTAAGATAAGCGTTAACAATGTGAATAGAAGAAGTCATAGAACAAACAGTATAAGTGTTTTTAACATGTAGGTATGTTTATATTATGTGTATGTATGTGTGCGTGTATTGCTGTTATTTGTTAAGTTACATGAAGGCAAATAAGTTAACAGAGTTAGAAAACAATAACTAATACTGAAAGGGAGTAAATGTATGTGTAAGTATGTGTATATGTGTGTATTCCATTGTGATTCCAACAGGAAATTGCTTTAAGCACTGTGGGTCGCTGCTATAAAATAATAATCCACATTTGTTGTTAAAAGTTTGCTTCATTTAAATATCAGCAACCATGGTCAAACGCCCACCTGTCCAGCCAAAAGACTCATTAATATACACACATACATCCACACATATATATGTATGTATATGCATTATGTATATAGACAACTCGTTTTCGTTTCTGTTTGCATACAATTTATTAAATAATTTATTGAGAGGCGTTAATTGAAGCTCTTTTGGTACATTACCTAATATTGTGCGCAGGTGGCGCAGGCGGGAGGCGGAATCCTTTTTGCAATCCTGCAGCTTGGCCGTCGACTTTTTAACATCTGCATGCGATTTCTTGGTGAACATTTTGCAGTTTTGCGTTTCTTATAATTAATATTTGCACACAAACATTCTTAGGCTAATTCGTTTGATTTCGTTGCTAAACAACATAAACACACGCACACACTCATACACATGCACATATATAAATATACATATGCATAGATCTGTGTATATACTTTCTTTTCACACTTTGTCCAGCGGAGCACCAGATGTGAGAGAGAGCCCCCGGAGAAATTATTAGCATCGAGCGATCAACCGACCGACCACCAAGCAACCATCCGTTGACGTTGCTTCTGGCTGCTCTGCTGCTGCTGCTGTTTTTCGCAGTTCGTTGTAAATTTTTGCTTTTATTTCATGTCTACACATTCGCTCTCCCAGCAACCAATCGCACAGTTGAATTGCAGTTGAATTCATTGATTTTAGTTAAATATACCGTTTCACTGCACATTATTAAATATTTTGTGCTGCACCAAAAATACGGGGGAGCAGGTTTTATGCGTTTTCACAAAATAAAAATTCATCTGCGACGCGTTTTTTTTGTGGACTACAAAAATTCGGCCAATCAACCAGGTGGAATGTTACTTAACAGCTAGCCTAACAGAGCCAAACATTAACATGTGCTTAGCTGTTAATAACAGGGTGCGATATTTAACAAGTATGTTTTTTTAAAAATGAGCAAACATTTGCACTTCATTTTGGTCACTATACTTTAAATTGCTGCAAGCTTATTAAAAACACTTTTGTAGACGTAGTTGTAATTGAAAATAACATAAAAACTAGATAATATATAAGCCAAAACAGTTGCTGCAAATACTATCGGTGATTGTCTTATACTGTTAAAACACGATGAATTAACTTATCGATAGTTTGCTGCAATCACCGATGCGTTCAAATTTTTGTAGTGTCTTATACAAGTGAACAACTATCGTATTTCAAACGGATTTTCAAAATGTATAATTGTCGAAAAAAAAAATAGCAAAATATAATAAATAAGTAAACTAAAGGAAACTCCAATTTGAATTTGAACAGCCGTATTTAGATTTTCCTTAAATCTGCTGATGAAAGTTACTTATGCTCAGACTCCAGTCCAGTATAAGACACGAGCTTTTCTTTGTGAAACAGTTGGGCAACCTTTTTTCGGTTTCATTTTTAAAGTTCCGCTGGTCTCATTTCTTTCCTTTACATTTCAAACGTCAAAATCGTTAGACGTGATTTGCAGTTTTAAGTCGCACTGAACGCATCAAATTTAACTCCAAGTGAAATTTAAAAAAATGGCAGCCACGGTAAATGATGAGCGCGTTGCTGCGTTGACCAGCTATCGCACAAAACTCCTAGAACATCGCGAAATTGAATCGCGTTTGAAATCGCTGCGTGACAAGCACAAGGAGCTGCAGTTGGAGTTCCAGAAGTCCGAGGATGATCTCAAAGCCCTTCAAAGCGTGGGCCAAATGCTGGGCGAGGTGCTCAAGCAGCTGACACCGGACAACTTTATCGTAAAGTCCGCCAATGGGCCGCGCTACGTGGTCGGCTGTCGTCGACAGCTGAACAAGACGAAGCTGAAGCCCGGCACTCGTGTCGCCCTGGACATGACCACACTGACCATTATGCGGTATCTGCCGCGCGAGGTGGATCCCCAGGTGTACAACATGACCCACGAGGATCCCGGCAATGTGGACTACACGGCCATTGGCGGCCTGGGCGAACAGATCCGCGAGCTGCGAGAGGTCATCGAACTGCCACTCATAAATCCGGAGCTCTTCATACGCGTCGGCATCAATCCGCCCAAGGGCTGTCTGCTCTATGGTCCACCCGGCACGGGCAAAACGCTGCTGGCACGCGCCATTGCCTCCCAGCTGGACGCCAACTTCCTGAAGGTCGTCTCCTCGGCCATTGTGGACAAGTATATCGGGGAGAGCGCTCGGCTGATACGTGAAATGTTCTCCTACGCACGCGATCATCAGCCGTGCATTATTTTCATGGACGAGATCGATGCGATCGGAGGTCGTCGCTTCTCGGAGGGCACCTCCGCGGATCGTGAGATACAGCGCACGCTGATGGAGCTGCTCAACCAAATGGATGGCTTCGATGCACTGGGCCAGGTCAAAATTATCATGGCCACCAATCGCCCGGATACGCTAGATCCGGCTCTGCTGCGTCCCGGTCGCTTGGATCGCAAGCTCGAAATTCCGCTGCCAAATGAGATCGCTCGCCTGGACATTCTCAAGATCCATGCAGCGCCGCTGTCGAAGCAGGGCGAGATCGACTACGAGGCGGTGGTCAAGCTCTCGGACATGTTCAATGGCGCCGACCTGCGCAACATTTGCACCGAGGCGGGTTTGTTTGCGCTACGCGAGGATCGCGAGTACGTCATCCAGGAGGACTTCATGAAGGCCGTCCGCAAGACGGCGGACAACAAAAAGCTCGAAAGCAAATTGGAGTACAAACCGCTTTAAGTGCAGCAAATCCCATTCTCCCAATCAACGTCAAATAAAATATATTTATTTATAAACTCATTTATTTAATTATATCAGTTTCTTTAGGAGATTTATGTGAGTCAATTTCACCTAACAACCTAAAAAAACCATATGTATATATTTGTATATGTATTAGAGATGGGATCGGGAAAGAAATTCGTTCCCGACTTATCCCGTCCCGAAATAATTTTTGATTTTCCCGCCCGATTGTCCCGCTATTTCCCCGGGCCCCGACATTTCCCCAAATTTTTCTTAAACATTTAGAACTCTTATGAAAGATAAAAATTTTTACCTAATACTATTTTCTCAAAATTTTCTTTTCTAAGATGTGTCCTCATTTCTTCTAAAATTCTACTAGAAGCAATTTTATCTATTAATTTTATCCCGGACTTTTTCAGAATCTGTCCCATCTCGCCCGATCCAGAAAATTTTTTCGGGAGCCGTGGGATTCCCGAAAATTCCAATCCCGACGCCCATCTCTAATATGTATACAAATTATCATGTCGGGATTTTCGATACCCGAAATTGTGCTGAAACGGCTTTCAGCATCGGGCGGATTGGGAAAGATTCTAAAATAGTCCAGTCCCTAAAATCTCTAGAATCTCTCACCATGCCATCTTGATCTAGGTATCAAGCACTTATCCGACCGTCCCGGACTTTTTTAAAATCTTTCCCAACCAGTCTGAAAATTGTTTTGGGACAATTTCGGGTTCCGAAAATTCCGATCCCGACGCCCAACTCTAATATATCTAATATATATATACAATAAAATTTTTTTAATATATATATTTCAAATATAGATTTTCCAGCTAACTTCAAATAATAAAGATGATACGATATTGCTTATTGTTGTTTTATATGATATTTAAATTTCAGTTCATTGAGAGTCGAAAAGTAGGAAATTCCGATGGTAAATAGTTCTAGCCGAGATATTTGTTATAAAACTATTTGTTTAGACGATTTTATAAAATTCGGGGGCTTGATTTGACTTTCAAACATTTCATATTTTGTGTTACAGTTTTAAAACGCACTTTTAGAGATGGAAACAATTCACTTTCACACGCTAAAAATAGGTGGAAAGAATGGCTTAAATTTGATGCTGCTCCAGCAAACAAGTCAAAATGCATTCTCAAAGGATTCACATATAAGTAAAGGGACGTATTCGTTATTTAAAATTAAATTCACTTTCACTTGCGGAAAAAGGGTGAATGCAATAATTCAAACAATATTTAACGCTCTCTCAAAGAATCCACAAATAAATGTAGGGTGATAATCGTTAATTAAATTTAAGCAAATCCACCTATGAAGGCGGAAGTTAGATGAGAAAACGGGCTTATCAAACTTACATAAATACAATTTGTTAAGTGCTTTCGTGATATTAGTTGTGCTGATAAGGAAGCGCACAATTAAATCGTTGCCTGCTTTTGGGTCAGTGTCATGCAACGTTTGAAGGCGGCAACACGAAGGATACGCAGCTCCTGGCGGATACCTCGACTGGGCTCCAGCCCCTTGTCGGCGACCAGCCGCGTGGTGCTCACCTCTGTGGTCATTACCATACTGCAAAACATCGCGTATGGCATTTTCCCGTGTCGCTTTCACTTCCGGCGGAGAAAATTTGTATTTTTCCCACCTCTGGCGATTTATGCCCTCGCCGTTGCGAGTTTATTTGGCGCCTACTATGTGAATCTCATTTGGAGGGCGTATAGTGAAAGGCAAATCGACTTACGAGATCCCATACAGATCTATGGGTATATGAATGCCTGTTTGGCCTTGCTCAACTATGTGACCCAATGGGTCATCGTTCCGGAGATCTTACGCTTTCAGAACAGTCTGCCCTTGTTTAGCACCATGGAGTCCATCGAATTGCCGCTGAGCCTGTTGACGCGTTCTACATTTCAGGCCGGACTTAAGGCCTTTGGGTGTCCACTGCTGATGCAGCTGACTCTCATTCTATACCAGAGGCACAAGCATCCAGATCTGAGCTGGCTGAGCACCAGTCAGATTATGTTGCCCATCTATCTGGGGAATCAGTTGAATAACTGTTTCTTTGGCGGCATCGTGTTGGCCAGGTGTGTGCTCATCCAGATCAATATGCGGCTGACTGATATTATGTTGGAGGTGAACAGATTGCAGACACCGTTGGAGCTGCTGCTGCAGAAACCCTACTATCGTATGCAACGCTTCTGTGACCTGGCCGATCGTCTGGATGAGCTCGCACGCAAGTATGCTCTTTCCACTGGCTACTCCATGGACTATTTGGCGTTGAACGCCTTCTCGCTGGTCGCATCCATTTCCATTTATTTGACTAGCACTACGCTCGGATTCTATACGCAATATCAGGCTCTTGCCGATTTCTTAATGCTGGAGGTTTCATATGATTTTCATCAAGCCTTGGCGCACTTTGTTTTCCTCGCGGTTCCCTTTGTGGATATTTATTTGTTGGCGCGCGTCTGTCAGCAAGTGATAGATGAGGTAAGTTACCTTCTTTTTATTTATAATAATAAAATATGAATAATATTTTCTTTTACAGGCCAATGAAACGGGCAACTTGCTGCAGCGCATTAACCTGGAGCACGCGGATGTTCGGTTTAAGCAAGCTGTGGACGCATTGTGGCTGGAAGTGAATACCATTAAATACAAGCTGGTGCCAATGGGGCTGCTAGAACTGGATGGATCCCTGATTAATATGATATTTTCAACCGTTTCTGGTTTTTTATTGTTTCTAATACAAAACGATCTGACACTAAGATTTTCACTAAAATAAACTGTTAGTTTTAAAAAAACGGTATTGTGAAGAATCTAATTAATCGATAAGGGCTCGGTTTTTGCTGTGCTGGCTAATCGATAAGTTACTGTATAAAACAAGCACCAACTGCTAGCGTTGTGCAACACTTTCTATTTTGCAACGAACGGCTCATTGTAAATAACACATTTAACTGCAAAAATATTTTTTTTAATCTTATTTTATACAATTAGTGCATAAGTTTAAATTTAATCTAGTGTAAGTGCAAGGCGGGATGATCTTACACTAATATTTTCAATAAAATAAATCAGTAAACTGTTAGTTTAAAAAGAACGATATTGTAAAGAATTTGATTTATACAATTAGAGCATAAGCTTAAAGTTAATAGAATGACACGCACACTAAATCTAGTGTAAGTGCAATGCGGGATGATCTTACACTAATATTTTCATTAAAATAAGTCAGTAAACTGTTCGTTTTAAAAAAACGGTTCTGTAAAGAATCTGATTATCGATAAGAACTCACTTTTGCTGTGGTGGCTAATCGATAAGTTAACATGTATTTACCAGCAGCAAGTGCTAGCGTTGTGCAACACTATTTTTTTTTGCAACGAACGGCTGATTGTAAATAAAGCATTTGACTGCAAAAATGTTTTTTTAAATCTTAATTTATACAATTAGTGCATAAGTTTAAAGTTAAAAGAATGGCGCGCATTGTTTGGCGCACAAGCGTCACACAAAATCTAGTGTGAGTGAAAGGATGTACAATTGTTTCTCTTTTATAAACTGTTCTTTTAATGGCAGCTCCAATTTTCGCCTGCGCTGGAGCTATATGAAACATTGCTGGCATTCGCTCACCTTTAATGCACACATGAATTCCAGCTATGCCACGGACGTATGCATGACGCCCATCTTTTGGATTGTGGACAACTATATAAATTGTCTGGGCCCAGTAAGTTATTGGTGTTTGACCTAGTTTAAAAGCGGCTTATAGGTTATACTGCTTGCTATAGCTGCAGGGTATATGCGTATAAAAGGGGTATACACATTTTGTCATGCAATATGTAACGTGTTGAGGGAGCAACAGCAAATATATAGATGATCTTAATGTGTATAAAACTTTTAGTGCCTTAGTTCCTTCATCAATGTCAGCTAATCCTTTTATTTTCTTCACTACCTCCCAGTTCTTCGTTGTGGGCGTTGCTATCCTAACCACTGCCATTGTGTCCATTGCCTATTGGATTGGCTTTCCCTTTTGGTGGGCCAAGAGCCAGGCAACAACCGTACTGCTGCTCATCGTAGGCAACTGGCTGCTGCTGAACATCATTTTCCACTACGTGATGGCTGTGAAGACGCCCGCTGGCCAGCCACCCGAAGGCGTCTCCCATGTGGAGGCCGTCAGCATGTGCAGCAAGTGCATTTTGCCAAAGCCTCCGCGCACCCATCACTGTTCCGTCTGCAACCGCTGCATACTGAAGATGGATCATCATTGTCGTGCGTAAAGATTACCCTTTGGATTACTTTAAATAACTGAGATTTGTTTTTAGCCTGGCTTCATAATTGCGTTGGCTATGCCAATCATCGCTATTTCTTTCTCTATATGGTGTACACCACGCTCGGCTGCCTGTTTCTAATTGTGGCTGGCCTGGAGATTGGCTACAAATATCTGTGGCTCGATCACAGCGAGCACTGGACAGAGCTGGAGCCGCTCGAAGGTCATCCGGTCAAATTCAATCAAAGTGGACACGTTATAGCTGTTGTAAGGTTAAATCTGAATTATATAGAATATTTGATACTATATATATATCATCTTAACAGACCCATCCGCATGAGTATGATGATATTCTGATGCCGGCGGCTGTTCATCATTTGCCCACGCCCATGGCAGAGGCGGCTGACGACACGCCCACACGTCGACGCATTTTATGGTTTATGGCCGTGACCAATGTGGCTGTGGTCCTAGCGTTGGGCAGCCTTTGCACCTGGCACGCGAAGCTAATCACGCGCGGCGAGACAAGTGTGGAGGCGCACATTAACGAGGCTGAACGGAAGCGTTTGCTAGAGCTCAATCGAATCTACGTCAATCCCTATAATTTTGGCTCCAAAAAGAATTGGAAACTGTTTCTGGGCCTGGTGCGTGGCAGGTAAAAGAGGTCCTTGAATAATTTGCTTTCCCACTTTACTGACTTTTTGCTTTTCAGATCCTTTTGGCGTACGGTTTTGCTACCCTCGTGGCACAAGCCGGAGGGCAACGGTCTCAGTTTCCATACTGTACAGGATGCTCCCTTCGAGGATGAGTGGCCATAGTCCTTGGCCTGCGTTTTAACGCAGGACTGAAGCTTTTGTGATGCTAATTTAGAAAATTCAATTATAATTTTAAGTCAGGAAATTCCATAAAATAAGCATTTAATATTTATGTGGTAGATATTTTACTCTTTCTACGTGTATCCATAGAGATTGTAAACGAACCAAATAAACAAAAATGTCGTAATTAGTAAGCTCTAAACCTGTTGATTGGATGCGTTGCTAGGAAGCCGCGTGCCGGTATGGCAACTTGTTGCCAGGACGCCAAAGTTGTGACTCCCGGTTTAGTCGATACGAAGAGTTCATTTGAAGAGAAGTAAGAGTAAAGGCAACAAGATGTCCAAAGCTTCGGGTTCAGAGGATGAGCCGCTGGTGCCAGATGACTTTGATGATGACTACTTCAGGGAACTAGGGGAGAAGATACCCGAAGTAAGAGAGGGAGGGGTCTACTAAAATCTCATATTTCAAATAAATTTGTTGAACAATTCAAAGGCAACGAAGGCGCTGCGTCAGAAGGATACGCCCAACAATGCGGACAATGTGCAGCGGCTGCTCATCTGTGCCACACGCTACAAGAGTGATCTGCGGTTGGAGGAGGATCGCACCCAGGAGCTGCGCGAACAAATAACTGCACTCGAGGAACGACTGGAAAATGCGGCACAGCAAAGCAAAGTGGACATGGCCACCATAGAGCAGCTGCGCGGAGTAATAGGTGAGGAGGAGAATCCATGGAGCAGGTTGTATATGATTTTTAATGGTCTGCTCAGAGGGCGCCTGGAAGCAGAAGGATGCCTCCCAGATACGCGAGCAGTCGGCACAGGACGAGGTGTTGAGTCTGCGCCAGAAACTGGATGCAGCCGAACAGATGGTCGAACACCTGAACGAAAAGGGACGCGCCAGGAGCAACAGGCGCGACGACAACAAGGAGTGCGAAAGACTGAATGATGAAATCAAGGAGCTGAACAAACGGCTTCAGCTGCAGCGCGCCTATGCGGCCGAGGTGGAGGCCACCATCCAAGCGCTGGAGGGCAGGAACAAGGAGTTGCTCAAGCTGCTGGATGTAAGAGCTGCAAAAGATATTTAAATAGCTGCTAATAGATCTTACCATGTAGGAAACCTCGAGCGATGCCTGCAATTTGAAGCGCAAGAGCGATGCCCTGGCCAAGGAGCTGGCCACCATGAAGAGCGATGAGACAAAGTATCTGGAGCAGATCGCCCACACCAAGGCGACCAACGAGCATCTGACCAAGGTCAAGGTGCGACAGAATCTGCAAATCCTCTCGCTGAAGACCAACATGGAGCACCTGAACACGCTGCATAACAGCACCTGCAACAAGCTGGCGAAGATTACGGTCGATCTGGAGTACACGGTGCAGGAGCGGGACAAGAACAAACGCGCCTTAAATCAGCGCATCAATCTGCTGAAGATGCGCGAGGATGAGCTCATCAAGCTGCGCCAGGACAACGCCAAGCTGGCCAAGTCACAGGAGACGATCGCACGCAGATATGGAGGCCTGGACATATCAAAGCAGGAGGTAGAGCAGGAGAACCTTCGACTCAAGTGTGTATAATGCCACCTCTCTTTATAGGGTATATTGATTATACCTTGAGCCTATTGAAAATGGGATTTCAGGGTATAATGGTTTTGTGACAATGTATGTAACAGGCAGAAGAAGGCGTGTCAGAAACCATAAAGTATATATATGTACGAGCTGAGTCTAGCCATGACTCCAGTTATGTCCGTCCGTCCGTCTATCAGCCTCTCCGAATATGTAAGAGCTGAGTCTAGCCATGAATCCAGCCATGTCCACCCATCCGTCCGTCCTTCCGTTCGTCAGTGTTTCTGTCCGTCCTTCTGTGTTTCTGTCCGTCCGTCTGTGTTTTTGTCCGTCCGTCTGTGTTTCTGTTCGTCAGTCTGTGTTTCTGTCCGTCCGTCTGTGTTTTTGTCCGTCCGTCTGTATTTGTGTCCGTCCTTCCGTCTATCAGCCTATCCGTCTATGTATGAGCTGAGTCTAGCCATGTCTCCAGCCATGCCCGTCCGTCCGTCCGTCTGTGTTTCTGTCCGTGCGTCTGTGTTTCTTTCCGTCCGTCCATCTATCAGCCTATCCGTCTATGTATGAGCTGAGTCTAGCCATGTCTCCAGCCATGCCCGTCCGTCCGTCCGTCTGTGTTTCTTTCCGTCCGTCTGTGTTTCTTTCCGTCCGTCCATCTATCAGCCTATCCGTCTATGTATGAGCTGAGTCTAGCCATGTCTCCAGCCATGCCCGTCCGTCCGTCCGTCTGTGTTTCTGTCCGTGCGTCTGTGTTTCTTTCCGTCCGTCCATCTATCAGCCTATCCGTCTATGTATGAGCTGAGTCTAGCCATGTCTCCAGCCATGCCCGTCCGTCCGTCCGTCTGTGTTTCTTTCCGTCCGTCTGTGTTTCTGTCCGTCCGTCTGTGTTTCTGTCCGTCCGTCTGTGTTTTTGTCCGTCCGTCTGTATTTGTGTCCGTCCTTCCGTCTATCAGCCTATCCGTCTATGTATGAGCTGAGTCTAGGCATGACTCCAGCCATGTCCGTCCGTCTGTCTGTGTTTCTGTCCGTGCGTCTGTGTTTCTTTCCGTCCGTCCGTCTATCAGCCTATCCATCTTTGTATGAGCTCAGTCTAGCCATGACTCCAGCGATGTCCGTCCGTCCGTCTGTGTTTCTGTCCGTCCACCTGTGTGTCTGTCTGTAAGAACGGTCTCGTAAAGTACAAAAGTTAGTTCAGGGGAACTCCTAGTCGGGCAGTCTCGACTAGAGGGTTCTTACTTGTTTTGAAATGAGTTTACAGAACCCAGATGAGCACGCAGGATAAGGAGCTGGAGTCCATGCGTCGTGTGGTGCATCATTTCGAGAAGAACAACGAGAATCTGACCAAGGAGCGAGATGTACTCAAGCGGGAACTGCATAGCGAGCATCAGGCGGCCGAGCAGCATAGCGCCCTGTACCAGGAGTCGCAACACGAGGTGCGAGCGCTGAAAGATATCATCAGCACCACGGACTTGAAGCTGAAGAAGCTGCAGGAGGATCTGAAGAAGCAAAAGAAGGAGAAGGCCAAAAAGCTGGATGAGATTCAGCATGGCATTGACAAAATCGATCTGCTGCAAAGTAAGTATCCGTCAACCCCTAACTCCAATCACAGATTGAGACTGTTGTTCCATCCGCAGATGAGATTCACCTGAAGGAGAACTACGAGATCGAGCTGAAGCGCACGATTAGCGACTTGGAAGCCAAGTGCTCCAAGTTCCAGCAGCAGCACGATCTGCTCGCCAACGAGCGGCTGAGTCTGCAGCGTGCGCTGCAAGGAGCCGACGAGGAGCGACAGAAGCTGCGAGATCAACTGGGTCAGCTGCAGGCGCAGATCGAGACGCTCAAGGGCAAGATCAGCTATCGGGATGGGGAGCTCAGCAAGTTGCAGCTGCAAATTGATCGCATGGAGAAGGAACGTCGACTGCTGCGGAACGATGTGCGCCATGCCCAGCTGGGTCAGCAGCACACCAAGGCGGAGCTGCTGGACAAGCGCAAGGAGAACGATCGGCACGCCAAGTCGCTGCAGGAGGACGAGCAGCGCTTGGCCCGACTGCGCAAGGACGTGGACAATCTGATGAACGAGAAGAACGCGATCAGTGCGGCGCTGACCAAGCGCAACGAGGAGTACGCCAGGCTCCAGCACAATCTGGAGAATCTGCAGACCGCCTACGATCAGACGGAGCGCCAGTGCAACCAGTGCCAGGACGATATGCGTCTGATGGCCGTCGAGATTAAGAATCTGCGCACCGAACGCAATGTGCTGCGTGCGGATCGCGAGAGTGCCGCCGATCTGCGCCAGGAGCTGCTCCAAATGCAGCGCCTGCTGAACCAGGAGCGCATCAAGGCACGCGCCCTGCAGGACGAAATGATGACTCCCATGAATGTGCATCGCTGGCGTCTGTTGCGCGGCAAGGATCCGGAGAAAATGGACCTGCTCGAACGCATTCACATCCTGCGCAAACAGCTCCTATGCCAAAATGTTGCTGCCCTGGAGCAGGAGCGAGCTCTGAACGAGGCCCAACAGCTCTATGTGGCACTCAAGGAGTTCATGTTGAAGCTGCCGAGCCACAGGGTCCAGGCGGAGCTCAACACGGTCAAGGTGGGCGTGGTTATCCGTAGGATAAAATTGATTACTTTTCTTTTGAGAAGCGAGTCCGAAATAGAGTTGGTTTCTCGCGAGCTATACGAAAATATGTCAAACTATATTTCTTTTCCATAAATTCCTTGTGCTTCATATGGTTCTCCATAGTCAGTTTTTCAGTTTCTTTATTCATGTGAGCTATAAGAGACAATAATTGCTTAATCCCATTCAATTTTTGTAGTAATCCTCATTTGTATCTATAATTTGTTCTTTTATACCTTATTGAAGCAAAAAGTTATTCTGAGTCCTCCATGTTCATATTATCTGGTTTCTATCTCCTTTAACTTTGCTCAAGATTTTTAGAAATGTAACTATTTTTGACAATTTTATCCCATCAATACTATATCTCTAAAACTTTTCTTACACGAAGAAAAATTGACTACTATAGAATAGAATAGATTGTCCTCCATTGTCTCATTATTAAACCATTATGTGAATGTTTTTCTTACATTTCTACTAAATATTCAAATTTATTTAATGGAAATCAATATTTATTTATTATAGAATATATTGTCGTCCATGGTCACATAGTATATATTCGTAGTTTTTAGATTTCCTTCAAACTTACTTCAAATTTCGATAAGGATAACTGATAATGAACTATTTAACTTCCCTACCTCTATTTCTGTAAATTCATGTTGAAATCCTCACCTGTTTACTTTTTTCATCCAGTTCGGATATTTTAATATATAGTCTGCCCTATATATCCCTATACATCCAGTTTACTTCCAAAGGGGACTCATCCACCCAAACTATATACAGTGAAAGCTCTAGTCGCGGACAGATCCCTCAGGCGGACATCTCCCATAGCCGGACGATTTTAATAGTCCCAAGATTTTTAGCATGATTTTCAAACAAAATCCGAGCCGGAAGCGGACACGATTTTTTCTAAATTTTTATACAAAACATCTCCCGTAGGCGGACAAAAAACACTTTTTAATGGAGCATAATTAAGTTTAATTTCAAAATTTAGAGAAGACAATTTTGAAGATTTTTTAAAAGTAGATAGAGATTTACCCACAGAAGACAGCTGCTGTAAAATAATATTACTATTCAAAGTGACATTGAACTAAGCGATTCAGGTGAAGAGATAATTGTACAGCCGATTCCTTGACATCTCCAGCAGACGGACAAAAATATTGTATATTGCTCTCCAAATATATCCCCCCCAATAAAAAGTCTCCACTTCGTATTAAAAATATAATCAGTTCGTAATAAATTAAATAGTTTTCATATTTTTTTCATATTCCTCATCTTATCTCCTTGCAGGCCAGCCTCTCCGCCAAGGATCGAAAGCTGAAGGTCCTGATGGCCGAGCTGAGCGCCCGAGAGGCGGGCGAACGCAGCAATGCCCAGCAGCTGGTGGAGCTGCGCGGCAGCCTGGCGCAGACGAAGACGCAGCTGCTGGAGGAGAAACGTCGTAAGCAGAAGCTGCTCGAGGAGCGACAGCTGCTGGAGCAGATGCAGGCGCATTGCTACTCGGCGCCGGCGCAGCTGCCACGCACCCTCGGCGCCGGCTTCAAAGTGATCAGCCAGCTGCTCTAGGGGATTTGGAAGAAATAAATATGCATTCAGCAGAAGCAGAAGTAACAGCTGAGTTTCCTTTGAGTCTTCAAGGCTCATCCAGAGCTTTCTTTGGTCCTAGAGTTGAACTAGCTCTCATCCTTCCAGGACAGCCTCTTCTCTTCCACTGGATGACTAATGGTTTCTCTTACAGTCGCATTAAGCAGAGAAGCCACAGCATCAGCACCTGAGCTTCTGTTTGGGCCGTCTTCGATGTTTCCGGTAATCATGTCGAAGGGCTGCTCGCCCTGGTGCTCCTCCTGGTCAGCGGATATGACGCGATACAATGTGTCGATGACTTCGCTGGACTGCTGCAGTTGCTCCTTTTTTAAGACCTCCTGGAACTCTTCGATGAGGAGATCCCGTGACTTCAGGTCAATCTCATTGATGGCCAGCTCCGCCTGCATGGCGCGCACCTTGCGGCTCTGCCGCTGATTGAGCTGCCGCTGCAGCCAGAGGCGATGAGCGATGCTGCGATCGGGCATATGCTGGAGCTGCTGCTTGAGCGTATCGTAGGCCTTCTTGAAATCCCGCAGCTGATTTTCCAGATTCAGGCGCTCCACGCTCAACTTGATGTTGCGCTTGAGCAGCACCTGAACCTTGCGGATCAGCTGGTATTTGCTGGGATCCCGGGCAACCAGCACACGCCAGCGATGTATGCGATAAGGATACTTCATCTCCTCCGTGAACGCGGCAACGCGCAGTCGTTCATGGTTGAGCTGACGCTCGAGCCGCACCACCTCCTGGCGCATGTCGGCCGTATTGCTGATCGCCCGCTGCAAGCAGACATTGGACATCCGCAGATTGTTGATCTCGCATTTGAGCAGTCGGATGTCCTCCACGCGCTGATTGTATTGGGTGGTGCCGCGGGTCATGGCCAACTGCATCATGGAGACCTTTTCCCGTTGCACTCGCAGCTCGCCATTCCGTCGGACAATCTGCTGGCCCACAATCGACTTGTCCTTGCTGGCCTCGACCAGGCTGCTGGCAACCTTCTTGAAGCGCTTCTCGTCCTGGTCGATGGTGGAGTGCAGCTGCTCGTTGTGCACCTTCAGCTCGGCGAGCTCGCTGCGTATGGTGTGCAACTGTCGCTCCTTGTTATGGATCTCGCTCTGTTTGTGCTTCTGCAGATTGTCCAGCTGATCGATGCGCTTCTTCTGGCAGTTCATCTCCTTCTCGTTGGTGGCCAGTTGCTGGCACAGTTGATTGATCTGAAAGCTGAGCTTCCCATTCAGAATCTGGTATTTCTGACGCTCCCGTGCACACATCTCCATGTTCTTCTCCAGCAATGTCTTGTCAGTGTGCACTCGTTCCATTTGCTTTTTGGCCTTTAGATAGCTCTGATGCTTGCCTTCCAGCTGTTCCTTCAGTTCCGCGATTCTCTCCGACTTCAAAGTCACTTTCGCTGTAAAAATGTGAGTGTGTTTGTGAGAGAGTGTGTGTGTGGGTGTGTGTGTGGGTGTCTACACTTACCCTCAATTGATTCGATTGTCTTGCTCAGCTCGTTGGCCTCCAGTTGGAATTCGTGTTTCTCCCTGTTGAGCTTGTGTATTTGAACATCCTTGTCGTCCAGGTTTTTGTTCGCTCGGTCCAGCAATAACTGCACATCGTGCGTACGGTTCCGTTGTTTCACCAGATCGTATCGCAACGTAGTCATCGCATCGTTCTGACTGGTCAGATCCGCAAGCAGCTTCCTGTGAACCTTATCAGCCTCCTCCTTCATCCGTGTCATTTCATCCAATTTCGCTGTGACCGCCAATAGATTTTTATCGAGCACCGTCACCTCGTTACTAAGAACAGTTCGATACGAATTACATAACAGTTATACTAATTTTCTGCATACTGATTGACTAGCTGACTGAAGAACAGACTGACATGGATTGACTGACTGAATATCTGATTGACGATCGGTTGACTGATGCGAGCATGGGTACTGTTTGACAAGGTACGGATTACTGACTATCAGAATGACTGACAGAATAATTGACTGATTGATTGATTGATTGATTGATTGATTGACTGACTGACTGAGAGAATGATTGAATGACTGAATGATTGGCTGAGTGAATGTTGAATGACTGACTGTATGACTGACTGGTTGACATGAAAAGGATTACTGACTAACAGACTGACTGACAGAATAATTGACTGATTGATTGATTGACTGACTGAGAGAATTATTTAATGACTGACAGTGAATGTTGAATGACTGACTGACTGAGTGAGTAACTGAATGACTAACTGAATGACTGGCTGAATGACTAACTGAATGACTGACAGAGTAATTGAGTGATCGATTGATTGATTGATTGATTGACTGACAGAGAATGATTGAATGACTGGCTGAGGGAATGTTGAATAACTGAAAGACTGATTGATTGATTGACTGACATACTAAGTGAGTGTTGAATGACTTACTGAATGACATACTAAATGACTGATTGGTTGATTGACTGACTGACTCACTGATTGACTGATTAATTGATTGGTTGACTGACTGACAGAGCGAATGGTTGAATGGTTGACTGAATGGCATAATAAATAACTGATTGGTGTATTGGTTGACTGACTGATTGACTGAATGGCTGATTGATTGATTGATTGACTGACTGAGTGTATGGTTGAATGACTTACCGAATGACATAATAAATGACTGATTGGTTGATTGATTGAGTTACTGACTGACTGATTGATTGATTGATTGATTGATTGACTGATTGAGTCAATGGTTGAATGGTTAACTGAATGACATAATGACTAACTGAGTAAGTGATTGACAGACAGACTGACTGACTAACTGATTGACTGACTGACTGAGTTGTCAAATGACAGTGATTGAATGATTGAACGACTGAATAATTGACTGATTAATTGATTGATTGACTCACTGACTGAGTTAATGATTGAATGATTGAACGACTGAATGACTGACTGAAGCTAAGAGTCTTACTAACGATTGTTTGACTGAGTGAAAGTTTGACCATCAGACTGACTCAAATACGTAATGATTGATATTACTAAATATTTCATTGGGTTGATCTATTTTCTATCGAGAGCGATTAATTGTTGAACACATGAGTTAGTGACTAACTCGTTGAGTGACTGATGGTCTGACTCTACACTGCTTGATTGACACTTACTTAAGCAGCACCTCTCGGGACGTTAAGTCTGCATTCTTTTTTGAGAGCTGATGGAATCGTCGACTAAGCAGCGCATATAGATCAGCTTTGCTCTTCTTATCGTTTTGTTGCGCACGAATCAAGCGATCCAATTCGTCTTTTTCGGCTAATAGCGCGAGGTGCGCGTGCTCCAAATTTTTTAGCGTTGTTCTGTGGCGACGATGTTCTTCGTCCATGCGATGATTGATCTTTGCCAAATTGTAGTTCTCATGCGCGAGCCGATTGATTGCGTACTTTAGTTTCTCAGCGACTTGTACGGCATCCGTATATTTTCTCTCAAATAAGCGCAATTCCTGATTGTTTGTGGTAAGGATTTCTATTTCCTTCCGCTGCGTGATTACCTTTTCAGATAGTTGCTCCATATTTGCACGATTCTTATGCTCCATGGTGAACTGTTCTGATTCGGCCTGCTTCAAACGCTGTTGCTGTCTTCTAATCAGCTCTTTATTTTGATCAATAATGCCCTCAACAGAAGACGAATAGTAACGATTTATTTCAAGGCGTTTCTGGTATTCCTTCAGTTCTCGGGCCAAACGATCGCGTTCTGCATAGACAATAGCGCGTATACGTAATTCCTTACTGAGAGAAAGGGAGAGGTATTGATGTAAACTGTAAGACGACTCTGTCTGCTTACGGATGATCCACTTTCCTCAAGTCTAGTAGCTCGGCGTGATGTTTACTTGATGTATAGTCCACGTGAGTATCGCGCAACAGGGATTCTCGATATTCAACAGCATCACTTGTACGCCAGGCCTCTTCCATCGATATGCGCAGGTGTTCCACCAAACATGCAGAATCCATCGATACATCCATGGCCAACTTAAGTTTCTTTGCTGCCGCATGTACCTTCGCTTGCATATCCCGGACTGTGGTCACTTCCTCGAGGTAATGGCCATGCAGCCGGGCGAGAATGTCCACGAAGCGCTTCATCTTGCTGGCCACGAAGGTGTTCAGCGGCACCAGACGATGAACCAGCTCGTAGGATATGTTAAAGAACTTATCGTCCAGATCATCAATCAGATCCAGTTCTGCCGGTTCTACATTGTCTTTGAACTTCGCATCAAAAGTCAGCATTATCCATTGATCGGAAACTGATCCGTCGATGCTTCTCTTTCGGAATCCCCTTCGTTCCGGCATTATCGTCGCTTACGGAATATGAAAGAAAGTGTAACTAATGCAACTGCAACAATCAGTTGCGAATTGCAACAAAAGAAACTAAAGAAAATTGCGAAGAAAAAAAATTAAACGCGCTTAAGAAGAACAGAACGAACTGAATTAAAGTGTAAACTAAATTGTAATCCTCAAAAAACAGTTCTTAAGTTTTTCTCTTCGAATTTACTGTCAGTGGAGTTATATTCAAAACGTTTTTATACGCTAAAATGATATAGGTATATCATAATATAACATCTCTATCAACCTTTCAGTTATTTACTTCTTCAATACATAAATATTACCAAAATAATGAGTACGATATTAGATTAAATAGAGATATTAAAATCTACGAAAATATTTTAAAAGATTTTAACAAGAAACCACAAACTCATTTATCTATTCTAAACCTCACTCAACAAGTGATATAGGTATATCAAAATATAACATCTCTATAAACTTTTGTTATTTACTTCTTTAATACATAAATATTACCAAAATAATGAGTACGATATTAGATTAAATAGAGATATTAAAATCTACGAAAATATCAAAAAATATTGTAAAAGATTTTAACAAGAAACCACAAACTCATTTATCTATTCTAAACCTCAACAAGTAAGCCACATCAAATTGTTTTAATTATTTCTTTTTATTGATTTAAGCAAAATATGGTTTATATATTTATTATTAAATTCAATATATAGTTTCATTTCTTTTGTTTTTGTATTTATTAGTTTTTTTATTTCAAGTCAGAAAAATATATATATATAGGCATATATGTATTATTTGTGTAAAACTGTGTTTTATTAGGGTTCAAATCAATTTTCCACTAACTTATAGAATTGTTTAACATAAAATGGATTTCGTATAAAGTAAGAACAAAATAGTCGATGTATTCCGACTATAAATATTTATAAGCCTTGTATATAAAGTAAATGATATTAGATTAAATTGTTAATAAACTTTTTTTTTGCGGACAGTTGACTCATTAATCAAATATATAGTTTTTTTGGGCTTTTTACAGGGCATATAAATAACAATAAATCACAATAATGTTTTTTTTTTTGCAAATTTTTGCTAGAATTTATGTCTATTCTTCTGCTCAGTTTGCTGCGCATACTACAAAAATATATATACATTATATGTTCTAGAATCTAGATCTTAAACGTGACAGAACGATTTCAATTAAAAAGCTACGATCCGTTGCGCATCGAATGCAGTCCCAAAACCGAAAAAGATCTACTTGAAATGCAAATCATCATCTGACATAGACATACATTTAAATGTGTACATATGTGTGTGGGTGTGTCTATATATATTATATGTAGCATTGATATTTATGATATGAGCTGAAAGCATATGTTTACAATTAGGTTTACGAATGGTATATATATATCTATGTATATATATATAGTTATATGGATAGTTGCGTATAATACATAGTTCGAAGCTTTATTGTACAGTTTAGATAACGACTCTCGATTGGTCAATTTGTTTAAAATAATAAATTTGTCGGTTTACCTTATATATATATCAATCGTATACACGCTATAGTGTATAGCCAAATATATATATGTATATCTGATTCTTTTTATATGTAGGAATTGGAAATCTTTTGCGCACGTCTATTAAAGTAAATAAAAACGAAAACAATTTTGACAAACGATTGCGTTTCACAGTTTTGCTTTTCCTTCCCATGGGCGGGCACCAATTTTGGAGTTGGGCACATATTTGGTCTCGGCGTTCGCAGCGCCAATGGCCACTCCTAAGAGGCACTCGCTGCCTGCGGTCTGCTCGCCTGGCTGTGCGCCTGCGACGGTTGCGGCGGCGGCCGAGAGGAGCGCACCTCACGCACGTAGCATTCGCGACAGACGCGCACAGCTTTGGTCAAACCGTATTTGGGCAACGGAGCGGATGCATTGGAGCAGACGCCACAGAAGACGCCTCCGCAGTTGCGACAATGATGACGTCGCCGGAAGGCTGTGAATGGCGTCTGGCAGGACATGCAACGCGGCGCCTTGCCATCGGGTATCCAGGCAGGTGGCGACATCGTGGTTGCTGTTGCAGCCGTTGTCGCTGCTGTTGCCGTTGTGCCAATGGACGAGTTGCTGTGCAAACGCATTCGGCTGCCACTGCGCGTGCTTATGGGCGAATTGTGCTCCGAGCTGGAGCTGCTTGAGGAGGCGCTCGAAGGGGAATTGCTGCCAACGGAATTGTTTCGATGCCGCTGCATTTGAAGCTGTTGCTGCTGCTGTTGTCGTTGTTCCTCGTGTATTGTGTTGCTGGTGGCTGCCTCCTGATCCCCCAAGCTGCGACTGCGCGCCACATGGTTGCGTGTCGTTCCAATAGAACTGTTGTTGTTGTTGTTGTTGTTGCCACTGGCCAACTCTATGGTATTATTGCGCTGCATTGCTGCACCGGCCGAATGGCGGGCAGCCGTGTTGCTATTGTTGAACACATTGTCCAGCTCTGGATTGACCTCCTCGGCTGAGTAAATGCTTTGATTGGAGCCGGCGCTTTCCTGTATCACATCATTCTCGGAGGCACGAAACTCGAATAGCTCCGATTCCTTTGTCTTTTCTGGTATATCAATGTCCTCCTCCTGCGACGAGGACATATTTATAAGGAACACGCTGCGCAATATCTGGCGCAGATCAGAGGCAAAGTTCGTCTGCAGCTGATCGGCAACGCCGGCAATGCAAACAAACAGACGATGCAGCAGATTCTCAGTGCTTCTGCAGGTTAAAATTAGAATGGATTAGTCGAAACGATATTGGAATATACCAGCTGGACACTCACTTGAACTTCAGGCGAGCCGTCGTGTTGCGCATGGCCAGCGACACATCGTCGGAGAAGGATGAGGCATTGCTAGAATCGGCGCTAGCCGGGCTATGGTAAACTGCTGGCGGCTCCACATTTACTGTGGACTCCCAATGCTCCTGGCTGCAACGTTTGCGTGCGCTCCGATTTGTGCGATGTGGGTGCGTCTGATGATGATGATGATGGTGATGATCGGCTGGCTGAAGTCGCTGCTGTTGTTGCTGCTGCTGCTGCTGCTGATGATGATGAGAATGATGATGGTGGCGGTGATGATGATGATGATGGTGACTATGACTGTGCCGATGGCGATTGCTGTTGCTGCTATTGCGTATTGAGTTATCGCCATTTGGCGTCTTGATTGTCGTCTGCTGATTGCTGCTGGGCGCCTGCTCGTTCTCGCTGCTGCTGCTGGGCAAACGCATCCGCTGTAGCGTGCGTCGTGCCGCCAACATGGCAGCACTCGTGCTAGGCTCGTCTTGCTGCTGCTGTTGTTGGTCTTCCTGCTGCTGGTCATCAGTTTGCTGGTGCTGCTGCTCTTCTGCTGTTGCATTGCCAAACTCATCGTCTTCGCTGGCCACGAAGTTGTCCGTGAGTGGCAGTTGTTGCGGCTGAAATAGATTGCCCAGATTTGTGTTGGGTATCAGATAGCCAGAGGCACAATCGGCAGCTGCCACAATGGCCTTCAATTGCGCCTCAATATAGTCATCCACTTCGTCATTCAAATCGTCCTCATCGCTATCCAGCATGCCAACCTCCTCCTCCAAATCCTCATCATCGTCATCTTCGTCATCCTCATCGCTCCAGTTGGCAGGCGGATTTGTGGACGTTGTTGCCGCCGATGAGGTGGATGCTATGGAGTGCGAGGGCGTGGGCGAGGGCGCTGGAGAGGCTGTTGGCGTGCTGCCTGCTGATAGCGACAGCATGGACGGAGAACGTGCGACTGTCTCTTGGGCTCCACTCCCACTACTGCTGTTGTTGTTGTTGTTGTTGCGATGATCCACCAGGCGCTCCACGGCTTTGTGCGTGTTTGTTGTGCTGGTTTTCGCGCTGTTGCTGCCGCTGCTGCTGGAGTTGTTGTTGTTATTATTATTGTTGTTGTTGCTGCTGCTGGTGTTGTTGTGCTCAGGACTAGGCGCTTCTATGCTGCTGGAGCCTAGTGGCACCTGCAAATGTAAGGAAGTATTAAATAAAAGCGAACAATGAAAAAGCAGCAAATATTTCTTACCTTCGTATTGATCTCCTCATTGGTGCACAGCAGCTTCTCCAGCTGATATAGCTCCTGTTTACTTAGGTTGCGCAACAGATCTCTGATCTTAATAAGTATTGTGCGAAATGGACGAAACATCTCGGAGAGCTCATCGCCCGGCATATCCATATTAAGCGGACCCTTCGCATAGACAACCAGCCCAGCCACAATAGCCAATCGGGGTATGGAGAACATTAGACCCGGATCGAAGGCATCCACCATGTCCTGATCGAGTAGCCCGATCTTCAGAGCACGCTGCAGCGTCTCCGAAAAGAGAACTCCAATCCATTGCTGCATTTCGTATTCGTGGCGCGACTTTACGGGCACCATGGCGCTCACGTAACTCAGCTCGAACTCGGCAAATAGATGATCGAAGATCTTCAGACTCTCGTAAAGCTGCTCGGTGGTCGAGTCGTTGAAGTCCAGATGCAGCGTCTTGCTGTTGGGCACATTGTTGCGCAGGCATTGATCACGCAGCAGGACGCGCACATTGCCCAGACTTTTGGTAACGGCTTGCGCCAGTGGGCGCATCTCTTTGCTCTCCGATTCCCGATTTAGGATTGAAGATCCAGCGGCCAGACACTCGGCACCGAACCACAGCTGGCCGGCTAGATTCTCCTGCAGCACTTCCTCTGGGAATTTGGCGCGAAAGGCGCGTGCATCACGCTCCTCGCCCAGCAGCTCCTCCATGATCAAATTAGTTATGGCCAGCACTTTGTCCTGTTATAGAAACACCAATTAGTTAAAGCTAAATAACGAGAGGTGTTTCACACACTTACCTGATTCTGTCGCAGTCTGCTAACCAGCCGCGTACAACGATCCGGCTCGGCGCGTCCATCAAAGCTGTCCAGCTCACTGGCCACGGCGGTCAACGAACGATCGGCATGGTAGAAGCGTGCCAGCAGGGATTTGTCATCAGCCTGCAAGATAGAACGAGAGCAAAAATTATTATTATTATTATTGTGAAGGGTGTTAATAAATGGAATGGGATGATTTTAATGATTCATACCAACTACGTTGCCATTTCATGCATTTTACAAGGGTTTCAACACGTAATATAGCAATCGCAGCTGAGGTGAGTAACTCAGGTCTTAAGCTATCTTTCAAGCTAAAAGTCTACAGTGCACGTTTGATATGATTAACGATATCATTAAAAATCATTAAAAATACATACTCTTGACGCAAACTTAAAAAGCTTTTTTTATAAAATGATTTATTTATGTTATT
Organism: Drosophila gaucha; assembly: GCA_035045545.1. Classification (NCBI taxonomy): domain Eukaryota; kingdom Metazoa; phylum Arthropoda; class Insecta; order Diptera; family Drosophilidae; genus Drosophila; species Drosophila gaucha. The sequence goes on along the minus strand of JAWNOY010000025.1, from coordinate 2,694,704 downwards.
AAACATTTGTATACATATATGCATACATACATAAGTCTCAAATCCCAAGATTCTATTGTATTCAAAAAGAGATTTTTTAGTTTTATACCAAATTTAATGTGTTAAATGTTTTTTTTAGATTTATTATTATTTATTTGTATTATTATTTTTTTTACATGTGCTTTTTTTTACATATGTGTTCAAATAATTTAAATCTTGTTTTGCTTTTTCAATTCTCATTTTAAGTCCTTAGCTTTTTCATTTTACAACATCAAACTCAAACTGCTTATTATTATCATTCAAATTTATTATTATTTTTTATTTTTATATAGCACTCATAAAAAGTTGAAATAGGATTTATGGCTTGATAATAGCACGATATATTGTAATAACGTAAATTACGATATTTATAGTGCTTGCAAAATGCGAGTTTATTTTGTCATCTATAAATCAATATTACAGCTGACTTGTGCTAGATCACGAGGGTTCATTGTTGCTTAAGAGTTGAATCAGAGAACAAACGCTATATTTATTAGCATTATCTCTTAAGTTCTTTGTTTAAAACAAATGCTCAACTGCGCCATATTCTAAGTTAAGGCTACAAATAAATAAATTAAATTTATAAGCCAACTGATTTAGATATGTGTTAGTTTATTTTTTTATTAAATGCGCTAATTAAATTAATTTATTATTCGGTTTTTTTTCGAGCTATCAAAACTGAAAAGCTGCAGTTGAAACACTTTCAGAGAGCTGATTCCGCTCTCTTACTATTGCTCTCTCTCTCGCTCTCGCGCTCTGTTTGCTAACAAGTTAACGGCAGCTGAACTTGTTTAATTTTTGCTTTGCACCTTTTCTTCCCCTGACTTTTGCTTTATTTATGCATTTGTGATCTGTTTAAATATGAAATAAAAAGCGGCCGAGAGAGAGGGAGAGAGAGAGGGGCAGCAGCAGAGCTTAAATGCTAAATGCGTTGGAAGGAAACAGAAATATACGAAATGTGTTTATTATAAAGACAAACACACGTTGACTCCGCACAAACTGCGCAGTTCGACAAGCCAACTCAAGGGGAGCAGCTGGGGATGGGGTTGGGGCAGACGGGGCGAGCCTAAAGCAATTGCAAAAGTTTTGCGTAAAAACGAAAAACCCAGCAAAAATGCTTTAAGGGAAAATCAAGCAACAACAAACAGCGCCATCTATGACAGAGATAGCTTAATTACCACGTTTCCAGTCTATTTTCCAGTGAACGCCAGCGAATGACCAAAACAAATAAAAAATGTGAAACAATGGAAAATGAATCACGCGCGAATCGATGAATGTGGTAAATGTGTATGGAAAACGTATAAAATGAAGTTAACGAAATATGTGTGTATGTATGAAAAAATAAATATAATAACTTTGAACCGAAAGCGAAACAAAACTCAATGCCGACGTCAGCGTCGGCGTTGTGGTTGTTGTTGTAGTTGTAGTTGTTGTTGCTACAACATGTGGCAATTCCATTTGTTTACACAACAATTAAACGTGCAATAAGCGAAACATTGTGTGTGTGTGTTTGTTGGTCTCTTAACTTTCGGTTCTTTGGGGCCATATTTTAGGTTTGAGCATTATGTCTAGTATTTATGTATGCAAGGCCGTGAGTAAATAGTTCAATGACTGTCGCCACACAAGTTCTCGCGCTCTCGCTCTCCCTCTCTCTCTCTTTGCTATTGGTCAAAAAGCGACGTCGCAGTTGATCGGCCATTTGTTGCTTAGCGCCAGATTTATTATGGCCATTTACTTGATGCTTAGAGACGTGGCATTGCGACACTGCGCAACACGTTTCTCGACTTGGCCACAGCTTTAAACGTCAATCACATTTGACTGATAAAGTGCGTACATCAAAGCCAAGACTTTCATTTGCTGGCAATGACCGACCTCGAGCTGTCCGCAGCAAATCCAATATGAATTATTTAATTGCACTCAACGTTTACATTAACTTAAATACACAAATCGCAATTGTAATCAAGAAGCAGAGAAAAGAGTGCCTCGGGCGGAACAAAGAGTAAATCGTAAATAATTAATTAAATATTCCAAAAGCGTTGTTTCAGCCAACATTAATTGTCGTTAGGGACAGCTTATGCCGGCTAAGGCGCCTTCAAGGATACATTGTTATACACAATAAATGTTAAATTTTTAATGAGCCATGATATTACAAAGTTTAACTTATTTATAATTGATAAAAGCCAAGTTACAGTGAAAACCCTGCTAACGAACAGCTGTCTATAGTACTGTTGCCAAATCAGCTTTTTTTGCGTCAAGTCTGGCTTTTTTGAAAGTCCAATTGCGGGAAAAATTCCAAAAACCGATTTAGCTGTTTTTAATTTAACTTAATATTTGCATGATTTCTTATAAAACTGAGTACAAAATGTGAAAATTTAAGTAAAATTTTTGCGGTAAGCAAAAAAAAAAGTTTGTCAAATTAATATGCATTATTGAAGTCCTAGCAAGAAATCAAGAAATTGCTTATCAACAAAATTTTTTTTCCTACATATACAAAATTTTCTTTGAAAATTTAGCTTTTTTTCCAGCTTTTTCCTCCGCAAACTTCGCTTTTTTTTGCGTCTCTTTTTCCTTGATCTAACTTTTTTTGCTCAACAAAGGCCTATAGCAAAAATTACAGAAATTTGTAAGTCAATAAAATGCATGGGAACACGTTTAAAATTTTAAAGTAGTATCAACTAGGGAACAAATTCACATTTCTGCAATCTGGCAACACGCAATAGTTGCAGAGACAAACAAGTTAAGTTGGCTGCGACTGTGTTTGCTTAGTGCAATTACTGAGGGTATTCCCCCATTTCCCTAATGCGATTTTGATTGCAAATAAGCGTCTATTCGACAAACAAGATAACGAACGGAAAGTAATGTGAATATTAGTTTAATTTAAACAGCAGCTTGTTTTTTAAATATTTTTCGTTATGTCAACATATGTTTAGGAATGTTAAATAAATAAAAATCAGCATAGGTTAAAATGAAAGCAAACGTTATATATCTATATCTTTATATAAGTATATGTAAGTCTCTAAATATAAATACTATTTTTTTAAGTAATGCACCGAAATTCGGAGTTGTTGCCTCAACTGGTTTGATTGTGTTTTATCGCAGTAACAGCAAAAAAGAAAGCAATATTAATAAATTAAATGTGAGTAAGCGAATCGAATGTTGCTGATAACACGCTCACACACACGCACATACTCACACACATTTACGGTCATACTTATAGTAACCATATCAAAAACTCAGATAGCCAAGTTTTTGTGTGTGAATGCGGGCCGAGGGTGAGCTGTTGCATGTCGATTGGAAAATAATATATACCATCATAGGCATTAGGCTAACTTCGATTGTTCCTATGGAAGCTATATAATATAGTGATTCGATTTGGCCTATGCCAAGTAAGATACTGCCAACTATAGAGAGACGAGCGTATAAAAGTTTAGTTTACATAGAAACAGTTAATCTGTTCAAGAATGTATATAAAAGTTGGATAAAACTCATTTCCTTTCATGAAAAAAACAAACTTTAATGAATATATTTTGAATGTCAAAATGTTCGTCAATGAATTTTTTTGGGCAACAGCAGTTGTTAAGGACACGATTGCAGACGTCACTAGGCAACAACCTCGGCGCAGCAACAGGCAACTGACGACTGGCAATTGGCACAGATCCTTGAGCCGCCCGGGACAAGGTCGAGGACGAGGACGAGGACAACGCTACGATAGAAGCAGACGGGCTTGAAAATGCAGTCACACAGTTGTATCACCTTGACTGACCTGAGCTGGAAAAGTAAATGAAAATTTAATTGCACTTGTGACTGGCGCCAAGTCGACTGCGATTCCCCTAACAACACGAATCTGCTATCTATGGACGCACTTGACATTGAATACACGCCGTGAGGTCGCATCTTTTCTGGCACTCAATCAGAATCGGTTCATCAATTGGGAAATAAGAGAATGCTAGCAATTGAAAGCCTTGATTACACACAACAACAAGAATGCGATTGCGAATGCGAATGCGAATACGATTGTGAATGAGGTGGAGACCCAATGTTAACCCCATAACATGACCTTCTGATGAGCACGACTATATATATATATATATATGTGTGTAACTGAACGATTTTATAATAGAAATAAGATACCGTCTGTGCTCGTCCCATGATGCGGCACCTGCCACGGTTAATTGGCAATTTGCAATTTGTGTTTGGGAGTTAGATTGAGGAGAGGTTTGACATTTTCATTTTTCCTATTGATTGATTTATCAATTGAATCTAATTGCTGCACAATTTATAACTAGAATAGTGTCAAATTTAATAGAGCTGCGAAACGGTGAGAAAATTATCAAGCAACTAACAGCTGTTCTAGACGGCCCCAAGTTCACGATAATTGCCGCCAGTTATCAGCAACTATACTATATATAAATATATATATAAATTGTATTGATTTTCCTTTATACTCAACAAAAACAAAGAGCTTCAAATTTAGCACTAGAAATCGGCACACAGCACTCGAAAAATGCCAAACAGAGATAATGTTGTGGGGTTTTTGCCTTTAGAAATTGTTAGCAGGTAGTTCGCCATAAAAATATAAAAGTTACTAAAAACAAACAGCAAACAAAATGCGTTGCGAATTAACAGCAACACAAAAAATAATAATAATAATAAATATGAAAGTTGAATCACAATTAGAAGAGGAAAATCGAAAAACTTAATAAGAGTTATAATATATCATAGAATAATTTATTAATTAGAGATATATGCAATGGATATATATCAAAGGTGGTGCCTTCAACTAGAGATGGGTGTCGGGATCAGGATTTTCGGGACCTGCAATTGTCACGAAACAATTTTCAGGATCGGGCGGATTGGAAGAGATTCTAAGAAAGTCTGGGACGTTCGGATAAGTGCTTGATTCCGACATCATGGTAAGATATGCGCTGAAACCCGCGGGATTCTAGAGATACCCGTTTGAAACCCGGGGGACTCGAAAATATCGATCCCGACGCCCACCTCTGCCTCCAGAAAACTCAATTTTAGCTCTAATACTTTCCAAGATCGACCCACTCATATCTAAAAGCTACATCATCTCTGCTGCAGATCCTAATAATCCTAATAAAATTTACTTTACTTTACGTATTTAGTTTATTTAATAAAACCAATATACCCCTAATTTCCTTTTTCAATGAGTATAGCGTATAAATTTCGTTTTCAAGCTGAGTGCGTTTGTTTATTAACTCGAGCTTTAGCCAAATTCTGTATTCATATAGAAAGCCATAAGGGATATTAAGTATGTTTTCCCAGAAGAGTTAATAGAATTGGCCATATCATTTGCTCATGTTATACAAAAGGCTATATATGCCAAAGCCAGGCTAATTGCTTCTAATTACGATTGTGCTCAATGAGAGCTTTCGAGGCATTAAGTTTACTTTGCAATTAGCTTAACTGGCATTAAATGTCACGCAAGCCCAAATGAAATGGAATTAAATATATACATATATATATATATACATGTATGTATATATATAAATGAATATTTATTTTCACTTTCGATAAAACAGGCAATGCACGAAATTGTATTGAACGTAAAAATAATTGTGAAATTGTCGCCTTTGGCAATGGTGTCAATTATTGGGGATACATTGGGCCCCAAGCAAGGGAAATGAGCGCAATTTAATGAGGCGCCAAAATGTGAGTCATGGCCAAACGAATTATATAAATAAAATGATAATCTCTATATGCAAACATATATGCACGAATGCACAGCAGTCAGTCAGTTAGTCACGGGTAGCTCCTACTACAAAAGCTTTTACAAAAGCAACACAAAACACGACACAAGTCACATTTATAGGCACAACAATCTCTTGTTCATTCTGATTGCAAAAACAAAGGCACAAATATATAAAAGAAGAATTAATAAAAGACAAAAATATCATAAAGAGTCAAAAGAGAAAAATGAATTGAGATAAGTTTTAGCATCATTATTGAACTGAAAAGCAACAACATTAAAAACAACAAAGAAGATTTGTGTATTTTTGACAAACTTTCGTATCATCAGTTATGAAATATAGTGTTCCGATTTAAAGTTGTTGCAGATACTTCCTCTTACTGTTCCTACAGACAAAGTGAGTTTTATATAAAGTTGATACTAATTGAGTATATAAATATATGTTCATTCATTCATTCAGTGACAAAAATATAATACCCTCTATAAGGGCATAAGCAAAACGTTAATGCCTTTGACGTTTTATTTCCGGGCAATTTGTAATGCATTGCCTCTCTGGATTGCGAGTGCATTCAACTTGCAAAAATATAAATTAAAATTATAAATTCCTTTAGTACTCTCAACACATAAATTGCCGATTCCGGTCCGAAGTAAAACGGAAGTTAACTCTCGTCTCGTTTCGGGTTCTGTTTTGATGCAACTTTCAACGAGGTGGCAACGCCCGACAAAAGTGCCAAAACATTAAACATTTTATTATGTCACAATTTATTCAATTTGTTAACAAATAAAAGGCTACATTTGCATACGGCAAGAGCTGGAAAGCGAAAGAGAGGCAAAGAGAGAGGAAAGCAAAACAAACAAACTAATGCGGAAGAAGCGACAACAGGCCCAACACACAAGCACGGACGGCTGGCTATAAAAGCCATTCCAATAAATTGGATAATAATAGCCGAGACGCGCCCGGGCCCCGGCTAGGTCGATTACAACTGGGCTGACCCGATTACATATTCATGGATCGAGCCAAGGCGAGTTGATGTAACCGTTCCGTCATTCTTATGTCATTTGTTTAATCTTATTTAAATTTGATCAGAGCCAATCTTAAGTTAAAGAAAAATAGGAAATTTAGATTTACTATATATATATCTAGAAAGTATAGAGAGACTGAGAGTATGTTTCTTCTGGAACTACTATATATCCAGAAGGGTATTCAATATTCGATATATAAAGCATAATCATAAATTACACACATATCACATAGTTTTCTTCTTATCGCTCACATTTTTGTTAAATACTTCTTTAAAAGTATCAATCTATTAAGTCGTATGGAATTTACTCAACAATTGTAATCCATAATGCTTTATCGGATTCGCATTCCGAGAAGCTCACGCAAATAGAATGATATGAAAAAGTGACATCAATTTCATATCTATATTATATATATATAATATAAAATTAACTTTTTTTTTTATTAAAACATTAAAATGATAATTTGTTTTGAATACCAAGTTAGGAAGTTATCCAAAAGCTTAAGGGTTGGGTTTAGAGATATATATTATATTAGTTATAAATAACTCAAGTATTCAGACACACACGGCTTTAGAGAGATATATTATATTAGTTATAAATTACTCATGTAGTAATATAACTATATATAACACATAGTAATATAACTATGTGACATTTTCATTAAAATTTCCTTATATAAAACAACAATTTACTTTATATTATGATATATTATATTAGTTCTAAATCACTGATGTATTCCGATGTACAAGCCTTTAGAGTAACATAACTATTTGACATTTTCATTAATATTTCCTTATAATAAAACAAAACCCACTTTTTCAGACATTCCAGCTTCCTAGAAAGCTAAAGATTTGCAAGCCTGGGTCAAAAACCGGGTTAAATCAAACATTAACTGGCTCAGGGGCTGCCCACGGACCTATTTTGTTTATAAAGCAACGCTTTATGCTCTGTCTGTAGGCGCCACTGTTTGTCATGCCATGTGAAGATAAACCGCAAACGCTTTCACTTTTTTTCTTCCTCTAGTTTTTAGTAAGCCCAACGTGTGGTGAGGTTAGAGTGCACGCTACAGAGCGCTTAATCATTCGATATGCGTTGTCCGCACTCGGAAGTGTCGACTCGCTAATTGAATAACCAGCGCGATTCTCAGTTGGCAAGCGAGTCGTGTACAGTGAGTGGGTGGGGGCAGCAGTTCCAGTTTCGCAGCTCCAAATGGAGCTCCTCCTCCTCCCGACCCCCTGCCCGTTCTCCATTAGCTTTCGCATCTCATTGATATGCCGGGCTGTGCGCGTGGTCTTATGCAACAGCTGACGCTTCGAGCTATTGATAAGCGGTCTCTGTAGGGCAGACTCTCGACTCTCTAGGCTAGCCTAGGCTCCATCGACTCGGCTTGTTGGGATTAGGTAATAAATGTGTGAGTGAGTGCTACAGTGGCTATTCGAAAGTAGGAGATTGGCTGCCGGCCAGTGCATTGCACTGCTCGCAATGCAGACGACGACGACGACGACGACGACGACGCAGACGACGACGACCGCGACGAAGACGCAGACGACGATGCGACGAGATCGATTCGATGTGAATGGTGAAAATTTCACCGCTTTTACTTTTCCCATTGCACACGGTCAGCGGTCTGCTTAGCTATAAATACATACAAACACATGCTATATATATAGATATATATATCTTCTTTTTTTTTTTCGGTTGGAAAATGTTGCTGTCAGCACGTAAACCGTAAACGTAATAATTGACATATTGGCGCAGACAACGCTGCGCCAAGCCACCTGCAGAGGATGCAACAGTCTAGTGTTGTTAAAAGGGGGAGGGGAGAGTAGGGGGCTTTCGCCATATGGCATATTTAGTATTTATTATATTGTAACATTTTCCGTTTGTAATCAGTTTCCCCAAATTAAGGCCCAACTAGACAGCAGTCTGAGTGAAATGCTCTTTGATAACAGAGAGTTGATAAGCTGATAAGCAGCTAAGCGCATTGACAATAAATACGGTAACTTCAAAGCTTGATAGGGTTTTTTCATACTTTTAGAAATCAAAATTTGTGTTCTACTATAGATAGTTAAACCTGCTGAGCGTTACCAACAGATTGACTTACAAAAAGTCATAAAAACCAAAAAACTAGCATAACTTCCGTTAACTACACAACTTTTGTACTTGCGCACCCAACTTAACAAACACATTAAACAAAATCGTGTTGCCAGATCGTGGCTGAACATTAAAATGAACTAACTTTAATAAATCTTGTTAAATTTCCTTCTTTTTTGTCATAAAAGATATTTTACAACTAGTTAACTATCTTCCATAAATTATTGCGCTTAGCGCACATTAAACACAACTCGTGTTGCCAGATCGTTGCAACAAACTATAAATTATTTAGCATTTGTTTTATTTGTTTTCATCTTGAAATACATCATATTTTTAGATACAGCTCAGTTATGGCTAACAAGCTTATTTAAAAAAACTCATTAAAACGTGTTGCCAGATCGTTGCCAGAAATTACAATCTCTTCATATTTTTTGCTGAATTTTCAGTTGCTTTTCACTCCTTTTACTTTTTTCTTTTTATATGCACAATGCTGCCAGATCAAGCTCTCACACAATTGCAGGTCTGGCAATGCACTCATGAAAATGTCATGAAAAGTTAGACAACCGCAGCAAAGTTAACAATCTCCCATAGACTAGACAGCTTTCGTACCTTCCATTATCGCATTATATACAAGATTTATGTAGATTATGGCAACAAATTGCAGCCAGGCCAATTAGCAAGGCCTAGGCTCTCTCAGAGCTTAATATTTTCACCCGTCAATCGTAACTCGTAAATTTCCGATTAAACATTCACACTCTGTTAATTTGTTGTTGTAGGCAATACATTTTCTAAAGTACCCTAACAAGCTGGCCTTCATTCGCTCAATCACATTAAGCAATTCAACAATTCATCAATTCTCAGAGCGGTTATCACTTGTTTATTACAGCTTGGGCCGCATGTGCCACAAAGGGCGCCCTAAACAGCGCATTAAGCGTACTCACACACATACGTATCAATATGTATGTGTAGGTGCACACTATTAACAAATTGTGTATTCATTTTCATAGTTCCCAATGGAAAAGTCACAAATACGTTGTATTTTTTACTTGTTTATTCATATTCCGAGCAAAAGTTGAATTTGATAAGCATGTAACGAACATTAAATACCCTTACAGGCATATGACTGATGTACGACATAGTTTCTTGTCTAATCAAAAAGTTTATAAAGATAAGAAAAACTTGTAATTGTACACTTTGTATATACATATGTATTAAGTACAGTTAAAGTGTTTGATAAGGAAATCTTTGGAAAGAACTTATTTTAAATGAAATATATATACGTACTTCTTTTTGCTGATTGAAACTTGTGTTAAGTAAATCGGAATTAAAAATATATTTACTTATGGCAATAAATCTTCTTCAAAGCGTTTTACTCTTAGTGAAATATTTGCTTCCCTCAATTTAAGTGTATTAAGATTTCATTGCACAAATAAAATGATTAAGCCGCATACCAAATACTTTCCACAGATAAAAATCACGTGCAAATCATTTGGGATAAGCACAGTTCAGAGAATTAATATAAACGATATCCAAGTGTTTTTCACTGAAATACTTATGAATAGCTTCAATCAAATGCGTGCATTTATGAGTATTAGTGTATGAGCTTGTGTGTGTGTGTGTCGTAATATTCAGAGAGCATTTTCTGGCCTTTGCTAGAAGCAGACCCAAATGGGGCCAACTAAAACGAGCACAGAGCAAAAGTTGTTAACAGACGGCGTCAACAGTGGCACATGTCAATATGGCCCAAATTTTATGAGCCAATGGAGAACAGGTTGTTGTTGTTGTTGTTGCTGCTGCTGTTTGTGGGCACGCGCAACAGGCCGCGTCCGCCATTCACTTGATGACAAAGACATGCACACACACACACACACAGGCAGCTAAGTTTACACACAGACACGGAGACTGTTGCAGTCGCTGTCGGTGCGGTTTAACGGTGCGTATGCGCATCGCACTCATTCATAAAGACTATTTGTAGTTGTTTATTACATATAAGTGAATGCACTGTGAGAAATATGAGACTATATAAGTGACATTCGTTAGAGCAAGACGTCTATAGTACACAGTAATAAACTTTATTATTTATTTTAAAATTTTATTTATTTAAAAGAATATTTTTTTTTTTAAATTTCTATGAAAAAAAGAGACTTTAAAATGTTGTATTTGTATTTGTTTATACTACTTCATAATTTTATTTATTTAAAAATATGTATTTATTTCATTTTAAATTACTATGAAAATAATATTTAAGATTTTGTATTATAAAAGTTTATATTACTTCATAATTTGACATTCTATGTATTTTGGAATTTTCTATTGTATTTGAAACGAGTGTAAAACAGTCGGAAACACCCACATTAGATTTTTGTTGTCTCTATAACAAAATTTTTTTAAATGTATAAAGCGATATTCGTCAGCTATGTCAATGTTAGTAATAGTTTTTTTGAGTGCATAAAAAAGAGAGAAATTATTGTCGTGTGTGTAATTATAGTAGTCGTGGCACTGTCATTACCAATATTAACTACACAATTAGCAACTGTACTCTGCCACGGGTGTTTGGTATTTCATTTCTTTGCACTTCAGTTTTATTTACATACTTCCTCAACATAAAACGCGACTTTTAAAGTTTTGCTCGCATTTATTTTTTACTTTTTCTACATTTTTTTTGCTGATATTTTTATTGGGTTAAGAAAGCGTTACGAAATGAATTTTCAACAGGCAATCGCGTCATTTTTGAGAGTGTCATGCATTTCGACCTCCGAGTTACAGCTTTCTATTGCTGTCTCTTTCTATCTCTTCCATTATGAGCTTTCTTTGGGGCCACCGAGATTTATGTCAAAAATGACTGTTAAATGTTTATATTTTTTAATTTCATTTTTCTTTGTAGTTTCTTATTGTAATTGTTTGCCATTTTGCCTGCTCATGTTTTTTTCTTTGCACAAGCCGTAATTCGTGGCAGGCAGAGTTTACTGTGTTAATGGTCGCTTTGTGCTGATGGGGCGTACTTAAGTGTTTTACCCTTGCAACATACTCCGAATGTAGAGAAACCCAAATAATTATGGAAAAATTACAAAAAATTAAACAAAAAAAAATATATATATATACATGTATATAATTATATTACATACATAGGTTATATACATAACCTATGTATAAATACAAACCAAAACTTTGATTAAATATACATTTTTAACACCAAATAATTCGGAAAAAATGATCAGACTTTAATGGGTTTGGCTTATGTTTTAAATACAATTTAAACTTAGTTCTACATTTGAGATTGAAAAAACTTCGATTTTGTTTAGTAACAAAAGTTTTCTAACTGCAAGGTCTATAAAACATAGCTGTCCACTTAATAAACCCCTCTAAAAAACAACGGCAGCCTGATTTCACTTTTAATAACTCGTTTTTTAAGCTCTAAAACCATTCAATGCCAACTTCAATCGAGTTAATGACGCACAATTGTTTTAGACACGCAAAACTCCCAAGAACAATTCAAATGTCATAAAGAAACAACAAGAAAATAGACAAGCTATAAGGCAATATAAAAACGTATAGTATGGATAATGAGGGAGCTGAATAAAATTGCAAATTGCGCTTGTTTCGCATTCCGTGTTTCATAATTATATGAACAACAGGTAGCAGGCGTGTTAAGACTTTGGGATAGGAGATAGGTGGGTAGGTATATATATATATACATATATCTATTCAGATACTATATATGCATGTAAATATACGCGGAAATTCAGATACACATGAACTTATACATATATAGATAAATAAATAAGCCATGTGTAAACACACCTCAAATAATTTGCATACATGTATATAGAATAAAAGCAATATTGAACAGCTAGAGAATTGTAAACAGATAAAAAATATTATTTTTAGTTGAGTGCACATTGAACCCCCATCTCGACTGTTACTTAACACTTGCAATATTGCTTATTCCTGGTTAGGAGTAGGGGTATTCATGATTGTGCACCTCTGGCAACCTTTGTGGGTTGCCATTGTTTCGCACATTTTGGAGATTTACTGCATTTATTTTTGGCTCTACTTCGATTTAATGTAAATTTTTTGAAAAATACTTGCACTCTGAACTGGCTTAGATGTTTTGCTGTTTTCTTTAAATAAAGTCTTACCGCATTGTAAAAATGTCATTTGGTTTCCTGCACTAAACAACTTAAGAAATCTGGCAACTTTGCGGCTGGAAACCTAACGACAGCCAAAACAAAGCAATGCTTTTGTATTTGCAATATATATATGTACATACATATATACATTTGCGTATATAGGAAAACATACTTCGGCCACACTTGCCTTAATTTATTAGGCTGCGTCTGCAATCAGAATCGCAAAACAAAAGAAAGTTGCCGCAAAGCCACACGAGCACACACACATATGTATATGTATGTATAATAAAAACAATAACGGCACCAGGAAGCAGCTACTGACGGATTACACATGTGCAGTCAATGAAAGAGAATGAGTGGGAGAAGGGGCAGATAGACGACTGCAAGTAACTATGCTGCATTTTCTATTTCATTCATACACTTGCAGCCTTTCGCCTGCTCTTCTTCGTCTTCTGCTTTACTGTTGGTTAAACGTAACGTTATTTACGAGGTTTGCAAGGCAAGAGTTGGCAAACAAAGAAGTGTGTTAATGAACACTGCAAAAAAGACTGAAAAGAAATTGCAGCAACAACAACAACAAGACTAACGAAGCAACCGGAAAGTGAAGCAACTTGAAAAACTGCTTCATTTTATTTGTATTATATATGCACATACATACATACATACATATGTATGTATGCATATAAGTGCAAAACAAAGAGATATATAGCAAGAGAGAGGGAGAGGGAGAGGAACAAAAATTAATTCCACGATACATTAGTACATAAATGTGTGTTGTGTGTGCATTTCCAGTGGGTTATCTACAGATATAAAAAAAAAGTTTAATGAATTTATTGCATAGCAGTGCAGCGAGCGTAGAAATTTTCAATTAAAAGCACATGAAAATTGCACTATAAAAACGTGCCATAAAAATTGGGTAAAGCTAAAGAAAATTATAAATGGGAAATGGGAAGCAACCAAATCGATTCCAGCCATGCTTGGCCGAGTCAAAACGATGTGCATGCATGTGTGGGGGATATTAGCTTGGAATGAAGCCCAAATTATGGGTAATCCCAAATGAATTGATCGTATAATATTGTTAGATAATTGTATAATCATAAGACTGTATCTAATCTAACTGAATTTGGCTAGACTCTGACATATATACATATATGTATATGTATATGGCCTATGATATCAAATGAACCAAATTAATTATATTTGACTAAATCAATTTTCTATTTGAACAAAGCAATTTTTTATATGCAAGCACAGAAGTTCCTCGCTTGATTCAATTTTCAACAAATTAATGTTGCTACATTTTGACCTCCATTTGTCGGGGTCATAAATAAGTACACTTGAATTTTGTTTAAACGTTTTTTGCGTGTAAATAGTTTCTAATTTCCCATAATACTCTTTTTTGTATGTATTTTAAACACAGTTTGTTCACATTGTGAAATGCGCAGAGCGGGGCAATCAAACCGTCAAGCGGATTGATGGATTGACGTACGATTGCATCTAAGAGCAACAAGGGAGGAGGCAACACTTAAATAAAGCGTGTGTGGGGAGAGAGAAATTTTATTTTCGTAACAGTTCAAAATGAACACGAACTCTTAACGGGACATTTTACACTTCCAGGCAGCATCGCCGTGTTGCGCGTCATTCGAGATTTGTTGTATGCCTAAATTTAGAATTCGATGAACTCGTATTGGGGAATTTATTTTATTTTGAGTGATGTGTTTGATGCTAAAAATAGCTCAAAGTGAAATGCTCGATATACATACAGAGGAATGCAATATCAATATAAAATTTAATTTTTCTAATTAGAATTGCTTATAGTAAATGAAAGGGTGTTCAATTGGAAATTCCTGACTTTTTTTTCCATTGAAACGAGCAAGACAACAACAAAAATTCCCAGTTAGCGCGGCCATTTTCAAAGTCGTCTCAGACAATTACATACGTATGCATAAACATACACACATATTTATATATATTTACGTATTACATACACACATTTGTATATATTGCCTTTATTAAAATCAAGAACAGAATCAAAATTACTATACGTACATACATACGTAGTTCGTACACGAACTACAACACGAACATATACTGACGGCCGCTGCTGTTATTGTTGTATTTGTTTTGTGTGTGCGCTGTATCAAGCAAGTGTTGTGTTCCGCACATGTTGCCAATTTGTATAGTGTGGGTAACGTATGCAGTTTTTTTTCACATGTTAATGCAACCGACTGTGTATTAGTGTTGGTAAATGTTGATTTTACTGCGGCTGTTTTCCAACTTCTGCCAACGTCAGCGAATTAATCATGCAAGCCCCACTGCCAGCAATTACAATACCCAACTACGAATGAGGAAAATAAAAGCTGCGGTTAAAACGCAGCTGGTAGTGTGTGCGAGAGGGAGAGAAAGAAATCGAAAGACAGAAGGAGAGGGCGAGACTCTAAGGCAGTCAGGGCCAAAGCAGCGCAGAGATGACGTCACAAGCGCTGCTTCTGTCAACGTCTCGCTGCCTGACACCATTCCCGCTATTGCTCTTAATTAATTACAGGTCTCCTCCATTGTGTTTCTCTATTTTGCTTTTGCCATATATACTATTAAATGATAAGCAAAGTAAAGGCGCACTATCATCATAAATATAACTATGTATGTGTGCGAGTGGGTATGATGTGCAATGCAAATTGGGTTATCAGAGCTGTTGTTGTTGTTTTTTCTGTTTGCATACGCACCTTTGGTTTGTTTAGCCACTTGCGAAATGTATCCATGGTTCAGCCGTTCTGTCCCGTTACCGTCAGCTTAACAGCTGTTAGAACGTTAGCTCAGCCACGGTCTCACTCTCACGTCCGTCTGACCCACACTGTTGACAATTAATCTGTGTGCGAGAAGGCTGTCAAATGACTAGCTGTTGGCGCCGCTTTGCTCCAATAGATGGCGTCGTTGTCGTCCTTGCCCAGCGCGCGCGACTCAACGTACACAACAACAATAACATAAACGAAATGGCGCGTACGACAAAAACCCAAACAAAACAAAAGCAAATATGCAAGTATGAGACCACAAAAACAACTTTGTGTCGTCTGTCTGTTTGAGTGTGTGCGTAAGTGCGTGTGTGTTTATATATGTACTGGGGTTCTGCTTGCTGCTTGGCCACACTGCGTTTAATACAAGTTCATATGCATGCGTCTCTCTGCTTGTGTGCGTGTGCGTGTATGTGTGTTTGTGCGCTACTGTTGCATTCGCGTTGTTGAATTTTCACTTTTTGGGCATTTTTAAAATGCACTTTATCGAATTTTACACTTTTTGTATAATTTGAAATTGCTTCGTCTCATGCTTCTTATTTTCGATTTTTTTTGTAACTTTTCAAGTGCTAATTTTTTATTTTATTTTTTTTGTTAAATGCCTTTTGCACTGTGCTTCGCTTTGACTCTGCTTCGTGTATTCGTATACGGTTTGCCTTCAACACACACACACGCGTGACTATTGCGTGCTCTTTCACCACTCAAATATCACTTAAACTGCATTTCTTTATGTGGAAATTGCGTCGATTTACTAAAATTCTTAAAATATATTGAATTGGTCACAGAACACAGTTGGAAAATTGGATTTTCTATTGGCGAAAAAACCATTAAACTCGCGCAACACTTATCCGCCCCTACCGTCGACACAAGCGAAGCGTGTACGTTGCGTTCAAAGATTTTTTTTCGACTAACAGATGTTAAGTTTCTTTTTGTTATAAAAATAATGTAAGCGTTATGTTAATATGTGTGCATAGTCATCGATATGTTATTCGATAACAATATCGATGTACTGGTAAGCTGAAATTGGTATGCTGTTCATTTTAAATTTATGAGACAATATGTATGTTTTACTAAATAGTTGTGAAATTGTTGTAAAAAATATTGTTTATTTATTTGTAACTTGATTTAATACTGCAATTTGACTTGTTATGAGTTAAGCACTGTTGTTAGTGGAATGTTAACGTGGTTGCGTTACCATGCTTAGTTTTGCGTTTACAGGAATTGAAGAATGTTGCCGTATCAGCAAATTAAGTAGATTTGGTAAAACATCTGGCAACTATTTGGGTTTGATGTGCGAGCGCGATAGCTATATGAGTTGCTAAGAATTTGAAATTCCAGAAAATTAAATGCGACAACTAAGCGTGTTTCAATCAGCGAATTAAATCAATTATAAAATGTGTTTGCTGAATTGAGAGATTTTCTAGAGCTTTGAGAGAGCTATAAAATTGGAATTTTAAGAATATTCGTTATTGTTATTATTCGCGAGGTAACAATATGAAATTGCGGCAACATTTTGAAAAGTTATTTCAATATGCAAAGAAATTTACTTTTGTCAGGTATTCTGATAGAGCAATGTTTCTTTATTGAATATATATACTTTGAAAGTAAATAGCGCTTGTATTAAAGTAAACGTTAACTAATTTCGCAGCTGAATTCGCCGTATATTAAAATCTTTTTGAGTGTTACCAGATCAGCAAAATTAGTTGAATCGTTAAAGTTTCTGGCAGCTAAGGCTAAGGGAGTGCGAACGAGACAACAACAGTTTGAGGCGCGTAAATTTAAAACAAAAAACAATTAAGACTAATGCGTTAGTTAAGTTTATTTCAATGTGCAAATTGTGTGGAAAATGTTATGCTAATGATTTTTTTTGTTTACTGCAAGGCAATGCGTCGGAAATGATTGTTAAGCGGCCCCTCGTCCGAGTAGCCGGCGATCTCCTGTGGTATAATGCCCGACTCCTCAATCGAAGTGCACGGGCGGCACATACACTCCAACGGAGCTTTGGTGAGAACCTTCTTGAACTTGCGTTCGCCATGCTTGACCTTGGGACAGAACAGCGAGACAGCTGCCTCACGCTCGCCCGACTCCTGGCAGCACATACAGGAGCGCTCCATTTGCCAAATTTTGCTGCCCGAGACCTGAGCAACAGCAAATATGCATAGATAAATATAGAAATGATCCAACTGGATCTGCTTACCTGTATATAGCTGGCGCAGCGACCTACACAGGCGAAGGACGGTATTGGCTTGGGCACACAGCCCGGATACTGCAGCACATGGATGACGGGCGTCACCTGGCAGTCGTCCCCCAAATGCCCGATGTCTGCAAAGACAAAGACCCCAGACCTTAGATCAAAGGCAAGCTAAGAGATTACCTGCGTACCGTTATCATTGCCAGTCGCCGTGCCCTCCGACTGGGCCATGCACAGCTTCAGCAGGCTAACCAGGACGCAGTACAACAAAATGAGCACGAATATCCTGTTGTTCTCGTGGCGTAGCACATGGCGCAGCATTTTCGCTATTAAAGTCCCGTCAAGTCCAGGTCGCGACGCCTCCAAATAGAAAACGCTTCCAGCCGACCAACGCTTTTTATATAAGCAGCCCGCAGCCGACCGCAGCTGTCGCCCTAATGTCCTGGCCGGTCAGCCACATGACTTATGGCCCAATAAAGCGACGCGGCCAGCAGAAACCTTTTTGCCTAGTAATTGCATACACGAAAATCACATTTGTCCCGCTGCGCCATTTATTGACCCAGCCACACACAAATCACAGCTTAAGCCAAGCATCCAATCAAAGCGGACATCATCATCATCTGAAGCGAATGTTGGCGTCCTTCAGTCCATTCCAGTCCTCTGGGCCGGACTGACTGACTGTCCCGGAGGAGCTGCTCTCATTGATGGAGTACTCCGCCTCATCGCTCAGAGGCTAAAAGTTCTAATAGAGAAATCGATTAGATTTTTGAGTTCTAGCAGGAAACCCATCGACGGACTTACGACTCGGACAGCTGGGAACAATTCTTGGTTACCATTAAGAAGATGGACGCCAGCAGGTTGGGATTCTGCTCATACAGCTGTACTAGGCCAACCATCTTGAGGGTATTATCCTTGCCTGATCGTTTTGTAAGTGCGTCCGATTGTCTCTCTTACAATAGAACTCTCGATCAATGCAGTTGATCTGCCTCCGTCGGTACTGGCAACGGCGCAGTAGAATAGTCTTCCAATAGTCGCGGGACCGTTTTCTTCCCACAGAACTCCAGGACGGACTTTCTTTGGACTTCTTGGACTTAATTTTTTCTCCAGTAGTCTACGCCGAATAGATCAAAGCCTGTCATCTAAAGGCGTTGTTTTACGTTTTACGCCACGTGTTTCGGGTTTATATTGAGACTTTGGGGAATGGCAGACCATCTTTGTATAACATCCAACCAAACTTTGGATTTCATTGTAAGTTTTACCTTGTTTCCTAAGGCTTTGAATCCACTCCATCTTCTAACTAGAGCAATGCGTGTCTCTATCCACTAATATGACAATTTTTCAATTATTTTAGTGTATTTTAATACAATTAATAGTAAAGAATAATAATTAAGCTAATTAAACTTACTATTGACCAATTTATTATCTTTTTCTTCACTTTTGGCGCAATTAAACCAAAGACTGCTATTTTTGTGAACCGCGAAATTCGTGTGCATAAGCACAAAAGTTTGAAAAAGGGGCCAAAATGAAGCAAAACTAACGGGACTTTTACGTTTTTCTTATGTCTATATTCCATTTTACAAAAGCAAAGTCCAAGATTTGAATCTATAAGAAGGAATAATCAAAAAATATTGCCATTCGTATTAGCATCAACTGCACTGCTATTTTTATGAACACAGCTGTATATATACTACTATTTATAGGAAATATCAACTAATGAAAATTTATAATCTAAATTATTATTAAAAGACATTTAGAAGTAGTAAAGTTGATAAGCATTTATATATATAATTGAAACTATTACATAGTAATCATTTAATAGGTCTTTGTCATATTAATCTTGATCGATGATTGGAAAAAGTGAATTGTGACGTTTGCCACTCTATAAACTGTTTAAATATAAATTAAAAAAGTTTTACAAGTGATAAACACACGTAGATTATGTTAGATCTTACTAGGAATACTGGTGTATATATATTGTTATCTAATATTTGATCAAAATCGCTGATATATATACATGGTATATATAATTATACAGGTAGGTGTTGATGTAAATATAAGAAACATATGGCTATATAGTTAGAAGGAACTTAATCTTCCTTTATCTCTTAAGAAATTACATAATACACAACCATGGTCTGAAATCAAATAAAGGGAAAAACATTTTATTATTCTTCTTGGAAAACTGTGGAACATATCAATTTTTTCCATTTACTACGCTATATAACTTTGCTATATAACTTACACTTTTTATCAGTCGGTCGTATACGGCGATACCTATATAGATATCATGTTGACAAAATATAGAAATTTTGCGATTTCCGCTTCCCCCAGCGGATGTTTGCAAAATAAAGACGAGGACACGTCTGGATGATTCTTAGAAGAGTAAGTAGGAAGCGCTTATTTTGTTTAAAGAAAATATTGAGGGTTTGACCGATGTATTTCAATTGATTTATTATCTTTATAACTAAAAAAATTGATTTCAATTCCTATTTAAGCATAAGACTCAATAGGGCGGACATTATCAACACCAGCGCCGATGCCACTGTCAACCCAGCAGCTCCATTTCTCTGGGCCAGGAAGTACACCAGTTTTCCCAAGCGTTGATCCGCCCACTGCAAATTCGAATCCACTTTCTCCAGTGCCTGGCTGAGTGTATCCGCGGAACTGCCGAACATTGTGCTGCTCTGCTTGTAGAAGTTAGAGAAGAGCTGCTGCTGCTCCCGAGTAGTGAAGTATTCCGACATATCGCTCAGGGCCTGAGCAGTGTTTGACCAACCACCCAAGCTAAAAATGAAAGAGATATTGATAAGATATATCAGTTATAGATAGAACCCGTCAAAAAACTTACGCCGCAGACAATTGGGAAATATTCTCGGTGAACATTTGGAAGATGGGCGTAACCAAGTCGGGATTCTGTTCATAGAGCTGTGCTAGGCCAACAATCTTAAGGGCCACTGTGTTGCCCTGGCCCAGAATCTCGTTCTGGTAATGCGTCCGATAGTCCCTCGTACAACTGGCGGCACGCCAATAGATCTCTCTGTCAATATAGTTGGTTTCCTTCTGATAGAGATCTAAGACGCGAGCATATCCCTCCGTTCTGGCAACAGCACAGTAGAAGGTCTCCCGGTAGTCAGGGGATGGCTTTTCCGAGCTGCCTTCAAACTTCTCCCGGATTTTGTCGGTGCAATTGGAGTTCTGGTACTTGCAGAGCCACGCCACCTGCTGGTTGCGATTATAGACATCCAACACCTTGTCTCCGGAACTCCAACCGAAACCCAACTTCTCCTGGACTGCGGCTGTGATGTCGCTTAGGTACTCCTTGAAATGTGGCAGTTGCTGCGGGGTCAAACGCTTCGCCACCTTTTCCATACCCACATAGGCAGCATACCATGGAATATATTCGGTTTCTGAGTTCATGTACTCCATGAACTCGAAGACCTCGACATAGTCAATCATTTCAGCGAGGGCAAAGTTGAACAGATCATCAATGATGGATGCTCGATTTTCCACTGGGATTCCACTGTGATTTCCCTTGTTCAGAGCTGCTTGAATCCTACCGAGCAGGGGTGCTTTGTAGAAAACTCGATGGTAGTTTGCCTGCTTAAGATTAACAATGACCCAGTCTATGGGTTCGTCCGACCAGCGTTGATATAAACCAATTAGTATGTCAAAGTAGAAAGCGGGCGTCAGATTTTCGAAATTGGGGGCCAGATTCGTGGTGTAGGTGATGGGAACCGTGTAGCGCAATTGAGGGTCACTGCCATCCGTGGCATTCAGCAGAAAGCGTTGCTGATCGAAATTCAACTGATGGTCATCCAAAGTGAGGGTCACTATGACCACTGGGTATCCGACCTTCACGGTGAAGTCGACAAAGAATTGGTTCAAGTTGACATATTCGTCATCCGGCCAGTTTTCCCTCACATGTCGGATCAAATCGGAGGGCAGTGTGTTACGCCAGCGACTAGTGGAAGAAATGGAGCTGTAGCTTTCTATATTTAAGCTAAAGGCAATGGTACTTACAACTCCTGGAGGTAGTTAGTGATAGCCCTATTGAAGTTTTCCTCACCCATTGCCAAGCGCCACATCCGGATTATGCTTGCGGCCTTGGCAAATGAGATTCTCCCGAACTTGTAGTTGATATCTGCAGGTGTTTCGATACTTACCTCTGAGCTGGTCATCGACTGCGTTAGATTAAGAGAGTCAGTCGTAAGGATATGTTGAAGCTTATGCACAACGAACTGCTGGTCCAACTGATATTCCGGATATAGCTATAAGAAATTTAAGCAAAGTATTTGAAAATATAATATAATAAGTCGACCAATTTTAGAAGCTAGCGCAAACCAGGAGAAAAGCGGAAAAACAAAAGCAAAATCAACTCTAAACATAGTGATTAATCAGAGGAAACACCAGATGTTTATAGAAAAGAATTCCAACAACATTCATTTACACCGACGGCTCCCAAATAAGGGGTTCCACGAGTTATGCGGTAACTACAGCTTATGACATAATAAGAAGAGGAATTCTTCCGATGTACTCGTCAGTCTTCTCATCCGAATTTATAGCCATCCACGAAGCCATTCTTTCATTAAAAACAAGCAAGCGCTCTGTCTTCTCTAAATGCCATCAAAAAACTTAGTAGCAACTCCCATGATGTGTCCGAAATTAGAAACCTCCTAACTAGCTCATTCCCTAAAATCACAATCTTATGGATTCCCGGTCATATTAATATAAAAGGCAACGAATTTTCCCACATTACTGCTAAAGACTGTAGAAACTTTCCTCTCATATATACAATAAATAATAACTACACAGATATGAAGAGACAAATAAAAAGTAGTCACTATACCCATAAATTAAACTTCTTCAGCCACACTATCTATCTAAGTGTGGTTAACCTAAATAAATCTAATATTAAAGAAGAAATCAAGCTAATACGACTCCAATTGGGACACACAAATATAGCACACACACACACACTACTTGGACAAAAATATACCCACTTCATGTCCTTACTGCCATTCGCTTACAATCTGTCCTACTTTTACTCAAAAGAGATGGAAATTATTTTCTCAGAATGGGCCAATATCTACATTATGCAACCCATCGACTAATAACATTAAAACCTTAACAAAGTACCTCACAGAATGTGATATTTTCCATCGAATTAGAATAGTTTAAGATTACTCCAACCTATTACAATTACCACTTATTATATTTATAAGAACATAATAACTGGATCTAATTCAACAATTTGTATATGCGTATCATATATTCCACCAAGCAGCCCCTTGGATTTATACAAAGCTCATATTGATAACATAATCAGCCTCTGCCTTAGTGTGGATCCACAGCATTCGTTTTGCGTGATGGGAGATTTTAATCTTGGCAAAATTGCGTGGACATCATTCCTTGACTCATCTTATTTGCCATTGAATATCCATGAGCCACATGAATCACTCGTCATAGAAGAATTATTTAGCTTGGGCTTAATTCAGATTAATAACTTACCTAACAAATTGCATAAAATATTAGATTTAATTTTTCTGAGCTTAGATGTTAAGTTTAGCCTAATTGAATGTCTTAGTCCAATTACTAGATGTGATTTGCATCATGTTCCTACTTTATTATTAATTGAATTCTATAAATTCCTACCGCGTAAGCAATCATTTTCTAAACATAACTATGATTTTGACAAGTGTAATTTTCATATCATTAATAATTGTTTATCTTTGGTAAATTGGTCCCAAATCTTATTGCATGAAAACATTGAGTATTGCTATGATAAGTTTTTATCTGTTATTCATGAGATCCTCATTAAAAATGTCCCAGTAAAAAAACCTTGCTTACATAGATTACCTTGGTTTACAAGTGGACTAAAAAAAATTAAAAACCTTGCTAGCAAATATCTAAAAAAATTTATCAAGTATAAGAGGCAGTCTGATTGGGAAAAGTATTCTTTTCATAAGCGAGAATTTGAGTTTTTGAATAAATTTCTATATGATCAATACATTTTACGGATTGAGGAGGGGATTAAGAAGTGCCCTCAAAAGTTCTGGCAATTCTTAAACTCGAAAAGGAAATCTTCCATAATCCCATCAGTAATGACGTATGAATCGTCCTCAGCTAATTCCGATCTAGGAATAGCTGATCTATTTGCCAAATTTTTCAGCTCTAATTTACAGTCGAGCTGTGATGATGATGTTAATAGCTGTCATAACTTCTCTTCAACTGTATTAAATGCTGGCAGTATCATTATCTCGATGGAGGACATCTGTGAGTCTGCTAGAAACTTGATCAGCTCCTATAAACCTGATGAAGATGGTATATCAGCGCTGTTTCTAAAAGCTTGCATCAAATCTTTGAAGGAACCTTTGCTTATACTCTTTTCCAAATCCTTATCATCTGGTGTATTTTTAAATAAATGGAAACATTCCATAATTACCCCAATTTTTAAGAAGGGTTCTAAGTGTGACGTTAGTAATTACAGAGGCATTACGAAAATTAGTAACATCTCGAAATTATTTGAGCGTATCATAGTTAGCCATATTTCGTTTATAGTTAAACCAATTTTAGACTCTAATCAGCATGGATTTATGGCTGGTAGATCTACGATAACTAATTTAGCGGTTTTTTATAACTTCTGCATCCATTCCTTTATTAAACATTGTCAAGTTGATACAGTATATACTGATTTTTCCAAAGCTTTTGATAAGGTGAATCACAATATTCTTGTAAAGAAATTAGCCAGGATTGGGTTCCATTCTAGCTTACTAGACTGGCTAAGTTCTTATTTGCGTGGTCGGTACTATCAAGTACGCATTAATAATTCATTATCGTCACCCTACATCGCATATTCTGGGGTCCCCCAAGGAAGTGCTCTTGGACCACTTTTATTTACTCTCTTTATTTTGGACATTAAAAATTGTTTCCGCTTTTCTGAATACTTGCTTTTTGCAGATGACTTAAAAATTTTCAAACGCATCTCATCACCATTGGATGTAAGAGATCTACAATCTGATTTATTTACTTTGTCTAAATGGTGTAAGTGTAATCAGTTACCACTAAATTTAGCTAAATGCTTCCACATTACTTTTAGTAAGAGTTCGTACCCTTTGATATCTTCTTATTCCATATATAATCAAAGGCTACAACATAAAGATGAAGCCCTTGACCTAGGAGTATTGTTCGATTCGTGTTTCCTATTTAACCAGCATATAGACTACATTTTACCAAGAGCTTATGCGATGTATGGTTTTGTTAGACGTGAAAGTAAGCAATTTAAGGACCCTTATACATTGACTGCAATTTATACGGCCCTAATCAGATCGAAGCTTGAGTACGCGTCGATTATTTGGAGTCCTTCTGCAAAGGTCCATATAATTAAAGTAGAGCGACTTCAAAGAAAATTTGTTAACTCCACCCTACATTGCTTGAGATTCGTCAACCCGATACCGACCTATAAGGATAGATGTAGGTTAATCCATCTGTCTTCACTTGAAGACAGAAGGAATATAGCGTCAGTAGTTTTTTTAATGAGCATTATTGTTGGGCAGGTAGACTGCCCAAGTCTTTTAAATAAGATCAATTTTAATGTGCCCAATAGGTCATTGCGCTTCACTCGTCCTTTTGCGTTACCGGTTTCGAGGTCTATTTATGTAAGCAAGGAACCGTTAAGAAGAGCTATGGAATTGTACAATAACCTTCCGGTTGAATTACAATTTGATTTTGCGACCAATAGACGGGTTATGAAACTCAATTGGGCAGAATTTTGGCTCAGTAATGATAATAATTAATTTTGTTTAGTTTTCCATTCATTTTTATATTATTAAAATTATTTAATTAAGTTAAGGATTAGATTAAACTTGTAAGCACGCATAAGTGTAAAGGTTTAGTAGGCAAAATAAATAAATAAATAAATAAAAAAAAAAAAAGAACAATGCTACAATTACTGAGCTCACTGTATATACATTCACAAATAGTTTTAAAAAAAATAAATATATAAATGTATCAATAAACTGGTGTCAACTCTTCAATAAATAAATAAATAATCAGTGGAAACAAACTTCTAATCAGTGTTTGCTTATCTCACCTTATGACCCATGAAGAACTCATAGTAACGCGCGAATCCTTCGTGCATCCAAATAAAGCTCCACCATTTACAAGTGACACTGTTGCCGAACCACATGTGAGCGTTCTCATGGATTATGTTGCGAATTGTGAACTCCTTCTGCGTCCAGCCATCCGTAACGCCTGGCTGTTCCAGAAGTACCTTATCCCTGAAATATTGAGGGTTAGCCCTATATAACACGATTCTGCCTGGCTCTACTCACTTAAAGATAACGAGGCCCCAGTTCTCCATGCTATTGTGGGGAAAACGGGGTGTGGTCGCGTATTGCAGCACATCGTTGCCCAGTTGCTGATAAGTCTGTTGAAATAACTCCCCGAATGCGGGCAGCACACGCTCGGCAACAGAATAGCTGAACTCAGTATAATTGTAGTAGGACGGACGGCTGAGAATTGATAGGTCGCTATTGCCTCGCACCTGGTACTCGGAGACCACAAAAGCCAATAGGTAGGTTGACATAATAGGTGTTACGTCGAAGTGATCCGTAAAGCGATTATTGCTGTAAATGTTAGATAAGTATACAAATTTTTATTTATATATATTACTTATATATATTATTGATATATACCCCTCGCTTGTTGTTTCGATTAGCTTCGTATTACTGACGGCATTCAGACCACCTGGTCGGGTAATGTGCAGGTGGAACTTGGCCTTGAAGATGGGTTCGTCGAAACAGGGAAATACCAGGCGTGCGTTGATGGGCTGCATCTCAGTCAATAGCACCCACTTGGTCTGCATGGCCGCCTCATCCATGTAGCTGGTGGTGAACAGACCCACCGTATCAGCCTGAACTTTTCCGAAATACTTGAACTGCAAGGTGTATGTCACATTGGCAGTTAGGGCCTGTGCCAGACCCACTGTTAGCTGCTGTGTCTCCTCCACAGACGTTAGCTTGGCGTTGTTAACTTCCTCGACCTGCTGGCCAGCGGCATTATAGAGCACACACTTTATGATTGCAATAGAAACATCCTTGTGCAGCGTGATTTCCTTGACATCCGTGACAACCGCCTGCAAAGTGATGTTGACCTCGCCATCGAAGGTCGTTCCAGGATTATTAGGACTTATTATGTCGTCCCGTAGACCGATGTTAAGGCTGTAGAATGAGGGCAAGACGTTCGAGCTTAACCTATAGTTGAGTTCACACTGATATCCTCCGATCCATGATAATAAGATAATTGCCACCAAAGGCAAAGTTCGGAGTCGACAACTGATCATGTCGAGGACTGATCCAATACTGAGGCCGCTTTGGGCCAATTATTGTCATATTGACTACCAAGCCCTTCCAAAAAATAGGTGGTTTTGCTAAAAGATTAGATTTCGTCATGACTAAGATGATAATATATGAGCCATCGACTAACTTGTTCATTTTGGCACTTTGTTCACAACTGTGGATTGGTGGACTTCAATATGTTCGGGTACAGAGCTTTGATAGGGAATCAGTTTTGTGGAAATTTATTAACTAAATTAGTATCTGATAAGTGTATATGTATTAGTTTATAACCATTACGTATTATTTAGAAATCCATTAAGCCATATAAGTCTTGTTCAATGATAAGATTAGAACATTGTTACTATTCCAAATAAATGGGTGTGTTAAATATAATCTTAAGAACTTTCACACGTGCAGTGATAAAGAAATAAAGATAACTATTATATTGTAGATATAGCTATACAGATATACAGGTATCTAAAGAGTCTACATGTAGATATGCAAGCAATACTTCTAGAAAAGTTGTGTAAGGTGGGAAATAGAAATCCTAAATTAAATCAATATATATGAAGATTTTGAGTCCATTCAGTTCATAGGATAGATAGATACTGTAGTCAGATGTTGATACGATTTGACTTATGTAAATTTGAGAAGTATCAATATTTAAGTTACCTTGGAAAGCCGAATAGGAATTCTTTATAAGAAACTAAATCCACTTGTAATGAAAATCTTGTTTTGCTTTTTTAAGAAATAAAGGTATATTATTTTATTGTCTTATTCTCTACGACCAGCTTAGACTGATTAAAATGTTTTCCAATTGATTGATAATCTTGGAGCACTAAGAAAGCATTTTATTTCAATTCCTATTTAAGCATAAGACTCAATAGGGCGGACATCATCAACACCAGCGCCGATGCCACTGTCAACCCAGCAGCTCCATTTCTCTGGGCCAGGAAGTACACCAGTTTTCCCAAGCGTTGATCCGCCCACTGCAAATTCGAATCCACTTTCTCCAGTGCCTGGCTGAGTGTATCCGCGGAACTGCCGAACATTGTGCTGCTCTGCTTGTAGAAGTTAGAGAAGAGCTGCTGCTGCTCCCGAGTAGTGAAGTATTCCGACATATCGCTCAGGGCCTGAGCAGTGTTTGACCTACCACCCAATCTAAAAATGAAAGAGATATTGATAAGATATAGTTATAGATAGAACCCATCAAGAACTTACGACGCAATCATTTGGGAAATATTCTCGGTGACCATTTGGAAGATGGGCGTAACCAAGTCGGGATTCTGTTCATAGAGCTGTGCTAGGCCAACAATCTTGAGGTCCACTGTGTTGCCCTCGCCCAGAATCTCGTTCTGGTAATGCGTCCGATAGTCCCTCGTACAACTGGCGGCACGCCAATAGATCTCTCTGTCAATATAGTTGGTTTCCTTCTGGTAGAGCTCCAAGACGCGAGCATATCCCTCCGTTCTGGCAACAGCACAGTAGAAGGTCTCCCGGTAGTCGGGGGATGGCTTTTCCGATCCACTTTCAAACTTCTCCCGGATTTTGTCGGTACAATTGGAGTTCTGGTACTTGCAGAGCCACGCCACCTGCTGGTTGCGATTATAGACATCCAACACCTTGTCTCCGGAACTCCAACCGAAACCCAACTTCTCCTGGACTGCGGCTGTGATGTCGCTTAGGTACTCCTTGAAATGTGGCAATTGCTGCGGGGTCAAACGCTTCGCCACCTTTTCCATACCCACATAGGCAGCATACCATGGAATATATTCGGTTTCTGAGTTCATGTACTCCATGAACTCGAAAACCTCGACATAGTCAATCAGTTCAGCGTGGGCAAAGTTAAACAGATCATCAACGAGAGCTGCACGATTTTCCACTGGGATATCACTGTGATTACTTTGCGTCAGGGCTTTTTGAATCCGGCCGAGTAGTGGTGCCTGATAATGTACTCTATAGAAGAAGGCTTGTTTAAGATTAACAATGACCCAGTCGATTGGCTTATCGAATCCCACTTCGTAATTATCAAATCTCTTTTCGAAATAAAAATGGGGCGTCAGATTTTGAAAATTACGGCCATGATTCGTGGTCCATGTTATTGGGACTGTGTAGAGCAAGTGGGAACTGCTGCCCTTCTGATCTAGGAGGAAACGTTTCTGTGTAAGGTAAAATTTATGGTCATCTTCGATAAGAGACACGATAATCCGTGGGTAGCCCTCTTGTATAGTGAAGTCGTAAAAGAATTGATTTAATGTGACATCCTGTTCCTTAGGCCAGTTTTCCGTAAGATGTGGATATAAGTTGGTAGGCGTAACGGTACTCCAACGGCTAATAGAGAAGAATTAGGTAAGACGTGTTCCCTGGAATTTCCTTATGAATTTTCACTCACTATTCCTTGAGGAAATTTTGAATTGCTGTATTGAAGTTCTCCTCTCCCATTACGACGCGCCACATGCGGATAACGCTAGCTGCTTTGGCAAAAGCGTCTCTGTCAAGCTTATGGTAGATCTCTGCAGGTGTATTAATGCTCACTAGCGCGCTGGTCATTGCCTGAGTGATATTTTGAGAGTCGATCGAAAGCGCATGATGAAGCGTGTTCACAAGGAATTGCTGGTCCAGTTGATATTCCGGATATAGCTGTAGGGAAATATGGGATATATTTAAAATGAATTGTTGATAAAAAACTTTGAATTGTTAGCTTACCTCCTGTCCCAAAAAGTACTCGTGATAACGAGCAAATCCTTCGTGCAGCCAAATGTAACTCCACCATTTACAAGTGACGCTGTTGCCGAACCACATATAGGAATTCTCTTGGACGATGTTTCGAATTGTCAGCTCCTTCTGCTTCCAGCCATCCGTCACGCCGGGCTGTTCCAGCAGCAGATTATCCCTAAAATATTAATACTTTTTATTGGCGCTACTTCCCCGAATTTATGTAAGACGTTACTCACTTCACAATGACCAGCCCCCAGTTGCTCATGCTATCGTGGGAAAGACGCGGTGTGGTCGCGTATTGTAGCTTATTATTTCCCAGTTCCTGATAAGGCTGTTGGAACAGATTGCCGTACGCTGGCAGCACACGCTCGGCAACAGAGTAGCTGAACTTCGTGTAGTCGTAGTAAGACGGACGGCTGAGAATCGACAGATCGCTGTTGCCTCGCACCTGGTACTCGGAGACCACAAAAGCCAATAGGTAGGTTGACATAATAGGCGTTACGTCGAAGTGATCCGTAAAGCGATTATTGCTGTAAATGTTAGATAAGTATACAAATTTTTATTCATATATATTATTTATATATATTAATGATATATACCCCTCGCTTGTTGTTTCGATGAGCTTCGTATTACTGACGGCATTCAGACCACCTGGTCGGGTAATGTGCAGGTGGAACTTGGCCTTGAAGATGGGTTCGTCGAAACAGGGAAAGACCAGGCGTGCGTTGATGGGCTGCATCTCAGTCAATAGCACCCACTTGGTCTGCATGGCCGCCTCATCCATGTAGCTGGTGGTGAACAGACCCACCGTATCAGCCTGAACTTTTCCGAAATACTTGAACTGCAAGGTGTATGTCACATTGGCAGTTAGGGCCTGTGCCAGACCCACTGTTAGCTGCTGTGTCTCCTCCACAGACGTAAGCTTGGCGTTGTTAACTTCCTCGACCTGCTGGCCAGCGGCATTATAGAGCACACACTTTATGATTGCAATAGATACATCCTTGTGCAGCGTGATTTCCTTGACATCCGTGACAACCGCCTGCAAAGTGACGTTAACCTCGCCATCGAAGGTTGTTCCAGGTTTATTAGGACTTATTATGTCGTCCCGTAGACCGATGTTAAGGCTGTAGAATGAGGGCAAGACGTTCGAGCTTAACCTATAGTTGAGTTCACACTGATATCCTCCGATCCATGATAGTAAGATAATTGCCACCAAAGGCAAAGTTCGGAGCCGACAACTGATCATGTCGACGGCTGTTCGTATACTGATTTAGTTTCGGGGCAATTATATTCGTATTGACTCGTAAGCCCTTCCAAAAAATAGGTGATTTTGTTGAAAGATTAGATTTTAAGCGTGAGTAAGTCCAATCGAACAGCTAGTTGTCATTGACACATTGTTTCTAACGGAGAATTGGTATACTTTTATGAATTCCGTGGGGTCGCGAGTCTTTGATATGATATTTTGTTAACTGTTATTTATGGGCTTTGAAATGATTGCAAGTAGATTGTCAGTATCAGCCAACGATAAGCATATATACATATATTTATATGGCTGTTACACAGAAATAATATTGTTAGCTTTATTTGCTGATTATCTTATCGAGTTTGACACGTGAATGAAGGGATATAGATAATGCATAGTTATATGGATCAAAGTATAGATGCTATGGAAAATAACAACATAACGGTTTCCGATTATATATGGGAATCACAGTAATCGTGAATTTCTGGACTTCTACGAAAATAAGCTTTCTTGAAGTTCGAAGTACAAAAATTGAGGCTACAAATTTAAGGCTATAAATGTAAGAAAGGAAATACTAGGAGAAATAAGTATTCTTGAGCAAATCATATATTGAAAGAGACATTGAGATTCTTCACAAATCAATTTAAGTTAAACATTGAAAAATTAACTTTTATTTTGTGTGTTTGGGTATTTAAAATATAATTTCGTTTCTATCTAAACAAAAAATGTAAAAGCGTGGACATTACTAAGAGCAGCGATGACAGCAACTTCAGATCGCCAGCTCTGTTCCTTTCGGCCAAGAACTTGTTGAGGCCACCCAACTTCTGCTCTGCCCATTTTATATTAGCGTCCACAGTGAGCAGCGTCTGATTAAGCTTCTCTGCGGAGCTGCCAAATAGCAAATGATTTTGGTCAATAAAATTGGATAAAAGCTGCTGCTGTTCCAGTGTTGTAAAGTAGTCGGCCATATCGCTCAAGGCCTGGGCAGTTTTCGGCCAGCTTTCCAAACTGCAAATCAAGTATTAAATTAATATAAAAAGTAAAAAAAAATGCATAAATTATCTTACGCCTGAGCTAGCTGGGAGATGTCTTTGGTTACGGTAAGGAAGATGTCTGTAATCAGATCAGGATTCTGCTCATAGAGCTGTGCCAGCCCCACAGTCTTTAGAGACACGCTGTTGGCATTGCCCAAGATCTCATTCTGGTAGTGCGTTTGATAGTTCCTCGTACAGCTGGCGGCGCGCCAAAGCAGCTCTCGTTCAGTTGCCTTGGTTTCCTTTTTATAGTATTCCATCATGCGAGCATATCCACCTGATCTAGAGGCGGCACAGTAAAAGGTTTCCCGATAGTCTGGGGATGGTATTTCCGAGCTGCTATCAAACTTTTCCCGCACCTTGTTGTTGCAATATGA
The DNA here is from genome assembly GCA_035045545.1 of Drosophila gaucha. Taxonomy (NCBI): domain Eukaryota; kingdom Metazoa; phylum Arthropoda; class Insecta; order Diptera; family Drosophilidae; genus Drosophila; species Drosophila gaucha. The sequence continues at coordinate 2,662,039 of JAWNOY010000025.1, read as the reverse complement.
GTTCTGATATTTGCAGAGCCACGACACCTGCTTGTTCCTATTGTAGACATCCAAGACTTTGTCTTCAGTGCTCCAGCCAACGCCCAACTTAGCCAGGACTGCTGCTGTGATATCGCTTAGATACTTGTTGAAATTGGGAAGCTGTTGTGGCGTCAAACGTTTCGCCACCCTCTCCATGCCCACATAAGTCGCATACCACGGAACATAGCCGACTTCAACACTCATATACTCAAGAAATCGAAAGACGTCGGCGTAATCAATCAATCCAATGAGCGCAAAGTTAAAGAGATCATCAATGATGGCTGCTCGATTCTCAACGGGGATTTCACTGTAGTTCGCCTTCGAGAGGGCAACTTGAATCCGACTCAACAGCGTTGGTTCATAATGCACGCGATAATAATTGGACTGTTTCAGATTGAACACAATCCAGTCGATGGGCTCAGCAAGTGGAATTTGCGCAACATCCAACGACTTATTGAAGTACATAAAGGGAGTCAAATTTTGAAAATTTGGCGACAAATTTGTAGCGAAGGTGATGGGAAGCGTGTAGCGTATATCCGCATCACTGCCATCTTCGGGATTCAGTAGGAAGCGCCGTTGTTGCAGGGTGATCGTGTGGTCATCTTTTCGTTCCACCATGATCATAGGAAATCCCACCTGCTCCGTGAAGTCGTCAAAGAACTGATTCAAATCGACATTATTAGCTCTTGTCCAATTTTCCTTGAGATGTGCAAACAAATCCTTTGGCTCTGTGTTACCCAAATGGCTAAGGGTGTAAAGACAGTTAAGATTTATGGATTTGAGCGGATGGAATCGTGACTTACTGTTGCTTGAGATAGTTCCGAATGGCTTTATCAAAGTTCTCCTCGCCCATCGCATTGCGCCACATGCGGACTATGCTGGCGCCCTTTGCATAGGCAATGCTGCTGAACTTGTTGGCGATTTGGGATGGAGTTTGTACGTCCGCTTCGGCGCTCGACATCGGCTGAGTGCTGTTCTTGGCATCGGTTGCAAAGATCATCTGCAGCTGGCGCACAACAAATTGCTCGTCCAATTGATACTCAGGGTACAGCTGCATACAGAAAAATTATATTTGGCATATATCTTAAGTTTATTTTGTATATATTTACTTGATGCGCCATAAAGTATTCGTAGTAGCGTGCGAATGCCTCATTTAACCAGAAGTAATTCCACCAGGCAAAGGTTACACTGTCGCCGAACCACATGTGCGATGTCTCGTGTGCTAGGATGCGTACGCTAGCCTCCTTATCGTTCCAGCCATCCGTGTAGTTGGGCTGATGCACCAAAATGGGATCACTGAAATTAAAGGCATACCGGATTTTCTTTTTATACACTGAACCCATTGAAAATGGGAATTCAGGGTAAATTGGTTTTGTGACAATATATGTAACAGGCAGAAGGAGGCGTTGCAGACCCCATAAAGTGTATGTATTCTTGATCAGGACGATCTAGCCATGTCCGTCCGTCTGTCCGTTCGTCCGTACGTCCGTCTTTCCATCCGTATGAACGCAGTGATCTCGTAAATCACAAAAGCCAGAGATTTGAAATTTGAAATATATATTCTTGTATACCATACGCAGTACAAGTTTTTTTTTTGATAACTCATCCTATTTCCTTATTATCGATAACAATCGATATTTTGACCTTGTTTTTTAGCTATAACATGAAGACCATAAAAGCTTGAGATACTAAATTGACAATGTAGGTTTGTGTGATAAAAAAAATACAGATAATAAACATTTAAGATTTTGGATACCTCCCCCCTCCCCCATTAGCCCCAAAAAAGCCAAAAACGTATTTCAAATACTAGGGAGATGGGATTTCGCATATACACACCTTTTGATTTCAATATTATGTCCTGAAAATTTCATTAAGAAAGTACATTTAGAATCGAAGATATTTAACAATCGATTTCTCATAGTGCTGCCCAGAATGCACCCCAAACGCAGCCGCTATATCATCTACACAGTAAGTGTGTGTGTGTGCCCGCAGAGGGTAATATGTATAGATAAAATATGTAAACTAGATTGTTTAAAATACCACCTCGGACTTGGTTCAGGGGATCTCGTAGTCGGGCAGACCCGACTAGAACGTTCTTACTTGTTATATCAGTAGATAACATGTATGAAGCAGTTGAAAGACTTTCTCTTACTCAATAAAGCTAAAAGACTAGCCCATGCCTGTATGTTCAAATCTCTACTAATCCTAACTTGGAATTATCATTTACTAATTTTAAATTTTACAGGAAATTTACTATAAGACTAGATTTATGCATATTTTTAAGTCTCACCTGTAGATAATAAGACCCCAGTTCTCCATGCCGTTGTGTGGAAAGCGAGGTGTGTTCGCGTGCAACAGGACATCGTTGCCCAGCTCCTTATAGGGATGTTGGAATAGCTCGTCGTAGGCGTCTTGCACACGTTTAGCCACATTGTAACTGAACTCGGACTTGCTGAAGTCCTGGGGGCGAGTTACCACAGCCATGTCGTTGACATTTCCACGTGCCTGGTACTCGGAGACCATGAACGCCAATAGATAAGTGGACATGGAGGGTGTAACTTGAAAGTGATCCATAAAGCGATTATTGCTGCAATTAGAATTCAATCGATAAGTGAGCAACATTGTGGGCTATCTTCATCAGCTTACCCCAGTTCGGTTGTTTCGGTTAGTTTCGTATTGCTGATGGCACTCACGCCGTTCGGTCGTCCAATGTGCACCTGGAACTTGGCCTTGAAGGCTGGCTCATCGAAGCAGGGAAAGAGCATTCGTGCATTGATGCGTTGCAACTGCGTGAGGAGCAACCACTTGGTCTTGCCCGTCTGCTCCTCCACATAGCTGGCGGAATACAGACCCTTCATGTCGCTGTTCACCTTGCCCGCGTACTGGAAGTGCAGCGTGTAGTTCGTGTTCACAGTCAAGGTCTGTGCTAGATGCACAGTCAGTTGAGTCGTTGGCTGATCGTAGGTCAGGGAACTGTTCGCAATATTCTCCAGCAGGGAGCCAGCATCATTGTAGAGTCTAACCTCCGCTATATCAATGTTCTCCGAGTGCAGTGTGATCTCTTTCAGATTCGCCTGGACGGCTTTCAGTGTTATTTTAACATCTCCATCGAACGTTGTGCCTGGGTCATTAGCATCGGTCCACAGATTTACAGTTAGGTTATAGAATGTGGGCAGTACGTTGCGTTCCAGCCGATAATTCGCGCACTCGACGCCGGCTATCAGGGCTAAAGATAAAATTGCGCCGAGCAGCCAGGTGCTGCGTTCAACACTGTTCATGCTGAGAGCAAGTTCAATACTGAGCGGAGAGCTTATTTAAACTTAAGCAAAACCAAATCACCCAAACACAGATGATGTTATTGTTTTTTTTCGTATGATGATAAGATAACGTGGACAATAGCTGTCGATGCGATGATTAGGCAGCAACTTCTCATTCTTGTTGTTATTAGGTTGTCGCTTTTGCATAATAATGATAAGTAAATAAGGTTCCTAACTTGAACGCAATGAATTTTCTATCTGTAGATACAAGACAAATAAAAAAGTTTACAACAAATTTTACACAGACTTAAAATGAACAAGTAGGAACTTTCCAGTTGGGAGCAACCGACTTTATTATATATGTATCAGTAGAGGACATCAACAGTGATCTTCCTGAGCAATTGATTCTACCTCTCCAAGCGTAAAAGATATAGTTTTTTAGTTTTTAAGAAATCATTACTGAAGTCAGTTATTTACTTACTGAATCTTGACAATCTAATAGACTCTTTTCACTTTGTGAACGAGTATAAAAACGAGTATAAGAATATGCAAATGCTGAACATATTTGTGTGCTGTCTATATTAATCAACTATGCATATATGTAAAAACTATTCAAATATATATTTTATTTTACAAATTTTATGTAATTGAAAGTGCGTGTGAAGTACATTCTTGAACTGGCTCTTAAAACCTTTGGAAACTAGTTTTGAGTGAAATTATGTGGTATTTATAAAATAAATGTTTATGTAAATCAAATTTTAGTATCTTATTGCGGTCTACTGAGTGCAAATTTAAACTCACTCAAATTTACATTTAATAAACAAACATATATGCTATTCATTCATTAAGCTTTATCAAGCTGTTCGCTTGAAAAAATCCCCTCAGCTCTCTTTTTTTTCCACTTCAATATCAATAGCAATCGTATTAATTTGTTTATATCAAAGATTAGATTGATCTTACTAAATAAAGAGACCTTTGGAAAAAGCAACAGATTTTTCAAATGATGTATTGATGTATATATTAGCAAATGCAATACCTTTTGATGTACCCAATTTAAGTTTTGGAAAGGGTAACTGAAAGTTGGGAAAGAAGTATGTAAGTATGTAAGTATGTAAGTATGTAACAAGTAAGAACGCTCAAATCGGGTGTGCCCGACCAGGAGATCCCCTGAAACAAGTCCGAGCTGATGTTTTAAACAATCTAGACTATTATAGCAATCTAGTTTATCTATCATATTATCCTCACCGAGCACATACATACGCACACATGCATACACAAGCACTCGCGCCGATTACTGCGTGGTTAATTTGAATGTATGTGTGCACACTTATAGAGAAAATGCTAGGCGCTTGGCGCTGCTGCCGCGTGCTTTTGCCAATTGACAAAATGTTTTCTTTAATAAGTTCTGTGTTACTAAACGGATTTTGATCAAATTCTCAGCATTGAATGTTTTTATTTTATTAAAAATATGGTTTTGTCTAAAAAATTAAATTGTGGTTTTAAAATTTTTTTTTTTAATAAATTGATTTTGTAAAGCCGGTATCTAAAATATTAAAAAATAGAAAATGTATTTACAAAAAGCTTAATGCAAAATTAGGGTGACTGTAGCTAAAAATAAGTAAGAGATATGTCTAAACAATTGAATCTCGATAACGTTTTTAATCGATATCATTGAAACAGGAAAAGTTAGTGAATATCTAAAACAAACTCGATATGCGCGCTGTATGCATGGACCTTCGTGCAAAATTTGAAGTCTCTAGCTCTTATATGTTCTGAGATCGACGCGCTCGTTCATACGCACAGACGGCCGGAGAGACGGACAGGGTCAAATCGACTCAACTCGTCGGCCTGGTCAATAATATATATACTTTCTTGGGTCTGCCACGCCTCTTTCTGCCAGTTACATACTTTTTGTAAAACCAATTTTCAACTCAACCCAGCGTATAAAAGCTATATACATATATATACGAGTATATCCTTTATCAGCATTAACAGTCAAGATATATCTATCCAGGTACATGCTTCGGAACAGGCTATTCGGCATTTCTGATACTTATATCTTTTAAAGTTTCTAGAAGTAACAGACTTTAGTTGAATAGCGGAAAATTATTAAACACGAGCTAACTGGGGTAAAGATTAGATAGAGTTGTAGATTGTTTTATTATAAGTTAAAGCCAATATAGTTTTATTCAAGGCGCTCTTATCTGGCTGGTTTATGGCCTCTTGAACAAGCAGGTAAATGTACAAATACTTCATCTATTGGACGCCGACGCCAATTACAATTTGGCAAATGTGCTAATCTTGGACTTAGCGCAGCAAAGTGGCCAGGGCCACCACCAGCAGGGTGAGCAGGCTGAAGCCGCTCAGCATGGCGCTGCCGTTCCGCTTGGCCAAATAGGTGCGGAAGGTGCCCAGCTTGGCCTCGGCCCAGTCTAGATTCTCCTTGACGGTAGTCTCGGCTGCCTTCAATGTGGCTGCCGAGCTGCCGAACTTGGCGCTGTTCGCGGTGTTGAACTTCTGCAGGTCATCGAATTGCGACTGCTCGGTGAAGCGAGACGCAATGTTGGAGATGACAGTAGCCACCGAGGAGTAGCCACCCATGCTATAAAGACAAAGAGGAATATATTATATAGATGATAGCGAGGCCCAGTGAAGCAGTTACTTACGCTGTGGCCAATTCCTCGAATTTGGCGGTGACCAACTTGAAGACGGGGCTCACGTTCTCATTGTTCTCGGTGTAGAGGGTGCTGAGCACTGAGGACTTGTCCTGGCGACGGATCTCATCGCTCAATACCAAATTGAAGACACGCTCGATGAGCGCCTGTTCCTTCACACAACCGAAGGAGTTCTGCAGCAGAGTCTCCTCGGTGGCGACGGTTTCGGTCTTGAATTTCTGATACAAGGACTCGAACTCGGAGCTACCGCCCTCACGCAGCGATACACAGTAGACCACGGAGCGAATGTTCTTGGGTACAGTCGACAGCGACCGGAAGTAGCTCTTGGCCCTATTGATGCAATCAATATTGCCAAAGCGACAGCTCCAGGATAGAACCTTAGTGCGCAAATAGATTTCAAGCGCCTTGTTCTCAGTGCTCTCTTCAAAGCCTAGCTGGTTATAGGCCTTGTTGGTCAGCTGGCGAATGTAGGTGCTGAAGTGGGTGGTGTCTGTGCCCAGGCGAATGGCCAAGAAGTTGAAGCCATTAAAGGCCGATGTCCAAGGAATATAATTGATTTCCGTTTCCAAATACTCGATCACCTTCAATGTCAGATCATAGTCAATGTGTCCAGCGCGTGCCAAGTTGAGCAAATCATCGACGACTTGGGCGCGATTGAGCTCATGAATGCCGCCCCAGTTGGTACTGGAGAGTGCCGTGTGAATTGCATTCCAGTTCTTCTCAGTGTAGTTGACACGATAGTAGCCGGTCTCCTGAATGTTGGCCAGCACCCATGTGACCGTGCCGTCCAAAGTAACTGTCTGGGCAGCATTAGCGGCCAGCACCAGCTTCGGCTTGGTATCATTAAAGTTCGAGATCACATTGGTGGTGTAGGTAATAGGCACTGTGTAGACTAGGTTGGGATCGGCGCCGTCATTTTGCTTGAGCAGGAAACGCTTCTGGCTAAACTTGACGGACTTTCCATCATCGCTCAGCTCGGCATTGATCAGTGGATAACCCACTTGGGTGGTGAAGCTGTTAAAGATGTTCTGCGCTTCGGCCTTGAATCGATCAGCGGGCCAATTGACGAGCCAAGCATCCAGAAGGTTCTGTGGTATCGCGGACAGATATTTGCTGTGGATGTCATAAAACAATGAGTTTTCGTATCTTTAAAGATCTGTTCCATGTACTTACTAAAGGACGAGGTATTCCTGCAGAGATTTCTGGAAATTCGCTGTACCCATGGTATGCTCTATCATACGTATAAAGGACGCACCCTTATTGTAGGAGATACTGTTGAACATGCGGCTCAGATGAGCTGGCGTGAAAGTATTCTCATCGCTCAACGGATTTGTGGCATTAGTCGAATCCATGGACATTACGGACTGAATTTGATCAACCACAAACTGCAAGCCCATGTCCCAATTAGTTTCAACCATGGCGGTGCCAAAGTATTGGAAGAATCTGGCAAAGCCCTCATTCAACCAGGTGTAGCTCCACCATTTGCAGGTGACCAGATCACCGAACCACATATGCGCCTGTTCATGGGCGACAACGGCAGCAATTGCTTGACGGGATGAAAGGGTCGTAGCACTCTCGTCCACCAGCAGACTGCGCTCTCTGTAGGTGAGCAGACCCCAGTTTTCCATGGCACCGGCTGAGAAATCGGGTATGGCAGCCATATCCATTTTATCATTTCCCAGCGAATAGTAGTCCAAAGCCAAATATTTGCTCATCTCATCCAGAATTTGACGACCAACGTTGAAGCTATACTGCGTTTGCGTATAGAACTCGGGACGTGCTAGCACACCAAACCTGTCGTCCTTGCGAATGGAAAACTCCGAGATGATAAAGGCCAGCAAATAGGTGGACATTTTGGGCGTGGTTTGATATACATCCACAAAGTATTTGCTAAAGGTATGCATGTCATTAGTAGAGAATTTCACGAGGGTTGCTCGTAAGTTACCCATTGTCCTGGGGCGTAGAGGATTTTTGTCTCGTATTACTAACACTGTTGAAGCTGTAATGACGTTTTAAGGTCACATCGAAGGTCGCCTTGAACTGTGGCTCATCGAAGCTGGGAAAAGCACGACGTGCATGATTTGTCTGGAACTGAGTAGAGCCGAGCCATCTGCCAAAGAAAATTCACATTAGCCAATTCACATAGCCACAACTGTATATTTTGTACCCACTTGGTCTCATTGTTGTCGTTCACATAGGAGCTGCGATAGAAACCATGCATATCGTCTTGCATCAGACCCGTGTAGACGAAATGCAAAATGTATCGCTGATTGGCCACCAGATTCGCTGCCGTGGTCAGATTCTTAATATCTGTTACTTCGTTGTGGGGTCCGTCTGTCAACTTTAGTTTAGTAATTGCGGCACCAGCTGTTGCAGGCTTTTGCCAGTATTCAGACAGCGAATAGGTCAAGTTTCTTGAGTGCAACGATATGATATTTGTCGCCGCCAGTGGTTCAATTTCGATGTAAACCTCGCCATCAAAGGTGAAAATCTTGTTGCCATCTTCTGGCAACAAGTAGGGTGCCAATGAAATGTTATAGTTGATGGGATTTATGTCCTGTTTCAATTTGTATTCCCAATTTTCGGGGTCCGCAAAGGTGGATGGTGGTATCACTTCCGGTTCTTGCCGTGGAGCCGCTAGCACGACGCACAGGCAGGCCGCCGACAGGACAGCCAGGCGCAGGGCAAACATTTTAACTGCAAATTATTGGGATTTTAATATGGGTTTTTGGAATTCTCTTTAATTCTTGCTCCAAAGGAAGTATTTCACCACAGTATATAATTGATAAGCACTCACTTTCTGTTATATTTATATGTTTGTCTCTGGACTAGATTATTATTCGCACGCACTGCGGCAAGCAACTCGAAAACTAAACTAAAGTCAGATGCCAATTGACTGTGCTATATATGATCGTTATAACAACGATTTATCTGCAACCTTAAAACATTTTATTTCAGCCAAGATAATGTGCGCATTGCTTATAGATTATACCACGATTACGATGACGCGCCGATAAGAGAGTCAGGCGGTGATTTACGCCCTATAACACATGCCAATCAAAAACTTGAACATGGCCGACATTTATATATTGAAAGATTTAATGCTAGACTTTAATCCAGATACCACAACGGAAATGAGTCATACGAAGAAGGTAAACCACATATTTTAAGGGGCTTAAGTCCAGCAAACACTCTAAATAAAAAAGTCCGAAAATAGTATGAAAATTTGTATGTACTGAGAGATCTTTTACGGTAATTGAGATATCATGTTTTAAGATAAAGTGATATTAAAAAGTGGTCAGCAAAAATTTGCCTAATCTTTAAAGAAGACAGTTGGTAAAGCTGAGTCTTCTAGGTCTTTCGATCGAGTATTGATCTTAATCGATTGGAAAAATGGGATGTCACGTTCTGTAATCAAAACAAGTCTAAATTTAAGTATGACACTTATAATAAATATATATTTTAGAGATAGATAATGTACTTTTCGCTGATCCCGAAAAGCACCTTAACCACCTGACTCACTTATTTAGCTCATTTACCAAATAGTTATTTCATATGTATTTATGTTTTTCTATGAAATTCGTAAATGAGTTGAGTCAAAACGAAAAAAAATAATTGGTAACAATCTTTATCTAATCGCTCCAATCATAAATTGGAAATATAAGGGGCATTACATGCAATTTTGTCTAATAAAACAAGTAAGAAAGCTCTAGTCGGGTCTGCCCGACTACGAGATCCCCTGAACCAAGTCCGAGCTGATGTTTTAAACAACCTAGCTTACATCTTTTATCTATACATATTACCTCTGCACACATATACACATGCACACAGAAGCACGCTCGCCGATTACTGCGTAGTTGATTTGAATGTATGTGTGCACACGTACAGGCTGCTGCCGCGTGCTTATACAATGTTTCCTTTAATAACTTCTGTATTACTTAACGGATTTGAATGCAATTTTCTGCATTGAATGCTATTAATTTATTAAAAATACGGTTTTCACTAAAAAATTTGAAAAAATTAAATTGTGGCTTTGATAATTTTTTTTTTTTAATAAATTATTTTTGTGAAATGTGGAGCCGGTATCCAAAATATGAAAAAATAGAAAATGTATTTTATTTACAGAAAGCTAAAAACAAAATTTGGTAGCTGTAGCTAAAAATATGTAAAAGATATAGTCAACAAACTGAATCTCGATAACGTTTTAAATCGATAACATTGAAACGGAAAAATTTATCGAATATCTAAAATAAACTCGATATTTTCGCTGTATACACAGACCATCATGCAAAATTTGAAGTCTCTAGCTCTTATAGGTTCTGAGATCGACGCGTTCATACATACGGACAGACGGACAGACGGACAGACGGACAGACGGACAGACGGACAGACGGACGGACGGACGGACAGACAGACGGACAGGGCTAAATCGACTCAGCTCGTCACCCTGATCAAGAATATATATACTTTGTGGGGTCTGCCACGCCTCCTTCTGCCTGTTACATACTTTTTGCAAAACCATTATACCCTGATTTCCCATTTTCAATGGGTTCAGGGTATAATAATGGTATATAGTTTCTATATTGTGCTTATTACGGTCAATAAAAAGCTTGCGATATGAGGCTTATTGCTAATCTATCAACTGAGTCTAGACCGCTCAGTTAAAAGACTTCTTTATAATGGAATTTCATAAAATTTAAGAGTTTTGACCTTAAATACAATTTATTTAATCTACACTTATTAAAGCTTATTTAATATATTTCATTAATTCTCAATCATTAATCCATAAAATTTTAATTTTGCCTTATTATAATAATATTATTAAATTGAATTAAGTTGTTCCTTTTGAGTTAACTTCTTAGCTTGATTAAATATCGTCAGGTCAGGAGAAGTTCAAAATGGCGTTCGTCATTCAGGGATTAGTCAGTTTCTGATTGGCTGCAGGCGTCGCTATCGTTATCGATAACTTAGACTTAACGATTATTGTTGTCATGTGATCATATTGCTAATATTGATAAGTATTTGAGCTATTTATGATTGAGATAAACCGTAAACATTCTAAGTCGCATAGAACGTGCGCCAAAAATACCAAAATTTATGCCATTACCTTCATAAATACTATAACATTTTTGTATGCCAATGTTTAGCAGTTGATAATAGTTTCTTATCTGGTCATATAGATTATTACATATTGAAAGAGAGGACTTTAACGAATTATGTGGCAATTTTTATTGGCAAACAGAAATTTTCGTTACATACATAGATCTGTATCGAGGTAGTAATACTTTAAGCTAACTTAGTAATCCCTAGAACATACAACCTAGAACAACTTGGCAACCAAAAGGCACAGGACCGTGGCTAGCACAGATGCTGTCAAGGCGGGACTGCCATTACGGAAAGTGGATACCCAGGAAATGATAGGCTCCCGATTGGTTGCCAGCCAAGCCACGTTGGCATTAACTATGGTATCGACGCTGGCCTGCAGTGTGTCTGGTACATACACGGAGTTCTTGACCAGGTCGATTAGTTCCTGGAGCTTGGCCTGTTGGTCGACGGTAAACACATAGGCGGACATGCCCAAAATATCAGTGTAGAGTGGATTGACGCCACCAAAGCCAGCATTCAGCTTGGCATACTCCTCCCAATGCGCGATCAGGAACTCATTGCAGACATTAAGACCGACTGAGCCGCGCGAATAGGTGGGACTGAGCAGAGTGTAGCGCTCCTGAGTGCGCAGCTTATTGGTCTCATCAATGCTGCTGGCCACGTACTTCTCCAGCTGCTGCTCGTTCTGAGCACAGCCCAGGGCTGAGATGAGCAGACGACGCTCTGCCTGATCCAACGAGTTCATCAGCTTGTCGTAGACAAAGTTGAAGGTTTTGTCATCGGCCTGTTTCAGACCATTGCAGTAGACGGGCGACTGAAGATTGGCTTCAATGGGAGTGCCATGATCGACCAGAGTCTGTAGCTTGGCGTGGGTCTCGTCCAGGCAGCTCTTCAAACCCGCCAGACAGGCGATATTGATGACCGCATTACGGGTGAACTTGGTCAAGTGCTGTTCTCCTTTGACGTCATTCACGCCGAATTTGTCGTATTGCTCGCTGACTAATGCCGCCACATAGAACTGGAAATTCTCGTATAATACATCGCTGTTCAGATAGCGATTGAACATGGAGAGCACAGAGTTGGCCGTCGACCAGGGTGCATATTGAGTCTCTTGCGGCAGGTAGGTGAGCAGCTGGAGGAGCACACCATGCGCCAACCGTCCGCTGGTAGCGAAGCGGTAGGCATCGTCAATTAACTGGGCGCGATTACGTGGATGAATCTTATGTGGACGATCGGCCAAGCCTTCGCTGATCAGCTGCCAGTTGCGGGTATCGTAGTTGATGCGATAGTAGCCCGTGGACTGTTTGTTCAGGATCAACCAATCATCGCTCTTTAGCCCGGCATCGCCGATGCTCAAATCCTGCACCTGGAGCAGATAGTGGGTGGCCTCGGTCTGACGGAAATCAGGATTCGATTGTTGTGCATAGTTCACCGGCACATACCACAATTTGTTGCCCTCGGCGTCCCTGCTATTGGTATACTGTTCCTGCTTGATGGTGAAGGAGCCATCGTTATAGTTGCGCTCCACATTCAGCAGCGGCAGACCACCCTGGCGGGTCCAGCTGGAGAGCATGTCTTCCATGAGTGCTGGCACCTCATAGTTCAGTTCTCGAGCCGCCAGCGAAATGGCACTAAAGAGATCGGTCTCATTGGCTGCGGAGTAGGCCCTGGAAAAATTCATAATTAGTTTGTAATTATGATCAAGGTAATATCAGGCTTACTTGGTCACCAGATAGTTGTGCAGACCCTGCTGAAAAACGGTGTTGGTCAGAGCATGACGCCACATGTCCAACACGGAACCAGCCTTGGCATACGCAATTGAGTCATAGAGCTGTGAGATTTGCGAGGGCTTCTCCACGTGGTAGGTCATCGGACGCACACTGGGATTACCATCAGCGACCATAGCACCTTGATAAGAACCAGTATGGAAGGTTTGGAATATGTCCCACTCTGGATAGGCCTGTTACCAGCAAATCGATTCGTTTTAGTTCACAGTTAACTTTCTGCCAGCAAATTCTCTCGCTTACCAAATCGACAGCCAAATTCTCGAAGAGCGTGGCAAAGCCTTCCTTGAGCCAGAGATAGCTCCACCATTCGATGGCAACGAGGTCACCGAACCACATGTGCGCATCCTCATGAGCTTCAATGGTGGCAATGTTAGTCTGTGTATTTGTTGTGGAGTTCTCAACATTGTACAGCAGATACTCCTCGCGATATGTGGCCAGTCCCCAGTTTTCCATTGCGCCAGCAGCAAAATCAGGTATGGCCGCCTGATCTAGTTTGGGTAGAGCAAAGGGTACATCGAAGTAGCCAGAGAGACGTTTCTCAACCAACATGCCCGTGGTCAAAGCCCATTCCTGCTCATGCTCGGTACCCTTACGCGAGAAGACGCGCTGAGGCAGACCGTTGAGCTCACCCTCCGAGTACACAAACTCCGAGACAATGAACGCTACCAGATAGGTGGGCATACTAACGGTGGGCTGGAAAACCGTGGTGCCAGAGCTAGAAATTCAAAAGCAATTTCAAAAAATTTAGCTTTAAAGTTATTCAACAGGAACTCAATAGGAATTTTATAGTTATGATATGGGAATGGATGGTATTCAATAGGAACAAAAAATTAAGATATAAAGTTATTCAATAGGAATTCAATAGGAATTTCATAGTTATTGTATGCGAATGGATAGTATTCAATAGGAATTTCATTAAAAATTCAGTGAGTAGACAAACCTTGATTTGGTCTCATCCACAGGCATATTGCTGATGGCATTGTAGCTGGGATCGTGATGTATGGTAATCGTGAATTTGGCCCGCTTGGCTGGCTCATCGTAGCAGGGGAAGGCGTGCCGGGCATCGGTGCTTTCGAATTGTGTGGTGGCCAGGTATTTGGTAGCACCAGTCTCATCCGTATACGAGGACAAGTAGAAGCCGCCGTTATCCGTGCGCAGTTCACCGTCGTACGTGATAGTCAGTGTCCAGGTGGAGTCCTGTTGAAAGGTAAGATCCTTGCCGGACAGCTTCAAGAACTCACGCTCTGTATCTTCTTCGACGTCTAGTGGAACTGCAGTTGTCTCAGCCGCATTAGACTGGCGTATTGTCACCACAAAGTTCTTCAACTGTCGTGCGTGCACCACAATAACTGTGCTAGTCTCTACGACTTTCAGGCTGATGATCACAGTTCCCTTGAAGCTCTTCTCGCCGGTGTGCACATTCGTGGTAAGATCGACGTTATATTCCAGAGGCTCTGTATTGTTGGGCAACCGATAGGTCTCCTCATCAGCACGTTGTGCTAAACGTAGATTCGGATTTTCAATCAGCTGCTGCTGCTGCCTCTCGAAGGGTGGAAACTGACGTACAACGGCCGCATTGATGGTGGCTACCACCAATAGTAGGGTAAGGATCGGAGCAAGAACGCGAGCCATGTTGTCAACGGTGGGACAACAACTGGGCAACAAGTGAGCAGCGCTCGCAAGTTTTACACTTATAAGCCAAATCGAGACAGATTTGTTGTCCGCACTTCACTAGTACAATTCATCTTATCGGTGGGCAAGGCATAAAGATTATTTTAATCACTACCATCCACGCCCCAATTCAATTTGTTGGCCAATAAATAATGCCGTTAATCAAAGTAACGATCTTAGACTAAAACGCGTGCGCCTTGGCTTTAAGCAGTAAGCTCCATGAAAATGGTTGTCAAGTGTGAGTGTTGACATTGAAGAGACTGTTAGCCAATTAGATAACAAATCAAGTGGACGCCAGTTGAAGATGGAGATACAGATGGCATTTGTTGATAACAAGGTTCTCATAGTCTTAGATAATGTAGTTCTAATCAAAAAGTATGCTAGAGAAAAACGAAAATTTGCTTGTCCTCTGAGAATGAGAAGCAGAATCAATGGCTATATGTTAATTTATGATTTCAAAACAAAATTGGCTGTTCCGAAATAAGAAACGCAAAGTCACGAACTGATCAAAGGTTAATTACGGGAAAATAACATAAAATTTTTATACGAAAAGGTTCGACTATAATTTACACTATCTCGATTCGAATTCGTAGAAAATTCCAGATATGGTTGACCTTTAAATAGACCGATTCTTATCGATCTTAAGACACTATATACTTTATATGAAATAAAGAAATTATCCAAACATATTTCTCTTGCAAAGATTGAACATGTGATTAAGTTTAAATCCAATGATGATCAAGAATATCATCAACTTTTTGAGTGTTTTTAGAGTATTTATCCTTCTGGCTATTACAATCATTTATTGAACTATAATCAACAATTCTTACACATGTTTAGTGAGTGCAGAGTAAACTTATGACTCTGACCTTGAGAAGTAGTCATTCGAAAAACTCAAGGCGCATGGGGTTCATAAATATTGTGAAGTATCGCAATTATGGCCGAAACATGAGATGTACATTTGGTTATGACAATAGTATATTGGTTTTAGCCAGAACTATCATGGAATCTATTGTTGTTGTGTAAATAGCGATAAGATTGATCAAAGTCAAGTACACTCAATAAAACCAAATTCCAGATAATCACGTCTAATTAATGAAAGTTTTACGAAATATTAAAAATTTCACCACATGTCCAAATATATATATATATATATATAAGTATATATATATATTTTGTATATTTCTAAAAATATCATGTCGCCTATCGATGGGTAATTTTACTTAGACTTATTTTAAGTTTATTTTGAAATCTAATTTCAGTGGAATCCATGATATAGCAAAGCTACGACCGTAGCCAGCAGGCCGAAAAGTGAGGCGGAGAGGGAGCTGCTGCCGTTGGAGCGATAGGCAACTAACCAATTGATTATTGGTGCACGGTGCACATCAAGCCAATCAAAGTTGGTCTTTATTCTGCTCTGCACAGCGGTCTCGATGTCATCCTTGACATACTCAGGGCCGTCGGCCTGAACTTTCGCCACAAGCGCAGTGAGCTGTGATGGAAATGTATTAGAAAATTCCTTTGAGTAAAGTAGAAGAAATTTTAGCTTACTCGATTCTTTTGAGAGTCGCTGACCACTGATCCGGCCATGCCACGCAGTGCCGCGTCCAACGGCTGCGCCACTGAATTCTTTAGTTCACCATATGCCTTCCAGTTCGTGTCCAAGAAGTCCATGCTAGCTGTTAGACCAGCTTCGCCTTGTGTGTAGGCGGCACTCAGTAGGGTGGTGCGCTCCCTATCGGTTAGGGAGTTGGTCTGATCGATGGAGCTCTCAACGAATTTCTTCAGCTGATCTGCATTCTGCGAACAGCCCAGCGAGGAGATATATATACTGCGATCGTTGGCATTCGTGGAGGCATGCAGCTTGCTGAAAGCTGAATTGAATGTGGTGTCTTCGGCCTGACGCAGTCCGGCGCAATAGATCTGTGTTCGCAATGTGGGCTCAATGACAACGCCGTGCAAGAGGTACTGCTGCAGCTTCTGGTGCGACTGTTGGTAGCACTTAGGGCTGCCCACCTGGCAGGCCAGGCTAACTAGAGTCACGCGCAGATAGTTGTTCAAATAGTGCTCGCCGGGTATTTCATTGACGCCCAGCTTGCTGAAGATATCCTCGACCAGTTCGATTACGAACTCCCGGAAGTGCACGTAATTGACATCGCCTCGCAAATATGTATTGTAGATATTGAGTATACTGTTGGCTGTCGACCAGGGCGCATATTGATTCTCATTTCGCAGATATGCCATCAGCTCCAATAGTGTACCTTGGCTGAGACGACCCGTGTCCACGAACCGATACGCATCGTGCATAAGCTGAGCGCGATTACGCGTATGGAAGTCGTAGGGCTGCTGCCTCAGACCCTCGGCAATTAGTTTGTAGTTTTGCTCATCGTACAATATACGATAGAAGCCAGTGGATTGTTTGTTTAGTAGCAACCAATCGTCCTTCTCAATCTTCACATCGTTTATTGCCTGTTCCTTGACTTTAAGCACGTAGTGCGAGGCGTTCGTTTGGCGGTAATCGGGATTCGAGGCAGTTGCATAGTTGATGGGCACATACCAAGTATCCCCATTTACAGTTTCCTTGTTGTTCAAATACCGTTGCTGCTTAACCGTAAACGTTCCACTCTCATAATTACGCTCAACGGTTAACAGTGGAAAGCCCGCCTGTTTGGACCAGCTGGAGAATATGTCGGCGGCTCCAACGGGCAGCTTGTGTCCCAGCTCATCGGCTGCCTTCTGCAGGGAAGAGAACAAATCCCATTCGTCCGTCGAGTTGTATTGACTACGGAAGAGACATTGTATATCGTATATATATATTTTATA
Source organism: Drosophila gaucha (assembly GCA_035045545.1). NCBI lineage: Eukaryota > Metazoa > Arthropoda > Insecta > Diptera > Drosophilidae > Drosophila > Drosophila gaucha. The sequence goes on along the minus strand of JAWNOY010000025.1, from coordinate 2,644,699 downwards.
TATTAATATTTAAAGTACTCACTATTCTGTTAGATAAAGGTTTAAGCCACGTCGGAAAACGGCATCTGTCCACGCATTCTTAAACATGTAGAGCACACTGGCAGGCTTGGCATAGGAGATGGTACCGTATCGTCCCGATATTTCATCGGGTGTTTGAACGTAATGCGTCATGGGCGTGCTTATGGACGCATCATTGATCAAGGCGCTATTATAGTCGCTCACGTGGAATATCTGATAGGTATCCCACTCGGGGAAGGCAATATCATTCGATTCATAAGAGAAGAGTGTGGCGAAACCCTCTTTAAGCCACAGATACGTCCACCATTTAAGCGATACCAAATCACCGAACCACATGTGCGCATACTCGTGTCCAATAATATTGGCAGTATTCGTTTTGGAATTAATTGTGGATTGCTCCTTGGTCCACCACATGTATTGCTCCCGATAGGTGGAAAGACCCCAGTTCTCCATGGCTCCAGCTGAAAAGTCCGGTATACCCGCCATATCGAGTTTGGGCAAAGCAAATGGCACTCCAAGATATTTAGCTAAGCTGGCTTCGACTATAAGACCAGACCACAGCGCCCACTCCTGCTGATCCGTCTTGCCCTTGCGGGAAAAGACGCGTTGGGGTAAACCATTCAGTTCGCCACCTGTGTACTCAAAGTCTGAGACAATAAAGGCAACCAAATAGGTGGACATCTTAGGCGTTGATTGAAAAACTGTTCTGCCATTGCTATCATAAAATCGGAATTGATTAGTTTAAAAAAAAAAAACAATTAAAAACGCTCTAAACGGGTCTGCCCGACTAGGAGATCCCCTGAACCAAGTCCGAGGTTGTTTTTAAGCAACCTAGCTTACATCTTACTGCGTAGATAATTTAGCGGCTGCGTTTGGGCTATATTCTGGGCAGCATTATGAGAAATTAATTGTTAAATAACTTCGGTTCTAGATCTACTTGCTGAATGAAATTTTCAGGACCTAATATAGACATTTAAAGGTGTATATATGCCAAATACCAACTCTCTAGTATTTGAAATACGTTTTATCCATTTTTGGGGCTAATAGAGGAAGGTATCCAAAATCTTAAAAGAATATTTTTTGTATTTTCATCACAGAAATCTACATAGTCAATTTGCTGTCTCTAGCTATTACGGTCTTTAAGTTAAAGCTTAAAAGCAAAGTCAAAATATCGATTGTTATCGATAATAAGGAAATAGGATAAGTTATCGAAAAAAAAACTTGTACTGTGTATGGTATACAAGAATATATATCTAAAATTTCAAATCTCTAGCTATTGTCGTTTTCGAGATCACAGCGTTCATACGGACGGACAGACGGACAGACGGACATGGCTAGCTCGTCTCCCTGATCAAGAATATATATACTTTGTGGGGTCCTTCTGCCTGTTACATACATTGTCACAAAACCATTATACCCTGAATTCCCATTTTCAATGGGTTCAGGGTATAAAAAAAATATTATCTGTCGATAACACTCACCTCGATTTAGCCACATCGACTGGCATATTGCTGATGGCAGTGTAGCTGGGATCGTGGTTTATGGTAATGTTAAAGTTGGCCCGCTTCGCTGGCTCATCGTAGCAGGGGAAGGCGTGACGGGCATTCGTGCTCTCAAACTGTGTTGTGGCCAGATAACTGTAGAGCAGTCCATCAAAATATAAACTCTATAAACACTCCTTAAGTACTTACTGCTCAGCGCCGCTATCATCCGTATAGCTGGATATATAGAAGCCGCCCATATCGGTACGTAATTGACTAGTATAGGTGATGACTACTGTCCAGTTCGTGCCTACCTGAAGCGTATCGGAATGCTTAAGGATCAGGAATTCGCGTGTGCCATTGGTCACTTCCAATGCCGTTGGTACACTCGTTGCAAGATCCTTGCTTTGTATGGTGGCCTTGTAGTCCTCAATTTTACGCGTATGCAGGGTGATCGTATTGGTGGCCTCAACCACTTGCAGATCGATTGTGACGACGCCATTGAAGGCGGTTATGCCCTTGTCCACCTGCGTCCACAGCTCCACATTGTAGGATATGGGCACTGTATTGTTCGGCAGTCGATAGTTATCCTCGGCATTGTTATCCGCTCGCGATTGGATCGATCCTGCTAGGCTCTGCTCTCCTTTTGTCTCCAGCTGCACTGCATCATCGACCGGCGGAGGTATGATTCGAGCCTGTTCACTAAGCGCAACCAGCAGCAGCAGCAGCGACCATGCATTAACCATCCAGCGCACCATGTTGAGCGCTCTGCAGTCGCATATATATATATTAAGCATTGAGTGCACAATGCTCCAGTATTTATAGCAAGTTCCATATCAGATCCTGTGTAGCAATCGGCATAAAGATAATACTTTGATAAACGAAACACTTATTGCCCTAAATAGTTATGTCGATTCGCGCATTTTGTATATGAGTAGTTATTCGATCGTAAAGTTAATCGAATGTTCATCGCCTATGCAGCTTATCTCTAGACATGGTCTATAAATATTTTCAATTATTTCTTCTCTTATATACTTTCATAGTACATGGGCACTCGATGCTTGGAAGTTTGACCTTCCACTTACTACTTCCAACTATGATGGACGTCAATGACTTTTGATATTTAGTTCTATATTATCATCTATATTATCAGAAGTACGTCATTAATGTATCATTAAAAGCTTTATATGACACAAGCTATTTGATAAATTTAAAGATGTATAAGAATACAGTGCTAATATTGTTAATACCCTGCAATATGATAACAGTCAAAGACTTCGGGTTATATTTATGAAAATTTAAAAGAAGGGGGGATCAAAATTACGAGGATCAAAATAACGAAACGTTAACGAGTGATAGCCAGGGAGCAAGTCAACGAAGATAGAGGGAGCGAGAGAGAGAAAGGGACAAAGAGAGAAGGAGTGACGGAGGGAGAAAATGAGAGATAGAGAGAAAAAAGAGAGAGAAAGATAGAGGGAGAAAGGGAAAGAGAGAGAGAAAGGAACAGAGAAAGAAAAAGTCATAAAGAGAGAGAGAAAACAAGTAAGAACGTTGCAGTCGGGCGCCACCGACTGCGTCAGACTCTGTTCCTGTTAAAGGTGTGTGCTCAATAAATATGTAGACCGTCCGTCTTTCCGTATGTTTGAATGCGAGATTATTGAGATTCCTTTTTTGAGCATGTCTTTTACATCAATTTAGCTACAGTCATACAATTTTACATATAGCTTTTTAAAAATAAAATACTATTTTGGTTTTTATTATATATTTTGGATACTGGCTCCACATTTCACAAAATCAATTTAATAAAAGTTTAGTTGCAAATAAAGCCACATTTACATTTTTTTTAATTTTTTAGGTAAAACCGTATTTTTAATAAAATATAAGGATTTATGCAGAAAGTTTTATCAAAATCCATTAAGTAACATAGAAGTTATAATAATAAAAAAAAAAACATTTTAATAAATGATAATATCACGCGGCAGCGATGGGAATAGAACCTGGGTCACGCGCTTCGCATGCCACCGACTCTACCCACTACACCACGGCGTCTCTTGTGCCAAATTGAGTTTGGTGTGTTGATTTGGTTAAACAGACTTGCCCCAGTTAGGTCAACTAGAATTTGTTTTAATAAATATAAGGATTTATGCTGAAAATTTTATCAAATCCATTAAATAACATAGAAGTTATAAAAAAAAAAAAAAAATAAAATTTTATTAAATGATAATATCACGCGTCAGCGCTGGGAATCGAACCTAGGTCACGCGCTTCGCATGCCACCACTCTACCCACAACACCACGGCGTCTCTTGCGTTGCTATGTGCCAAACTGAGTTTGGAAGTGTTTTGATTTGGTTAAACAGACTTGCGTTGTGGTAGCGAAGACCCTGCTTCAATCCCCAGTTAGGTCAACTAGAATTTGTTTTACGGAGGCTTACATTATGATTATTATTATTTTTTTTTTTTCGTAAATTTTAATTTCATGAACAGTAACCCACATGTCAAATTTGGATGCTCTACGTCTAAGACTGTAGGAGATACAGTTTTACCCTATTTGCCACGCCCCAAATGGGCGTAGCTATATATAACATATATTTTTGGGTAGAGGTAGGATACTAGTATATATATTCCAAGTCCCAACTCTTTGACGGAAATATTGCCGAAATTATCACGGTTTTAGTAAAAGATATAGTAATTCCCGATTTGCCACGCCCCCAGAAGACGTGGATACATAACTTTTGACATATCTTAAGAGGAGGTCAACAGTATCCCACATGCAAAATTTGGACGCTCTAGCTCCAAAACTGTAGGAGATACAGTTTTATCCGATTTGCCACGCCCTTAATGGGCGTAAATATCTATAATATATATTTTTGATTCCGAGTGATCTACTTGCACATGTATTCCAAATTTCAAGTCTCTAGCTCTTAATACGCTCAAAATATTATAAGATTTATACAAATCGCTATATATATATTCCCGATTTGGTACGCCCCCAGGGGGCGTGGGTATATAACTTTTTGATCTAACTTAAGGGAAGGTCAACAGTAACCCACATGCCAAATTTGGATGCTCTAGCTTCAAAACTGTAGAAGATATAGTTTTATCCGATTTGCCACGCCCACAATGGGCGTAGATATATAATCTATATCTTAAAACGTCCGCGTGGTGTACACGAATATATATTCTAAACCCCATTTCTTAGACTGCAATATTGACTAAAATAACAGCGTTTTAGTCTTAATAGATATAGCATTTCCCGATTTGCCACGCCCCCTGTGGGCGTATCGGAAAAATACTCAAACTTGATCTGACGCGGATACACACGAGTATATATTCCAAATTACAAGTCTCTAGCTTCTATAGTGTCCAAATGCTGCGCGTTCATACAGACAGACGGACAGACGGACAGACGGACAGACGGACAGACGGACAGACAGCAAGACGGACATTGCACAAATCCAATAGACTCTTTTTCCCTTTGGGAACAGAGTCTAATGAGTGATAGAGAGGGAGCAAGTCAATATAGATAGAGAGAGGAAGAGAGAGAGAAAGAGAAAGGGACAGAGAGAGATCAAATGAAAGATAGAGAGAAAGAGAGAGATATAGAGAGAGATATAGAGAGAGAGATAGAGAGAGAGAGGGAGATAGAGAGAGAGGCAGAGAGTGACAGAGAGAAAGGGACAGAGAGAGAGAGAGAAAATGACAGAGAGAGATAGATAGAGAGAGAGAGAGAGAATGAGATAGAAAAAGAGAGATAAATAGAGAGAGAGAGAGGAAGATAGAGAGAGAGAGAAAGAGAGGGAGAGAGTGAGAAAGAGAGAGAGAAAGTGAGAGACAGACAGAAAGAGAGAGAGAGAGAGAGAGTGAAAGATATAAAGGGCGAGAGAAAGAAATGGAGAGACAGAAAGAGAGAGAGAAAGGGATAGAGAAAGAGAGAGAGAGAGATGTGAAAAACGATTATTAAGACATCAGCTAAATACTCTATAATCCTAAACTAGAAAAATATTATGAAAATCGCAAATAAATGAAGTATTTCCATTTTGCTTATTGTTCTACTTAGTTCAATTTATTTTAGTTAACTTTCGACTTAAATATTATGCTTAATACTAGCGCTAAAAACTTCAGCTAAACGCCTATCGCGCTGCGTACAATTTCACTAGCTGCGCTCAATAGACTTGTGGGTCGAGTGGAGCCGTTGCCCACGCTGAAGGAGGCCGCAAAGGTGGCTTCACTGCCAACGGGGGACAGTTCCTTGAGTAGCCAGTTGTGTATTTGATGTTCGAATTTATCCAGAAATTGTTCGCTGTTTCGCATCTTTTTGCCCACTCGGTTCGATTCTATAGATATCAAAGTGTCTTTCGGACTCAGGTGTTCAGTTCGCAGATACATATCAACATTTTGACGTAGCGTACCAAACTGAAAGGTGAAGGAATTATTGTTAATATATCTAATGAAATTTTAGTTAGGTAAGAACTTACATAGGGTCTTTGACGCTCCGGTACAAATTCCGTAATGTCGTTAAACAGCTGTACAAAAAAGGAGGATCGAGCAAGCAGCTTATAGTTTTGATCAATGAAATGCCAAATAGTCGATCGTGCTGCCACATTCGACTTGAACACATACGCTATATACATCATGGACTCTCTTTCATTCAGCAAACTGTATGTAGAGTTCTCGCCCACCAGTAGATTCAGATAGTGATGCAAATGCCGATGATTTTGAGTGCAGCGCAGCGAGTAAATCATGTCATCATAGATCGCAGAATTGCGCTCCGTAACATTCAGCAACTCAATGAACCTATCAAACTCCTCGTCGCTTAGATGTCGCACACCCATGCACAATACCTCATCGTGTATTGAATAGTAATCCGGATAATCGATCTTGAAGTTGATCTTCTTGAAGAAATACTCATGGGTGAGCCGATGCGTATAGTCCAGGCACTCCGGCATATCCACACGGCAGGCCATATGTAAAATATCCGAACGTACGAGTATATCCATAGTAACCTCCTCGGCCTCATGTTTGTGGATGATACGCAGAAATATGGGTGCTACCAGACGTCGGACGAACTGCTTGAACAGCGAATAGGCTGTAGTACCATAAAGATTGTTGTCCAGAAACCCTATGATATTCGCCACCTGACTCCAGGGCGTCAGATCATCCTCGAATTCCAAGTACTTGAATAGCTCAAAGACCACATCAATTGATTCGAGTTCGTTCCGTTCGATCAGTGGGGCCAGGTCCTGAAAGAGGGCTGCTCGATTCATGGCATGTATAACTGAATGATTCTGTTGGAGCTGGCGTGCAATCGCATACAGATTATCCGTGTCGTAGAGCACATGATAGAAGCCCGTCTGCTGCTTGTTCACGATCAGCCAGTCGCGTCCAGTCAGCTGCAGTTGCAGCTCCTCCAGACTCATCGTGTGCTCCATCACGGGCGGCATAAAGTATTCGGCATGCGTGTGCTCAAAGCTGGGCGACTGGGCGCTGGCAAAGTTCAATGGTATCCACCAGTGTTCGCTCTTGGAGTGAATGGAACGTTGTCTCAGGGTGATCGTATCGTTTTCATAGTTCCGTATGACCGAGACTATGGGCAACCATTCACTATGCGTCCAGGATAACATGATGTCGCGAACTTTTTGCTTCCACGATTGATGCTGGAATCGAGCATCTTCCAAGATGGATGCCTGCAGAGCATCGAACAGATCCAGCTCACTGACAACGCTGTATTGGCTGGAAGAGCGTTAAACTTATGGCACATCAATTGCAATTGATCAGTTCAGTGGCTCCCCGTCCGGGACTTACAATTTCTTTAGATAACGGCTAACGCCCTGCACAAAGGTCTTCTGATGGAAGGCGTGATGGAACATCTTGATGACGCAGGCGCCACGTTTATAGCTTATAATGTCGAAGACTTTCATAATCTCCGGCTCCGTTTCCACATAGTGTGTCATCGGACGTACATCAAAGAAGCTGCTGTAGCTATAAGCGCGCTCCGCTTCATCTCTGTTAAAAATATCCATCACATTGTCCTCGGGATGAAGCTGGGAAAGAAAGCTAAGGTTACGAGTCTTTCCATAATTTTTGTTAAGTCGAGTTACTTACCAAATCAGTTATAACATAGGCAAAGTAGGTGGCGAAGCCCTCGTTCATCCAGACGTAGGACCACCATATCGGCGATACCAGATTACCGAACCATTGATGCGATATCTCGTGATTCTGCATTACCATCTTTTTCAAATTCTTCTGCTTGTCCGTTACGTCCGGCGACAAAAGGCTATCATCCCTAAAGGTAATTAGACCCCAATTCTCCATGGCAGCGCCCTGATTCTTCTTCAGCGCCACGTGATCCAACTTGGGCAAAGAGTACTTAACCCCAAAGTAATCCTCGAGAGCGGCCACGGTAATCACCACATTTTTCAGAGCTGTGCGACCCTTGTCCTTGCTGCTCGGCGAGGAATATATCGTCTGCGTAACGCCTCGATATGTCTCCGAAATATGCTCGAAATCGGATATCACGAAGGCAACCAAATACGTGGACATGGGCGGAGTGGTCTGGAAAGTGGTTGTAGTCAGCTCGCTGAATACAACAAAATCGCATTACAACTAAGTCACCCAGAATAAGTTAGAGAACGACTTACCCATGATTTAGCAGCTCCTTCACTGGCATATTGGATATAGCCATCAGACTGCTGCTGTGCGTCAATCGGATGCTGTAGTTCGACTTGAAGGCGGGCTCATCATAGCAGGGTAAGATTAAACGTGCAAATGTTGGCTCCGATTGCGTGGCTGCCACATAGCTGCAAATAAATATTCAAATTTGGTTATTAAAGAACAACTTAAAGAAATATCCATTATATAAATTTCAATACGAAAAAAAAACGTATACGGTCATGGGAAAATTTTAATAAGTAATTCCCAGATCTTTGATCTTTAAGCTTTAAAAACAATTCTCATTACTTGACGAAAAGTCAAATCAAAACAAACGCAATGCCTTGTTTCCATGACGATGACGATTCATAAAAAGAGCAACAAAAATAATAAATAATACGCTAATATATATATAAAAAAATTTTTGTTGTTGTCAGCGCTTTATCGGGGCTGCTGTCGTCTTCGATAAGGGACTGACAAGAGTCACAGCCGGATTTTGTTATGGTCACAGTCATGCCCCTTTATGAAGAAACCAATTTTGTGTTTGTAAAGATTTGTTTACATGCAACATGAATAACGCGCAGAACGAATATGAGTACTCTACTATTGATAAGGCCACGACTGACATATCAACAAGTGAGTATGCTTTAGATAAGAGTTTTTGACTAAACGGCTACCCTGTAATCTAACAAAAATCAAGAGAATTGATAAATATCGCACTTGATACTTGATATACAAAAACTAAGCTGATATTTTCTTGAACTTTGGTTTTCATTTTTGTTGATTAAGAACTAGAAATGGGGTAAATTTTAAATTGTAATGCTTATAATCTATTTTTGGTATCAATTTATAAAGTTTTCTATTCGAAATCCCTTTAAACTTTTATATCTTTATATAGATAGATAAATAGTTTTTAATTTACGATAATACACATATCCTATTTCATATTTGTAGCACTTTTAATTAAGCAGATCGGCTTTTGTTTATATGGCTGATAATTTTGATAAGACTTTTCAGCAGGGTATAAAAAGTGAGAGCTAATTAAGGCAAGAACAAAAGCAAAAGTTAACTGAACTTGATTATGCGTACATTATTATCGTTTCAATTAAGTGTTGTGATTATATAATAGAAAAGCACGCGCGCTTTGTTATATATACGTACTTATTCTATAATGTAATGCATTTTCGACTCTGAACTTAATCAAACCGGAACTACAACAACAACCAAATACAAACAAGAGAGAAAGCTAACTCACACAGTGCGATTGTTGAGCGGCTCCTCGTAGGCCATCCAATAGAGGCCCTTGGGACGCGTGCCCATCTGACCCGTGTAGGAGATGTGCAGTCGATATCGCTGTCCGGCCTCGAAGGCCTGATAGTTGACGCGCGGATGTATGATAAGGAAGGTGGCCTGCGGGTCATACGAGTGCGTAACATCATCCACAAGTTCACCCAGCATCTCTGGCCTGGCGCTGTCTAGCAGTCGCAGCGTAATCTGTATATCGCTCAAGTTCTTGGCGTGGAGCACAATCTCATTTGTCGAGCGCCTAATCTCAATGTCTATGGTGGCATTTCCGGCAAACCGCCAATCCCCGAGATGTATATTGGTGCTAATGTGCAGCTGATAGCTCAATGGGTACGTATCGTTGGGCAGTCGCAGCGATCTCGCGGACAGCAGGTGGTCCGATGGGGTTCCCAGTGCCTCCACTACCTCGACCTCCTGCGACAAGCCCAGCGCAGCTAGAAGCAGCACAATTATAATACACGGCGTAAACATTTTACGGCAATGTGATTATGCGATCGTACACGTTGGATACCGAAACTCGACTAAAAATTTGTCGTTACTGAATCTAAAGCGTTTAAAGCCTGCGCTGATAAGATAAGACCTGATTGATCGTATAAGAGAGAGAGAGAGAGAGAGAGAGCAGCGAGTGCGGCTAGCGCAGCTAGCGCTTGCGTCTTATACAGCTGGAGGCGAAATCTTGCTCTCGAACTAATACTTGAGACAGGTCAGTGCACAATCCTGTTTCTCCTTAAGTTCTCTCACACACTCATTTCTCCCAATGCTATGCACAGAGCGAAATTGTAAGTTACTATAATTTTTTATATTATTTCTATGTTTAAATTGTATAAAATATTTTAAATATTATATATTATTTGTTGTGGAATACTTTATTCTAAGATAGATTTGAATATTTCTTAACATGAAAATTTAAGAGCACAGGACTTTGACCTTTTATGCTTATACACATATATTTATTTATTAAATTGTTACAGAGAATTAATTCTAAATAACAATTTATTATAAAGCCAGACAAGCAAAGGCCTTCAGGCAAATATACATATGTATTTAGTACAAATTTATGGAAATTAATGACGAACTCACTAGGGTTCGAACCCTATTTCGGATGACTTGTGTGGTAAGGTATGCCCCATAAGTCTATACAAATTCGGGTAATGTGATAAACGACAGTTACAAATCAAGAATGAAAGTAAAAAATAAAAAATATAAAAAAAAATAAAAAAAAAATTAATAAAAATAATTTTATAGAAATTTTTATAAAAATAAATAAAAAATATTTTTTTTTTATATTGAGAGATATGTATTTTATTTCTTAAACGTTTTTAAATATATTTAAAAAAAAAATATTCGAAAACTTTTAGAAATAGGAATAACAAACTGTTTAGCATCAGTTTTCTTTCAGTGTACAGGCATAATTGCCCTTACGATCGAATCGGCAAAACGCTCGTTCGCTTCGTCGCTTTGCGAACGATCAAATTTAGGCTATAGACGGCTATATACGACAGTATATAGCATCGGGTTGCACAAGCCAAACACTTTAGTCGACGCTTCACTCTCTTAACGTGATAATGTCAATTTACCGCTGCCTCCAATTGTTGTTCTTATGGGTCTTACTCAGCGTTTGTGCTATGCGCTATGTGCAGGCGTGGCAAGATAATAATGTAGAGGCCAGCTGCGCGAAGAATGGGCAATATGTGAGTATCTGGAGCACGACCCTATTGCCAATAACACTTATGCTTATGCTTATTTCAGTGCCAAATGCATAGGGAGTGTTGTTCCAAAAAGTGCATGACATACACCTACAAGTGCGCGCCCAGGGTACCAGACCCAATGCCCTACAACAAAGAGAGAGAAACGGGTCTCAACTATCTGGAAGACTTCTATTGGCCTCTATACAATTCAAATGTACCCCAAAGAGCAGGAATTGAGATTGTGACTATGGCGCATGGTGATAAGACTACATATCGCCCAACATCAATGGAGAAAGTGGGCAATGCAAATGATATATCCAATCCCCCAAGAGCACCAAGCTGCAAAGCCATTGGCAGTGACGTAAGTGAATCTTTGACTTACTAACTTACTTTCCCCATTTATATATATATATATATATAATTCATTTCAGTGCTCTGAGAGCCGCGAATGCTGTACATTCCGCTGTCACACCTTTCTCCACAGGTGTGTCTCGTGATGGAACCAGCCCACATACTAAATGAACACACTTATAAGTATTTCGAAACAATTATATATGCTTATTCTGTATTATAAATAAACAAGATTTTACACTTAAAAATGAGTGTTTCATTTGAATCATCAGCAGCAGTTAATATGCTCGTTCTCGAAGTAATGAGAGTATATGTATTGGTTTTGTACAACTTACTTACTTCTTCGATGCTATTTATGCTAAAGACCTACAATTTAAGCTCGTTCTACTGTAAGTTAATATTTTTGGGAATATATATATCGGAAATAGCCATATCTTATAAAATATGAACTCTTTGAACACTAGAACGCAGCTTGGAATAGATACTTGTGCTTATCTTCCCCAGATATAAATATTTCTGTTATAAGGTCAAACGGGAATTTATTATAAATCCTCTTTTATTTTGGCCACCACCACTCCAGCTTAAAATATCAATTTTCTGTAGCTTTTGGAGGGCGGCTTAAATCTACAAAATCTTTACTTACAGCTTACAGCCGAAAACTTATCAAATTATTATAAATCCCCCTATAAATTTTAAGTCTTTATTTAATTCCCAGGATCGTCGAGTGTTGCTGGAATATCACGGTTGACCTTTTCTTCTGAAATACCTTTAAATTGAATGTTCAGCCTATTGAGCAAATATGAAGATATCGGTTTTTTTGAATAAATTTTAGTTATATTTAGATGAGCTGAAATACCATTTTATTTATTTAGCAAAAAAGCTAAGCCTTGGATGTGAAATGGTTGTAAAAGCTTGCATGTAAAATTGATATAAATATTGAAAAAAGAAACAAATAATTTTAAACTTCTTTAGAACTTACCAATTTGAATTGAAAAAGTTACCAACTGGCCTCAAAAAAAGTGAAAAACCCATTTGGGTAGTGCATGGAATGAAATACATAAAACCTTGTGATGAGAAACCTTAGAAACTTTTTTATAGAAGTCTTTTACCCTTAAAGCCCATACAGTATGTATTTATAAATTTGTAAATTGTTGATAAAACTATAAAAATCATGCATCAAACTAAATATATACCCTATAATTGGTATTAAAATTATGTCAGATCAAAATTAATGCAAATAAATATACACCTTAAATATATACCCTATAATTGGTATTAATAAAGATTAAAAATTAATCCAAAGAGGCGAACAATTTCGAGTTCAGCATGTAAAATATAATAATAATATATATTAAATAATATTTTATGAGTAAATAACGAGCAAAGTAGAGTCGACTTGTCGAATAAGTCTCTTAGTAAGATATTATTCATAAGCACAAAATTTCATCACTATTCGATGATTTTATTTGACACATATTTCCAACAATAACAATTTAATAAGCCGCATATTTACTTAAATTTATACAAATTTATTTATGCTATTGTTCTCAACCTTTCTTTACTAATTGTGAAATATAATAGCTTCTCAGCACTTCTATTATTTTTATATATATTTATATAAGAAAAATATACATAAAATACCCTTATATAAGTATGTAAATGCAAACTAAATTGTTTTGCGGTCTAACGAAACAAAGCCCGCATATAGACTTTAATTTGGCACATAGTATATTTCACGAATTCCCCACAAAGCGAGAAATTCATCAAAATTATATGCGTACTATATAATATATATGTATACAAACAAAATTTCCAACAATAAAGTGAAACTGAAGATAATTAATTCTGTTTTTTTTTTTTAAATTTTCAAACCCTGTAGAGGTTATCATAAATTTGATAATAGAAGTAGAACTCAAATGAAATGAGTCTATATGAAGTATCAGATGTCAGAAATGCAATTTGATAGAGTTCAAATAAACCTTGGACCACTGTGTGTGCTCATTGAGTAACGCGACAATCTTAAGGTCAAGCATCAGTCCAACATTGATTAATATCTACACAGTGTTATCTGTACCTGACTCATTTCGCTTGGCTGAGTTTAAATATTTGCCCAGTAATTTAGCTGAGGAGAATATTCAATTATCTCGAACTCTTGACACAAATGTTCCCAACTGCTCGACTCGAAGGCAAATAGCAAACAGAGAGTGTAGCATGTCAAACGAGCTACAAACTTGGCAATTAATTAAGGCCCGGGGTCAACTAACTAAAAACTGCTCTTAAAATCAAGCCTCACTCTGCCGAGCACTTCAGTTCAATTCAAGCTGAAGACCCGCCAGGACAAGAAAAATGATGCCATCTCTGCTGTTGCTAATGCTGCTGCCGCTCTTTAATGCAGCTGTAAGTGACATTTGACTTGCAGCAGCAGCTTGATTAAACATTTTTTTCATCTATGCAACAGACTATTAAAGGTCTGCCTCTCAATGCCACAGCGATCAAGTTGCCGCTGTTGCCCCCAAAGCAACAGAGCACGGTCAATTCTGAAGATGTGACTCTCTTTACAACGATGTTCCTGAACCTGTTCAAAGGAATTGGCGACTTTCGCAATCAGGTGGCCATCGACACAGTGCAGAGCGTGTGGCAAAGTCCGCCAATTGTTGACTACAGTCATCGGCTCTTTGCCACTTAGATAACACAATCAAAACACAATAGCATGGATATGATATGGATATTTTCAATAATTAATAAAACATATGTTAACAAATTTCTCTGTAGCTGCCTATAAATGCAGCATAAATTTATTTGTTATTTGTTGTTTATTATTTATTTGTTACTTTACAATTAGAAAGTGTTCGAAATAAGACAATATCGGTTGATGGCGGTCAGTTTTGGTATTCTGTTTGCACTGTCTCTGAGTCAAAACATTCTTAAGCATGGAGACACGAAGTCGATACGAATAACAACAGTTGCCGCAGTATAAAAGGATTCACTCAACTTTCTGAAAATGTAAGTAAAAATACAAAAAAAAACAAAAAAAATAAGTTTAAATATAATTTTGTAATATTGTAGATATTGAGGTACTTACCATATATCAATATTGATATATTTCATCCATTCTTCAGTTGCCGGTGCTGTTGTTGTTGGACTGCTGCTTGCCGCGTGTTGTGTTGTTGTTTGTCCAGTTTTTAGCGGCCTCGGTGCACATAACCCACTATAGACAAAGAGGCGTTGCCGGACGTGTGGAATGTCAGATGATCACCTTTCTGAAAATCAAGATCCAACACCGCTTGCGTTGTTCTCTTGGATAGAGTGGCAAGAATATATTTTTTGCCACGGAATATTAAATACAGTTTCGAAAAGTTCCCCTTGTCCATGGCCACACTCGAGATGTGAAAAGATTTGGATACCACTTGCTTATACTTATAGTATGGCATCAAGTTCAAGCCATAGAATGTCGACGTTTTCTTCTCAACAATTCTATTTTCAGCCATTTTTATAAATGTTTTTTTCTGCTTTTGTTACGTTGTTCAGTTCGAGAGATTGAACTTAGAGATCTGAAAATCTCTGAGCAGCTACGAAAGGAAGCAAGTGTCACATAGCAAGAGTTGATGTCAACAGAAATCTATCGATAAGAAGTAAAAGTCAATCTCTAATTAACTTGCAATAACTTTTATAGTTGGTCGTTTTAGAGATATTTTAAGTAACTGCACGATTCTTTAATTCGTTATTCGTCACTGAGCTTGTGAATATTTATTTCCTGATTTTAAATACATTTCCTTTCTATATTTTTGTTGTTGTTAGCTTTTCCATAAAGCGCGCTTAATCATAAGGCTGATTGGAAATGCTGATTGGCACTGTGAGAATTCCAATTGGAAACCAAATAGGAAAAGTACAAAGAGTTCGCTTGTTAAGCAAAAAAGCAAATGGAAAAGCAGTTGCAAACAAAGTCACAATTTTTTTTTTTTTTTTTCATTTTTCGAGTAAAACCGTATTTTAAATAAAATAAAAGGATTCAATGTTGAAAATTTCATCAAAATCCGTTAAGTAACACAGAAGTTATTAAAGAAATCATTTTGTGAATAGGCAAAAGCACGCGGCAGCAAGTACCTAGCGCATGCATTTTCTCTATACGTGTACATACATAGTATGTGTCACATACATTGAAGTGCGTGCACCCTTTGTAATGTGTGTGGCATCACGGTAGAGACGGTGGCTTGCAAGCGATGAGTCGCAGGTTAGGATACCGCATCGTTGTGGTATTTAGTCGGGCAGTCCCGACTAGAACGTTTTTACTTGTTTAACTTTGATTTAAGCCTTTCTTTTCATTTAAGAACTTTTATATTAATAGCAAACACTTGATTTCAGCAATAAAGAGACATCATCAAGATGCTCTTGCTCTGTCTCTCTTTCTCTTTCCCTCTCTGTCTGGCTCTCTCCCTCCCTCTCTCTCTCTCCCTCTCTCTTTCTGTCTTTGTTAAATTTTGTTGTCGTCAGCATTCAGTCGACTGGCATTAATAAACTGTATCAACTGACACGCCCATCAAACACCCATTGACAGTAATGTGAAATGAAGCACAATCAAATGGCAGCTATTTGTATGTGTGCGTGTGTGGGTGTACTTCAGTTAACACACACACACCCACACACACACAGCATACTCACTCACACTACAACCACAAACCATATTTCCGCCATTGCAGACAATACGCCAGAGTCGTCATGTAAATTTTTATATTCATACACAGGCATTGACACATACACTATACACAGCTCGCCCTTGCACCCACACGCACACACACGTACAACTACATGCACACATATGCCATACACGTATCTCGAGTGATCCATTTTTTGCGGCAAACCAAACACAAGCGATACAATGAATTTAGACAACAATTGTTTGCTTTTGTCGTCGTTGTTGTTGTCGCAATTGTTGTTGTTGTCGTCGTTGTTGTTATTCATCTGTTAGTTGGTTCTTTTGTGTTGAATATCGGCTTATTCAGTATGACACTATATTTCAGGTATTTTATTTGTTATTACAGCTATAACATGGTAAGCCCGAATACAAAAGTTTATCTAAAGCTGTTTGCAATAATTAGCATAGATTCAATCAAGCTAGAGCTAATCCCAACCATATATCTGCTTAAAGCGCATGAGAATCTGAGCTAAGCTGGAAAAGCCCAGCTGCTGAGAAGATATTTATCTATATATAAATTTACGTACAAATAAAACGGCATATAGTTATGTACATTTATATAGAAAAAGTCTTTATATCAATTATCGATGTGATTTAAAACAAATGCTGATTGATCAGAGATTAACAAGAAATCTTATTATTATAATTCAGTTACTACTTTTAAAAGAATATTTTAAAGATGCAAGTTATCTAAACAAACAGTTAGGCGATTTGGCTAAGATATAACTAGTTCCATGCACTTTGCTGAGATTCAAGTCCAAATCTTCGCTAACTAACTGTAACAACTGAATACTTCAAAAACTTTCCTATTTTTAAGCCAGGCATTGAAGTCTTTAAAGTCGACTCAATTTCTCTTACTTAGTTTTCCAACTTTTAAATATTGTTCTCTAAACACATAGTCCATATTTATTGGAATAAACTTTAACTGTTTCTAACTTTTCCAGTTCTGATTCTATTAAAATATATAAATTAAATGGGAGGTCACATATAAGTTAAATAAATTCACTATAAAAAGTCCCTTGCCAAAATTATGTATTTTGCTGGCAAAAAAGAAATGTAATAAAATTGATTATTTTAAATGTGTTTTGCTATTGCTGTTGCACTCGAATTCTATATTCGATTGTACATAAATAAATTATATTTGCTACATATATTTTCGTAGTTACACGTGCTGGACGTGCACATACGCTTTTCACATTTGCATAGAAATCGCATTCATAGCTAAAATGTGGGCGCGTGGGAGTAGGTTGTGGGCCACCAAGGTAAATAAAACTGGAGACCGTGCAACGATTTGGGTTGGCCGACAGCCTCGGGCTGAGCACGTGCTTCAATTTAGTGTCTTGGATTTTAAGGAGCTCTTCTTTTACTCTACTTATTATTATTATTTTCTGCTTATTTAGCGAGCTCTGAGGAAGACATAAAATCTGCGGAAGTGTTGAACATATCCGGCGTATGCACTGAAAAACTGTTTTCACCCACTGCCAGCCCCTTGTCGCATCATTGCGAGCGATAAGAGCACACTGTTTGCGGGGTAAACAGATTTTTTCTTCTTTTTTTTGGGCACCGGGAAATCACTTTTCACGGCAAAGCTTTTCCACCGAATATCGATTGCGTCGGCCCATCAAAATTCCATATGCACAATCGAGTACGCTTAAGCGATTCGCCTTAAAGTATGCAGCGAAGAAAGTGAGATGCGTGCAATTTGTCATGTGTGGGAAGTGTTGCCCCCTGCCCCGCCCCATTCACATCCATTTTATTGGGGATTGCATTTGACAGTCGGTGTCTTTCTTCAATTTTCTTTACTTTTGTGGCTTATGTGTGCGTCGGTGCATAAAACTTTTACATTTCGCTCTCAGCGGCAGACACTTAAATGTCGAATGAATAATTTCGCATGCCACAACCCACACTGCTCGGCTGCCGCAAAAACTTTTTGCCCGCTGACGTCAGGTGGCAACTGGCTTGAGTTTAATGCATGAACTTTGCTTAATAAGTGGGCGCAATTTCCCTTTTGCCTTTCGAAAAACTGTTTAATTGAAGTTGCACAGGAGGTGAACTAAGTCATTTCCCTACCTCCTCCAGAAGGTATGCTACTTATGCTATTCAATGTGTAACGCTTTTAATGAAATCTTTGCAAAATTTAAATAATTTTTGACGGTATCCAAAATTAAATTATTAAATTAAATTAAAAGATATTAAAGATATGCTCAAAAAACTGAATCTCGATAACGTTTTTAATCGATATCATGGAAATGGAAAAAGTTATCGAATATCTGAAACAAACTTGATATGCGCGCTATATAGGAGGACCTTCGTGTAAAATTTCAAGTCTCAGCTCTTATAGGATCTTAGATGGACGGACGGACGGACATACGGAAGGACGGACGGACAGACGATCGGACGAACGGACAGATAAACAGCTCTTAATTGACTCAACTCGCTTTAATCAATAATATATATTCTTTATGGGGTCTGCCTCCTACTTCTTACATACATTTTTTTAACACTTTTCTCATTTATCAATGGGTTTAGGGTATAAAAAAGTATTCATCAGCCAAATTTTATCATTATCGAAACGGAAATTTAAATGTGTATGCAAAACAAAATAGCATATGGGAATATTCAAACAAATTTATATTTATACTGCAATAAACACAAAAACCAAATAGTTAAAAAAAAATTAATTGACTTCAGGGTATAGTTATGATTAAATAGGTCTGGAAAATAGTTTAAAAAATATTATTTGCTGTAAGCAAAATTAGCAAAAATACAAACTGCTTAACAACAAATTTTATTAGCTTAACTAAGACATTTTATTGACTTTTGAAAGGCTTTAAAGTTTTTTAAAATAAATCCTGGAGCGCAACGCAACAGAAGGCTGTTCAAGCCTGCGTATCGCCACTGCCGTCGCTTGCTGCAAATTATATAAGAAATGTGTCGATTAGGATTAGATTGGATTAGATTGACCTAGATTAGACTCCATGAAAGAAACTAAGCAATCTCTGGTCCAGTACAACAAAACCCTGCTGGCAGGCGATCCACAATGATCCTAAGAAGATCAACACTCTAGAGATCCTCGTCCGTTATTCAACTCACTTTATATATCCTATCTCGACAGTAACCTTTTGCTAGTGCATTTAGACTTCTGATAGTTTAACTTGTCTTTTAAGCTTGAAGTCAAGAAGCCAATGTACGACAACTTGTTGCCAGTGCCATGGTCCGTGTCCATGCTCGGGCAATGTCAACATGACCCAAATGAACTTTTGCTTCCGGCTGGTCAGAAACAGGAAGCGTTCGCAGTGCATTGAACCGG
This sequence comes from Drosophila gaucha, assembly GCA_035045545.1. NCBI lineage: Eukaryota > Metazoa > Arthropoda > Insecta > Diptera > Drosophilidae > Drosophila > Drosophila gaucha. Next base: position 2,625,203 of record JAWNOY010000025.1, on the reverse strand, counting down.
GACGAACAAAATGCATAATGCAGAATGCAACTAAATTTTGTATGCTTGACTAGCTTATCAGCAATGACCTTCATATCAAAAGCAAACTACGGAAGCTCTCGGTTCGACAAAAAGAAAAAATATTGTATAAAATATATGACAAAATGCTGAAAAGCAATGTGTGTGTGAGTGTGTAAATGTAAAAGCACATAGAAAAACGTGTTTATATTTGCACATGTCTAAGTTCTGGCTGACTCATTGGACTTGACAACAACAACAACAACAAAGAGGACACTGACTCGAAAAAAAAGGCGGGAGTTTGTTGAACTTTTTTTTGTGGGCTCCTGTGTGGTGTGCCACAAAAATTGATTTTAAACGTAACGTTGCCAAAAGCCGTGTCAATGGGTCTTGCTGAACCGCAGCTTAAACACAAAGAGCTGCAGCAAAAAAAAAAGAGCCGTGCATGAGCGAGATTAAGTCAGATATAAGACTCGGCCTTTCAACCGCACATGCGACATCAAATGGCAACTCATTATGCGGCTTTGCCGGGCTAAACAAAAAGAACGCCAACAACACAGCGGCAGCAAATCAAAGCGAATGTCCATCACCATTATGAGACTTTCAACAGCAGCCTGGCAACATGGTTGCAAACACACACTCACACACACACACACACCTACACAGGGCAAAGTGTCAACGGTTGTCGCTTTGTTTGCCAGCTGCGGCTTTGGCCTGGACAGCGAATGGCTTTGAACATTCAAACGAAACTCATTATATCGCATATAAGCACTTGCACGACCATGTGCTTTCCCTTTTTTTCCAATCGAAAGCGCCTCAGAGATTTCCTTTTGAATACCCTGTACAAGGTTAATTGATAACAAGGAGGTTTGATGGAAATTTGAAAATGTGAAAAAATACTTGAAATTTTTAATGTGGAAAATATTTGTAACATTTTATATATATGGGGTATATTAGTGATGAAGATATATTAGTTTTAAAGATAGTTCAAACATTCTAGCAATATTTTATATGATAAGAATCATTTTTCTAGTGTTTCTTAGACCAAGTAACAGGATATCCTTTTATGTAGCAAACTCCTCTAAAAAAATAAATATTTTAAATATAATTTCTACTATATGTAGTATATAAAGTAATATTACAAAATTCTAGCTATATTTTATTTTTCTTATGTTTCTTGGAACTAGTAATAGGATATCCTTTCATCTAGCAAACTCCTCTTAATATATAAATATTGCAAATATAATTTGTACAATATATATGTGGAAATAAAGTAATATTAAAAAATTCTAGCCATATTTTATTTTTCTTGTGTTTCTTGGACCCAGTAACAGGTTATACATTCGTCTAGCAAACTCCTCTTTATGCCCATATTGTAAATATATAAATATTTTTGAATATATGAAATATTTTTGAATATTTTCACCAAATAACAGAATATCCTTTCGTCTAGCAAATTCCTTTTTAATGCCCATATTATAAAACAAATTTTGCATGCGCTCGCATTTACTTTTGTCAGTTATATTGCTTTGATGTTCAATGAAAAAAAGCCGAAAGCTCTGCAAAGCATTACTAAATAACTACATTAAAACATGCCCCAAGGTCAAAAATTTAACTTCAATTTATTTGCTTTCCTAATGCAATTTAAAGCCAGCTTGTAGAGTGTTTAATTGGATTCAGGCCACTTAAAATGCATGTCCAACGGAAATTTGCATATGTAAAGCAAGTAGAGCTTGTTAGGAGCGTCCATTTTGCCGCCACATTCAATTTAATGAGGCATTAAGCAGCTGCTGTGCCACGCCCATCGTGCCACAGGAGCCTCGATTTGGTCACTTTTGGCTGCTTGAGCTTTTGTTTTCACTTTTTTTTGTGTTATTTTAGTCAACTTGCTGTGTTAATTGAATTGGCCCGAAAAGACAATGTGAAGCGCGTTGTAGCTGCCTTTTGTTAGTCCATGGCCTGGCTGCTGAGTGCGTACTTCAATTGCTCGGGCTAAAAGTGCTTGTTACGCATACGCCCCGTGTGTCAAACAAAACTTTATGCATGCGGCATACAGAAAGCAGCTTTGAAGAGCTCTCGTGATTTTGGTTTTTGTGTCACGCACGCACACACACTAAAGCCACGCCCATTTAAATCCGTGCGTGTGTGTGTGTGTATTTTGGCCAATGTTTGTTGCAGCGCCAACAGCGTTAACAACTTTTTGCGCTTGTCGTAAACATTTCATTCAGTTTGTCAGTTGCGGACGACAGTTTGAGCAAAAGTAGTTCGACCTTTGGGAATTTGCTTGGGTTGCCAACAGAAACCAGCTGACAACATGCTAAACATTTTATATCTCACTATTCTCTCTCACTATTTTTTTTTTTAGTTTTCTATTCGAATTCCATTATGATTTGATTCAGCTTTCATTTCAGATGTGTAAGGTCAGGTAATCAGTTCGAAATGCCGGCAGGAATTAACGTCTGCTTTAAAAACAGGGACAGTTTTAAAGCATTTAATGATCAGACAGTAAATAACAATATATAATTAATATAATTAAGCTAGTTGTCTAGTTAAACTTGCTATGAATCATAAGAAGTTAATAATTATGCATAGCCTAAAGTCGGGCTGGCAATTTTAACGCCTTTTTAATACTTAATCATAACACAGACAAGCAGATTAACGTCTTTTCACTAATCGACAAGCTATTGCTAATATTTGGATATGCTGTCTAAAAGGCAGACAGCGACTGAAGATGAGATTTGTATATTAACAAATTAAACTGCTTGCCAAAGCGCTTGTCACTGGCAGATAAAACCAATATTTCAATAAGTGCTACAAAGACTCAGACTTTTCCCATTGAGCAGCATAATAAACGTTAGATAGAACTTTTAATTGCTTGTCAAGTTTTAATAGGTAGTCAAATTTTGCCTTTAGTCAACATATGATTTTTGCTTTTAAGAATCATAGCTCGAGTTCGCTTTGCGAGATTGTCATTGACCTGTAAGTTGTTTGCAAGCATGCCCGACACTTTTGTGCTTCATAAATATTTCAGCATAATTGTGCTTCAGGCAATGCTACAGCACAAAGCATAATAAAACACACAGCGCAACAAAGCAACTGAAAACAACCAAAGGCAACAGCAACAGCAGCAGCAGCCGCAGCAGCAGCAGTCGCAATAATTTTCATAACAACAACTATAACAACAGCGAACCTCAATATGGTATAAAAGGATTTTCTTGTCAAAGCCTATGCCAAAAGCAAGTCAAAGCTCTGCGACAATACAGACACATGCACATACACACACACACACACTCAGCCGCACACACACACACACATACATGAAGACGTCGACAGACACGCGCATTGAGTATACGCAGCATGTGCCCGAATTTATTCGCCTGCTGGCTTTAATGAAATTATTTTGTGCAGGTCGGTGAAAACTGTTGCAGTTAAAGCAGCACATGTTGCCACATTTAATACAATTTTCATGGTAATCCCATTTGCCAGCAGGTATGCAACAGGTCATGGCCATAAAACATAAAACAAAATGTAATTGAATCGATGCTTTCGCATAGTTTTCAACTTAGTTTTCAAGCTTAGATGGAATTTATATGCGTTTGATTGAGCAAGAGACTAATTATTTATAAGCACTAGTATTTTTTAAATATATTTGAGTATTTGTTGTAGATATTTGAGTATTTTATATGAAGTCTTTAGAAACTAAAGAGTATTGTAAGTATATAAAACTGATGTAGTAAATTCACACATTATTATAAAAGATTAAGTGAATACATTATGACGAGTATATTACAAAAGGAAGTGCGAACAAAGTTAGCATCAGATTTTCTCTACAACTAGGTCAGGTCTTTGTTCTAGTTATATGCTCATATCCCGATCTAATTTCAGTTCGCAAGTGTCTGACAACAGGCAAATGACCTGCTTTAGCCACCGGATGTTGCCTGCTCGTCTCTAAACTTTACGGCTTGAGATTGTCAGAGTCTGTCAGGGTAGCAACAGTATGCAACAAGCATGTGGCAAGGACACACACACACGTAGCACGCTTATAAGCCGTTCGGCTCAGTTGCTGGCAGCATAAACCGTAAGTAACCAGACACCTGCATGCACAATGTCCTCTAGCTCTATCTCTCTCTCTCTGTCTGTCTCTGTCTGTCTGTTTTTCTCTTTCCCACTCTGTGTACTGTAATCCGTTGGCTGCATTTATCAAAGCAACGTTACGCCACGCAATTAATGGGAAATGTGGCAAAGGCAGCACTGGCAGCTGAGCTTCCGTTTGTATGCAACTGTGGTCTGCTGTCAACACTAATTACCCGTTCAACTAGTTCAATTTTCTCGAGAGAATCTCTGCTGTCTAATATCAATTTGTTCGTTGCAAAGTGAAATTTTCGCCCACCTCATTCCATGTCATATGCCAAGTTCACAACGTTTCAACTGCAACAGTTTCCATGCGAATAGACTTTCCAAAGTGACTGCTGATTATAGCTGGAAGTTGAAGTTGTAAAAATTTAGAAAGAAGTATATTCGATTTTTTATAAGAAACTTGTGTTAAAGGTTCTCAATTAATAATGCTGCTTTAAGTGTTAAAGAAACTTAGATGTATTAAGTAAAATATTTAAAGAAAATTAGAATGAAACATAATTGAAATTAATTTTTTTTCAATGCTTTAAAGAAATATCGAAAAAGTGATTTCATTAATGATATTACATAGTTGTCGGATACTTATTAAGTATCCGTTATAATTATGAATTAAGATTAACACTAAATTACGCTCAACTTTTTTAGCTTCAACTTCACCTTTTTCTGCCCGTTATAACTTAATTTATCCCAATGCTTTTTCTTTCTTCTCTAAGCATCTTCATTCTTATCTATCGATCAGCCACCACTGCACTTCTTCATTGTGTGGAACTCTGTGATATGGCGTTGCCACCTCGTTGTATTGCTTCTCTTCGTTACATGCAAATAAACATCTTAAATTAAATTGTAAAAAATGTTTTCAAATATATATATATACATTCTTTTCTTGCTTCATGTGGCAGCAAGTCTGCAGCGCATTCATCTCTGCCACAAACAGCATTCTCAGCCCGATTTAAGCCAATAGTAAATTACAGATTTGTTTCACGATTTAATGGCGCTCATTGAGAGGCATTGAATTGGCACCAGTTGCTTCTCATTAGTTGTTTAACAGCTTATTATTGGCTCAGCAAGAACGTTCAGCTCGGGACATGGAAATCGATGTATTGCTGGGCAGTTGTTGGCCATTTATTGCGGCGCCAGCTGTTGAAATACATTTAGAGTCAAAGCGTTGCCATTAATCATACACACACACACATATGCACACAGCTTCAAGTGTCACTCATTGTTGTTGGAAGATAACTGTCATAAACTTTAATTATATTTTCATCATGACAACGGCGACAACGACAGTTCGCTGTTGATGCGGATGTTGCATGCCACGCAAACGTTTCTTCCGTTACTTTTCCAGTTGCCCCAACCCATTGTGACTAGCACAGACAGCCTGCACGTGCCACAGGCGCTGCCTCTGAAAAAACGTGGAGAAAAAATAGAATAGAAATTGGCAAAGTGTGGACCGAATTCTTATGCTACTTCAGCATTCGTTTTGGGCAGCTGAAATATTATATCGGGGCGCTGCACTGGCAGCCCAACTAGTTGCATGCCAATAAAATTGGCATTCAATTTCAATTGTTGCCGCCATTGGCGTGTAAATGACAGTTCCAGTTATCCCTTACAACTTTTATTTGATTTCCATTTTTTCCTTTTTAAATTAAAAAAAAAAAAAAACAATCCACTTAATCGAACACAGTCAGCGCCAAAGTCAATTAAGGGAAACAAATATATGTATATTGAAAGGGAAGAAAGAATGCTGCTGGGTAAATGTGATGATCTTGCTAATACCCTGTAGAATGAATGATTCGGAGAATATAGAGAGAATCTAAAAAAAAAACAAATAAAAATTCTAAAATTTTACAAAATATACAAACTTTATCATCTGATGAAAGACCTTTCCGTTTTGCATACCCTTCAATTTAAAATTATAGGGTATAAAGGCCAATTGAATGCATATAAAGGGCACACATTTGCCAATTTTTATTCAATTTAAAACTCTTACCTTTCAGTATTTTTTTTGTTCAATTATAAAAAGTGCTGGCATACAGGGTATACTCCGAAATATACGAAGTCATACATATATAAATTTATTTATTTACCCATAAGCCGTGGGTCGGCATTGATTGCCATTTAAGTGACTTAATAAAGTTATTGATGGAATACGGCGCTCGATATGCGTGTAACGAGCATAACGACTTTTTAACTGAAACTCAATTGAAATGTGAAACAAAAGCGCTTGCTTTCAGCTTCTATAATTGCCTCATTACCATTAACAAGTTCGATAATGTGCGTAGGCGGGCATGGCATGGCATGGCGTATACGTAATATCAAAATTCAATGAAGCAAAGGGCGCCAGCTAACAATGTGTCCATTTTAATAACAATGCGCCGAAGAGGCAGGTAGATTAAGGGGGTGCCTCAAGTGTCAAACAAACAAAATCCAATTAAGAACAAGTGCGACAAATAATAGCCAAGTCTTGGCATACAGATTGGGGTCAGAAGTGAATTTGTTGATTGAGTTTCGAAATTCATTTACAACATTCAGTGGCCATTGAATGCGTTGCCAAACACACACACACTCTCGTACAGCAGCCAGCTGGAAAAGCATCAGGCGTTGTTGTGTAGAACGTGCACGAAGGATGTTGCATAAAACTTGGAGCCAATGTGTGTGGCATAGATGTACTATGTGCATGTGTGTGTGTGTGTGTGTGTGTTGGCAAAGCGCAGGTTAATTGCTGTGGAAATTACACACACAGTACAACATATGGCAATCGGCTGGTTGGCTGGCAGCCATACACAACGCTAATCGATTTATATAGCAATTTCGAGTGCGTTTGGCGGACGTCGAAGGAGTGCAACAAGGACGAGATGTGTTGACTGGCTGTAGTGAGGTTAACGCGTTTAGCTAGTTAAGATGTTTAGCTGTAAACTGTTTATAATTTAATTAGCTCTGCTGATCATTGAAGATACATTTTCATCTAACAACTTACGATAATATGGAATAATAAGTGGAGTATCTTAGTAATTATAGTCAAGACGGAAAACTAATTTAAATGTAAAATATGAGAATGGTTTCCTATTGAAGTTGGGCACAAAAACTATTTATAATTAATCTTTTTAATCAGATTTGAAATTTTTTTTTTTCGTATAATGTTGTTTTAATTTTTTGTTATTTAGAGGAATTTTAGTTAAAATTATTTTAAATATAGTAAGAAACGTATATAAAGTATTATATAATTTTTAGAAATATATTTGGCTTTATGCCTTCTGTTTGCCATGTTTTGCTGGATGCAGCCTTTTCAGTCTTCTCACCTCCTTGACTCCTCGCCTGGAGCCTCGCTCTAAAAGGCACCTGGCTAAAATGTTTGGGTGGCTTTTTCAGTAGGTCCACATAGTGCTTGTTAATGGCGTCCCCAACTTTGGGCACTTTTAGGTTCGTTTCGGTAATCAACCGCATAGTCTTTGCTGGTAGAATTCTCACCCCAAATATATGGGACATACCTGCAATACCAAAGACTTTCAACCCATAGGCAGGAGCATTTATATAAGGTATTTAGTCATCTGTTTTAAAAATTTAATAAGCAATGGATAGTTATTTTTATTTAAGAATCTAAATTCTTTCTTTATTTGAATCAAACACATAAAAAATCTTGATATGTTAGGGTATATAAACTGAAGTGAAATATAAGAAACTCAACATTCAATATATATCGATTTGTAAAATGTAATGCAGCCATCTTTTAGCTAGGATAGAACGCAAACTTAATTCAGAGTTTCCTTACTTTGACTTTAAGTGCAATTAACGAGTCAAACTCCAAAATAAAATGTTTGAATTTACCGTATTTGTATATATACAAAATGTATATGTAAATATGTAGTATATCTATCATATATAAGTTATTATTGTTATTAATTAAGTTTAACAGCAACTTTGATTCGACTTCAACTTCTCCACAAAGAACAGATCAACTTTCTTGCACTCGGCACTTTTTTACAAGTCTGGTCGACTATAACTTCTGCTGCTCAACTCTTTAACAACTTCAACTTCGACTACTCCTCTTAACTTTTTCGAGACTCAACTCTACAACGGCTCAACTTTGTTCGACTTCCAATTCTGATCTTTCAAGTATTTTTTTTTCTGCTGCTGAATCCTTCTACTTCCTTTTTGTCAATTTTACTCTCGTCTGTCGTTGATCCACCTGCTGCTCTACGACGTTGCATATATGTATCTTCGTTACATATATTTTTATATACATGTACAAGGATCTAAATTTGTTATTTTTCATTCTTTAATTTTTTGTTTATTTGTATCAAACATAAATACACAATTTGATATCTTAGACTATAGAAACTTGAAGTCCCTAAAAATTAGCTAAACATTCGATATATATCGATTTGTAAAAAAAGTTCTCAGACATGCTTTAATTCAGCGAGTATCCACATTTCTTCAAAAAATTTAATTAACAAGGGAAAAGTTAAAAAAATATAAATATTTATATATATACCACAATAAATTTCCCACATTTTTTTCACAATTTTCCACTATTAAAGCGACAGGTCATAAAAAAATGGGACATTTTCAAACTAACTGTGACGGCTGTTAGGCGAAAAGGGAGATATATAGATATTTTCAGGCATCATTCGGCTCAAATGATAACTGTCAGGCGCTAAAAATGACAATAGGTTTAGTGCTGTGCAGGCGATGTTTGTTGATGCGCCGTTCAACTTTTCAGCCACACGCATAGCACACATAAAGCCCTATGGGGCACATATCGATGCCTTGTGTGTGGGGGCGGGGGGCGTGGGTGACTATATGCAAACGCAGACACCAGGGCAACGCAACGGCTGAAATTGAATTATAGCTCACACACACACATATATACGCACACACACACACACATTCACACTTACACAATGGTGTAGCTGAAGCCTGACATATCGAGCGAGACGTAATGAAATATCTGACTCTCTGACTGCATAACGCTGCGACGTCGACGTTGTTGGCGTCGTAACGGTAACTGAAATAGAAAATGGCGTCGGAGAAACGGGTAGGCAAAATGGCCCTCGCAATGGATGCTACACAAACAGCAGCAGCAGCAGCAGCAGCAGCAGCCATACCACATTGTTAGACTCTTTCATTTTCAGCTCCGCATTTATGTATCTGCCGCCATAGCCGTAGCTGTTACTGTAAAATATGGCTACGGCCGCAGAAGAATAACAGCAAATAAAATCAACAAAGGAAAACAAAGCGTTTAAACTGGTGTTTAACGAATACTAAATGCCCTTGCTGGCAAGCAAGATGACTTGGTTTGATGGTTTTTTATGGAAAAGGTATCTTAGACTAAAGATCGTATATGGATGATTGGAAAATATGTCTTAGAGTAAAGATTGTATATGGATATTTAAGGAATATATGGAAAATATGTCTTAGAGTAAAGACCCTATATAGAAGTCTAAGGAATATGTGGAAAAATTGTCTTAGAGTAAAGATCGTATATGGATGTATAAAGATGTATAAGGAATGTATGGAAAATGTGACTTAGAGTACAGAGTATTTACATATATATATGGAAAAGGAATCTTAGAGCAAAGATCGTATGTGGATGTATAAACATATATAAAAAATGTATGGAAAAGTTGTCTTAGAGTAAAAATCGTATATGGATGTATAAAGATCTATAAGGAATGTGTCTTAGAGGTCTTAAAAGTGTCTTAGAAAAAAGATGGTATACGGATGTATAAAGATGTATAAGGAATGTGTTTCCAAAAGTTTCCTAGAGTAAAGATCGTAGATTTTTATTCAGTTTCTTAGCTGAAAATGCTTATTTTGATCAAAGTAAAAAACCCGCTTAAACATACTGGTTTCATACTGCAATTCCTATATATTTTCTAATATGAATTAAGCTTTAAAACAATTTAATAGTTATTATATAAATCTCTGCCCCGAATGAATTGTTTTAAGACAGGACAGCCCAACCTTATTGCTTAAGACTCAACTATTACATTCTGCAAATAATATTTCTTAAACATTTTGGTTTTAGGATCTAAGGTGACAGGAAACTTAATTAAGATATTAATATTTTTTAAATAGGTAATAAGTAATAAACCTTAACCTTAAGCCTGACTTTATGGAACTAGAAAATCAGGTAATGGCATTTTCTTTCTTTCTTTTGTTACACATTTTGTCAGAAATTTAGAATGCCCTCCTTTTTGAGTTGTTAGCAGGCAACGTCACGCTGCAGGAGGCAACAACCTCGGCAGGAATCTGACTTGGCCTGATGCTGGCCTAGTACGGTTACCGGCAACAGCACCGGTGCTACCAACCTCATTCTCAGTCTCCTTCTGAACAACATCATCAGCATCAGCATCAACATAAGCATTGGCATCGGCATCGGTATCGGCATCGGCTTCGTTTTATTCTATTGTTTCATTTCATTTTATTGTCGTATGTCATACAATGGCGTTACATTTACATTTCCCATTAAACTTTTTGCTATCAGTTGTTACTGTTCTTGTTGTTGAGTAATAAATTTAAATGCTTTGTAAGCCATTTTCATGAATTATGCACACACACACACATACACATATATCTCACGCCGCGTGTGTGTGCCTATGCGTGCAATAGGCATATAAATATTTCCGAAATAAGTGCTTGTTGCAACTTTCTTTTTTATTTTTATCAAAGTTAACAGTTGACTCGTCAATAAATCGAATATTTGTAATAAAATTCATGAATTTCCTTAATCCATAATATATATATACCTTAAGTCTTATACTAAAATGTAGTACAACAATATCGTATAGCAAAATCATTAAAGCTTGTAGTGTGGTTTCATGTATGTGCATGTGCATGTGAATGTATGCAGGCACTTGAGAGCTGCCCGCAAAAGTATGCAGCAAAAAACAGCCAAAATCACTCAAAACAATTTTGAAACGAAAAAAAAAAATCCAAATGAAATTGCGAACTGTAAACGGAATATTGATTCAAGCTAGCACACAAGCATTCCTCACGTACACACACGCACACAGTCGCATAAACACACAACCACACAGCAGGTTGTCAGGTCGCTCTTCGCAGATGCAACAATTTGTCATTGAAATGCAAGCGCATGAAAAACTAAAAACCAACCGAAAAAATGAAATGTGCAAAAAAAAAGCTAAACAGCTGCCGACACCGACACCAGAAACGACGAAAATGACGATGTTGGCGTTGTTGTTGTTAGTGCAAAGCTGTTGCTGTCATGAAGAACGCGAACCCGAAGAAGGATACGAGCGAGTCGCGTCCATGGCCGAACGCTTTATCGTTTACGATAAACGCACGACCAACAGTTGCCAATGGCTGATAGCTGATGGCTGCTGGTTGCTTGGCGGGCCAGGCCACGCCACAGTCCACATTCGTCCGCTGGGCTGCACAGACGCGTTGCACGGCAGAGTCAGTGGCAGGTGTTTAAAGTGTCGTGTAACGGTTAACTGAGATTTGAACATTTGAAAAGACTATTTGTGTGACAAGTGCGACAGGTAACACAGTTGCTGGTGCAGTCGAACGTTTGTCAATTGGCAACTTTCACAGTTGGCCCCATTGTTGTTGATGGCCGTGACGGCAGAGTCAACGGCAACTGTTGCTGCAGCTGCTCAATTTGTGCACGTAAGTTCAAACACCCAACCACACACAATCGCAAATAAATATACATATGTATATGTGTGTATTTATATATAAATAAGTAAGAAGACTCGGTCAAAACAAAGCTGAGATTGCGCCATCAATCCTGGCATGAAATTAGATCAATCAAACAGGATGTTCTAGGATATGTGTAGTGTTATCGATTTGCAGCCACACAGTCACACACACACACGCCCATCAGACACTCAGCTAGACAGGTGCCAGGTACATCTGCCTAGAAAAGTATTCTAAAAATATGTGGGCTCTAGGGCAGCGCACACAGCGCACAGCCTCCTGTTTGGCTGGCTGTTGGATTAAAGTACAAGCCTGAATGCATGAGCCAAGTAAATTGCGCCAATCTAAAATTGAATTTTAAACTAACGGCTTATAAATAAATTATATGCATGCTAAGCCAAAACGATTCAGAAATAGATTGACCCGAATAGCAGAAGCGCTGCCTTCATCAAATATCTTATGCATTTCCAAGAAACATCTTCATTTGTATTTAAATTGCAATTAAGCTTAAGAGTTTTACACGACTTTTTTGCTATACCATTAATTTATCATAATAACTCTGTTATAACTCAGCTAATTTTGTAACTTTTTTTCATATTTTATTATCGTTTTAATAAAATGCATTATGCTTTATAGAAAATAAAGATTCTATGTCTTCTAGATACTAAAGAGCAGTTGATTAAAATTTGCTTTTTACGATTTTTAAGTCATTTCAACAAAACGTCTTAGAGATCCATTAAAACACATATATGGTGAAGACCTTTTCTTTCAATTCCATCAAATATATTTCACTCACATTAAGTAAAATATAATAAAATAATATAATATAACACAATTTCAGAAATATATTCATATTATATTTATAGTTTTTAAGATATTCAAGACAGATCCGAGAACTTCAAGTCCTTCATGTTCAAAGAGCTTAAAACAATCTTAATCTTTGAGTATATTTTATCTATCTATATTTATCTATATTTAATATTTTCTCTTATTTTCAATATTCTTATTTTATAAAAAATTCTAATAAAATAAAGCAGTTCCTTAAAAGAATTCTTTATATGCTATATTAATTATATCAAACTGATAAGAACTTGAACAATTTTTTTTAGCAGTAAAATTAGATGAAAATCTTTAAATATAAATTGAAAATATAATTTTATTAACAAATTTTTTTAACAGTAAAATTAAATGAAAAACTTTAAGTATAAATTGAAAATAGAATTTCTAATATGTGTTTAGCAAGCTTTATTAAATCTGTTATGGGTTTTCTGTCTTAATTAGAGAAACATAATGACAGCATCATATAAGTATGTTAAGATTAAGTTGTTCTATTCTGCAAAAGCGCGTTTTTCTACTTTCGCTAGCTGGTGCAAATGCAGTTAACGTTTGCACACGCTTGTGGGCCAAGTTGTTCAATATGTTGGCCAACTGGCAGAAGGCCAAAGTTTTTAAAGTGCTTGACCGGACTGAGCTTCACCTGTGACCGCCTGACCAGCAATAAGCAATGCGGCTTTTCCGCCCATTCCACCCCCGCCACCAGCTGTTTCCTATCCGCTTTGTCAGTAAAGCTGCCTTTGAGGGGCCTGTCAACAGAGAATTATGGGGTGGGCATGTCCTGCTGTGGACCTCGCATGTTTCCGACTGGATAAATCGGCAACTATAGTATCCATATCCATTGAAGTGAATGTCACTCACAAGATTCTTGGAAACCGAATGAAACTCAAATGATTTCCGTGGAAAGAAATGTGCTTAAAGGCATGCCAAAAATCAATGTAAAGCATGCACACGCCCCTTATCCACCCTTGGGGCAGCATTTAATGCACACCAAATGCCGCCGGTGGGCGTGTCAACGCCCCACACTTAAATTACTACTTCACACACTTGTATAACGTGTAATAAGAACAAAATCCAAAAAAAAAATACAAAAATAAAAAGAAACAACCCACGACACGAGAAGCGCAAAAAGGAAATCCAACTGCGAACAGCTGACAGCGGGAAGGGAACAGAAAAGGGCGCGTTGAGGTGCTGTTAGGGGGCGACCGACAGCTAGTCATCGACATGGTCATAGTCATCATTTCGGGCAGCATTTTCAGCGTTTCGCTTAAGGAAATTCTTATGTCAGAGGGAAATGGAAAAGAAGTAAGAGCATGGTAGTTGAATGCCACCGACTGCCCAATTCTCGTTCGCGATTCAAAAGCAGTCGAAAGTAGACAAATTCGAACATGTGCTTAAGAACAATGAAAGATATCCCAACTTGGCTCAAGCAGTCTCGATTCTATATTCTTAAGCAAGGCCAAAACGGGTATATAGTAACTTACATCTGAATCCTTCAGTTGCGATAAAAATTATATTAATATACTAAAAATCTGTGGAATTTATGAAGAAATAAAATAAAATAGAAATATATAAAAATTACATTTTCAATTTATATTTATTTATTTATTATTTAATTTAAAATAATGGAAATACATATATAAAAAATAACTTATTTATTTGAAATAATTTTTTTATGAGGTAGCAAAGTTTTCAGACAATACTCGCATATTCTAAATATTTAAAAAAGAAAATACTTTGTTCACTTGCGTTCATATGTAGAAATAAAAGGAAATAGAAATATATAAACATGAAGTTTTTATTTAAATTAATTAAATATAAGGTCGGAAACTTTTCAGACAATCCTTTCATAATTTAAATACCAGAAACTTAAATACTTCTTCAATTGCGTTCATATGTAGAAATAAAATAAAATGTAAATATAAAAATAGGAACTTTTTTATTTAAATTAATTAAGAAAATCAAAATATATACAAAAATTAATAAATAAAATACTGATATATAAGGTCGGAAACATTTCAGACAATCCTTTCATATTCCAAATATTTAAAAACAAATACTTTGTTCACTTGCGTACATATGAGCAGCTTGACGGGCATTTAACATAACCAATATGCTCTCTTGAATCCATGAACAAGCATAAAAATAGACCAACTAGTTTGGCTATTTGTTTTGGGAGGCGTGGCATGGCGCTTTACAGTCCCCAGCGGCCTGATTAAATTCGTAAGCCCCAAAAAATAAAAGACAAAAAAATGGCCAAGAGCCCAGTGAGAGACACTGAAACTGGCACAGGATGCGTTTAGTGCGGCGCGCAAATGATGAAATAAACGAAACTAATCCAAAAGAAAGCCCAAAACGCGAGCGCAAAATGCCAAAATATTTACACTGCCAACCGCAGTCGCCAGCCACGCCCCCGCCCCTTACATAGAGGATGCGGCTAACCGGCTCACTCTTCCTCTCTCTCTCTGATAAACATCTTTGCCAAGTAAGCAACAATTTTTGTGCCCCAAATTGGGTTTTGGTCTTCTTCATTTTTGTTTTTTTTTGTGGGTGGCTGATTGGATGACGAGGCTTAAGCGCGTGCAGGCAAATATTTTTAATGATTTATCCGTTCAGGCGTTGGCTTCGATCTGAGCGTGTTTTGTTTTTTACGCCCCAGTTAGTGCAAAACTAATTATATAGAATGCCAGAGCCAGCGCCAGAGCCAGAGCCAGCGCCAGCGTTGATATGGTAACCGTAGCTTGGACAAGAATTTCCAATTACACGAGCGCAGAGAGCACCGAGAGAGCGTGGGAGAAGGGAGAGGGCAGAGAAACTTCACACTTCTCGGTATTCGCCTTCAGTTCTCGTCAATCAGCAGTTACATCGCTTGACAACCCATGCGCTATGTGTGAAATTTAATCAAATCACAGAACAGCGCAATATTTTTAACAAATCTCGAAAAGCTGGCGACAAACACGAAGAGCTGACATTTATGTACACTCACTTAAACTTGAAATAAGTATAAAAATATATAATATAATTGAATTGATTAGAAACGTTTTGAGGTCGTAAAACTCATAGGTTAAAGAATGCTTATACTCTAAAAAAATAAAAATAACTTGAAATTATATTAAAATCAATTATCAAATTAAATTATCAACTTTAAAGTTAAGAAACGATTCAAGTAAGCTGAAATCATTCATTCTAGTAGGCGCAAAATAGGTTTTTTTTCAAATTAACAAAATTTCTGTAAAACTAGATTAAGTTGATACTAACGGTATATTTATATCAAAGATACAAATTTTTATAAAAAAAAAACATTTTTTGCAATTTGCTTGCCTACTCAGAAGTTTAGTAATCAAATCTTAATCTTAATCAAATTTTGAACTTTGCCCTATCAACTGCATCGCAAATAGTTAATAGCTACAGCCATGTCTAGAACAAAGCCAGGTAAAATTTCTTACAAAACTAGCTTCATATAAGTTCAAATTAGTTGCAAAAAAAATTTGATTTTTTTTTATAAAAACATTTTTTTTGCAATTTATTCATCTAGTCAAAAGTTTAGTAATTAAATCTTAAGTCACTTATCAAATTTTGAATATTCATTTTAATATGTATTTTGCTTACCAACTGCATCGCAAATAGTTAATGGTTACAGCCATGTCTAGAGCAAAGCGAGGCAACACGTGAGTCCATTTATTTATTTTGCTTTTTTATCATTTTGTTTCTGTTTCTCTTGCTGCCTGCGCTGCATGCAAATTTGTATCACGTTCGCGGACATTTTCACTGAAAAGGCTGGTATGCGGCTCACAGTTGATGCCGAGTTGCGTTTGTTGTTTTTGCTGCTGTTGCTAATGCAAAATTATGGCTTTCAGCTGGAACACGCTTCTACATTTCCGTTTCCGTTGCTGCTCTTGTAGTTTTAATGCATAGCACGCATAACAGAGTGTGTGTGTGTGTGTGTGTGTGTGTGTGTGTGTTGAGGTGTGCGTGCGCGCACGTGTGTTTTTGAATGAGTGAGCAACACGTTTCCTTTGACATTGATTCAGTCGCGCGTCAGCTGTAAGGATAATGTTTATCCTATCGACTGAAAAATGTTCAAAGTCAGCAGAAACTTGAAAGAAACGTAAAGAAGAAGAAGAAAATTAAAAGAGAACAAGGCGCTTAAACTGCGATTATGGTTGTGCCAACAGTGCAGTCTGTCCTTTTTCATACCTGCACTTTAATTAAAGCAAAGCCTTTGGCTGCACTCGTTGTGGAAGCTCTCTCGCCTGGCCAGCCAAACCGCACATCCCTCAGTTGGCCAGCCAATTAGGCCAACACAAGTGGGCAAAACGTGTGCTTCGACCCACTTAACAGCTGCTGCAGACCGGGCTTAGCCCCTCGGTCAAGCCAGGCAATTACAAAATGCTGTCGACCCGTTGCCATGGCTAAGACGTGCGCGTAAGACGAAGCTGGCATAACTTACTTATTTGTTAAATACATAAAGGCGTGCCAATTTCAATGCAAATGCACTTTTAATTGAATTTGAAAATAAAAAAAAATAATTACTTACAGCCTCGACTCAACGTGGCTAATAAAATGCAAATAAAATGCTCGCTAATTTAATTTCCGCTTAATTGTTAATTAAACTGCAATAAAAAACACGCCAATTGCTCAAGAGAAAAGGGCAGCTGCTGCTGCTGATGAAGCTGAATACATAACTTGCCGCATTTTCCTTTACGAAATTGCAAAATTCCAAGACTCTGACATTATAATTTGCTTATAAAATCCGCACAAAGTTTTACTGCCAAGCAATTTTAATTCACAAATTACAAACTCTAAGTGCAATTACAAACACGCGTGTATGTGTTAAACAAGCGGGTATTACATGCCACATGCCACATGCCACATGCCACACACACACTCTCGCACCGCACCCATGTGGAAAACAACAACAAAATCCAATTTGGGTGTGCCACACCCCCTTACAGCATGCAAAAGCCGTTAGATTGCGGCATCTCAAAAGCAGGCACGGCTCGGACCACAGGATATCCATGTTTGTTTTTTTTTGTCAGTTGCCCAGCCAAGCCGATTATCTTTTCATGCTACATTTGTATCTCAAAAAAGTCAAATGGCACTAATCCAAATTTCACAAAAGGCGAACAAATTCTAAAATATGAGCACAACGCATGTGTGCGTGTGCTTGGGTGATGTGGGTGTGTGTGTGTAGGTAGGTGTGTGTGTGTGGTGTGGGTTTTTCAAAATATTGCAGCCTAAGCGCAATGGAAATAACAGCAGGATCAGATTTTGTCTCTCGCTTATATTTGTGTGTATCTCTGTGTGTGTGTGTGCGTTAGCTACAAAAATTAATCTGGAATGTTACAGTGTTATCCTTTCAATACACTAACAAAGTGTTGGACAACGTTTATGAGTTACTTAAAATATTAAATATTGAAATATTTCATTCTACAAAATACATTTTTTTTTGTGTATTTTATAAACAGTTCTGTATTTTAATATATTTGCATGGTCCCTAGCTAAAATAATTAAATTTTGTTGGGTAATGCCTAAACGTCAGTAGAAAGTAACTCTAGTAAGAATTTTTTAATAAAGTAGATAGTAAAAAAATAAAAAATAAAAATTTTCGAATTTTTTCCATTATAATGGTTTTTAAGTCTACTGAAATGTTTTTAACAAGAACGTCAAAACAGTTCACGGATAAAATAAAAATGTATTTATGCCAAAATATCGGACTTTTTACCCCAAGTGCATTAATCAAAAGATAATATGGCCTTTAAATTTTTTAAGGCAACAAAAAAATTTTGGCAAAAATTTAAATTTGATTTTTTAACAATTTTTTTGTTTGGGTAAAATATATTTTTTGGAAAATGGCAACTAGTTGCTTCGAGCCATGCGCTGAACAGCTCATATTTTGTAAGAAAAAGTTCACAAATTAAAATTATTATTAAATATCATGACATATAGGATTCGAATCCTACTGAGTTCAGTTCAAAATCAAAACAATCAATTTTAACCTAAAAACTCGGCTGATGTCATAAACAACAATTGCAAATAAAGAAATAAATATAAAAAAAAAATTATATTTATTAAAAAGTACTTACATATAATAATATAATCCCCATCAAAACTATCTTATATAGAAAAACTATCTTAGCAACACTGGCAAATAACATATCGACTTAGCTTATTTAATTATTAATGTCACATTTAGTTTTCTTTTTAACTTTCGTTGGCGAAACTTGAATATCACAATTACCGAAGCGCATGCAAAATTCGTTGCTTGTTGCATCGTTTATTTTGTTGTTTATTTTAACAAACATCGTTGGCATCTTTGCGCCCGTCCCACTTTCTCCCCGCACAGTCTCCCTGTCGTTTGTGGCCGTTGCCAGCCACACATATAAAGTTGAGTTTATCTCAAGAATGTAGATTGCCTGTAAAATATTTAATTACACACTGCGGTGCTGCCGCAGACGCACAGAGAGCGTCCTGGCGAGCGACAGCGACAGCAGCAGCACTGGCTAACCAGAAAGGACATAACACGCATACGCCATGTATGGCTTAGATGGCTTGTGCTTGTTCACTTGGCAATTTGCAAGTGTTGGCAACTGTGGAGTGTGCTACACACAAGTGACACTTGTATGCATGTGACTGAAGAGCCGTTGTTACCATGTCTGTGCATGTATACATGTGTGTGTGTGTGTGTGTGTGTGTGTGCTTGTGCAATTTGCTGTTTATTTATTTGCCCTACAGACTTTCGAGTAACCTGGCTGTCAGCTTTACAGCCAAATAGTTAAGCACTTTTTGCATTTTTAATAAACTGTAGCAGCTCACTTTGCATATGAAATGTGTTTATGTAGCAAAAGAACGCCGCACAGTGTTTTCAGCACATTCATTCATTAGTTGCCCGGCCACGTCGGAGTGCCAAAATGCTAATTATGTTTATTGAGAGCCCAACAGGGCAAACAACTCATAAGTTAGCTAGCATACAGTGCGAGTCACCTGAATAGATACACAAAATGAAAATATAAAAAAACTTTAATAATTAACTTTTCTGAAAATCTTAATGTTAACTATACACATAATAATCATATAAAGTTAATAAAACAACTTACTTATTTTAAATATATTTAAGACACTTAGTGTATGGTAATTGTCTCTTCGTCTAGGTTCAGCGAGGACCTATGCAACTGTTGCGCACTGTAACAAACAAATGTAGTGTATGTAAAAGCTATGAGTATGACTATTATTATACACTCAGCAAAAAACTGTTCCATTTCCATTGAAAAATATATTTTCTGGTTTATATAATCTAAAATTGTCTGGAAAAAAAATATTTCTCGGAATCCTACAGAAATTTATAAAGCTATCTAGACTTTTTGCTTTACTATATTGCCTAAAAAATGTATACAATGATTCTTGAAATTTTACCAAAATATCTGAAGACTTTTTGCTTTGCTAAATTTGTCTTAAATAATATAAAATGTTACTTGAAATTCTACCGAAATATTTAAAGTTTTTCTAGACTTTTTGCTGTCTAAAATTATAAAAAATATTTCTTGAAATTCTACCAAAAAATATCTGCTGCTTTTCTACACTTTGCTTTACTAATATTATCTTAAAAATATATAAAATAATTCTTAAAATTGTATTAAAATATCTGAAAATTTTTTTCTTTCGTAAATCTGTATAATATAAAATATTTCTTGAAATTCTACTATAATAAATGAAGCTTTTCTAGACTTTTTGCTTTGCTCAAGTTGTCTTAAATAAAATATTATATTTCTTGAAATTTTAACGAAATATCTGAAGCTTTTATTGACTTTTTGATTAAGTTGTTTTAAATAATATAAAATGTTTGTTAAATTTTTTCTGAGACTTTTTCATTACATAAAGTTAGACAGCTTTATAAATAAAATAAAAAATTTCTTGAAATTCCACCAAAATATCTAAAGGATTTTCTACACTTTTTGGTTTGATAAAATTGTCTAAAAATTTATAAAATATTTTTTAAAATTCTACTGAAATATCTTAAGGTTCCTCTAGACTTTTTAGATTGCTAAAATTATCTAAATTAATATAAAATAATTTTTTGAAAATTATTTATAACTTATAATTTTTGGCATCACCAAAATTGTATAAAATAATATTAAATATTTCTCGAAATTTTACCGAAATATCTGAAGCTTTTCTAGACTTTTTGCAAAACTTTTCTTTAATCTCGTTCAATTAATAAGATTATTGATTATATTTAATCCAGAGACAGTTTAGTAAAGCAATCAGTTAGAATTCCTTAGCATGGCCTTACTCATAAATATGATTTCAAAATACTTGACATTTTCTTCAAGTGTAGTCTGGTATGCCTCCTAGTTCCAGACAGTCATTGCTAAATCGGCTTTGACCTTTCCTGAGAGTAGCAAACGAGTTGCGCTGGCTGCAGAACAACTTTGCATTTGATTTGCGCGAAGGTCATTTTAAAAATAAGCAGACGCCAGCCCAAGCACAGGCTACAGGCGCTGACACACAGCCTGTCGATCAGTCAGTCAGTCAGTCCGTCAGTGAGTCGGTCAATCAGTGAGTTAGTCAGTCAGTTAGCCAGGTTAGCGAAAGTTATTTCACTGTAGCCTTGAGCGCGCCCAGCGGCATTCAGTCTTTGCATTGACATTGGGTGTGGCCCAAGTCAGGGGCTGGGCCGCGATTCGTGCCACACACACACACACACACACACACACACACAACAATCTGACGTGCGTTGAGGTGCTAAATGGCGTTCATTGGCTACCTGGCTGACAGACAGACAGACGAACAGTGGGACAGACTGTGTGTCTATTCGAATCCGCTGGCAAGCACATAATTAAAAGCGACATTTGCTTGGCTTTGTGGCATTAGAAAGTTGTTGCAATTACAAAACTTTAATGAATGCCGCACATAAAATCAGGGCCGATGAATGATTGGCTATCACATAATTAGAACAGAGCCAATTGTAACTAAATCCAAGAGCAGCAAGTCGACCCTGAAATTGACTAAGACAACGGGCTTAAGGTAACAACTCCAATTTGCCATTAATTCCATTTCTAAATATATATATCTGAGGAATCAGTTACAGCTCGGTTCGTTGGCGAAACTTATTTAGTTACTGGACGGAGGAACTGGAGCTGCAGCTGCTTTAAATGACCTTCAACGCTGACATTTTATACATTTTATTTACCCACCTTTGGTTGCGTGCCACAAACAATTTTCGTATAAATTTATTTATATAGATAGGAACAACAACAACAACAACAAGGTGCACAAATTGATTATAGAAATTTCATAATTTATGTTTATTAAAGCTTACAGATTGTGTCATTTATATATAGTTATTTACGAAAAAATTCCAACTTTTTTTTGGCTTTTTATTTTGCAACAGTCTTAAAATGCTTTCATATGATTGCTTTTTGAACCCTGAACAAAAACAACAAAAACAACAAGAACACAAAACAGAAAACTTTTATTGTAAAATATTTCAACTATGTGTTTTGTCAGGAGCTTAGGCAATGCGCAGAGCGCAGCTGTCTACCTGTACCTGCCTTTGGGGCTATTGTTGCCCTGACATGAAAATATATGAAATATTTATGAAAGAGAATTTGCGTATTATAAAATGAAAAAATAAATATAAATTCACTGTAAGGCTGCGAAAGTAAACTTCAAGTCAACAGAAAGTTAAGTGTACAAGATAGAAAAGTTAATTTCGCAATGTCGATGCTTCAATACGTGTTTCATAAAATATGAAATATGTCAAGAATTCGATGAGGTTTATATTTTCCTGAGAAACAGACATGTCTATATCTTTGAGTTAAGCTCTTCCACAGAAGAATGTTTGTGTATATCTAAAGCTATATATTTATATATATTTATGGAAAAATTTGTTGATTCTCAGGATATACGAACTTCTCTTTTCTTTATTGGAATACTATATTGTATTACTACGAGCTTCTCTTTTCTTAATTGGAATACTATATTGTACTACAAATTGGAATACTATATTGTATTACTACAAAGGAATATTATTTTCGAAGTGCCTTTATATATTAATTATATATATATCAGCTGTTGAAATTTAAAGCGGTTAAGCGCGAAGTTGGCTGCGAAAAAATTAAATAAGATCAGCTGATGTCATGAAACGAAATTACTTAGTGAACGACCCAATATGATATACAATATATAATTTTTGATAGATCAAGATAAACGCATCTACTAATTTTGACACTCCAGGTGTAAAATTGTAGACTATACAGCTTTTACCGATTTACCACGCCCCTAATTGGCACAGCTATATATGCTATATCTTTTTTGATAAGGCTGGTCTATACAAATATATATTATAAGTTTCAAGTCTCTGGCTCTAACAGCCCCAAAATGTTAGAGGATTTATGTTAAACACGATATAGACATTCTCGATTTACCACGCCTCTAGTGGACGTAACTATATAACTTTTTGATAGATCTTAAGAGGAGGTCAACAGTAGCTTACTTGCCAAATTTGGATGCTCTAGCTTAAAACTGTAGAGAATACTGTTTTAGCCAAATTTGCCATGCTATATATGCTATATATTTTTGTGTAGGGGTGGGATACATGAGTATACACTCTAAATTTCAAGTCTTACCGAAGTTTACCATACTAAATCGATATTTTGATTCGATCTCTTCTTTGGGAGCTACAAGATATAGTTATCCGAACCGGATGATTCCCAGATATGCAATGTCTGCAGTAATTTTAAAATTTTAGAAGAAGATTACGTTGACCCAGACAGACAGACAGACGGAGAGACGGATAGACAGACAGATGAACAGACAGATGAACAGACAGATAGACAAACAGATGGAAAAATAGACAGAGAGCCGTACATGGCTATCAAGAATATATATACTTTATATAGTCAAACGAAAGTCTGACCAAAATGAATATACCCTTTTTGCATGGATATAAAAAGTTCTTTTGGCTGATTTAGAAAGTTCAGCACTATACATTATCATTATTATAATTGTAAAATTCTTTTAATCTTACTTTTACCTTAAAAGGTACAAATTAATAAGATTTAAATACACCTGCTTGCAGCTGGGACTCAGCCAAAGAGAACAACTAGCTAGTTGCAGGCATATACTATTGTATTAATTTATGCATATATATTTAATACAGACAGAAATATCGACTTTATATTGTAAGATAAGTGAAGCACTCTACGCTAGGCTCTCTAATCACCTTTTTTTTTTTTTTTAATATTTATTTAATAATGTTCACAAAGACGAGTGTCAACGAAAACAAAAATAATATATAAAAAGTAAAAAATAAGATTTAACAAAAAATAAATAGATAGCCTAAAGTAAAATTACAGCAATGTATAAATGCAATTCAATTAGTTGCATTTGCTTTGCAAAAGCAAAAACGTAATTAATTTATGAGTGGCTTACGTGCAAATTAGAGATACGATATATAGTCAAATTGCCGTTTCAATGCAATTAAATGCACATTCAAAATAACTCATACGCACTGTTGCACTCGCTGTGAAAGAAAGAAATTGCTGTAACTTTAGCCCCCGCCGCGCGCGCACATTGAAGCCAAGTTGTGATACGTATACGCAGCATAAGCCAGCAAAGTAAAAAGCTAAAGGCAACGTGTATTGACATATGTATAGGCCCTTGGTCAAGGGGGGTGGCGAGAGGGCGTGGCAGCCAGTGTCTCGAGTTGGACAATATGCCAAAGAAATGGCTTAGAGAAACGAAAAGTGTTGCAACACGAACGTGTCAATGAGGTTTTTAAGCTTCTTGCTGCTGACGACTGACGCAATGTGGCACCTGCCCACCTGCACCACCTGCCCCACCTGCCCCAGCTGCCACAAGCTATGCTGAATCCGTGCCTGGCCTTTTGTTATAACATATTACTTTGCAGCTCAACATGTTGCGGCTGTGTGATGGCAACAGCATGTAAACAGACAAAAAGCGAATGCAGCAGCCAACGAGGCCAGATAAGAGGAGCGTGCAACATGCTGTGTGAGTGTGTGCGTGAAAGAAAAACACAAACAGCAAAGCACACACACGCACAGCAAACGGATTATTTGTTTTCGGCAGCTCCATCTTTGTTTGCTATTCACTTTTTTTTTTCCTCTTTGGACTACATGCAGAGTCCTTTATCTGCAGCTCGTATAAGCACCTGCCTTCACACACACACATACACATATATGTGTATGCGCACAGCATGAATAAGCAAAAGTGTTGTGTCAAAGCCCGAGGGCTAGTTTAGTGCTATATCTGCCAAGTGAAACTAATTTGGCAACAGCTTAGCAGCAGCTGCAGCTGTCATAATACTCCACTATATATACTCTCTCTATATATATATATATATATATACATAATGGCATAGTCATCAAATCACATTTCCAATGCCTATCATTATGGCTGTGGCCTGTGTAATTAATGCGTCCGAGCGACGTTTTTTTTTTTTTGCATTGTTAATAAAATCAGAACAGCTACGGGCGGCCCACACTCTTGGCCAAGCGCCCTTCGAGGTAGCCACAGCAAACGCGACATTTTCAATATGCTTGGCGTGGGCAGGCAAAAGCAGCGCGAGGCGTTGCGCAAACATTGGTCAGGTCCGTGCTTACATGTGCGCCTGGCGTGGCATAAACAAACAAAAATAGCCAACAGACACACACACGTGTGCACATACATTGTTGCAGTTGTTGTTGTTGTTGCTGTTGCTCCTTTTTTGTTCTTGGCTTGGCCGGCCTTTAACGTGTGCAGAAGTCAACTTCCGTGCCCCCTCGAGGCTCGCCCGGTCGCTGTTGTGGTCATCGCACGAGCTGACGCTAACAATGTTATTAAAAACTCATTCAAAGTCAATGTGCGTGTTTGCATATATCTCTCTGCGCGTGTGCGTGTGTGCGCGTGTGTGTGCTGGGGTGTTGATAAGGGGCGCCAGAGAACGCTCGATATTCCGGTACAAGTTGTCGCATCTGTTTTTGCATTCGATACGTTTCAATTAGCACATGAACGCAGCAGCAATCAGCATCCCTTTTACACTGCTCAACGATGTTCGATGTTTTCATTGCACTGCAAAACATATTTGATTATGCAACAGCATACTGATAAAAACAAATGACAACTACGTTTTTTGATTTATAACAAAATTTTTTATTCGTTTCATGAAAAAATTTACATATGCTTTCATTCTGCATCTATAATTTGTAAAGTTTTTATATACTTTAAATATTTCGATACTCTTTTCTTTTTTACACTTAAGAGCCCTTGTTTTAAAGTATTATTTTGATATTTAGATTGTCATTCTCTTTTGAAATTGATCCAGAATACTTTCTGTGGCTTAATACCCTAATACAATAATTTATATAAAGTTAAAGTTGCCCAATCGAAGATCTATGCAAATATACCACGCACCTTAATACATACGAAACAGAGACATCGCAAGGGATCTAATGGTTCCAACAGTAGGAGATGTTATGCAACAACATGCATCGAATTATATACAACGCCTTGGTGGTCACCCTAACGCACTAGCCAGACGTCTAACACTAAACTAACTAAAAGCCTAGGAAGAGAAGACTCAAAAGGTGCCATCCATTTAACACCTAAGCCCCCTATTGTTTTTAAGTATTATTTTGAAGTTTGGAATGTAAATCTCTTTTGATATTGATCCAGAATACTTTCTAAAGTATGTGATATAATACTCTAAGATAATTATATAATATATAATACCACATACTTCATAAAATATTCTGAATCAATATGAAATGCCAAGTCAACAAAACAATTTGTGTCTGCCTAAAACTCGAAGTAATTATTTACTGTCGTAAATCTCATATTTTGCATATATGTGGCTGATTCTATCAGAGATCATACTACAATATATCTGTCTAATTTGGCGACTATTTAAAGTTCTTGTAAAAAACTAACTGGTTTTATTTTCATGAAATGTTTATATATATATAACATCATGTTGCCTATATAAAAACCATGCTCTAATCATTTTAAATGAAGATGTATTTGATAAATGTATATTTTCTATATCTATATAAATTTTATTTATCTTGCCTTCTTCAGGGTCAGCACATGCGAACTTCGTTATATATAAATAAATATATATATATATATATATATAAACATCTGTACAATATATTAACATGCAATATATATAACATTTTTGTTCATTTCACTAAAGCTAAAAAGGATATAAAGTCTAAAGTCCTAAAAAAGTAAATAATATTAGAAATCACACAAATGTTTTATTATTAAATATAATGAATAAAAGAAAATGCATAGAACACTAGCTCTTACAGGGTTTGAGATCGACGCGTTCATACATAAGGACAGACCGACAGACGGACGGGGCTAAATCGACTCAGATCGTCGTTCTGATCAAGAATATATATACTTTATGGGGTCTGCCACGCCTCCTTTTGCCTGTTACATTCTTTTTGGGTTCAGGGTATAATAATTGGATATATATATATATATATTTATGTATATACATATATAGTACATACTTCATAGGTACTCTACGAAACAAACTCAGTAAGAGCATATACTCTTCGGCATGTCACTATTCACTCCGCTTTCCTATTTAATTTCCGAACTGTCGCCTAATGTGTTACACAGCATATTAATACATTGCTACAACACGCATTATTAATTATGGCAATAATTGTCAAAGCATTAGCATTAGCATTAGCCTCCATTGCCAAATGCGCAAATGAACAAGGGAAACTAAAATATTGGCTGGCTGGAAAGGCGTGGCATTTAATTTCCTGTAGCTGGCAATCAATAGAAAGTCAACTAAAACGGACCTATTTGCTGCTGATGTCTATGAAACATAAAACCCAAAGGGTCTGCGAAATAAGCAAGGGCCAAAATAAAATGTTACCAAAAAACCTTTAGCCAAGGCTTTGCGGCAACGGCGATGAACTGATTAAATTGTTGACGGAAACGGAGCTGGACTTTGTCGCCTGGGGGTTTTTTCTCTTTATTTTTGCTGTGCTCGCTCAACATAGGCGAAAGTGAGTATATTAGTTGATAGTTGTAAAATGTGACAAGGTACTAGAAACTTTACTTTTATCAAGTTTTAGACTATAATCAAGTATAAGAGTATATATAAATATAAGTCCATGCCCTCTAAAGGCGTGGAATATCGTATATTTCATATTGGTAGCAATTTTAAAGCCATGGTAATCAAATTTACAATGAAAATGAAAACAAGTAAGAACGCTTACATTTTTTATCTATACATATTACCCTCTACGCGCACATACACACCCGCACACATATACACATGCACACTCAAGCAGCGCGCCGCTTACTGAGTAGTTGAACTTCGGTTCTAGAACTACTTTCTTAATGAAATTTTCAGGACATAATATTGACATCCAAAGGTATATATATGCCAAATACCAACTCTCTACTATTTGAAATACGTTTTTTCCATTTTTGGGGGTAATAGGGGAAGGTATCCAAAATCCTAAAAGTATTTTATCTGTATTTTCATCACAGAAACCTACATAGTCAATTTGGTGTCTCTAGCTATTATGTTCTGTAAATTATAGCTTAAAAACAAAGTCAAAATATCGATTTTTATCGAATAAGATAATAAAAGATGAGTTATCGAAAACAAAAATAAATTTGTACTGCGTAATTTATACTGCCACGCCTCCTTCTGCTTGTTACATATATTGTCACAAAACCATTATACCCTGAATTCCCATTTTCAATGGGTTCAGGGTATAATAAGCCTTCGAATCGACTGAAATTATAGCAAATATATTATCTTTACATTTAGCTTTATAAGCGAGTATTAGGCATTTGGATATACTCGACCTACTTTTGACTGCAAGGCACATGGAAACTAATTCCGGCAGCGAAGTGCTGCCAATGAACAGCTGCCCCTACCCCCGGTCCAACTTTATCGATAAGCGTCGAGGCGCACAGCAAAGCGATGACAAAAAAAATAAACATGTTAGGGGAGATCTTTGCTGGCTAAAGGGAAATACATTTTTATGGACAATTTGGTTTTTATGTCAATTTACTGTTGTTGCCCAGTGTAAATATGTACAAGACAATTCAAGCAGTTGCACAGCAAATTCCAAATGCCAATACCCAGACCCGTGCTCCTGGCGCACATTAAAAATGGGCGTTGAGGGGCGCATCGCTCACTGTTTGCCTGATTGGTTGCCGCATTTTGTTGTACGCTGTTCGCTGGGGCGGGTATTATTGTTAGTGTGGCAGCATGGCAAGGACGATGACTGCGACACGATGTTGTGATAATTGCCAGCAGCACTGCCAAGCGAAAAATGGAATGTGCACCACCTTCCCAACCCACCACACTCTTACCCACAGCTAGGGACTGTGGCACGCTGAGACTTTAAAGATTTTCCCCGTGGCTTGCCGAAAGATTTCAGTTTTGTGGCAGCTGTAAACACACAGTCGGGGATTTGGTGCTAAGCCGCGCATAAAGCGTCCACCATGCTTCATACAATGCGCAACGTGCTGTAAAGTGCCAAGTCCTTTATGGTTCATAACTTACCAGATCCGCACAAAGGAGCAGCATATTATGAACCCAGTCAGTGATAAGCATTAAAGTAAAGTAATTCAATTGAATACCAAAGAAAATATTATTTACTAAAATTAAACTTGGAGCACAGAAGGGTTTACAAAATTGAAGCTAAAAGCTATATATAAATATAGTAAATATGTATATATTTTTATTTTTATTTTTTCTAAATATATTTAACTAATTGAATTTTATTTAACCTTGAGGATTGCTTAAGAAATAATTAAAAAGAGTTTGCTAAAAATTTTTGATTGCCCTAAAAAGTATGCTACATTTTTATGACTGCCTTTGCTAACATATTAGGAAAATATTTAATAAAAATTGCATTTATGTATATATATATATATATTTTTTTTTTCGAAATATATTCAACTAATTGCATTTAATTTTAAAATTAATTTATTTATTTTTCGATTGCCTTAAAAAGTATGCTCTAATCTTTTTATATGAATATCTTAGGCTGAATTGCTTTGCCTTTATATTAACAAATTTTAGTCGGTCATCATCTACGAAAAGTTCCTTGTTTATTTTTTGCATTGTTGTCTTTTTGTTTTATTGAGGCCACATTTATAATTCATTTTGCGCTAATTTCGAGTATATTGTTTCTGACCAACTGTGTCAGGCAGCTTGTGATTTTGCTGTCAATGCAGTTACTCGCACACACATACATCCACTCACACACTCGCACACAAAGAAGCATGCGTGGTAGTAATTTCTCATTTTTATGCCTCGACATGTTGTAAAACCACATTAATGCGATGTAGTCCTTCAGCAGCAACAATCACAATAACCACAAACGGCAACAACAGCTGCTTGGCAGCATGTTGCATGTGGAACTCATACGTTCTCCCTCCAGCGCCTACTATCTCTCGTTTGTCTAAGCTGAATTATGACTTCCTGGCAACACGTTTTTACATTTCCGTTTCCGCTGACTGAAATTATTACCATAAAAGTAAGCATAACTGCCGCAACAGCAACACCACAGCACCGCAGCACCACCCCCGCTGTAAACCCCCTCTAAAGTGCACAATTACGCGCAGCAACTCATGGCGTGTCGGTTGCTTGGCTGCCCATTGGAATTTCAAAATAAATCTTTAACGATGCACTAGGGGCTCACGTGTTAGCCAGCCAGCTCGTCCTAGCTGCTCCTTCAGCTATATATACACATTTGAGTGTGTGTGTATGTGTCTATGTGTTGTCATCATCGGTCGGGTCGGTTGACTGTATGCTCCACGCAGTTTGTCTGCCTGTCTGTGTACTGAAGAGTTTTTTCTGCGCTCGCTAATGTTGAAAAGGACAACGCGGCGACTGTCATAAAATGTGCCACAACACGTTCTCAAAAACGTTGTCGCAAGTGGAAGGACTCAACGATGTTTTATATATAATTTTTTTTTTTTTGCTGGCTACCATTTCTCATAATTTCATAAATAATTACATAATGCGTTGACAGCAGCGACAACAACAACAAAATAAAAATATATAAATTACAAAACGCTTTGTGCGCAAGGCGCAGAAAAAAAACATGAAGCATGATATATACATATAGGCGACGTCTATATATATACGTGCTGTGATACTTGTGCGAAATAATAAGCAAAACTGTTCAGGCAGCAGAATGATCTATTAGGCTGTGGGTCGAATTTTTAAGATTTTCCTATCAATCAGCTGAGGCTTGGATTTAGAAAGTAGATGTGAGCCTTTGATGATATATGGAAGAATAGGAATGAAATTAATGAGTTTTTATTCCAAAGATATTCACTCAAAAATTTCGTATTAAATTTGCTTTCATAAGTGGCCAATATATGTTTCATTTCCTTTAATTTGCTATTATTTTCATTTAAATATTTCCAGCCAACAATTGGGCTTTCATAATTTATGAATTAAAAACTAGAGGGATGGGCTAACTTCGTCTCTTTGGATCTCTAGTTGTGTAATTGTAGGTACAGTTATTACCTATTTACGACATCTCTAATGGGCGCAGCTATATATGCTATATCTTTTTTGCTCGGGGTGGTCTATAGAAATATATATTATAAGTTTCAAGTCTCTGGCTCTAACAGCGCTCAAAATGTTAGAGGATTTATGTTAAACACTAAATAGACATTCTCGATTTCCCACGCCTCTAGTGGCCGTAGCTATATAACTTTTTGATTGATCTTAAGAGGAGACCAACTGTAGCTTGCTTGCCAAATTTTATTTGCTAGTCTAAAACTGTAGAAGATACTGTTTTAGCCAATTTGCCATATTATATATACTATATATTTTTGTGTAGGGCTGGGGTACACGAGAATATACTCAAAATTTCCATTCTTACCGAAGTTTACAATACCAAAACAATATTCTTCAGGGGGAGGTACACAGTAGCCTAGTTACCAAAATGATGTCATAGCTCTTAAACTGTAGAAGATACCGCTTTACTCAATTTGCCACGTCCCCAAAGAGCCACTATATATTTTTGTATAGGGGTGGGATACGCGAGTATGTATTCCAAATTTTAAGACTTAGACTTCAATAGCGCGGAATTTTTCGTTAATAAAACATTTCTTAAAACCGATCTATCCTATGGGAGTTATAAGCTATAGTCGCCCGATCCGGATGACTCCGATATATACAATGCCTGCAGTAGAAAAGCGTCTATGTGCAAAATTTCAGCTCTGTAGCTTCAATAGTCTCGAAGGAGATTGAGTTAATACAGACGGACAGCGCTTTATCACCTCAGCTCGTAGTGCTTATCAAGAATATACGTACTTTATATAGTCAGAAAAGCTTTCTCTGTGCTTTGCAACCTTCTACCTAAAATGAATATACCCTTTTTGCAAGGGTATAAATGTGTTGCCAATTAAAGTATTTCCTTACACGATGTTAGCTATGTTGATTTATTCGTAATTAAATTCTATGTTCTAGAAATTCTGCTGAAAGTTAATTAAATATTTTCAAATATTATTTCCCTTGAAATAATTTTATATATGTATGTGATATGTGCTCTTATTCAAACAAAAAATCTTTGTTATTGCATTGTTGGCAGCTGCTGCTGCTGTTGCTGCCTCTGCTGCTGCTGACTGTCACATATTTTAATAAAGCGCAATTTTCCAAACAATTTATGCAGTGCAACGCGCACCCCATTCTCAATTATGGAAAACAGAAAAAAAAAAGAAGAGAAGTGTGGCAAGAAGAAAACACTGAAAAATAAATTCCAACACTGCAAATCAAAATGCAGCCGCGCAAATGAAAATCCATTTCCCACAGCGAGTGCTGAGCGAAATGGGCACGAGAATGAGAGAAGAAAAATGAAAAAACTGTTGAATCGCTTGCATGTTGCTGAAATCCTTTAAAGTTGAGCGCACGCCTGAAATTGAAAAGCCAAACAAAAAGCATCGCTCGCATAAAAACGGAAAATAACTGCATAACATGAAAAACTACTCAACGGCTGAATGATTTGGAGGCATAATGTTATAATGCCAGCTATTTATGGCTCCCTCCCCCACTCAGCTACCCTCCAACAACTGGCCGGTAATAGCTTTTGGCCAGCTGCGATTATCCACTTATCCACATTGTGTGGAATTTGCCTTAATTTTTAATGCACACACATTATGCACCACATTTAGCCCTCAATGTGCTTGACGTCTGACAAATGGCTAACAATTGAGTTCATTTTTTTCGTCTGATTTATTCTGCACTAAAGTTTTATTTATATTTCAAATTTCATTCATTAGCACGTAGACCAGTGGGGTTGGCAAATAGGGTTCGAACTAGAGATGGGATCGGGAAAGAAATTTGTTCCCGACCCATCCCGTCCCGAAATAATTTTTTATTTTCCCGCCCGATTGTCCCGACAAATATTTCAATTTTCCCGCGGGTCCCGACATTTCCCGAAATTTTTTTCCAACATTTAGAACTCTCATGATAGATCAAATTTTTTACTTAAAAATATTTTCTCAAAATTTTGTTCTCTAAGATGTGTTCTCCTTTCTTCCAAAATTCTACTAGAAGAACAATACACCCTCTCACTTGTTGTCGAAGATGTTGGAACATCAAGTAATCATTTGTAACAATGACAATTCATTGCATTGTTGTCAAAATAATAAAATATTTGAACTTCTCTTAAATATAACAGGATTTATATTAGAAATAATTTTCTCGTTAATATCATTCTTCTTTTCTTTGTTAAATATAAGCAATTTTATCTATTAGTAATTTTCATATCGGGACCCGCGGGAATTTCGGGATCAAGCACTTATCCCGACCGTCCCGGAGTTTTTCAGAATCTTTCCCGTCCCGCCCAATCCCGAAAATTTTTTCGGGACCCGCGGGATTCCCGAAAATCCCGATCCCGACGCCCATCTCTAGTTCGAACCCTACTGAGTTCGTATAAAATTCGACCAATTATCAACTAATTTGCTTTATGTCCTAATAAGGGTGGAGTAAATTTTTAAATTTTGATAAACTTTCTTTTTGTAACGTAAAAATGAGTCAAGTTTGAGACTAAGTCAAGTCTAATTCAAACCTTAAGGCAGTAAATCGATTATCTATAATTTTCAAAAAATATATACCTACAATAAGTTGGCAATCCCAATCTAATCTAAAATTTTATCAATTTTTTTTTCTGATAAAAATATGTATATTTGATTTTAACAAGTTTTCAGCTACCGTTAGCGGCTTTAGATATTTATCGACTTTGTTAAAAGTTGAAATTTCTCAATTTTGAATTCAATAGATTCGGATATCAATTAATTTTTAATTTTTGATGTCTCCAACTCAAGTAATATCCGATTTTCAATTTATATTTTTTTCCGCATTTCTATCACAAATAAAAGTTTTTGATTTGAAAACAATATTCAACTGGAAACTTTAGCAGTTAATAAATCTCAACTATGCTTTAATAAACTGACACTCAATAAAATTTTATTACTAAGCAATAAATGGCAATTAGCGCATTTTAAAAAGCTGTCAGCTACACACACACAAGCACACACACAGCCACTCTCAGTGTTTGTAACTTTACCTTGAAAAGAGTTCATTTGCTAGATAAATTCAAATCAATAAACGAGCTCAATTTATTCTGTAGAACTTATTTTCTCTAGGATTTACAATAAAAATGACATGCCCTATACAAAAATCTTATGCACTTATCTGAAATATAAATAAAATAGGAATATAATAAACGTATAATGATGTATATAGCAGGTATAGTAAAAGCTTTAATACCCTACAATTGTCAACTTAAGGCGAGTTACATGGGCACATAGACAAAATTTTAAGCTCTCACCATTAATTGAACAATCATTAGAAGCAGTTTATATATATATATATATATATATAGGTATACAGTGGAATCTCTAAAATTCATCCCCTTGCTAAATCGAAAACCTCAATAATTCGTAAAAAATGCTGTCCCCTTGAAAAAATTCGTTCGAATTCCTGTTCAATAAATCGAGATTCTGTGTTATTCGTAAGAAATGAGATCCCCTCCATTTTGAATTATCGGGATTCGACTGTATATCTATAAGCCCACGTCACGTAGTCAACCTTTTGACCATTAGAACAGAACAGCTTTATAAGAATCCTGAAAAAAACGATATATGACAATCGAAATCAATCCTGTATAGACAAAAAATTTTAGTAACAATCTATTAACATAAAATCTTCCAGTTAAGCTCAAATTATTTACGCGATTTATGCAAGTCAAGCTCAATATTTAATCCGTATAATAACAGGATATCTATATCCCCTATTATAGAAAAGATTATCTACCCAGCTAGCAATCAAACTTAATCCATAAACGGAATATCTGCCAGTTAAGCTGTAAATATATTCAGGATATCATGCAATTAAGCTGTAAATATATTCAGGATCTCTCCTAGGCAAATCCATTTATAAACAGAAAATCTTCCCTTTAAGTTCCATCTACAAACAAAATCATCTTTGCGAGCAGCCCACTCAACTGGCGATTTTCTGCTCGTTAATTATGTAAATTGTGTAGCCGGAGCAGTTGTTTGTTTTGGCCAAGTTGTGCGGCAGCATTTAGCTGCAGCTGCAGCTGCAACTGCAGATTCAACGGCTGCATGAGTTATGAGCCGAGGTGCAGGTCGAGGCTGAGGCTGAGGCTGAGATGCGCCGCAGTTGCCACTCAGCAAGTTGCATTTAATTATAAAGGGCAAAGTTTTTCGCTGTCTCGACCAGGTCGCAGTGGAGCAGTAGAGGTGGGGGCGGGGTCAGTTGTATCTGTGAGCTAATGAAATCAGCAATTGTACAACTTGGCCCAACTGTCATCGAGTTGTTGCAAGTTTCATTCAGTTGACAGCCATTATTTAGCAATGCGCAGCCAATTTGCGCGACCAACAACGGGCCTGGGATTGTCAGCAGATGTCCTGCTGCTGCTGCTGCTGCCCCAGGCTCCTATGGCTGCTGCTGGCACGTACTAACTGTGCCACCATAAATCTGCTGCATAAACTTGGCTGCTGTGCGGCAAGCACATTAACGACATCGTTGTGCCTCACATGAAAGATGCATGAGACTCGGGTGCGTGCAACAACAATGAAAGGGCCACCAAAAAACACGCTCACATACTTTATGCGATTATAATAAAGTCGACTCTATAAAGTTACGAGATATTCAATTCCCCACCTGCCGCTGCCGGCATAAATTAGGCTTCATACAGGTGGGTTCAGGGGTTGTCATTACAGCGTAGCATAAAAGTTGTCAAGTTGTTATTGCAGCTGCGGCCCATTGATCGATCGATTCAACATGAAAATGTCAGCAAAATTAAGTCTCATTGTAGCTCGACGAGTGTCGAATGCGACACGCAATTATTGCCGCAGCTTAGCGCAGCAAAGGCAAACGCAGTGCTCGGATGTCTAAGCCTTTAAGGCCTGCTAATTGAGTACTTATCGATTAATGTGCCGCAGTCCGAAATCCCCATTAATTATGTAAGCACGCAACGGTCTGCGGCAAGCGAGTCTGTGTGTGTGTGAGTGCGTGTGTGTGTGTGTACCGAATGGGAGTGTAGCATTTTCATGCGAACTGTCTTTTAATTTGTGTACTCAAAAATTGCGCTTGCACACTCATAAAATATGGCGTATCATAAAATATAGCAGAGGCGTTCAGGATGCTGCTCAGGCAGGAAACTAAAGGGAGTGAACGACTGGAAGTTACTCTGTAAATACTGCTGTTTATTATAAATTGAAAATAAATCTGCATTGTAATGAAGTGAAGAGACATGCATATGTATATATACATACATGCATACATATATACACACATACATGTGGGATATTTTAGGATTAACACTAAATTTGATTTCGTCAACTTTTATTTTTGCTTTCAACTTTTTCGGCTTTTTTGACTTTTTTACGACATCTACGACTGCTGCCCAGTGTTGTCGTTTTTTGACAAGCATAAAAAGCTAGATCAAGAAGAAAAAGACGTCAAAAATAGCAAAATTTTTTGGCGAAAAAAGCTGACTTTCCGGAAAAAAATTAAGGATTTCTGCAAGTTTGAATAAAATAAGTAGAATTTGTTTTCCAGTCAAATTGTTGGCGATAAGAAAAAAAAAATAAAGTCCACTGCAGCTTACACTAGAATTATAATTGTTGGTTTTTTTTTTGCTCACCACACAGAAATTTTACAGTTTCTACTTAATATTAGCTAAAAATCATCATAATATTTGCTCAAATGAGAAAAAGCTAAGAAGCAGCTAAAGCGGTTTTTCAAAAAGCTATATTTCCCGCTTCCCGCAATGGCATTTCCAAAAAAGCTAGATCTGACGGGAAAAAAGCGGAAACGGCAGCACTGCTGCTGTCCGCTACAACTTAATGCTTCTTCTTTCCTTCTCGACAACTTCATTCTTATCTATCGATCAGCCACCACCTTTGCTTAGTTTTGCTCTGTGGTTTGGCGTTGCCATCTCGTTGTGCTGCTACTCTTCGTTACATATATGTAGCCTAAGTTATCTATAGCTAATTTTCTTCCATAAATATAAAATTTACTCACAACAAGAATGTGCCCTCAGCAGCTCATGTATGTATATATTTTTATGGGTTACCGAGTATCAACAGCAGCAGCAGCGTAATTAATGCTGTTAACAGCAGCAGCAGCTGCGGCAAAAACTTACGCAAGGACCATGCTGCTGTGCATGATTAATGCCATTATTAATTTCGGACACGTTAATTGCGAAGCCAAAATGAAAAAATGGCAGAATGTAAACAAGTTGCCTGCACATTGCACATACGCAATGTGGTACCAAGCAACATTCAATTACTGTGTAGGAAGTGGGTAGGTAGGCACGAGGCATGAGACAGGCCATTCGAGTCAGTGGCATCATCAAAAACGCATCAGTGTCATTAGGGGTGAAGGCTGGGGGTGGGACAGGTGGCAGGCAGAGGGCTGGGGGCATTTGCTCTGTCATTTTATGGGCATGGCGTTTCTTTGTTGCCTCGTGCCAGCCGTTTGTTTACTTTGCGTTTTTCCTTTCGTTTTTCGCATGGCAAGGACAACGTCAAACAGCAACAGCCGAAGAACTTGAGCTTTGCAACAACTGTGTCAAGCAATTTTCAGTTCGAATCGCGCCAAATGAGCGCCAAGTGGATAGCAGAGGGAAATGAGAGACGTAAGGGGGGACCTGGCAATTTGCAGCAAGTGTCGCCAACGCATTTTTGCAGTTGCTGCACAAAAACAGTAGGCGGTGCCGAGTTTCATGGTATTATCATTGCCATAATCATAAAAGCATATGGCACAAGGCAGCAAATGAGTTTGGGGGCGGTGCAAATCGAGTTACCAGTCCCGACAAGTGCCAACATATGTGTGCCATAGCATTTTAATGCAATCAAGAGCTGCTACGAAAACACAAATGAAACTTGCAAGAAATGAAGAAGAAAATAAAGTTATATATATGTAATATATCTATATATGAGTATATCTATATATGAGTATGTACTATATCTATGTATATATGAGTATTGCCTGAAGGCCTTTGTTACTTTGGCTTTACAATAAATTGTTATTTAGAATTATTTCTCTGTAGCAATTAAATAAATAAATAAATATATGAGTATATTTTAATTTTTCTGCTTTTTCTGAAGGCAAAAGTTAAGATGTCATACTAAGAACTAAGTTCAGCTTCTTATAAATCTGCGATTGATATATATAAAAATGAATCAGCTATACTAGAAATATCTGATATTTCATATGTTGTTCATATGTAAACCCATTGAAAATGGGATTTCTGTGTATAATAAGGCATGGCAGTCCTCATTAAGTATATACATATGTTCTTGATCAGGAAGAAAAGCTGAGTCGATCTAGCCCGTCTATCCTTGAGATTTTGACATTTTAAATATACAGTGTACCAATAATGTCTTCGTACAGCAACTGCTTTTTTCTTTGCTAACGAAAAAAAATGTATGTGCTAAGCGGAAACTTACAAAGTAATGATGCAGTTTTATTAGCTGATTTATTAACTTCATTTAACACAACAAATATTATAAATTTATAAAATAGATAAAAAGTTACAACTAAAAAACATTGAGAAGGCATGTTTTTGGCTCCAATAAAGTCTTCGTACACCTATTACCTGTACGAAGACATTATTGGTACACTGTATATTCGTGTTTACCATACGCACTATAAGTTTTTTTGTTTCGATAACTCATTCTATCTCCTTGTTATCGATAACAATCGATATTTTTAATTCGTTTTTAAGCCATAACTTAAAGACTCTAGAAGATGGAGACTATGTTTATGTAATGAAAATACAGCTACTTCAGATTTTAGATACCTCCTCCCATTATAGTAAAGTAGAGACTTGAGCTTTTGCATACACACACATTTGAATGTAAAACTAATATTTCGAAAATTTCATAATTTTCATATTACCTTTCACTTTCCCTAAATCAATAAAATAATTTTTTTTTCCCAAAATTAGTCTTATTCAAAAATCTCTGATCGAGTTGATAAAAAAGAGAACATCTGAA
The DNA here is from genome assembly GCA_035045545.1 of Drosophila gaucha. Taxonomy (NCBI): domain Eukaryota; kingdom Metazoa; phylum Arthropoda; class Insecta; order Diptera; family Drosophilidae; genus Drosophila; species Drosophila gaucha. The sequence goes on along the minus strand of JAWNOY010000025.1, from coordinate 2,586,032 downwards.
AGATTCGCTTACTTAAACTTGACTTAACTATCTCATATAAATCTTGTACAAGCAACATCATAAATGACTTGTCATCTCATATATTACTTTTTGGTACATAAAAAAGAAAGAAAACGCTTAAAGTGAGAATCTCGTTTTTATGGCCGCACAATTTGCACGTTGCAAGTTGTTGTCCTGGCGGCATTTTGCATTTATGCGCTATCTTTTTTGCCGGATATGAAACTAACAGCTACATGTGTGTGAGTGTGTGGTTAAGTGTGTGTGTGTGTGCTAGTATGCTGATGTTTGCCACAGAGACAATGCCACGTGGCCTGTGGGCGCAATTTCGCCATTGGCGCTCGTTAAATTTGCATGCGGAAGCGCGACGGTGCACATGTGTGTGTGTGTGTGTGTGTGGGTGTGTGGGTGTGTGGCAACAATGCTAAATGAGCGCAACAGTTACACGCGCCACCGCAGCGACAAAGGCAACTACAGTTTTGCGGTTTCGACAAACGCGTCTTTGCGCCGAGAGTTCGAGTGTCTTTGCCGCAAAACCAAGTTCATTTGGCATGCAGCAAACGTGCCAAGGCCAAGTTAACTGCAGCCACGCCCTCAAAACTGTATGCGAAATTGAAAATTGTCAGCGCCAGACATTCGCCAAGTGGCAGAGAAGTCAACGTATGCGCAACGCGTCGTTTCAGTCGAAAAATGTAGACGAAAATATATATAGTACGATATTGAAATTATTCATCACTTTGGACTTGGCTCTAATATTTATTTAAAATTTCACTTTGATTAAAATGCAAACGCTGTGCAGGCAAGACCTAGCGCTTCCTTGGAGAACAATCTAATGCCAGCCCCATGAATTAAACAGCAATGCGCCCAACCCCCGAAAACAACGCAAACAACTAGAACAACTAGAAGAACTTGAAGAAGCCGAGTGACGCGTTTTGTAATTAAAACTTGCCGAGCGCACTTGCAAAAGTTTATTATGCGCCCACCTCCCCTCCCCCTTTCGTCAACCTGTCTGTCCGCTCTAACCCCATCCTGGCCAGCGCCATGCTGTTGCTGTCAAATTCATAATCTGCGGCATAGTTGGCTTTGACTCAAAAGAACGGCCGCTGCCGTTGACAGTTTTTGCGCCCGCACCGCACGCAACAAGCATTTCGCACATAGCTGCGGCCAGTTTTGGCCTAAAAGAATGCGGCCAGCGCTTTTGTTTTCGGCCAACTCTCTGCTCTACCTGATGCACAGCTGGCCAGGCACGGTCAAAGCCCGGTGGCCTCATTTATTACCGCATGATTGAAAACCGCAGGCTTTTTTGGGAAAGGGGCACCAAAAACTGCAATGCCATGAAAATTAGGCAGGTGATTAGAAAAGAGATGAAAACAAAAGTCGAGTGTAACCGACTATGCAATACTCTGTTCGCAGTAAAAAAAAACAGTTTAAGGGGAGTCGAAAAGGTATAGGTAAGATATAGCTGGATGTGTATTCAATCTAAATAGAGCTCATAGCAGTGAATCTAAAACTGTAAAGCCAAGGCGCTGACTGTCAAACTGTAGCCAAATATGGCATTTAATTTGAACTAGAGTTGAAACAGCTCTTCAATTGTTGGACTTCTAAAAGGAAAAGCTTGAGAACTGAGTTGGATCTAAAATGTAGGGTTTGTTCTTTACCCTAGAGATATATAACTTCTGAGTTTATCTACAGTATTTGCGAGTAGTATCTGATATACATATATATACTTCCTAAGAACACCTAAGTCTTATCTACATAAAACACATATATTTAAGCCATCTACTTCCTTATAAAAGCTAAGCCCTCTCATTCAGCTGGCTCAAAATTGATTTTCCTTTGAATAGCAGCAATAGCAAAAAAACGCATATACTCTTTTATATTGCATAAGCAGTGTATCAAAGCAAATCTTTGCTCTAAACCCTCATGCAGCTGGGCCAAAGCGGGCCATTGAGCGCTTTGACGCAATTTCCCAATTTTTTTTTTTTTTTTTTGAAGAACCAGGTGCCGCTTACCTGGCTAACCCTTTTGTTATCACCAGTGCCTTTTGTTTGCTTGATTAAATTATTTTTCATTATTTGGCAAATGAAAGTAGCAACAGCAACAGCCAAGAGACACACTTCGAGGAAAGCAACAACGGCTGTCTTACACATTTAATAAGTTTATTATTAGCAAAAAGCAAAAGGCAAAAGGCAGAAGAATATATAAAGCGCGCTATTATGAAAAAATCTTATCTAAAGGATGGCTTCAATTGCGCACAGGATTTGTCATTTTGAGCTGTGTCAACATGCCGCACAGCGAAACTCATTTTGATGCCGTGCAAACATTTGGGATAAGGGGTAGTTAAGTGCCTGGGTGCCACAAGAGCTTTTTGGTCTCTATTAAGGTACAAATATGAGAGTGTTTTGTGACTGTCTAACGGGATAGACTGTATAACTAACGGACTAACGGACTGACTGATTAAGTGTATCTGTCTGGTTGACAGACGAACAAATTGACTAACTGACGAAATGTTTGACTTAATGTCAGATTGACAGTATCTAACTGGCAGATTGAGTGACTGATTGACTGATTGACTGTATGACTGACTGAATATCTGATTACTGACTGATTGATTGAATGACGGACTGATTGACTGGCGGAATGACTGTTTGACTAAGTGTCTGGATGATTGACTGTGTGTTAGATGTAAGATTGACTGTATCTCTCTGGCTGACTGACTGACTGACTGATTGACAGACGGATTAATTGACTGACTGACGAAACGTTTGACTTAATGTCAGATTGACAGTATCTAACTGGCAGATTGACTGACTGATCGACTGATTGACTGTATGACTGACTGAATATCTGATTACTGACTGATTGATTGAATGACGGACTGATTGACTGGCGGAATGACTGTTTGACTTTGTCTGACCGTAGATGTATGATTGATGTACATATATATAATATATGTAGTATATATGTATATGTATATAGTAATAACTCTCTGACGGACTTCTTGACTGACTGACGAAATGTTTGACTTAATGTCAGATTAACAGTATCTGACTGGCTGATTGACTGGCTTATTGACTGTGTGATTGACTAATTGTCTGACTGACTGACTGACTGATTGACTGTGTGATTGACTGTATGACTCTCTGGCGGACTGTATGATTGACAGTCTGACGGATTAATTGATTGACTGAATGTCTGATTGACTGTATCCGATTGTGTGCTCTACTGTTCAATTGGCTGATTGACAGATTGACTGACTGAATGTGTGCTTCACTGAATGAATCTCTGATTGAGTGTATTTGGCTTTCTGACTGACTGACTGGTTGACTGACTGACTGACTAACTGACTGACTGACTGACTAACTGACTTAATGACTGACTGATTGATTGACTATGATTAACTGACTAAATGTATAATTGACTATAACTGACTGATTGACTGACTATCTGATTGACTGACTAATGCTAAGTGTATAGGCTAAATGGTAGTTGTTAGGACCCTAACAATTGTACTTAAACTTCTTCTTGGGTCTAAAGGAAACACTGAGACACAGCTATAGGAAATCCGACCAGTTAAAAGGGGAAAATAGTGGTTAAGGTAAGTGGGATATAAGTCAATTAGTAAGCGAAAAATATCTTGAAAATAAATTCATAATAAATAAATAAATAAGTAGATATGCTTAAAGATGTTATTATTCCACTGGATGGTCAATATACACTATCTAAAAGTATACAAAACTGCGTACATTTATAAATACCCTGACTTATGCAACGCACAAAGTTTTCCAGTTACCATACAGCGTATCTAATGGGCCACTCAATTGCAAAACTCATTCACTTTTAATATAAACTGTTCTGCAGGAAGCTGCTATATCTAATATGATTATGCCAGTCTCTATTTAAAATAATATATAATCTTACTTAATTGGCGGACATGTGCAAGAGCCACTCGAAGCGGTTTATTAGTTAAGCTCCTGTTTGCTTCTAGCACGTAATGTTTAAAGCCGTTTTATGGATAGACTTTAAAGAGCTTACTATTAAATGTATGCATCGCCTTTTGAACTGCGTGAAGATCCGCTTGCGGTCAATTTACAGGGCCAGCGCGCAAAACCACAAGGCCAGCAGTCAAGGTGTCCCCTCTGCACAGGTACAGCCAGGTACCAGGCTCTGCTGCATTTGCGACTGCTGAAAGGCTGGGATTATTCGCATTACCTTGACAACGCTTACGTAAAGAGCTGCCTGCTGCACTTGCTTGTTAAGGCAATATTTGTGTGGGATTTCATAGTAGCGGCCTTTTATATATTTATAATATCAGCAAAGTAAAAATATTTAGTATAAGGAAAATATTTCTTATATTATTAAATTAAAAATTTTTAGAGTTTCAGTTTCAGTTAAGAAATCTAAAAATAAATTTTTCAAAATTTAAAAGTCGAAATAAGAAAATAATTGTCTAAAATTATGTTTCTCTTAAAAGTCGCTATATTCTTTCAAAAGTGGAAACCTTGAAGAAAAAGCATAACTTTTTCCCCTAATATTCAAATTTTGTCAACCACTAAAAAAAAAAAATTAGCTTAAAAGGAACTTTTTTGTAAAAAAAATCCAGGTTAAAAGAAAAATAAATTTTTTTAAATGACTTCAGCTCCCATATAAAAAATTTTGATAAAATGAGTAAAGATTTTTTTTATGGCTGATTTTGTCTTAGACTCTTTAGCCCATTTATATCTAAAACTTAACTTATGTCTAAAACTTAACCTATAATGGGAACTGAATGCTTTACTGAAGAGTTTTTTTAATAAATTCTAATCTCTTAATAAAGTTTGCAATCTGCGAGTGCTCTAATCGAGCTTATCTAACTAGGAGATATCCTGAATCGCAGCTATCCTTACTGCTACCATGCTTGCGTAACTGTATGCATCTAGCACTTCGAATTTTGAATTTTCAAGTTTCCCTAAAAAAAACAAAGTCTCAACGTTGATTTTTATCTCTATAATCAAAGTGGGAAAAAAAGAACGAAAATAATTGTTGAACTTATTAAAATTTCAAGTCACGTGCCCATAGGCAGACGAACAGACAGCTAGTCCTTGCAAGTACTTTATGAAAGTGCTTGATTCTGAATTTTGCATACAGTTACTCATAGAAATATTACCCTTTTGTAAACGAAATTGTAAACGAACAAATCTTAAGTCGTAGGTGGCATTTGTGATTCTTTTAGGCAAAGGCTTTGACCCATTTCAATGTTGTGGCCAGAATTTTGGTGCAGCTGACAATCAAAGCGATTGCGAGTTCCGTCTTTCTTTGGCAAGCACTCAATTAGCATAGAAATTGGGTTTTCAGCTTGATTGAGGTGCAAACGATGTAAAGAAAAAACACCATTTCTTAATGATTGAAAAGCCGATTATTCAGACAACTAGCTGACATGTGGCAAAGGATTAAAAAAACATGCTACTGCGGCAACAAAGGATGAGCTACTCGAAGTGCTTTAAATTGACTTAAGTAATTGAATTTGCAGTCAATTAAGTGACCATAATAAGTCAAAGCAACACCAAACAAACAAAATTTGCAGTTATATAGATAGTGGGCTTGTTTGTGCATGCGTAAGTCAATTTAGTTGGCAGGGAATTTGCAAAGACAAACTTATCGATTTGCTGAAAATTATATTTGAAAACTTGACTAACTCAATTGGATGTTGCAATTTGCAGTCCTTGCCATCGACAGCATGAAATGCAATGGACAAAGTTTTCTGAGAATACTTGGTTTTAAATAATAAATAGCATTAAATGGGGGCGGGCAAAGAGAAAAATGTGAACAGAGTCTGGCGGAGGCAACTTCAGCATCAAGTGGCAGAGACAGCACAAATCGTGCCACAACATAATGACTACCAAGGACAGCAACAGGATGTAAATGTTGCCTTCGAAATTGCATTCGCCGAAGGCCAGCTCCCAGTATTTGGCCAGGAGCTTCTATGCTACTGCCGTGTTGCCAGTTAAAGGCCACAAAATTAGTTTAAACTTGGCGGAAGCAAAGGCCGAGACCGCCACTGTTGCAAATGCCTAGCAGCTCCTTCAAATGATTTTGTTATTATTGTTGCTGCATCTCTCTCTCATCTCTCTCTCTCTTCTTTTTTCACTTCCAGGTGCTGCGCACCAACTGGACGCAGACAGGCAAACAGACGTCAACCACAACGATGGCCAATCTCGAGTAGTTGGACAGTGAAACCACAAAGGAAAATTGTTTGGAAATTAACAAAAAGCACCTTGAGCAACAACATCAACGGAAAATTGGAAAAACTTCTACAGCTGCTTTAGAAAACAGTCAAAATGCGATCTCTAGCCAAATCAACAGGCTTTAATAGCAGCGATGATGATCTTGGAGGCTTGGATACTGCGAACAGAACCGAATCCATATATAGCATCAAGTCCAACTGGATTACGGAATGGTAAGTGGACTAAGTCAGAAAAAGACTCACTTAAAATTTCTTTTTAATAAGAAATTTATAACCTGTTTTATAAAAAAATTAAAAATTTAAATTTGAAATATTTTTCAAACAAATCGGGAGAATACATCATGTTTGCCCCGAAATACTCGAAATACTGAAATTTAATGTATATACAATCTAGAGGTTAAAACATGAACAAAATGTTTCAGATTTGTAAAATCGTTCAAATTTTGACAAAGTTATGGATGTTTAAAAGCAGGACCTCAGGACTCTCACAGCTGAAAATGTTTGACATTTTTGACGAGAAATTTGTTTAAAATGTTGACCCCTCAAAAAACAGTTTTAAAGCTACTTTTAAATTAACATAAAGCATTGTTTAAAAGTACAATTTTTAAGATTCTAAATTAAACAAAAATGTTTCCTTGAAATACTTGGAAAAAATTATTTGATAAACTGACTAAAATTTAAATGTAGAAATAATTTAGAGGATAAAACATGAAGAACGATCATCCAAATCGTTCTATTTTTGAAAAAGTTATAGAGGTTTGAGTACAGACAAATAATGTCCGAACTTTAAAAAGTATATTTTTCTGACTTGATCGCCATTTTTAGTAAACTATAATTGTATTTCATTAAATTCTTTTCCCTTAGGCGCGTACGCAAGGAGCGTGAGAATCTCTGTCGTGGTCTCTACAATCGTGTCGTTGAGCACGCGGAATGCAAGCGCTTGTTGGAGGCGGCCAAGATCTATGGTGAAATAACGGACTTTAACGCTTGGTCACCCAATGAGCAGTTCCAATGGTATCGCAATTTCGGTGCCAATTTGACCAACTTTGGAAGGAACAGCTCGACGGAGACAAGTACCACGCCCGTGGAGGATACTGGGCCGGCATTGGTGTTGCCGCCTTTCGAGACCTGGCAGACAATTGCCATAGCGATGTGCCTGTTTCTGTGCATCATTCTGACTGTGGGTGGCAACATTCTGGTGCTGCTGGCCTTCATTGTCGATCGGAATATTCGACAGCCCAGCAACTACTTTATAGCCTCATTGGCGGCAACGGACATGTTGATAGGTGGGTGGATGCCTGCGATTGAATGACTTGATGACTGATGATGACTGATGACTGAGTGAAACGTTTATATATGTACGTCTATATATGTTATACTAATGATTGAATGACTGATGTAGTGATTGACTGAGTGAAACGTTAGTCTACTTATATTATACAAATGATTGAATGACTGATGCAGTGATTGACTGAGTGAATCATCAATCTATATATGTTATACCAATGTTTTAATGACTGATGAAGTGATTGACTGAGTGAATACTAATAATTGAATGACTGATGAAATGATTGACTGAGTGAAAAGTTAATCTATATACGTTATGCTAATGATTGAATGACTGATGAAGTGATTGACTGATAGACGAACTTATTAACTGTCTATCTCATTATCTTTGTACCTAACTGACGGAATGGTCGAGCGATTGAATGATTGACTGACTGATTGTTGGAATTAAATTGAATCGTTGACTTAAGGACAAATAGACTGACTGACTGATTTTGATGGACTATATGAGTGATTGAGAAATTGCCTGATAGATTGATTGACTGATGAACTGAGTCATTATTAGGCTGATAGATTACTGACTGACTTAATGACTTTGCTTAACTGAATCATTGATTGACTAACTGACTGCCTGATTGACAGATTTATTGATTGAATGACTTAATGAATAGCTGATTGATTGATTGATTAATTAATAAACTAACTGTCTGCCTGATTGACAGATTGATTGATTAAATGAGAATGAGTCATTGAAAGGCTGATTGATTACTAGTCGACTTAATGAACATTGACTGATTGACTGACTGCCTGATAAACAGATTGATTGATTGATTGATTGTCTAACTGACTGACTGTCTGATTAGCTGATTAATTGCTTGATTGATCTAATGGTAATGTGATTGAATGAATAATTGATTGAACTGAATGTCTCATTGATTTGTTGACTGACTGATCAACCTATTGATTGATTGTTTGCTGAGCTGAGTAACTTATAGAATGATTGATTACTGATTGACTTAATGACTAACTGACTAACTGATTGACTAACTCGTTAAACGATTATGCATAACTGATTGAGTGAGTAACCAAACGACTGACTGACTGATTGATTGACTGATCGACAGTTGCAGTTTACCATAAGACTGACTTATACACTACACCTATGAAAATCAATTTTGTCAAACATATTAATATAAACATACTTTTTTCTTCATCTCCCCTTTTTTTTGGTGCAGGCACCGTTTCCATGCCCTTCTATACCATCTATGTGCTGAAGGGTTACTGGGATCTAGGTCCTTTGCTTTGCGACTTGTGGCTGTCTGTGGACTACACCGTCTGTTTGGTCTCCCAGTACACCGTCTTGTTGATCACGATCGATCGCTTCTGTTCGGTGAAGATAGCGGCCAAGTACCGTAGTTGGCGAACTCGCACCCGGGTCATTTATATGGTCTCCATCACCTGGATTATACCGACTCTACTGTTCTTCATCTCGATCTTTGGCTGGGAGCACTTTACGGGCAAGCGCGATCTGTTGCCGGGCCAGTGCGCCGTACAGTTTCTCAAAGATCCGGTTTTCAATACGGCTCTGATCATTGGCTACTACTGGACCACATTGATCGTGCTATTCGTGCTGTATGCGGGCATCTATAAGACCGCCTACGACATGCAGAAGCGCAGCGAAGCCAAACAGCGCAAGATGCAGTCGATGGTGGCCCTCAGCGCTGGCGCCATGTCCGGCATGGCTGGTCATGCCGCTGGCATCGGTGTCATCGAGGAGAAGATACTGAAGACGAAGGTCCAGCTATCCGAGCTGGATAGCGGCAGCTGCACCACGGCCGTCAAGCGTCTAAGTGGTTCGGGCCAGGCCAATCCACTAGCCCAGGTCAGCGAAACGATGCCCGTTGAGAAGATGACGCCCGAACAGCGACGCGCATCCGAGGCCAAAATCGAGGAATCCAAGCGAGCAGCGGCCGAGGCAGAGAAGAGCGAACGCTCTAGCAGTCCGGCCTTCGACTCGGATGAGGAATCTTCGGTCAATCAGACGCAGCAGCTGCTCAATCAACAGAAGCTGACCAATCTGAGGAAGCGTTCGTCCATTGGCTTGGTGTTTGGGGCGCAGGCAGCGCTGTTGGCGACACGCAGCAAAGGTAACTTGCAACTGAGCACCAGCAACTCCAAGTCGATTGAGGCTATGCATTCCATGGGCGCCCGATCGCCACACCATCACCTGACACACCAAACGAGCTTGCAGCGCGCCCAGAGCAAGGAGGAGGTGGGCATGGGGCATTATCAGGCGCATACGCTGATTGAGCGACCCAAGCGCACCTCCTGCTCGACTTTGTCCCAGATAGCCGAGCATGAACGCCTCATTGACATCCATCAAACCTCCAATCCAGCCAATGACCATGACCCGCTCTCACCCGTGGACTTGGCGCCAATCGAGGTGCCGCGCGATCAGGTGCAACAGTGCCTGGTGCAGGCCATATTGCCGCCTCCGGAAGCCTTTCAGTGCCCCACGCCCCTGTCCGATTACTCGGATCGCCCCTTTGGCAACAGCTCCGGCAACAGCGAACTGGCCATGACCTACGATCTGCTGACCAACAACTCCGATCTCCGCTATATGGACGAGAGCTCCGCCATGCTGGCCACCACCAATGACAGCGTTAGCTGCTCCCAGAGCGCTTCACGTTCCGCACGACCCACGTCCGTTTCCTCGGCTAAGCGCAGCGCCATTCCACCACCGCCACCCGCACGCAAACAGGTCCAAAGCTCCCCCACCGTTTCCAGCCAGCAGCAACAGCATGCCAGCACGGATAGCCAGTCCCAGTCCCAGGAGCAGGTAGCCATTGAAAAACGTCTTCTCGTCTCATACACAGGCATCGAGGACTTTGCCAAGGTGCGTCGCGAGAGCTGCATCGAGGCCATTTGCCTGCTGGACGTGCCCGGCGGCAACGATCGTGTCCAGGCCGACTGTCCGCATCGACGTGCCTCCAGTCCCATGGAGACAAGCAGCAAAGATGCCGTGCTCTATTCACCCATGCCGCCGCCACTCAAGCCGACCCCAGCACCAGCTCCAGTTGCTCCACCCATGCCGACGCCCGTAGCTGTCCAGCTGGAGCGCATTGATGAGCGTGAAGCATCCGATACGAATACCAATAAGATGCCCTCCACATCGGGCACCACCAGCAGCTCGACAGGTGCAGCCGGTGGCATCCTAAAGGATGCCAAGGATTTGGATGAAGGTGGCGTCTCACGGCGCAGCTCCAGCAAACGGCATTTCATGCACTCCATTGGCAAACATTTCAAGAGCAAGAAGGCGCTGCCCCTGGTCATGGGCATCGGCGGCAGCCGGCAAAAGTCCAAGTCCGAGAATCGTGCACGCAAAGCGTTCCGCACCATCTCCTTCATCTTGGGCTGCTTTGTGGCCTGCTGGACGCCGTATCATGTGCTGGCCCTGGTCGAGGGCTTCTGCCGCAATCCGCCGTGCACCAACGAGCATCTGTATATGTTCTCGTACTTCCTCTGCTATGCCAACAGTCCAATGAATCCCTTCTGCTACGCATTGGCCAACCAGCAGTTCAAGAAGACGTTCATGCGCATCCTCAAGGGAGATCTGCACATGACCTAAGCGCGAACAGATTGAAAATGAATGAATTTAATTTGAATTTTGAGTAGGACGAGGAGAAGGAGGAGGAGGAGCAGAAGGAGAAGATGAAAGCAGCAGGATCCGGCTTCGGCATTGCATTTGTCACAGGCGACACAGTATTCCCGAGAGCCCCGCGGAATGTTGTGCCCAGGTTTTACTCTAATCTCTAGATGATGATAAATGCTCCGCCGAAATCGAGGATCCCGCCCGGACGCCAATCGAATTCAAAATTCGTGAGGTGTTTGTAATTTAAGCAGCCAAAGGTGTGTGTTAGTTAGTGAATGGAACTATTTGTTTAGCGACTAGTTGCTCTTAGAATGGAATGTAGTTGAGTTGAGGCAAATGTTTTAGACAATAAATAAATTAATGTTTATATATATATATATTAAAACTATGAGCCCCGAAAGGTGATTAGTATATATATAGTATATATATAGTATATATACTGCATATATAGGCAAAATTATATGCGGCTACATAAATGTATACACAGAAATAATGATAATGATAATGATAATAATAATAGTAATAATAATGATCATGATAAGGATTTTAATAATAGCAGAAACGATACCAAAATCTATAATAATAAAACCAATGAAAATGATAATGATAATACTAATAATAATGATCATGATAATGATTATAATAATAGCAAAAACAATACCAAAATCTATAATAATAAAACCAATGATAATGATAATGTTAATGATAATGATAATACTAATAATAATGATCATGATAATGATTATAATAATAACAGAAACAATACCAAAATCTATAATAATAAAACCAATGATAATGCTAAGGATAATGATAATAATAATAACAATAATCAAAATATAAAAATGAATTATAACTGTAATGACTTTAATCCCGATACATATGCATAACATATCCCAACTGAAGCACTATCTATCACTTGTCATATATAGATACAGACATACCTATATATATATAATATATATGTGTATATGTATATTCCAAACTGTGAGCAAATAAATATTCTATATACAGAGACATACGCCCAAGCTAAATATCAAAACCCAACTGAATGTTCAACAACAACAATTATTAGCCAACAAGAAAACAAATATATAAATATTGATGTAAAAAAAGAACTACATATATATCGTGGTATATATATATACCTATATCATATCCGTGTATAAATGTCAATTTGAATTTGAAAAATCGGGAACCGACAACTAAAGCAGCAGCTATTCTGCGCTGCACACATGCATACATATATACCTAGCTATATCTAATAATATTTGTATTATAAGTGTATACCAGTTATATATAATAATAATATGATATGATATGATATATGAATTTCGCGTCTATGCCGAGCTGCCTAAATAAGTTGACTTTGTTACACTTAAAGCATACGTATTTATAATTGAACAGTTATATCTTTACATATACGAGTTTTATAGTTTATTCTATGCCAAGTTGCCTAATTGGTTTGATAATTGTTTCACTTTACCTGTTATCCGTTCACACTTCTATTAACTTATTGATTAGTTAATTCGAGTATTTGGTTTGTCTTAGCTTTAAGTAAAACGTGTTACAATAACTACAACATTTAATAAATAAAATATTTATGTCAAAAAATCCTACAAATTGTTATCAACTATTGAAAGTGAGGTCTTATCGATCAAATTTCGGATAGATAAGCTTAAAGAATGAGATCTTATCGATAAAATTTCCTATAGGTAAGTAGATATAATATCTTTTGATCTCTTATGAAACTCTAAACTTTTTGATGCTATTATACCCAATGACGATACTACATTTTTTTTTAAATGTATCTAGCAGGCAGAACGAGGCGAGATCAACCCCAAATATACCAAAGAACCCCAAATTGTATATATTGTAGATAAGGGTTGAGTTGATCCAACAATGTCTATAAGGCTGACTGTCTGTCTGTATGTTGGTCTATCTGTCTGTCTATCCGTCAGTTCGCTTGTCCGTTTATCTGTCTGCCTACCCGTCCGTCCGTTTGTCTGTTTGTCTACTCATCCGTCAGCCCTTCAGTCGGTCTGTCCATTCATCTATCTGTATATCCGTCCGTCCGTCTGTCTGTCCATTCATCTTTCTGCCTCTCCGTCCGATCGTCCATCTGTCTGTACGTTCATCTATCAGTATAACCGTCCGTCCATCCGTCTGTCTATTCATATGACAACCGTCTGCCTGTCCGTTCATCTATCTGCAAGTCCGTCCGTCCGTCCATCTGTCTGTTCATCAATCTGCACATCCGTTCGTCCGTCCATCTGTCTGTTCATCCTTCAGCCCGCCGGTTTGTTCATTCATCTATCTGTATACGTTGGCTTGTCCATCTATCTGTCCGTCCGTCCTTCCATCTGTCTGTTCCCGTCCGTCTGTCGTCTACCATTCCGCAATCATGTCGATCTTGGGTGGAGATATAGACTAGACATTTTTTACTATATATGATCTAAACTCGTCGTGCTGTTGAATATATATACTTTATATAGTCGGGTAGATATTTTCGTCTATGCGTAGCAAACTTCAGACCAAAATGAATACGTTGGAAGTTGATTATGGTTTATATTATATGTATGTATTATTATTTTAAATTTCCAAATTATTATATCCGAGACAGTTCCATCAGAGAAGCTATTTCCAATATTTCGTGTATTTCAGAGCAAAAATTGTGAATTGTTGATTTTTTTTTAAATTTTTTTCTGATTTTTAATAACGTTTCTGAAAATGAAAATAAAAAAAAATTAGTTTTATAATAATTTTGTAATAGATATAGAGGTACTTACCATATATCATATTGATATATGTATATCATCCATGTTTCAGTTGCTGGTGTTATGTTGTTTGCCCATTTTCTAATGGCCGCGGTACACATATCCCACTATGGACAAAGAGGCGTTGCCGGACGTGTGGAATGTCAGATGATCGCCTCTCTGAAAATCAAGATTTAACACCACTTGCGGTATTCTCTTGGATAAAGTGGCAAGAATATTTTTTTTGCCACGGAATGTTAAATACAGTTTCGAAAAGTCCCCCGTGTCCATGGCAACACTCGAGATGTGAATGGAGTTTGTTACCACTTGCTTATACTTATAATGTGGCCTCAGGTTGAAGCCGTAAAATGTCGGCGTTTTCTTCTCAACAATTCTATTTTCAGCCATTTTTGTAAATGTTTTTTTCTGCTTTTGTTACGTTGTTCAGCAGTCGAGAGATTGAACTGAATGATCTGAAAATCTTTGAGCAGCTATGAAAGGAAGCAAGTGCCACATAGCAAGAGTTGATGTCAACAGAAATCTATCGATAAGAAGTAAAAGTCAATCTCTAATTAACTTGCAATAACTTTTACAGTTGGTAGTTTTATAGATATTTTAAGTAACTGCACGAGTGTTTAATTTGATTCGAGTCACTGTTATCTCAATTGGTCATTCGTTACTGAGCTTGTGAATATTTATTTATTTCCTGATTTTAAATACATTTAATTTATATATTTATGTTGTTAGCTTTTCCATAAAGCGCATAATGAAAGGCTGATTGGAAATACTGATTGGCACTGCGAGAATTCCAAGCAATAAATTGAAAAGCAAATTGCTATTTTTTTATATTTTTATATTTTCCACATTTTTCAAAATCAATTTAATTTAAGTTCAGTTGCAAATAAAGCCACAATTTAATATTTTTTTATAAGTAAAACCGTATTTCAAATAAAATAAAAGGATAAAATTCTGAAAATTTCATCAAAATGCGTTAAGTAACACAGAAGTTATTAAATAAATCATTCTGTGCATCGGCAAAAGCACGCGACAGCAAGCGCCTAGCGCATGCCTTTTCTCTATACGTGTGCACACATACATTGAAGAGCGTGCTCTCTATGCAATGATAGTGTGGCGTCACGTTAGAGACGGTGGCTTGCATGCGATGATACGCAGGTTAGGTTCCCGATACGGACAAAATTTCTTTTTTTTAATTAGAACTTTTTTGTTGTTGCATTTATATTATAATACATACATATGTAGGTAAGGTTCAGGGGATCTTGTAGTCGGGCAGTCCCGATTAGAGCGTTTTTACTTCTTTTTTTCTGAAGTGTATAAAAAGTTGTAATGTAAAATAAGAATATATGTATATATTAGTTAAATTTCTACAAATTAAATTAAAAGAAATTTAGCTGTCAAAATTGAGACAATTTTTTATCAAATTATTAATTTAAAATTTGACAAGTGTTTAAGAATTGATTTCTCTCTTCCCAATTAGACATGGCATAGAGCTACAAAATTTATGTTTTACCATAAGATTCGCTTTCCAGCCCTGCGTACCTTTCGAATTGTTGCACTTTGCAACACTGGAAGCATTTGACATTAAAATTCAAATGGAACTATCCAAAACTAATTAATTCTATACTCATTTGTCGTGGCTGCGGCTAGTCCATGTTGAAACACCGAACCGTGAAGTAGACCTCCAGTGGAGGCCAGTGGGAAGAAGAACGTGTAAAAAAAAAATTGATAGACTTTCAATACTCGGAAGCTCAAAGTACAAGAAGAACGCATTTCAATTAGGCTCACCTGTTGACCCCAGTTGTCTGTGAAACTAGAAGAAAAAAAAAACGTGCAATGGAGATATTTATACGTATCTGTGGCTTCATTCTCTCCTACCTGGGTCTGTTGATCAACAGGCTGTTGGAATTCCTGATCCCGCGAAAGAAGCCCAGCTTTCCACCCATCCGTAATCCCATGCTGCTCAAGTCGGTGGTCGAACTGGTGACGGAATTGCGACGTGGCCAGGTGATATATACAATACGGAATTGTGAAATTCAATTTATTCAAATGACTTGCCAAGCAGATCACCTCGGAGCAGCTGGTCAGGGCGTATATAGGACGAGTGCGTGAGGTGAATCCCGCGCTGAACGCGGTCGTCGAGGACCGTTTCGACGACGCGCTGAACGAGGCCATCTATGCGGACAGCCTGATAGCCAAGGCCTCCTCCGAGTTCGATCGCGTGGCCCTCTTCACACACTATCCTCTGTTGGGATTACCCTTCACCGTGAAGGAGTCGTGCTCGCTCAAGGGTAAGTGTGACCCATTTGACCTTTTCGTTCATTCGTCAACAATTTGCAATGGTCAAATCCTCGAGGTCTCTCCTATGGCGTGGGCAGCGTGGTGCGCAAGGGCATGAAAGCTCCCAAGGATGGGCAAGTTGTGGAGCTTGTGCGCGCTGCTGGCGCCATTCCGCTGCTCGTCTCTGCGACGCCCGAGTTCTGCATGAGCTTCGAGACGAACACGGTGGCAAATGGACGCTGCGTGAATCCCTACGATCTGGCACGCAGCGCAGGCGGCTCCTCCGGCGGCGAGGGAGCTTTAAATGGCGCCGGCGCCTCCCTCTTCGGCGTTGGCTCCGACATCGGCGGCTCCATACGGCTGCCGGCCATGTTCTGCGGCGTTTATGGCCACAAGCCGACGGGCGGACTCACCTCGGTGAAGGGCCACTTCCCCTACTCGCTGGTCGACAAGAACCTACCCAACTATCTGCAAATGGGTCCCATTACGCGATTCGCACGCGATATGCCGCTGCTGCTGGAGATAATGGCGGGCGACAACAAGCACAAGCTCAAAATGAATGAGTCGGTGCCGCTCAAGGATATTAAAGTAGGTTTTCTGGAGTCTACCAAATATATACTCTGTTCACTTGAGGCATTAGGGGTATATAAGTAACTTTACTTGAGTACTGCTAGCACTAGAAGGCGCTTAAATCGATATCTAACTACATATACTTATGTAGAAAATGAGTTAAGGAGAACCTTACAAATGTGGGCTCTGTTCTCTTTGGGCATTAGGGGTGTATTAGTTGTAAGCAAAATTTTAGCTTGACTAGAAATTTGTATTTGTTTACTCCTGACTCTACTACTAGAGGGCGCTTATCATATTATCTATTATTGTTTCTTAAAGATATGAAGAGCCTTACAAATATGTGGTCACTTAAGGCATAAGGGGTATATAAGCTTTACCCAGAGATCAGTTGATTGTTTGCTTGACTATGAAAGGGAATATATATATACTCACATTTTCTTAGCTCTCTTAATAGATGATGCTTAAATCGATATCTAAGATATATATCTTAAAGGGGTATATTTTTTTCCGAATTTCGTCTGATGCCCGGTCTTTTCTTTCTGTTAAAAAAAACTATGTCAGTTCAAGTATGAAAATTCTTTGCAGTTCCTTTAGAGAGCACTTCAATCTATATCTATATACATATGTACATATATGTATATACATTTATTATATAATCTATTATAGCTGACGTAAGCTATAAAGAGCCTAATAAATATGGGCTCTGTTCGCTTAAGACATTAGGGGTGTATTAGTTTTACCTAAAGATCACTTGATCGCCTCTCTTAATAAGAGCATATTCTTAGCTCTCTCAATAGATGATGCTTATAGCGATATCTAAGATATACTTATAAATGTAAAAGAGTTATATTAGTTTTTTTTCCTAAGTGCGTCTTGTTATACGATCTTTTTTCTGTTACTAAAATCTTATATCAAGTATAAAAATTTCTAACACTTCCACTTGAGGCCGCTTAAATTGATAGATAAGAATATATCTATACATATATGTATATGTACATAAAAACACATATACATTAATTATTATTACCTTTAACAATTTACGAGCAAAGTCATTAAATTTGGCGGGTAATCTGATAGCTTTACTTTATTTTATGCTCTCAAAAATCATTAACAAAAATATCCAATATACTCTTTTTCCCTTTGGAAGCAGAGTATGTAAACTTTCATAGCTAATTACTTTTGGCAATTATAGAGCTTGCAGTGTGAACAGAGTATTGTACAGTCGGCTACGGTCGACTGTCACTTATCACTTGTTCAACTTACAGATACACTACGCCTATGGTTATCCGGGTATAAACGGCTTAACCCACACGTATGTGGATGAAGACATCAAAATGTCCATTGTGCGCGCCATCAAATGCTTTGCGAAGGCTGGCATTAAGCCCACACAGGTTGGTCCAACTAATCATAATACACCTGTTCATAAAAGACATTACCTTTGCATCACCTTCCTCCAGCTTGACCTGAGTTTCCTGGACAATATATTTGAGATGTCGATTGTGGCTCTGGTCGATCTGCAGGGTCTGCCCAGCGTTATAACGCAACAAGCTGGTCGCCCGCCGAATATGCGGCTCATGTTCTTGGAAATGTTCAACAGCATCATTGGCCACTCGCTGTTCACCAAGGAGGCGCTATTCCTGGAGCTCATGCAGCGTCTGAACGGCATGATAGCTACCAGCAAAATGGATCAGTATCGGGAGGAAGTCGGCAAGGTCAAGGCGTACCTAACGGTAAGCCGCCGCAGCTATCACATAGAAGTTAGACTCTATAAAGAACATAATTTTTCACAGGAATTGCTGGGGGATCGGGGTGTACTGTTCCTGCCCAGCTTTCATACGAGTGCCCTGTGCTTTCACACTTCCCTGTTCAATATTACGGGCATCGATAATCTGCTGATTTTCAATGTGCTGGGCTTCCCGGCAACGCATGTCACCATGGGCCTGAATGTGAACGGTATGCCCATTGGCTTTCAGGTGATAGCGGCGCCTTACCAGGACAAACTCTGTCTGCAAATCGCTGCCGAGCTGGAGGTCGCCTTCTATGGATGGGTGCCGCCGGTGCCACATCAGCTGGCAGCAGCTCCCCAATGACCAATTTCTAGACAAATAAGAGTAATGGTTAGTTAAGGTTACGGTTCAGTTGATTTTCGCAATAAAAACAAATAATTTGAATTTAAATAGTAACGGCTAGGTGTGAGTGTGAGCGCGTGTTATCGATAGCATTTATCGTTGCTTTCACATCATTAGTGCTGTTGACATGTGTTAGTTAAGCTTCTATTAAAGCACGGGAGCTTTACCAAATGTCACACTCTTTCGCTCTCGCTCTCTCATCATTTAGCTCAGTTTTGTTTCTTATGTGCAATACAGTGCAACAGTTCAGCCAATGCACACACCAATCACGCTTGATCTTTTCCTCTCTGTTAATTTTAACTCTCAACTGCTATGTGTGTGTGTGTGTGTGCATCGAAATCGCTTTCAATTTTGCAAATTCTGTTGCTTTACACACATGTATACATTTTGCGCGCTCGCTCTCTCACTCTCTCTGGCACTATACAAGTCTTTGGGGCTTTCTAATCCATTTATTTGCGCTCATTTAGTCAGTATGCAGCCGGCATTGCAGTAAGCGAGTTGATCGTGTTTCTTTTCGATTTTCTGTTCGCAGTCGCTTACGTTATGGAAATATTAGTGCGTTTACTGTTAATATTCGTGAAGTTTGTTGCTCTTCTGGTGCAAACACTGCAAACTGCGTACATTTGGGCCCGCGGACGACATATTAAACCCCCCGCCTTGCCAGTTAACCGTAATCCTCTGCTGGCGCTTAGCATTCAGGAGCTGCGCACGCGACTGCGCAGTCGGCAGGTAACTGAAGAAATGGAAGACTGGAAGAAAGAAAAGTTAGCTTTTGTCAATACTTTTATACCCTGTAGACAATTCGCTGCGATTGATTAAGTAAATTTGTGTTTAGACCTTAAACTCTCTTGAATTTTAGATAACAGCCGTTGAGTTAGTCGAGGCTTATATAGAGCGCATAAAGCTCGTGAATAGCCGTCTAAATGCCATCGTAGAGGAGCGCTTTGTGCAAGCTTTGGCGGAAGCAGCGGCTGTGGATGAGCGCATAACTGCAGCAGGGGAGGATGTGGATCAGCTGTTTGAGAAGCAGCCGCTGCTGGGTCTGCCTGTCACCGTGAAAGAGTCCTGTGCCCTGGCCAACATGTCCTTTGCCGTTGGCAGCCTGGCGAGAAGTGAGCAAAAAGCAACAGTAGATGGCGTCGTGGTTGCCCGGATACTCGCAGCTGGTGCGATACCCTTGCTGGTCTCTGCCACCCCGGAGTACTGTTATTCCACGGACACGGATACGCTAATCAATGGACGTTGCGTGAATCCTTTCGATTATGATCGCACGCCGGGCGGCAGCTCAGGTGGGGAGGTGAGTGGACTGAGAGTACAGTGAAAACTCGCTAAAGTGAATTACAATTTATTTACCTGAAATCTGTTTTAAGGGCGCATTGAATGGAGCTGGCGCCTCACTCTTTGGCATCGGCTCGGACATTGGTGGCTCCATACGCATTCCCAGCCTCTTTTGCGGCATCTTTGGCCACAAGCCCACTGGGGGCGTGGTCACGGCTGCAGGCCACTTTCCCGGCTCTAGCGATGCAGATTTCCGGCTGTTTTTGGTGCTGGGTCCGATGACTCGATTTGCCGTGGATCTCTCCCAGCTGCTGGAGCTGATGGCCGGTGAGCAGGCGCCACAGCTGCGATTGCGTGAGCCTCTCCAGCTGAAGCAGCTGCGGGTGCATTACGTTTTAGGCTTTCAAGGTCTCAATGGTTGGATGCATCAGGCCGTCGACGTGGAGATCCAAGCATCCATACTCAAGGCCGTGGAGCATTTTCGAAAACTTGGAATGCCTGTGCAGCTGGCCAGGCTAGCGGGCTTCAGGGATTCCCTGGAGATTGCGCTGAGCGGCATCGCACGCTTAGGTCAAATGCCCTTTGTGCTGGATGCCGGAGCATCGGCTGGAGCTCAGGGTAAAGTGCGGGAAACGTTGAGGCAACTAATGAGGAGCCTGAATGGCAAGTCCTCGTATACAACGAATGCCCTGATCTTTGACCTGATGCGTCGCTCCAATGCGTTTATGCCCGGTCAGCGGCTGGAGAAATATCGCCGTGATGCACTTGCGCTCACTCGAGAGTTGACTGTAGGTACTTCCAGTTGACTACTAGATCTTTTTATCAACATTTCTGCCTAATCCTCCAGCAACTACTTGGCGTAAATGGGGTCCTGCTCTTTCCCACAATGCATGCTCCAGCTCCGAAGCATGGCTGGACGCCTTTGCAGCTGTGGGGCGTGGATTATACGCTGCTATTCAATGTGCTGGGGCTGCCGGCTACGCACGTGCCCATGGGCTTAAATGGAGAAGGTTTGCCCATCGGGTTCTCGGTGATTGCGGCTCCTTACCAGGATCGCCTGTGTCTGCGTGTGGCTGTTGAGTTGGAGCGCGCCTTTGGCGGCTGGGTGCAACCAATTGCCAATCGATGGAATTAACTAATTAAGCTCACAACTACAATTTAATTGTCAATTCACAGTTTATTAAAAGCAGCACAATTCATATTTATCATAGTTTAAATTTTAACTGGCGTCATCTATCGTAAATGTTAAGAAAATATCAAATGCATTTCCAACAAAAACACACTAAAAAATCACAAAAAAAAAATTCATTTGCGCTGCAATCTAAATTTAACTGATAACCAAGAAATCTATTTAGAAAAGTTAATATTAAAAGCTTAAATGTAACGAGCTATCAAAAATGCATAAAAAACTCTACAAAATTACATTACAATTACTACGTTGCATTATTCAAATTCCAAAAATCGCCATCTATCATAAATATTAAAAACAATTATTGCACTTTCTACAAAATGGACTATAAAATAAAAAAAAATACATGATTTATTTACTAGTAGACAAATCATTTGCGCTTTTAAATTTAATTTTAAATTTAAATAAAAGGAAAAAAAATAAAATAATTCAATTTAAAATATTAGTTCAAAACATCTACTACTTGATATATTTATAATGAAATATATAATTAGTGTACATTTTTATTTCACACAAATTTGTATTAAAAATGATTTTCGCGCCCAATGTAAAGAGCTGTCCATTTTTTGCGCATTTCTACACATTTTTGGTATTTTCCCTTTTGCATCCACAAACAGATGTTGAGCGCCTCTCTCACTCACTCTCTCACTTGCACACGCAACTTGCACCAGCCATTTGAGAGTAAATGTATTGGTGAGCTCGCGTGTGTTTCGTTTCGTGTGCGTTTCGTATCTGCGTTACTTCTGTCGGGGCTCGCTTCGTTTGTTGTCATAGCGCGAGAGACTTTCAACAAGAACGGACGTCGACTTGTGTACGCGGAGTTAAGAAAAAATAAAATAGACAATATTGTTGGAAAAATATTCCGCATAGAAATCATAATACAGACCATAGCATGGGAACTTAGCGGATTAACCTACTAAATACGTGTCGCAATTGGGACAAAGCAGTGATACAATATTATTGATAGCTAATCGAGAGATCGGAAACGTAATCTTGTAGCGCAGTGTATCATATAACCAAGCTGGTCCAGAAATATTGCCTTTGCGCGTAATCGTCACTTAAACAGAAATAGAAACGAGAACGTACAACATTTTGTACAACAATTAAGTAAATGTGCGCGTGTTCAAAATTTTGAAAACGCAACAACAAGTGGAAATATAACAACAACAAGAACGGGAAGTGCTCGCTCAACAAGTGTTACGAATAAGCACACTGGGATTATCTAATAATCCAATAACAAATACAAGACTCTTACCCGCACCTCCCCAAATAATAATAAAAGAGATTATATACCAAATAGGCAGCATAAATATTAAATTTAAACCAGTCAAGTGTTTGAGAGCTCTGTGTGTTTGTTTGTGTGTGTGTGTGTATGTCTCTGAATGTGTGTGTGTGAAACGAGCAACAGCAGCTACAACTAAACAACAACAACAACAAGAGCAGCAGCAGCAGCAACAATACGGCAACGTCAACAACACGCAATTGCTGTGAGCGCGACGGAGACAGCAACAGCGTGAGTCATAAAAGTGAAATAAAAATGCGGATAAAGAGAGAAGCGCCGTGTCTACTGTTATTTATGCCAATCCAAAGTAATAATAACAACAACAACAATCGCATTGGTGGTAAGTAGGAAAACAAAAGCAAAAATAAATATTTAATTCATATTAGCTAGAATTACTCACAAGTATTTTGAGATTAAAAACGAGGCAATTTTCCCGCTTGGAATGCCTGCTGTTTACTTTATAAACTTTGCGCGCTCAAGCGAAGCCCGCTTATAGAGAAAGGGGGAGCTAGGAGAGAGAGACACACACGTAAGCAGCAGTAGTAAGCAGTGCTGTCCAAGTATGCTTTTTTCCCGTCAAATCTGGCTTTTTTATAGAAACTGACAGCGGAAATTACGGCTTAGTTGTTGAAAAGCGTTCCCATCATCATAAATTTGTCATTTGAAATGCTTCAATTAATGGACTTTAGTAAATTATCAATTCTTATCTAACTCATAAGCTTTTCTTCCGCTTGTGCGGGGAGCAGCTTGTATCCTCCTTCCTCGTTACTAAAACTAGCCTTATTTGTCTACTGAAAAGCTGGCAGCACTATTGTTTAGTGTAAGCGTCGTCAACGTTTGTCTGCCGTGCGGGCCGACGCCTGCCCGTGCGCCCTGCGCGCCCAGCCGCAAGCATTTTCAGCGAGTCAGACGCGAAGTCAGAAGAGGCAGAGCGTCGGTTTCTACTTACTTCATACGTGACTCACATTCGCGTGTCTTTCAGAAATAAAAGCAAACGAAAAAAGAAGCTTTTTTTTGTGGTTCGTTGAGAAAAAAAATGTAAAGCAAAGCAGGTTTGTGCGACAGACTGGCAACGCTGGCAACGAAACCCGCTTTGAAACGACCTTTCGAGTACGAATTCGTCGGCACAGCAACAGCAACAACAACAAGAAAAAGCAACAGCCTCTGTCGGCAGCGGACAGCAACAACTTTAAAACTTGGCGAAGTTTCAGTACACACACACATACGTATATTTACATGTTTGTACGTTTGCATATGTGTGTGCAGTGCATTGGCATGCGATTTGACTTGTTTTTGTTAGCCACAAAAAAAAAACAACAACAACAACAGGCAGCACAACATTTCCTGCCGCGAGTGAAAACTTTATATTTTATTATTTTTTTTCTTGTTGTTGGTTTTTGGCTTTTGAGGCTTTGAGGTCGCTCGACACTGATAAGCGAAGTTTCAGCTCTATACGAATTGTTGCTTGTTTGTATTTTTCTTATTATTATATTATTTGTGCCTGCTCAGCATAAAAGCCACAACCACTAGAAACTGTTTATGCGGCTCCGACTGATAAGGTTTCTACTCCACACATACAAACGCATAATCACTAACACACACACACGCACACACATGCGCTAGCTGATTCCCTGCCATTCATTCCAATGATAAGCGCTTTCCAAGCTCGTGCGCCCTTTTTCTCTTGTCGTGTAAAGCTTTGCATTTGGGCCTCGCTTTGGTTACGTTTTTGCCTCGCTGTGCCGCTGCTGCCGCTGCCACTGCCTTGTGCGCTAATCAAGCTGCGTGCCGAAATAAATGTCTTACGTCAGTTTGTCAAACAGCAGCAGCGAATATTTGCGGTTTTTTTTTTGTTTATTTGTATGTATGTATTAATGTATTCATGTGAGTCGGCGCGACAAGTTTTTAGGTATTGGTTCACATCGAAGGCTGACGTCATTTGATCGCAGCCAAAGCACAAAATCGAATTCGAATCAAAGAAATCTCAGTATAATTTATTTATTTTGCATTGCAGCTAATCACAAGGACTATCCCAACAACAAGCGTTCCAGGGAAAATCTGGCATGTGACGAACAGCAGCTGACGGCGACGTCAACGTCAACAGCGGCAGCGATGAACGTTGGCAGCAATGGCGGCCGAACGCCGTCGCTCATGCGCAGCTGCTCCAGTCCGGCGGTTTACGGTAAGTTTAATAATAACTGTAACTAAATACATATGTTTACATGTGCACATACATACGTAGAACATATTGCACAGCAAGTGTTCAGCACTTTTCAAATGAACCAGTTCGTTTACTTCCACTTCTACTTGCAGCTATCTATCTTACCTGCCCATTTATCAGCTGTCAAATCTGTTATCTGCATATTTGCATGTACGCTGTTTGTGCTTTTCACTGCATTTCATTTCCTAGTCACAGCCTAGCTTAGAGAGACCTTCTCCAACACTGCACTTGATTAGCTTTCGCTCTTTGCTTAGTTCTATCTCGCTCGCTCTCACTCGCTCGCACACGCGCTGTGTAAAGCTCTGCTTAACATTATAAATAAACAATGTTGTTTTTGTTTTAGCACGTGCTGCCATGATAAACATGTCATTTTTGCTCTCGTTCAGATTGTTTTACTCATTTTGCACGTTATGAAATCCAACATATGCACCACAAGCAACAAAACATGCACAACAACAATAACAATAATTGCACTTGACAAAAGCAAAAACAGAAATGCTACAAATTAAGAGAGTAGCGCAAAATGTTCAATGTCGAACTTTTGGCAACTATATTGCCCAATGTAACAAATTACTCATTACGTTACGCTATTTGCTGGCTGAACTTTGCGTTAAGTGCAAAGCCCATAAGCTCAGCTCTAAATCTTATTGCTGAATACTATTGCAGAGAGAGAGGGAGAGAGAGAGAGAGGGAGAGAGAGAGAGAGGGACTACTCCTGCTGTCACTGGTCAGGCATGTGATCGCGCTGTGATGCAAATAGATTTCAATGTCGCGCAGTTTTTATGACAGCGCTATTGTCCTCTCGCTCTCGCATGCACACGTTTTCGAGAGCTTTCACGCACAGGTCACTCAATTGGCTGCTGTTGTTGTTCTTGCTGTTGATTTCAATGCATTTACTGTTTTCTATTCCTGTTTACGTCACTGGCTCGGCCTATCGCTCTTTGAGTCATAAATTGTACGTTTGCCGTTATTGCTGTTGCTGTAATTTAATTGCATCTACTTAATTCTGTTTGTTTTGTTATTGTTTTTTTTTGCACTTACTGCTAATATGTTTATTATTATCAGTAGATGGCGTAAATACCCCGCATTTCACATTATGACAAATCGCATTTTTGGGGTCGCTTTCCTGTGTGTGTGTGGGCCTTACCCTGAAGGTGTATGACTAATGCAATTGATTTCCGTGCCACATTGTGACCCACAAACGTAATTACAAATACTAAATGCAAGCATGTGTGTGTGCATGGGCCCAAAACATTGGGCCAGTTGTTGCCTTGGCTATCAATTAACACGCGAGCGACAGAAATAATCGATGAATTGGAAACAGCCCGCAGCATAATGCGCAGCCAACTAAGCATAGGCCCCCACAATAGATACATAGATACACAAACACATAGATACACAGATAGATGAACTGAACGATTGTGCGCCTCATTGAAAGTGCTACGAACCCAGCCAACAAAAAAGGAAAAAAAAAAAAAAACGACGCAAAATATTGTGAGATGGCAAAGCGACCGCAAGCGGCGGGAGTGGGGGAGGGGGCAGCACCTCCAACAACCCAATCATTCACCCATCCAACCACCCCCGCACAGCAGACCCACCCAGGCTAGCCACCACCCTGCTGCTTGGCCCGCAGCCGCCCACAGCAACTGCCAATAAAACTAAACTGTGCGATTGCTCGAATGAGTCATGCAACAACAACAAACGAAACGAAGGCGCAGCAACAACAAAAATAAACAACAATTTGTTGTACGAAATTTAGACGCTGTTGTAAACACACACACACATAGACTCTCTCACACACACACAGCTGCACACAACAATAGATACACAACGCTGATCATCAACATCATTTGTGGCAACGGCTCTTTTGTTGCATGACATCGCAATTGGCAGACCCCAAGAAGAGCTAGACAATACACTCAAAAAAAAAATTGATTTAAGAGCAATTTTCTATGAAAACAAGATTTTACTTATCAAAGAAAAAAGAATTTCATGTGAAAAAATTTGAAAAAAAAATTTCTTTTTTAAATCAAAACAAATATGAATTTTTCTGAATTCTAAGAAGAGTTAAAATCTGAAGACCATGTATTTAAAATGAGAAAAAAGAATGTCTTATATTATTTATGTTTCTTTTTTTTGAGTGTAGTGATCTAAAGATAAAGAAACTAAGCTAGATCTGTTAGAGCTCAAACAATTTCCATTGAACAATTGCATTCACCTAGACTCTTAAGAGATGTTTTTCAAGCTATATCTATAATATTATTTAAACTGAGGATAAAGAATGTCTTAATATATTATTTACATATCTTTTCGAACCTTTTTTTTGAGTGTAGCGATCTACAGATAAAGAAATTAAGCTAGATCTATCGTAATTTCCATTGAATCTAGATTTCGCCTAGACTCTTAAGAGATGTTTTTCAAGCTATATCTATAATATTATTTAAAATGAGAAAAAAAGTCTTAATATATTATTTATATTTCTTTTCGAACCTTTTTTTTTGAGTGTAGAGATCTACAGATAAAGAATATCGTAATTTCCATTGAATCTAGATTTCACCTAGACTCTTAAGAGATGTTTTTCAAGCTATATCTATAATAATTATCGATTTCTTTTTTGCAGATATCGAAACACATCCCGCCTCGCCAGTATTCCCACATCTGCTGCTGGGCAATGGCCGCGATGCGGACGATCCCAGCAGCGTGGGCGCCAATTGTGTGTTGAATGTTACCTGCCAAAGTCCCAGCGAGAGTCATCTGCAGGGTCTGAAGTATATGCAAATACCTGCCAGCGATACGCCACATCAAAATATCAAACAATATTTTCAGGAGGCATTCGACTTCATAGGTAAGTTCAAATAAAAATCGATAAATCGATAGCAATCGATAGTTATCCAAGCCTAATAAAACGTGACTGTAAAAATAGCAAAAGGGCATTAGGTGTAGCAGGAAAGGGGGAGGGGGGGGGGCGAGACGGGCCCTGATTTGCGTAACGGTTTTTTACTGTGGAGAATTCGTTTGCCATGCTTTGTATTTCGTTTGTTTTTTTTTCTGCTGCCGCAAGCAGTTTTTTTTTCATTTCATTTTCATTTCTCTTTTTTCAAGGCATATTCAAAGAAGAAGCTCGTTTATTTAGTTAATTTTAAGTGTAATACGTATGTCTACACACATATAGACATGTGCATGTATATACATATGTATGTATGTACATCTGTACATATATTTGGATGTTCTGTCTGTGCTATAGTATCTATAGCCGTGGAATATTTTGCTGACGTCAATCGCATTTTTCCATTTTCGTTTTTCTCCCGCGGCAAAAGTTCCACAAAATTCATAATATTTTTTTAATTTAAATTTATTTTTTCTTTATTGTTGTATAAGTTGGTTTCTGGCCTAAGAAGTTGCGGCACGTGGGCGCACGAGCTAAGCCTTTTCTTTATTTTCAAATATTTTATAAGAAAACAATTGACAAATGTTTTTGGGCGACTTTTTGTAGATCGCGTGCGGCTAATTTAGAACACAAATAAAATATTCTGACTGCTTGAAAAAAAAAATAATGTAGGCAATGAATGAATAATCAAGTGTTATTTATAGCACTTAAAAAACATTTAAAAATAGTTCTTTAATTTAAATGTTAACTGAAATGTTAACGCATTTACATTCAAAATTCTCGGAAAAATCAGCTTCATTTCATTTTCTAATTAAAATGTGAAAGCTTTTGCTCAAAAATGAATATTCCTACTCCTAAGCCTGGAATATGTTATATTTATTTCTCAAAGTAATTTAAAATATTTCATTTGATTTTAGTTATAAAATAATTTTAAAATCACAGTTGTCATAGATATACCCCATCAATGCTTGAACAGTAATCTTAGGGTATATCACAATTTGTCTGCTCGGTTTCAGTCTAACTGTTGGAAGGGTCAGCAATTCCCACCTACTTCCCATATCCTCTGAGCGCCTGCCAGCTCCTACGCTTTCCACGGCATTCGTCGGCAAAGCGACGTCATTGTTGTTGCTGTTGTTGTTGTTGCGTGTTGGCGTTGGCAGACAGCATGGCGGCTGCGACGCCGTTGCCGTCGTCATTGTTTGTCGTCGTTGTTGCGACTCGGCTGCGACTACGACTTCGACTTTGACTTCGACAGCGACTGTGCTGCTCCTGT
Source organism: Drosophila gaucha (assembly GCA_035045545.1). Taxonomy (NCBI): domain Eukaryota; kingdom Metazoa; phylum Arthropoda; class Insecta; order Diptera; family Drosophilidae; genus Drosophila; species Drosophila gaucha. The sequence continues at coordinate 2,556,996 of JAWNOY010000025.1, read as the reverse complement.
GTTTTGGTTTTGTTTGCTCTTTGCATAACGGTCGATGACGCCTGGCGTCCAGCTCAGAGTTCCACATTTACGCCATTACGCAGATTTCGCTCTGTGTGTGTGTGAATGGAAATTTTATGCAAATTAACTAGCAGCAGTAGCAGCGACAACCGCAAACGTCCTTTCTGATAAGGGTTGTCACCCTGCCCGACTGCCCTCTCATTTGATTACTTTTCTTCTAGCTGCCGCTACTGTGTTGGTGTATATATATTTTTTGGCCGCCACTGTAGACATGCCGCATGACTCATCGTTCGTTTACATGCAATGTGGAACAGCACACACACACACACACACAGATATATATACACCGGGGCACACTCCTTGTAGCATTCAGCCATCCGCATCGATTTTCTCGTCTTATTGTTGCTATTTATTGCCGCCAGCGCCGCCGTCGCTGCCAGCGGCACTTCACCCCCGCCAGCTGTGGCTGTCGCTGCCCGCAGCGCTGCTGCGTCTCTGCTGCTGCTGCTTGTTGGCATATGTTCTATTTTTAAGCGCACGTCGCTCAGGACGACGCCGACGTTCGTCGTTTGTTGTTGTTGTTGTTGTTGTCGTTGTCCGTCGTCATTTAGTTCCTGTTTATGAGTCATCGTGTCTCGCTTCTGTTGGCATTATCCTTGATGCGTGGCCTCGACAATGCGCTGACGTTGACGTCACAGCCGGCTGGCGTTGCTGCTGCTGCTGCTGCTGACAGGTGCGTGTGCAGCTACAGCTGTTGCCTTTGCTTGATCATCTTCCATACACATTTTTGTCTGCCTGTTTCAGGAAGAAACCAACACCCACACACTAACACCCCCCACCTCCTGTTGCTCAGCTCTCCAAGGCAAAATACATGTTCAAGTATGCATTATTTTTGTAACTGTTCTGTGCAGCGCTCTCTCACACCAAGCTCTCACGCTCTCACCACTCACTCACTCACTCACTCACTCACTCACACACTCACTAGCTCGCTCGCTCGCTCACTCGCTGTTTGCTGCCAAAACACATTAGTACTCAGGCACGAAATAAAAGAAGAAAAAAAATAATGTGAACGAGTGCTATGAGTCATGATTTTGCCTCTGCCGCCGTTGCCACCTCCCTCCCTCCCATTCCGTTCCGTCCCGTCCCGTTCGTCCGGCTGCTACTGCCACTGGCAGTGCCTGCCTTTTGCGCATTCGTTTTGTGTCATTGTTGTTGGCTCCGTCGTCACCTTATGCTTATTATTATTATTACTCTTATGATTGTCTGTATTTCTTATACTACTTATGATTTCTCATTGTTGTCCGTTGCGTTTCATTCATCATAATATAACAGCACTTTGTGTTGCCCAGTGCGAGTGCGAGCGAGAAGGGGCCAAGCACCGCTAAGTGTTGCTTGAAAGCAACGTCTCATTAGAGTGAATTGTCGTTGTCGTGTGTTGCTCATGTCTCATTATGCTTGAACTCGATTTTGTCATTAACACTAGCTGAGCATAAATAGGTAAATGAGCTTTTCAGCACTGCGGCCCACTTGGCCTAGAAACCAATCAAACCAACAAACGACCCACAAAAACCATTTGACATACGATAAGAGGGCCCCAAAGACCCCAACCAATACATTTTGAAAGTAACGCCAGCTTGTCTGATTAGACTGTACCTTAACAGTCTCTGACTGTACATTTGCACAGTGGAAGCTCGCTAATTGATACACTTTGGTTGCACAGGTGATTCTAATATGTTAAATGAAGTTATGCTTGAAAGCTTTTCAATATTGAAAACTGTTATTTATTTTTGTACATTGAAAAATCATAAATGTAAATATGTAAAAAAAAAAATAATAATTTAAATATTTTTGTATCAAATTCTTAGATATAAAAGAATTTAGCAGTAAAAATATAATAATAGCTAATTAAACAGATATTTCAAAGAAATGTGTAGATATAAATTCTAATCAAGTGTCTAAAAGGAAAGAATTTTCTGAAAATTCGAAGATTTCGAGCGATCTCTTCATTTTTTTTGTATATTTTTCTATATAGAAAATAAATGATTTAAATAATATTTTTGTATCAAATTCTTAGATATAAAAGAATTTAGCAATAAAAATATAATAATAGCTAATTAAACAGATATTTCAAAGAAACGTGTAGATATAAATTCTTATCAAGTGTATAATACGAAAGAATTTTCTCAAAATTCGAAGATTTCGAGCGTTCATCGTAATTGTTTATATGTTTAGGCTTACATAGTCCTATACCTATATACATATACATATATATTTGTGCAGTTAACTTATCAAAGTTTACTATCTGGTCGCCAACAGAGGCCTCTTTTGAGGCGTGCTAACAACTAGCCGAGGTATTTAAGTTGACGCACAGCTAAATAAACTCGAAACGGAGCCCGAGCCTTTCCACCTCTCACACACACACACAGACATAAGTATATAAAATATATGTCTCTATTTGATAATAGCACACAACTACTACTCTGAAGTTTTATCAGACAGGTCTGACGAGCAAATAGATTAGATAAGGGCACAAGTCAAGTTTACTTGCACCCCACAGCAGCAGAACTTGCAGCAATACTCCGAGATAGCCTAGCCTATCTTCCCATTATAGTAATACCCATGGTTCCCAGTAATCCTGCAAGCCCGGGGCTCGAACGCTTCATCGCCCGATCGCTAGCCGGGTGACTAACGCGGCGAGCGGCCTCGAGGCGACATTTTTGTTAGCCCCGTGCACATAATTTCAATATTCGTCAGCGAGCTATTTATAAAATGCAAAAAAAAAAAAATAAAAAAAAAACAAGAACACAAAAAAGAAACAAAAACAAATCTCTCTGTGTGCAGGAATTTTGAAATTTTTTCGAACTGTGCCGGGCGCAAGAAATTTGTATGAAAACACTTCATCATCATCTACATTGTATTATTACAAGGAAGGAATACCACACGCCTACCCAGCGAAACGCCCCCGCCTCCGCCAGATCTCCATGACTAGCCCCCACTCTCGGTCTTACTCAGAGAGCTATCCGAGCTGCTCGCGAAATTCTCGAATTTGTTTATGAAAACTTTTCGCGTATTATGAATCACAATATCACGAGCCGGTCAGATATATACACCGATACACCGATTCCCCGCCCCCGCTCATTATATGTGGCCGGGTTTTTGGGTTGAAGGCAATATCAAAGTGCAGGCAGCGCGAATCTCTCAAGTCGGACTTCGCTTTGTTTCCGTATGACTCGTCGTCGTCGTCGCTCGTTGTCAAGTTGAAGGTCAGCAGCATATCCATCAGCTGCTTGACGGATTGATGATTCATGCTCCCGAGCGGCGGGCATCCTAAGGAAGCACCTGCCGCGATTGCAACGCTTCGGACTTCGGAGCGATTGCGACGGGGCGCTGCCTAGTGTTGTCAACTTGGAGTTACTTCAGCCATGACATATATTTACCGGGGACGTCAGAGATTCCCACGGAATAAAACTAAATGTGGGATCATTATGCGATTTATTGGAAAAGCCAAAAAATCGATATCTTAGCTAAACTTGAAACTTTATACATGCTAAAAAGAAAAAGCATAAAGAATGATTAAAGATGTATAATAATATTTATCGATATTATAGAGCCATCGGAATTTTGTAAGTCTCAATCGATATATGCTCATTAACACCTATCGATATTTATCGATTTTAGATAAATCAGCTAAATCTTGTGTTACCAAACAGACATGGCCTCATCTCCTCAATCGATATATGCTCATTAACATCTATCGATATTTATCGATTTTAGATAAATTATCTAAAGCTATTGTATTCAAACAGACATAGTCTCTGCTCCTAAACCTTTCAAGTCAGTTAGGAGCATTAATGTTCTTCTCTCGCCTGTTACATGTTTACCCACAATTTGATTATACCCCGTTTTGCTTTGATCATTTTTAATGAGTACAGGGTATTAACAGCAACTCGAAAGTAATTAAATATTTTAAAACAAACAAACTACTTGTTGCCCGGCGAGACACAAGCGCAGACACACACGCACACACACACACACACACCTACACACACATGTGAACAGTTATATATATACGATATCATGTTGCCGGGCTCTGGTCTGGTCTGGTCTGGCCTGGCCTGGTATGGTGGTTGTTTCACTCTCTTTCTCCATTGCTCTGCTTTTGGCCATGACTCACAGGAGTCGGTTGCAAGGTAACCGCGTGGCAATCAGTCTGACCCTTGCGCCTTGGCTTAATCATCATCATGGGCAGCATCGCCAAAAGTGAGAATGATTTGAGAATGGGAACAATAACATTATTGTCAGCGGATAGGTCCGTCTGTTGGCCCAGTTCTCGGGCCGCCGCTGTGACGCACCACCACAAGGTGCTGCTGTTGTTGCACTTAATCATCCGACGCACGGCCGCACGGCTTTTTTGGCTACCCAAAGTTGGCATTACGCATCAGCCGCCCCAAATTGGAGTCACGACAGCCCTATGAATGGGATTGCGCTTTAATAGACACGATTCCGAGCCACTCATCGCCGTGCTATGCGCCAGTGTGTTTAGTCATAAATGTCGCACCGTAATTGATGATTAGTAATACCCCTGGCATAAGCCATATGCATATGGTAAGCCTGTCGGCAATTACCATCTAAACGCTTTTCCCGATAAATATACCGTTCGACAGACGGTTTCCCCAATCTCCAATTGCGAAGCTTCATTTCGCGTTCCGTTTCATATGAAAAGTAGACTGCGCAACTTCCGTTGAAGTTATGTATGAGAACTTGGAACTTGGAACTCGTAGCGCCTCATCTAAAAGGAATGTCTATGTTGCTGCAAATTAGATCATTTGTATGATAGAACGATTCCGATTCTAGACGTGATTTCAATTTTAAATCTAAAAATAAATAATATATAAATACATTACTTTATATATATTATATTTATAATACTATATAGTTATATTACTTCTATAGATCAAAAGATTTTCTTATGGTTTCTCTATCACCTATAATTTCCAAGCAAACTCTTTGTTTATTCATTTACTATTTGAACAAAGTCTAGTTCTTGTATATATGTATACTTAAAGTACATTCTATATATAATATTAGTCAGTGCTCGAGATTAAAGATATTGCATTGTATAGTGAATGATGCAAGCACAAATAAGGATCTTTTAGTCCTATCTATAACACTTATGTCATATAGCTTATATCACAAACTAAAATAAAGTTAATTGTATAATTTACGCTAATTTACGGTATGACAGTTAAATCCATTTTTAGATGCATTCTGAAAGAGTTATTATGTCATAAAGTAAAGTATATAATGGTTAGATATATATATAATTTGGTTTTGATTGACAACCTGATTCTAATTAGTACTATTAGTCTTTATATCTATATATTAATATACATATATTTATCAGTTTAAAAAAGTATTTTTAATGAAATTTTTTTCCAATATTTTGAGTTTATATAGAACAAATCGGTCGACTTTCCTTTTCTTTACTATACTAGGAAACATTCATATAAAGACTATATAATATAGCTATCACATAATTTATAGATTAGTGATATAATGATCATATTCAATAGATCACTTAGACAGCTTTCCTATCGAGGATTGATGCACATTTCATAGATCATAGTACTTTTAGCAATATTTTCATTCAAAATATCGTTATCAATTAATACTTGACTGGGGTTCGAACCCGGATCCTGATACTTTATTGATTTGGTAATTTTTCCAGGAACTGTTTATAGATTACATCATTTACATTTCATAGATTCGCTTGGGTATTTCATCATCTATAGATTTGTAATATCCTTATCAATTGATGCTTGGCTTCTTCTATTAGTCAACTGTGATTTATGATTTCAGAGTTCCACTTAAAATGATCTCACTATATATGTATATACATATAAATATAGCTAGCACACTCTGAGAAAGAACATCAAGTTGTTTGGCAAGTTCTTCCCCTTCGTGAGTGTAAGTCTTTAGCCTAGACTAAGGCGGACTTAAAGCGACTTGGCCCACTGTCTGTGGCGGCTTTTTAGCTCCGTCAATGTGGCCAATGAGTCACAAAGGGGAGGCGGGCGAGTTTATGGCGCGTTTTATGCGCGTTTTTAACTGTCTGTGCGACGGGGTCATTAACTAAGAGGATTTATGAGCAGCAGGCGCACGGTGACCAGTTGTCTGCTGACGACAAAAGACACACACGCACACACTCACACACACGTGTGTGTGAATAGCTCTGATGAGTGTGTTTATTTTTGGCTGTGCCTAGCATTGCGAATATATATCTATATATACAGCCATCATCCTTAACAAAACGAGGCAGCTGATGTGGCTTTGTAGCTGGGGCAATTTGTATTATTATCATTAATTTAATACAGTGAAAGCTCTACAGTTGGACAGCTGATTAGCACCAGTGGCCAGAGATATTGAAAATAAAACTTGAATTTATTACAAAAAAAAATAATTTGTCAAAAGTTGAAAAATTGTTTTAAAAATATAAACATGCATTCCTAAAAATATCTTCTAAAACAAAAATGATATATATATTTTTTTTTTTATTTTTATTTTTTTTTAATTTTAATAAAATTTTTTATATATTTTTAAAATTTTTCATAAAAAAACTTAATGTTTATTTAAATTCTTTTAAGTTTATGCTCAATATAAAAATAATCGACATTTATCTTTAAATGTGTGCCACCTGCTGCAGCTGTTTGCTATAGTGAGTTTTCACAGTACTTGCCTCAATTATACATATTTCATTATTTATGACTATTATTTATAATGGTTTTTCCACCTTTACGACTCATAATTGCATTATCATCGTGTTTGCCTAGTCAACTTGTTTTTTTTTTATGGCTATCAATACCTAATGCTGATAAGTATTAACTTGATTTGATTTTTTTTTGCTGGCCATACTTGAAAACCGTATGGAATGAAAGACATATTTGTATTAATACCGTTACTTGTAGTACGTACAACAACAGCAAATAGTCGAATGTTTCTTATCAGGCCAACACTTTGCACTCATTCATTGATAAATCGCAGAAGTGTGTGTGTGCGTGTGTGTGTGTATCGCGAGGCTTGTATTGTGATAAATTGCCTCTTGCGAACCACTCGAAATTTCCAGGCACAATTTATACGCAATGTAGCTGCCAAAACGTTTATCACTGATAACACAATTATTGGCTGTTTGCGTTTTCAATATGTATGTGGCTGTAAGGGAAGCGGGTGGTTGAAAATAGCGGCTGGAAGTGTTACCAATAGGGAGGGCGCCAGCCTGGCGAAGTGTCCGCTGACAACAAGCGATGACTAATAGCGATTGACGGACTGCAAGGCTCAAAATGCTGCTTATCAGCTGCGCCGTGTTTGGAAATCAGACAAGTGTATACATATATATATATACATATATACAAACAAATAAACACGCACACACACTTGTATATGTGTATCTGTATGAGTAATCATTGATTAGCAACTGCAAGGCTGTGCTCGGCCGCCCCTTTTTTGCGATTAGATAGCCACAGGCAGAAAGGTTGCGTTGCGTAGGGTGGTTGCTATTTCAGCACCACCCCAAAAAAAAAATATCAAGCACAAAAGGAAAGGCAAAACGAAGCTGCGTATGTTGCCTTGCCTGGCGTATGTTATCTTGCCCAAAAATAACAACGTAAATTATGAGTTAATGTGCGCGCGCGCTTGTGTGTGTGCGTGTGTGTGTGTAAATATTCTCGATTGCTGTGTTTGTCAATAAAGCGTTTGCATGACTCATCATCCATTGCACAGCAAACAGCACTCACACACACACACACACAGTCAGCCGCTAGCGTGAGAGCAATATACGCATACAATTACAATTTATTGACAGCGCTGAGCGAGCGCCAATATCAGCAGAGCAACATCATCACAGCTTAAAAGCCCGCGGCAACAAAAAAGTTTCTCCCCATTTAATACAAGCGCAAGTTAGAGAGCGGAAGAGCCTCTATGTGTGTGTGTGTGTGAGCGTGTGTGTGTGTGTGTTTGTAGAATGAGAGAGGGCGAGAGCGCGTAAGTTGGCAGCAATCATTTTGCGTTGTCGATAAATTTTTCGAGCTGCTGCTGAATAATAATTTTTTTGTACTTTTATTTATTTATTTATACATATATATATTTTTTTTGTTGCATTTGGCGTTACTAATTGGCAATTGTTGATGCAAATCAAGGCGCCTTATCAATTGATAAGCAAATATTATTTTATTAAATGCAGTGTTAAACAATTTTGTTTCTCTTTCTGTTCTGTTTCTTGCAGAGGATGCACGGAAAACAGGTTCGCGCGTCTTGTTGCATTGTCATGCGGGCATCTCGCGCAGCGCCACCATCGCCATTGCCTACGTCATGCGGTACAAGTCGCTCTCGCTGCTTGAGGCCTACAAGCTGGTGAAAGTGGCCCGGCCCATCATCTCGCCCAATCTGAACTTTATGGGCCAGCTGCTCGAGCTGGAGCAGAATCTGCTCAAGAGCGGCGTCCTATCGCCTGTATTGCCCGCTGCCAGCAGCCAGCAGTCGCAAACGTCTAGTCAGCTCGTGGAGCAGCCCGAGCAGGAGGCAGCGAACCAAACGCCAGTCTCGCGCAAATCCAAATCGGACAGCGAGGCCATGGATGAGGATGTATATGATTATGATGATGTGGATAGCGGTGCGGGTAGCTTTGCCGGCAGCAATTGCTCCTCGCGCCTCACCTCACCGCCCATCACACCGGATGAGACGCCCTGCACATCGGCAGCGGCAGCAGCGTCGGCGCCTGCCACCGATCTGGATTCACCGTGCTCCAATAGCAGCAGCGGCATCTACTCCATTTCAACGTCGCAAGAGTTTGCACCTGCTGCCACGCCCGCACCTGTTACACCTGCTGCAACGCCGGCGATGTTGTCGCCCACGCGACCGCTGGCGCTCTTCAAGCGCAACTCGCCCGTCAAGCTGCGACTCAATCTCGAGTCCAGCTACAATACGCCAAACATACCAAAATCCATATCCTGCATATCCATACACAATGCCAGCCAGCGCAGTCCGCTGGCGCGGGAGGCGCCAGCCACGCCCAGCTGCGAGCTGGCGCCCCCAACGCCCGGTGACACCAACTGCAACAGCAACAGCACCAATAACAACAACAACAACAACAATTTGGTGGCAGCCACGTCGAGTGATTGATGCATCAGACGGAGGCGCCACCGACGCCCCTTAGCTGTGAATAAAATAAAGTTTATGTGTACATTTAAGTGATGCGAAATTTGTATTTTTATATACAGAGCAGGATTTAATGAATTGATTGATTGATTGATTGATTGACAGCCACTCACTACTATACGATTGGAGCGTGTATATTTTGTACCTAAAAGATAAACTGATGAAAAAAGTAAGAAGCAAACAAAAGTTGGGGCAAATCCAAACGGAATATGTAGTCTAATTTGTAATTTTAAATCTTTTGTAATCTATTTTAGACCACAACAAAAAAGAAATTACAACAAAAAGGAAAAGAAAATAATACAAGATGCAAAAAGAAAACTATAATCGAAAAGCATCAAACTATATAAATCTTGTGCTGCTATTATAAATTGTTTAAAAGCCTCGTAATGTTTAATTTAGTATAATTTATGATGATAAGCAAATCTTAACTATTCATATAGTAAACAGAATAATCAATCATATAAACAATACAACATAAAGAAGAAGAAGAAGAAAAAACAATTACAATGAACTTTACAACCGCATTGCAAAAATGTTTCTGCTAACTTGCCCAAAAGCCACAAATCCAAATCCCCAATTAGAAAGATGTTTACTATATATCTACTATATATTATCAAAACTGTTCTAAGTTTTATGCAACTACTGTATTCAGCCACCCACACACACACACACACAAATATTGTACACTCAGTCACGCTTTTCAAACTTATAATTGCATGTATGTATGTATTGTATATTTAAACTTTTTTAAAGTGAGCAAGCAAATTTGTTTGGTTTTGTGTTTGTGTTTTTCTAGTTTTAATTATTTATAAAAACAAAAAACAAATGAGAGAAAGAGAGCGAGAGAAATGTATGCAATCTGATTCATTTGGCTTAGTTTGTAAGCATTTTAAATTAAGGCTCTACACCCAAAAAGTGTAACACGTAATAGAAAACATAAAAAAGTAACCAAAATATCAAACGACTTTTATTCAAATTAAGCTTTTGGCGCCCAACTAAATGTTGCAAAACGTCGCTATCACTGGAAACAGTGTGCAAGTGTGTTTGCCTGAACCAGTGTTTCGACAGTTTTACAACACTGACAAAGTCAGCTCGTGTTCGTTGCGAGCGCTCGTTTGATTTGTGTTGCCTCTTTTAGTCTACTGAGAAATGTAAGTGAACTGAGTTAAGGTATTTATTTTAAATAATTTATTAAATTATTTACAACATAGTTGTTTTCAAACACACATTAAGCAAAAGACAATACCGGTGAAATACGCTTATTGCGTTTTTGATTTGTGTGGGAGCGAACGGCGCCATTTTGGCTCCAATACTAAGGAAATTTACCGTTTTATCGCTGACATTGCAAATACTCAAGTGAATTTAGCAAAATGTCTTTTAATAATTGGAATGTAGATCCAACAAACTATCCGCAAACTGCACACACTGAAAACGTGGATGATAATTATTCTCGTGGTCGTCGCGCTGGCTATGACGGTCAGAACAAACGGGACAGAGAGAGTCGCGAGAGCTACTCGAGCAAGCGTCATGAGAGCTTTGGCAGAGATGAGGGCAGGTCCGTGATGAAAGCCGAGCACGCATACAACAAGTCGCTCAAAATCTCAACAGATATGGTGGGTCGTGTGATTGGACGTGGGGGCTCCAATATAACGCGCATTCAGAACGATTTCTCGGTGCGGGTCCAAGTAGATAAGCTCCGGCTGCTGGTCAGAGTGTCGGGTAGTTGTGAAATCAGTGTCAGCAGGGCGCTCAATGAGTTACGCAAACAAATCGGCAGCGATGGAAGCGGCAATGGCCGTCAATCCGACAGTGGACTTAGATCCCACGGTCGGCCCGAAGGAGGCGGATGTGGACGTTCAAGTGGCGGAGCTTATGAAAACTGGAATAGGCCCAATAATGGGGATAGTTATGGCGGAGGGCGCAGCAATTATGACTTTGCGCCATCTGCAGAAACTCCAGACGCAGGCGAGTTGACGGGCGCCATAGACTGGGAAGCACTGAACAAGGCCTCAGTAAGATTGATTTTTTTTGTGCGACTATTATTACTATATTTCATAATTTAATAGGTAAAAGCTCAGGCCGCACGCTGGTCCAAATGCCCGCCATTGACAAAGAACTTCTACAAGGAGTCGCCCGAGGTGGCAAATTTGCCAGAGGCGGAGGTAGCTCGCATACGCCGCGAGAACAACAACATTGGTGTTTCGCATGTCTTTGAAGCGGATGAGGGCAAAGTTGTGTCACCCATACCGAATCCCGTGTGGACGTTCGAGCAATGCTTTGCCGAATACCCCGATCTGCTGGGCGAAATACAGAAGCAGGGCTTCACGAAGCCTTCGCCCATACAGTCTCAAGCCTGGCCTATTCTGCTCCAGGGTCACGATATGATTGGCATTGCTCAAACGGGCACAGGGAAGACGCTCGCCTTTCTGTTGCCCGGCATGATCCACACCGAATACCAGAGCACGCCACGTGGCACACGGGGTGGTGCCAACGTCTTGGTCTTGGCGCCCACACGAGAGCTAGCTCTACAGATCGAGATGGAGGTGAAGAAGTATTCGTTTCGCAATATGAAAGCGTAAGTTGGCTTTTCGGAAAAGTAAATCCTTTTCTTTATCCTGTTTCCTTAAATAGCGTTTGCGTCTATGGCGGAGGCAATCGTGGTATGCAAATTTCGGATGTGGAACGTGGCGCTGAGATCATTATCTGTACACCTGGTCGTCTGAACGATCTGGTGCAGGCCGGCGTCATCAACATATCGACCATTACCTACCTGGTGCTGGATGAGGCCGATCGCATGCTGGACATGGGCTTTGAGCCGCAGATACGCAAGGTGCTGCTGGACATACGGCCGGACAGGCAGACCATCATGACATCGGCCACCTGGCCGCCGGGTGTGCGCCGCCTGGCACAGAGCTATATGAAGAATCCGATACAGGTGTGCGTCGGTTCCTTGGATTTGGCTGCAACGCATTCTGTGAAGCAGGTCATTGAACTGCTCCAGGATGACAGGGATAAGTTCCATACGCTTCAAAAGTTCGCGGAGAATATGACAAACACGGATAAGATTATTGTGTTCTGCGGGCGAAAGGCTCGAGCGGACGACATCTCCAGCGATTTGACTCTAAATGGATTTTCCACACAATGCATTCACGGCAATCGGGATCAGAGCGATCGTGAACAGGCTATAGCCGACATTAAGTCGGGCTTGGTGCGTATTCTAATTGCCACGGATGTGGCCTCCCGCGGCCTGGACATTGAGGACATAACGTGAGTGTGTCAAGTCTTTCCTTAACGGCTATTTAACATTGTCTGCTTTCCATGCTTTAGCCATGTCATCAACTATGACTTTCCTCGCAATATAGAGGAGTATGTGCACCGTGTGGGTCGCACGGGCCGAGCTGGTCGCCTTGGCACATCCATTAGCTACATAACACGCGAGGATTGGGCCATGGCCAAGGAGTTGGTCCAGATATTGGAAGAGGCCGAACAGGAGGTGCCGGAGGAACTGCGCCAGATGTCCACGCGCTTTGCGGCCATGAAGCAACGCAAAGCAGCCGAAGGCGGCGGTGGGCGTGGCTTTGGTGGCGGCGGTCGTCGGGACCGTTATTAAAGCGGACAACATTTGTATTATGCTCGGAAGCAGCAAAGATTTTTGTTTTCAACAAACAAATCCAGACAACGCATTGAAGCGCTCGAATTCCTTAGTTTTGTACTTAACAATTCTACTTTTACAAAGTAAACAATTAAAAAACAAATATAAAAATATATGTATATATGAGAAATTGATGTAAAATATATATTTAATTCGCAGTTCCTGCGTATTTTTGCAACAGCTCCTGCTTGCGCTTTCGCAGCAGCGCCTCCTGTACATCCTGTTGCGTGGGCACGGGCACGTGGGCAGTGAAACGTGGTGCGAGCAGACCCAGTGGATCGTTTTCGGCTGCACGTGTTTTGGCATCTTCGGCCGCTTCGCGTGCTGGCCCGGATAACGGATAGATTTCGTCGTCGTCCTCCTCGTCGTCAATGATGCGACCATCACGGGCCATTTTCTCGCGCCACTCCTGCACCGCCTTCTGCAGAGCCGCCCGCTCAATCTTCTCCTCCAGCGGTATTAGCACGCCGTCCTCGTCATCGCGGTAGCCATAGTATTCGGCATCGATGTCTTTCATCAGTTCGGCCCGGGTCTTGCGCGGTGGTGGCGGTGGATCCTGTTCGAAGAGTTCGCGCACACCAGGCAAATCCTTGGCGGCACCGAAGTACTTGTAGCCCCGATTGCCCGGCACCTCGCGGCCTTCGGCGTCAAACATTTTGGGGCCATAGCGACGATAGTGAGGACCGCCAAGCGATGATATCTGATTCTCCCAGTGCCGCTTCTCGCGCAGCAGCTTGTTGATCTCATCGTTGAGGTCGCGGATGCGGAACTCACCCAAGCCAGCTGCGAAATGGATCTAATTATAATCCGACTCTCTCCGTGACAAAAGAATTATTTACCATTTTGAATTTGTGCTACTTTCTTGGATATTTCACGTATAATCTCTAGACGAAACTTCTCACATTTTGGCAGTTCGTGACACTCCGAGGCCAGGTAAGGTCGGCGCTCCTTTTCACCTGATTCGACTTCTTTGGCGGCTCGCCAACGCGCCAAAGTTGTCCTACCGGTAGAGAAAAACGATAAGAGTATAAGAAAATGGTTTTCTATATGGACACCATACTTACATTGCCTTTTCTGCATTTCTTGCCTGAAATGATTTTGTTTTAATTTATATATTCAATATTTAAACCTTTAAAACGTTTACTTACCATTTTTAGTTTTTGTTTATGTTCCTATTTGTGGTGGTCCGTCGATAACTGCGATAAATGGCCGTTCACTACGAATGCATTGATTACTGTAAGCTGCTACTGCTGTTAAATAACAGCTGGTTTTGTTTTGGACTTTGTACGTTCACAGCTGTTAAATTTACCATCGATGTTCCATCTTTCGTCGGAACTAAGCGGCTGATTTGAAAAAGTTTTTGTCAAGAAAAGTAATTTAACTAAAACATTTCTTACGAGCTATTATATTGTATACTTATGCATATTTGTTTTGCACAATAAGTCGACTGCATTTGAATAACCTGAAACAAAACAGCAACCAAGTCACGAACTAAATGAACGAACTGTTCTGCCAATCGTTCATTTGTTCAGTCGCTCGATTAATTTTGTTCCGATACAATACCACTGCTGTTTCGCCTACGCCATTTATTTGCAAGAAAAAAAGAATTTAACAAAACAGAATAAATATGTTGGCGCTTATCAACAGGATCCTGGACTGGTTCAAGAGCATCTTCTGGAAAGAGGAGATGGAGCTGACGCTGGTCGGCCTCCAATTCTCGGGCAAAACAACATTCGTCAATGTTATTGCAGTGAGTAAAATTTTTCACACTTTTTTTTGCATTGATGAGTGTAAATGGGGCGGCGCCAGCTTTTTAGCGGGCGGGGGTCAAAAGAGCAGCGTGCCGCAGGCTTTAATAATGCAAATGCCAAAGAAAGAAACCAATAGCCAATAGAACAAATGCCTTCGTCTACGAGGAGCGGCGGGCGGCAGGTGACAAATCGAGCGCTGTTGTTGTTTTGTTATTTGCTATTGATTTGTCTTTGTTGCAAAAAAAAAAAAAAAGAAAAGAAGAAAGAACCGTCACGCAGTTATCAACTTTACTTTATACACTGTGTAAACTTCTAATTTTATTATGCCTTGCGCTAATCAATATATGTTGTATATATTTACCTAAGTTATCAGCATTGTAGAGCCGTCTGTCTATCTCCTAAGCACAGTTTACTGATAATTTCCAATTAGAACTTCAAATCGGACAGTTAAGCTGAACAAAGGTATAAAAAAACAATATGCGGGCGTCTTTGCTGTTGCTGTGAGTCATGTGTCTGAAATTAAATAGAATGCTTAAGTTAATTAAACCACATGCCTACATATTACTACAGTGAAGCTATCAATAAAGAGGCAGGTTTGTTTTTTATTACTACAGTAAAGCTTCCAACAAAGAGGCAAGCTTGTTTGAAGCCTGCATATTACTACAGTGAAGCTATCAATAAAGAGGCAAGCTTTTTTACAGTAGCTCATTGGCCTTAGGTATTAGTTTTTGAGCGATTTATGATACAGTGAAACTTCGTTAAAGAAGCTTGATTTGAGCGCCTTGAAAGAACACCACTTATTTTAAAGAACCGTTAATTAAACTCCACAAGCACATGACTGCATATCTGATTGCTACAGTGAAGCTTCTTTAAGATAGCAAGTTGTTTTAAGCTTACTTTCCTGCGATTTTAATTCCTAACTTATCTTCATCTAAGTTATTTTATGTTCGAAATATATCCTAAACATTTTTAACCACAAATTGTCATATAGAAAAATTTAAATTTGAAATTTAAAGCTCTTCGAGATATCTTTAATAAGTTAAGGACCTAAAAGTAAATTATTTGAATACATCCTAAACATTTTTAACCACAAATCGTCATATAGGAAAAATTAAATTTGAAATTTAAAGCTCTTCGAGATATCTTTAATAAGTTCAGTATTTAAAAGTAAATGATTTTGATTTTCTTTTATTTTTAAAGTTTTTATATAATAATATTTACCTATTCAAACACCTGCCTCATAAATCCCTCTCTTATCCACAGTCCGGGCAGTTTGCTGAGGACATGATACCCACAGTTGGTTTCAATATGCGCAAAATAACCAAAGGCAATGTGACCATTAAGGTTTGGGATATCGGAGGTCAGCCACGCTTTCGATCCATGTGGGAGCGCTATTGTCGCGGCGTCAATGCAATTGTGTAAGAATGATCTCAGTTTATTTATCTCTAAATCTCGCTCATTATTGCTACTGTTTCAGTTATATGGTGGATGCAGCTGATTTGGATAAATTGGAAGCGTCACGCAACGAGCTGCATTCGCTGCTTGATAAACCGCAGTTAAGTGGCATTCCAGTGCTCGTCCTGGGCAACAAACGTGATCTTCCAGGCGCGCTTGATGAGACCGGGCTTATTGAGCGAATGTGAGTTAGGAGTATATCTATATAATTTTATAACTAAACATTTCTATCTTTATAGGAATCTGTCCAGCATACAGGATCGTGAAATCTGTTGTTATAGTATTTCGTGTAAGGAAAAGGACAACATCGACATAACGCTGCAGTGGTTAATTCAGCATTCGAAAAGCCAAAGTCGTTAGATTATAGCTTAACATTTACACACAAACACACACACACAGCATATACACAAACACACACACTCACACGTACACAAATTTAATGCACTCTCTCGCATACACATTGAACAACTAACTTAATTTGCAGTATATTAATTTGATGTAGACTGTTAATTGATGTATGAGAATGATTCGAAGAGCAAAAGTTATGGCAATGGCTCGTTATGATTGTTAGCATGTGTGTTTGTATTAGTAATTTGTAGCTCGCAATTGAATTCGCGTTGGGGGGTGCTCTTCGTTAGGACCAAATATCTCGAATTGTAGTTCAAAAATGACAGGACTAATGATAAATAGCTAACCGATTCTGTATAAAAGTGAATACCAACACAAACAAGTACCCACACACACACAAACACAGACACACACATGCATACACTGACACTTCCCCTATACAATCACATTATACACAGCGAGAAATCGCATAGTATTTTGCATAAAGTGCTCTCACCTCTCATACAGCCGTTGAATTTTGTGTCTATCAATTCGTTGCTTGTACCAACAATAGTTAGGCTTATGTTTAGTGTTTTATTGGTGTGATTATATAAATCTATTGATTTTTTTATTATCATTTTATATATATATATAGAAATATACGAAATACAAATACAAATTATGATTTACATTTGTAATTGATATGCAAATATTTATATCTATTTATATTTTTGCTTAGCGAAAATTTAAAAAAAGACGTTTAAAACTATTTATATATGTTTATATATGTGTGTAAAGTATATACGTGCAACAAAAACCAACTAATAGAATGTTTGTATGCTTAAAGGCCATTGCTAAAAGAAAATGTAAAACTATTTCACAATAACCTGAACAACAATTGATACCAGTGTAAGATAAATGTATCTGTATCATTGAATTCTGTGCAAGCGCCGGCACGCTTTCTGTACAACATCTCCTTAACACACACCCACCCACATTCACACACACACAGACAGACAGTTGAATCATGCTTATGTACAATATTTTATATTTTAATAATCGATTTCAATTATAAACTACATTATCTAACTGAAAAGGGAGGACGCCCAAGAAGCGAACAAAGCATAACTTATAAAGACTATAATAAAAGAAAGAGCTATAACATAAAGAATCCTATATAAGATATGTGAGAGGATGCGCTGAAACCATTTCGTGAATAAATATTGTGTGTTTTCAACTAATCCCAAAAGTATGCTATGAAAATTTAAGCAAGAATAAGCCTGAGCGCTAACCCCAGTCCTAGATCCTTAGATGACGCAACAATATTTTGAAGGGAATCGATAGGGCTGGTCCTCACGATCAAAACACAGCATATTTTTCTATAAAGGACATTCTTTCTTTAGCTATAGATCGACTAAATCTTAAAGGATATTGCAACGATATACGTTTTTTAAGCTTGTGGGCAGCAGGACTATCGATTGCCATACAAGGATTTCCAGGATTTGCTAGGCATATGGTCGAAAAAAGTCAAAAATTCCAAAGAACATCTGTAACTTAGCCATTTGAAGGAGTGTCGAAATGTCCTGTAGAAAAAAATTGTCCTTGTGTTTCTGAATAAGAATAATTAATGACAAGTCCTTGAAGCTGCTGAGACAACATGACGTTTGTTACAGAGAAAAAAGCTTCTAACTCGGCTGTATCCTTGCGTATACTGCAAGCTAATGTGTTGAACTGATTGGGGTCTTAAGCACTATCAATGGGCCAAAGGATATTCAAATCGTCCATGTGGTTACCGAGATATTAGGTATTTTGTGTATTTAAAGAAATTTCCATGGTCGCTGCAGTTGTCATTAGATGACGCCATAATATTTTGATGGGAATAGATAGAGCTAGTCCTTACAAGCCAAACACACTATGTCCTTTCGTCCTGTGCAAGTGCAGCGCTTTAATTGCTCCGCCTAAAAGTATGCAACAAAAAAGGAAATGTGATAAAGGGTTTGTGAAAAAATAAATTTAAGTGTGTGAAAATTTTTGCATAGCCTCTGGGGGCGGGCCTTTGGACACCGAATTTTGATTGATATTTTACTGAAGTACCAGGCGAACAGAAATGAGTAGAAGGGTAAAAAATGGTATATGTTATATATAGGTTACTGTTGCCCTCCTCTATAGAATAACATAAAATTATATATGTACGTCTCTAGGGGAAGTGGCAAATTGGTATAAGCAGTATCTTCTGCAATTTTACGCCTAAAGACCTAAAATTGAGCAAATATGTTAATAGTAACGTTTTCTTAAAAAGTGCTGCCCTGGCCGAACCGCCCTGTTGACCTCCCCTCATTATGCCACTGTTGGAAATCAAACTGTAGTTTTACTTATTTCATATTTTAATATTTTTGTTTTCAAATTCTTAAAGTTTTGCTTAAAATTTTTTTTTTAATAAAAATTAAAATTTTTTTATTTAAACAAGTTTCCTGCTATCTAAAGTACCAACTTAATCGAGTTTAACATGAAGTCATTTATCTTAGAATCGTAAATAAAGATTCTGAGATTGTCAAGTTTTAAGTTAAAATTCAAATCAAAAACAAAAATCACAAAAAAATTTAGCTAAAGCCTTTATGGTCCATAGTCCACTTCTTCAGTCATACATCTGATTCAGCAATTAAATTTTAAGATTCGGAAATTCCAGAAGCACCCAAAAATTATAATATTGAAATCAAAAATCCTAATGGTTTTTTGAATAGGATATTTTATGTGTGAAACTACATGTGTATATAGCTTATATATTTACATAATATTATAGATTTTCTGTGCGCACTCGTGATGTTTGGAGTGTGATAGGAGCATGCATAATGCTGATTCAGAACCATGAATCAACGACAAGTGACAATAGACATTTGTTGGCCTAGGCAGCCCAAAAAGGTTCATCAGCCATTCCGAGCGTAGAGTGGAAATAATTTATAGTCGCATTTGAGGCGCTGCACAAGACTGGTAGTCGGATAGTCTCCTGCTCTGGCCACCCAGTTGTCGGGGCGCAAGTGGGCAATTGATCGATGCGATTGAATATGAACGCATAAATACTCTCCTAACCAGAGCCCTTCGCCTGCAGACAGAGGACAGGCTGTCGTTCGTTGAGGCTAATTAGGAATTCTGTGTGCGGTGCGCGTCCAGAGGCACTGTTCCAGGAATACGTGTCAAGTGCTGGCTCCAGCTCAGTCTCGCTGTCTCGTTGTCTCGCTGTCTCTCTATCAGTTGCGACACGAGCCGTTTGTGACTCATAAGCAAATACTCTCATGCCTGCGGGCTGCTTCCTGCTTCCTTTTGGGAGCGCAAGTTCGCTGCCTAAGTCTTTTGTTTTGGTCGTCAAATTGAGTTAATTACACTTTTAAATGCTGGAAATTAACATTGCGCCGATAAGCATCAGCTCTCAGCTGGCCCGCTCGCTCGGCCACAAGCCACAAACATAACTGGCCATAACTTGAGCAGCGACGTGTTTGTGCTCGTGCTTGAAGCTCGCGACAAGCTCATAAATTTTCATAAACATAACAAAAACAGCTCGGCTAACATTACGCAAAAACTAACTGAAAACTAAGCTTCAATTATGTTTTGTGGCTATATAAGAAATTGGAAGCGAAGATAAAGCAAAACTAAAATAATAAATTCTTGATATTTAATGTTATTATAGTTATACTCTAGCAGCGGGTACGAGAGTTTTGTCTTCTAGTGTGTAATGCATGGCATATCATTTTTGGTATTTATTTCTATTGCTTATCATCCTCTATGGAAAAATAAAAAAAAAAATATACATTTGTATATATACTTGGGTTGCATATATATTTTTCATTTTAGCTATATATCTTTAAACCTCTCTCCTTTCAATTCACAGCCGCAGTTTCAGAGAGCTGTCATAGGATTCATTACTCAAAATTTTAGTTTTAGCATGAAAAAATGAATTGGACTTTAAGATATGTTAAAGAATTCTTATCCTTTGTTATACTGCTATATACTTATATATATGTATATTTTTTTTCTTGATCATATATATTCCTGTATATAGAAACGTTTCTCATTTCAGCTTCTCTGTTGGTATATCTATTTTTTTCTTGATCTGCATATATAGCTCTGTACTGCATTTGCCCTATATGCGAATGACGTTTTTTTTAGAGATATATATCTTGAAACCTTTCCCATTTCAACTTTTCTGTTGTAGGGAAAGTTTTAAGATAAGTTAAAGAATTCTTATCTTATGTTATACTGTCATATATATATTCTTGTATGTAGTATGTCCTGCATACGAGTTCATTTTAGATCTATCTTCATGATTCTTTGCCTAATTCCACCTTTAGTTGTCATAGGAATGATTTCTGAAGGATTTGTTGGCTTTTAAAATATTTTGAAGAATATTTGAATATCCATAATATATATATAATATAATAATATAATAATATAATAATATAATAATATAATAATATAATAATATAATAATATAATAATATAATAATATAATAATATAATAATATAATAATATAATAATATAATAATATAATAATATAATAATATAATAATATAATAATATAATAATATAATAATATAATAATATAATAATACTACTAAAGTAAGTTTATAAATCACTTTTAATATAAACTTTTCTTTTTGTTTCTCAAGATCTTGAGTCAGTTTCAATATAAGAAGTCATCATTATACCTAATACAACTATACCATATGACTGCTATAGCAACACTTGCTAGTCCTCTCTCAGCAAGGGTATCAAATCTTCTGATAGCTCTTCTCTCTCGCTGTTTCTTTAGCAACTCGTGCGACTTGAGCTGATTATATAATGACATTAAAACATGCCCAAAAAAAGTACAAAAATATGATGTTGCCAGACAACATTTAAATATTTTCGCAGGCCAGCGATAAGCACAACGGGAACGCGAACATTTGTATGCGCCACAGAGGCCATAGCCAGGCAGCAGCCCCTACTTCCCTGCGTCCCTCCATCATCGTCAGCCGCGTGACTCCTTTGATATAAAGCCGTCAAAGCCAAATGTTGGGCGGGGTGTTGACCATAAATATGCGCAGACATAAGCAATATATAATACAATATATTAATTAGCCAAAGCCAAAGCCAATGGCAAAGCCAATGGCAATGACAATGCAATGCATAAGCATATCGTAGCTTATATCAAAAAAGCGATTCAACTGTACCTGTGCTTTATAATGCCTAAATATATTTTAATTGCAAGCACAGTGGGCCTCCGCAGAGAGAGAGAGAGAGAGAGCTGTGTGGGCCCCCACCAAAAGTGTGTCTGGCCAAGATGCTGTGCCACCTGAAAAGTTCCTGGAACTGCAGCCACTAAAAAAATGCTGGCTAAAACAATAAGCCCAAACAAGAGGCGAAGCCAGCAGCAGGCATAAAGTTCAAACCTTAACAAGATGAACAAAAGACGGAGCCAGGCAGCGACTTGGACTCGAAGTCGAACTCGAACTCGAGCTCGGACTGGGCCGCGCGTACTTGGCAGACTCGTGGGCAACAATTTTCATGTTTTTTGGGCTGTCAGTAGCAAATATCGGCAACAACAACAACAACAGCAACTTGGCCTGACGACAACCAGCCAAATGCAAATAAGTTTGTCTCACTGTCTTTTCAGCCGAATTCGGCCCGCCTAAGCTTGATTTCCACCTTCACTCCAGCTCACTCTCTCTCTCTCTCTCTCTCTCTCTATCTGTCTCTCTCACTCTTTGATTTTTTTTCGCTTGTGATTTATTGTGGTTTATCGCCCGCGCCATTTGCCTTAGCACTAGGCCATAGGTGAACCATAATTCACGCAGCAATTGCTGAACGTCGCAGGAGTTGGCGTTGGCCAACTCGCTGCACTAATAAAGTGCTCAGGTGTGTGAAGCTAGCGACTCGGCGACTCGGCGACTGCATCTGCTGCCACTTTAATTGATGACAACATCTTGGAATTTTTGTTGGTATTTCTCAAGCTCAAGCTGAAGTTTGTCTTGTCGCCTTATTTCACACTCGCATTCCCAGCAGCAGCCCTTGCCACTCGGCACCCAATGAGATCTCACTCTCTCTCTCTCGCTCTCGCTCGCTCTCAATCTCTGTGTGTTGAAATCTGTTAAATAATGAAACATTTGCACGATACTGGAATCGTATCTGGAGCTCTGGGCACAACACAATCCACAACGAGCCATAGCCCAGTGCCAGTTGGTGCAACATATCGTACAAGATTTCCGGGAATTGAAAACTGCTAAAAATCGTGTTTGATTTTATACGTTCGCTGTTCGCTCTTGGAGGACTGCCGTCTGCTGCATGCAACAACGGCAACAGTTGCTGACTCTGACTCTGACTCTGACTGTGACTGTGACTGTGACTGTGTGTAGAAGATACCTGTAGCATCTACGATATGCGTCGTGGTTCAACATGCAATCGCAACAACAACAACAACAACAACAGCAAGGAAAGCAGCTTGTTAACTAATTAAAACCGAAAATATATGCAAATCAAAGGATGGCTGATAGCAAGTCTCTTTTCCTTTCTTCTTCTTGTTTTTTTTTGGCTACTGTTTGTGTCCTGCCATAATGCGGACAACAACTAAATAGCCCACAAAGCGCATTGTGCAACAATTAATTGCAACATTTTGGTGGTCTTCACCCACCGTGCGCATTCACTCAATATGCAATCAATTCAAATGGATTTCACTCGAAGCAGCGATTTACGACAATGCCCCCTCTGCAGCTACTGCTCGGCTCGTTGCCTTTTTATTGGGTTCACTGTGCAGCATCCCCCCGGGGCCTTTAGGGTCCCAACTGTTGTTGCGGGCGATCGCCAAGCCAAGGTGCGGGACATATGTAAAACAAGAGACCGAACAACAGACCCGGCCGAAGCCAGTGGCCACTCTTAGCCAGTTTTGGGGCCTGGCAAAAAGGATTCGGAAGTGAAATTTATTTTGCATATCGCCGCATGACAATGCATTCAAGTCGCATTGTCTCCATGCCAAGTGCTGCCGCTGCTCCTGGGAAACGTTTTGCGCATCGCATTTATCAAGCAGCAGTCAATTTGGATTTAAGGGAGCCACGTATTGTCGATTGTCAATGGGAAATTATCCAATTTTGTGGCTTCGCATTCAATTGCGCCTGTCAATTTACAAGGCAGATTCCTCGGCCTGCGGACGAGTAGCTGTCAGCGTGAACCCTTGCCGCCTTTCCACTTGCCCGCCAATTGCTTCCGGAGATGCGTGCCAAGTCATGCAATGCCGCCGTTGATATGCTCTTCCAATAAGGGTGTTCTCTTTTTAGCATGTTATTTGTATGCAATATTCATTTATATATATATATTCTTGACGCATAGAGATAGCCTTGTATCTATTTCTCAACAAGCTAGTCTGTTAGCCTAAGAAATATCTAAATAATATCTCAAGTATTGCAAAAGTGCAAATCGGAATACTATATAATATAGATAGCATGAAAGTGATCTATCTTCGATCTGATCTGTAAGAAATTGAATTCTTTTTTTTAGTTTTTCTATATGTTTCTTCAGCAAACTTTTCTGACTCACTGTTAAAAGCCTGCAGATTAGGCAAAGACTAGTTCCGTTACTTCTAATGTTAACTAACAGTGAAATACTTAACAGTGTCAAAGCTGCTTCATTTTCATCGCTGTTAAACTACTGTTAAACTACTCTTAGACTACTTCCTTTACTTCTAATGTTAACTAACAGTGCAATAACAGTGTCAAATTTGATACATTTTCATCACTGTTTAAATACTACAGGTTACGCAAAGACTAGTTCCGTTACTTCTAATGTTAACTAACAGTGAAATATTTAACAATGTCAAAGTTTCTTCATTTTCATCGCTGTTAAACTACTGTTAAACTACTCTTAGACTACCTCCTTTACTTCTAATGTTAACTAACAGTGCAATAACAGTGTCAAATTTGATACATTTTCATCACTGTTAAAATACTACAGGTTACGCAAGGACTAGTTCCGTCTCTTCTAATGTTAACTAACAGAGCAAGAATAGTGTCAAAGTTGCTTCATTTTTAGACAAATTTAAAATGCGCGAGCGAATTTCTGAAAGAGTGACGTCACACTTTCAACTTAACGACCCCTTTGCATAATCTCATATTACTCAATTTTGTTTCTGACTGTTTTCTTCTTCTAGGTAAACCCATTTCGAATTTCAGACTCTATTACAATACTCAATAACCGTCGCTTACCGATAATTTGTGCTAAATCGAAAACCTTAATAATTTCTAAAAAATGCTGTTCCTTGAAAAACATTTGCTCTTATTCCTGTTTGATAAATCAAATTCCCATGTAGTTAAAAAAATGTGATACTATTTCGAATTATTGGGATTCGAATGTTTATGAACAGTCTATAAGAAAGTTATCATACAAAGGCTAATCTAAAGCCTTTAATACAATACAATTTTCTTTCTTTTTCCTATGTTTTATTGCAATCTGTCTTATATGAAATAATAAACAAATTTAATAAAAATAAGCTTAACTATAATTATTATAAAATTAATAGAGTATTTTTCTTAAAACTCCCTAAGTATTCATATTTCATATGCAAATCATGTCTGGCAGTGTCTAAAATCGTCGTCAAATTTCCAAACATAATTCTTAAGCTCCTTTTTTTTTGGTAATTTTTGTTGAATATTTTATTAATTGCATCAAGATCAACTGCAGCAGTGAACGCCGCCAGCGCCAAAGTTGTGAAAATATGATAAAAAAAAAACCAAAAAAAAAAAAAACTCGCTAATGAGTATTTACCTTTCACACAGGCCTGGCAACGGCCAGTAAGTAAGGGGTATGCTGGGGTGGGGGGCTTGGCTACGGGGCGTATGCTTAATGCTAGATTAATATCGCAAAATTTCATGTGCGCTGAACTTAACGGCTGATCGCTCATAAAATTAATCAAGCTGCTTTAGGCTACTTTTTCGTTATTTTCTGGTTTAATTTAGTGTTGTTGTTTTTTTTTTCTTTTTTTGTTTTTATTGGCCTGCCTGTTATTATTTTCACATACTTTGGTGGGATTTCCTTTCGTTAACAAATTGCTTTTGTTATCGATGCAAGAGTTGAATGCACTCCGGCCAAACCACGTACAGACACTCGATCGACTTATCCCTGATGCCAGGGACGACGTGCCATTTGTTACATTATAAATTTGTGTGTGTGTGTGTGTGTGTGTGTGTGCTTGGTTTTGGCCATAAATATGCTAGGAGACGCCTGATGGACTCGTGATTGTCGCTGTGGGGCCAGCATTTGCATAAGTTCATCGGCAAAAATGTCAATTTTAATTGAATTTCTATTGTACCTCGAACCGAATCGATCTTGACGAACATTTCGATTTATGTCTGTTCGTCTCTCTGTCCGTCCGTCTCTTAATGGTAATAAACATGTCAGACGCAAAGCGAACCAACTAATTTGAGCGCTAGTTCAAAATGCTGCTGGCTGGCTTGGCTAACTGGCCTGTTGGCCATCGTAAAACCTGCTTTTGGCCCACAGATCTTGTCTTGTGGGATGCTGCACTCGCTGATGCTGCTGCTGTTGCTGCCGCTGTGGCTGCTGCAACGCAGTAGCTCGCCGCGTTGCACCAATCGCAGTCGCTAGCTTAGTGCCATAATTTATGCGCAACAACAACTCGCTTTTGAGTTGGCTCCGCCTTTTGGCCAATCAGCGTCGACAATGCAGCTTGTCTATGCGCTGGCCCAGCATCTGGCTGCAACTGTAACGGCATCTGTTCGCCTTCACTTGCCCCAGCAGATTGCGCGAGTCCTGTCTTGTTAATGGTGCGAAAACACCATTCGATATCACTTACAATAAGATGTTATGGCATATCGATTAGTCAGGATCATCCTTGAAATGAGAACGTTTCTATAAGAATATATTTGATATAGAACATGAACATGAACAAAGAATTAGGGAATGAATTAAGATTTAGAGCTATACTACTTATTTAGATCTGTTGAGTTACAGCAAGATCTTATATATTAAGGTTCTTTAAGGAATATTTATTATGGATGCAACATCTTTCTTTTACCTAGGTATAAAATCAATAAAAATATCTTTATAGCTAGAGATCTATATGTTTAAAGCTCTATTTATCAAGAGATATGTATGTAGAAATCTAAATTTTTAAATCTAAAGATCTTAACATATAGAGATTTATACATGAGATTTATATTTCTATTGTAGATATATGTATATATCTCAGGATCTATATATCTAGAGATATATTTATCTAGAGATTTATATATCTCTAAATCCAGATATCAAAGATCAATACCTAGATTTGTATATATCTTCAGATCTATATATTTAAGAATCTATATATCTAGAGGTCTATATCTATATTTAAAGACTTTTATATTTAGAGATATATATTTCAAAAAATATATACAAAGAGATATGTTTATCTAGAGATCTACATTTGTATGTCGAGATCCATACATCTAGATATATATATATCTTTATAACAAGAAATCTATATACCTAGATCTATATGTGTTAGTATGCATATATCTAAAGATCTCTATATCTAGAGATCTGCATAGCTGGAAATCTATATCTTTTCAGATCTATTTAGAGAAATAGATTTTCAGATATTTAGATATATACATATGTAGATTCCCAATCATATATATACACATATCTCTAAAAATGGATTTAGATATTTATAGATCTATTTATCTAAAGTTATTTACAGAGATTTGTATATGATATATGATTGGGGATCTATATATCTAAATATCTGGAGATCTATATCCTTAGAGATCTATGTTCCCATATATATGGAGATTTAAATTTCTAGAAATCTACATACATATCTATATATGTACATATATTAGATTTGGCAACGTTTGAAGTTGAAATTGAATAATTTGTGGATAGTGGATATATCTTAACAAAGTAGAGGTTATAAAAATATATATGCTATATGGAATTTTAAACTTATTTTAAGCAATTATATATATCATATAATTATGCATAAGACTTTTAGAAAAAGTACAGATGGAATGATTGGCATAAAAATGTTCCATATACAATACATATTTTTCTTTTTATAAAAATGTTTTATATTCTTAAATTTTATATTCTTAAATATAGAATATATATTTTATATAGACTTATAAGACAAGCTTAGCTAGGGACTAGAATATGCTTTATAAATTCATTTACTATTCTAGATTCTGTTTAGTTTGGTTCAAGATTTTATATTTCTATATTTGGGAAAAGAATATTCGTTTATTTTGATCAGATGCAATATCAGCTGTTACTTTTGTTCTCTACTAAATATTTAAAGTAAAATTTAATTTCTTAATTCTTCTTAATGGCTGTGAAAAATCTTGATTATCTGTCGATTATAATAATTGTTTGCCCGACTGCATACATATTTGTTGTTAGTGTATAAGAAATTCGCTTCAGTTATTGATAGCTTTCCCTTTTATATTATTTTATGTTAGCTGCGGCTTCCTGATATTTGTTGTTGCTGTTGTTGTTGTTATTTGGTGGCACGCTGCGGAAACATGAATTACAAATTTCAGTTGCAATTTGGCTCGCACGGAATTGCACCTGCTCCGGCCCCTACTACCTGCCACTGCCCCTGTTCGTGGCCCTTGAGCAACGCGATGCTGATGAAGCAATAAAAATGCAGCGCGTGCCACTCAGCCAAGAAGCCGCCAAAAAAGGTGCAAGGTGCATCCAAATGCAGCGCATCCACACACACACACACACACACATGCAGGGAGAGCGTAAGGCAAACACACAAATATAATTAAATAAACCGCGCCACAAAAACCAGCTTAGGAATGTTGACTGTGTCCCGATTTCATCCTAAGCCCTGCTGCGCCTAGCGGATTAACGAATTTCTCGTTATGCGCTTGACTGACAGCCAAGCTGAGAGAGAGGGAAAGACAGAGAGAGAGAGAGAAAGAGAGTGGCAATGCAATGCTAGAATTGTGGCTCGCTTTGATTTGTACAGCGATTTAACGCCTGATTGGCTAATGGGCTGAGCCGCTTTCAAGTGGTTGCAATTCCCAGTTGCATTTGTTTCCTTTCTGTTCGTTTGTTATTTGTTATTTGTCAATTGCCAATTGATCTTTTGGGCAATTGATCCGCTTTACGCTTGCGGCCAGCGTGCGAAAAATCTCCACAATGAACCACCCTGCTGAACGCAGCGCCGAATTATGTGTTTGAAATATATCAAAATTTCTGCTAACTATAAATTTATATATGGGAATATGTATAATTGGGAAATGCTTTTTTGAATAACTTGAATGAGATACTTTTTCAAAATTTTGAGGTATAAATATCTAAAAACACATAAACATGAGTTGGAAAGCAGAAGGCATTCAATATCCTGCAGCTGTAGGATTTTAAGGCATAAATTAAAAAAGTTAATCCCTAATTTTAACTATAAGATCTTGGGGAAAAGGCGGAAACATTCCATATGTAAAATATTATAGGGCTGTTGGTAATAAATATATATATATTAATATTAAAAGCCTAAGTCCCTAACTTGTAGCATAAAATCTTTGAGAAAGGGGGGGGGGGCATTCCATATTCTAAATATATACATATACTATTATAAATATTCTCAATTGTAAGACTTTGAGGCATAATATATAATAATCTAAATAATATATAAAACTAGAGGCATGGGCTAACTTGGTGATACCCTAGTAATTGTAAGGGATATAAGTATTGTTTTTCTGATTTAAAAAGAAGATATTAAGATTAACGTATTTAAATTGTAGAAGATACAGTTTTCACTGTTTTGCCTTTTCCCTAATTAGCGTAGCTATAAATACTATACGTTTTTGTATGGGGGTGACTCTCTCAAATATATGTTTTAAGTTTCAAGACTCAGCTCGTCGTGCTGATTAAGAATATATACACTTTGTATGATCGGAGATGATACCTTCTATGCGTTGCAAACTTCTGGGTTTAAATTTGTAATAATAATACTATGTAATACCCTACATTTAGCCATAAATTCTTGTTTGATTGAAGCAATTCATATTCTGAAATGTTCTTTGTATGTATGTATGTACATATGTATTAAAAGTAAATCTAACAATTATATTTGATGGCCTTAGCTAAAAATAAAGGTTCTTAATAAAAAATATAAAAAATTTATTTTTTAGAAAAAAAAATAAATGTAGGTTAAACTTGAAATTTCATTAGTTTTTAGGAAAATATACGAATTACTGACTATTTGACAACAAACTAGAGCTATGAATGCTATAGGAATATCAACGATTCAAATTTCAAGTTCATAACTATTCCAAGATAAAAGATATATGGATAGACAAACAGATTGAGCCGACGAATAGATAGATATAGCTAGATATACTTTGACTATTGCTGCTGTTCTAGAATATATATAATTGATAGTATCTCAGAAGTCTACATCTGCCTGCATCCGCCTCCATCTGCCTCCATTTGCTTGCATACATATGCTTAAATTTTCCCCGCTTACTCATTTTCACTCAATGTCTACACAAATCTGTTAAAAGCGCATTAATAAATTTTAATTAATTTCCAGTTAGCGATTTTCATCTAAATGTTATTTTAATTGTTAGCCAATATGTTTATAAGAAATGAGCTGCGTGCCACGCCCCCTGCCCGAGAGTCGACTGACTGCCGCCGATAGCTGCCCCGCTGTAGGTGGGCCGCATAAATCTGTTGCCTTAATTGCAGCTTACAGAAAATAGAGCCCGAGCTTAGAGCTGGCATTTGGCATGGTTGAAATTGATTTGGAATACGAGAGTTTACGAGTTGCCGTAAAAAATCGCATCAAATCGAATCAAATGCAGCCAAATCCCGGCCAGAGCCGACGCACGTGTAAATAAATTGCTAAAGGTTCAACCCTTTCGAGCGTCCTTTATCGGAGCTGCCCAACAGCTGACCCTCCATATTTGCGAACTAATCCCGGTCAATAAAACACAATTTCTGGCGGAAAACGGAATCTGAAGCTTAGCCACATTTACTTTTCAATTGCGTTACGGACGTTGTCTCTTCAATGGGCGGCAACGAAGGAGGGGGGCGTGGCTGGCATATCTGCCAAGTGTAGCTAAATAAATAAGAATTGTGCCAGTTGAGCTGTGCGACAACAACGAGGAACGTCAAGTTTTATGTTTGTTTATCGCCAAACTGAAAGCTGGACACTCGCAGCTGGACGAAGCTTAAAGGACCAACAACATAGAGCACACAGCACACACACACACCCAGCCACCCACATGCTGCACAATTTGCTTGTCTCTGGATTTATGCGTTTTGCCTTTGGCTATTTATTTTCTTCAGCTATTTTCTTGATTTGGCAATTTTCTGTGCATTCAGCCATGTAATTGAGTTGGCAATTTTTGAGAAAAGGGTTTTTACTCTTTTTAGAGAGAGATAAAGAGAGAGAGAGAGGCCTCTGTATTAACTAGTTAGAGTTAGTTAAAGTTATAGCTTTTAGCTGGCGATGCATATCGCGTGAGACACAACGCAACGCAAAGTCTTTTTTATGGCTCATAACAGCCCTACTAATTAAGGCCATTGTCAAGAATGCCCCAGCAAACTTGCAACTTGCAACTTGCGACTTGCGACTGGCTATTGGCAGATTTTGCAGTTGCATGTCGCCAGGGTTCAGTCGCCCATTTAATTGTCATGTTGTGCACTGAGAATGACAGCGTTTTGGCCGCTCAAATGCGACAGTCGCACGTGAGGCGACAATTATGCGCTGGCAACATTTGTTGCTGGCAACATGTTGCTACGCATATTGTAAATGAGTTTGGGTCCAGAGCTGACGCAAAGTGGCATAATTACATGTTTCGATGACAAGAACTGCTAGCCGAGGCACAGGAATGCTGCACGAATGACCAAAAAAATAAACAACAACAACAAACTGTGCAGGCAATTGCATTTTTGGTTACATTTCGCTCACGTTTCGGCTGCAATTAAAAACGAAACAGCCAGGAGAAGCCGCGTTTAGCCAACTATGAAGATTTAGATAAGCGCCTCATTTTGCTAGCCCAGTGCGCACTTGGCCCGTCCCTGGTCAGTTTTCAGTTTTGAGTTCGGTTTTGTACACGTTTTCCATTTCATTTCGTGTGCCCCTTCGGTCTACCATTTTGGGCCAAATTGTCGCGCAGACCTTGAGTGTCCTACACTTGCATTTAAATTACAGCAGACACGTTTTTTCTACGAGGGTGTAAAATGCATGGCCTACAAAATGTATTTGTCATAATGTAATTTTAAATGTTCGTTTCGTTTGCATTTGCTAATGACTTTTTAGCTCGTCGTATTACACTTACTGCAGCTGAAGGAATGGAGGTGCTTAGGTGCGGAGGTAGGGGGAGGAGAGTGGGTACAAATTGTATGCCACCCAATCAAATACAAATCGGCACCCACCAGCACAGAGACCACGCAAACGCCGTTGATCCACAGTGGGCCAGTCGTGGTCGTTGGCAATCATCGCCGGCTGTAATGATTGCAAACACAATCTGGCCATGTTGATCTCTGGTTAGGCTTGGAAGAGTGGTGCGGCGGTTGGTCGGGGCATAGACGTTGGCGCGCACGCCGCAAAAGTTTTCCGCAGAATTTCCCTCAGTTTTCTATTGCCCGCCGCTGTGGTCATGACTTCTGGCGACTGCATAGAATTTCAACAATAATCGCAGCGAGCGGCTAACAAACCAGCAAACAAGGCGAAAACAACACACAGACAACGGCAACAAACAGCAGCAGCAGCCGCAGCAACAACAACAACAAAGCAGCTGGTATCATCATAATCATAATGCGCATAAGCCGCACGGCAAGGCTAAGAGCCAGAGGGCCGGGCTAAGGGGGCGTGACGGAGGTAGGGAGCGGGCGGCATCGGGAATTCATTCCAACGAATTCGCAATTCTGCGAAATCAAATTGCACAAATATTTCTCTTATGCAATGCAACAAGAGAGAGGGGCGCAGTGTGTATGTGTGTGTGTGTGTGTGTGTGTGTCGATCCCCCTGAGTTGCCATTGCCAGTCAGTTGGGTCCCAACTAAGTAACTTAGCGAAGCTACACACAACAACAGAGCGCAGTCGCACAGACCAGTCGAGGTTGCCCCGCTGCCATTGTGGTGGCCATTGTTAGACATAGACACACAGACACCACAGATGGTCGCCCAAAGCTGGCTCCAGGTTTACACGATGCCAGCAATTGGGCATAAAGAAAGTTTGAGTAACTAAACAAAAAAAACAAATAATATTTAAAATTTTATTATTATTATATGTAAGTAAGTCTTATGCAGCATTATGTTTTACACTAATAAATGTTATAAATTTATTTAAAAATAAAAATAATTTAAAATATTGAGATCGCCCCCGGGTGGACTCGAACCACCAACCTTTCGGTTAACAGCCGAACGCGCTAACCAATTGCGCCACGGAGGCAGTTGACGAGCAGCTGGCTAAATATGAAATATTAATACAAAATTATACATGAAATCAAATAATAATAATAGCAAAAGTAATTTTGTGATATTAAATAAATATTTATTTTCCTTATCAATATCTTATCATATAGAAAAATAGAAACCGAAGCATTATAAATTTTTAATCTTATCTGTATAAAATAAATTTAATAACATATTTAAGCAATAATAATATTTTATTTTAAATTCTTATCAACTTAGTTTAAACAGAAAAGGTCAGATAAGAAAAATTATATATATAAATAATGATTAATTGTGGTGTCACATACATATGTACATATATTCATTTACCAACTGAAATTAGTAAGTATATATCATATAAATATAAAAACTATCTAAAAATAAAAATTTAACTATTTACAACTGTTTAAACTTATTTTTTAAATTTTAAAATTACCAAAAAGAACCTCGATCCTGCCAGGAGTCGAACCTGGAATCTTCTGATCCGTAGTCAGACGCGTTATCCATTGCGCCACAGGACCACGCGATAGACGCTTTTGTTATTTCTGCTCATTTATTTGTACAAGCAATTTAATGAATCTATAAATAGATTAAAATGCTTATTTATTCATGATAATTTTGTTGTTGTTGCTGTGTTAACGAGCTTATTTGCATAGTATTTCATTTCTTATTGAGTTGAGAGAATTTTGAATAGAGAGCAAATTCCGGTTTTTGATGTAATACTCTTTGTTTTATTTACAATATTGTTTAGAGCTAGCTGTTCTCAGTTTTACGTTGTGCAAAGTGTTCTCAGTGCTTAGAAGCTGTTCTTGCTGTTGCTTGCTGTTCTCAGTTATGTGTTACATTTGCTTAAGCTAACTGTTCTCAGTGTATGGTTGTGTTTAGAAAAACTGTTCTTAGTTTTACTGTTTACTTTAAATTTTCTCAGTTTTCAGTTGCTGTTGCTTACTGTTCTCAGTTATGTGTTACGTTTGCTCAAGCTAACTGTTCTCAGTGTATGGTATTGCTTAGACAAACTGTTCTCAGTTTTACTGTTTAATTTAAATGTTCTCAGTTTACAGTGTGCCTGAGCTAACTGTTCTCAGAATTAGTTTTTATGTAAGATATTCAATTGTTAATGAACTAATGTTAAATATTATCTATTTTTAAGCAGTATTTAGACTTAATTATAATTATTATTAACTATTCACAATTTCCATTAATTCTGAGAACAGTCATAAGATATTATTTCATCGATCTGTTAATGTTGGCACTTCGTGTAAACTTTTGTAGCGTCTTGCAGTCTCCTGTGAACGTGATAAGCTCGAAATCAACCGCATCGTCATCATCTGCGTCGTGGTGGCGGTGGCGGTGGCGGTGGCGACCGCCACTACGCTGGCAGAGAGTCCAATCGCTGTCGTTGTTGGAGCTGTGGAATTACAGCCACTCTAATCTCTCGACAATTGTGGGCGCACACAGCGCGCAGGCGCAGCGAAATCATGCGAAGAGGAAATGAAATCGCGCAACTGCAACTGCAACTAGCTGCACGGCGGGCGGCGGGCGTCGGGCGGCAGCGGGTGGACAACCGGAGAGAAGACCCCAAGCAGTCTGCTGCGCTGCGATGCTTTCTGTAAGTCGGTTCTTTTTTTGGCTGGCCATGTAGAGTCCGGGTCCTGATCGTGTCTGGCTTCTAACTTTGGGAGAATTCCTTTAAATGGTTTTCTTACTTTTTGTTGCTGTTGTTTTTGGTATCATTTATGTGTGCGGCTGCTGCGACTGCAGCTCAAATGAATCATCCCAGCCGAGCTCCTCCCTGCTGTGGCGTCGAGTGCCGACTGCTGCGACAGCGAGACCTGCACAAGATGTGTGAATTTTTGTTTTTGTCTTAGTGTTTTACTCTTTTTTTTTTGTTTTTTTTTTGTTTGTGAGCTGCCACATCGACTCGATCTGTGGCGAAAGGAGTGAAAATTTATTGAGCTGTGGGCGCGCATTATTCATGGACTGCAGCAGTAAACGGCTGAGCCGAGAGCAGCACAACAAAAAAGTAGGCGACACCAGTCGCCGCTGTTGCTCGGGGACCTGGTCGCCGTCAGTTTGGGTTAACAGGTTAATGTTGTCCACAGGTCTGCAAAGCCTAGGCTCAGCCAAAAAGCCAAGACAGAGGGAGAACTATGTGCTATTGTTTCGCATGAGGCGCAGATCGAAGCCACTTATCGCCTGTCAAATGTAATCGATGATATTGTTGTTGCGGCTGCTGCGGCTGCTGCGGCTGCAGCTCCTAATGATGATGAAAGTTTGCTGTTATCTGCATCTAATCATCTCGCTGTTTTACACACTTGCCCAGGTGTTGCACGCTTATCACCTGGCCGGGTAATTACAACTGAAATGTTGTCGAAAACAATAATTCGTTTTGGCTTAATTTCTGAGAAAATGTTATTTATGCTTGGGCTGGGGCATTCGGCGATGTTGCTGCATGCTTGTGGCGCGTTTATCGTGTTGCATCAATAAATTTGCCCAGTCGAGCACCCAACAGCAGCAGCAGCAGCAGCAGCAGCAGCAGCATGAGCAGGAGCAGGTCTTAACATTTCATAATATTTACAATAAACATGCAACTGCTGAACGAGAAGGATTCTGGCAACAACAACAACAACAACAACAACAACCAACATTTGTTGTTGCACAGTTGCTGGCAACATTTAGCGCATCATGTTGCGTGAAATTTGACACTTTAGCCATGTTGTTGCTGTTGCTGTTAGCGATGACGACACAGTCAAACTGCCAGACACACGGGCAACATTTGAGTTTTGTCTTGTTGCTGCTGCTGTTGCTGTTGCTGCTGTGTCTGTTGCTTATTTATGTGCGTCAGGCTTTTTGCTTGTACAGGCTGCTTTGGGCGCTACCGAATTTATGTGCCTTTGTCATATTTGCTGGCGGCCTTATAACAATAATACACAAATATGGCCAATGCGTTGTCAACAGCTGCAGCAGACTCCAGTCTACAGTCTCCAGCCTCCAGTCTCTCTCTCTCTCTCTCTCTCTCTGCAGTTGCATGCCGCATGCAAACGCACACAATCAAGCGACAAATTGATCGCACTCTGAGATAGGCAAACTCCCAAGCAACATGCTGATGGTCCGCATAGGCCTACAAGGCAATGGACCAAGGACAAACCGGACAGCGGACGGCTGGAGCAGCGCGGACACAACGAAACTAATATCTGTGCAATTGGCAATGCCAATTTTCCTATTTAATATGCCACGAATTGACATCATGGTCGTTGCCATTAAGCATTTGATATGGGCTGCAGTTTAGCTCCGTGCGCTTGTCACATTACAAAAACGGGGTGGGGGAAAAAGAGGAAAATGGGGGCCTAATTTAATCAAATTAGCTGAGAAATGAAATTGTTTTTGCTTAATCGAAATCTAAAACAAATTATGATTGCAATTGCAATATGTTCAAGCGAATGCAATTTAAATAATTAATAACGTGCACACACACAATTTAATTTCATTAGGATAATTCTAATTAGAAAGAGGAGCTCCAGCCCTATCGCCTGTGTCCAATCGCCCAATTTTCGCATATGTGTGTGTGTGTTAAAGTTGAAATTTAATTGAAATTGTGGCTGTCATTGTAAAATTAATGAATAGACAAGCAGCACACACACACAGAGTCACCTACACACACACACACGCTGCTGCACATGCATAGAAAAGCAATTACATTTAACAGCTGCCTGGGCAACAGCATTGATGAGCTTTGGCTCCGATGCAGCTCGATAAAATGGCATGCACAGGCTATATATAATATATATATATATTATTTGTGCTACATTATATAATGGCTTTGCTGATAAGTACAACAACATACAACAGGCTAATTAAATTGCTTTGCAGCTCAGGCGTCGACCATATTAAAATCCATTTAAATCTAACAAATGTATCGATATTCTTTTGGACCACTGCTCACAGTCTCCTATCATAGTTAATCATCTAAAGAAGCATTTTGTTTGTTTCTCTCCCTCTCCCTCTCTCTCTCTCTCTCTCTCTCTATCTCTTTCTGTGCGTGCTGTGTGTCGCCATTGTTGGCCATACACTTCCAATCAGATAAAGCTGCAGCCCAAAACGCACGAGCGCACAAGCCATGGCCCTGGCAAGAGGATGAACAGCAGCAGGAGGAGGCGGCAGGCGGCAGGAGACGGCAACAGACAGTAGGAGGCGAAGGCCCAGTGTTATCGAAACGCTGTTGCCACTGCCACTAATTAGTTAATTCATGACCAAATAATTGTTGCCATCGCTGCTTTTGTTTCCAACAATATGCATGGCATACTATATACATTTCTAAGCATAGCTGCTCTTAACTCTATACAAGATAAGGCTACAAATTTGAATTTCTAGCTAATCCTCTTGCATATACAAATTTCTATTGAACTTTATGAAGTTGTCCTGGTGTAAGTCTTGGCATACTACTTCAAAATGAGGTCGTAGGTGTTCAAACTCTACTAGTTATATGTCATAGAAAATACTTTTGGAAAATCTGTTTACACTAAGTAAATCTTACATATTAGGCTGAAAAAAATTTTGGAAAAAACATGAAAACGTTCCTTGGACTGCCGAAAAAAGTAAAATTATATTTGTTTTAATATAATACATGTTTAAAGCAACTAAGTCAAGGCACGATTTGGACAGCCTGTAACAAATTCTAAAAAGTTAACTTATAACATAACCGAAAGGTTGGGGATATTGTTACCTTGGCCGACTATGGGTGCTTCTTGATATAAGACTTCGTTCTCAGCTATATTGATTTGTATTAAAAGTATTAATTTGCTTTTGTTAATGCTAGATTGAGATAGCCTTTAAGTATAAAAATTAATATTAATTATAAATTATAAATTAATTAAAAATGAACTTAATCGTTTGGGATCTACTTAATATAAGACTTCGTTCGCAGCTGAAGAGATTTTTGTCACGTATCAGAACTATTATAGTGTTTATAATAGTGCTGATGATATTTCTGTTTTGTATCAGAACTATTATAATACTTGTACTTGCTTTAAATATAAAAAAAAATTTTATTTTTGGAAATCTGTTTTTAATAAATTATTTTCTTATTTTATAAAAGTTAAAAGTTAAGTTAATTTAAACAGCTACAGCATGGCGATATTCTTACCTTGTCCGCCTATGGGTACCCCTTGATATAATACTTCGTTCGGAGCTGATAATACTTATACTTTCTTAAAATATTTTGAAAACAAATTGTTTTTCTAGTAATCTGTTTCTAATCAATTTTTTTTATGTGATGTGTTATATATTTCTTATATATACTGTTGTATCCGCCTTAAATACATTTTTCTTAAGGCATGTATTACAGCTGTAATACATAAAATTATATAGTGATATAGTCTTAAATAAATAATATAAAAGTTATTTTAATCACCAACAGCATGGCGATAGAACCGTTCCAGATCGGGTTCCGATTGCCATAATATTTCGTTCGGAGCTGATGAGATTTTTGTCACATGTCTAAATTTTGATTTTATAATTTTTCGAGTAAACTATTTCTTCTACATTTTTAGAGCTAGAACATTCAAATTTGGAAAGTAATATACTTAAATCTGATAGATCAAAAATGTATATATAAAAGTCGGTATAGTGCATAACATAAAGAGACCTAACTTAAAACATATATTTGTATCAAACACCCCCAGAAAAAAAGATATTGCTTATATATCTGCGCCCATTAGGGGCGTGGCTAATCGGAAAAAACTGTATTTTTTACAATTTTACACCTAGAGCCCCATAAAATTAACAAAAATGTTGTTTGACCGTTTCGACGAAATTATGAAAATTATCTTTGGGACGTGAAAATTCGGCTAAAAATATATCTTCCAAAGTTTTATAGTTACAGCTTCAAAATTTGATATATAGGTTACTGTTACCTTGCTTAATAGATTAAGCAAAATTTAAATATATCCATTTGTTAGGGCCGTGGCAAATAAGAGAAAACTATATGTATATCCTTTATAATTGCAAGGGTATCACCAAACTTCGGCATGGCAGAAGTTAGTCCATCTCCTTAGTTTTTTTTTATTGCCTGCTATATATATTTGTTATATGTGTACTGTTATATCTGCTTAAAACATTTTGAAAAAAATTTGATTTTTCTAAAAATTAGTATTTAACTAAATTTTGTTATTCGACTGCTAATTCGAAATGGCAAGGGGATCACATTTTTTACGAATTACACAGGAATTCAATTTATCAAACAGGAATTCAAACGAATTTTATTCAAGGGCACAGCATTTTTTACGAATTATTGAAGTTTTCGATTTAGCAAGGGGGCGAATTATCGGGATTCGACTCTATATAAATTGATATAGTAGTTTAATACGACTGGGATTTGGGATTTGGCTATTGAAGATTTCTCCTTTATTTAGAGACCTCTCTCCTAATGCTCCTAATATTTGTATAATGTTTATAAATTCGAAGATTTCTCTTTCATGAATTCTTGTTTATTAAAGAAACTTAAACCAATTGTTGTTTCGCCTCAATTTCTTCTATATATCATAACTTTTATCATCATAAATGATTATAAAATATTATTAATATAGTTGTGAGAAAGAGGCGTAGTTAATATAGTTTATTGATTAGCATAAATCGCCCAATTGTTTGGCTGTATAACAAATTTTGGTTTAGTCCCATGCCAAGCAGAACCAATCGAACTAATCGAAAGGCTACTACACTTTACCCCACCCCTTGTCCCATTGACAATCAGATGTTTGATAATGCTGCCTGAACGTTTTGACCAGGTCCAAACACTAATTAGCTAATGCATGCCCAAATATTTGTGACTGCTGCCATGGTTCACAGGGCCATTGATTTATGCTCATATTTGTGTGTGTGTGGATTTTGGGCGGGTTTATGGTTAGCTGCGTGTGGCAGGAGCCTTTCCCATGCATATGTAATACATATAGGCCTTATCGCAGATGCTGATTAACTGATTTATATGGAAAGTCATTTGTAATGCATTGATCACTGCGCGTTCGCGTTCGAGTCCATGGACTGATAGACAGCGGTTAGGCTAATGTCATACTTTTCGTGAGTATGTCAAGTTAATTGCGCCGCATATATATTTTTGCCCGAATCACAATGTAATTATATAACAATTATGGGCGTGGTCAGGCAGAAACTTTGTCGCATGTTGTGTGGTTGCAATTAGCCCAATGAGAGGCCGCTGGAAAGTTGGGGGAATTTTTATACACCTACACGGAATTGTCGTGATGCTGTGGCAACCTCTGTTCAGATCGATCTATATGGCGGCTATATACACTTTTGTGCTTGGCTGCATTTAACGTGCACTTAATTATTGCCTCAATTACACTGGGCCAACAGCAGATGCATTTGCCATGATATCCATACAAGGTATTTGTTATATTGTATTATTATTCTATTAAATGGATGCTTGATGAGCCTTGCGTGCGCCAGCTATGGCAAAATGTGGCACAAGGTGCAACGGAAGCGGATGCCCGTTGACAATTAAATGGCATTAGCCAATGCGCATTGATACGTGGCTGCAGCGAATCAGCAAATTTGCCTAGCTGGATGCCGCTTTTATGGCCGCCAGACACGCGCTGGCCATTAATTAGCGCCATGCCCATAAAACGGGGAGGCAGTCTACTTTTTAACTACTCATAAAGCTGGCCTTAAGGTACTGCGGCTCGTAAAACAAAAGACTTAGGCAACGAACTTTGGCGGATTTCGCTTGTATGTTGCTTTTAGCTGTTGCTGCTTGTGCTGCTGCTGCTGCTGGCGTTGTCGTCTCAATAAATTAACATGCCATTTCACGCCTCAATACAAGCTCATAACTCATGCGTCCGCATAACAAATGCCCAAACTGCGGCGAGTCGAGGAACGTTCTCGGGCGCACGTTTTGTATTGAAGACGCATCGAAATTTAAAGAGCAATTCATAAGCATAAATGGGCATTAGATATTCATTGTTGCCGCACAATTTCGATTTCGATTTCTGTCCAATCATCTGGCCGCAATTAATCAATCTCTCTCGGCCCGTCAAATACCGTTCTAACACAATTTGAGAGAAGCACTCGCTTTTATTTTGTTTTTTTTTTTCATAAATTATTTTATTTACTTTTTTCTTGTTTGTATTTTGTTGTTTTTTTTTGTATTTTTTTTTTGTATATTTTCTGGTGATTGCCTTTAAATTTAAATAAACGTATGTTTTGTTTTTTATATATTCAACTATCAATATGGCCAATTACAATACATTTATCGCGTATGCTTACAACGTACATATACATACATATCCGTAGCTCTAGAAGTAGGTATCCATATACATATTACATAGATTTGTTTTTGTTTTTCCATTTTACGCACATAAATTAAGTTAGACTCTAAATTTGTTTTATATGTACACAGAACTTAAGCGGTTATTTTTGAAGTTGTATAAATATTATTTACTGTTATTTTTTTTTGCTAAAATTATACAAAAGTTGCTAACAAATGTGTTTGTTTTTTTGTCTTTTTGTATTTTTTACAAATTGCCTTTAACATTGAATTGATTTAAAAGTGTTTTTTATGTTTATTAATAAGACTTAGCCATAAATATCGAACATCTATATCTCTATATATATATCTGTATATATGTACATATAGTATGCGTGCATATATGTGTATATGTTTTACATACACTGTCCTACAAGTTGACTTACTTTTGTTTTATGCTGCTTCCTCTGCTTCTTCTTCTTCTTTGTCTGGCTATTTAGATTAAGTAATTAATTAATTTTTGTTTAAATTTATGTTTTTTTGCATTAATTTTTTTGTTTTTGTTTATCACGTCTGTTTGTTTAATATCTAATAATTTAACTAGTTTACAGTTTAAAGTATTTTGCAATTTACAATTGCATTGCGTAATAGGACAAACATTTTGCAGTTGCTTTATACAAAACATTATAGTTTTTTTATCTTAATAATTTTTTTTTTTTTTTTTTGATTTTTATTATTTTTGTTTTTTGGACGTGCATTTTATAAGGTAATTTTAATGCTTAGTTATCGTTAGTTTCTGTGTGCTTGTTGTTGTTGTTGCTCTCTGTTTCATACATATATACACATATTAATATTTATGAAATTTCGTTTTTAGTCGGGCTTTTGCTGTTGCTTTAATTTAATTTATATTTTTTATATCATTTGTTTTTAATATATTTCTTTTTTGCTGATTTTATGGCAGTTCATAAAGCACAATTAAATACGCCGAATTTGCGTCAAGAAATTAAATTAATTAAGCGAAAAATAAAACAATGAATTCATACACTCACACACACACACAATCACACTCGTACACACTCACACGAGAGCAATAAAAATAATATGTGCGGCCCTTTAATTAATTTTAATGGGCTTCTGCTTTAACTGCTGGCCGACGACGAAAACTTAAATAATTAAAAATTGCACGCAATGTTTACAATTAGGAATTGCCAGCACTTGACCACCATCCGCTCGCCTCGCTCGTGGGGGCCTCAAGATGAGCCAGCCGCCTGCTGCTGCTGCTGCTGCTGTTGGAGGAGGAGGTCCTGGCTGCTGCTGTGAGAGTCCTCAGTTTGGCATTGTGTTTGGAAATCGAAGTCTGTTATATGAATCGGCTCTAGCTGAACAGGTTGCTGTTCAAATTGTTCCCGCTCCATCACGTGTAGTCAGTACGCCAAGTGCCCTGCGGAACGAAAGCAAATAGCAGGGAAATCCCAAATAGAAACATTAGCAAACATTGCTTTCTCTCTCTCTCTGTCTCTTATACAAAGAA
This sequence comes from Drosophila gaucha, assembly GCA_035045545.1. Taxonomy (NCBI): domain Eukaryota; kingdom Metazoa; phylum Arthropoda; class Insecta; order Diptera; family Drosophilidae; genus Drosophila; species Drosophila gaucha. The sequence goes on along the minus strand of JAWNOY010000025.1, from coordinate 2,514,385 downwards.
ATCTACTCTCTCTCTCTTATACTCACCATTGAGCTGAGACCCAAGTGATAGGGCTGGGAGTGGGGCACGACGCCGCCGCCTAACGAACCGGCCGTGGAGAAGCCACCTTGCAGTCCACCGGAGGCGCCCAATGCGCCCATGCCGCCGGTATACCAGCTGCCGTGCATATGCGCATGTGCCGGATGCAGTCCGCTGGAAAGGTGTCCGTGTTGCGCTGGAATGGTCAAATGACGAGAAATAGTTGTGGTTAGCTCTAGTCGAGAATAGAGTTTGCTGCGATGCTTACCCATTGAGGCCGAGAAGCCGCCGCCAAAGCCCTTGGACGGATCAAGCGGCTTGAAGTCGCCCATGCCCAGATGTCCGCCAATTGGCAGGCAGCCGCCGCCCAAGCCTTTCTTCTTCTTCGACTTGGAGCTGAGCTTGCGATTACGCGTCTGTATGCCCTCCTTCTTCATGGTAAGTGGACGATTGACCTGCAAGATGATGAAGAAGAAGAAGACGCTGCTGTTGTAGTGGGTGTTGCAACTAGGGGGAAAAATCAATAAAGTGTGTCTGCTGCGGCTGTTAAAGTTGCTGCTGGTGCTGCTGCTGCTGCTGCTGCTGCTGCCCGGCGGCAACAGAAATGGGTCAAATTTATGCAAATTCATGGCGCGGCCCTTTTTGGCCGGAAATGCCGCTAACTGCACACGCTGTCTGTTGCAACGCACTGTGCAACAGCGCTGTGTGGCAGCAGTCGGGAACCGGGAAGTGAAAATGAAGTATTACAAGCATTTCTACACGATCAGATAAGCGACATTTGCGAATGCGATTAGTTGGCGCTGATAGCAAACGGACGGAGACAGGGGACGACCAAGCTACTTTTTCCCTCTCTCTCTCTCTGTGTTTTTTTTGTGAGTCGCTTAGCCATTGTTGAGGCTGCCCCGGCTGCCGCTTCATATGCAATTTCTTATCACTTGCGAACATCTAAGCGGCGGCAACAACAACAATTGCGCTACAATTACAATATTGAGTTACCCATTCGTCGACGACAAAGAAAAGTTACATTATATATATATAGTTATGGTATATAGCAGCTCGCTGGCTACCTGGGCGTGAATTACGACATTGTTTGTGGCCCCTTTTTTTGTGTTTTTGTGTGTTGTGCCCAGAAATTGTTAAATTGCCGAACGATTGTTTGAGCCTCTTGACGAGATTTTCGAGGGTTGATTGTGTAATGCAGCGCAAACAAGAGCAAACGTATCACTTACAGTGGCTCCTCGCTGAGAGGGAGGCAGGAGGCAGGGATGCTGCCTGAATTGGACGATCGGCAACGGTAATTGATAGTCTCTGGTCTGTGCCGCTCCCTAACGTTTAGCACAAATTGTGGCAATTAGCAGCTCAACAGCAGCAGCAGCTGCTCAAAAGCTTTAATTGATGTGCAGCAGCAGCCTTTAAACAAAGCATAAAGTTGTTAATGTGCTGATGATCGCACAGGCTTAGCTCATTAAGGAATTCATAAGAAAACTCTCTCAGATTTTTATGCATAAAATCTTAATCGAGCGTGCTAGCGGCTCGGGCCGGGTGCATGCAACACGCGTCGCTGCAGCTGACTTGCAAAACTGACAGCGAAGTGGGTGGGCCTCGAGCTAAAAAGGGGGCACACAGCTCGCTGCCTGTTGTTAATAAATTGGCTGAGACGGCGCCACTCAGCGCAGCCTTATGCAATCCACATATATCACTCTAACGCCGCAGGACACGCAGCAGGAGCTATGCTATAGATAAACTGTTCACAGGATGTGCGTTTCGTGATTTGCTCTTAATTAGCTGTTTTCCAGCGAACTGCGTGAAGACACGCGTAACGACTAAGGCCCCGACTCCTGCCTAAATAGAGTGAAGTGCAGTCGTCGGCATTTCCATAAAATGTGCCAATCACATGGCTAGATCGCTCAGCCAAGAGGCCCACACAGGCGGACGACGACATCGACGACGATGGCGGCCAAATGACAAACGAATTGAATTGAAATGAACTGCTACAGCTAGGCAACAACAACAACAACAACAACAACAACAACAAGCAGCAAAGCAGTGAACACTGAGCAATGCAAAAAGCGCGCTGATTGGCATCTTATCAAGATGGGACACTGTCCAATTGAAAGAAAATTTTTGCAAAATAAATTTCGCCGCTATGAATGCGCACAGGCTCATATATGTGTGTGTCAGCTAATGGCCTACACACACACACACACACATGTGCTAGCCACCCAAAGCGACAGCATTTATATATTTCTTTTTTTGGCGCATTGCTCATACGCCGCGTTGCAAGCAGCCGCCGCTTGTAAGTTTACAAATCAGATTAGATATATGGAACACACACACACACACATACAATGTATATATGGCTTTGATATACATTTTTATATACATATATGTACATATGCCCCACTCTGACTTCGCCTTTGGCCAGGCTCAATTAAAACATTTTGCCGCCGCCGCCGATTGCCATCGAAATCGAACTGCAGCTCCCGCAATCGCAGCTGTCACACACACAAACACACGCGCACACACACGCACAAATAGCAAAAGCCCAAGCCTAATTAGTTTGTGGTTGCACAGGTGTCCCATCATTTTCTTCGCACCACTGACATGTAAATGTGCTAAAAAAAAAGTTCAGCTGTTTTTTACTTGAAAAAACTTTGGCCACATTCAACAAAAGTCATTAAAAGCTAACTGCAGGGCATTTAAAAATTGAGGAAAAGAAGTTTTGAAAGAAGGACAGCTTTCTGAGGCAAAGCGTACTCTAAGGTATTTTGTGTGACTAGGGAATACCCTGTTAATAGCGATTTTGTCTTAGTTTTATAAATATTATATATCTGGATGACGATCAAAAAACTTTTTAAGAAAATTTTAAGCATTTTAGAAATTTTTTATAATTTTAATTGTTTTAGAGACTTGTTCTCAATTTTATAAATATTTAAAGAAGTCATCAGCAGAGCGTGTTGTTATGTATTTAGTGTCACTTAGGAATACCCTGTATACGCTGTCGATAGAAATTAGAGATGCGCTTCATCGGGATTTTCGGGACCTGAAATAATTCCAAAACGATTTTCGGTTTTGGGCGGGTTGGGAAAGACTCTAAAATAGTCCGCGACGGCCGAATAAGTGCTTGGTCACGAGATCATGATAAGAGATTCTAGAGCTATGCTCTGAGAAGGCAGCACTCCAGAGATACCCGTTCGGGAAATCTCGATCCCGACATCCAACTCTTCTCATAATCATATTTGATTCGCCCGTCCCGGATTATTTTAAAATCTTTCAAGTTCGAGTCCCGAAAATCCCGAACTCGACACCCATCAGTTATTAATATATTATATAATATATTAGCGAAGGAATTCTAACATTTACCTAATATTTTAAGAATTTATCTATAAATAGTGAAAAGAGCCCAAAAATGATTGTGATTTAATCTAGTAAAAATAAATAGCTGATAGGATAAAATTTACTATATAGAACACTACATAAGAACTCTTCATGCATTCTATATGCAAATACAAATTGCAGTCTCTTGCTTAACTAAGCAAAGCTAATTCTAAGTTCTTAGAGAAAACTAAAATTTGATTTCTTTAAGGATAAAAATTTTTCTTATATACTTCTTAATACTTCTTCTAGCTTGAGCTACAACACAATATAAGGCATAACAGATGCTATATACACTATATTAAATATCTCTAAGATTTCATCTCATATAGTTACTCTAAAGGCTTTCATCTTCACCTTTATTTTCCCCTTTATCTTGCTATCATCTACCACAAGTTTTCTTCTTACAGGGTATACAAATCTCATGGACTAAACGCTAACGTTTATATGCTGGTACATTGGCTAATGAATATTTAATAAGCCAGAAGTTGGTCAGAACAACCCTCGAAAGTGTTTTGGGGGAGAGGAAAGAGCAGGGGCGCGAAAATATTATTAAATCTAGTTTCCACATGGCTCGACAGCCTTTATATCATTGGCTGCATTTCCGCAGGGGATCGAAGGGGACAAAGGGGACGAGGCCCCCCTCAGCACTCGGACTCAGTGAGCCGTAGTCTATTACATAAATTACGCCAATTTCTGGGCGCTCGGCGTCGCCGGTTGCCGTCGCACGCGTTGGCCATAATAAAATCAAAGCTTATCGCATTTTCACAGCCAAACACCAGACGCTTATCTTGCAACAACAACAACAAACACGAGCAACAACCACGACGGGCATCTTTAAATAATCATCAACAATTCATCATTTGGGGTGGCTGCTGCTGCCGTTGCCGTTGCAACCTGCCACCCCCTCAGTGGGCGTTCAGATACACTTCATTTTTGTCACTTTTAAGCTGTGTGTGTGTGTGCGTGTGAGTGTGTGTGTGGGTGTATTTCCCGTGCGTCGCTCGAGTGGCCCGCACCGTTGTTAAATGTTGCGTTAAATCGCTTAAGCGCTTAACGAGGGTTAAAAGCGAACACAAATCGATAACTTAAATGGATATGGATACATATATATATATATATAGCTATTTGACTTTTTACTTACATTGTGCAGCTTGTAGTACAATCCGCAGGCGTTGCAGACCGGCTCGCCGCTGGCGTTGCGCCGCCAAAGGGTTGTGGTTGTGGTCTTGCAATTGGCGCAGGATGTGCCCGCCCGCTTGGCCGCGCTCTGCAGCGACTGCAGCGTCTATAAAGAGCAAAAAGAAGAAGAAAACACAAAATTATATTCGATTAGTTTGATTGTCTGGCTTTCTGCTTACTCGCTTCGCTGCAGAATTGATTATGCTAATGTCACACGCCCACAAATATGTTGCTTGCGCTAATTGAACGGTACCAAAAACTAACGCAGACACACACACATACGCTCACGTACACACACAGAGACAGAGACAGTGGTATGTGCTTTGGCAAACAAAGTTGCTCGACACACCAGGCAACAACATTTTTTAAATGGCATGCGGACTCCGAGTTGGGGCCTTTAACAGCAGCATCAATTCATTAAAATGACAATTTTTACAAAACTGCCCAAAAACAACAACAACAACAACAACAACAGTAACAACAACAACTGGAGAGCATGTCTGCGCCACGCTTAAATTTCCACGAATTGGCTACAAGAAGCGTAGCCCCAAACTGAAGACCCAAAACATTTTGTGGCCTGGACCGAAGCAACAGAACCCGAGCCAAAGACAGACCCAGAGCCAGGCCCCAAAGATCTTGAGGCATGTTTGTGGCTCGCATCTGAGCTCCTCTTGCAGCTGAAGTTTCAGCTTATGTTCATGTTGCTGCTACAACAGCAACAACAGCAACAGCAACAGCAACAAGAACAAGGCAAACACATTGCAACGAGGCCCTAAACTGGCGTTGATCATGTTTGACTTTGATTTTTAATTGTTGCCTCCTGCCTCTTGCCGCTGCGGCTCACCTGTTCGGCTCAGTGCAGTTGTGTTCTGGTTTTTCCTTGCCTTGGCTGCCACGCTGCCACGCTGCCATTAACATAAATCAGAGGTCATGCCACAGAGACAGAGGCCTGCGTCTGCATACTTTTTGGTGGCACTGTTGCTCGTGTGTTAACGAGCTTGTAACAATTTCACATACAGACAGCTGCGATTGCGGCCCCAAAAATCGAAAATCGAAAATGTGCGAGAATTCAAAATTCATTTGCAACGCCTACAAATCGTGGCACCTACCAACTGCTGGTAATTATGTGGCAGCCACAACGAGGACATGCTTGGTCCAGCAATCGCCTAAGCGATATATATATATATATATATATGTATATATAAATTAAGTTGTTAACATGACAGTGCAACAAAATGCACTAAGCAGGCGAATGCCACAAAATGTGGCAAGTCTCGAACTGGTCGCAGTTGTAGGTGCTAAATTGCAGCTTGTTTAAGCAGGCGCTGCTTAACTAAGAGTGCCTCCAAATGTGGCACATAAATCAATGTCAGACAGAGAGTGAGCGAGAGAGCGAGAGAGGGAGAGAGGAGTAGGTGTGGGGCAGCATCGCATTGACAAACTGTCAAACATTGTCAAAGGGGCGCATTTTAATTGAAATGCAAAAAGCGCAAGCGCCAACACTCGAACAACAACAACAACAACACTCAAACAACAACAAACAACAGCTCGCATACAAGATGGCGCTTGCGATAAATAATACTACACAAAAGCAAAAGACAATAAAGCAAATTCTCATATAGTATATATATATACATATATATACTTATACAATCACATATATATGTCTGTCTGTGTGTGTGTCTTGAGCTCATAAATTTAAATTTCTCAATGCGCTTAAGCATGACAAAATGCCCTTGTCACACACTAATAGAGGGTATTACAATTTTATTACAAAATATGATATTTATGCAAGTAAATATATGATTTATACGAATATTATATTGAAAATCTATTATATAAATATACTATATGAATTGAGAGCATCTTTTTGCCAGTTGCATGAAATTTATAAAAATTTTCATGAGTTTTAATTAGTATAGCAATTAGGAAGCTATCTCGTTTTATTTTTTAGCTATGATCCTTATATCGTAAAGTGATGTGATATATGGTTTCGTTCCTGTTTCAAGCAGGCTAGCAAAAAAATGTGACTATCCCTTAGTATAGCAAGCTACGATCTTTATTATCAGCCATCCCTTTATATCGTAAGCTATGATCTTCTTTACTATCTGTCGTTTTATATCGTAAGCTACAGTCTTCAGTACCAGATATTCCTTTATATCGTGATCTTTAGTATCCCATCTATCCATTTGTATGGTTAGCTACGATATTCAGTATCAGCTATTCCTTAGTATCGTAAGCTACTATCTTCTTTATTATCTATCGCTTTATATCATAAACTACAATCTTCAGTATCGTATATACGTTTATATCGCAAGTTGCGATCTTTAATATCGTCTATCCTTTAGTATCGTAAGCTGCGTTTTCCATTATTACCTTTCTCTTTATATCGTAAGCTATGTACTTTATTATCAGCTATCCTGTAGTATCGTAAGATATGATATTTAGTATTTGCTTTCTCTTTGTATCGTAAGCTACGATCTTCTGTATTATCTATTGCTTTATATCGTTAGCTACTATGTTTAGTATCATATATTCCCTAATTTCACAAGTTACGATCTTTATTATCAGCTATATCAGAAAACTGTTTGAAGTGCTTTTTATATGTTATGAAATCTCCAAACTTAAGATCTGCATTATTATCATATAACTTTATATATAATTGACAGTTCGGTGGTTACATTTTAATATAAGGAAGTATTATTTCAGCTATCAATTCTTGAGATTATCAAAGAATTTTCAGTATAGAAATTAAATATCAGATTTTTATCTAGGCAAACCTTATATATTACTTGAAAGTATGTAAGTTTTCTTTAAAAAAATAAATATATTTTATCTAAGAAGCTTAACTGTTCGTCTAGTAAAGTTACTTATAAAACTAAAAACAATTTTCACATCAATCACAAATTTTTATCAGCTGAACAATTACTCTAAAATTCTGTGCGATAATCAATTTATTCTCTATCTATCACTTGTGCGCAAGAGTATTTAATATTCGTCATGTCAAACATAGATTTAACTTTTATTTTTGGTTTTTTTTTTTCATTATTGTTGGCACCTTGCGTTGATTTATTACAATTGCAGCGGCCCACAAAATGTCCGCAGTCCACAAAATGGCGATTGCCTGAATTTAATTTTGAGCTTTGAATTTTAATGTTAAATTTTTGAATTGTTTATTAAAACAAAAACAGAAAAAAAACTGAAATGTGTATGCAAATTGTGTTTTCATTTTCACAAAGCGGGGCGCATTTAAATATTTAATTGAAATTGTGAAAACAAACGCAATAACAAAATGTGCCACGAAAATTGTGTAAAGCAAATGAAAAGCGACCGAAAATAAGTAAATGCTTTTGTATATAAGCGGGAGGGGCGGGAGCGTGGGCGGGGAGGAGGGTTGGAGGGCCGAGAGGTGCTGGGTCAGACAGCCGAGCTACAGTTCTATTTATTGCGCAGCTTTTGTGCGCTGGGGATGGCAATGCCCTTTGCCATCTAAGATATCGCACCGAAGACGCAGGCCAAGGAGGAGGGGGGTGCAGAAACAGCAAGAGAACGAGAGAGAGAGAGAGAGATGGAGAGAGAGAGAGATACCCACAGCCGGTTGCCCAGAAAATGTTACGTTTATCTCAGTGTAACATCTTTTACTTGGGGGCACACAGGCAGCCTCTGTATAAGTATGTGCAGCTGTATCTCTAGATGTATCTGTAGCTGTGTGTGTGTGTGTGTGTGTGTGTTATGTATCTGCAGCTGTGTATGTTTGTGTGTATTACCCCACTGCCCACACAGCGCAGACATTTTATCAGCTCATTTTTTTCTTCTTTCTCTGCTTTATCTAACAAAACATTCATTAAATTGTTCGCAGCCAGCGCAAAAAGTCGTTTGCAGTTGCTGTCTGCCAACCCTCAGCGCAGAATTGCCCTTTGGGGGTTGTTTTGGAGCAGCCCCCACAACACGCACACACACACACACACACAAACACAAAGAGAAGATGGCAAAAGATAGCGCCCAGATCTCAGGCAACAGCGCAACGAAAATTTCTATATCTGATGCTGGCTTTGACTTGGGTAACTGTCAGTTGGTGGTTTGGGTGGTTTTGGGTGGCTTGGGTGGCTTGGGAGGTTTTGGGTGGCTGCCAGCGCAACGAAATGAAATGAAAGGCCGAAGCGAGGCAAGCGCCAAACAAAATGTCCGGGCCATAACAGTTACATTTAGACGAGAGTGCGACTGCTATATATAAAATATGTATATATAAAAAGATATATATATATATATACTTTTGTGTTGTGCGACTGTGAAATTTAATTTAAAAATTCAAATTTGGTTTTTTGGGACTGCATAAAATGGACTAGGCTCGAGTTGTCTCTCTTTTTTAGTCCTTTTTTTTTGTTGCTTTTTTTGGCATTTCTTTTATATCCTGGGCTCATTTCCTCTTTTTGGCCAAAAACGTTGGATTCGTTGTTGCGCACAGCCACATGCTGTTGTTCAGCTGGGGGGCGTGGCAAAGGCAGGCTGTTGCTCTGGCATTTGTTGTTGTAATTGCTAGAAGGGTTGCCAGAGCTCGTTTGATTGGTCTTGTTTTTGTTGTTGTTGTTGTTTTTTTGTGTTTGTTTCTTGAAGCACATTTGCCTAATTAATACATCAGCGCGACTCATTTGCAGGCACGCACGAAGAAAGCGAAAACTATTGCTAAAAATCACACCTGCTGCTTTGGCTAGAAAATCAATAAAATGTTTTTTTTGCCTTCTTCTTTACGTTTTTTTTACGGAACAGGTATAAAAGCAACAACAACTGCTACGACAAGCTATTAATGTCGCTCATTAATGCTGCTCAATGAATTTTACGAGCCTTTTGGAGCTGTTGTCGCAGACAGCGCCCAAAAGGTTTTCGGTCTTGTGCATTTTAAACAGCAACAACAACAACAACAACAACGACAACAACAGGCACAGTGACAGCAACATGGTCAAGTCTAGGACCGCGATTTGTGAAGGCATGAAAATCGTCATTAATATTTGTCACTGGACATTGCAACTGCATATATAAATTATATAGAGCCTGGCCCCCTTTTAGCTGCCTTTCTTGGCCAGCTGCTGCTGCTGTTACCAAAATGAATGTGCTCTAAACACGCGTCCAGTGTTAGGTTGGGGTCTGCGTGCCTGGCCACATTTTCACATATTGTCTGACCGAAGTGGAAGGGTTAGAAATGCAACCCTTTTTTTCGCCCTTAGCTTTGCAAATTATTGCCTTTGCATATTAAATAGATTTAGATTGTTGTTGTAGCATTTTCAACCCGTTCGCGGAGCAAGCTTTATGAGCCAGGGGCGCCTTAACAAACAAGGCCTTAATCATCTGTGCGCGGGTCGCGCACAGACTCCACGCTTCCACTCTTCCTCTCTCGCTCTGTCGATCTCTTTCTGCTGAGCCTGTTTCATTATATTATTGGCACGCCCAGTTTTGCGGATGCGGCTGCGCTTCATATCGTTAATTTTTAATTGATCTGCGCTGCGGCACAATGTTGCAGTCAGGTTCGTCAGCTTGTGCCCCAAGCAGAGGACACATCCTCCTGCTAGCCCCATTTCAAGTGCATTTTAATGGCATTAGGCTGCCCACTTGATGAAATGAGCGCGCTCTTAACAAGATCCTAGCGCCCCAGCAACTCCTGCTGCGATTCAGGTCCAGCCGAAAAACGTCGACCGACTTAATGCGCTCGATTGTGTATACGCCCCGTTTGCCGAACGTGCATTGAACTTTTACTTTGGCCATGCTTGCTCTTGTTCTTGTTATTGTTGTTGCTTTATCGATCGCCTTTGACTTTGACTTTCATTTGGCGCGCATTTTAGGCAACTTGATTTATACGTGAAGCAGTCTGCGCCTTGCTTGCATTTAATTTTTGGCGTCACTGCCTCCAGTTTGGCTTTCGTTGTTATTATTGCTGCTGCTTGTGATTTTTAATCGCGTTCAGCGCGAAATTCCCACGCCAAAGGGCTACCAATTCAATTCGATCCAGTTCACGTCTCAGTCTATCGCACATATGGCGCACACACAATGAGAGCTCAGCACAAAAAAAAATGTGTTAATTAGAATTTCTCTCTCTCTCTCTCTCTATGTCTCTCTGTCTTTGTGTTATTTGAGCTTTTGATAAGCGTAGCCCATACTCCCGCGCTAAAAGCGTTGAGTCAGCGTTTGTCAATCACTTGACGCCCGTTAATTTTATTGATGATTGTGGCTTTAAGCTCAGCCAGTTAGCTCTCGTGGCCGCACAGTGGGATGCCTAACATTTGGTATACAGATCTAGAAATCGGACACGCTTAACTGACAGCTAGACTAGCCCACACCGAAGACTTGTTACTCTAATGCGGGTTTGTTAAGTGAAACTGCTACAAAATTTGCTATAAACTTGTTATTTCATTTTTCAATATTTTATACAGAAAATTGTTAAACAAAAGCTCTTTAATTTCTTTTAATATAGTTTTCTATATTCCTATTTTGATAGTTTTTTGCCTAGTTGAAACATATAGTTAAACGATTTGCTTCATATAAAAATTAACATGTACTTGATACAAATTAATCAAGAGCTTTTTAAAGAGAGATTTCCTTAAAAATATATTTTAGCACATTTTCTTCTCTTTTCTTCTTTCAGTTTTCGGACTTAGTTTTGTTTTTTTTTGATAATCCCTTTTTCCAATAATTTTTTGCCTAGTGAAAGAGTAAAGTTATATGATTTGCTTTCTATAAAAATAAGTTTTGATTAACTTGACAATTTTAAATTTTTTCGTACATTTTTCAAACCATTTTTAACTCTCTAGAAATTCATATGAAGAGAATTTCTAGAGAGTTGAGAAAATGTTCTACAAATTTAAATAAAAATTGTTACTTTTTTCGGGCCTAATATTGATATTTTGGGAATATCAAATTATTTAAAATATATTAATATTTATCATTCATTTTTTTTTTGGCTAGTTAAAGAACAAGGTTACATGATTTGTTTTCCATAAAAAAGGTTTTGATTAAGTTGAAGATTTTAAATTATTTTCGTACGTGAAACATTTTGTTAACTCGCTAGAAATTCTATTTAAAACTCTTTACTTTTTTCGGATTTAATTAAGTTTTATTTTATTAACTGTTTCTACTAATTTTTGACTAGTTCGAGAATGAAGTTAATTGATTTGCTTTATAATATATTGATATTATCTGTTTTTTTCTCACTTTTTTTAATCCTGTTTGTAATTCTTTACTTTTTTATGCTTTTGTATTAATTCTCATAAAAAATTTAATCGCTTTTCAATTTAAACAATTTTGTAGTCAACATTTTTTACACTTTCGAGTTTTTCGAGCTGAAATTTATTTGAGAGCTTGTAATATAACTGTCAGCTTATCAAGTTTATGCCTGCCTCTTAACGTTATTAGTTGTATTCAAAAAAAAAAAGAAGTCTTATGACTAAGTTAGGGCATTCCAAATTGAAATTGATGAATTTAATAGCCGCTAAATGGCGACTAATGCAAAGTGAGTTTTTGTTGCTGTTGTTGTTGGCGTTGAAATACGCCTTTGATAAATAATTAATTAAGTGGCTTTGCGGGCACTTAAATAATACATTTATAAATGATTGTGTCAAGTGTTGATGTGTTTATTGTTACAGCAACTGCAACAACAATAACAACTGCAACAATTGCAAGTTGTTTGGCAGTCTTTGCATGCAAATGATATAAGGCAGCGTAATAAGCATAAAAATAAACAATTTTGCAGCGCTTAACAACAAAATATATATATAAACACAAATAAACAACAACAGCAAGAACAACTGCCAGCGTTTTGTTCAATTTATTGTGTGAAAATTCGCATAAATTAAAAACAAAAACAAAAAAAAATCGACTGAGGCATAAATATTATGCAAAATGCAAGCAACGCCCGTGTACACACCGCTCGGGGCCTATGTAGCTCCTACCAAGTAGTAGGGGCCCACACCCCGCCGGCGCTTGACTAACACATGCCGTTTATATTTATATATATTTATATAAGTCACGACTGTTCCTCATGTTGTTGTTGTTGTTGTTGTTGTTGGCTGAGATGCGCTGACCTTAGCAGCTGCGTTGCTAAGCACTTAACATGCATTTGCAATTAGCCATAGTCGAATGTGACAAATCCATATCGAAGGTTGGGGCTTGGCCTGGACTTTTGCTACAGACATTTTGGCCTTATAATTAAATGCAATTATTGAAACGCCAGCGGCCAAAAACTAAGAAAAACCAAAACCAAAAAGCCACAACAACAATGAGAAACCCAACAAAAACAACTGCAAACATATGTAAGCGAAGGCGACTGCGACTGCGGCTGTGGCTGGCAGGCTAAAATGCATAAATTAAAAATTTGCATTGTTCTGTGTTTCGGCAACAACAACAGCAACAACAACAACTGCTCAAAGTTACGACTTGTTGACTGTTTTCATACAATTCGGAAATTTAATTAAAGGCGGCCGGAGCAGACAATGAGATGCGCAGCAGCCGGGGCAGGTGCAGTTGCCAATGGGCAATGGCCAATACGTATTGCTCCGTATGCAAAGTCGATAGTCTTGACCCTCTCTCGCGAAATCAATACAATTGCCACCCAGCGAGCCAGCGAGCCAGCGAGCGAGTCAGCGATTTCAATGGCAGCGCGCGCGACCCAAAACAATTGAATTGCATTTCAAGGCGAAAAGCCACAGGCGATGCGCGGGCCCTTCAGTAAGGACATTGATGGGCCGCATCCTGTTCTCAGCGCAGACATACACATATATATATACATATGTATATACACATATACAGTCGCTGCCATAAGTCAGCGTCAGCGGCACATAAATTTTAATTTGTTGCATATTTTGTCAACGAGAAATCAACAAACACTTCAGCGCAAAGTTTCTGGCTCCAGCTGTGAATTTCTTGGGAATTCCCTGTGCATGTGTGTGTGTGTGTCTCTTCTACTTATTTGATGTTTTTCTTCTTTATTTTGTGTTGCTTGATTTTCATCCAATAATGGTTTATTTATGTTAATGTTATGCAATCAAAATGCATACGATTTAAATGCCAATAAAAAATCAACGCGACGAGCCAAGACACGAACCCGAACTGCATTTAACAGTTGTTTGTTATTGTTGTTGTTTGCTGGTTGTTGTTGTTGCTGCTTATTTTGTTTTTACGCATGTTTAATGGACTAATTTTGTATAGGTCCAGCTCGCAGTGAGCTGTATTGCTTTCTCTTTCACACGCAGTGACAGCGTGTGAGTTCGTTGCTTAAGTCTTTCGTTTATGCTGCTCTGCTGCTGCTGCTGCTGCTGCTGCTGCTGGTGATGTAGTTGGCGCCAGGGCAGACCTTCGGACGGACAGCGTTACATATATTTTCATAGTTTGTTGCTGTTGATGCGCACGCCCGATAAAAAACGATAATGTGCCTCGGCCAACAGCGCGGACAGCAAGAGACAGAGAGAGCGAGAGAGATAGCAGCTGTTGCGAGGCTTCTCCAATAACCCACACAAACAACGAGCGACTGCTTGGCTGCTGCCTGATTATGTTTTTAGTGCGTTAAGTGATAATGATGATGCGCCTTGATTGTTATCAGCCAAAGCGTTCACTCAGCTCAGCTGAGCTCTGTTCAGGCTGCAATCAAGACGCCAGCTAGTCAGAAAAATGATAATTAAATACATGCGTATATTTCTCTCTCTCTCTCTCTCTCTCTCTCTCTTTCTTTCTGTGTTTTGTCGATCGGAGTGTAGTGCGTTATGTTCCAGGAATTATTATGACATTTGAGAACTTTCACGCTGCTTTTTATGGCTTTTGGCGACAGAAACGTGCGCTGAGATTGATGCGCCAGCAAATTCCCAGGAATACAGTTTATAAATTTATTGATCAATTTGTGGCAATGTGTGGAAGCTGCACGCAGCGGGTGCTTTTCCCATTTTCACATAGGGTATTAACATACGCATAGAGCACTAAAACTTACCAGTCTTCGCTTTGGCTTGATCAGCGGCCGATTCTGTCCGTTCATCTTGTAGTAGAGGCCACAGGCATTGCACAGATAATGTCCAGTGCCGTCGCGTCGCCACAGCGGCGTGGAGGTGGCACCACAGTTCACGCACTCGCGTCCCTCTGCAACACACAAAAAGTTGTTGATAAAGCAAAAAGAAAATGAAGAAAAAAGAAATATATATAAGCTGAAATTTTGCTTAAATTGGAGCTGAGTTCCGAGTGCAGGCAGCAACAATGCGCCAGCTTGTTAGGCAAACAAAAAAAACAACAATACAAAGTAGCAGCAGCAACAGCAACAACAGCAACAACAACAGCAACAGCAACGCGCTGTGGCACACATTTTTCAGCTGTTTCACAGTCTTGTATGTTTTTTGCTTTAAGGTTTTTATAATGCTCGTTCGCAGAGTGCAAAGGGGTGTATATGTCCCTTATATATATGTATGTAAAGGTTTTAAGTGTTGTATAGACTTGAAATATGGCAAATACTTTAACTATTCCTATTCATATTAGTTTAAAGTGGTACAGACTCTAAGTATTCTCATTCATTGGGGTAATGTAGAGACTTAAAATATGAAATATAGTAGAATATACTATAAATATTCTCATTCATATAAGTACCTTATATATGCGAATCTAAATTAGGGGAAATATAGAGACTTGAAATATGGCATTTACTTGAACTATTCTTTGTAATTATTATATTAGTTTATGGTGGTATTTAGTAGAGATGGGCGTCGGGATCGGGATCTTGGTCACGAGATCATGGTAAGAGATTCTAGAAATATGCTCTGAGACGGCATTCTAGAGATACTTTACTCATAAGCATATCTCTAGAATCTCTTGCCATGCCACCTTGATCTAGGGATCAAGCATTATTCGACTATCCCGGACTATTTTCGAATCTTTGTCAGGCAGACCAAAAATTATTTCGGCACAATTTTGGTTCCCGAAAATCTCGATCCCGATGCACATCTCTAGTATATTTTATAAATATTTTTATTCATATTAGTTTATAGTAAATATTCTCATTCATAAAAGTTTCAAAGAAAGTGCTTAAATGGGGTATACATGTGCTCCCTGGACATGCCATATATAGAAATTATTAGCACTCGAATTCCGATGCTAAATCGGAAACCTCAATAATTTGTAAGAATGCTGTGCTCTTGAAAAAAATTAGGTCGAATTCCTGTTCGATAAATCGAATATCTATGAAATTCATAAAAATTTTGTATTATCGGCATTCGACTGTATCTAGAAAGTGTATATAGTGTATTTTTTAATGCTATACTCGTAGAGTCAACAAATTTGATAGGTAAAGCCCTCTTTTTCTCCTCTAAAGAAACATTCCACACTTTTAAGGCTACCTGAATTCAACTTCGATTGAGACTCTACCTACCTTAAAACCTATCTCCATTCAATTTTGATTACATTTCAAAATCTTTATCTCTGAGTAAATTTAGTTTCTTGAACTGTTTTAGCTAAGCGAGTATTACTTAGTCGCTACCAACCCACTGCAAAATGTGTTTTTTGTGTTTTTTTTTTGAGCGTTTCTTTCCTTTTGTTTTTTTTTTTTGCTGGCATAAAACGCATGGAAGCGGAAATGATGGATTCGCTGGCACTGTAGCTGTAGCTGCAGCGCTGCCTTCCTTGCTGACTCTACACATTTTAATTAAGCAGCGGCCGGTTCTAGTGACTGCAATCGCCCCCTACTCACACCCTACCCTGTTATGGTTTGCAGGCCGCAAACGCAACTCATTTGAATAACTTTAGGCATAATTTGTAAGCGACTTGACTCGACTTGGGCCGAGAGCATTTGGCTTTGAAAATGAAGTTGCAAATGTAACGCGTTATTAACGTTCATATTACAGTTGGCTTTTGTCTTTGTTCGAGTCTCAGTCGGAGTTGGAGTTGGAGTTGGCTTTGGCTCTCGCATTTAATGACTGCCACTAAATGGGCTTCATTATATCGTTTGTCTGCTTTCTGTTTGTTTGTTTGTTTGCCTCAAATTGAAATTTAGTCATAAAAAAGTAGAGTCAGCTCCAACAGATTTAACGCTACTTTTTGGGCCAATTTGCCCTAAAAATATTTTTGTACGCATTGTAATTAATTAAGGTTTGCGCTTTACATGCCCACATAAGCATAACTTTTATTCCTTTTTGTTTTTTATTGAATATTAGCTCGGGTCACACCCAGGTGGTGCCTGGGTGGGGGCCGGTGGTGGTGCTCATTAAGTGCGTTGTCAACTCGTTGCCTGCCCAAATGCCATTAGAGACATTTTGATGACAGTTTTTTCTGTTGCGGCGCGTTTTTTAAGAGCCTTACGTGATTTGCCGCTGTTTATACGAGCTTCGACAGTCGCAGCAGGACAATCACACGTGTCCTGCTGCTGCTCCTGCTGCTGCGCCAGTGTCCTGTTGGCATGCCAAGCATTTTGTTTTTGAGCTTTCAAAGAAATTAAATTAAACGTTCTGCGTGTTCAGCGGCGGTCGCCGCGGGTGGCTCACCGCACCACGCGCACCACCCACTCGCCAGGGGCGCGCTTAATAAACAGTTCATTTGTTTTCATTTAATCGCAACTTTACTTTGCTTTTTGTGCACAAATACATATATATATATATAAATATCTTTTTATAGCGCGTACTTCATATTGTTTGTCCATTTCGTTTTCTTTTCTTTGGGATTTTTTTTTGGCTCTGTGTGCGACTTTTTTAATTGCCGCACATTTGGCGCTGGGCGTTATTTGGTTTTCAGTTTCAGTTTTTCTTCTTTCGTTTTTGGGTCTCTGCGTAACAAAGGCCCGCAGCCAAATTGCCGCCAATCAAAAAAGTAACACCCACAATATACAAATTGCATAAATTATTTGAAAGTCGCTGAAATTGTTTACAGCTATTTGTTTGTCTTCTTTTTTGTGAAATTTGTATACGCCGAGTTCCGCAAATAGTTTTCAATAATTGCTGTGATAATTCTTCGTATTGAGTTGTAGATCGTGGATCGTTGTGGAATTTCGTTGAGTACTCAATTTATTTAGTATTCGAAGCGTAGTTTTAGTCAAATTTCGATCAGAATTATGAACAACTCATAATAATATGGCAGATTTGAGTCTTGAATAATAGTTTTTATTGATTTTTCTGCGATTTCTCATTGTTTCTGATTAGCAAATTGAGTTCCAAATTCAACAGTTTTCTGTTTTTCTTTGATGACTCTTATTTCTCTGTTTGCAATACTATTAAAGTAAGTTTTTGTTTGTATTTTTTAACTTTCCCAATTAGTTAGTTGTATATATCATGTTGGGTAGTTTATAAGCTAAGCTTTGAGTTCGTTTGTGGTATTTTTTTAGGTTTAGCATTTTGTTAGTTTTGTATAGTTTTTTTGGTCTTCAAACTTGGCTTGTGGTATTATTTGTCTTTAAACTTAGCTTTCGGTAGGTTTTCTGGTTTTCAATTTAGCTTGTAGTATTTTTTGGTATCCCAACTTAGGTTTGAGTTAGCTTATGGTAGTTTTTTTGGTCTTCAAACTTGGCTTGTGGTATTTTTTTGGTATTCAAATTTAGCTTTTGATAGTTTTTCTGGTATTCAAACTTAGATTGTGTTATTTTTTGGTATTTTAACTAGGATTGTGGTATTTTTTTGTATTTAAACTTAGCTTGTGGTATTTTTTGGTATTCCAACATAGTTTTGAGTTAGCTTGTGGTATTTTTCTGGTACTCAAATTTAGTTCATGGTATTTTCGGTATTCAAACTAGGCTTGTGGTATTTTTCTGGTATTCAACCTTAGTTGTTGGTAGTTTTTTGGTATCCCACTTTTACTTTCAGTTAACCTGTCGTATTTTTCTGGTATACGAACTTAGTTTGTGGTATTTTTTGGTCTTCAAACTTGGCTTCTGACAGTTTTTGGTATCCCAAATAAGATTTAAATTAGCTTGTGGTATTTTTCAAACTAAGCAAATATCATATCTAATTTTTCGATCCTCGAATCTTATATCGACCTTAAATTTGGAATTCATATCTCTATATATACCATTTGAGCACTTTTTAAAGGCTGAAAATTCTTAGCAAACCTTGGAACATTGTTTCATAGCCATTATACTCCCATGCAGAATGTATATCAAGTCTTTTCCTACACTCTGTTATTCCTTTGACTTTTCATTAAGCTGCCTGAAGTTCCCAATTCATAATTCAAATACCTAAAGCTCGCCTAATTGAACTTGCCCAAAGTGCAACTCCCACTCTTCTTTATGTACATATATCTAAAGGCAGCTCGCCTTTAGAGTCTTGTTCGCAATCTCATCTTAATTTCACCTCAATTTCCACTGGAATGTCTTTTGTCTAACATTCTTAGTGCCAGCTACTATCAGCAGCTTCTGTTGCGGCGCACAGTAGCCGGAGTGGAGTGCGGAAAGCTTTATGCATTTATTGGCTGTGATAAATTCGAATAGAGGTCGAGTGTTTTGCTGAGCTGCTGCTGTATGCAGCCCATATTAAGCCATAAAGTGTGGCTTTGTGGCATTGTGAGTGGTTGTTGCTGTTGTTGTTGCTGTTCTTTTTTTTGTTGCTTTTGTTCTAGCACAATTCCAATGAAGTTCGCTGTGGCTGCTGTTGCTGTTGCTGCTCCAAGCCACTCGCCAGTTAATAAATCAAATGTGTTAATGATGTTTTTACCCACTGTGCCCACTTTTGACAACAAAGGCAACACAAGAGCCAAGAACAACAACAGCAACAACGACGGCGACAACTACTGAAGGCCCTGCCTGAAGTAGATGTATCCGTAATATGAATCCCACTTTGGGTTGGCTATATACAAGCTATATGGAATACACGGCGCACGCGCACAGCCTCTCTCTCACTCTCCCTCTCTCACTCTCTCTTTCTCTGTCTCGCTTTTGTTTTAGTACATTTTTATTTGATTTCTACTGTGATCCTTTCGCCCTCTCTTTCTGATCGCTGTTTTTTTTGTTCTTTCTTTTTTTTATATGGCCATTAAATGTTTTTGGGTTCTTTGTTGTTGTTATTGTTTCTTTTTTTTCAGCTTTGTTTTGATTTCAATTTGCCTGTCGCCAGGCGGCTGCTGCTGCTGCTTGACAGTTTTTCACAATTTTATTTATTTTCATTTTCATTTTCCACACACAACACGTAGCAGGTTGAAACAGATTCTCGGTTAACCTATGATTTAGTAGCATGTTATAACTGTTTCTCTTGTGGTCCAGCCACAGTTCGGAGCCGGAGCCGGAGCCACAGCCACATCAACCTGGGCACAATCATCCGCAGCATTGCGTTGTAATTTCTTGGAAATTTGTGCACACTTTGGTATTTCGTTTTCGTGTGCTCTTCTTTGGGTTTTTGGTTAAGGTTGCTGTTGTTGTTGTTGTTGTTGTATGTGTTGTTTTTTTTACGGCCACGGGTCCGTGTGACATTGTCTGGCCATGGGCCTGAACCCAAGACAGCGTAGCATCTGAACCTGTTTTTAGGGCCTGATTTGGCATTAAGGTCTGTCTCTCTGGGCATATGGATGTCCGAGTTTAAAGGTCTAACTAACTGTGGTCGCTGCTTGATTTGACATTTGGCGTCAGTGGCCATAATTGTCTAGAATTTATGTCTTGTACCTTTTCAGAAAGAGAATTCCCTTTAATTTGTTACTCGCATGTGGGCAGACCCAATGCCTAGGGTCAACTGCAGTTTTAATTAGTTGCTGTTGTTGTTGCTTGTTTGTTGATATTAATAAACATTTATACTAGTTAAAGGTTACTTAGATATATATAGATATATATAGAGATATAGTTTGACAGTTACAGCAATAGACAGACAGCGCAAGAGAGATAGATAGAGAGAGAGAGAGAGAGAGAGACATTTACTGGTGAACAAGACAAAAGACACATGTGGATGTGTGAGTAAATAGTTGTTGTTTGTTGAATTTGATATAGATTATTCGTTTTTGCTTTTAATGGAAATGAAACAACAAACAAAATGAAAATTGGCACAAAAAAACAAACAAAAACAATATAAATACAAAATAAAATGCAAGCTTAAGTATGAAATATTTACACAGACAAAGAGAGTGAGAGAGAGGGAGAGAGAGAGGGAGGGACTGGGGTAACGCCTGTGGCCATGCCACGCATGCCTCAAATAAGCAGCAAGCGCCTCATTTTAAGGCCAGAGCTGTCAAGGCGCTGGACAAAGGAACAATGGAGACGCGCGCGCACAAGAAGCTCATCCCTGCTGTTAAGCTGCGCCTGCAGATCGGACGGACGGACGTTGGGACAGACGTACGGCTGATTGAGTGAAGGTTGCGCATAGCACACAGAGAGTGGACTCTGGTCCAGCATGGACTCTGGCGTATACCCATATCAATTACTTAAAGCTCATTCACAACATTTTTTATTTTCACCTGACAAAAGCCCAAATGGCATCCAATCAATTTGGCCAGGCGCTGGCCAAGCATAAATCCTTAGCTGCACATTGGACATGTCTGGCTCTGGACGCTGACTCTTCGGGAATGCGCCCGGCTTGGGCGGACAGGGGGCAAGCGAGTGGAGCAGCCAACACATGTTCTTGCGCCCCGAAAAAACTTATCGCAAGCGATGCGATAAACGATAAATAAATACAAAAACAACTAACGGACGGGGACGGACTGATTGGGCAGGATCGTTGGCTAACGAACGCGCCCGCAGCCGAGCCACAATAATGTCGCAGACAACGTTTTTGGTTAGTTAAACAGCAACACAAGAAACTGTCGCCCGGGCACCGAGCAAATGAAATAATATGAAGCGCAGGCAAAACATTTTGTCAGCGAGCAGCTTCCTACATCGCAGATGCAGATGCAACTTTTTGCTTCCTCATTTGAGTTGACTACACTGCTGCCAAATCAGCTTTTTTCCCGTCAAATCTGCCTTTTTTGAAACTCCAATTGCGGGAAAAATTCCAAAAGAGCGGGTAGCTTTTTAAAAAACTAATTTAGCTGTTTTTCATTTGACTTAATATTTGCATGATTTCTTATAAAATTGAGTACAAAAAGGTGAAAATTTCCGTACAATATTTTGAGGTGAGAAAATTAATATGACTGCATTATTGAAGTCCTACCAAGAAATCAAAGATCTTTCTCAACTAAGACCTTTTTTTTTATCAACAAAAATTTTGCAGATCCTTCAAAAATTTTGCTTCGAAAATTGAGAATTTTTCCCAGCTTTTTTCTCCGAAAACTTCGCTTTTTTTTTGAGTCTCTTTTTCCTTGATCTAGCTTTTTTAGCTCAACAAAAGTTGGCAACACTCGACCGAGTGTCAAGCTTAACATTAACAGTGCTGTTAGGTAACAGCGCGCTGTTAGCTTAGACAGCTGTGCCTGTGGCTGCTTTTGAAGGGGTTGCAACTGCAACTGCCACAACGACCCTCAACCCGCAACCTCTCACGCATTGTCGAGCGGCTATAAAGTTGTCGTTGTCGTTGTTGTTGTTGTTGTTGCTGCTGCGAAACCGGCTGAAGACGTTGACTGCGAAGCAGGTGCAGCAACAAACTTCCGCAGCGAATGCCAGAGCGTGCGCATGTGTGTGTGTGAGTGTGTTTGTGTGCAGCAGCAGCAACATGAAGTAATTAACAACTACAACACAAAACAACAGCAACAACAACAACAACAACAAGTTGATGACGCAGCCAAAGCGTTGACAATAGCATTGAAGTCTTTTTTTTTTGCAACGGCTGCTGCTGCTGCTGCTGCTTCTTCTTCTCAGCTGGCGTATACGCAATGTGGGCAGTGGGGGGCGTGTGTGTAACAGAAATCTGAATTTGCCTGACTGCATACACATACATATATATTAAGAGTGGAGCAGGAAACATGACCAAGTGCCAAGTGAGAGAGAGAGAGAGGGAGATGGGAGGCAGAGAGAGCAGACAGACACACACACACACACACACACACACATGTCAAGTGCCACTGAAAATGTTGAAGAGTTGGTGGTGCCACAGAGTGCAGTTAAGTGAAGAGCTTCCCACGTGTGTGCGAGCGTGTGAAACGAAACGAAATCAAAAAAAAAACTTAAAGAAAAAGCCAAAAATAAAAAAAAAACTAACTAGTAAGTAAAACTTAAACTAAAACTAGAAACTAAGACACAGAGATCTAATAAATCGTTAATTAAGCAAATCGTTTATCAATTAACAATCCGTATTCACCCACACCAAATATCTTTTGTCTCGCTTACCCGCACTTGTCCTCGGCTTTGTGCGCACGGGCTTCACATCGAGTCCGATGCCAGCGCCAACTCCTGCTCCGCCGCCGCCGCCGCCGCCACCGCCGCTGGAGCTGCTGTGCCCGCCGCTGCTCATGGCGCTGCCCATGCCCATGCCAACAGCAGCAGCTGCACCACTAGCACCACCGCTACCATGCAGGCCCGCTCCCGCCTGATGATGACCGTGACTGTGATGATGATGATGGTGCGCCGCCGCCATGCTATGCCGCACGGCGGCCGCTGCCACGGAGGAACTTTGGAACATGTTGGCGGCGGCCACCGCCGCCTGATGCTGCGCCGCCGCATGATGATACGAGGCATAGCTGCTGTCGTAGCTGTTGGCATTGTTCGCCGCATAATGCGCCTGGGCGGTGCCGTCGAACAAACCGTTCGACGTCGATGCGGACACTGAGGCGGAGGCGGATGAGGAGGCATTGCTGTTGCTACTTTGCTGCTGCTGCTGCTGCTGTTGCTGTTGCTGTAGCTGCTGCTGCTGCTGCTGCTGCTGCTGCGTCGCTTGACTGCCGCTGCTGCTGCTGCTATTTGAGCTATTCGCATTATTCGTACCTTCGCGCTGTTTGGGCGCCGAGGATTGCGCCGGGCCGCCGCTGCCCGCATGGGCTGCCGCTGGGCCGCCATTCTGTATGGAGGGCTTGATGTCCAGCGAACAGCTGGCGTCCGTCAGTGAGGTAGAGCCCGTGGCCTGCTGATGCATGAAAGCGTTCATAACGGCCTGCAACGGTATCAGAGAGCGCGAAACAAATTGAAGCGGACGAGCGCTGGAGCGGTCAAGGTGTGAATGCTTACCTGATATTCGGACTGGCCGGTCTGTACGGAGTCGGGCGTGGAGTCCTTTGGCGGTGTCGGTGGGAATGGAAACGAATGCTGGCCGGCCGACGTTGTCTGATGGCTCTGGCCCACCTGGCCCAGTTTGTGCTCCACCTGCGGCTCCTGGGGGCAGGCGAACTGCCCCATGCCCCAGGCGCTGGCGGGTGCAAATGATTTGTGCTCGCTCGTCAGCCAGGGACTGAGCGGTGTATGAAAGTGCGGCCGGCACACTTGGGGCGTGGCATGTGAGGAGGGCATGCGGGATGCTAAAAAAAAACAGAAAGCGAAACATCGATAAGAATTTAATAAAACGCGCCAAAAAATCAAGTTAAATGCAGCATTAAATCAATTATGGCCAAAATTTATAACGAAGATTAACAGCCTAAGCCCAGATGAGAATCGAGTCGAGGCAGCTGTGGCAGAGGGGAGGGGAGGGGCACAGGAGTACAAGACGCAGACCAGAAGCGATAAAAAATGCATAATAAATGACGTTGTTCTCTTTTTGCGAGGCGGAAAAGCTGCGTTATAATTTATGAAACACCAGCAACAGTTGCTGCTGCTGCTGCTGTCCAGGCTCGCGGCCTCTGCGCAGACTTTGCATATGGCCAAGACAGAGGGAGCGCTCTTTCTCGCTGTAACTGCGGCTGCTGCATTGTCATAAATTGTTTAATTTGTATCATAAACAATCGCGTTAAACTTTTGTCCCAAAGCTAAAAAGATCGATCAGAGCAGTCGCGACTGCTCGCCGCTGCCCTCAAACCTCAAACCTCGAACCGCAAAGCGCAAAGCCTCGGCTTTGGCTAAAAGTGTAGCCTAAATGTCTGGCAGTGTATAATTTAGCGGACACCAAGTGAGATTTATGTGCGCCAATGCTGCCGTTTCCAGAGTTGCAACGCATCGCTGCAACGTGCCACGCCAACATATACTATACATATACATATCCTGCAATTGTTTGCCGCAGCGGGCCTTTTCCACTGCGCACTTATTCTTATTATTATCATTAATATTGGCCCCTTGCTCGCCTCGCAGCTCGCCACAGCTCTCTCTCTCTCTGTGTTAGCTTTGGGGCTTGTTTGTATGTGAAATTATTTTTGATTATGCAGCAGCCGCCGCTGTCGAAGCTGACGCCGACGCCAACGACGACGACGACGCCGACGCCCAACTTGGACTCCAACTCGGATTGCCATGGTTTGATTCTGTCTAACAGTAGGTCATTCAGTTCATTGTACGCCGAGATGGATTAGTTTCAAGCTCAAGCCATAATCTGGCAAATAAAGCTATCAGCGTCAAGTCGCATCGCAGATGCTCTTTATCAATTGCAAAATCTGCAAGCTGAATTCCGTTTTGAAAAAAATTAATGAGTTAATTGTCAGCACAATTCTGATACTTTAACTTTTGTCAAAAACTCAAATACACTTAAAAAAATAGCTCTGTTTGAGCTCAAATAAAAAAAATTATAAGTTGAAGTTTTTCCTTAAAGATAGACTATAAAAAAATCTTAAATTTAGTTTTGTTACTTCAAAATAATAAATAAATAATAAGCATTTTGAGCTTTATCACCAAAAATTGGTGAAATATTAAAGCAATAAAAAGTTTTTCTGACTTCAGGCTTACTAATGCTTCCCTTCAGTTTTTACCAGCTTAACTGAAGGTCTTTTCTTTTGCTGAAGCAAAACTTTTCTATAACAAAAAATTTTGTCAAATATTTCAAAAAAAAATTTATTCTTATCTTAAGCTTTCTAAAGCTTGTTTTAAGTTTTATTTTAATAATTCAATACGGAAGATAAAATTTATATGAATTAAAATTTGTCAAATAAAAACAAATATTTCTTTTTTTCTTACTTAAAGTTTAATAATGATTTTATCAAGTATTTTGAACTCAAACTTTTTGTGTGCTAAAGACAAAATTTTCTACAACTTAAATTTGTTATATATTACTTATGCTAACTAATGCTTGTATTAAGCTTTTTCAAGCTTAATTTAAGCCACTTTGGTTTGCTAAAGACTAAGTTTTCTAGAACTAAAACTTGCGAATTATTAAAAAAAATATTTTTTTTTTCTTATTTTAAACTCTTAACTTTTTGTTTGCAAAAAACAAACTTTTGTTAACAAAAATTGGTCAAATATTAAAATAAATTAATTTTGTTTTTACTTCAAGCTCACTAATAATCCGTTTTGTTTTGATTTTTCTAGAACTAAAATTTGCGAAATATAAAAACAAGTATTTATAGTTTGCTTACTTCAAGTATGCTAATAAATCCACCTTTTTTTTTTAGAGAACAAAAATCAGTTTAAAATCAATCAAGATTCATTCTAAAAATATTTTAAAATATAAGTAAATTTTCGTATGAGCCTTTCGCTCAGTGGCCCAAAAGGTTCTGTTTGCTTGGCTTTTCCCAAGGGTATTCGGAGCTGTTGCCACTGCCTGTTTGGCGGATCGATCGCAGTGCTGCGATAATATCCATTTGATTATCCTAATAACAGTGCTTTAGCGGGCATATTATATGTACGTGTGTCTGATTATAGAAATTATGCGAGTTGCGTCTGCATCGGCTGCTGCTGCTGCTGCTGCTGCCATTTCGCTGTCAGTTGAGATAGTTTTTGGGGGCTCCATTGCAATGCCTCAATTGTGGCGGCTTGTTACAACAAGCAAACTTCACACTTTTGCAGCAGAGACAATTGCAGCTACGTGCCGAGGCAGAGATGCAGCTGCCAGACGACGATACAGATAGCACAATATAAAGTTATATATATATATGGTATATGAAGTCGTCATCGCGTCGAGTTTGTGTATATAATTTTGGGGTGCCCAAATAAGCGCATTGGACATGCCAAATTATATGTGAGAAGCAGAATCGGAGTCGGAGTCGAGCTTTAATTGCGGCCAATGAAAACTTTCAATTTGCGATCGTGTTAACGATAACAGAGCGCTGTTAAGGCTGCTGTTAAGCGCTGCATGAGTCACTGTTAGCTGTTGTTGGGCTTGTTGTTGGTTGCTGCTGTTGCTGCTGTTGTTAAAGGCTGTTGGCATCTTTTGTATAAAACAATTCGCTAATAAATCAAGCTGAGTACAGCAATTAAAGTTGCAAAAACATACACACATACAGCGACATTTTTTTGCTGCTGTTGTTGTTATTGTCATTGTCGGTATGCAAAGCTCGTGCTGGTGAAAAGCGGCGACGTCGTCGTCGTGCCCTTGGCCGTCCCCCAAAGCCAAAAAGCCTGGCTGACACGTTCTACACAACAGCAACAACAGCAACAACAGCAACAACTACAGCAGCAGCAGCAACAACAATAAACAAAGCGCTACAATAAAATCTGCCTTTAATTTTTGTTGTAGTAACAAAAAAAACATTTTGAAGTTTTTGGCCTGCGCTTGATTTCTTCAAACTGACAGATCAAAGCCACAAAGCCGACTCACATGTGTGTGTGTGTGTGTGTGTGTGTGAGACACTCCATAAAGCGACGCTTGGACATGTGTGTGGCGTTTTAAAAGCGTTTGACAAGCGCTCAACTCGAACTCAACTCGAGCGCCGAAGTCAACTTAAAGCCAAATCTCAACTCAGCGCCTGTACGTCTAAGCCATGTCTGGCTCTGGCTCTGGCTCTGGCTCTGGCTCTGACTCTTGGCTCTTAGCAGCAAAAGCGTACCGAAAGCGCCTTTTAATTGCAGTTTCAAATGGCTGTTGCTTGAGAGTCGGCGAACGTGAATGACATAATTAATTGTATGCGCACAGCCAGCGGAGCACTTAGCTCGACGTGTTTGACATTTGAAGATGACAATCCCTGACAGAGCGACAGGAGCTGCAGCAGCAGCAGCAGCAGCAGCAGCAGGTGATGGGCTTCGCCCAATGGCCATTCAATTAACCAAAATGCAGCGGCAGCTGGCAGCGCCTTATCACATCTCATTTGAATGATCAGCAGCGGCAACAAAAGGACTGAAACCTCAGCCTCAGTGACAACTGGATTCAATGCGCGAACATCTTGATAAGCACGCTAGGATTCTATCAGAGAATGAGAGCAAATGTAACAGTTTTTTTTTCTTTTTGGCTGTTGGCTGTTGGCAAAAAGGATTGCCAGCTCTTTGGTAAATTAAATTCACACCAAAACGGATTAGGGGTGCGAAAGAGAGTTCGCCTTATCGCGGACAGCAAATCAAATTGCCAAATGAATGAGAGCTGCGTCAATGTAACGTATGTCAGTCAGTCAGTCCGGCAGACAGAGAGACAGTGCGACAGTTAGATCGGCTCAGTCAGTCAGTCAGTGAGCTGCTTCAGCTGCTTCCGCCTGGCATTAAGCCACAATCAATCATACGAAAAGGCAGTCGATTCAATGTCTTATCCTGCAATGACCCCTCGATGTTGCTGCTGCTGCGACTGCTGCTGCAGGCGCTTGCCTTAATTTATAACCTGAGCGAACCCTCGCTGTTGGCCAGGACTCGGAACAGAGTCTTTTCACCTGCCTCGGCTTGTAGGCGCGTGGCTCCAAAATGCGGTCAAGTGTCTCTTGTCTCTGCTCGCAGCGAGTTTGCTGCTTACACCTGCTCCAAATTTAAAATGCGGCAATAAACTATAACGGATTCCAGTTTTAGCCACCACCAAAGCAGGCAGGTAGGTCAGTTAGAGGCCGCAAAAGACACCTTGAGCTGACGTTCAGCTGGGAGCTGTTTAGCATTTTGCGCTCTTGTTTGTTTTAATTATTTCTTTGCTTTTCTTCTTGTTTTTTATTCATATTTTTGCCTAGCTTGGCGCATATTGCAGCTCAGCTCAGCTCAGCTCAACTGAGTTGAGTTGCGTGCCAACTGGTTGACTGACTGACTGACTGGTTGACTGCTTGACTGACTGACAGACTGACAGGCTGGCGGCTGGTTTATTAAGCGCAAACTGCGCTGCCATTGCCATCTATATTATTAACACTTTATTTGCGGGTCTCTTGGCACAACGCCTACCCGCCCGACGCTTCCACATTTCCGTCTTCTGCTCCAGTTGCATGCCAGCTTATCATTAGTCATAAGTTGTCAATTGTATTTATGATAATGCGTTTAATAACTTAACCACGAATTCTCATCCAGCTCCTTTGCCATGCAACTCACATTGTTGCCAGCTTTTGTTGCACAACTCAGTTATTTCTGGCATATGTTTTCATCTTTTTTTTGCTTTTGCAAAAATTTGAATTATTTTTTAAGTGTTTCATTTGTTATTAATTGCTTAATGTGCATAGTTCTTAGGACAACAAAGTATTTTAAATAATATGCATTCATATTGTTTCACTAGATTTTATCTTGAAATTATATGTAGATATTTCGATGAAATGCAAGTTGAGTTATCTAGATATTTCTGAGTAAGTAGTATGATTAATACACTAAATATCAAGAGGATCAAGAATTCAAATACCATCATAATGCATATATGCTTAAGTCATAGAACAAAGAACTTAATAAAAAAGCATTTTTGCTATGTTATAGAAAAGATTTCAATATTTCAATATTTCGAAATTTCAAATTTTTTTCACAATTGTCTTCATAATGTCAGAAAAAATATATTAAATAAAATAATTTTCAAAAATTTAAAAAAAAATCTTAAGGTATGCTGAAAGATCAATATTTAGGCTAAAGAGCTTTGAAATTTTATAATTACTTTTTTTATAATCACTTTTTCTTTTGCAAATATATGAACCAAAAACTGAAATATCAGTATTTGAAGAAATATATAGAATTTTGGATAAAATCTTAAAAATTTAAAGAAATTCTTTAAATTTATTGAAATACCAAATATTCTTATTTTAATCTAAATTTTAAAAGTGTATGAAGAAATTTAGAAACTTTGGCAAAAGTGTAAATAAATAAAAAAATTAAAGAAAAATATTTTAAATATAAAATTTTATAAGTATTTGAAGAAATATTCGAAGAATTCCGAAAATTTTTTTGAATACCAACTATACAGCTTTTAATAGTAAAAATTCTGCAAATTACTTTGAATATCAAATATTGTGTATATTTATTGTGCTTTTAATATACATTTATAACATTTTATAAGTCTTTGCAGCAATATATAAGCAACCCTTTAATAACTTTTCTAAAGCTTAATAAATTAAGTTAATTCTTAACATAGTTTGAAGAACAATTTTGCTTTTAATATGCATATTATAAAATACTTAAAGAAATATTCAAAAAAATTCTTTAAAAATGTTGTTAACAACTTTAAAATATTCTTTAAAAAGAGTATTTGAATGAAGTATTCAACTAGAGAGAGAGAGAGAGCTGTTCTTAATTTCTTTTACATTTTTATTAAAATTTTCTTAACTATTTTTATTTTTGTTGACATCAATTGAAAACTGGAGCTGTGGCTAACAAGCATATTTAGCTTAACGTGTGAATTACGTGGCCTGACTAACTTTTGCATACGTGCAGCAATGTTGCCGCAAAACATGTTGACAAGACGACAAGCGGCAGCAGCAGCAACAGCCGCAGCCGCAGCAGCAGCGACAAATGTTGCCGCACTAAATAAAAACTTGCAGCAAGGCGAGGCAGCAGCAGCAGCAGCACATGTAAGAGCCAAGTTGAGGGTTTGAAATGCGCCATTTTTGTTGGCATTTGTTTTGCCTTTGTTGTTGTTGCCACACCATTTTCTTGCAGCTTTTTGTGTGTGCGTTTTTTTGTTGCTGTTTTCATTTGTTATGGTGGGTGCTGCGGCTGGTAAAAAATGTTAATAATGCGGCTGCAGTTGCGGCAGTTGCGGCAGTTGCACGCGCACTCATTTTGCTGCTGCAGCTGCGACCAGCGTCCGCTGATCCTTTTTGGCCAAGCACGCAAGCATAATAAATTTATGCAAATGCTAGGCCCGACTCTAGTCGAGTGATTGGGCTGCCAGTGTCACTCAGTCAGGCTCAAGTCACACTGACAGCTTTCGCAGTGGCCATTCAAAGGCATGGCTAATGAGCAAACACACAGAGAGAGAGAGAGAGAGGGGATTCTATACAGGATCTGTAGTCGCCTGACAGGCGCGCCTCAAATGCCTTTGGCGCACTTATGACAGTTCGAAGCGTCAGCAAAATCATTAAAATTGACAAGTTTTTATATGACACAACCAAATTTGGTCAGCCAAAAGCCAACAGCGCGCTGCAACGCAACGTTTGAAGTGTTGTTGGGACAACTTGTTGTTGTTGTTGTTGTCGATGATGCTGCTGCTGCTGGTGGTGGACCACCAGGCTGGCAGGCAGTCGGTCGCTGCTTCACATGTCATAAATAAGAACGCGTTGACATTTATCACAACAAAGGGCTTTGGGGCAAACAAAGCTCAGCTCCCCCAACTACAAAGGAAAACGTTGCATAAATTCATAAGCCTGAACTTGAGAAATTCAATTGATGCGACAACAGCAACGGCGGCGGCAACTGTTGCCCGTCCCGTCCACTTTTCCCATATTAATAAAATATTTTATTAAACACACGCGCCGCCGCCGCGGCCGCCGACGTCGAAGGATGCTTTGGCCAGGAGGCGGCAGCAATATTATGCTAAACAGTTTTGTCCCAAAAAAGGCTGCAAACGAAAATCGTGCCGGGTGGGTCCGTGCAGCGGTTGCTGCAACAAATTTTTGGCGGCGTCTCTTGCGACACACTCGTATGACATATTTCTTCTGCTGCTGCTGCTTCTTCTTCTTCTTCATCTGCTGTTTGTTAGTGGCCCAGCAGCAACAGCAAACAACGCATTATTATTTGCCTTCGTCTTGTAGAATTTCTGTTTTCTGCTTTTATTGCTGCATTGTTTTTATTTTTCTTCTTCAGATATATTTATGCTAAGCAGACTATGCAAACTGGTTTTCTTGTTCTTCAGCTCTAAAAGCTCGAGAGTTTCTCAACTTCGAATGTTAATGAGCCGGAGGGGGCGTCATTTGTTAGCCAAAAAAAAACAAATATACATAGATAGGTATTACACCTGATCGGCTTGACCAGGTGGTCGTTGGTTGTTCTGCCTGATTCTTGGTAAGATTGTTCTATTTTGATAGTTGGAACGGTTCTTGGAAGCCATTAACCATTAACCATTTACTATTAACCATTCGCTATTGGCCATTAAGCATTAGACATTAGCGATTAGCTGGCAGGCGCGTACAATGACTTCTCGCCCGTCTGATTAATATGCCAGTGGAGCTCCTTCTGCAAGATCTCGGCAAGATCAGTTAAGGCCATGTCGCAGCTCGAACTGCCAAAGTCATTTGTAAACTTGACACTGCCAAATGCAGCAGACAAAAGCGGCAAAACGGCTGCACAAATGTATTAGCAACAGTTTATCACAAAATGTTGCTGCTGCTGCAACTGCAACTGCATGTTGCTGTCGTTGCAACTGCATTGACAGCGGGGGCGACAACGGCGGCAGCAGCCAACAATGCGCTAATATTCAATATTGTAATTGCAGTCACAAATCGTGCTCGACTGCAGTCAAGAGCAGCAGACGGTCTGGCAACATATTGCTGCTGCTGCTATGGCTGCTGTTGTCTGTTGTCGCTGTGTGTTGCTGGCTGCGCATAAAATTAATGAATGCTGCCACTTTGCGCTTTTGTATGTTCAGTGTCGGCATATTGACCGCTCGCTGTGTTAGACAAATCACAGCAACAACATGGCCAGTTGCTGGCGTGCGTGGCAGCAACATGCGTAAGCTTTGTTTGCCTCTTGTCATTATAAATTGCTCTCGAGCAGCATTTTGATTTTACAAATTAATAATGATGGCAACAGCAATAACACTGAACAACACAGCAACAACAGCAGCTCACAGTAGCAACATTATTGATGATGAACAACAGGCAAACTTTGTGTGTTGCTGTTGTTCTTCCAGGAATCTGCAGCTGACAAATGACAAGCGAGCGGGCAAAAGGATGCCAGCTAGCTGAAAGACTTCCGGCCTAGTTCATCAGAAGCATCGGCAAAAGCTCTCAGAAGAATGCCGCAGCCGCCATCTTGGCGAGGCAAGATTGATGCCAGCAACAGGCAACCGGCAACCGGCAACCGGCAACTGGCAACTAGCAACAGGCAACAGGCGACATTGATAGTGATTGAAGGACAGCTGTTCACACTCGCCACTAGCGAAGAGCCAAGAGCCAGCGGGCAAAAGCGAAATGTCAAATTAGAATGCGAAACGTGTTGGCAATGGGAATGCTGTTGATGTTGCAGCTGGACAATGGAGGTTGTGTGGCGGCACCTTTGGCTCTGCGGCATGCAAAGTAGCCAGCCAGCTAGCTAGCAAGCTGGTTGGGCAGCCAGTGAGGCGGCGACAACGGCAACGGCAACGGCAACTGTTGCTGCAGTGCAAATTAATTGAAGCATCGCAGCAATGTCAACGACAGCAGCAACATCACGTGTTGCATGTTGCAGTTGGCGTAGGCAGTTAAAGTTGAAGTTGAAGTCGACTTCAGTCGGCTTTGGGGGCCACTGTAACAGGCACATTCTTATAATTATGTCATTTAATTAAGCAAAGACAGTTTGCCGTTGCCACGACTAATTAAAACATCGCGCCAGCAGCAGCAGCAGCAGCAGCAGCAGCAACATGTGCAATATGAATGACCGTTCACTGTCGAATGCAATAAACAATATGCAGCAACTGCAGACAACAAGAGCAACAACAAACGGCTTGCCGCTGCAACATACGATGTAAAGAATGCTTCCAGGAATTTGGGTCATAATTAATGTGGCATGATTTCAAGACATTTTAATCAAAGCGAATTGAGAGGGCAACTACAGCAGCAACTACAGCAGCAGCAGCAGCAGTTGCAGTTGGCTTCAAGGTTTCTAAATACCTTTGAAAAGTGTCACAGATACACACACGCACACACACATTCACACACAGACAGCGCTGCGCACTTAAAGTCACATCAATCATACGCAGCGGTGGCCCAGCTGTTCAATTGCAATACCATAACTCATTTTTATAGGCCGCCGCCACGCTCCCAGTGCCCAGTTCGCTGAAAACTTGCGCACCGGGATTAAGATTTGCGGCCGAGATTCCGACCATGCCCAGGCTCGCAGTCACTAAATTACAACAACTATTACACAAAGCGAGAGAGAGAGAGAGAGAGAGCGCGAGAGTGAGAGGTAGGTGGGCAGGCCGTGCCCGACTGACTGTCTGGTGCCGTGTTGTTGCCTGCAGCCAGGTTGGCCAGGCCGGGTCTATGTCTATGGCTTTTGTGCTTTTGTGTGTTGGCCGTGTTGTAATTTCTTGGAAATTTCTGTTTTATGCGCGCACAACTTGGGCCAGCGCGAAATTTATGAGACTCGAGCTGGCCAAGTGCAACACCTGGTAGCAGCCAGGAAGCGGCCTAGCCAACCCCAAAGGCTCTGCGCAAATTGCATTGGCATTGCTTTTGCTTGAGCTTCAGCTTCAGCTTCAGCTTCAGCTTTAAATGGACTTTGATATCCCTGGCTGAATGGGCCCGCATTTATTTGATATCCCTTTTGTGACTTTGCCACTGTGCGTGACATTTGCGTTAAGTGCGTCAAGAGTTGTGTGGGAATATTTTCAACTCACACACACACACACACACATGTACACACATACACAGAGAGACAGCTGAACTGCCAAAGTTTTCATTTGTCTGATTTTGTCCGCGCGATAAGCAACAAAGTTGCAACAACAAATGAAAATGCACGACAAAAATATTGTCAAAAAGTCGAACTGTTGCTTGCCTATTCTAACCCACACTCGATTTGGTTATGGCATGCGCGAATGTGTGACTGCAATGGCTATACGCACTGCATTTAACCGTTAGCTTGCGACTGCCTGTTTGTGTGTGTTTGTGTTTGTGTTTGGCAAAGCCTTCACATGCTTAAAATGCATTTGTTGCTGTCTCTACCTAATTAAAAGTGCATTTAAATGATTGCAGTCGCACAGGAGCTAAAATGTTTGTTAGTTACGTTTAGAACGAAGCTGGGATACTCTATTATAATATAGAAATATCATTAAATATTTAAATTAATTAGGAATTAATATAAATTTTTTGAAAAATGTTAAAAAATTTAAAAAAAATTAAGTCAACTTAGTCTTAGTCTTACTGTATTTAGTTTTTATAGCTCATAGCATATGCATATGTATTACATAATGAAACTTAACAAGATAACAAATTGTTTTATACATAAATATAAATTTTCAACAAAACTTTCGCCATATGCCATAATATTTATTATACATATATATAATGCAGAACAAACATTTTTTTCATGCCATAAATTACAAAAAAAATATATATATATATATTTTTAATGCAATCTTTGCCATAAAACAGATTGAACTTAAATTAAAAATACATTTAGCAATTGATTTATGTGAAGTATATAAATTATATTGAACTTTTTAGCAAATTCATGTGACCCGCTTGAGCGTAGAGAACAAACATAAAAGTTTGCTGAGGCCATATTGTAGACTAGCTTGTTCAAATACATATTTGTATTTTATTTTTTGTTGTTTTCATCGAAAAGGCAACCCAGAAATAAGAAATGAGCAACAATAAATACGCGAGCAGAGTCAAAACAATACAAAAAAAAAAACAAATAAAAAGAAGAGAAAAAAAAAGTTATTGCCAAATTTTCGGCATGTTTGCTTTTGAAATTTAAATTTCACATGCTTGTTGTCGCTTTTTATGGCTGGTATCATAAAAATCTCTATGTGTGACTGTGTGTGTGTGTGTGTGTGTGTGTGTGTGTAAGCGAGCGCGTCAAAATCCATTAAACTGCATTCGCAAACGCGCAGCAGGCATTGGAATGTTTGCATTTATATATGTGGGTGTGTGTGTCTATGTAAATGGCCACACACACGCACACACACACACTTACACTAAGCCTGCTCCAATTGTGCTAAGCAGAGGCCGTCATAAATTGAGTTACTGCTAAATTCAGTTTCTGACAACTCCAACGCAATGTGACATATGCAGACTAATGAATTTTAAAGTCAACGCTCGCCACAGGTGCCCCACGGCAGCAGCATCTCTCTCCAGTCGCCAGTCGCCAGTCTCCAAGCCGACAGACAGACTGTCTGGCTGTCTGTCAAAAAAATGGCAGACAAAAGCGCGCGATTTGAATGCGCGTTTTGAGTGCATGAATGAAATTACGGCAGCCCGGATCAGTGCGGATCGCAGATGCTGGGCCACGAAATCGAATCAAGCATCAATAACATGAATTAAACATAAATGCAAACCGAGACGAGTTTGCAAGGGGGCTTGGGGAGGGGCAAAGGAGCTGAGCTGATTGATCACTTGCAGGCAACACCCGCTTGCCACATTCCGCGCCACAAACAAACGAACGAAAAAATTTTAAATTAAAATTTTCGCACACTTGAGGAGCAGGAAATAAATTCAACGGCAGCAGCCGCATCGATGCATGTCACGTCCGTCCGTCCGTTGCCTTTTACGTGCAACTGTCAAAAATGCAGGCAAAAGCTGAGCTCAACTAAAGCAACAGCAACAATAACAATAACAATGGCAACTGCAACTGCAACTGCTAAGTGCCAAGTGAAAATGGATTTTTTGGGGAGTCAACTGTCAAAAGTGACAGCAACAGCAGCAACAGCAGCAACAACAGTGGCAACGGTGGCACCTACTTTTTTAAATTGAAAATTAACTTAGCGGAACTTGAACAAAATTTGGGGCTCTCTTTTGGCCTCAAAAAAGTGGCAATTGCTTGTTGTTGTAGGCGTGTGAATCTAGAAATTGCTGTCGTCTGCTGCTGCTGCTGCCATAACACTAATGAGCATAGATAATTTGCTTCTATTTCTTTTGTGTCTTGCTACAAATTGCGCGCAATTAGAAAACATGGAGCTGCAACTGGGAAAAGGTAAGTGAGCCAAGTCTGGCTTTAGGCAATTGTCGGGCTGTAAGTGAGCTGTTTACCGTTAAAGCTGCCACAAATCACTAGACCAAAGCACAGCTAAGGGATGCAAACATAACTAGTTGTTGCCCCTCCCCTTTGGCGCGCTCAACAGCCAACAGCCAACAGCCAACAGGAAACATGCGCTGAGCGACATACAAAAAAATAAGGCGCGAAGCAATCGATTTGTGGGCTGAACCACACACATGAAATACCTAAACCACCTAAACCACCCCCTGTCGATTCATTAAAAACGCATTAGAAATGACATTAGGACAAATGTAGCCTCGGCGCGAGCGCCACTAAAATGACTTAAACAATAAATAAAGCGTGTTTGGGCCAACTTACTGTGCTGATGATAGCTGGGATAGTAGCGTCGATGGTGTCCATTGCTTTCCAGCGCATAGAAGGCGCTCATGTCGCTCGTATCCAGTCCGAGGCCGGCGCCGCCAGCACCGCCGCCGAGTGCGGCGCCCACACTGCTGCCCGCCGACGAGGCGCCGCTGGACAGGCTGTGATGGCTGTGGGCCAGGCTGCTGCCGGTGCTGCCCAGGCCGTTTGTTTGGGGCGAACCGCCGCCCCCGCCCCCGCCGCCGCCGCCGCCACCGCCGCCGCCGCCTAAGCGCGGACTGTCGTACCAGCTGCGAGCGGCAGCCTCCGCTGTTGAGGTCATATCCATTTCGAGTATAATTTTGAATGTTTTTTCAATAGAACGTGGGCGCGCAAAAATTCTACAGAGAAACTCTATCTCTGTGTTGCTCTCTCTCTCTCTCTCTCTCGCTCTCGCTCTCTCGCTCTCTTTCGCTGGAGCTTGATTCGATTGATTGACTTTAATTTGGTTAGACGCTTTTCAACACATGTTTATGCGCGCGTTTTGCAGCACTGCATTAGCTGTAAATAATTTTTGTTTTGAGTTGAAGTAAAAAACGAAACTTTTCAAATTGTCTTTTGATACGATTCGAACGGCAGCTCTATCGTGCCTTATCAGCCTCACACCTTGCTTATCAGCTCTCAAAAAAACTTTATATTTGGCTTCCAATTTCTTTTTATAGCCAGCGTACAGTTGGCACTCAGTTGATTTACAATTGCGCGGTAGCCAAAGCAATAATTAGCCATGTATATATATATAGTATATAGTATTATAGTATATATAGCGCAGGTCTAAGAGCAATTGATTAGAATTGTTACGGGCCACATGCGTAGCTCAAGTGTGGGAAAAGGGGGATTGCTTTTTGATGGATGACAAAGAACGAACTCGAAGGCAGTTCACAATTTGCAGCAGTCCTCCCAGGAGATCTAATAAACATGTCCCAGTCGAAGCAGGCACAAACAATTCTCTGCTTGCATTGTCATTGTCTGTTGCATTGTTCCTTCGCTGTTTACACTGCAACTGCAACTGCGTCTAATAGAACCAAAACAATGTCAAATTATGTCAATTGTCTGCCGAATGCTGTGTGAATTTCCGTGTCAAGTATGCAGCTCAAGCAAAATAGTTGAGGTGAAAAAAAAATATAAATGCTTCTCTAATCAATCAATAATGATCTAGCTATGATTAGTCTGTGAAGATTATAAACTTTTTTACTAATCAAAATAATCTAAGATAAAACTCTGATCGACAAAAATTTTTATTATCTTAGATACGATAAAATTGCAAGTATATCTATATTATATAAGATAAAATTACAAGTATGTCTATCCTATATATGATGAATATAAAATGCTTTGCTGATAAACATAATCTAAGACGAAACTCTGAGAGATAATACTCTGAAGTATAGACTTTTATCAATCTCATATCATGAAATATCATATTAAAACTTCAAGTATTTCTGTCTAATACAAGATAAACAATTTCAATAATATCTATCTTATATAAGACATACAATTTCAAGTATATCTATCTAATACAAGGTATACAATTTAACTTATATACGATATATTTCAAGTATATCTTCTATCTTATATAGGATAAAATTACAAGTATATCTCTCCTATATATGATGAATATAAACATAATCCAAAACAAGACTTTGATAGATAATATCTTTAAGTTAAGACTTATATCAATCTCATATCATGTAATATCATCTTAAAATTTCTAGTATATCTACCTTATATAAGATATACAATTTTAAGTATATCTATCTTATACAAGATATACAATTTCAATTATATCTATCTAATACAAGATATACTTGAAGATAAAAGATATATATTTCAATTATATCTATCTCATATAAAATATACTTGAAATCATATCTTATATAAGATAACACATAAGCTAGTATATATACTTTTTATCTTAACTCAAGACTCTTAAGCCTCATCCAAACTAAAACAAACATAAAATATCAGTTAGCATTAACATATTAATCGCTTTTCACATACATATCGAAGTCTACGAGCTAACTGTTTCGTATTGTTCTCTATCTATATATGTATTTCTATGGCTATTTCCTTTTTTATTACTTTTAATTATAATAAACCATAATATTACTTAAGTCTTTTTCAATAGCTCAAAGATACTATAAACTTTTTATAGTATCATGAAATATTTGAAACTGATTTGTCATGCATATTTTAGGTTTTTGACACACAGTAAACAATAGATAAGAACTCTACCATATCTATGAGAGTTCTACTAGCTAGAAGTATAAGACTTTTGATGAGCTGCATACCTAGCCTAAGATTTGCTGCCTCTGACTCGGTCTCTGTCTCTGTCTCTGGCGCTAGCTGCAACTGTATCCTGCAGTTGCTGAACAACTTGTTGTGTGGGCGTTAGACGCCGACGGCAACTGCTTGTGGCATTGCGAGTGGGAAAGGTGTGCGCTGCCTGGTGACTTCACCTGGCCGGCAATTAGCGCTAAACATGCGGTTTATATCCTACGCTCGACTAGCTTCAATTAGACGAGCTCTTAGTACCAGACGCATCACTGAGTCCACAAAGCAGCACTTATCTATGTGTAGCTATCGCTTTCTCTATCTATCTATTGCTGCGTCTGCTTAGACAGGTAGCTGGGCAGGAATGCGTATAAAATTTACTGAAAAATTCTCTTATCAGGCTTTCTGTGTGTGTCCTATAGAGTATCTGCTGCTTGTATCTGTCGATGTATGTGTGTGTTCAGTTCTTGCCAGATTTTTATCAATAATTTTTTTGACTACTTTTTTTGTTTGTATTTCGTGTTGTTGTTGTTGTTTGTTTTGGTTTCAACCAACAACAAAAATTATTAATAATAAAAAGGCAGCAGAAATTGTTGTTGTCTCAAGACCTGTCCAGGTTGGCTGTTGATAGTTGTTTGTTGTTGTAGTTGTTGTTGGTTCTCAGATGCCTATCGCAGAATTGACAATTGCGCTACAAACAACCAGGCAACTGATGATAAGGCAACATAACTTTCGACTATGAACACTGCGCACTGTTTTCTTCTTCTTCTTTTTTGAGTCTTTGATTTCGATTGTTTAAGGTTTGACTGTAAAATTGCTGGGCCCCGAAACTCAATCAATTTATCAGAGGTAGCGATAGCTGCACTCGTTGTTGTTGCTGTTGTTGTTGTTGTTGATTTTGGGGAAAACACTTTTCATTAAAATGTTGGAATTGATAGCAATAAATTGATAAGCAAACTGTCAAATATTTTTGTAGCCAAGCATGAGTAAGAAGGGTTTTTATTTGTATGTTTTGTAAGTTTATATTGTTATGTTTCTGCTATATTTGCTGATTGTGTTGAGGCTGATAAGAATTTGTGTTGCAGCCACGTTCAAATCACATCAATTGCTTTCGTTTTGTTTGCACACTTTTTATTGAATTTGTATTTTTTTAAAAATAACTTTCATAATTTCTTACATTTTTTGCACACATTTGTTAGTCACACATTTGTTTTGTTTATGTTTTCTTGTGGTTTGTTTTGTTTGAGTTTAAACAACACTTTTCGATTTCTGTGTTAAGAAGATTTTTGCGCGCTTTTGCCGACGCGTTTTCTGGTAGCTTGGCTTTGGTTGTCGTTGCCGCTGTATTTTGATGTGGGGAATTGTTGTTGTCGCTGTTGTTAGAGTAGTTGCTGTTATTGCTGTTGCAAACGCGACGCTAAC
Source organism: Drosophila gaucha (assembly GCA_035045545.1). Lineage (NCBI taxonomy): Eukaryota > Metazoa > Arthropoda > Insecta > Diptera > Drosophilidae > Drosophila > Drosophila gaucha. The sequence goes on along the minus strand of JAWNOY010000025.1, from coordinate 2,473,857 downwards.
GTATACGTAATACGTAGCGTGTGAGCACACGAAAACGAAACGAAACGAATCGAGCGAACGGGCGAACGAGGCACGAGCAAACACTTCAACGGCCGCAGACCAACTGAACCACGAGCGCAAAACAGGAAAGCCAGCGGCAGAGACACGCGCTGCGTTTGTGTGCTCGTGTGTGCGTGTGCGTCTACATGCGTGTGTGTGTGTGTGTGTGAAACTCGTCTGACGAGGGCCGGGCTTTAGCATTTGGCACATACAAGATGGTCGCAGCTACATGCGGCAAGGCTGTGCGCCGAAGCGAGATGGCACTAGTGTCAATGCCAATATGCTTGTCACTGTTTGGCCTGCATGCGGGGCGTGTTTTTTGTTTGTTATGCACGCGGGCAGGTAAACCGGTTTGTGTTTCGTTTCGCTTGGCTGTTATTGTTGTTCCCGTTGTTGTTGGTGTTGTTGTTATTGCAATTGCATGTTTGTTTGCTTGTAGGGTTTGTCGACGTCGCTGCTGCTGCGACTCGTCATGCTCGAGTGCATCGTTCAATAATCTCTCTGTGGCACGCCTCTCTGCGCTCTGCACTTGGCACGGTGCTTCAACGTCGACTCGCTCATGCGCCAGGTGAGGCTCCGGCTCTGGCTCTGGCTTTGGCTCCGGCTCCGGCTTTGGCTTTGGCTCTGGCTCTGGCTCTGGCTTTGGCTTTGCTTGCCTGTCGATTCTCTCTCTCTCGGGTCTGCCACTGCCTCTCACTCTGTTTGTGGCACAGCGTTTCGGCCACTGCTTTCTGCTTTCTGCCTTCGCCTTTTACCATTGCCATTGCCTGGCTGTCAAACAGTGACAACAATCATCGATCGTTCCGTTTGTGATTATGTGGTTTATTTATGGGCTTTAACATGTGTGCAGATTTGTCTGCCGATTTTGAGTTATGTCTGAGTGTAGGTGTTTGTCTCTATGTTTTCGTATGTGTGTGTGTGTGTGTTGGTGTTTGGCGCACATAAAACTAAATTTGCATAAATTAGCAGCTGGAAATTAAGCTAAATACACAATTATGCCTATGTTTATGCATATAACTGTACACACACACACACACGTAGACACACGCACACTTAACTATGTAAAGTAGCTAATAAGCATAAGATACTATAATACATTTGGCCTCCAAAGCCACAGCGCCAGCCTCTGTTTCTTCTTTTGTTAATTTTGTTTTTTTTTTGTTCTCAGACAGCAGCAGCATCTTTGGCAACTATCTAGATAGAAATTATTAATATCGAGCTCATATTTTTTGTGGTTGAACAACTTGGCAAGTTGGCTGCCGTCTTCAACTTTGGAGTTTGGCTTCAGTTTGTGTTGCCTCAGTACAGCTGCTGCGCATAAACAGCAAGCACACACCTTTACACACACACACACACGCTCACACACAGCCAGACAGAGGGCAAAGTATGTATGTGTGTGCTTGTGTATAGGAAGCGCTGCTACGTGAGCTGCCTTTTTCGGGGGGCTCCCGCATTGATTTTCGCTTTAAAAAGTTTGTTCATTTTTTGCGCTCGAAACTTTTTGGCAAAAGGGTTAAATGCTGCGATTGTTGTTGCTTGCACCTGAAATTGAGCGCAAAAGTAGCGCAAAGACTTTTCGCAAGGCAGGATGCTGTAACGCTCTGCAGCTGGACCAACTTTCCCAGGCCCGGACCCCGCCAAACATATTTTGAAACATCGCGTTCTCATTTCATAAGTTCATGCAACCGAGATACAAATCTGAGCAGCTCACCTTACCTTTATGCCCTTAAACAGTCAAATTTGTGTCAGGCGATTGCAATATGCCACTGATACGAACAGTTTAACTCGATCTGAGATATATATATTTATATATATAGCAGTAGAAGAAGCATGGAAACAGATAGAGAAAAGTAGGTTTGCTCTATCGAAAAGACGTTATTAATGCTAATGGGCGCCTCTAAACGGAACTAACTAATACGAAAAGAAGATAAGCCATATAAGCTCGATCTTGAATTTGACTTCGCCGACAACAACAATTAATCTATATATTTGCCATGATTAGATTAGATTTGCATTCAAAGTTGAAACTAAATAACATTTTTGGTTAATTTCAATGAAACTCAAACTTTTTTAGTGCTCATATCAATTGCAACTAAATATAATAAGTGTCTGACTAAAAGATTATTAAAGGAAACTTTTGGAATACGGAAATGCCAAGAATCGAATAGAGATAAACAATTTGAAGTGCTTATCGAAAACTGAAAAACAATTTTATAAAAGGTTTCAGAATTTATAAGATCTTTATTTATATATTTATTTTTTGATAAAAATGTATATATATGGCATAAACAAGTTTGTTGCTATAGTTAATCTAGCTTCACATAATTTATGTACTTTTAGAATGTATAAAATCGAAAAGTAATTATAGTTATAATTTGCAAAGTGGTTTTCTGAAGCATATATATATTTAAATTAAAAATTTTATAATCAAATTTAGTAAAATATATAATTATTTGTTAAATAAAATAAATTTGTTAAATATAATAAATATTTTTTTATTACTTTTTTTTTGTGAAAAATTTGTATAGTTGGCATAAACAAGCTTTCTAGTTTTACATAATTTATATACTTTTATAATTTATAGAAAGTAATTATAGTTATAATTTAAAAAGGCGTTTAATTATATATTTATTTAATATAATTTATTTCTTAAATATAATATGTATAAAATATGTATATATCTTTAATATATAATATATTTCTTGAACATAATAAATATTTTTTTCTTTATATTTTTTTTTTGGAAATTTATTTATTTAATTTCAACAAGTTTTCTTAAATTTCATTTAATTATTAGTTTTTTTAATCTAAATTTTCTTAGTATACACCTAACCAACCTAAGCTAAAATTCTTTATAATTTGCATTATATAAATTCAATTAAAAATTTCAATAAACTGGAAATATTATGGAAACAAACACAATAATCATATTTCAGCTCGTTTAAGCTTAATTGAACTTAATTGTTCTTTATTGCTTGGAAAACTTGTTTTCATTTAGCAGATTTCTCAGATAGTCTAGCTTGGGCCCGACTCAAATTTGGAGCTTAGTAACTGGATTTCTGTCGATCTCAACTTGAACTTTATATTGTACAACTTAACGGTAATTTTCTCCGACTTTCTTTTGATTTGCGCGCACTCTACGCAGAAATCATCAAGCATGTAAATAGCTCGACCTGTATAGGTCTAGCACCCCCACACACATTGTGGAAAAGTACTTCTAATGCATATTTTTCCAGCACGTGCGCAGCTTTTCCGTTGTCCAAGTCAAAAAAAAAAACTCTGCGTAGCCGGCAGAGCGAGTCAAAGCAGAGACAAGGCCAGACTTGGTTTAGACCCCTCCCCAGCAAGCCATGTGCAGCGCAGCGTATGGAGCTAGCTACCCCATCCCCCCCTCAACCCACTCCCTCTTTGATCCAGCTATGGCTGCATTGAGTTGGAGCCGACGCACGTTGCGTGTAATTTTGATTTTAATCGCATAAAAATGTTTTGTTTATATGTATAATTTAGTTTTAACAATTTATGTTAACCTTTTGTTACTATTTTTAATTTTGTTGTTGTTCTCGTTGTTGTTGTTGTTGCTGTAGCTCATAAGCAGCAACAATTAAATGCGCCATAAAATTGGTTTAAATACGCGCTTGCCATTTAAATGTATCTATGTGTATGCGTGTGTGTGTTAGTGTGTGTGTGTGCGTAGATACTTGTATTATAAATGTGCGCTACGCGACATATAGACAGTTATTATTATTGTTATAATCATTGCCATGCGATAGAAATCAGCGACATTTTTACAGCATTTAAACAAAGCATAAATTCTGATTTAGCTCCAAAAACTGTCGCAGCCTCTGCCTCTGTCTGTGTGTGTGTGTGTGTGTGTGTGTGTGTGTGTGTGTGTGTGTGTGTGTGTGTGTTTGCATTCATATGCTGCCCGAATATAATCATAAAAACTGTGCTCCAGATTATAAATAAAATCAACAAATAAAATGCTATTTAAATTGCCAGTCGTAATTGCAAATCTCTCTCTCTCTCCCTCTCTGTCTCTCTTTCTCTCTCCCCGCCCTACCCCTGTTCCACATATTATTGAGGCCATAAATATGCATGCCACGTTCTCTGTACGATCCACACTGGACTTGACTAACTTTTGAACAGTTTTTTTGATACATTAAGATAAACAATAGATGGTTCTAAAGAGCTTACATATGATACGCTGGAATGCGGTCGATAACATAATTTTCCCGAGAATAGATAGCAAATGCTTAAGATAATTATAGACAATGTGCGGGTAGCATAAAACTGGTTTATAAGAAGCGATTAAGCTGAATTCTTGAAAGTTTAAGAAAGTTAAAGTTGTCAAAGTTCTCGCAAATTGAATGAAATATAAAACAAAGATATCTTTGAATTGGGTTAGGATAGGCGCCTCTTTAATCTTATCTTGGTCTTTGCTCAAGGTCGTTTCAGAGTAATTTCAAAAAGATATTTACGCATATATAGGTTATATATTTTCTTAATCATATCGATAAAGCTGTCAGTACATCCGTTTGCGTCCATCTGCCTATCTATCTATATTTCGTGAATGACAGCTATCATATCAGAGCAATCGTGCCATACTCATGAAAGGAAATAACATTTTAGCAAAAGGAACTGATAAGGTTTACTTTATATGAGCTATTCTGAAGTATAGATAGATTCACAGAAGATTATTAGATGAGCTGCTTTTGGGGTTAGCTACTTTAGAGAGTCGTATACCAAAGATTTAACATACATACATATATACGCACATAAGTTTATATAATAGGATCAGATGGGGTACTTCTTCATAACCTTCAATAAACATCTGCCTTTACCATGGTGGGTAAAATTTAAAAATAATTCACGCTAATTTATGAAAGAAAATTTTTATATTTATTTTTTTTTATATTGAAAAAGATCTTTATAAAAAAGTTCTTTATAAAAAAAGTTCTTTAAAGATTTCTTAAAGTTATATACATACATCTAGGTATCATAGTCAAATCAATGTTTTTCTTTAAGCTATTCTTGAAGGACAAATAGCTTTTAAGTCTTTAGTTCTCTTAAATCTTAATAGACACGTGATTTGGCCTTGGCAAGTAAAATACTTGAACAAAAAATTAGTTGGGGCAAGTTTAAGCTTTTAAGGAAAGTTGCTTTAAGATGTTTTGATGTTATTATAAGTACAAGATCCACTTTGTTTTTAAACTATTCCCAGCTCTTGGTGGACATATATTATAATAGCCTTCAGCGTGTCTTCTTAACCCTTCAATAATGGCAAGTAAAAAACTTAAAGGAATTCAATAAAAATTCATGTAAGCAAACTTTTTTTTATCCAATGAGCTGCTTTTTAAGAAAGTAAAATTGGTGATCTTAATTAAAAGTATCATAGTAAGGTTAATATGGTTTCTTAAGCTAGTCTCAACTCTTAATAGGAATATTATAGAATAGTCTTCAGCCCTCCTTCTCAACCTTCAACAGTTACGTGATTCAGCCTTAACATTTGAGAAAGTAAAAGAAATTTAAAGAAATTTATTGTTATTTTTTATGTATTTTAATATAAAATGACTTTGTTTTAAGCAAAAATCCATTGAATATTTCTTAATGTTTTACATTTTAAAAGCTTTATCAACTTTTGACAGGAATTTAACTGAACAGTCTTCACCTCTCCTTCTTAACTTTCAACAGGCACAGACACGTGTTTAATTAAATCTTAGCTTTAAAAAAATTGAAAAAAGTTAAAGAAAATATTTTTTTTAATATTTTATTACTTTGTTTGTCCTTTGCAGATTTCTTAATGTTTTTTTTTGAGTATCACAGTAAGATCGATGTTTGTTTTAAGTTTTTCCCAATTGTTGACAGACATATAACATAATAATATTCAGCTCTTCTTCTTGACCTTCAAAAGAAAGATTTAAGAAAGTAAAAGAAATTCAAGAAAATTCATGTAGTCAAACCTTTTTTAATGTTTTATATAAAAGGAAGGTTTCTGAATGTTGTATATAAGTATCACAGTAAGATCATAGTTGTTTTTAAAACTAATCCCTGCTCTTGAAGTATGTATGATAATTATCATATATCAATATTCTTCAGCGCTACTTTTAGAAACTGAAAGAAATGCAACAATTCTCTTGAGCTGCTTTTAAGTGAAGTTTCTTCGAAGATATCTTAATGTTACATATAAGGTATTGCATTAAGATCAAAGTGGTTTTGAAAGCTAGTCCCTGCTCTTGAATGACAAATATATTAAGATATATTAACAGTCTTCAGCGCTTTTTCATGACTCTTGGCACTTAAGAAACTGAAAGAAATGCAATAATTCTCGTATATAAGTAAACTCTTGATTAGTGAAGTTTCTTTGAATATATCTTAATGCTACATATAAGTATCAAAGTGAGATCCAAGCTGTTTTTTTTCCAATTCCTGACGGACAGTCATAACAGTTTTCCTTCTTGTCAACACCTGCATCACCCTTGGCAATAATCAGCAAAAAACATTTTGCTCAACTTTGCTGTTGATTTCGTTTGTACACACACACACACACACACATACACACATACACATACATATACATATATATAATTTAATAACTATAACAACAACAATTGCAATTGCAATATACGACGAGGCAGTTCATATGTCATGTGCCAGTTTTGCAACTGCAATGCAGCCGCCTTTCCCTCTTCCTCTCCCTCTCTCTCTCTCTCTCTCTGTCTCCGTCTCTTTCTCTTCTAGTCCAGTCGCGTTCGGGGCACGCTCTAATTTCATAATAAACTGGCTGGCAGCCATTGCAACAACAATGAACGCGAATGCATGGCTGCCAACCTGCAACGAGTGGCACTTCGAATGGGGAGTGGGCGGGAGTGGGGCGAGAGTGGGTGGTGCGCGCCTAACTAAAAACCGCAATGGGTGTAAATTTCATGGAGCGGCATGGCTGAGCCTGGCGGCACATCCTGTGCAGCTCGTAAGCACCTCATGCGCCAGGCTATAAATGTAAATTGCCTAAATGTGCAAAAGCTCGAGCATAGACCATACGTTGCCCGCACACTGACACTGGCCGCGGGAGGCGTGGCAGGCGAAGGGGCTGGGACGGGCCGGGCCGGGCGGCTCGTAAATGAAATCAGTTGGTGCGCGAATCCTGCATGGGTCAATTATGCAAATGTTCGAGAGCCTCGTTCTCGACCTCGTCTGGGCAAACACACACACACACACACACACATGTACATACACATGCAGTTGCATGCACATTGCATGTCCTGGGCAGTGCAGGACATGGACACATGTGCGGCATGGCGAAAGTGATTTGTTGTTTGGCAGCGCAAATCTGTTTTCATATTAAGTATTTTAGCGCAAATTAAGTTGAAAATGGGCAGTCGAAACAAGCGATCCAGACATTTTTAATGCCCTAGCCCCTTCGGCGGGGCCTTCTCGACCTGCTCAACCGAACTGTCCAAATGCCCAACAACTTTCACTAACCCGCCCGCACCGCTTTCCATTTCGCAGCAGCAGCTGAGGCTGTCGCATTAGCAGCCCAACAAATGCCCGGGCACGTATGCAAAGCATGACGAACAGGACAGCAAAACAGACAAGGGCAACGGCTGGCGGGGCACGGAGCGGCGGGCACAGACGCACTGCAGCAGCTACAATGTACTCCAACATGGAGTGGGTTTTCAAATGCATCCTCTTCTGCTATATATTTGTATGTGTATATTCATTTACGGCATCAGGAGCGGATTAGAAGTTGACTCTCCCATTGCAATTTTAACTATAGAAAGAGGTCTGAGTGCCAGGAACTAAAATTATTGCTAGATGTTAGATGATATTTTGTGTGTTCTCTTATGAAGAAGATTAACTAAAGTCTACTAATATTAGAAAAAATTATTACAAAAATATTTAAACCCATATTCATAAAGCTAAAAATTGGTAAGCAAGAAAAAAGAAAATAGAATAGAAAATCGAGTTAAGAGAGAATTTTAAGTATTATATTGTATATGCTGCTGCAGATCTTAATGATAGACAAACATTTATTTTCAAGTATCTGTTTATTTTTATTATATTTATATACATTATTATATTTAAATAATTTTTTTAAATATTTATTTCACTCTTTATAATGTTACAAGAACATTAGACTTAAAGACTCGGCTAAAAATTATACCTTTTCTTCTTAGATATTTATTTACAGGAATAACATATGAAATATACAGATGTCTTTTTGTCTTCAAAGGAAAACCTTAATGAAAAACGTCGTGAGGACTTAGAAACTGTATTGAAAACTGGATGGCTAGGCCAGATCATTTATATGAATCTATACTGATTATATATAAATATAATATAATATAATATAATATTTTCTAATTTTAACTTTTCTTCTCTTTAATTGTGACTAGGAAGCTTAAACTTTTATTTCTTCTTCTTGATAAAGCTCTTGTCTGTGTTCTAACTGAGTTGATGTATAAAAACTAATTTTAAAATTTTGAAATGATGTCAAATTTTATCTTAAGTAAATCAAAAAATCAATTCAATCAATCAAACAATTATTAAATTTATATATACTATGGTCCATTTTTAATATTTTCTTATTACAGCTTTTTTCTTCTTACTGAAATTCCCAACTGATGCCAAATTCTATCTTCATTTTCCCACGTTAACGGACTGAAATGAATAAAAATATCAATATATTTATTTTATTTAATATAAGAAAAAACTTTTATTTATTGGCCTTGGTTAAGCTCTTCTCTGTGATTTAACTAAATTTATATTGAAATTTCAAACTGAAGTCAATTCTATCTTATTTTCTTAAATGAATCAATCATTTTTATTAAATTTCATTTCATTTCAGGCTTTTACTGTCTGTCGTCAAGATACTAATCCTTTGCTACAAATGAAGTAGTTTGAATATTCTGTACAGTCTTCTTAGTTTGATTAGTTAATTAGTTTTATTAGTAAATATAGATAGTATTTATCTCTTAGTTTCGAGCTAAATACATATAATTTGTTTTCAAATTATTATTAAATAAATAAATAATTAAAAAATAAAGATATAGTATTCTTCTCTTAGTTTCCCTGAAACACATTAGAATCCTTTTTATAATAAATAAAATAAATTAATATATAATAAAAAGATAGTAAATATAGTATTCTTCTCTTAGTTTCGAGCTGAACAAGATTTCTCTAAAACTCAAGTAAAAAGTGTTTTAATTATAATAAATAATTAGTAAATAAATAAAAAATAATGTAAAATTTATATATAATATTCTTCTCTTAGTTTTCCTAATGCACATAAAAATAAAAAATTAAATAATAAACAAAGTATTCTTATCTCAATGTCGAGCCAAACAAGATTTCTCTGAAACACATAAAAATAGTTTAAACAATAAATGTTGAAATTCATTAATTTCGCAACTTTAGTATTCGCTTCTAATTCACTTAAGACTGATTTGGAAATTGACAGGTACAGGTACGTGCAATCGGGCATATAGGATAGTTTCAGGTGGCCAAGTGGTTAATCGCCGCCTCACTCCGACCCTGGCGGTGTCTAGAGTCTGGCGAGCGACGTCCATTGTTTGCGCACAGTCTGCGCGAAGTTTTTGCCAATTCATGAGGCGTTGCCGTTAGTTCAGGTTCTACACAATACGCTTTGGCAAATAGCGGACAGCCTGCCATTCATATGCATGCGAGTTTTCCGCTTTTCCGGCTGGCAAACGTAACGAACTACGTGCTACAGAGTAGACGGACAGACAGACAGGACATGCAGCCAGACCTGTCAGGAGGGGGTACTGTGGACTGTGGCCACTTCCGTTGCTGCTGCTGAAAGCTTGGCTAAGCACCTGAGCAAACTTATTGTTGGACTGCGCATTGTTTGCCAGCGTCGCCGTCGCCGTCGCCGGTGGCTCGAAATGAAACCAAAACTGAATACGTCAAGGTTAACAGGACTGCGGGCCCTGGACTGCTCCCCTTGGCTGAATAACGAGGTGTCTGCCAGGATAATTTTACGATTTCCTATGCCGAACAAAGCGAGCAGCCCGACATGCACTTGGACTCCCTTTGCCATCCCTTTCCCTTTGCTGCCCATTAACCAATCTGGCCCTGGCCCTGGCCCAGTGACAATCCGTTCAACACCTACTGAGATGCGACGCTATCTTCAAATAAAAGAGATTGCGAACCCAGGCAGATGGAACACATTCATGTACATAATGCGAATCTCTTGCAAATTACTTAAACAACAAAATCTCAACTGATGGTCGAGCTGTTGTTAAAAGCCGCCAAGCGAGAGAGAGAGAGAGAGAGGGAGAGAATGGGTATGAGATGAGACGCGAGCGATAAACGTGAGCGATAGACGATAAGCGATAAGCGCTTACGCATTTCTGAGTGCGAAAGAAGCGATTCGTCGTATGCCGAAAGCCAAAGGCGAGGGGCGAGGGGCGAGGGGCGAGGGGCACAGAACACGGCCATATGTGCTAGAGCATGCCTCAGCGACAACAACAACAACAGCAAATGTATTTAGTTCTTTTTTTTTTTTGTTGTCTGTTGAGAGAGTTTTTGCGATTGCGCTGATCAGATAGGCGATCGTGTGCGACGGGGCGTGCGGCAAAGGGAATGCCAAAACCGAAAGGGAACTCAAAACTGGGAAACTGGGCAGTGGGAACGGGAACTGAGGCAGGGTCGCCGTAATTTGATGTCATATTGTGTCACACACAAAACAGTATGCGAGATATGCGAGAGATAGGCGGCCAGATCCTAGGAGCCATGTCAACTGCGATTTACCTGCCACAGGCGGCAACTACATACGAGAGCAGACTACAGGATGCAGCATACATACATACATATATATATATATATATATGCAGTTATTTAGTTTTGTTGTGGGCGTATTGCTGAGGATCTGGCACTCGAATGATACTTTCATCTGAGCATTGATTACATCAAATCTTGTTGTTTTTCTTGAGTCGCATTTCAGTTTGGCTAACTGTGGCTGGGGCTAAGCACGCGTTGACGGCGGCGCTACTTTAATGGACACTCTTGTTGTTATCGTTGTTGTTGTTGCTTTTTACTTTGAGCGTTTACGAGCGCTCTGCAGTTGTTGTCTCTGGCTTTTATGAGAGTCGTTGCGCTGCGCATACAAATGATTTGATTTTGATGTGATTTTTGGATGCGTGTGCTCCGCTTTGGTCATGATTTGGAGTTACTTCATTTGTCACTTGGCCATTTTAATGCGTTTTCCCGGGAATTCAGACGGCTTTAGACCGCAGCAGCCAACGAGCGCGTCGGCTATTGACTTTGATTTTTATGACTAGTCTGCCTTGGCTCCTGATGAGGCCATCGACTAATTTCACTCGAGCAACGAGCTACGATTCAGCACTTTCTTTAGCCATTTTATGATTTGACTGCAGATTGGCAGCAAAGGTTTGTCTTCCCTGCTTGACCCTGTTACGGACCCGTTAATGATTTTATTTTAAGTAGTTCAGATTTTGGCCATTGGCTATTGGACGTTCTAATTTGGTTCGATTTGTATCTGAGCGCGCTATTTAAGTGCCTTTTAGCTGTGATTAGTTTTAATGACTAGTTTTTCGTTTACTACCACCACTATTGGGGTTTATGTTTGCTGGCCGATAGCGCAAGCAGAGCGTAATAAATTGCTTTTACTCAACGAAAAACTAGAATGCAACACTCGACGCTGTCATTTAAATTAAATTGCGTTTTTAATGAGACCCAACAGTAAACAAACACAAACATTTGTTAGCCACATTGATATATGTCGGCCGAAAGCCGTTGGCACCTAATAAGCCACTTTTGGACAGCAGTTGGCAACTTGTTTCAATGAAGCAATTAACGCGCTACGCTCAACCACAAACACGACCACGACAACAACAACAACAACAACAACAAGAACAACATCCACAAGCGAGCACAAAAAAGCTGTGAAAATTGCCAGCAAATGAATTGAACCAAACATTTTGCGGAAGGACATCAAAAAGTAAACATAGCACAATTTACATATGTATGTTTGTATATGTGTGTGTGTGAGTGAGAGTGTGTGCGCGCCTAAAAGGCTGCAGCTGTCGACGTTTGGCCCGCATAAAGCAGACGCAGCGCTTATCACAGATGCAAATAGCAAAAAGTGCGACAAACACAGCGTGCGCATATATATGTATATGTATAAGTGTGCGTGTCGGCTGCTTTAGGGCAGCTAATGGAGACAAAAGACGTCACACACACACACACATTCACATACAGCCAGCGCAAGCCAATGCAAATATTTTTGACGTTCACTGAACTTTGCATAGAAAATTATGCAAGCCGCCGTCTCTCTCGCTCTCATTTGCCTCGCTCTTGCGCTCTCCTTACTACGTCGCTGAGCGTGTGTGTGTGTGACAGCTGTGTGACCAAAATTATAGCAGAAAACTGCAGCAAACAATAAAAGCGAAACGAGCCACAGCCAAGACAAAGTTTTCTGGCTGCTGCCGCTGCTGCTGCTGCTGCTGCTGCTGTTGCTAAATGTACCATTTTTAATTTCTTGCCATCGACAACAACGAACATCTGCACCGCCGCACAGCATAGACGTTCGGCACATTGCGCATGCCCGCGGCCAATGAGAGCGCGTCTGGCAAACGCCGCCCAAATCAAAAATGGCGAGTTTAAAACAGAGAGCACATGCCGCACAGCTAGAGCTGTCTCGCTTTAACGCACACAAAAACAGGCAAGCGAGAACATGTAGTATTGCAAGCAGTGCATGTCAAGCAGTTCAAACGGCATTGCTTGGCTGCTGCGACGAACACTTTTGGTTATTTTTGCCGGTCATCTCAGCCAGCTCATCATCCAAATCCCAACCAATATTGTTGTTTTTGTTGTTTTGGTTGCTGCTGCAATCCTTTTGGTATTTGATTTCAATTTCAATTGTGGCGCATCCTTTGACGTCGCCATTTTGTTTGTTATCAACAACGAGAGCTGTCGCTTTTGTTTTCCATGATAATTGCATTTGTATGTGTTCTAGCCCCCAACCCCCTCTCCTAGTCCTGCATTGACTTTTATCAATTTTTGCTGATTTCTTGTTGGCTTTTTCCTTACTTGTTTGTTTGCCAGATTTTTGCTCGACAAAGCGTGCATCGCATGCAGATTAACTTTTCACCTGTGCGCGGGTTGAAGGTTGCAGGTAAAAATTGCTGGGGGCTCAGCAATCAGCCAGTGAGTTGTCATTGCCGTCATCCAGTTGTGTGGTTGCTGCTGCTGCCCGTTTTGATTGAATTGCTGTTTGTTTTTAAGCCGCTGCTGTGGCTTTTTATTATTGCTCATTCGCAGTCAACAAAAACAATGGGAAAATTTTAATGAAAATTGCCGGTTGACTTCATTCGAACAGTTGCGCGTTCAGTGCGATAAAAGTGCTCTCTGCATTTCGCCATTTTCATAATAATTGTGCTTAAATTTGCAACAATTGTTCATGCCACAGCAAGTGGACGCGGGCTGTGCGATTTTGGCGACAGATTAGAGCCAATACCCAACCGCCCAAACACCCGCCACCCGCCACAGATATGATACCAGGCAGCAACCACCGATTGCAACCCCAAACAAACTGACGACAAATCCAGCACCAGCACCAGCAGCAGCAGCAGCAGCAGCCGCAATCCCAGCCTCATATCATTGATCGCATCGTTCTATTAAATTACCAAAAGCTGTCGCTCGTTCAAATGGCAAAACCCAAAAAGGCAACTGCGACGTGTGCAGCACAAGTTGCAGGGCTGTTTGCCTGGTCACAATTGAGATAAGATTGCCCGAGCTGAGATACAAGATATGTCATGTATCGCACGTTTGCCTCGAGTGCGGGGGAGGCGGCGCGAGCTGCTGCCACATGAGAATGCATCAAAAACCAAATTACATCAAATCCAAAGTCTGCTCGTTGCCAGCTAAATAATTATGGAAGCCGATCGAAGATAGAACATGCATCGCATATACACATACAACAATCTAAATAGATACATGTGTGTGTGTTGGGCGTGCATAATAGAAATTTGCATGCGCAATTATTTGAACAAACCGCAGCAATTATACGGCAGCAACACGACGCACAGCAGCAACAGCAATCGCCAGACAAGCTAATTAGCAAAGAAGAAGCATCTGACTGAGGTCCTGCCACTGCCCCTGCCACTGCCCCTTGCTATCCTTAGCAGCCGCAACGAATCGATTTTTGTATTTTATAGCGCGTGCAGCGACGTTGTTGCAGCAATTTGTGGCTCGTTAAGGGTTAGTGCAACGCCAACATTGTTTTGATTTGTTGTGACATTCGCTGGCTGGGAAAATGCCTCGAAATGTTGTTATGCAAAAATTAGGCGCATAATTTTATTGCAATTTTTATGATCGAGCACGCCGTCCGACGCCCCGACACTGGGAAACTTGGCCGATTTGATGGAAATTTAATTGGGTTGTGAGAAAGTTGCGCGTGGCTTCTAATTCAAATTATGGCCATTTGCAAGCGACTCTAAACGATCTTCCCACAATTTCCAGAAAATCCTTTCGAGTCTTTCCCTTTTCGAACAATAGAAAAAATGTCTGCACCTGACAAGGAAAAGTTGAATAAAAAGGTTGATGAAATGCTTTTCAGGTTTGGCAACACAAGCGCTGATTTTAGGCACTTAAGCAACATCAACAAACACCAACAACAACAACGACAACAACGAAATTGAGTTTTCTTTGCCCTTTTCCATAACAATGCGTGGAAAATTATGAAAATTGCGTTGGAAAAGTGTCACATCATCGTCCGATTTGTGGCACTCAGACTCAGGTCCTGCCGCTCGCATTGCATTCACTTTGAAGTTGCACATCCTTTTGTCTGGCTGCATTAAAGAAATAATAAAAAAAAAACAGAACTGAATTCTAGGGGAGCATTGAATTACACGAAAACAAAAATGAACGACAAAAAGTGTTCCATTTAGAGATGACCTCGTGACATCGTTGAGATGAATAGAAAATCACGGAATAAGCAAACAGAAAGGGCAGGCAGTTCGCAGAACTGTAAGAGGCATGGAAGAGGCTACAAATATCTGTCACATTAACTTGAAATTTCTTATGTCCAGATACCTATATACTCATATAGATGAAGGTGAAGGTGAAGGAGGAGCTTCATTTCTAACTTTAAGCCGAAGTTACCTTAGTTAGAAAGTTGGACAAAAACATTATTTACATAAAAATAAGAATAAATCGTTATTGATCCATAATTCTACATGTATCCATAAATCCATACATCTATATATTCATATATCTATACATCCATTTACTTATATGTCAATATCCATATCTCGATATGTCCATATATCGAATTATCCCATGTATCCCTATATCCATGTATCCATTTATCTTTATATCCATTCATTCATATCTGAATATCTAAATATTAATCCATATATCCATATACATATATATTAACATATTATTATATCCATATATCTATATATCTATATATATATATATATATTCATTTGTCCCTATATCTACATTTTCATATCTATTTATCCATTTATCCATATATCCATTTATTAATATTATTTGTATATCGATACATTCATATATCTATATATCCATACATCTATATATCCATTTAACCATTTATCAAAATAGATTTATTCATTTATTTATATATTCAATTATATAAATATCAAAATATATTCAAATATTCATATATCCGTTTATTCATGCATCCTCATATTCATATATTCTTTCATCCATTTATACAAATATTTATTTATCCATTTATTCGTAAATCAATATTAATATCTATTGAATGTATCCATATATCTATTTATCCATTCATCCATTCATCCACATATTCATATATCCTTTTATCCATTTATCCATATATTAATTTATCCATTTATTCTTAAATCAATATTAATATCTATTTTAAATATCCATATATTCATATATCCATTTATCCATATTTACATATATCCATTTATCCATTTATCCATTTACCCATTTATCCAAATATACATTTATCCATTTATCCATTTACTCTTAAATCAATAATAATATTTATATTATCCATCTATCCATTATCCATATATCCAAAGGTCCACATATCCATTTATCCATACACATCCATGTATGAATTTATTCATATATCAATATCAATATCTATATATCTATCTTTCCATATATCCTTATATTCAATTTCCATATTTTCTTATAATCCTTTGGTTGAGCCATACGTTTTTCTTTCAATAGCCGATGCCTGATTCTTACTTCAGTGTTTCCTTTTTCTTCTTCTTGAAATATCATGTTCATATTTATTTTTATAATCTAACTGTATGTGTTAGCAATTGAATACCTTTATTTCGGATCACAAGCTGAAATTCTCACAAATAAACTATATAATGCAAATTTGATTTCAAGCATGAATCCTTAATATGTTTAAAACAAACATACAAATATTTAAAAAAAAAAGTATGCAGATCAAGGAAACTTAGTTTCCCAGTTAATTCAATATTTAATGTGCTGCTCTAATAAGATGAACTTGATATAAATTTAGATTTTAAGTTAATTTACATACGCTCTGAAGTAATCTATAAATTTGAACTCTGAGCAAACATTAGCAATTTGTCAGTTTTTTGTGTAATTTTTCGCTCCTCTCTAATGCCTACAGCATCGACTGCTCCTCTCTAGTGCCTGTAAATTTCTGTTGCATCCCTGACTGTCTCTTCTGTTTGTTGTTGCTTTCAGTTTGTCATTTGTTGTTGTGTTGCAAGCACTCGACATAGTTTTTGATTAGGGCCCATTGCCTTTGTTGCCAAAACAGGCAAAAATTATTGAAATGTCGCTGAGAAAGGCAGTCAACACTTTTCGGCTGCACTTGAGCCAGGCTTCAGGCGTTTTTCTACAATTCAAAAGCAAGTGCCTCCTAGGAATATGCGCAACTCTGTGAATCTCAACCCCTGCGTCGCTGTCGCTGCCTCTGCTGCTGCTGCTGATGCTGCCTCTGCTTGGCACATAGATACATCTCTGAAAGCCATAAATTCTTCAAAGCGAGCAGCGAGCAGCGAGCAGCTCCTAAACCACCACCACCACCGCTGCCTGCCTCCATTTCAGTTATCCGCTTGGCAATACAACAAAAACAATAAAACGTGCCCCCCCCCTTCCGCCCACCAACTGAACCGAAGCTAACCTGCCCACAAGTCAGGGGCTGCCTTTGTTGTTGTTGTTGTTTCTTTTGCTTTTGGTTTTTCGCTGGCCGACAAAACAGCGAGCACACTGAACGCGCCATTTTCCATGCTATTGCCAAATGTTAAACGCAGCAGCAACCACAGCAACCACCCCTGGCCGTGCCACCCACCCACACACTCTGCCGACCTTTGCGCTCGCTTCGGCTTGGGCGTCCTTGCGTCGTTGTAGCTCCCTCTGGACCAGAAAAAGAAATGTTTCGCATAAAATGTTATCGCAAAGATTTACGACCCGACTTTTGCGCATCACACGCCCCCAACCACCCAGCCGCCCGCCCAGCCCCACCAGCAAAAGTAGGACTGCAGCCCTCTCGTCGCATCCAGCAACTTGTTTTATGATAATATACGAGCTTTCTCCGCTGAAATATAAATGTTGTGTATATGAGCTGTCTCTCTGTGTGTGTATGTGTGTGTGTGTGTGTGTGTGTGTGCGCCATTTTTGTTGCTGGCTGGCTTGTCATCCTTTCAGGAGGCATCACATGGCTACGCTATCTATTTATCTGCGCATTTGTACATATTTATTTTAATGTTGAGCAGCAGCAGCAGCAGCAGCAGCAGTTGCTACAATTGCGTTAGCTTCCACCTAAGAAGTAAATCTACAATAAAAATGGCTGGCTGTATCCATAAGATACATGCCACTGATTTTGGCAGCGCTTATCGCACAGCTAAAGCTGCGCCTAGCACACTTGATATGTTTCGCCTCCTCCTGCTACTCCTCCTCATCTTCGTCCTGTGTGTCTGCGAATCGTAAAATGAAGATTTTTCATGTGGATTGTTGAGGCGCATCCTTGTCGCTGTCATTGTTGTTGTTGCTGACTTCTTGGCTAATGCCAAAAGCTGCTGCTGCTGCTGCTGTTGCTGCTGCTGTCGTTTCCCCAACGGAAGTAATTTATGACTTTTCGTTTTGCAAATGTTTAAATCTAAACATAAATTTTCTCGCTTTATGCCCCAGCTCGCTCTCGCATTATATCTCTATCTCATGTGTGTGTGTGTGTGTGTGTGTGTGTGAGAAACATATGAGCTGCGTTTATATTTATTTCGTTTTACGCTGCTTTTATTTGCACTGATAAATTGTGCAATATATGATAGCCATAAAGTGCCAGCTGAAATTGGCTTAAAGCGTACCCAAAACTTAAAGACAACAACTCGAGTGCTTGCATGACAAAACAATTTTGGCTCGTGCCCACGCACACATACAGAGAGAGACCGTTACACACTTAATCAAATTATCTGATATGTCAACTTTATCCGCGTCAAAGCAAACACGCAGCTAAGCCGACTACAAAAGCAGGCAGACAAATTAATGTTATTAAAAGCAAATATTGAAAAACTATATGAACTAGTTACACAACCCACACAGACAGACAGACAGAGAGACTGAGAGCGAGCGAGAGGCCTTGAAATTAATGAATTTCCAACGATTATCCTTGCGACATCATCAGCGTCAATAACAATAATAAAAACAAAACACAATTTCAATTACTTATGCCAAATAAGTCGAAATGCTTAAGTCAACAAAACTACAGCCTAGCCATAACCCACACACACACACACACACACACACACACAGTTAGCGATAAGGTCGATTTGTGGGCAACTGTAAGGCTATCGGGCAGACAGTGGCAGCAGGCAGCAGACAAACTGATCAAATATGCTTAATTATAATTTGATTTGATTTATGATGCTCGTCGATTTCATGTGACATTTGTAATTATTCTTGTCGCGCCCGAAACTACCTCAGCCACGATCATCGAAATCACAACGGCAACCGCTTCAACAAGAAACAACATCATCATCATCAGCAACAGCAGCAGCAGCAGCAGCAGCAGCAGCAACAATTGTCGTTGGGGGCACATGATCAACGATGTCGTCGATGACAACGACGAGGAGCAAGCGACAATCCTGAGCTGCATACGAAACTAGAATTGCTTGAAACACACACAAACACACAAACACACACACACATACACACAAAGGTATACGTGTTTATATAGATCTGTTTTTGTTGTTGCATACTCGTTTGTATCGTTAATGTGCTTTAATGTGTATTTTATATTGATATTTATTACGTTTGAATATTTGTATAAGTATAATGTTGGAAATCAAATAAAATATGAGATATGAATTATATGTTTATTTCATATATTTTATAAACGAGTTTTTTAGAGCAAATGGAAGAAGTTATAAACTGCAGAAAAAAATATTTTATTTAAAATATAATAAGAGCTTAAATAACATAAAAGAGATATTTTAAAAATTTTTTGATATTACACTCATAAATTGTACTTACTTTTAGAAAGATGAAAAACATTTATTTCTATATAAATTTGACTTTTAATACATTATTCTCTAACATTTTTGGCAAGAACAGCTTTAACCGTAATTTTATAATATTAAAATATAAAAACTTTAATTTTATATATTTTTCAAATATTTTTTTAAGAGTAGGCTCTTCTTTCCTAAAATTGTAGACAAAAATATATTTATGCTCAAATCTTAATTTTATAATTATATAATAAAAAAATACAAAAATTGGAATTTTTTTATATTTTTCTCTATTGTAATCTCCAAATCTCTGTCATTAATAATCTCTATAATTTTTTGGAGAGATCTTTAGCAGTTTGCTCTTCTTTCTCAAAATGTTAATGATAAATATATTAAAATTCAAATTTAAATATTATACTTATACTTAAATTATTATAACAGGGTTTCTTTTAAAATATGACAAGTATTTAGAATCTAATGCGACATAGACACAAATAAAATACTTAGATTTTAGTATGAAAAATAAAATTTTTTTTTTCAATTTTGTATAAGAAAAAAAATACAAATATATTTCCAATAAAAACAAATAAAAAAAAAAAAAATAAACATATATATTTCGATTTTATATTTCAATAACAAAAATTTTTTTTGTGGGAAACATTGATTTAGTTTTTAATTTAAAAAAATTTAATTTTCAAAAATAACTGTTTATTTTTTATTTTCTTTCATATTGACTTTAAAAATAATAAAATTTTATTAAAAATAAAAAAAAATATAGAAAAAAATTCTAAAACTCAAATAAATAATATTTAGAAATAGTTTTTAATTTTTGTTTATATACATATTTAATTCATATAATCAATTTCCAGAGTTCATCATTATATTCAATATAATATTAAATTTCTAAGAGCATTTAGAATTCGTGCCGCAGTCGCTTGGAAAAATGCGAACCCATTTTTAATATGTAATAATAATTTTCATGGCGTTGCCTGAGCCCTCGTTGACTTCTCATTATTACGATGGCAAAGATCATATACTTACAAGACATATAGCTGCAGAGACTTCAGGCCAGCTCGCATCAGTTTAGCTAGAGCCGTCAGTCTGGGAGTCTATGGGGAATAAATCAACACGCTGTGTGGCTTCGTCAACGATCCATCTTTCTTCTCTCACTCTTTCGTGCCAGACCTCTCATATATAGTATGCTCTGAGCTGTTTGCGGATCTTGTGGCGTGGCCTGCTGCCGTCGATCATGGCCTGTTGATCGGAAATTCTCGCCTACGAACGAGTGACAACGTACCGAAACACAAACAATACAGCAACAACAAAAGAACACAAAGTAAACATGATAAATGTATATATATATACAAATATATATACATTATATAGATATGTTTATGGATATGTAGGTAGGCTGGTCTGCGTTTGCTTTTGATCAATGGATCGCAACAACGCCCCAGCGCCCGGTTGTCAAGCTTTATAGACTGAGAATACCCTAACAGTAGGTTAATTAGCTGCGGTGTTAGTTATAGCTGCTGATAATAGATTAAGGAACTTGCTTAGGATTATGAAAAGGTTAAGATGTTTAGATTGTTTGAGCTGATCTAAAACAAGTGTGTATTTCATTTGTATAAAAGTAAGTTAAATATTAACCAACTTCTGTTAACTGAAGTTTCAGTTTATAAGCCATCGACATTCATACAGTCTTTATGTATTAGTTCCAAATTTAGTTGGCAAAAATTTGTGTCTTTGAAATGGGTTTACATATACAGTCGAATCCTGATAATTCGAAATGGCAAGGGGATCACATTTTTTACGAATTACACAGCAATTCGATTTATCGAACGGGGAATGAATTATCGGGCTTCTACTGTAGTTATATTAGCTCGTTGATTCAGTAATTGATTTCTCATAGTTGGGTCTTATCTAATTTATATTTATTTAATAAAGTTTTTAATAGAAAGCTTAAGATAGTCTAACGATCACTAGCTTCTAGTTTTTTTCTCCACTTGCAACTGTTGTTTTGTCATCAAGCGAATTTGTTTACAGAGTTGATCGTTTTATTAAGAAATTAGTAGGGCTCGAACCCTATATCTGATGATGCAGCGGCGTAGCGTAGTGGGGCGGAGTGTCCAGCTGGCACATTTTAGGGGGACAAAATGTCAAAACAAATAATATAATCTATAATAAAATAATGATGTGATCTTTAGAATTGAGACTTTTTTTGTGAAATGTAGTTTTTATTGTATAAAATTGGTTGAATAAGAGGGCGGCTAAATTGTCTTACGCCCCGGGCAGCCGACACCCACTGGATGTATGCATTTAAGACTACGGAAAAAAACCCAGAGAAAATGTAAAATTCTTGAATCTTGCCTCTTTGAGTTACATTCAGTTTGCTGCCTTCATTATATGCTAGATGTATGCAATTATTATATATATAACTTCATGACTTTAATCAAAATATAACATAATAAGATTTAAGAAAAAAAAATATTACATACAAGTTAAGTGTTAACTGGAGATATATGTATATATATAAATAAAAGAGTATATTTCCATTTCATATTGAACTCATTTTGCCAGCATCTGTGAGTGTGTGTATGCCTATGTGTGTGTGTCTAGTTGCGAGTGTATGTGTGTTCAGATTATCGCGGCTCGATCACAAAGTTCGATCAGTTAAGGGCAGCGCACTTTTGCGCTGGATAATAAGCCGAATAGGCGTATGACAATAAGCCATGTAATTAAGTGGATGGCATATCAGAGCTGAGCGGAGCAACTGGAGCGAGCGGCTTTAACCTGGGGGATTACCGGGAAATGCGTGGGCCCCAAACTGAAAGCGGTGCACCTCGAAAGCCGCTTTCGGAATGTGCACGTAATTGTGGTTGACAAATTGCAGTCAAAATATGATAGATTGGCTGTGGAGCGAGCGAGATAGCATGACACCTGCTATTGGCTGTCCCGCTCTCTTGTCACTCCCTCCAGTCCGTCTCTGTCGGCTGTTTGTGGTCTTTTAATTAGCATGTCATGTGTGTCAGTCGGGCACTTCAGCAACGGGCCGCAGCCACAGCGTCAACGTCAACGTCAGCGTCGGCTCCTGCCTGCGCCTTGACGTCGTGCCACGCCCCAGTTTTTAGCTGGGCTGGGCGCGAAGTGCATTTCGTTTCATGACTTGCACTAAATTCAATTTACTTTTTAAATATTTTCCGTCTGTTATTTCCATTTATGTGTATTTGCCCCGCTGGCTGGCTGGCTGCCACTCAAGCGGGGCCGCTCCTGCGATGATCGGCGATTTTTTTCGGGCCTCGCCGGTTTACGCGGAATTGAGCTAATATCGATGACTCGTCCATTGAGTGGCCGGCCACTCGCATGAGTGCAGACTGTAGTCTGACACGGACTTGGCCGCATTTATTAGCCCCGGCCACTTGAACCTTCGCCTGTCTTTGGCATTTTTAATAAGCGGTTGTCGTCCGTACCTTCAGTTTCCTGGGCCACTTTTCAATTAGCCCGGCTTTTGGGCTATGCACTGCCCCGGGGCAGCGTCTCTGCACTTTAATTAATCGCCGTGTCTAACAAAATATGACAAGCGCCATAAATTAAAGGAGGGCTTCTGCTTCTGCCAGCCAGCTTCCAGCGCAGTTCTCAGGTTTGGGCAGGTGCGCGCCACAAAATTTGCGTGTGCTGACAGCTAAACTGCTACTGTGTCCGCTTGTGGCAGCCGCATATAAATGAGAGATGTTTAACTAGGAGACAGTGGCTCCAAATACAGCGCGCGTTGCATGCAACCAACCATGTGGCAGTGAGTGCCAAAACGTGGGCTTCAGGTGGGCTGCAAGGTTGCCCATATGCACAGAGTTAGGTGGGCTTATAAAGACAGTCAAGGTTGCTAGCAAATAAAATTCTGGATTTTACAGTTTGTGCTGTAGAGATTTTACTATCAAGATCGATAGCTTGATAGCACTTATCGATAATCACATCAATAAGGTAGATCAATAGAACAGATAATAGACAAATATATATAAAGATAAGTTCATAAATGAGAATTTGATTGCGGATATCGATTAATAATGTCAGCTATCGATAAGTAAATCGATGACTGTATTGATACATGTATCGAGTGTTATGTCAGCTACTTACTATATCAAATGATTAGAATCAAGATAACTTAATCGAAAGTTACAAATATTTTTATATCGAAAGGCCTGTATATAAGAAAATCAAGAATCGATAAACATATATTTACATATATAATGACAGTATATTGATATGCTGCATATTGTTATACTTATATCTTGAAAATATTATTATGATTATGATAAGATCCATAATATATTGAAAAATATGTATACTGAGTATATCGATAAGTAAATCGATAACTGTGTTGTGTCAGCTAACCACTTAATCGAATGATTACATAACAGATAACTTAATCAAAAGTTACAGATATTTGTGTATTGATAGGTCTGAATATTAGGACATTAAAAATTATATCGATAAGCATGTGGATTATAACATTTAAGTATATTGATAAATATATATACAGCTAGGTTTATAAATATATTTATATTTTGAAAATATCATTATGATTACCATTCGATCGATAAATATATTGATAGATTTAGATACTGAGCATATCGATACGCAAATCGATAAATGCTTAGATACGTATATAAAAAATGATGTCAGTTGATAGCAACATACAAAAAAGTATATCAATAACTATGTAGAATATTATGTTAATAACTTAATTGAAAGCTAGAGTAATAAGTATGGCGATAAATATATCGATAAATGTTGTGAAGCGTGTATTGAAAGTTATGTCAGTTGATAACAAAAGTGTATCAATAATTGGATAGCATAATATATTGATAACTTATTCGAAAACTTGAGCAATAAGTATAGCGATAAATATATCGATAAATGTTTTGAAGAGTGAATATCGAATATTATGCCAGTAAGTTTTTCGCTTAAGCACTGATAGGCGGATAGCTTTAGATATTTTGAAGTTAAGTTTGTAAATCGATTTATATATCCAATTAATCTTGTTTAAGAAGTTTTCAGCTTAACTTTTTCTCAACATTAAAAGCTTTTCCAAGACTTCTCAGCGAAAATGCTTCTGCAGTTCAAAATTTGCATTAATACACATTTTTTGTCGTTTTCATTGTATTCTCTCTCTTCCAGCCTTAAGGAATAGCATTCATTCAATCTTTGGCCTTTGGCTATATAAATATCTGCTCAATCTGTTCAATTGTAATGCAATTATCTCTAATGCAACTATAAGAACGCTTCTGAGAAACCATTTCCTTAGTTTTGCTGCTATTAAACTCCCATTCAATCCCTTTTTTTGGTGCTCCTTTATTTTATACAATTATATAATATAGCAATAAATTCGTTTACAGCCGTATATAAATTAAAAAACAAAAGGGTTTCCACCTACTTTGGCTCGAGGGGGTGTTTGTGGTGGCGCAGGGAGAGTGAGAGAGGCGCCACAGAAGCCACAACCATGGACATAACTCAAGGAGTTTGTGACATTTTTATGGCATACTATGGCTTATATACACAAGGATATTTTATACGTAGATTTTTGGTCGCTTTTGGGGCATTACGCGCTCTCTGCCTCCAATACAATTAAAAACAAAAAGGACACATTAATCCTTTTTACACAATATCCTGTATGCAGCGTGCAATGTGGGCGGCACCAAGGATCACCGTGGCCATGGCAGCTGGAGCAGCAGCAGGAGCCGCAGGAGCAGCAACCACAATTGGAGCCTGGTCGGCCATTTTCTTTTGCCAGCTGCCATTTTTATGCTCGTTTTTTTGCGACTCTTTTTTGTGGCCTTAACTGTTGTTGTTGTTGTTGTTGTTGTTGTTGCTTGGCATTAAAAATGTTTTATGTTGTGCGCGATTTTGCGCAACCTACTTTGCACATGCTTCAGCGATGGCCCAAAGAGAGGCCGAGGCGAATGTTAGCCAACGAACGCGTCGGTTTGTTTTGTTATAAAAAATAAAATAAAAATAAATATATATAAAAATACCTTTTAGCTTAGATGGCAAGGGTATGATGACACATGAGTTTGATTAGTGAGCTAATAATTTAAAAAATATATACATACATATTTATAAATACGTACATACATATATGTAAAATAAAAATGATTCTAGAATATAAATAAAAATAAAACAAATATAAATACATATAAATTCAAATATAAATATAAATATAAATAAAAATACATAATTATACAATATAAAATAAATTTTATATAAATTTTATATAGATATAAATATTAGTATAAATATAATTATAAAATGTAAATAAAAATAGTATAATCATAAATAGTTGTAATATAAACATAAGTAAAACAATATAATTATAAATACATATAAATATTAATATAAATTTATATACAAATATAATTATAAAATATGAACTAAAAAATATAAATAAAATAATATAATAAAAATAAATAAATAAAAATATAAATATAAATAATAAAAATAATATAAATATAAATAAATATATTATAATAATATAATATAATAATATGAATATAAAAAAATAATTTAAATAATTATAAATATAGTTATTTAATGTAACTAAAAATAATATAAATATAAAGAAATATATATTCAAATATAAATATAAAAATATTTAAATATTTTAATTTAGATAAATATAAATAAACTTTATCGACTCTCTTCTTCACTTTTCTGTGTGGATTTTTAAATAAATTGATTTCTATCTTAACTATAAACTAGATATTACTAGAAATTTTTTTTTTTTTAATTTTAATTTTCTAATATTTTTCTTCATCAAAATCTAGAGATTTACCAAATATGAATCTAAAATGAAGCTAATTTTTATAACATTCCTAGTTAAGATTATATGAAACACAAATTACGTGGTATCTTTATGGCTGATCCTGCCGTGCGAGCCCATTTTTACGGGTCTATAAATAAATATAAGTGTCTATCTACACAGCTAGGATGTGAGCTTGTTTGTTTATGTAGAAAGGCTTAATTTGTACAGAGCAACGCACACA
This sequence comes from Drosophila gaucha, assembly GCA_035045545.1. Taxonomy (NCBI): domain Eukaryota; kingdom Metazoa; phylum Arthropoda; class Insecta; order Diptera; family Drosophilidae; genus Drosophila; species Drosophila gaucha. Next base: position 2,447,306 of record JAWNOY010000025.1, on the reverse strand, counting down.
CACACGTACAAGAGTGTGTGGGTAGGTGTGCGTGCGTGTGTGTGTGTGTGGTAACTTTTGTCTTGGCTTTAACTGTTTTTATGGCGCATTGCGACTTTTTATGGCCTTGTCTTGTTTTCGCTTTGCCTATTCTAATGTGTAGCGTCGCGTCCTGGCCGCAAGCAGCGCCACGCCCCCTTTTCTGCGCACAAAGTAAAAAAGAAGGATAATAATAAAACTGGGCTTATCGCCGATGCTGATGTGAACGCCGCTCGCTGTGTGCGTTATAATAAAACAAATGGCAGGCCATTTAATTGCTGGCCATAAATGGGCGCCCTTTATCCTTTGAAGGATGAAATGGATGGATGCTACCAAAAAGAGGGAAACGGGAGCTGGAACGGGAGCTGGAGGAGCATGCGTGAGGTTTTCGGCCTCGGTTTTTGGCCAACTCGGCTTTTTATTATTATTAGTATTTAAATTTATTTGTTGCTTTATAGCGTGCACAGCAATGCGATAAATCTGAGCAGCAACATTTTTGTCGTTTCACATTTTTAATGGCGCCGGCCCATAAAAAGGTAAGCCCAGGCCAAAATAGCACACAAAATTACAAACAATATAATTTGAGCACACATAATCAAAGCAACTTAAAATTCCATTTAACATTCGCGATATGACATAATTGAGTGGACGCTTATCGTGTTGGCCAAGAGCGAAGGAGCGAAAGAGAAGGGGTGAAAATTAGCTTGAATTGCAGCATATGCGAGGTCCATTCGGTGGCAGGACAACCCGTGGCTTTTGTGCAACACAATTAATGCAATTGTACAATTGTTATTTTCGTATCATAAAAGCCACAAGAAACAAGAAACAAGTTGTTTTTGAAAAGTTTCGTAACATTTGGCACATTTGTTTTTATGACTCAATTACGCAACTAATTCGTGGGGAGTCGCAAGGATGCTGTATCTAATAGATAGCGCTATGTGTGTGTGTGTGTGTGTGAGTGTGTGTTTCTGGCAAGCACCCTTGCCTTGCCGCATGCCTCATTAATTGCGTCTGTTGCAACAATTACAGCTGTACAATTGCATTTGTGTTGAATCTTACTTCAATTGCTGGCAACCCGCTGATTAATGCCACAGTAGCCACACCCACTTGCCCCCGCCACACGTGTGGCATGATAAATGATAAATGAACAGGCGAACCGAGCTGGCGCTCAGCGCAGTATCTGGTTAGATGCTTATCCGTGGCATTCCTGCCGCCCAAAGTGTCATTGTTGTCGATCATTTTTATGCGGCTCCAGCTCCATTTGATTGACATGCCAGTCAGTCAGTCAGTCAGTCAGTCAGTCAGACAGTCAGCCAGCATCTGTGGTCTGTGCGTATCGGCGATCATCTTTCGCTGCTCCATGTTTGGGCCTCGGGTTTATGGGCAAACAACTTTGGTGTCGCCTTTTATGATCGGTCTGCGAGTGATTTTTATGAGCCAGCATCCGAAAAGTTATTAACATAAAATGCGCATTTATCATTTTACGAGCTGCACATAATGAACTTGGCTGGTGGGCCCACTTAGTTAGCTGGCCCAGCCCCAAAATTCTCTTGCCAAAGGGCGCCAAATTGTCAAAAAAAAAAGAAGCATACATATATATATATATATGTTTGTGTGTGTATAAGTTGGCATAGATGGGTTTTTAGTTGGCAGCCAGTCGGGCCGAGTGGTTTTAGCTCTTCTGCTCTGACTAGCACTTAATCCTGGCGCACAACTATGCCGTTTGCATTGTTTCACGCACAATGGACACAAAGGACATGTTTGCACTGATTATCAGATTAGGCCATTGTACGTACAAATTGATATTGTCATGTTTCAAGTGCCCAGCCGCGGACGACAGCACACACACACACACACACACACACACACAGACACACACATGCAGACACAGAAAACTCATTGAATGCTGTCGCCAGTGCCGATTAAGAGATTTTTTTTTTCGCACTCGCAGCCAAACTGGGAAACAATGGTTAGCCAGCAGGCAGAGATTTGCAATATTTAGGCACACACACACACACACACAGACACAGAAACAGAGAAGAAGACAAGATTTGTTGATGAAACAATCCAGCAGACAATGAGCGTTTGAGTGGTTTTTGCACTGGTCTAGTTTCTGGTCGACACCGATCATTAGCATAAAGCCACAACGGCGGCAGACACCCGAACTCCGAGCCATCATCAGCCGTCTGTGCGGGGCGTTAGCCGAGCGTGAGCAGAAGGATTACCCGATTCTCGGCTCTCGAGGAATGTGCATATCATTATCGATCAGCGGCGTCACTCTCTGTACATTGAGTGGGAGAGATCTCTTTTTGCAGATCTTTCAATCCAGATAGCGAGCGTTGTAGATGGCCGATCAGACAAGTGCTTATCGTTTGGAGGAGGCGTTATGCGAGTTCGATCATATCGGACACTGATTGTTTGGGCCAGAGCATTAGCCTGAAATATCGGCTAAATCATATCAGATTTACAGGGAAATCGCAGGGATTTGCCTATCAATTGCATTGAATCAGTGCGAGAATTGTGTTGACCATGGGCATTTGCTCGGCCAGACAAATTGTCGGGCCTCAAATCGCAGCCAGATGTGCAGAACAATATAAACCCAAGCCACGATCGGTCATATGAGACACACACAAATTCCTCTAATCTCTGATGTTTGATAAACTAACAACTCAATAACTGTTTGCAATCTTGATCTGCGAGCTGTGTATACGATGGTATTTTCTTGAGTTAAGAACATGATCTGAGTTTCATTTGAATATAGGAATAAATAAAATTTTATAAAAATAAATGATGTTTATTTTTAATAAAATATAACTAAATGAAGATGTGAAAAATATAAAAAAAACATGGATTAATTACAGTACAAGTATAGTATAAGAATAGTATATGAACAGTAAGTATTGTAGAATATAAGTTTGTATAACCTTGTACTATGTATTCGCCATCCATACTTATATTACATGTAACTACTTATACAAGTATAAGAATAGTTTAGGTATAAGTATCGTAGTAATATATATACTTATATTATACTTATGCCATTCTAATACTTATACAAGTATACGTTTGAGAATATTTTACATAGTTTACGTACTTATAAAAGTATAAGAATGGTAAAAGTATGGATATACTTATTCTTATATTACATGTAGCTATTTATATAAGTACAAGAATAGTATAAGCATAGTATACTTGTACTATATGCAGTTATATGCTATTATAATTATATTATACTTATGTCATTCTTACACTTATGCTAGTATCAGAAAAGTTTGAGAATATTCTTATACTTATATATGGAAAGTGTACGAGTATGGATAATCTTATACTTATATAACATGTAGCTTCTTTTATAAGTATAAGAATAGTATAGTATACTAGTACTACATGATATGCATACCTATATTACACTTATGCCATTCTTATACTTATAATAGTATACGAAACGTTTGGCAATATATTTATACTATGTTCTTATGAAATTATAAGAATAGTATTAGTATAAGTATGGATATATTGGTACTATTTGTATGTAGTTTTTATAATAATGCTTATATTATACTTATTTCTTTCTTATACCTGAATATGTACTTATAAAATAAGTATATTCTCATATGTTTCTTTTGCTCAAGTATTTTCTTGCATGATATATTTTTCATTGTTGATTATACTTAACGCAAAGCATGATTCACTCATTCTGAAGTATTTGATAAATTTAATTTCAAATAATCTTTCAATTTGAGTCTTATCAAGCAATCTTGATAAGGAAAACGAATGAATTCAATTGGTTATAAATAAGTCAAATAACTATCTGAAACTTCTTTTAGCTTATACCATTTATTTCCTCTACGATCGTTTCAAACTGCCAACACGATCATGTTATTATATTTGAAGAATCGACTATTTAAATTTCAAGATATATCTTAAGAGTTAAATATATTTTTCTTATCTACAAACAGTTCAAGATTTTTACACCTGATTAAATACCTAATTTTGTATACAATATAATTTTGATAGCACAATCTCTTATTTCCTAAACTTCTGTTGGGAGAAATATGCAACAAATATTTATGTAGACTACTTTACAGCTTATCCCTTTGAAATCCTGGCGCCAGTAGACTATATATTTGTCGGATCCTAAGCCTCCGCACGATCACTGCATGATATCGGGCATTCGAAATGCACTTGCCAAATGCCTTTCACAGCCTCTCGGGATTCGGTGCGGGCCGAGTCCTAGCGCCGGGTCATAACTCTTAACGGCCGCTATTTGTATTTCATAAATTTATGTACAAGCGGCAATAAAAATATTGGCCTGCCTTTCGGCAAGTGCAAGAGCACAAAAGAATTGCACCATAAAATGTATACACAATGGAGACGGCAGCGCGGGGAACAAAGCGCCGCGCGGCTAAAACCATATAGCCTTTTGTCTCTAAGAACTCAAAACTAGTGCAACACTTTTGGCTTATAGACAAAGCCAGCCAACCTGCAACCTGCAACCTGCAACCAGCAATGTGCAACGTGCAAACTCGAACTCAGACCTGAGACCTGAGACCTGAGACCATGGAGTCCCGGAGACATAGACTGGCCATTGTCTTCGCAGAAGTCGTTAGTGTGACAGGTTGGATTTGTTTTGTGTACGGTGCCTAAGTCTGTCATCATCATCAGCACAAGACTTGTCTGGCGCCAGCATTAGGGACAATATTTTCGACTAAATATTTCGTCACAGCCAAAGGCATGGCCTATGCCTAGAAATTCCGTGCCTCCGCACTCCGAACTCTGCACTCTGGCTGAGGTTCAAGGTCTAGTCGACGCTGCGGGCGTTTATTTTGGTCCATTTCTATTGACCCCTTGAAGTTGTTGTTGTTGTTGTTGCTGCTGTTGCATTCATGATTTATGCACATACAGGTGCATTGGGTCAGGTAGGATCGATATCGTTATCGATCCAAAAAATAGAAATTTCATTCAACTGCAATTGTAGGAAAAACAAATATCTATGGAAAATATATTTACTCACAAAAATATTAATTAAGTTGTTTGCAAAATATGTTTTTTTCAGTATGTAGAATTACATAATGCTACTAATGCTACCCATTAAATGATTATGTTTATTAAATTTTAGAATGAATCTTAATGTTTTTTTATCTCTTAGTTCTAAGTCTTAATTGTTTGTATTTTTTCTTAAAATAATATCATATATTAATCACACATTTTTACAACATATTGATTCCAATTATGTTTTTCTATTATTTCATTATTTATTTTTTATTATATTATTTCTATCACATTCTTTTTTTCTATATATATATATATTTATTTACATATCTATAATTACGACTAGGGCCATATTAGCAATTTTGAGCAAGTTAATCTAATCGGATTTTTTTTTGTTTTTTTTTTTTTAAATTACACAGAGTACATTGTAGTTTCTAAGCCAAAAGATATTTCATTTTTATTTTAGTACATGTTTAGGTCCAACTCCCGGTCCAGCAGATCTAGAGACCGTTATTTTTTTTTCACATTCTATAGCTCAACTTCAATCTTTTCCAAAGTTCCCATCCGTTATTTGCTCTTATTTTGACGTAATATTTTTTTTTCAGATGCTAAATTGCTTTTGATAGTAAACTATATTATATTATATCTATATATTAAGTTAATTGTTTTTTTATTTTTAGTAAACCCTTAGATAGTGAAGATCACCTGTTTTTAAGACAACTTAAGGCTGCATATACTATATTTAGCTTAATCATATAAACAATATATATTTAGCTCTTGAAGCTGATTAAAATGAAGAATTTTATATATATTTTATATATCAGCTCACTTATAGTAATTCTTTCATAACTATTTTATTGACAGTTGAAATGATATTACTATCTCCACAAAGTTGAATAGACTTGTAATTAAAATCGTTTGCCAACACGTATTAAATAAGGAAATGTGCAAGCATCACATGGAACATAGATGCGGCTGGTGTCCTTGTGTATGCATCCTGCAGAAGTGATGCGATGGCATGTGCTGCGGTTCGAAGTTGCAACATATTGGGGCACTTGAGTAGCGCCTACCCTGCCCTGCCCGGAGGTGTTCGTGCCTGGGCACGCGCGTTGCATCACTTGAATTCCACAAGCACCAAGTGCTGCTGTAGGTCCTGGGGGGTGGTTGCAAGGCAAACTTTTTACCAGCCGCTTTTTACGTGGCAAAGAAGAGTCGCACGCTCTCCATTGGAATTTGCACAATGAAAACACTTGAGTTTATTCTTTCCTTTTTGTGTCGAGACGTGTGGAGTAGCTGCGAGGGCTGCTAGGGCTGGTTGGAGAGCTTGCGGGGTGGTCTGAACTTTTTGGTTTCAAGAACAATGGTTCAAGAGCTGCTTGCAAAACAAAAAGCGTTTTAAGTTTTAATTACAGCAGGCACAAAAGGTTGCAGGCATTGAACAGGGCAGCGACACGTGGTGGTCCTTTACCTGGCAATCGCAATTTTGTATATGGCTGCAAAACTTAAGCCAAAATTGACTAAAACTAATGAGATATATATACATATATATACATATATTTGGTATATGCAGACAGCACTTGCGCTTGGCACCACGCCTTATCAACTAGCCCAAATCTTTAGCCACCTTTCCAGCTGGTTTTCATGGCGGCTGGCATGACGTGCCATCTGAAACTATCTATCAAATACAGGCAGCCATAGCTTGTCAGTGATTAGATTTCCAAGCTCTCGAAAGCAACTTCAGCCCAGTTGAAAAAGAAGAAACTTATAAAAAAAAATTTCTCAATTGTGACTGATTAGACTTTGTTTTCAATTTGTTTTTTTTTTTTTTTCGGCCGGCGCACGGAAGGTGGCAACAGAGGAGCTGCTGACAGCGCGACTACCGCTTCGTAAAGTTTTTAATCAAAATTGTACAGGAAATCAAAAATCAGTTGAAAAATAAAAATCACAGTTTGTTATCGTGATGTTTTCTAACGCCTTACCCCAATTGCTATCCCCCTGCCATCGCGTCGATATCAATACCCTGTAGATATAGAGAAGTGAGGTGTATTGACAATGGATACAGTTTGATGGGGTGAGAGTATAGATTAGTATAATTGTTTATTTCCATTTCGTTTTACAGGCATCTATCTCTATCTATGGGTTGTCTATCCTATAATATAGATATCTGTATATACTATATTATAGGTGTCCGTATATCCATATTTTTATCTATTAATCTATCCCTATTAAAATTTGCGTATATCCATATAATTATTTATTTAATGTTTTATCTATCTATCTATCTATATATGTACATATCTATGTACATATCTATATATCTATCACTTTTTCAACTCAGCTCTATCTATCCTGTTACCTATCCAGCTTTCTATATATTTATATGTCTATTCATTTATACAACCATCCATCTTTTCATCTTTCCATTCAGCTATCCCTATTTAGCTCTCTGTATAATATCCATATTATTATTTACTTATCGTTTTATCTATCTACATATATATTTATATAGCTTTGTATCTATCTACCACTCAACTTTTTCAACCTAGATCTATTTATCTTGATATCTATTCATATATCTATATATTTATGTATCTATCCAGTTATTCACCCATCTTTCTTTTCATCTCTTCATATCTTCATATATATCTATATAGCTATATATCTATCTACTCTTTAATTTTTCTACCTATATCTATTTATCTTGTTATCTATATATATCTACATATCTATCTATATTTTTATCTATTTTAAGACTAAGATCTCCGTATATCCAAATTATCTGTTTACCATTTTATCTATATATCTTTATATATATCTATATAGCTTTAAATCTATCTATTCATCTATCCGTCAATCTTTTCATCTCTCCATCCAACTATTCCTATTAAGGTCTCCGTAAATCCATATTATTTTCTATTATTTGATATTCTGTTTATATATGTATCTACATAAATATGTTTCTATTTATCAATCATTTTTTAACCCAGACCTATGAATCTAGTTATCTCTTCCTCTCTTCATCAATCCATCCCTCCCTCTGTTGGCGCTATCTTCACAGATACAGGGCATCTTCTAGTTTGGCATTTAAACTTTTGACTTAAATTTTGAGTTGTTTCTGTTTCGTTGTTGTTGTTGCTGTTCAGCCTTTTCTTCGACTGTCTAAACAATGGGCTGGCAAAGACTCAGCGGGCCCTTCTCGCCGTGTAATTTGAAGAACGCAACGCAGTAGCTATGAAATCAATTACGCGATAAAGATTTGACAGCACAAGCGCAGCAATGTGGCAGTCGATAATTAATTTTAACGCTTTATCGCATTGAGGTGCGCCCCGTCTGATAGTCGCTGATAGCTGATAGTCGATAGCTGCTGCCAGCAGCAACAACAGCAACAGCAACACAAACGTTGTCCGATTTGATTGAAGTCTGTCTAAAGACGTTTTTTTTTTTAATCTGTGACACAATTGGAAAATTATGAGTGTGCCGCATGCCTATGAATTTATTATATATCTCTCTCTCTCTCTTTTTTTGGTTTTGGGTTTTTTGTGCTTCCTCTAGTTTATGGCTGCGCTGAGATGTTTCCCATGATATGCAAACGAACTCAATTATTTATTTTATCACAAATGATTTTGCTTATCAAATCTAGAAATCGGCTCGTCTTCAGCCAGAAACCTTTTCTCAGCTACCAACAACTCGAACTCGAGTTCAGTTGAGCTCGCATCTCTCATCTCAGCCCAGCCCAACCAATGCCATCTCATCTCATCTCTGTTGTGTGTGTGTGTGTTTTATGTTGTACCCTCTTGAGTTTTTCTTACAATTGCTTGGGTCCAAGCGTGGCTCTGTCCTGTTTTCGTGGCCGCCATTATTCAAGGAGCACGGAGAGACTCTCATTCGCAAGCGGTCGTCGCATCTTTTTGGCGCTATCTTAGCGTTGAAATCTCACAGTTCATGTCAAATTTCTTGTGTTTTTATATATCATCGCCATGGCAGCCTTTCCTTGCTTTCCTTGTAAGTATGTAAATGTCCCGAGTTGCCAGTTGCCAGTTGCAAGTTGCAAGTTGCGCTGTTGCAGCTGCGTTTTTTCTTCTTCATTTTTTTTGCACTTCCCCCGCAGCTGTGACTGATTGTCGTGCGTTTATCTTTTGATGTGGCATAGCTTCTGTGGCCAGAGCGAGAGATACATCTGCCTCCATCGGAGCCGGCGTTGGGTTAATTAAGTTTGAAGCAGGGATTCCGCCTGCCCGTCGCCAAAGTCAATTTTTAGCACCTATTGACATGCAAAGGCTCTGGGTCTGGCTCTGGAGGAGCCTCTGGCCACACAGGCTGCAATTGGCCCAGCAAATCAATCAATTCAGCACGCAATCAAAGGTAGGCAACCAGTCCGATAATTTCTCTATTTTGACTCGGCTCCGACAATAAATAATAACTCAATACAAATCCCAATTACAGACGAGTGCCACCCGCCTAGTTGTTCCAACACGAAGACAGCTAAAGGCAACCCCTCTCCCTCTCTCTGTCTCTCTTTGTGAAAATCCTTGCCTAGCAGCTACCAGGCAACCTTCTGATTGTCCTTTTTTTCGTGCTCTGCTCCCCCAGGCATGTGTGTGTTCGTTTTATTTGATTCGATCAGCGGGGTTTCGCCTACGTCGACGACGACGCCGTCTAGCGCCGGGGTTTTCGGTTTATCCAGCCCTCGCCCGCCACATAAATCGTTTGTTTTGGCCGGGGCCAGCCCCTGGGCTGGATTGTGATTTGGCCTGTCTGTCTCTCTGTCTGAGTGTCTGAATGTGTGCGGGTCTCTTTTATTTAAATTTTCATTTAATTTGTTATTTGTTTACATGAAATACACCGACGTGCGACGACAACGGAGGCGACATATGACAACATTCTCAGCCGGCCACAATTGCCATTGTCTGCCTCTCAACGCGCCAATCCAGAAGGGGAAGGCGCTTCTATAGCGTTTTATATATGACCACACACCTGGACAGTTGTTGTTGTGGCCACTGTTTGGCAACTGTGTCTAATTGAGGCCTTGTGGCAGGCTCTATTCCTCGGAGAGCATCCTGTGCCCCGATCAAACCAAAAAGACAAAGCCCTCGATTGTCATTTCCCAGAATTTTTCGCAAAAAGGGCTAAATGACAATTAGATTTGTTAGCAACAGGCAAAGTCTGATATATTTTATATATATTTTAAATATTTTATGTATTTTATATGTTTTGTATATTTTATGTATTTTAAATATTTTGTAAATTTTATATATTTTATATATATATTTTTTATATTTTATACATTTTTTATTTTTTATAAATTTTATATATTTTATATATTTTATATAATTAATATATTTTATATATTTTCTATATTTTCTATATTTTATATATTTCATATATTTTATATATTTTATATTTTAAATTAATTTTTAGGTGAATTTTATTTGCTTCAGTTAAATCTGATAAATGTTGAAAAAATTATCTTATATTTTTCTAACTTGTAAAAGACAAATTTTAAGGATAAGGTAAGCATTTTTACTCTCTTCGTTTTTTATCCCGAGGGAATGTAGCAATTAGTTTATAAGATATTATAATAATATTACTTAACTTACAGTCATGTTGCCTGAATTAGGATTAGGGGCCCCAAAGTTATATTTCTGGGCTGGAAAGTTGTTGGGTAAAAGGCGGGTTCGTTGGGATGCTTTTTGTGTGCTATTTCAACTTTTACTTGTAAAATTTACTTAAATGTTCAGATCATTGTAAATGTTCTCGTTACGAACAGTAATAGTCCACAGGATTTTGGATTGTGCTCGTTGTATGATGTCAATGTTGTTGCTGCTTACGTTTCCCCATAGCTTAGAGCTGTCAGTCAAGATAAGTTTAAGAACGGCGTTGTAGAGAAGAACCTTAAAGTTCGAACATAGGACTGATCGGACGTTTAGGATCCAATGATGTCTATTGGCTTTAAGTTTTAACTGTAACTAAATCATAAAGTAAATTTTATTTTATTTAAATCATATGTTAACAAAAATATGTAGATTGATTCAATTAAGTGTGATAAATTATAAAAGCAAGTAGATCTTGTATTTTTGTGACTTATAGTAAACAACTTTTAAGTATAAGTAAAGCATTTAAATGAATAAAAAAAATATAATTACTTGCAGAGCAAAATATGAATAAATTATTTTGTTTTAAGTTTTATCTCTTTGAAAAATGTTCTCAACTCAACTTTGCCGACATATATTTCGTTCCCCAATTGCAATATGAACACATTATTTTGCAGCAATAAAATATTATTTGTAAATATTTTTATATAATTTTCTATATATGTATATAATACTCAAAGTCTTCAGCTTAAAAATCGCTGTAAAAGAAAGATAAAATATAAAATATACACTTTTTTAATTGGCTTATAATTACATTAATAAAATACATTTATCTAAACAGATTTGCGAAATCCGCCAAAGTTTTCCCACTTCAATCTCAACTGGCGGCCACTCCTCTTATTAGTTAGTTATGCAAATGGCATACTTTATTTTAATGCCTTCCACGAAATTAAAAATTAAATGCATTTTTATTTTGGCTTTAAGACAAAAACGATTTCTATTGGCTGAGCAGCGATTCAGAAAAATGAAACAAAAAACCAACTCTTCTATGATCAACAACGGGTCATAAATAGCTGTTAAAAAAAGAGGCTGAGAAACATTTGTGGCCGAGCAGGCTTTAAAATGCGGTAAATCCGAACAGCATCTCGAACAAATTAAGTGGACAACAATAAATCAATGAGCGGCTGACGACGAAATTCAAATGAAAAATCAATAAGCTGAAAAATCTATTGGCCAAGCCAAGACCCAAAGCCAGACCCTAACCAAAGGCTGAGGTTGTAGTTGGGAACGAGCTGCGTGTTTAACAACAAACAATTAAGATGGCGACCAATTGATAAGCTAGCAGCCAAATCATCAGCCACGACAACAACAACAGCAACAGCAACAACAACAGGAGTTGTGGCCAATGGGTTTGATGAAAGAAATGGCTATAATGAAATAATTATGGTTGCGCCTGAGGGCTGACCATTTATATGTTGGCCAACACAAGACGCACGCTCCGTTACAGCCAGCTGAGACCTAAAACGCATGTTAATCAAACATTGATTGCAACAGCAACAACAACAATGACACTTTATCGCAACAATATATCGAGTTGCTTTTTGCCAGGACTTCTTCTGTGTGCGTGTGTTTGTGTTGCAGGATGCTCGGCAATGTGTGGCAGGCTTTGCTTATCGGCTCTGTGGCATCTGCCAGTTGCCAGTTTGATGGCTTTGATTGCTGCTTTTGGCCATGCGTGATATTTATTTGTTATTTGACACAAAACTGTGCTGCACTGAGGCTGTCTGCCCCGAGTCTCCTTGCCACCTTGTGGCATGCGTCGTCGGCCACAATTGAGTGACCAACATGAAAAATGAAACGCAGCCCGGGCCCAGCACAAAGTCAAGCTGACAACATTTTTAATTGTGAGTCCACAAAAAAAGCGAGAAAGAAACAAATGGAAACAAGCAAGAATGTGGCAATTGGATGGGAATGACTGCAGGATGCTCGTTCACGGCTGAAAATTAGAAAAGATGATCTGTGATAATGGACTTTTGTAATTCAGCAAATCATATTGATTATAGCTCGAACTATGTGAAAGATAAAGATATTTTTTTTAGATTAGCCAAGCCAATTCCAAGCATAGTCTATATATATTTAGATTAATCTTATATATCTGAGAGTAAATTCAAATTTTCTTTCAAAGTTCATCATCAAAAATACAGACAACTCAAATTTATCATATCCCCATCATATCACACCTTATCAAACTGAATATTTCTTCACCTTCCAGACAAAACTAATATACTCCTTTTTACTATGCAATCTTGGCATTAAAAGAACCAAACGAGCAACCAAATTGTAAACATTTTTGCGCGCCTGCATCAAGATAAACAGGCAAAACCGCAACACAATGCGCAGGACTATTTGGCCAGCAAGAAATTAGAGATGTGATGGGCCAGCAACTGTTCCGAGATGGCCACGACAAAAAGTGAGCTGATAAACAACATGAAATCGAGAGAACACAGAAAAAATAAAGAAACGACTCCACTTTTTGTCAGGCTGCAGCTAAAGACTTCCGAGATTTGGACCCGAGCCGATTCAATCAGCTCGTCTAAGCATCATTTGAATAGGTGCGAACAGCGATCCAACTGCTGCGATAAGCACTGAGAGAAACAGGAAGCCCGTTCGGATATCGAATCTGCTGCCAAATTATGACTAGGCATAGGGGTCTTGCGGTCTCTCGGTGGCTCTGTGGTTCTGTGGCTCGACTGCCACAGTTCTGGGCGCACTTCGGTGGCATCCAATTAAATTCAATTTTCGAACAAGCTCGAGCGATGCTACTGCGATAAATTAAGCAAACATTTTTGTCGTCTTTTTTCGGCGTTCGCAGCAAACAGCAAGTTCAAGTTCTGTGCTGGTACGACCTAATGAATACCCCATATTTTCAGCATAATAATATAATATACATATAATGATAATATTTGTAGAATTCGCCAAATTTGTGTACATAGTTTATTTCTGAAAAGTTGTATTGGTTTAAGCATCTCTTCACATAAAAGAATATATATGTGTTACATACATGTACAAGCCAGAGCTTGCTTGTGTTCTACGAATATAAATATATCTAACTAATATGAATTTTATAATATTTATAGAATTTGTGAAATTTCTATGTTAGTATGTTGGAGTTTGCAACTGCAAAGCTTAGTTGGTTTTAGCTTGGAAGATATCTAAGCATATATATATATGTGTTTTTCTAGCCAGAGGCTCCCTGGCGTTTCCACTAAAATTCCAAAGAACATTTTATTGTAAAGCCCATTTGGGTACAAAGATCTTAAAACTTGCGCCAAAAGTTATGTTCTGCAAACCCGAATCTAAAGCTAAATCAATCAATCAATAAAGTTGCAAAGAATATAACATTGTGAAGATTAAATTTAAAAACAAATCTCTTTTTATAAATATATAAAAATTTGCATGACAGAAATCCTGAATTGCTTGAGTTGTACAATATTATACAAAATTATTTAAATATATTATTATATATAAATATATAATAATTTTGTATAATTCAAACAATTCCGAATTTTTGTCATGCAAATTTGAGCTGAGGCTTAAGCTGTATATCTAAGGTTTATAGAGAATTTAATGATTTGACAAATTGAGATTCATCTATAAATTCATAATATCCTTAGGCACTTTAAACTATTTCCAGTTAGACTATAACAAAATTATTATATATTCTTAAATATTAATTTGTATAATTTTTACGCAAATTCTGAGCTTAAGTCTCATATACCCCTTGAGAATGCATGAATTTAGATTCAACTAAAAATTTATATTATCTTTTAGCATTCAAAACTTTTTCATATTAGACTATAACTATTATACATAAATATACATTCCTTTAAATTTAAATTCATCCCACAACTTACAATTTCATTCAAATTTTCTGCTTAAATATCATATACCCCTTGTTAGCTGACACAGCTGCAGGGTATACAAATCAACACACAAACAAGAGACACAGAACAAATACCGCAAGGCGAGAGACAAACACAACACGCTGATTATCAAAATTTGATAAAGCATTAGATACCAAAACACACACACACACACACGCACACATGCACACATAGTACTAGATCGAGAGGACTTCCATGCGATGTTGCGGTTCACTTGCTCCGAGCAAACGTGGAAGGGGGGGAGACAAACGTAATTTCTAACGCGCGCTACAAGTTTATTTGTGCGTAACAAATATTTATTGGAAAGGTAACACTTGCTTCATGGAGGTGGCAGCTGGTTGAGGGGTTGCCGGGTCCAACTGTTGCCCAATTGACCAATTAAGAGCCAGCAGCTAGAAGCTTGATGATGTGTGTCGCCACATGCTTCGTTTCCATCGCTGGCTCTGTTCCAACCATAACATTTACATCGATTTTCAACGCTGTCATTATTTATGGTTTGTTAGCACTTAGTTGGGGTTACAAATAGCATACGGGTCACCTTTTCTCGACGGTACAGTGAAAACTCAATCAAATGGAACAATCACAAATCAATTAACTGCAAACCAATGAAGACTTTAAGACAGTTTCGTTTATGGCTTAAATTAATCAGATTGGGAACATATTTCTAGAAGAAAATAAAAATTAGAAAAGTATTAAAATGACTTACAAAAAGGTAACTTCGGCCATGGCAATGTTTGGTAATACCCAATTGTAAAGGATATATAGTTTTCTCTGCTTTGCCATGAACAGTTCAAGATTAACGTATTTGAAAAATTTTGGATCTCTAAGTGTACATTTGTAGAAGAGTTTTAACTGATTCGTCACGCCCTTAACAAGCGGATATATATAATTTTTCAATCTAGTGAGCAGGAAAACAGTAATCAATATTTCAAATTTAGGTGCTGTAACTATAAAACTTTGGAAGGTATAGTCTTCTCCGCCCCAACGAGGTGGATATATATAATTTTTCATAGTTTTGTCAAAACGGTCAATCTTTTTTTCCCATTTGTCATGCCCTTAATGGGGGATATATATTCTATATCTTTTTTTCTAGGGGTGGTTGATACATATGTATGTCTTAAGTTTCAAGTCTCTGGCTTCAACAGCGTCCATAATATTCGAGGATTTATGTTAACCGCTATTTAGAGTTTTGCGGTTTGCCACGCCCCTAGTAGGCGTGGATATATAACTTTTTAAACTATTTGAAGGGGAGGTCAAAACTATTTTACTTCCCAAATTTGGATGTTCTAGCTCTTAAACTGCAGAAGATATAGCCTTACCCGATTTGCCACGTCCCCAAAAGGCGTAGCTATCTAGTATTTATTTATGAGGATGGAATATACGGGTATATATTCCAAATTTCACCAAACTTTTCCTACTAAACATTTCTACATTTCTTAAAACCGATCTGTCTTATGGGAGCTATAGGATATAGTCGTCCGAACCGGATGAATCCGAGAGATACAATGTCTGCAGCTGTAAGAAGCCACTCTGCAAAATTTCAGCTCTGTAACTACAATTTTGAGGAGATTGCATAAATACAGACAGACAGACGGACAGATGAACACACACACAACGCTATATCAACTCAGCTCGTCTTGCTGATTAAGAATATATATACTTTATATAGTTGGAGATGCTTCCTTCTGTACGTCGCAAACTTCTGTCAAAAGTTAATATATCCTTTAGGCAAGGGTATAAAAATAAAGCTGATAGCTGATAACTTTTGAGCACTTCATATAAGGATTATCCATGAGAGCATCTATAGACAGGAATGTGTTATTTTAAAAGTGTTTAGATTACTGTAGATATGAATAGAGTAATAACAATCAATCAATTGAAAACCTAAATTAATTTTCAGCTTAGAATTTTGTAGCCATCAGCTGTCAGTGTTCACTGTGATAATTACAAGCATTCCTATGCGGAATTGTCAAATTGCTCTTTCTCCTCAGTTTCTATACCTCTCCTCTCCCTCTCTTGCTGTGTATGTCTCTGTCTCTTGTTTTGTGTCATTTGGAGGCGCCTCCATTGTCGATGACTTGCAGTTTGTTTGCCATTTTGGTCTAACAACTTTGTAATTTTTTGTTTACACGCTTAAATTGTGGCGTAATTGCTTTGGGAAGTGGCAATTGCTGTGTGTCTATGGCCCTAAGCATAGGGTATTGTATGTGTATGTGTGTGTGTGTGTGTGTGTATTGTAAAGCGCTGCGAAAGCGCACACATGTCACAAGTGGAGTTGCGACGACTTTTGAACTTGGCCAACAAAAGGCCAGCGGACAGCAACTGCTCGTACGCACTGTCAAAAGCAGCAACGGCAACGGCAGCAGCAGAGGTCAGAGATAAAAGCCGATGCTAACGTTTTGATAAGCATGTCGACTGCGTCGTAATTTGTGTAATTATATTCTCAATTACTTAACAAAAGCAGAGATTCAGATGCCAGATCCCAGATGCCAGATGCCAGATGCCAGATGATGTCGACTCGAAAGCGTTTTTCACATTTACCAGCCCGAAAATATGGAAAAATCAAAAGCAGGCCAACAACAAATATAGCTATGAATGGAGATAAACTTCTAAATGCTGCTCACTCGAGCAGTCAAGCCAAGCAAACAAGCAAACAAACAGTGGAAGGGCTGGGGCATGCCACCGATGCTGCTGCTGCTGCTGCTGCTGTGGCAAGCAGTGATACATACATATGCAAATGGCAGTCATCCTGCGGCCTGTCCAAGCAACTTAAGTGGTTTCTGCAGCAGCAGCGATGTGATGCCTACCACGATATGATATGATTATGTTAAACGCTCGTTCTGTTTGCTCTCTCGCTCACTCACACTCACACATGCGCGGAGGCTGAGACAGAGGCCACACGCTGCTGTCATTGGTCATTGGCGTAACGCGCGGGCAGCAACAGCAGCAGCAGCTGCTGCTTCTCTTGTTGTTGTTGTTGTTGTTGCGTCGTCATGCTCTCTTAACTGATTTTCCAGTCTATGGACTAAAAGGAGCAACAGCAGCATCAGCAGCAGCAGCAGCCAGGCTGTATTCAGTTCAGTTTCAGGTTGACGATTTCATAATTCAATTTACAAGATAAGCCAAGCCAACACAAACCAACCAAACAGCCAGGCGTACAACAACAACAACAACAAGTAAACAAAACAAAAATAATAATCAGAAAGAAGAAAAAAATACTCTTAATTAATTATGCATCAGCGATTGCGTTTAAATAAAATGCATATCAGTCAAATCTATTTGTCAGAGATTTTCACATATTTGTTTTGATCAACTTCTCGATTGTTGTCGTCAGCAGCAGTTGCAGCGGCTGTTGCAAATTAAGCATACGCAATGTTTTCTGGCTATTGTTATATGACATTTATTTATAATGTGATTGCAAAACCTCATAAACTTAAAAGCTTATGAATTTGATTAGCTAAAAAATATTTTTTTTTTTTTTTTTTGATAAAAATTTGTATAGTTTTGACTAGCTTCCCAAAATTCTAGAAAAAAATATACATAAATTTCGGGGTGAAAATTTAAAAATGCAATAGAAAGTCCTCATTCGTACGTTTAAAAAATTTGTTTTCTTTCGAAAATCGAGCACAAAGTCCCAGAGTTTGGGTCATTCAAAATTCTTCAAGTGTAATTTTTTCCAAATCTAGATAAACTATAAAAACCATTATACTCTGATTTCCCATTTTCAATGGGTTCAGGGTATAAAAAATTGGTAAATGCAAATTGATACTCTGAATCAGTACGCGTCTGAAAAGTTATCGCACCTAAAAATCGGATGAAAAATACATTTGTTACAGTTAGTTAAAGTTAATTAAATGGGTGATTTTTCCCAATCACAATAAAATTATTAGGGGTTACATCCCATTTTTTGTATAAAACGCATTTTAGAACTGAAACTTTTAAATGGTAATCAAAAAACCTCATTCTTACTTATCGAAAATTATATTTCATAAGAGAAAAAAATCCGATTTGTGGTCAAGCCAGAGCATTTTTTAGAATCGAGTAAATTTTTGCAAAACTGGAAAATCTATTGAAAATTAGTTAATGCAAATCAAAAATCCTAATCAATACGCGTATGATGACGTATCTGACATTAAAATCGGATGAAAAATAGTATTGTTACAGTCAGTCAAAGTTAATAAAATGAACTATATGATCAATTATTGTCATATGTATCTTTAAAAGATAGGATATCTATCGTATAGATCTATTTTTCGATCGATTATAATGACTCGATGCTTTGATGCTTAATGCTTTAAAAGGCTTAATTTCGCAAAAATGATTACTGATATTGCAGTGACGAAATGTCGACAAAATTCTGATTAGTCTACTGTAGTATATGCAAAATTTCAATCTTCTAGCTTTTTTTTAGAGTTTATGCCAACATTTTGGGCTTTTACCCCTTTACTCCGTAAAGGAGAATAATTAGCATAAATTGCAAATTTATAAAAAACTTTTAAGAACTTAATATTTTTGGTCAAAAATCATAACAAAACTATAAAAAAATTTTCACAAACCTTAAACTTTGTAAATTATAGAAAAAAACTGCTTTTACATTTTAAGCTTGCATAACTTTGGCAAAAGTGAAGTGATTTATCAATTTGAGGGAATTTTGTTCTTGGCATCCAAAGTCCCCTCTTCCTTATCCAACAAACAATGTTTTTACTCTATAAATTCTACTTACAATTGATTCTAAGCACCCAAAAAAAGGTTATTCTAGTCAACTTAGCTTCTTTAGGCATAAATAGCCTTAAGCTTGGTGTTTTGTATGAAAATATATCGAAATATAAAAGTATCTCATCTTTCGACCTTTTTTATACTTTTTGTTATCATCAAAAAAGACTTTAACAATTTCCACATAACAAAATAAATACGGGCTCGATTTTGTATGTGAGCAAATACGCGAGATCCTTTAATTCCCTGCATAATTTCAAATCAGACAAGCGTTAAAAACATTTCATTATAACGCTACACAATCGGAATATTTAATGATTTAATCGGCCAACGAAATCAGCCACGACAACAACAGCAACAACAACAGCAAAGAGACAGACAGGCAACAACAGCAACAACAGACAAGGCAACACCTAAGCAGAAGCTGTGGCTGCAGCCAACTGCAGACAACGTGGCTCGATTAACTGCTTCAAATTCACAGATTTTAAATTTAAAACGTAGCCACAGAGCGCAGCAGAACATGTAAAAAACCCACAGAGATGTCTCTACCCCCGCCCCGCCCCTCAACTGACCCTCCTGCAGTCAGCAGTCAGATATAATGGCGCGAGTTTCATGTTTACAAAAAAGATTATGCAGCGCCCAGCAGCAAACGTGAAGCTCTCCGTAGAGTTTCAGTTCTTAAGCTGGAGTTCTAATTAAACAATTCGTAGAATTTCGCGTTAATTGCGAGAAAACGAGTTGAACGTGCAGCGTGGCTCCAAAATGCGAATGGAGCATGCTTCTTCGGCTTCGGCTTAAATTGTATTTTTTTCTCTCTTTTTTTTTGTTTTTGTGAACTGCACCTGAGTGAGGTGACACGTTTTTATGCTGAGAAAGCTCTGAACTTTGATTAGCTGCCATTATATATGGCATAGGATATGGCATAATTATGTGCATCAAACTCTATGATTAACACACGTGACATGCCAAGCGAAGGGCAGCAGGAGGAGAGGGAGGAGCAACCGAGAGGATCGCAAACAGAGAAAACTCAATTCAAATTATCGGCAAACAAGATCGACAGATGTTCAACAAAACAAGAACGCAGGCAACATGGACAAGAGCAACAACAATGAAGACGACAAAGAGTGCTTCGTCTGGCAAGGCAGAGCCAAGAGGTCAATGGGGTGCACCGACCGTTGTCCAGATCGATCGAGCCGAAAGCCGAAAGCCAAAGCCAAACCAGTCGCACGTTTCGCTGAGCAAATAACGCCCCATTTGTTGCCAAAATACTAAACTAAAGCCCTTAATCTAAACCACTTTGGGCAATGAAAGGGTACAAGCAGCAGCAGCACCACCAGCACCACCAGCAGGAGAGGCAGCAAAATAAGCAGATCGGTCAGAGCGATCGACATTCGACAAAAGCCACGCATATTTCGCATAGCCCAGGCACACCTTTTCACAAAAAACGTACAACCACAGGCACCACAAACAAAAGCATAGAATATGAGTGTGCATGTGTGCATGTGTGTGTGTGTGTGTGTGAGCTGAAGTACCCCAAAACCCGCACGCAGTCAACGTCAACGCAACGCTACCGTCGATCATCATCCTCGTCATTGTGGCTCGTCATAAGCGCAGCTCGTCAGCGACCCAATCCCAGTCGCAGTCCCAGTCCCAGTCCCAGTCCAGGCAGACAGACAGACAGACACTCGACGGGGCTGCGCTTATCAGCGGCGATTAATCTGCATCGCTGTTGCTGATAACGCGCACAGGCGACCCTATCGAGCTTGTAGCCCAGTGTCGAACGCATTTGTACCTCAGCAGCAGCAGCAGCAGCCACAGTGAAGCCTCAGTGGAAGCCTCATCATTGTTAGCCGTGCGCAGTGGCAGCCAACACTCATGTTGAAATTATGATGGCTTCTAACTTGCGCCTCACACACATATATATACATATGTATGCATGTGGGCATATGGGCAGCTCGATCATATCTGTAGATATAATCTTGATGATCTATTGACGATATGTTCGCTGCGCAGATTTGTGGGCTCTTTCTTTAAGTAAATGCTGTCAACATGTTGATGACGGCTTCGACTTTATTTATTTGTTTAGACGCATTGCTGCTACACTGTAAGAAATGGCATATAAACTTGAAATATTTAAATGCAAATTTAGTGAATAAAATTTAAATTTACATAAATTAAATAATTCATGCCGTTGCATGTACATATGTATGTATGTATGATTCTATACATGTACTTATATATGAATGCATGTAAGCATAATTTTTCTATGTATGTACATATATAGATAAACATTCTTTTCTTCTAAAAGTTCTATTATAAATAACACTAACAAATGTCAGTAATTTTAATTTTTAAATTTGTTTATATTTTTTTTAACAGACCATTTTCGGTGTATTTGTCTAAAATCATCGATAAATTCCAAACGGAATACAAAACTAACGGGATTTTTTCACTATTTCGTTGCTAACATTCCACTCTTCAAAAACTTTGAAAACTTTTTCAATTTCAATGTTCACAATTGTAAATATGAATAAATGTGTTTATATTTGTTCCTTTTCTAAATTAAATGCAGTTTTTAATATTTTCTGCTTCTACTCAAAAGTAAATACTAGTAGTAGTGCTCTACTATGCGATTCTCATGAATATAAGT
This sequence comes from Drosophila gaucha, assembly GCA_035045545.1. Taxonomy (NCBI): domain Eukaryota; kingdom Metazoa; phylum Arthropoda; class Insecta; order Diptera; family Drosophilidae; genus Drosophila; species Drosophila gaucha. The sequence goes on along the minus strand of JAWNOY010000025.1, from coordinate 2,425,398 downwards.
AAAACTAGCTAGTTATCATAGTATTTGACATAAGTGTTCTACAAACTAGATGATTAATTTAAAAAATAAAAATTATTTTTGTTTTACTATTTTTTTTTATACAAATTAGATGTTTATTTTAAGAAAAAAACAATTTATTTTTAATAATTTTTTTTTTTATTTTCATGATTTGCTACAGTCGTTTCTGACATGCGAATTTATATTGTAGTTAAAATTTTTCGTATTTATTACGATCTCAGTAGGGTTCGAACCCTATTTCTGTCTACGAAGGCTACGATTAACTGAAAGTGTTGGCAATATATAAAACAGTTTCTATAGATTATATTTAATATTTAATATTGTATTTTATTTAGTTTTTATTTTAATTTGATATTTCTATGATATATATTTAATATAAATAAAACATTTATCTATCCTCATTTATATTTTATAAAAAAATACATATATATTTTGTATAATAATTATATTATATTATTATTATATATGAAATTTATTGTAACTACACTTGCTGAGCAGTTCCCCTACAAAAGTAAAGTTTTTTTCTCAGTGTTCTTTATGCGTTTTTTGTTCATCTGAGGAAAAGTAGTTAGAATATTATTTGATTAAATTTGAATGAAAATCTATATGAAAAAGAATAAATATATTTCTAATATATTTATTTAAATTTTTGCTTGCCTTTTAAAGATCACATATAAAGCTGACCTGGCGTGCATCTCTTCTATCCAGCTGCTAGGAACCAAAAAAAAATAAACTTAAACTCAACAATGTTGCTGACGAGCGCTTTGTGTGTTCGAACTGCAGTTCGAACTCCCAGTGGGGAAATAATATTACACACGCTTGTTGTCCAGCTTATCGGGGTGACTATATACATATTTAGTATATTTATATATGTATAAGTGAATGTTAAATCAGCAGCCCGCACACCTCCCACTCCCCTCCTGCCACCCTCTGCTGTTTTTGGCGATAAGCCCGCAGCAGCCGTCGTCGTCGTCGTCGAAGTCGATCGTGGCTTTAGTGCACTGAGCGCGTTTTCAAGCGTCGGTTGTAGGGCGAATCCAAGGGAATATAAATACATATACATATACAAATATATAGTATATAGTGATGCATAGCCTGTGTCTGCTGCTGCTGCTGGGATTACAGTGCCTGCTAGCAGTTCCCATCTACGATGAGAATAAACGCCTCAACTTGAGCGCCAGCTGCCCGGACGCCTCCTGCAGCCTGTGGGGTCTGCAGAGCGACTATCAGCATCCATTGCGTTATGTGGAGCGACAGGTGCAGCAGCTGCAGGTGTTGCTGCTGGGCAACTGCCAGTTGCGTACGTTGCCTTCAGAGCTGTTTCGCCTGACGCCCAATCTGCGCAGTCTGCAGATAGGCAACTGCAGCACCTACCACGTGAGCAAGGAGCACTTTCAGGCATTGCCGCAGCTGCGCCAATTGTTGCTGCCGCGCAACAAAATCTCTCGACTGGGCGGGCAACAGTTTGTGGCACTGCAGCAGCTAGAGGTGCTCCAGCTGGACCACAACATCATACAAATTGTGTCCGCTCAGGCTTTTGAGGGACTAACGCAGCTGCAGCTGCTGGGGCTGCAGGGCAACGGGATAACGGAGCTGATGGCTGGCGCCTTTGCAGCACTTCCCCAACTGATTCATCTCGATCTGAGCGACAACGAGATTAGCCATATCGATGCTCGCACTTTCGAGCGGAATATCAAACTGCAAACGCTGCTGCTCAAAGGTAATCCGCTGGCCGAGTTCCAGCCCAACTCCTTGGCAGCTCTGTCCACGCTGCGTCTGCTCGATCTGAGCGACTGTGAGCTGCACGAGCTGGAGGAACTGCATCTGCTGGGCGCACAGACGCTGCGGCTGGAGGGCAGCGGCGTGCAGCGCTTAATCATTGACGGCGGCGTTATCAATCTGCTGGCGGGCAACAATGCGCTGACGCAGCTCAGCATTGGCGATAAGAGCGCCGTCATCGAGCTGGATCTGCACGGCAATCAGCTGAGTGGGAATGAGACGTCAAAGCTGCTGCAGGGCATGTGGAATCTGCAGCGCTTAGATCTGGCCAAGAACAACATAGAAGCTATGTCCAGCGACAGCAATTCGAGTGCTCTGCTGCTGCCCAGTCTCTCGCAGCTGAATCTGGCGCACAATCAGCTGCGCCGCCTGCCGCCAGTTGAGGCGTCGCTGTGGCCGACGCATCTGCTCCAGCTGGACATCTCCTTCAATCACATGCTCGCGGTGACTGCTGAAAACTTTGCTGGGCTGCCGCAACTGCAGCGACTGCACATGGAGGGCAATCGGCTGCGGGAGTTCGATCACGAGCTCTTCCATCGCCAGCATCCGCATCTGCAGGAGCTGAGCATCTGTGATACCGAGCTCAGCTTTGTCCTGATGCGCCGCATGATGCTCTACCTGAGCGATCGGGGTGTGCACCTGCCGCTGCGCTGCCTGCACAAGCCGGACAGCAACCTGGAGTCCAGAACTGAGCCAAGTGATCCAGTTTCGGCACAGCCCCAGACACGGATCGGTGTCACCGGCATTCATCCATATTGGACGACCCGAGATGTGCTGGCTTTTCTCACGCTCCTCGTGGTGTTCATCATACTGCTGATACAGCTCTATCGCATACTGGACGAGGAGGGCTGGCTGCGGCGCATGCGGCTCTGGTTTCTGGGCAGGCGGCCAGCTGTGGTCAATGGCACCGGGGTCAGGCGCCTCAGCGTGGAGGACTCTCAAGTATGAATTGGCGTATGATTCCCTTTGGTTTTATTATTTTTTTCTTTTTTGTTATTTTCTCTATCCATTTCTCCCACTCGACAGAGCTCTAGTGATTAAATGTGAGACAGCGTACACTCAGAGAAAAACTCGCTAACACATTTCAATTGGCTAACGCAAGGTAAAGCTGCATAATAAATTATTTACTTTTTGAAAAAATTAAAAAATAAAAATAGATTGTTGTCAAATTTATAGAAAATAATGGAAAATATTATTGAAATATAAATATGAATATAAATATTATCATAAATAATTAAATGTTAAAGAACATAAAAATCACATGCTTTTTAGATGCTTGCTTTAAGTTTAGTTTTAGTTCATATTCCCATTTTTTTCCAATTTTTAAGAAAATATATAGGTTTTATTTAAAATTGAATTAAATTTGAGATTTTTAGCTAACGGTTTAGTAATATTGGCATATAAATATGAATGTAAATATTATAATTGATAATAATATTATTAAAGAATATAAATATCACAAACCAAAACTCGATTTCATAATGCTTGCTTCTATTTTAACTCAAATCAATAATTTTTTTATACATAAAAAATATTTAAAAAATTTCAAATATGAAAAACTAATTGAGATTTTTAGCTAGCTATATGCCTATTATCTACATATACTGTAGTCTAAGTAAATATTCATAAATGATCTTGTTTTTGAAATTTATTGTAAAAAATATATATATTTTTAATTTTTTTTCTGGTAATTTGACAATCTTGCTTACTACTTGGTGGCTTTTTTCTCAGTGCATACTTGTCATACAAAAGTTTTTCCACCACTAACCAAGAATGCTATTAAATTTAAACCACAAATTCAAATCATTTTTCAACACAATTATTTCTCACAGTGTATAAGTTAAATTCGCCATAGAAAAGATTTGCTTAAAATTTGGTAGCAGTATCTTGCAGTGTATATTGTTAATAATACAACCACAAAGTCCAATCATTTTTCAGCACAATTTTTTTTCACAGTGTATAAGCTGGAAAAAATTGTTTAACAAGTGGTAGCAGTTTCTCTCAGTGTATATTGGTAATAAGTTTTTTTTTTCTCACAGTTTATAAGATAGATTGGTAATACAAAAGATTCGCTTAACACTTTTTAGCAATTTCTCTCAGTGTATATTTGTAATGCATAAGTTTTTCCTACCAACAATTAAAAATACAATAAAAGATACCATGAATCTTATTCATTTCTCATATCAACTTTTTCTCGCAGTGTATTTGCTTTATTGCAGTCACATGTTGCTGCGAGAGCTAAACGACAATTGCTGACAATTTAGCGCTAGTTAAAGTTGCATGCTGACATTGTTGCTGTTGCTGTTGTTGTAGTTGCTGCTGCTGCTGTTGCTGTTGTTCCTGTTGGATATTGGCATCTAGGTTTGCATATGAAATGTTGCAGAGGCACACGAGGCACAGTCGAAGAGACAAGATGCATTCGCCAGATTCGCACAAAATACGAATTTAAGTTCAAAATAATTGCACGGCATGCAGAGGACAAGTCGTGTGTGCAACATGTGACTGCCTGGCGGTTGCCTGGCGGTTGCCCTCGGTTGCCTAGCGGTTGCCTGGCAGTTGCCAGTGTTGCCTCTGCCTCTGACCAATAACGACAACATCCAACAGGAACAACCTGAACAACGACTTTTCCGCCTCCGTACGCCGTCGACTGCCATGCACTTTGCCTTGGCCCGCCCCCTTTTTGGCCAGATTTGCCTACGACATGCTTTGGGTGGAAATTGTGTCCATGTTGAGAGGGTTTCTCGAGCCGCGGAGCTAGGGAGCCAGGAGCCAGGAGCCAGGGTTTGGGTGCCAGCGCGCACTCGCACTCAAGATTTTGATAGGGCATCGCAATTTCTGAGAAATTGTATTTTGATTTATTTATAATGTTACAGCGACATGCACACATTGCAAAAAAGGGGGCGGGGGGAGGGGGAGGGGAGCACTATGGCCTTGCCTTGCAGTTGTTGTTGCTGCATATTCAATTTGGATTTATTGTTTTTGTTGCTGTTGTGAAATCATTTCGATTAAATTAGAAATATGCAAATTATGTGCAGCGAATTAATTATGCAAATACAAACTCACACATACACACACACAATCACATATATATACCACACATACACTCTCAACAGCTCTGATAAATGTAAATGTTAGCTTTATGTTTGCGCGCGTTTTGCTAGCGTTTTCTTGAACACGTTTTCTGTTGCTAACTTACACATACACTCATATATATGCACACACATACACACACCAGCTCTGATAGGTGTAAGTGTTAGCTTTATGTTTGCGCGCGATTTGCTAGCGTTTTCTTGAACGCGTTTTGTGTCGCTTGGCAATTAAATAGCTAACACACACACTCACATATATGACACACATACTATCAGCAGTATTTATGCTGTATATGTATATGAGAATATATATACACACATACCCTCACTCAAGTGTAAATGTTAGCTTAATGCTTGCGAGCGTTTTACTAGCGTTTTAGGTCGCTCGCAAAACACTTGTCAATTAAATAACTAACACACTCACTCACATATATACATACACACATACACTCACCAGCTCTAAGTGTAAATGTGTAAATGTCAGCCTTATGCTTTCGCGCGTTTTGCTAGCGTTTTCTTGCACGCGTTTCAATGTCGCTCGCAAAACGCTTGGTAATTAAATAACTAACACACACACTCACATATGTACACACATACTATTACCAGTTATGCTGTATGTATATACATGTATGGGTGTATACACATACACTGACTCAAAATGATAAGTGTAAATGTTAGCTCTATGCTTCCGAGCGTTTTGCTAGCGTTTTCTTGCGCGCGTTTCAGTGTCGCTCGCAAAACGCCTGGCAATTAAATAACTTCACACCAGCATTTCTTGTGGGCGTTCAAAAGTAAAACTCGCGCGCGGCTTTGTTTTTTATGAAAAATATTTCAACGATTTGTAAGAAATAAAATCGAAAGGCAGCGATTGCAATTGTGCCACAAGCAACGTGCAGCGTGCAGCAAAAAAAGCAACAAAAAAAGACAAAAACAGAGCATGGCAAAAGATATTGAACGGGGCAGCCGCAACAATTTAGCAATCGTTCACGCGTCCAGGAGCGTCGTCCAGTCCAGTTCACAGAGCATATTATTGCGTGCCACTAGAGCGGATAGAGCGTGCGGGGGGTGAATGGGGCGTGCGACACGCCCCTGCAGCGGCTAACCCCTTTCTGGCGTTTTCGGGGTGGGCGTTGCCGCGGAGGCTGTGCAAAGTGTAAATTTATGATCATCCGATTTTTATCGAATGTGAATGTGAAAAAAGTACAGCGTTTTTTGCACTTTATAAAAAAGGCAGCAAACGCACACACACACACACACACACATATATATGAACACAATCGCACAATCGATGCCACATTTGGCGGCTCAAACCACAGCGAAATGCGAGCCGCACCACATTATTAATACTCACACGCCGTCTGTCATGTTTTGTATTTAGTCAATTTTCGCTTCGATTTTTATTGAATCGTTTTTTGTATTTTCTATATTTATATACTTGCAACCAGCTCCACCTCTCTCTCCCTCTCTGGCTGCTTGTGGCAGCATTTCATAAATCAAGGCGCGCGCGTTTATCAAATTTTCGCACACTTGGCTCTGGCTGGAAAATGTGATTTTCCGCGCGTTTTATGTGGCACGCCCCAAAAAGACAAAGTGCAACAGCAGCCGCCGGCAACCAGCCGTGGCACGACAATGACACGGCGCGACCCCCAGCCCGAGAGACCGTCAGTCAGTCAATCAGTCAGTCCGTCAGTCCGTCAAACAGTGAGTCTCACACGTGGCTGAGGCTCCATTAATGCGATTATTTGTGTGCACTTTTGGCAGTCGCCAAAGTTCATGGCATTATTTCCAAGTCAGTGAACGGCATACGTCTTGGGGCATGCCACATTAAAGACATTTTAATGGTTTTCTGCAGCCTTCGCGCGCGAGAGAGACAATGCCAACCACAAGTCAAATTTCTCACTCCAGCTGCGTTTATCAATAATTTTTCATTTGTTGCAGCCACACATACACATATGCATACATATACATACATTTCACACCATGCTTAGGCTGGAAATTTGTTGCTCTAATCCTTGGCAGCGCCGCTGTCTCATTAGCGCCCCATGCCCAGCGCTGCGTGTTGCACGTTAATCGCATTATTTACAGCAAACAGGATCAGCGGCATGACTTTTGCGTCTGAGCGGACAGCGAGGGCTACTTGCTACTTGCTACTTGCTACTTGCTACTTGCCCCTGCACCTCGCGCGCTCACTCAAGAGTCAAGGCGACAAACACTCCCACGGGGATATCTGTGACATATGTAAAGTGTAAGCCCAGCCAAGGACCAGCCGAGGCTGGGTGGTGTTGAGCCACTGTCAAAGCGGCGGCGCGTGCCGGCGTGCGGTTCGTGTAATGAATATCCGCTTAGCTGCCGCTGCTGCCCCTGGATGCTGCACAAACGGGGTTGCAAGTGCTCAAAAGCCCAATGCCCAATGCCCAATGCCGAATGCCACCCCAGCAACTGGGTGTATCCGCTGTGCCGGGCGTGCCATGGGAAATTGATCTGAGTGACGGCTAAAATATGCCAAAGCGCAACTTTTGCTACTCTTCCCAGATGATAGACTTGCCACAACCAGAAAAAGGACAATCTCTAAATCGAATTTATAGCAGTGTGAGACAAAAAACAAACACATTAAAAAATACTTTACAAAAAGGGGGAAAATTTGATATTGACTATGCTTATAAAGAAAGTAATGCCTAGGTCTAAAATGATGTTTAAAATATTTTTAGCTATTAGTAGTTGTATTGTTTATAGAGATAAAGAGATATAGAGATATAGGTAAGGAATATAGGTATATATACCCATATATTCCTGACCAATATACTATAAACGTATATCTATAGGTATATATAGGTATATAGGTATATAAATAGAGATTACCTAGTCATATACGAATATGTGATTATTACCCGAATATTATTTGTATTATAAATATTATATATGTATATATTATATAAGTAAGGTTGGTATGAGAGCCATAATTAATTATGTTATATACAATATACATATATAGGTAATACCATTATTTATTAAGATTCTCATACTAATTTTAGTCATCTAACATATTTTGAATTAAAATCTAAGGCTGAGCTAACTTCTAGTTACAGAGCTGATTTTAATTCCTGAACCTTAATCAACACTCAATTTGCTGGATCTGCAAAACGAAGAATATTTATCATATGAAAGCGTAAGATTTATTTATAATTTTATATTTGATATTTGAATATATGCTAATTAATAATATATGCTGCAGTACTCGGTAGACGAGTTGTCTAAGTAGCCGTGTACGGGTTCGAATCCCAAGCTATAGTATACGGACGCAAGTTCAGCTATTGTCATAGCCGAAGCTTTAGCTGCCAGTGCCGTTGAAACAGATTAGTTTGTTAGTATTAGTATAATACCCTATTCCTAACAAATAAAAAATATATGTATATATATATCATAATATTTTCTTTAAATAATCTCTAAGTCTTTTCCAATCTTTCTTCAAGAAACTTACACAGATGCACACATAAGGCATATGCTGAATCCAAATGGATTAAAAAATCATCGAAAATATGCTACATCAAAATAGGAAGACTAAATTATAGTTATTGAGCGATAAAAGGAAATCAAATTAAATGGATTGTAAAACATAGTTCCTAAGCGAAAAGTTTTTTTTTTTGGGAAATACAGTCAAATCTCTATTATTCGAAATAGCAAGGATCACATTTTTACGAATTATACAGGAATTCGATTTATCAAAACGGAATTTTAACGAATTGTTTTCAAGGGGACAGCATATTTTTAGGAATCATTGATGATTTTGATTTAGTGGGGAATTACCGGGATTCCAATTTATAATATTTTATAGAGTATATAATATATATATAAGATATATTTTTGATACTCAACTTTTTTTTAAGAGCCTTCCTAGACCAGTTGAGAATGCATTGGCACAGAAATTATCAGACATAGGGTTCAAGCCCTACTAAGTTCAGTTCGTAATAATACGATCAATTCTATAACAAAAACATTCGCTTGATGTTATAAAAAAAATAATAAATAATCAAAAAATAATCCAAATAAACTTTTTATGATGAGAAACACAATTTACTAAAAGTTCTACAAATTTAATTCAAGTTGGAATCTTAACTACATGAAAATCAAGCTTAAGATCTCAATATTTTTGAAAACATCCACACAAAATTATTAATAGTAATAATAAATAATTATTAATAAATTTAGCTTAAGATCTATATATATTCAAAAATATCAACAATTAAATCAATTTGAAACAAATCTGAAATCAAATTTTGTTGCGCTTTTTCTGTAACTTTTCTCTGCTAATTTTGTGAGAATACTTTGTTGCAATTGAACTTTGAACTCCCACCCCCGCAAAGGTGGCTCTTAGCTCAGCTCGCTGTTATTTGATATTTTGTTTGAGCGCATCGCAAGTGAATGAAAACAAATTAAAGCTCATTGTTCGGCGCTTGTCGCCTTTTTGGTGGCGTCGCATTGTCTCCGATTACAGCTGCAGTTGCTGAGCGCAGCCTCAAGGTCCTCGGCCAGGAGGAAGGACCGCCCGCGTAGCCTTTGTCAGCGTTCACTTCTCGTTTCGTTCTCATTTTTTTTGTTTTTCGTTAAGCGAGTCACGTGCCACAATGACGACACTTCTGACATATCCGGCGGACCACACGCCGTACTCATTGTTGCCAGTGCCCACCCCCACCCCCTGCTTGAGTCTTCGATGCTGCGGGCAAGTGTCAGGGCTCAAAATTAGCGCATCACGTGCGCCTGTGCCGCAATATCCTTTAACTGCCTGCTCCTGCCATCCTTACATATCCTTATCGCTATCGATTTCGTTTAATATGTTAATCTGTGCCCCGCACCCCTTCATCCCTTCTCTCTGCTGTCTCCCCCTGCCGCTGTTCATTAGCTGAGAACAATAAAGGTCTGTTTTTTTTATTTCATTGGAGCACTCCCCGTTGGTAGTCCATTAAAATAGCCATACGCATGTCCTGGCGTCCACTTAATGGCCGCCACTTTCGGGAATGTTATTAAAACAAAAAGAGCTCCAAAGAATCGAAAAAGAAATCAAATGGAAATAAAAATCAACGAGAAAGGCTTTAAACGCGCATCGCTTAAGAGATTGGACTGCAATCGGAATGCATTAACTGGGGAAAAAACTAATTACTGGCATATCTCTGGCACTGTCTCTGTCTCACGCCATCTCTCTCGGTCCCTCTCACAGTTTAATGCCCGCGTTAATTACCTTTGCTTGGGGATTTTCACTGTGCGGCTGGAGTTTTATGGCATTTCTGTGGAAAAACGCGTGAAAAGTTCTTAAGTGGACAAATGAATGCGAGTTTTCCAATATCAACAAGCAGCCAGCAGTTGCCATTCCCGCTATAGATACCCTATAAAAATAATTGAGTCTGGCTGGAAGTCGTAAAGAAATTTTCACACAGCCTCAATTGTCTATGATAAATTATTCTAATACATTTTTAAATATTAAGTCTTTTTTTTTTTAAATAAATATTTAAATTCTTCAAGATATTTCACTGTAAAAATATATGTTTCTTTGATAAAAAATAAATAAAATTCGAAAACTGAAAAAAATTATATTTTTGGAAAAGTATAAAAACTAAGTAAAAATTTCAGCTGTAAATAAATCTTTTCTAAATGTTCAGTTTCTAATTAAATTCCTATTTAATATTCTAACTATTCCTATTGAAAGATTAAGGTTTTTTATTCTATAAAACTCTGCTATACTTGTTCACGAAGTGAAAAGGGTATATTGGTTTTGTGCAAAGTCCGTCTTGCTCTCCGTCCGTCTGTCTGCATGAACGCGCAGCATTTGGACACCTTTGAAGCTAGAGAGTTGAAATTTTGTTTTCCTGAGCTTTACCGATACGCCCACTAGCGGCTCGCAAATCGGGAAATACTATATCCTCTAAAACTAAAATGATGTTATTTTCGTCAATATTACAGTCAAAGAACTGAGGAATATATACTCGAGTACACCACCCTGACACAAAAATATATATGTATATAAAGCTATGCTTATAGTTTTGGAGCTAAACGTCTAAAATTTCACATTAAACTTCCTGCTTGCCTTTTCCTTATATGTATTTTACAAAAAAATTATTGACATACGCCTCCTGGGGGCGTGGCAAAGTCGGAAATAACTATATCTTCCATAGCTTTAACGCTGGGTTAACCAAATTTTGCAGTCAGGTTACTGTCATCCCCTCTACTGATAATATTTCATTAAATTAGGTTATATTTTCACAGTGAACAAGTATATATGCAGTCGGTACTTGAGATGGGCGTCGGGCTCGGGATTTTAGGGACCCGAAATTGTCCCTAAGCGATTTTCTCTAGAACGTCTTACCGTAATCTTGTGACCAAGCACTTATCCGACCGTCCTGGACTACTTTAGAGTCTTTCCCAACCCGCCCGATACCGAAAATCGTTTCGAGACAATTTCGGGTCCAGAAAATCCTAATCCCGACGACCATTTCTAGTTGGTAACCGACGATTGTTTCCTGAAAATAGTATTTTATTTAGGTCAGTTTTAAGTTAAGAGTTTGTTGATTCTAGTGCTCCATTTGAAGAAACGAAATATAAAAAGTAGAGGGCTAAACTATACCCTAGCTAATTCAAATGTTTTGTACAGAAGCAATCTTTAACACTCAAGTAACAAAATAGTTTTCAATACTTAGACAAGTTTTGGAACCGATTAATCCTTTGCTCTTGGATATATAATGACTGCAGTAAAGAGAAGTGTTCATTAAAGATTTCATCTCCACTTAGTTTAAAATTGAGGAAGTAGTTTGCATTGATTCAGACAGACGGACGGACGGATGGATGGACGGATGTACTGACGAACGATAGACGGATAGACAGATGGACGGACGAACGAACGGATAGCCGGATGGATTGATGGACGGATGGATGGACGGACGGACGGACGGATGGATGGATGGATGGATGGATGGGCGGACGGATGGATTGATGGACGGACGGACGGATGGACGGTCGGATGGATGGACGGATAGGCGCACCTGATTGTAAAAACTGAGCATGATGGACGGACAGACGAACGGATAGCCGGATGGACTGACGGACGGATGAATGGACGGATGGACGGATGGATGGACGCTCGAACAAACGGAGAAATAGACGAATGGATAGACGGACGGACTAATGGCCTGACGGACGGACGGACTGATGGACGGATGGACTTACCTGATTATAAAAACTGAGCAGATCAAGAATATATGTATGTATATACTTTATGCAGATGGAGATATAGCCTTCTACGCGTTGTTAAATTCTGAATAAAATGAATATTTCGCTTTTGGAAGGGTATTTAAATAAAAGTTATAAAATATTGCCAGGTAACCGACTAAAGAAGAATATATCTGGCTCAAGGATAACGTTTATACTTTATGCTATTCTACTATGCAAAATCTGTAAAATAAATGTAATTTATAAATATACATATATCAGATCATAATAAAATGTATTCCTGTGGAAGATTCTTTTCTCATAGTTCTTGCTTAGGTCAGCCTGCTCTTATCGCAGATAAATATTGTTGTTTTTTTTATGACCGCAAATCACTTTGAGCTGAATAAATATTAAAAATGATTAGCTGCGCGTCTTGTTCGTATGATGTTGGGCTGCTCAGCGATTAATGGCAGCTGCAGTAGGGGCGTTGTTTAGTGGGCAGCCAAATGCAAAATAGGCGCAAAAATTACAGCAACAACAAGTTTTGTTGTTGTTACAACAGCCGAGGCCAATGCAAAAGGATTGCATCTGATTGGATCTCAAAGCTGGCTGAGGCACTTGCAGCAGCAGCGAATGATGCAGATGCAACGTGATGCTTGTTGGTAATAAAATTGGTGCTTAAACGAATCCACTCACAGCCATTTAGCAATATCAGACATGGCTGTAAAATTAACAGAGCAACACACAGAACGAGCGCTGGACCCAAACAGCCAAACAGCCAAACAGCCGAACAGCCGAACAGCGAGGGAACGGCCTCAACTATATCCGTGTTGTTGCTGTTGCTGTTGTTGCTGTTGCTGCCATGTGCAATTATTTCTTTGTTGTTGCTGTTGCAATTGCCTTTTGGCCGCGTTAATGATCCAGGAGGAGTCGGGGCAGCAGCAGCAACAGCAAAACAAAAACAAAACAAAAATGGCAGACTGGTTCCGCGAGGTTCCGCGAGGTTCCAGGCGAGAGCGGACCCCAAGCCGAGCCATTGAGTCTGCAGCATCAGGCACTTAGCAACACCCACTTTAAGATCACGACAACGATGACAACAACAACAACAACAAGCAGACATTATCGAGTCGGATGTGATTGACTAAGAGATACCCTGCCATAAAGGGTAGATAGAAAATTAGCTGTTCCTAACAATCGATAGCATATGATGGATAAATGATGAAAAAAAGGCAGGAGTGTGATTGACTTAACGCATACCCTGTAATATGCAGGATACTATAGACTAACCTAAATCTTTTATTTGATATTGAGTATATTCAGAGGTGTAAGTTTATATTGCAGCCTACATATACTTTATGAACTTCCTCAGAAATATGCACAAATTTATCGATATTTATCGATTTTTGCAAAATTAAAGGAAGCTATCGTATGTTACTTACGAGCGCCTATATTCAAAGTTCCTCTTCTTTAATTTTGATAATCCTGATATTCTCTCAGAGAGAAAAAGAGAAGATATATCGATAATATTCGATATAACTATCGTATGTTATATATTTTAGTGTCTATATTCAAAGTTCCTATTTTTTAATTCTGATAATCCTGATATTCTCTTAGAGAGAAAAAGAGAAGATTTATCGAAAATATTCGATATAACTATCGTATTTTATAAATTTGAGTGTCTTTATTCAAATTGCCCATTCTTTTATATTGATAATCATGATATTCTTTAGAGAGAAAAAAAGATGTATCGATAATAATCGATAAAGCTATCGTATGTCTATATTCAAATTTCCTTTTCTTTAATGATAGATAATAATAATCATAATTTTTTTCTCAGAAAGAAAAAGATCAAATATATCGATAATTTCCGGACAATAGGTGTTTAACATATTTTCCGGCTAGACTACAAAAAAAGGATAGATCTGTCCGGAAAAAGGCTGAAGTGGCAACACTTCCTGTAGTCATGCTTAACTGCATAGGTCTAGTAAGAAAATGATCAAATAATAGGAGCCTGTATTTTAACTTTAATGTCTCTAGCTTTTTGACTTATCGATCTTTAATTTAAGCCAAGCAAAATGTTTTTTTCAATTTATTTTTTATTAATATTTTTTAATTTGAAATTATGGCTTTGCTTGTACTATTGCTAGTACTATTACGAACCAAACTTAGTAGGATTCGAGCCCTATATTTACTGACATAAGTCAGTGCCAAAGCATATCCCACTGGTCTACGAAGACTAGAAAATAAACAAAATATTGAACGACTTAACATATAAAACAAGTAAGAAAGCTCTAGTCGGGTCTGCCCGACTACGAGATCCCCTGAACCAAGTCCGAGGCAGTGTTTTAAACAATCTAGCTTATATCTTTTACCGGTACATATTACCATCTGCGTGCACACACACACGCACACATATACATACACAAGCACGCGCGCCGCTTACTGCGTAGATGATTTAGCGGCTACGCTTGGGCTGCATTCTGGGCAGCATTATGAGAAATTCATTGTTAAATAACTTCGGTTCTAGATCTACTTTCTTAATGAAATTTTCAGGACATAATATTGACATCTAGTGGTGTATATGTACGAAATCCCAACTCCCTAGTATTTGAAATACGTTTTTTCCACATATGGGGCTAATGGGGGGAGGTATCCAAAATTTAAAAAGTTTATTATCTGTATTTACATCACAGCAACCTACATAGTCAATTTGGTGTCTCTAGGTATTATGGTCTAAAAGTTATAGCTTAAAAACAAAGTCAAAATATCGATTGTTATCGATAATAAGGAAATAGGATGAGTTATCGAAAAAAAAAATAAACTTGTACTGCGTATGGTATACAAGAATATATATCTAAAATCTCAAATCTCTAGCTTTTGTGGTTTACGAGATCACTGCGTTCATACGGACGGACAGACGGACAGACGGACAGACGGACAGACGGACAGACGGACGGACGGACAGACGGACAGACGGACATGGCTAGATCGACTCAGCTCGTCGTCCTGATCAAGAATATATATACTTTATGGGGTCTGCCACGCCTCCTTCTGCCTGTTACATACATTGTCACAAAACCATTATACCCTGAATTCCCATTTTCAATGGGTTCAGGGTATAATAAGTGAAACTGAAGCTATATACATTTTCCCGAAAGTAAAGTTTATAGATCAGATATTCTGCTATCTGAAATAAACCAAAGTTGAAGAATAATATACTCATATATAATTTTATAAACTTGTTTCAGACACCTGCTCAGTACATAAAGCAGCAGAGCTACATCATACCCCTTATTAAGCATTCAAATATGTACAGGGTATAACAAGGGCCAGTGCAATATGCAACGCTTTTGTGCCGAATTTTTATTTTTTTTTTGGATCCAAAGCGCAGCTTCATGAAAATCTCTCTTCCCCCAGCTGCTCTTGTTAACTGCACAGAAATTTATGACAAAATCTCATGAGCTTTTTGATGAACCAAACGGCGCAGTGTTTTTTATTGAGTTTTTCAAAATTCTGACAAGCTTTTATAAGGAGGGGAAGGGGGAGGGGGAGTAGCTCTTTGGTCATGTGGATTGCAATACGAGCCGTGCACGATCGCATTAATTTATTAATTTAATGGCAAAAACGTTATGAAGGGGCAGAGGAAGAGGAAGGGAGCGGGAGGAGGGGCAGGGGCATTGCTACCTTCGGGCGGCTGTGGATACACACGGGGCGTTTCTAACAATTTTATGCCAGATGAGCGCCTAAATGATCGCGATCAGTTACCTGCCAGCCCCATCCATCCAAGCCCAGGCGAGGCAGTTGCACTTGGAGCAGGAGTCGGAGCTGGAGTCCAAGAGAAACGTGCGTCCACTTAAACCGCAGACAATCTTCATTATGGACACTGGAGGGCACACAGCTGCAGCAGTTCCGATGCGCTGCTCTCCCACGCCCCCTGCCCCCTGCCCAGCCGCTGCCAGGTGAGGTGTTTATTAAGGTGTAATGCAATTTTTCATATTTCCTTTTATTCTTTCGCAGAGAGCGCGCGTGGGCGGAGCAACTGGAAAATTGCAATAATATGTTTGTGTATCTTTTCCATTTCTGTTTTTTTTTCTCTTTTTTGTTGCCAGCCAAAATGGATGCACTTTGCAAGCCGCTGAAGGGGCGTGGCGGGGGCGGTGGTGGTGCAGCAAACACGGCAAACACGGCGCAAAAAGTGTGGCAACATGTTTGAGGTTTTCGCTTTTCCGACATAAATAATGGTCATAAATTGAGCATGGCCGGAGCTAAAAATTCAGTATTTATAGCCAAATGATAAAAATAAGATTTATTAACATTTTTGCTGCCCCGCACACACACACACACACACACACACACGCAGTCCTTTTGCGATTTTCACACACCCCGAAAAAAAAACCAAGTCGAAAGATTTGCAGTTCGATGTGCCCGACTAAGCTTATACTCTGTAGCTTAGCAGATAAGATTATTTTTGAGGAAAGCTTGTTTGGCAGTGGCTCTAAAACTGTAAGCTGCTGAGTGTGTGACTGTCAAACTGTGTATTAGATACCATAAAAGATAAGGCTTTAAAACAGTGATCAGAAAATTTTAAAATAATACATAAAGTTCTTGATTTATATATACATATTTGCAGTGACTCTAGAACTGAAGCCAGCTGAGTGTGTGGGGCTGTCAAACTGTGTCAGATTGTTTTGCAATATGTCTATAAAATGTAGCCTCAATTTTCTTATTATACCCTGAACCCATTGAAAATGGGAAATCAGGGTATAATGGTTTTGCAAAAAGTATGTAACAGGCAGAAGGAGGCGTGGCAGACCCCACAAAGTATATATGTATATTCTTGATCAGGGTGACGAGCTGAGTCGATTTAGCCCTGTCCGTCTGTCTGTCCGTCCGTCCGTCCGTCTGTCCGTCTGTCCGTCTGTCCGTCTGTCCGTCTGTCCGTCTGTCCGTATGTATGAACGCGTCGATCTCAGAACCTATAAGAGCTAGAGACTTCAAATTTTGCATGATGGTCTGTGTATACAGCGAAAATATCGAGTTTGTTTTAGATATTCGATAAATTTTTCCGTTTCAATGTTATCGATTTAAAACGTTATCAAGATTCAGTTTTTTGACCATATCTTTTACATATTTTTAGCTACAGCTACCAAATTTTGTTTTTAGCTTTTTATAAATAAAATACATTTTCTATTTTTTCATATTTTGGATACTGGCTCCACATTTTACAAAAAAAATTTATTAAAAAAAAAAATTATCAAAGATACAATTTAATTTTTTCAAATTTTTTAGTGAAAACCGTATTTTCAATAAATTAATAGCATTCAATGCAGAAAATTGCATTCAAATCCGTTAAGTAATACAGAAGTTATTAAAGGAAACATTGTAAAAGCACGCTGCAGCAGCCTGTACGTGTGCACACATACATTCAAATCAACTACGCAGTAATCGGCGAGCGTGCTTCTGTGTGCATGGCATGTATGTATATGTGTGCATGTATATACAAATGTGTGCATGTGTATATGTGTGCATGTGTGTATGTGTGCATGTGTGCATGTGTATATGCGCGCAGAGGTAATATGTATAGATAAAATATGTAAGCTAGGTTGTTTAAAACATCAGCTCGGACTTGGTTCAGGGGATCTCGTAGTCGGGCAGACCCGACTAGAGCTTTCTTACTTGTTTTATATATACATTATTACAGTACCTCTAAAACTGTGTGTTACTATCAAACTGTGTGTCGGATAATATAAAGATATAGGAGGTATACAAATGGTATTTGTAAATTTAAAAAGAATATGACATATTCTTGAATAATTTATAATCTTTCTGTGACTCTAAAACTGTAAACAGCTGTGTGTGTGGCTGTCAAACTGTGTGTCAGATCATAATAAAATATGGTTATAAAAATGTAGCTTCTAAATTTAAAAATAATATAAAATATTTTTGAAAAATATATATATTGTGTTGCAGTGACTCTACAACTGTAAGCAGCTGCTTGTGTGACTGTCAATCTTTGTGTCAGATGAAGATATGGCTATACAAATGTGGCTCGTAAATTTAATAATGATACAAAATATTCTTGATTTATATATATGTACATAGTTACAGTAACTCTAAAACTGCAAGCTTTGGAATGTGACTCTCAAACTGTGCGAACAGCATATTTGTAAATGAAGATGAACATATGAAATTTGGGCTCTCAATACAATACAGTGCACCAGTGACTGAAAAACTGTAGCTAGACTAATGTTGCTCTCAAAAAATTTGCATTTGGATTGTTTGCAATTTTGAGCACTTGGAATTTGGTATTAGGAGTACCAGGAAGAGGGCGTAGCTGGATCTTAGGAGAATTTCAAGGGGTGGCATAATATATAGAACAACTGGCTATAATATATATATATATATGTATATATATGTAAATATATTTATTTTGTATATACATACATGTGTATATATACTCGTTTGTTTGTATATACATATATATATATGTATATGTATATGTATATGTATATGTACATGTATATGTACATGTATATGTATATGTATATGTATATGTATATGTATATGTATATGCATATGTATATGTATATGTATATGCATATGTATATGTATATGTATGTGTATATGTAAATGCATATATGTATATGTATATATTCAAACAAACATATATATATATATAAATGTATCCAAGTATTTGTCTAACTGCCTTTAAAAGTCAGCATGCTCCACACCACTTTGTGTACAGGGTATTAAAATGAGAGGATGCGCCAGAACATCCGTTTCATTTCGCCGTGTGGCTGATCCTGTGCCCATTTCTTTTTGCTTGTCTGAAAAACAGACGAGCAGCTAATTAGTTTTTTTTTTGCGCTCGCTTCTTATTTTGGGGCATATTGAAAATTTGCCAAGAAGCTTTGCGCTGTGGCCATATTTGAGCTCTTCTTCTTCTTGGCCTTTTATGGCGTTTCACAATTAGTGCAGCGCAGCGCCTGCGGCTGGCTGTGCCACAAACAAGATTTCAATAAGAAAATCAGAAAATCAAGCAAATAACAACGGCAACAACAACAACAACTGCGACGCACACGCAGCCTGATTTTAATCAAATTCACAGCATTGTTTGCCTGTCAAACAGCAAAAGGGCGATTATCAAAAGGCGCAGGACGAGGACAAGTAGGACTAAGAAAGGCCTGCATATAGCCGGAGTTGTTGTTGTTGTTGTTGTAAATTCCAAGCGCATTTCATACAGCACCACAGGCAACAACAGAAGAAAAAAAAATAACAAAAAAGAAAACAACCAGCCATAAAGCTGCTCCATATTGTTGCAACAACCACAAAGGCATTGGCAACAGCAACGGCATCGGCATCGCGCGTGACCACAGCTGCCCCCAAGCGTTGGTGGTGCCCACCCACTTATCGCAACATTGCTTTATGGCATTCTTCGCTGCTGACCGACACATTTAATATAAAAAACTCATGAATATCATTAAGAAAACGAGAAGAAAAAAAAACATGAGCAGCCATTAAATTGTTGTAATAACAATGAACATGTTTCTGGTTGTTGATAAGGCGCTGTACAAATTAACTTGAACAACATTTTTTGAATGTGTAACGGCGCCAGGGCAACAGTGACGTCACATTATATTTATTTTCAACCAGCTGGCAACATGCTTAGCCTTACCACACCAACACATAGAAACTAAACGGTCACACTTAGACTTACAACACGATACCAGTGTGTGGCGGCGTACGATAACAGTTATCGTTACACAAATATTCGCAAACGTTGTCGAAAGTGTTGTTGATGCGTTGCGCAGCGATTAGTTTATTGTTTATAAAAAGGTAAATAAATATAACATTTGTGCATTCATGCAAATGCCAACGTTGATGAGTGAATAACAAAGAAATTGTGATTAGTGTGCAAGCCGAATGGCTCAATTGTGTGATCAGCCTTTAGCATTGATAGTCAGTTTTCTCTTGTTCCATCTCGGTTTACTGTATAATTTGTGCGTCATCATTGTCTTTGGCTTGTTGATTGTAAATATGTACAATATTGTTGACGAACTAAACAATTTGCCGGTGCACTGTACATCTTGTTTCGCATGCGTTTGTTTGATTAGAAAGTCGGCTGCCGATTTTATTGTGGGTGTGTGGGTACCGTACGGAACGAAGAAGCGCAAGCAACAGCAGCTACAAAATTTCTCAACGTACGTCAAGGCGAACACCGCGCGAAAAAAGCTGAACAGAAAAAAATCATAATATAATCAGCGCTCTCGCAGCACCCAACACCCGCTGGCCTAGAAGTTTCGCTCTTTCTTTTGCTCTCTGCCGCCTGACGGCTGTTCGGCGCTCAGTGACGAAATGATGTCGACGACGACGCGTCGGCACGCGTAGCTCTTTTCAAAGGTCACGGGCGGACGTAGGAGGCGGGCGGTGGTTGTTATTTTTTTTTTTTTACTTTGTTCTTGCGCTTTGTTTTGTTTTAGCGGCGGAAAGAACACGAAAATACGATGATTCAAGATACAAAAAAAAATACAAATAAAATAAAAGGAAACAATGCAGTCGGTTGCATTCGACTTCGAAATACTTTAAACGCTTCGAGAAGCATTTGCTTGTCATCAATGACTCTAAAACTGTAAATTCTTAATGACAGATCTAGCTTAAACTTGTTGATTCCAGCTCTAAAACTGTGCTAAATTTCGAATTTTTTTTTACTATTCACAAAGTATATACGATAATAATCAATAAACTCATTTTATTACTCTACAAAAGCAGTATTTTAAGAACGAAATGTATTTTTATTTGACTTTGTCAGGCGCCAAGATGGATTTCGCCAGCGTACTTAATAAGAGCGAACCACACCAGCGCACCATCATACACCTGGACATGGACTATTTCTATGCCCAGGTGGAGGAGCTGCGTGAGCCCTCATTGCGCACTAGGCCGCTGGCCGTCCAGCAAAAGAATTGTGTGGTCACGTGCAACTATGTGGCCAGAGCGAGAGGTGTTACCAAACTAATGCTCATCGAGGAGGCGCAACGTCTGTGCTCGGACCTGGTGCTGGTCAAGGGCGAGGACCTGGCGCCATACCGACTCATGTCCCAAAAGATATTTGATCTGCTGCTCAACTATACGCCCGACGTCGAGAAGTTGGGCTTCGATGAGAACTACATGGATGTGACGGCGCTGGTGGAGCTGCGGCAGGCACATGCGGCCGATGCACAGTATAAGCCAGCTATTGGACACATTTATCCCGCGGATGGCACCCCACTGACCGCCTGCAGCTGTGGCTGCGCCCAGCGACTGGCCATCGGCACACGCATAGCCCAGGAGATACGCGACGAGCTGCATCTGCGACTGGGCATCACCTGTTGTGCGGGCATTGCCTACAATAAGCTGCTGGCCAAGCTCGTGGGCAGTCGCCACAAGCCCAACCAGCAGACGGTGCTGGTGTCCACCTATGCGGAGCAGTTTATGCGAGAACTCAACGACTTGCACAGCGTCACAGGCATTGGCCAAAAGACTCAATCCCTGCTGCTGGAGGCGGGCGTCTGCCGGGTGGAGCAACTGCAGCAATGCGACATGGAGTTTATGCGCAAGAAGTTTGGCTTCGAGACGGCAACCAAGCTGCGTGACCTGGCACTCGGACGCGATGGCAGCGCTGTGCGTGCGACGGGCAAACCCAAGTCAATCAGCGTTGAGGATTCCTGCAAGACCATCTCGGTGCACACGGATGTGACGGACAAGTTTCGCATGCTGCTCAAGCGACTGATGGAGCAGGTAAGCAGCAGCATCAACATATATATAACGATTCCATAGATACTCATTTGTGTAACCCTTCATTAGGTGGCCGAGGATGGTCGCATTCCCATTGCCATCAAGGTGGTGCTGCGCAAATTCGATGTCCAGAAGAAGAGTAGCCATCGGGAGACCAAGCAGGCCAACATATTGCCCTCGCTGTTCAGGTCCTCGGGCTGTGCCGGCGAGACGGGCATCTGCAAGGTGCAGCTGGCGGATGGAGCATTGGATAAGCTGCTCAAGATCATAATGCGGCTCTTCGAGCGCATTGTGGATCTAAACAAACCCTTCAACATCACATTGATTGGCTTGGCCTTCTCGAAGTTTCAGGAGCGCAAAGTTGGCTCGTCGTCCATAGCAAATTTTCTCATTAAGAAAGCCGATCTGGAGGTGCAGTCCATAACATCTCTAACGAATACGAGTCTCACTAGTCCCACGTCGGAGTGCAGTCCGACAGCGATGAGCGGCGATGAGGCCGCCTTCCGTTCCTCACCCACCACATTCAAGCCCAGTGATCAGTTTTATAGACGACGCGCGACCACGGCGTCGCCTGTGCCCATGCTCCTGGACAATGGCTCCGAGTCGGCGGCCACCAACTCGGACTTTAGTGATTTCTCCGAAACGGAAGTGGAGCCCTCGCCCAAAAAAAGTCGCATTGGCCGCGTGCTGGTCTCCAAGCGGAGTCGCCTCGCCGGCGATGCGGCGGACACGGCTGCCGATGTGGCTTCGCCGAGCAAACTGCGCGTCTGTGATCTGCGACTCAATTCGCGTGACAGCGAAAAGGACTTTCCCATGAGCCCGATCGCTGCGTCCACCTCGGGATCAGCTGGAGCGCCGCGCTTTCGCACGATCCAGCCACCCAATACGCTGCTCAACCGCATCGATGGTAGCCTGCGTTTTATACCCGCTCGCACGGCCAGTCGCATCAGCTCGAATGCCAGTTCCACGGCATCCTCGCCGCTGCCCTCGCCCATGGATGATTCGGTCAGTGCGCCGAGCACACCTACTCTGACGCCAGCGTTGCAGGTGGCGGCACCAGCGCCCAGTGTGGGCAGCGCGACCGCGGAGGCAGCCGCAGGTGATTCACTCGCCGATCTGGCCTGCCCCGCCGGCGTAGATGCGCAGGTGTTCAAGGAGCTGCCCGTTGATCTGCAGAACGAACTGATTGCCTCGTGGCGCAGCTCGCTGGTGGTGGCTGCTGCCAATGCCGTGGAACAGGCAACAACTAGCAGCGGCAGCTCAGCCAGCGCCGGCAGCAAAAGCAGCAGCAGCAGTGCTGGCGGCGGTGGTGCCGGCAGCAGCAGCACTACCACACAGAAGAATACCCTATATCGTTATTTCCTGAGGAACAAGTGATGTCGTAGAAGCGTTCAACGCGAAACCCTGCCTATTTAAGATTAAAATCGAAACACATATACACTATATTACATATATAAATATATATATTTTTATATAGGTTTGTGGCATTAGAATATTTGTAGATGAGCTGTTGATGAAATTCCCGATTTGCATTATTCAGTACATTTATTAATTCATATACACTTCATTAAATACTCACATACAGAATTGTTTAGGTGCCCTACTTAAGCTTAATTCTTTTATTTTCTCTATTTTAAGCGAATGCTGAACTAGATCTTTTCTATGAGCTCTCACACATATATGTTTTAAATAACAAAACTTGTTTGTTGTTCTCTCTTTGTTGCTAAGAAATTTGGGAATCTGTCCATTTGACTTGATACAAGTTAAAGTTGAAATACATACAAATTGGAGTTTTGTAGTTTACCTCAGAATGGCAACAACGAAATCTGTACAAAAAATAATAAGATTTATACATATATATATATATATATATATATATATAGAACAGTATAAAATTTGTTTAGGGCGACCTACTATCATACATTTTAACTATATATATAACTACATAATAAAATAATGATTTTAAAGTCTTTGAAGCAGTAATTGTTTTTGTTTTTGTTTTTTGTGGGAAATGGCAACAGCAGCAGAAACGAGAGCGACATCGCACGTTTAGTGGCTCAGCCAGCCGCATTTGATGAAGAACTTGCGCAACGAGATTTCCATGGGATTGCCCAGCGATGGAGCACCGCTGAGGCAGACCGTTTTCAAAGATAAATAGGTTGTGGGTGTTATGTTGTGCTTCTTGCACTCGTCCAGCTCGTTGTGCGTTAGCAAATTGCTGCCCAGCGTCTGGGGCAGACGCTTCAGTTCATCCAACTGGCTGCGCAATATATGGCTCATGCTTGGCGGCTGCTGCTGCTGCAGTTGCTCTTCTGTCGAACTATTGCTGGCGGCGGCGGCGGGATCGTTTAGCTGCAGCTGCATTTTGACGCCGCTTTGCAGCAGCTGCTGATGTTGTGGGTTTCCCTTCGCTGCTGCTGTCGATTGTGGCAGGTTCGCCTGGGCTGCCGTCATCGTAGCCGTGGAAGTCGCTGCCGTCGCTGTCATTGCCGAGTCCAACGTCAGCCCCTGGCCTATGTCCGTGCTCATGCCCATCCCCATCCCCATCCCCATTGCCGTTGCCGTCCCCGTTGTCATCGTCATTGTCGTCGGCAGCATCGTTGTCATAGCTGCCGACGATGTCCGATAGCTATCCAAGTAACTTCTGCTGGGCAATGATGCGCCGGAGCAGGTCGGGTCGCCGATGTGGTGCATGCTTCTTGGTGCGATTGAACTTGAACTTGCCTCGGCGCCGCTTAACGGTTCGCTATGAATTGGATCGAAAATATAAGCCATAAATATGATGAGGTACTCGGAGGAAATTTGAGAGTGGACTTACGCCTTTCTGGGATTCGCTTGAGGGGAGTGCAAGGAAGAGCTTGGCAGCCGACGTCTTCCAAAGTAAGGATGTGTGTTGTCCTGTGGTTAAACATTGTCTTATACAACCATTCAAACGCTGCGAGTTGGGCGCGTTGATAATACAAAGGAGCTGAATATCGTGAAAGACAAGAGACAAGGAGAACAGTTTCATTGCGTTGCGTTACGATTCAACTAACATAGCTAAAAACCAGAGCTGGAAAACCCACAAACCCACAAACCCACTCCCCCATCTCGAATATAGAATATAAAACTAAGTTTTCCAGTTACCAAATTCAGTTTTCCAGCTCTAGCAGACACGATATTCAACTCGCCATGCATTCAAATACGAGGGACCAAAAACACAAATAATTTGTCACACTTACGGTCTTGCCGTGGCCATAGGGTCCCGTGGAGCGATGTGTGGCCATCGCTGCGTGCTGCTCAAAGTGCCGACAGTCATCGATCTTGGTGA
This sequence comes from Drosophila gaucha, assembly GCA_035045545.1. Classification (NCBI taxonomy): domain Eukaryota; kingdom Metazoa; phylum Arthropoda; class Insecta; order Diptera; family Drosophilidae; genus Drosophila; species Drosophila gaucha. The sequence continues at coordinate 2,400,237 of JAWNOY010000025.1, read as the reverse complement.
TGCCGTTGTAGCGATAACGGTACAGCTCCGCCTGCCTTATGCGCAGCTCTTTCTCACGTTCCAGCGAGCCCAACAAGCGTTCGTACTCGTTGCAGGAGTAGAACTGAGCAAAGACACGGAAGCGATCACGGAACTCCTTCTGTTCCTTGCTCAGGCCTGGATGCATGGCATAGTTGCGATTGCGAAAGAAATTGGACACCAGTTGATAGTCGCGCACCATGCGTTTCCTGCGTGCCCGCTCGCGAAGTCGCCGTGTGTAAATGTCAACGTGCGCCAGCTTCAGCATTACATCCACTTCCACATCCTCCGAGCCGAATACAATGTTTGAGATCAACTGTTCGGCAGTTGGATCGTATTCGCGCTCAAAGCTATCACGATTGGGCATATAGCCCAGCTGGAGCGCTTCCTCACTGCTTATATCTAAAGCCGGCAGGTTGGCAAATGCATTGGCGCCCAATGGCCCGGTATCCTCTTCCGTATGATCGATTAGGATGGGCCGTTGCAGTTGCGCCGGCGTCCAAGTGCACTTGCCAATGGTGCCATTCACAAACTTATTTACATACTCCTCTTTGGCATCCTCTCCGGACTTGGTTTCAATGTGCTTGCTAACGTCCTCCCAGTTGCCAAAGCCATACTGTTCAATTGCATCCAACAGACGAATCTCTTCGCGTGCCGTCCAAGCGCCTTTGCCGCGGAATACACTTAATATGGAAGTGCCACTGTCCATGAACTGATATGCATGACCGTTTTGATGGCAGCCAATCTCTGCGCCAGTGGCGAAGCACTATAAAACAAACACATATAAATAATAATATACTTTATTCAGTGTTCAAAAGAGCTTCAAAAACTATCGAAATTGCGATAAGTGGGCAGCCCTTAATCTGGAGTATAGCTGTTAAAGTGTGGGGATACCGATTTAATCACTTTTGATTTGCGTTATTTAAAAGAGACATGAGAATTTATGTTTTAGTATTCAAAGTCTAACAACAGATAAATCTGTGTACACTCTGTGAATTATTTGTAAAAAAATCCTATCACATATACACACATACATAATTATAAATTTTAGCATTTGTTCGCTTTGTACACAGAAAACAGCTGTTTGAAAACAACATTGTGAAATTGCCCGGCTATATGTACAGTTTTAGATGCGTCAGCACCCACACATACATATGTCTGCTCTTTTTGCGTTGTGTCCGTGTCGGTGTGAGTTGAAAAAGTTTGCATGTGGCTGTGCAGCGTACACATACACATATCCGTATACTTATACTTACTTGGAGACACAGATGGAAAGATTGGCACTGGGCACAATGCACACGTATGCCTTGGATATCATCCTGGCAATTAGTGCAATTGTACTTTGTGAACAAGTCCGCAATTGTGGTCATTTTGACTTAAAATAGCGTTTTTTCTTGAATAATTGAATATGCGAAAAGCGCACTATGCTTCAGTCGCCATCTTGGCCTACGAACAGTGTTGCCATATCACCCAAAACACCCAGAATATACCTTTTACGTGAGTTGGTGTGACCAGAGCTGCATTTAGCAACCAGTTTACCAGATTGCGCGCGTAATTTAAAAATCGCTCTAGTATTTGGATACAATATAATATATATTTATTAAATTTCAAAAGTTTAATTCGAATTTTGCCTTTTTTTCTTGTAATAATCAATTTGTTTTTACGCTAATATCACAAAAATAATATATAAAACTAAAATATGAGAAATTTTCGCATAATATCAAACCGAAACCGAATGAAATATGTTAATACATATTTTATACAAATATATATAAATACCGATTAGTTTGTGGTTAGCTTAAACAAAAAAAAAACATAAACAAATTGTAAGCAATTGGCTGAATATAAATACAAACGGTGGTTACGGGAAGGAACACTTCTAAAATTATACAAATTTAAATAGCGATTATTAAAAAGCAATTAAAGTATGTAATGCAAATGCGTTGAATGATAAATCGATGCTTAAATCTAAAAAAAATATATATAAATACATATATATATATATATATGTATAATATATATGAATTGCGCTGGGCTTTTAACGTTTTGTTAGGAATTACAATGAAGCTTGCTAAATATAAGGTTATATTAAGATTGATTATTATTGATTAGTTTTGTTATACGTTGAATATGTTTTATAATATTGCTGTGTCCTTCCGAGCAGCAGCCGCTTTGGTATGCGAGGGGATGGGGACTCTCAGGATGAGGACTAGTTAGTGTGTGGCATTTGTGGTTACTGTTGCTAGTTTGCTTAGACCATAACGAAAATAAATAAACAAAAAATAAAAAACAAAAAACAGAACAAGGTTACGATATAAGAACTTTAACATAAATCTTATGGCAAGTTGTTGTACAGATGCGTTTTTGAAACGCATACCCTACAAAACACACTTTCAATTCGAATACCTAAAATCATCTAAATAAGTCTATTTGAGCGCCAAATTCGTGTTCGAGTCGCGCCTGCTTGTGGGAGCACAAGGCCAGGATTATATTTCTATTATTATCTATATGATGTTTTTTTATCTTTAGTTTTTTTCGAGATTCACAAGCGAGCAAGTTTCTGGCAGTTGGTCGCACAATTTGTCACAGTTCAGTTGTTTGTATAATATTCGATTTTTGATTGCGATTTTCTTGTGGCGTAAGGAACTAACAAATACTATCCAACCACGTACAGGCGCGACGGCAAGCGTTGTCATGTGCGACAGGCAGCAGCCCCTAATAAACTAGAGCCGCCTCCTTGTCACCGCAACGAGACTCATAAGTAGCTGTTGTCGATTATAATGCCCCGATTGGGACAAACATAAAAAAATGCACAAACGTTACCTAAAACATAACTATTAACTAATTTGGTATGTAAAGTCTTTGTGTCTTTAGCCACAATCTGATTATGATAAAAATTCCATGGCTTACAGTAACCGGCAAAGCAAACTAACAACAGCAACAACAATAGATTGCCAGTTAACTCACATGGGTAGGATTCCTTGATTATTATAAATGGGTCACATACAGCGGCTGGTGTGCTGCTCGGTTCCTGTTCCTCCTCCTGTTGTTCTTCTTCTTCATGTTGTCCTGGTGTAACGTCTGTCATGTGTTGTTGTTGTGTGGGTTTTGGCAAGGAAGCATCTAAACGTTGGCTAAGCATGGCTACAACTGGCGCTAAAGCCAGACGGGGTTTCTGATGTGTGGGACTGGGAGCAATGCTGGATTCTTGGATTCTAGTTACACGCATATGCAGCTCTGTGCATAAGTTGTGTCCGAACACATTCTGATCGCAGCTGCAAGCGCTGCTGCTGCTGCCGACGATGCTGCTGGTGCATCGTTCAACTCTAGGTGTCGTTGGTGCGGTATTATTAGGTGGTTGTGGGTTAAGTTGCTTCTTGATAAAATACTTGTGGGGTTTGTTCATCTTTAGTTACGGTAGAATCTGCTTCTTGGGTTTTTTTAACTCAGCATCTTCGTCACGCTTGACTTCAGTGTAACGCTCGCCCTTGAGCGAAACAATTTTATTATCACGATAACGCACAAGCTTGCGCGGCTCCATTTTGGGCACCACCGGCTTGTACTCGCGCTGAGTGGCATTCTTGTCCACATAGGAGTACCTAAGGGACATCAATATTTAGATTAGTTCAAAGACACCATAGAAACATCAAACATTTACCTTGCTATAATGCGATTCTTCAACTCATTATCATCGACCACAACGTTCTTCTTCATGCCGACAGTGTGCGATTTGTCGGTCAAGCTCTGATTGGTGTCCTGGCGATGCAACAGGATTTGGGTAGCACCATCGATGTCGCCCTTTGATATGGCAATGCAGTGTTTGATCTGTGGGCATGTCAAATTGTTATTAGTATGTTTATTACTTCACACTTTAAAGTTTTTAGGTAACACTTCAGCAAATTAACCTCATTAACATTATGGATTATTCACGGTTTTCTGTATTTGTCTGTAAACGAGGCATGGACTACTGACTCACCTCGACGTAGGCGGTGTCGGGAAACATCTCCTGCAGCACCTCGGCCTCGTCCAAAAAGTAATCGCAATTGGAGCTCGAGCTGTCAGTGGAGCCTCCATCACTGGTCTCAGACAAGTGCTGGGAGCGCTTGCTGTTGCAGCCGCCGTTGCCGTTGCTGCTGCCGCCACTGCTGCTGCTATTATTCGAGGATAGTTCGTCCTTTTCGGATATGGACGAGTTGCGTGCTCGCAGCTTGGACTCTGGTATAATGCTTGACAAGCTCAGGGCACTGTTTTAAACAAATAAAAAACACCATAAACAGAATAATATAAATGCAAATTTTGCTGGCTAGTCATGGCTTACTGGAGCGATAAATTGATTGAGCTGTGGTTGCCTTGAATCTTTTCCATATCGGTCAGCTCGTTGGCCAGCTTGTATATCCATTCGCATATAACGCCCTGATCGATGGTTGAGAACTCCTCGAAATAGGCGCCCATCATCTCTACAAAGCCCTCCACATCAAAGCAGGGATCCTGCGAGGCCTCCTCCAATATGGATATGATGTAGGAGAGTACGATCTCATCTACCACGCTAAAGTCGGCACCTGGTATATGCGCACTGACAAATTGGACGAGACTTCGCTTCACCATTTCGTGTTGCTTCTCCAAATTGGTCATGTTTCAAAATATTTTATTTTGTCGACTTTATTTGATTTTTTCTTTGCTGTTCGGCGAATTTCGTTTGGCTGGTTTGCCTTTATTTCTGCAAAGTAGATATATACATATATTTATATATATATATTAGTGTGTATGTACGTATTTGTGTGCAAGTGGACTCCCGAGTCTGTGATATTTATTGCAAACTATGTCGCTTAGTTCATTGAGTGTAAAACATTAAATTGAGTGCGACTTTAAAACAAACTTGAAATGAGAATTCGTTTTAAACAGCGTACTTTTTGCTTGCTGCGCCTTTCTTTTGCTGCTGCTGCTTCTTCTTCTTTCCAATCAATAATACTTTTGCAGCGCAATTGTGACGAACATTATCGCTATCGATAGAAAAATACCGTGCATCAATATATCGATTTAATACCATATTTGCCAGCAAAATTTGAATTACAATACAAAAATTATGCACATGTCTATATAAATAATCAGGTCTTACGGATAATATAATTTATGCTATTTTATATGAGAAGTAGTAAAATTCAAAAGATTAAATAGCATATACATACATATATTAAATAGTATGTATATTATATACATAAATATTGTTTTTTTACATATATTGTGCAACAGTGTACTTACTTTTTTTATACTAATAGTTCACCTATATTAAATAGTTTATTTGGTTTATTGCATGAAAATATCATTAAAAAATATTATACAAAATATTAATAAAACAAATGTAAATATCAATTTTCTATATTTTTACATAAATACATCAGACAAAACCAGGAAAACAGAATTAAAATTCAATATTGATTGTGGTAGCCCAAACAACGAAAATCCAATATTTATACCAATAACAAAATAAGATTTTTTTTTTGATTTACTTAGTATTTTAGTAAATATTTACTTATTAAAACTGGTGTTCTTTCAACTCAGCACATATCGATATTTCATAAAAACAAGAACGTTGCCGATAGATATTAACAGAAAACAGATATCGATATTTAATAACAACTAGAACGTTACGGACAGATGTTAACAGTAAACAGATATTTGTTTAGCGCACTTTTTTGATATATTTTACAGCACTATTCATAATTAACAATAATTCAAATATATAAAAACTAGTGCGATTTTTTATTTGGCTGCTGTTTACTACCGTTTACTAAATGTGACATCAGCCTTATTTACGAATTGTAAACGGTTACGTAATTACTACCGCAACTGCAGGCTTTCACAAATATTTACTTTGTACGCAGGTGATAAATATCTTGAGCATTTTATGGATGAATATAGGTACAAACGAAAGCAGGTCAAAGTTTTGACGAAGCCATGGCATCATCGTTCTGATAAGCTCACATTAGCCAGTTATACATATCTCGGCCAAGGGGCTGCTGAACTAGCCAGTTTTGTATCAGTGCTAGTATTAGCTTGTAGCGGTAAAATTATACATAAGATTAAATTATGATAGTATTTGTATTGAAGTTCAAGGTTTCAATCGCTGCCGAACAAAAGAGAATCGAGCACTAATTAGAAACCACGCGAAACGCATACCAAATATATGTAAATGCAAATCGGTTTTGAAACATGTATTTTTAAACCTAAAACCCGGAAGCCCGCTCCACCGCTATTCGGTAGACAATTGAATTGCCTATGTGGAGTGGAGCAAATATTGGACCATGTAGTTAACAGTTGGAGTTTTGGGAAAGCTCTGACTGATCTGACTGATCTGTCCGATGGGCTATTTTCCCCACAAGTGAAATGTGTTAACTGGTTTCGGATTTGCGTAATTTCTCGTCAACTACCGTAATGGAGCCAGCCACATGTCATAAGAGCTGCCTTTTCAGTTCGTGCACTGACATTACAATGTGTTTTGCCGTGACAATGATAATAAATCAATTAGTTGAAAGCTATTTTTATGCTTCTTAGTGCTTTACAGTTTTTTTGTTTTTTTTTTGTTAGTTTCAACGAGCTTTAATTTTGGATTTACCGCCGATCTCATCTCTCGGCGTACAGCGCGTGACTTTAAAAGAGGTTAATAAACTGCTTAGAAATAAACAAAAATATTATTTGCACAAATTGGCAAAACAGAAAAAGAAACAGTTTTGCTTTCTTTTGGCCCGCTTAATTGCTTGAAACTTGACCTTACCACCAAATACCAAACATAAGAAGCAAGTGCCAAAAAAACCCATAGCCCTCCGCAACTCAAGTCGGCAATTAACGCGACTTCGACTTGCATCAAGACGAATAACAATGAAACGGCAAATGGATTGACCAAGACCAAGCCGAAACCAAGTCACAGGCCTGGGCTTGCCTAGTGTGCGTGTGTGTGTGTGTGTGAGTGTCTGTCTCTGGGCCTGGCTCCGCGTTCTGGCCGCTGCCAACGCCAGCCGCGCAGCGTCGTCAGCGACGTCAACGCTTCGGCTCAGCCGGCGGATGAACGCGCAATTTTTGTTTATTTATACAGCCGAGCGTGTAGAACTCCGTATTAGTGTCTTCTTGGCGTTCGCCGTTGACGGTTTTCTCGTATCCACCACATATCCCAGCTAACCCAGTGTGAGTGTCTGACAGCAGTTCAGTGCTTCGTGCTGCAATCCGTGTCTGTGTGTATGTGAGTGTGTGTGTGTGTGCGTTGGTGTGCATGTGAATGTGTTCGTGTTCAACTGGATCATCTCCACAGTAAAGTACAAAACAGGTACGGAAGTGAATCGATTGATTTATCGACAATAGACCCAAGTGTGAAAGTGCTGCCTATCGATAATTGTGAGCTATTGTCAGCGCCTAACTGGCTGCTAAATCATGCTGTCAAATTAACTTGAATTGTTGCACATACAAAGTTGGTGATGTTTGCACCGACTGGGCATAGCTTAGCTCAGTTGAGTTCAGCTGAGCTTAGCTGGTCGGGTTGCCTTGACTAATTTTCGTTAGTTGCAATTTTGTTGCTCTTTGCTAATGCTTCTTTATTGGTGCTTGGCTTTAGCTGTCTGATATTTCTAGTTGACCTTAACCCAATGCAATGCACATAGATTAAGTGCTGAAAACTTGTCTGAGGAGCTGCTATTGCTGCAGTTGCTGCAGTTGCTGCTGGCTGCTTGCTGCAATTTTGCCAGTCAGCCAAGGCCAAGACTGACAACTTTGAGGCGGCCAAAACTAAACGCTTTGAACTTGTAATCAATAAATGGCGATTGCATGGCAGCTGCACCAAGATCAAATCTAATAGCAGCTCCCGCACCGCCAGCCTCCACCTTCAAGTTGAAAAAATGGAGCTCTGCTTAGTCAGAAAGCCTTTGGCAACTTGAAACGACCCGAAAAGTCAAAGCCCAATTAACGCTGCAAATATTTACCAAGTAATTAAACAGCACCTCTTTGGCTAAGACCTGGCCTGTTGCCAAAGACTCGTTTTCGCTTAGGCTCTCAAATTAATTCAAGGGCTAAGCCAGCTTGAAAACGAATACTTTGCTATATAGCTTGCGCCTCGACTAATTGATTAACCCTTACAAGCCCCACTTACACACAATTTTATGTACTTTGTGTTTATAGCACCATGGAGCAAGTGCTATACTCACCTGTGCCCAGCAGGTACGAGAGAGAGAGAGAACATTGACTTATACTACAATAAGGAAATCTATTAAATCCAAGTTGAAATAGAAAAACAACAAAACAAAACACATTAATAGAGCTCATAATAGTTTTGACCAAACTTGAAATTAATGTGCAATTTCTATATATATTTTGGTATATTAAACCATAAATTCATATATGTATGTATTACTGTTGAATGTGCAAAGGCATAGACTTAGTATCTGAATATTTTATGTCAAAAATTTTTTTTTTTAAATAATATACTTAAGCTTCAGCCAAAATACTTTAAATATCATATTATTTGTTTTTATGGAAAGTTTCATCTTTCTCACCCTCTCTCTCTTGCGTACTTTCTTTAATAATTTATCCAGTTTTGTATAACTGTTGTTTTTTATTGATATTTGAACTGTTTTTGTTAAAAAATCATTTTGGCAAACAGAAAAATATATATATAAACAGACAGTTTAAAAGATAGATGGAAGAAAATAATGTATGGATAGTTGCTATAGATAAAAAAAAATAAAAGTAATAAATATGTATAAATATATATGTATATGGACAGCTCAAACAATTAACTCTTTTCTGAATATAAAAATATATTTTCTATTTTTATTGCAAATTTTATATAGTTTATTCGCAACTTGTTATCTTGACTTTGAATATTGTTTCTTAAATATTTTGCTAGATGAATCACAAGTCAGCAAATATCGTCTCAATAAACACAATTCAACTGCATATATTGATCGCATTTGCGCATTTGCAGCTCGTTGGGGATTGTCAGCAGTCTCGATATAGGGAAAAACATGGTGTTATATAGAAAATGGCCGAGCACAAAGTCTCTGTCTACGGACAATTGTTTGCCTTACCTTTAGCATATATGCGTGTGAAAATCTCGCTACAATGTGTGCACACACTAAACATCCGTGCCGGAGCTTCGATCTGCTGCCTCTCGGTGGTACTTTGGGTGCGAGTTTGGGGGTCACACGGCACTTGACAGTTTGTGTGAAAAACAAGTCAGGGAAAATTAGACAAAAAACAAAAAAAAAACCATATATATGTATATACTTTTGTCGCCCATTGGCGTGTAATTATTTGCCCAGTGCAATTATCTAGGTGCAACAAGCGAGTTGCAGATGCAGCTGCACTAAAGATCATTAATTGCGGCGTGTGAAAGAGGCAAAAAATAACAAAAGAATATACTAGATAAATGTATATAAGAAACAGAACTTGAAAAACTGGGCTTAGTTCACTTGCTAGCAGCTTCTATTGTGCCTCACTTTTTATACCCTGAACTCACTGCAAATGAGTTTATAGACTATGTTGGCTTTGAGTTAATGTATGTAACAGATAGCAGAAGGCTTCTATGAACTTAAAAAGTTTTTATATAATGTTGAAACAGTTGAAAATTCGAGTTGATCTAGGCATGTTCGTCTGTCTATCCGACTTTAGATCTTCAGATATTATACTCCAATCAAATTCTATTTATGGACAACTTTCTTTATGAAATCGATTAATCTGTTAAATGAAACTTATTTCTTACGATGTGAGCCATGTATGCAGAAAAGAAAGCTATCTTAGGGTGTCATAGGGTATCTCCTAGTCAGTTATTAATTCCTCCTTCACTTTTACTCATTTTTTTTTGGAAGCAGAAGGCTTCTATGAAGTTGAAAAGTATAGAAATATTCTTGATCAAGTTGAAAATTCGATTTGATTTAAGCATGTATGTACGTCTGTCTATCCGACTATAGGTCTTCAGATATCATACTCGAATCAAATACAACAACTTTATGAAATTGATCAACCTGATAAAAAATGATATATGAAAAAAAAAAGCTTTTTTAGAGTGTCATAGGGTATCTCCTAGTCAGGCATTATTTCATACTTCACTCTTATTTTTTTTCGACTGGGTAATTTACCCGCATTATTTAGATGTCGAGAATTTGGAGTAGTCTGAGTCTGGACATGATTTTTGACACGAGCACAGCCGCCGATGTTTTTTTTTAAATAGAAACAAAATATTTAAAAATAAAATAAAATCGTAGCTTGGGCTGAGCAATTCCCATTCTGACAACGCTGCGATTTTTATATATATATTTTATTTTCGTTTTTTTTTGTTTTTTTTTTTAGAAAAGCAACAATAACGAGACAAATACACGCTGTTAAAGGCTACAACAAAATTCGCAAAATCAATTATGCATACAAATCAATTTTGCGCTGCGTGCGCTGCTGTCTTTAATTATATATACATTTTTTCTGTACTATTATTGCTTTCATTTGTTTATGTATGTATTTAAGTAGTTTCTGCATTACATTTGCTGCTAATGAGGCGCGGGCGGAAGAGCATAGACAGAGACAGAGACGTAGACAGGGCCAGCGGCCTTTGGGCCGCTTACAAAATGTTGGCAAACTGTAGCAGCGCATAAGGTGTTCGATCCCAAAAGCGGGCAAGGGCAAGTGCAGTGCCAGCTGTCTGTCTGTGTGTCCGTCTGTCCGTCTGTCCCACCGTCCAGTCGTACGTTTGGCGTCACATTTTTGGTCGTGATAATGCCGAACAGCTCATTTTCCTGTCTCCAGTGTCAATCTGTTGCTGACGCTAGCAGCTCGGCCCGGCCACGGCCTGCATACCAATAAGTTGGTGGGCCAAGCGTCAATGGGTACGCTTCGCTGATCCGGGCACAAGCCCATAACTGGGCCCCAAATCCCCGTCTAAGCCAGGCGAATGTGGCACAGTCGTTGGCATTGCGGCATTCGTGTAAGATCACTGTGCGATAGAGTCATCAAATGTCCACAGTTGACAACAGTTCAGCTCTTCGGCTACTGTTACAAATTTATACATAGATATATCAAGCATACGCCATGTGTGCCCCGTGCATAACAATTCGTAATAGGAGCACACACAAAAATTGAAATAAAATAAATTTAAATAGAAATTTGACAAATTAAGAAAGATCAAGTTCAATTTAATTATCGCTGTTGAAATTCTAATGAAACTGGAAACTAAATACTGGAGTAAAGTGTGGCCCTTGGCAAGGCCGGCAACCGGAAGTGTTGGCCATAAAGTCGGCTCTAGGCACTAGATCAAATATATATCTTAACGCAGCTCAGCTCAAAATCAAAACAAGTTGCCCAAAGCAACGTAAACGTAATTGAAAATTAATGTCTCAATCATTTGGCAAGCACATTCAGCCATGTTTGACATGCAGACAAAAAAGAACAGCCCCCCCCCCCCCTTCAATGAAATAAAGAAAAATGTGCTCAATGTTGTTCCGCGTGCAATTTAAATAACAAAAAGGAATAAATGTGTATTTAGCTGGCATAATGTTATATAAAAGTGTATATAATATTTAAATCAGCCAGCGACAAGCGGGTTAGGCAAGCAGCAGATGTTGCTATGTAAATGCTTAGAACATTGCCTCGCAGTATATCTGTGTGTCTGTGTGTGTGTGCGTGTGTGTGTGTGTGAGTGAGGCTGCGCCATCTTGAATACTAAAAGCTCACATATGTGTAGATACACTTGGCATCTGCAAGATGAATGCCAAAGTTATACGACTTTAGTGCCAAGGCGAAAAATTCAAATCTAGCCTTGTAGAATGCCACACACACACACACACACACACACACACACACACACATAGCGCGCTCAACTTGATCAGGTCTTTAAGCCACACAAACTTGCGGTCGCAGAACCACTAAAGCCAAACACCATCAAGAAGCCGAGCGTTTTAATTATGCGAATTCTCTTATTGATGTTTTATTTTTTAAGTTTATTAATTTTTTCTTTATTTCTTCTATAGTTTTTTTTGTAATTTTGTTATTTTTTTCATTTTTTGTTGTTGCCGCTGCACCGACTTGACATTGATCAATTGAGATATTGTTGTATTGTTGGCCGCTGCAGCCTCTGTGCGGCAGTTGCTGGCGTCATTTGCTGTCCACACGGTTTTTTGGGCTTGCGTCGCCCCATTGTCTCGCCCCCTGGGCTTTAGCATTTTCTTTTTCATTAAATAAAATATTTGCGTGCTTAACTGCATTCCTATGCCGCGCACGCTCACCTGGCGAGCATAATCAAGCACCCGGCTCCAGCAACAGCTCCAACTCGATGCGACTCGTCTCGGTCTCCGTCTCGGTCTCCGTCTCCGTCTCCGATTCGAGCCGGACGTGCGCGGCCTGCCTAAGCAGCGCTCAGCTTAGAATATTTCATTCAATAATTTGGCAACGCGCTGTGCGGACGTCAATTCGGCCAAAATTACGAAGAAGAAGAAAAAAAAACCAATCGAACGACAATTTCTAAATGTCTTGCAATCTCTCCCATTGCAGTCAAATAGCTGAATAAAAAGACGAAACAAAATGACGACCTACATGAAGATATTTGAGGAGCGCATCTCCGGCCTGGCCAAGGGTGTGGGTAAGTAATCCATTCAACTCTATAGAGAAACACTTTATAATTTGCAAATGCATTTAGATGAAACTGTGGACAGCTGGTTCCTGATGAGCTCACCAGCTCCAGTTGTCGCTGTGGTGCTGGTTTATCTGGCATTTGTGCTCAAAATCGGTCCCGAGTACATGAAGAATCGCAAGCCGATGGATCTGAAGCGTATTATGGTATTTTACAATGCCTTTCAGGTCTGCTACTCCATCTGGATGTGTCGCACGGTGAGCACACGTGGCGTATATCTAACAGGAACACTCTCTTAATCAAAGTCCCTTTGCAGTCCTTTAAGGAGAGCAATGTCATGGCATCGATATTATCGAAGAAATGCGAAATAAATCGGACACGTGATCAGAACTTGGCTCTGTATTCGGGCGCCTGGTTCTATTTCTTCTCGAAGATCATCGATCTGCTGGACACCACGTTCTTTGTGCTGCGCAAGAAGAACAATCAGGTCTCGTTCCTGCACGTCTACCATCATACGATCACCGTGCTCTTCTCCTGGGGCTATCTGAAGTATGCGCCCGGCGAGCAGGGCGTCATCATTGGCATTCTCAATTCGGGTGTCCACATCATCATGTACTTCTACTACATGGTCGCCGCCATGGGACCCCAATACCAAAAGTATCTGTGGTGGAAGAAGTACATGACCAGCATTCAGCTGATCCAGTTTGTGCTGATCCTTGGCTATATGCTGGCCGTTGGCGCCAAGGGCTGCAACATGCCCAAGACGCTGACCTTCTTCTTTGTGGGCAACACGATCATCTTCCTCTATCTGTTCGGCAACTTCTATCGCAAGACCTACAAGAAGAACAAGAGCATCGATGCCAACGGCGGTAGGAGCATGAATCTGGCTCAGTCCGCACTGAGAGCTGCCGGCGGCATGGGCTGTATGCCAATGCCATCCAAGAACAAAATTCTCAACAACAACAACAACAACAGCACCGACTTTAAGCCATATATCGATCTGAACAACAACAATGTGAAGCCCCTGAAGATGGAATGAGCAGTTAGGCTAAGCTCGGGGTTATTTTTGGTAGGGTTTCTTTGTCTTTAGGTTAATCTTACGTTTCTCTTTAGATCGGGGCTTAAGTCTAGTGTTAAACGTTTATCCATAGCCCTAACTGTATATGAAATGAATCTGAATGATAATGAACTTCGTAAATGTAGAGTGTGTATAAAGTTGATGCCAAACAGCAGAAGATTACATCCAAATACCTAGGCGTGTAAGTGTAAGTGTGCGAGTGTGCGAGTGTATGTGTGCGAGTGCGAGTGTGCGAATGACTGTCTGCGTGTCTGTGTATTGCCCTAAGTATTGACATGCAAACAAACTTATTGTTAATAATATTCGAAAATTTATTATGTTTCCAATTTCGTCAATTCTGAACAAAATAAAAACAAACATATTTTAACTCTTTTTTAGAAATTTTAACGACTTTTTATTACACAATTTTAAAAACTGTGAATGGGGTTTCTTTGGAATGTAGATATACTCATGTATTAAGATCGATAAAACCATATGTGGAAATTGAAAAATATCGATTATTCCGATAACTGCTATAATCTTAAGCTATGTAAGCCAGGGAAATTGATTAATTAGAATTTCGATAGAGAAAATATCGACTTGAACTTCATTTCGATAACTGCTACGATCTTTATACATTATAAACATTATAATAAACATTATAATATCGAAAAAATATCGATAGATTTTGGAAAAATTTGTTAACTTATCGATTTAAAATGTATTTCGATAAATGCTTTGATCTTTAGCCTACTTTTGCCAGGTGAATCGATTAATAAGAATTGTAATATCGAAAAATATCGATGACTCTTGCATAAATTTGTTATCTAATCGATTTGAGCTTCATTGAGATAACTGCTATGATCTTAAGCCTACTTTTGCCAGTGAAATCGATTAGCAATCATTTTAATTCGAAAATGAACGATTACTCTTGGAAAATTTCATATCGATAATTCATATCGATAACTTCTATATGCTCTTGAGTTATTTTTGCTATATCCAACGATAAACCATCTTTTTGATATCAAAAACTATCGATAACTCTTAATACATTTATCGAGCGAGTGCTAAACAGCCGATTGCACCCGATTGCAACATTCTCACTGGTTTTCTAGAATACGTTCTATGTGCTCTTAGTCAATTTGGCCTTCGAGATCTTTCTAATCACCGGACAAACCAGTTGTGTTTCGATATATTTATGACAGCCGCTGGATACCCCCAAACCCCTGAAATTTGAAACCAAATCTGAAATCAGCTCGTGTCAAGTTGAATATCAAATTTATGCAGATCCCAACTGCCGAATTTCTTTTATTGCAGTGATTAATACCCAGACAGAAGACAGGGCCTTCGGCTTGAACTTGACTCGCGTGCCTTTTGGTTATGCAATTGTTTTTTTTCCTACTTCTATTTTTTGTTGAACTATCACAGAAACAGGTTCATTCAGCGAGACATTATGGCGACTCTTAAGAAATACATAATCAAAGAAAATTATAAATTCTAATTTCTACAATTTTTTTCTTCTTATACCCAGTCGTATGGGTACAAAGGGCATATTATTTTTATGTTATGTATGATGCATAGATAGTTTCTTAATACAACATTGTGTGTACGAAACAGCATATACATATTTATGTATACCTTATATACTAAATACAGCGAGTCCATAGAGACAAGTTATTCCAGAATTTCAAAGGCGAGGGACTTGGCAAAGTCGTGCTCCCTTGCCGTGTTTTGGCCGTACATTATACCATTAATCACCGAATATGCAAATCGGTTTAGAACGTTGCTGAACGGGTCGTGTCTTTCGGAGATCAAGTATAAAGCGCGCCGGCCGAAAATCACAAATCTGTCGCTCTATGTTGTTGGTAATCTTTATATATAGATTGTCTGTGTAGAATATTTTTATTGGACATTGTTTTGGAAAGCAAAGATAATTTATCTACATATATAGGTATAGGACTAAAATTACCTTATCTAATATAGATGGGATGATGTAAAATAATGTGAAATTTCAGGAAAATTGGTGAATGTTAAATCAATCAAATTCGAGCTCAACGTATATGTAGATCTATTATACAAAGCCGGCTTGTTTATATATATATATATATCTATATATAATATGAGCATAAAGAATGCAGTAAAAAAGCTTTATTTTGTTTTGGTTTTCGGGACTTTTTGAGATGTGGCCTTGAGCTCTACGGAATTCCCCGCTATGCTTTCATTAAACTGCATATCTAAACTCTGGCTAGGCTGTGCTAAACTAACCCAACAAGGTCATCATGGGTCAGTTGGGTCAACTGCATATCGAGTATGTAAAGAAATAAGCTTTTATGCGGCATACTTTAAGGCGCCATAGAAAATGCTTGTGGAAAATTAGGTGCGAAAATTTGTTGTAAATATTTAAATTTGTAATATTTCTGAAAAATTATGATAAAATACATATATATATAGAAAAAACCCAATATTATATGTTTATACATTCAAATTATGTTATTCATAGTGAAACAAGTTTTTTTATTTATATAAATTACTCGAAACTGTATCAAAATGAATTCCTATTAAAAACTTATTGTCATAAAGATTGTAAGCAAAAGCTTTTATTTAAATTTATTCAAATTTAAAAAAAAAATTCTATTTTTTTAGTTTTATGAATTTTGAGTAAAAATTGATATAGATCTTTAAAAAAAAATACACCAAAAATGTTATCTTTAATCTTTAAGGCGACCCCAAAGCACGACCCTGCGCCGAAATCTGCGATTATCTAAACAATATCAAACGTCGAGCGAACACACAAAGAGTTAAAGAGACGCAAACGCAGACGCTTAGCGCTTGTGGTCAAGATCAAGGCCAAAAGCAGAACCGGCTTAAATGCTACTGTTAGCAGCTCGTTCAAGATGCTGCGGCGGCTGCTCTTGGCTGCTCTTCAATGATGCTTTTCAGCTTCCGCTTTGGGTTTTTAAGGTTCCGTTTTGCTTTTGACAGATTGATCAATAAAAGGTTGTGTGAAAAGCCCAGGGCTTGTGCGCCTCACATCAACAATATATATATATGAATATATATTGTATATATTTAATAGATATTTATAACTGAACAGCTGTCATCCTCAAGGTGAGCTAGAAATTGATTTTCGTTTAATGCCGGGTTCTAACAATGCCAATCTCTGTTCTGCAATTATAATAAAATTCATGAGATTGCCCAATCTGCATGGTAAGCACTAATCAGCACCTGTGGACCTGTTCTGCCACGCCCAACGCCCCACAAGTCTTTTGTCCAGCGCTCAGATAAAGATTTTGAATGCTTCCGCTACACTCAGGCAGCCATCCACATCCGTATGATTAAATTAAAATTGCAATTCATGGAGCACCAGAAACTATTTTTTTTTTTATAGAAAATTATTTTTATTTGTATTTGTGGTATCTTTTCGTTTAAGCCTAAGTACTTTACATGCCAATAATTCTATATATATATATAAGTGTATATATATAAAATCGAACACATTTGCTTATGCTAAATGCGTATCTTAACTTATTTACACAACTAATTCCGTTTATTGTTCCTAAGGGTTTACTTAACTTAAATCGGGTTTTACACTTCAACTTCTTCCTCTTCTTGGTTTTAGTTTTCAGTTTTTTGGGCCGTAAACATACAACTTCTTTCATTTGTGTCGTTCGGAAAGAGAGAAAGAGAGAGGGAGAGGGGAGATACACAAACACACATCAAACGAAGCGATGGCTGCGAAAAGCATTTAACTGTTTGCCTATTAACTCAAACCTCGAATTTCTTAATATTTTCATTTGTCTTCTTCTTTTTGGCGGCGGATTACTTAACAAATTAGTCAACAAAGTTGTGCATAGAACAACGCCCGCTCCATAGACTTAAGCATTAGATGGTATAGTTCCCATATCTATATATACAAATATTCTATGTGAATCCCATTAAGTATTTCTCTGTGTGTGTGCGTGTGTGTGTGTGTGTGTGTGTTGGAGTGGTATAGGATATAGTGATAGAGTATTTGCCTAGTTGCCTTACAGCACCTTCTTTTGCTGTGCTGCAGTTGTGGCTATGGCGGCATTCAGATTCTTGGCACAGCTTTCGTTGTTGTTGTTGTTGCTGATCTCCTTATCAGCCTTCGCCTTGGCCGCCGCCTGTTTCTTCTTGTAGGACTTCTGGTAGAAGTCGTTGAACAGGAAGTAGAAGAACACGGCATTGGGCAGCGTGAAGCAGACAGACCATCTCGGATAGCCGCAGTCGGTGTACAACAGCTGGGTTTGATGAATGAAAGCGCAGCAGAACTGGATCTAAATTAAGAGAAACAAAACATCAGACAAAGTTTAAAGATATATATATATATAGCGCTGGCTTACCATTTGCAGATTGGTGATGTACTTCTTCCACCAGAGATACTTTTGCATTTGGGGTCCAAAGGCGGAGAGGAAGTAGTAGGAATACATAATGATGTGCACAAAGGAGTTGATCCAGCCAATGAAGGTGCCGTGTCCGCCCGGATAGTATTTGGATGTGCCCCAGCTGATCATGGGCATGACTGTGTGATGGTAGACATGCAGGAAGGTCACCTGCCGATCATTCTTGCGCAGCACAAAGAAAATCGTGTCCAGCAGCTCCGTTATCTTGGCCAGATAGTAAACGTAGACGACGCGCGCCTCTCTGTAGGCTTTGGGCGTGCGCGACCAATCGACTGGCTGGCAACGCCAGCTGTAATATTGCCAGATGACCACGCCCTCGTACACCATCCAGACACTGAGCGCCACCTGGAAGAAGTTGTAGACGAGCAGAGTGCGCTCCAGCTTGAAGGGTTTGCGATCGCGCATAAAACGTGGACCCCACGACAGCACGAAGTACAGATAGAAGCCCAGAATTGTGAGCAGTGGCAGTGGCGACTTGATCAGGAACCAATCATTGGTGCGGGGATCTACAAAGACATAGATGTAGATATATATAAGTAAAGGTAATCAGTCTGCATGGCTAGATAATAACACTCACCTGCCAGCTCGATGAACAGAAAGTTCCAATAGTCCGTTTGAGTTCCATTGACGGCCGCCATTTTTAAATTTATGTTTTATTAACTTCCTCTGCTTATTGTTGTTGCTGGTAGCAGCAGGGAGGTGGAGGGAGGGGGGTGGGGAGCAGAAGTTGTTTTGTGTGAAATTTAAAAATCTGCTAAGCGCTCGAAGCGAACGTGTTTTGTCCAATGTTCTGTTAAAAAATAAGAGTACAAAAAATAAACAAAAACAAAAGAGTTTAGAAAAAGTTTTGCATTTTTTTTTTTTTTTTTTTCAAGTTCATAAATATTTAAAAATATGTTAATAGAAAAGCAACAGCAGCAACAGAGACCAGTTGCTCTAACTAGATATTGCGGCTGCTGTTGCCGAGCGGGCATGACTTGGCCAGAAAAAAACACGAAAGCAGTTGACTTCTTAGTTGCGGCAACTCGAAGCGCTTAAAGATGCAAATTGAGATACAGCCAAAGATACATACAGATGCTGTGTGATGTCAACGCTTAGGGCGTGGCTATAAGACAAACGCAATGTTTTTGCTACAAAAAAACACAAAAATTGGTGTAGAAAAAACCCAAATAAAAAATAACAAAAAGAAAAACGAAGCTGCTGAAAGCTGTCGCCGTTTGCTTTGAACTGTTGTTGTGCTTAGATATGTGTGTGTATGTGTGTGTGTGTGTGTGTGTGTGTTGCTGTGCAATGCAAAATTATCATGTAACCGGAGTAAGAGTAAATTATATTCATTATTATGTATTAAACAAGCGTAGAAAACAAATTGCTTCACAAGATCAACAAGTAATTGGACAGACGCAGCACAACAACAACAACAACAACAACAACAGCAACAACAACAACATTTTGTCTTATTTCGGCCATCTACAGTTCACGTGTGCGCACAGTGACACGAAACAGCAGCGAAACAGCTGTTAAATAATTATCAACAATAAGCAACAACAACAACAACAACAACAAATGTTAATAACTGTTAACTATGTTGGCTGCATTAAGTGGCCAGTTGAACTCCACAAAGGCCGCGCGGTTATAAAGTCGAATTTGGTAGCTTGTCTTTGGCGCTTTTGGCCAGTTCCGCGCTCAGTTTTTTTTTTCACACCAATATTCTGGGTTGCTTCTGTCATATATTTCAATCAATATATATGCATGTGTACGTGTGTGTGTGTGTGTGTTTGTTGCGCCGAAGGGCAATGTTGGCTAACAAGCCATAAGCCATAAGCGGCGACTGGTTTGCTTTTGCTTGGCTCATTTCCTGCACTTGTTTGCTTTTGTTGTTGCTGCAACAATAAACGCAGAACGAACCAGAAAATGAGCTGCGACCCAGCTGGCCGATAGTAGGTGCTAAAAGGCAGCTAAAGCCGAAACAAAACAAAAACTATGCCTCGCACACAGAATCGGGTTTTCAAATTATCAATTTTTGGAAACTGACAAAAGTCAAATAAACAAATAGACGCGCAAATGAACCATCAAATTTGCGCTTGGCTAATGAACAAATGATGCCGGAGACCTTGCCTTTTTTTCCTATCGCGCCAGATTCTGGTGGAAGCCTGTCCAAAACTCATACAAATCGCATTTCGTTGCGGTGTCTGGCCGAGAGTGAGATTTGTGGACTCGGCGCATTTCCACTTGGTTAGTCATTTGTTAAAATGGGCTTGGACAGGCGTCTTCTGCTTTTAGCCCTGAGCTGCGCGTAACTTGAGCATCGAATTGTGTCAACAATTGTTAACAAACATTTCGTAAGAACCATGCGTCACATATTTGTCTTAATTAGTTGGATGTTCAACTAAAAGTTGAATGGACCTTGGCGACAACCTTTTGACACGCGTGTGCCGTTTAGTATCTTGCATACGATTTGCATATTAACTAAGCTTAAGCTCTTGCTGTGCTTTAAGATTTCACATTCTTCACTGTTCATGTAAACAAATCCTGTTCAAAACATGTGACACGATATTCTGACTATGAATTCTAACAGCTGTCAAACTGATTGATGAACATTGCTCATAAGATCTTAGATCTATTATGTATATATGTTCTAAGTTGCGGCTAGTTGATGAAAAGAATACTGCTCAACTTGAGTAAAAGATGTACCACACTGCGGCTACTTGATAAAGAAATGCTGTGCAGGAGATCCCAAACTATTTCCATATACCACACTGCGGCTACTTAATAAGCCAATTTTGTTCAATAGTTTTCAAAGTCTTACAATGCTCTGTACTTCTAGTGATCTTCTAGTAAATATATCCGCTAAAGTTTATATAAATATTCTTAAATTTTCGTGTTATTCACCGACCCTTGAAATACTTAAGATAATCTGAGAATAAAGTGTATAATTAAGTATTGAGTATAATAAAGATCTCCTGTTCAAAAGTTTGAAAACCTGTAAACCACTGCGGCTACTTAATAACTGTATCCTGTATAACAGAAGTTGCAAACGATCTGAAGCTCTCCATATACCACACTGCGGCTACTTGATACATACATCGTGTGTAGCAAGAATTCTTAAATATGTCAAACACTTGATATACAAATCCCGTGCAGTTGGATTTCTAAAATATCTTAAGCTCTTCTTCAAAGATCTCACATAGCCTTTATATAACTTTAGTTCAAAAGGAATGCTAAAAGATCTCTAACACTCTATAAACAAAATCTGCAGGAATTTTAATAGATCTCAAGCTCTTCTTGATATATCAATTCTGTTTAGCTCGCATCCAAAAAAAACCTAAAGCTCTTCTTATAGACAGAACTTGTTTAATATGAATTCTAAAAGATCTCAAACACTTATTGTACAACTCCTGTTCTGCAAGAATTCTAAAAGATCTCACACAGCCTTTTTACAACTGCTGTTTAGCGCGAATTCTAAAAAAATTTAAACACTTGATAAACAAAAACCGATTTCTAAAAGATGTTAACCTCTTCCTTTGTGCCACAGGGCGGCTACTTGCTATACAAATCTTTTTCAGCAGGAATTAATAGATCTCAAGCTCTTCTTGATATATAAATCTTTTTCAGTACTAGCTCAAAAAGATCTCAAAAAAAGATCTATAAATAAAATCCTTTTTAGCGTGAATTCTAAAAGATCTTAAACAGTTGATAAACAAAATGTGTTTTCTAAAAGATCTCAATCTCTTCCTTTGTACCACACGACGACTACTTGATCAACAAAATCCTTTTACACTTAGCACAGATTCTTAAAGTCTCTTTTAGCAAATCTTCTTTACATACTATACACAAGTTGTGTGTGTATATATCATTGAGCACTGACAAATCCGAGCACAAGCACCTGTTGCAATCGTCTCGGTTGACAGTTGCCTTCTCCCAGAGCCGTACACTTAATTTTCAGCAACAACAACAGTGACTGCTCTTAATGCTAACACCATGACAACTGTGATTTTGTTTTTTTTTTTTCTTAGTTTTATAGTTTGGTTTTTTTTTGTGTTTTTTTTATTATAATTATTGGTATATTAAGGGAGAGAGACCTCTGCTGGCATCCGCTACCCACGAGACTTGTACGCGTACTGAACTGCTACGCCGATTTGTGCGCTGCTATGTATAAAAATTTCGTCTATAACTTTTGATTTTTCGTTGCCGCTGGTGGTTTCTTCTGCCAGTTGCCGCCGCTGCTGCTGCTGCTGGTTTTTGTTGTTGTTGTTGTTGTCGCATCTGCTGCTTAAACGTTCTTTGGTGGAAGCTGCGCTTCGTGTCTTTTAGATTTTCTATTGATCATCATAATGACAAACAGCTCGACGGCTTTATTGCTGGGTCTCTGCTGTCAGGTTTGCCGGTTATTGTATTTCGACTAGTTGTTGACTGAATTTTAATTGATTTTGGCGCTTACGTTCGCAGCATTTGTATTATAATTAATGTTTACCATAATTGTTGTTATTGGCAAGTAGAATATGGTATTGGCCCGAAAGAGAGCATGCAAGAACTCGGAAACATATTGCTGTACATAAGCAGATATGCATAAAAATATATATATACAAATAATTCTTTATATATATTTCACTCATTAAGCTTTCGATTTTGGTTAAACCTTGTCCCATATATTTCGGCTTTAAACACTTTCTGGCTTGCGGCCCACTAGAACCGCACGCATTGACCTATGGCCAGAGCTCTGCAATTGCTGTGTGGACAAATTGCTTAAACATGTTGTAAGAAACATGTTTTACATGCTCTATAGAAAGGGAGAGGAAATAGAGCAAAATAACTTAGGAAAAAAAATCTTCATGCGTCCAAGGTCAACATTTGAGTTCCGTTGATTGCGGCGCTATTCAAGGAGACACTTGACCGGGTAAAACATAAAAAAGAAAAAAAACGAAACCAGTCGAAATATTATTATATCATTTTAGTCATTTACATATGAATTCTTGGGGCCTAGGGCGCGATTCTTGAGCACAAGCCGATCGCAATGTTACTTCCGGGTCAAGTTTCGTATCGATACGAATTAATGGTAAGACTTTGTTGGTAGCTGGCTTGAGGCTGGGGTCACTTGAAGTTGAAAATTTGGTTAACTGTGTCACCGGCAAATTGAACTTGACCCTGCTTGACCAACGCCAAAGTTTTGGTGCTTTTTTTTTTAATTTCGATCGAAACTCGTCCAGTTTGGCTTGAACTGGTCGCAGCTGCTGTGGGCCAAGTTTATCAGTTGTGTATAGCCTCGTTAGTAGAATAGTTATTTGAGCTGCATGATAACAGCTGATGCTTTATCAATAATTTATCCTCAATCAAACAGAAGACATTACTCATACGCCGCGTGTTTCACAGTCTTCCGGTCTTCACAGCATTTGACTTGATTTGTAGCTGTCTTTTGTTTGTCGCGTATCTCACAATCACCGATCACACACACACGCACACCTATCGTAATCATATGCAAAAGTTTGTTGATTTGGTTTATTATCAAGCTGCAGATCTTTCCACTCCGCTGAGGAGAGTCTCAAGCGCCTCGAGCCACGAGCCACTTGCAGATTATGCAAATTTCCTTCCGCAACTATTTACATACGAAGATCGCGCAAGAACCCGTTAACAATTATTATTGGTTATTAATTATTAATTGCGATTCTTTAAAGCAAAACAAAAAAAATCACAGACGCAATTAAATGTACATGTTTTTTTGCCTCTTTGTTTTGTCGTTTTATTATTCAGTTCCTAATTTGACAAAGCCAAATTCATAATAATCAAAAAATATTTTATATTAAGTTAAGATCCCGCCTGGAACATATAAATCTTAATAACTGAACGGCTTAATTAAATCAAATCCCTAAACCCTACATTTAAGCATTAAATTATTAAACAGTTACATTAATTAACTACTTAATTACAATAATTATAACTGTTTTAATGACCCGCTTTGTATGACAAGTTGTTAAACATTTTAATTTGCAATAAAAAGCTTAATGTTTCGCTTAATTGTGACTCGGAACATTTTCTTGACGTTTGCAGCATTGTTAGCGCCATCTACAGTTCGTTGTTTTATAGCTTGCCTCAACAGCTTTTGCAAATGTGACCAGATATTTTTTCAAAGTTTGAGCTTGGCTTTGTATGGCTTGCGCTGCTTGTGCTAACGCTTTGAAGCTGTTTTTAGAAGCTAGCATATAATATGTTATGATTTTTTAAGTAATTGAAGTATGATAATAGCTAAGTTAGGTATATTTTGTTAGTTTGTGCCTGTATTAAAAAGTAAAAGAGCTTTATTTGCTTGTATAAGGTTCTATTGCTTATGTTGAATGAGCTGTAAGAGGGGAGATGGACATTACATGACAGAGTGCAGGGTTGTAAGCATGGCTTGAAGTTGTGGGGGTTAGCAAATGATTGCTTTCTCAATATACCACTGTAATTTGCTTTATATTTTGCGTTCTGACTCTAGCTTGTACATCGATTCATGGGTAGTAATAGCACGTTTAATCATATGATACACAATTATCGATTATTCTGTTTCAATTCACGATTTAGTTGTATGGTGTTCGATTAATTGCGTTAATCGATAATTTGCTTCAATTATAATAAATAACAATAATATTGCTTCGTTCTTTACATATGAAAGTTGGCAGAGCAAAAGACTATTAAAGACTATGACACCAGCAAGATGAGGAAATATTATTCCAAAAGAAATGAAAACGAAGTGCTGTGCCGATTGTGTTAAAGGCAACTGAAGTACTGCAAAAACACAACGAATATGATCCGCGTTTGAAACTGAAACATACAAACGAGTCCCACTGGGTAATTATTTCAGTTTTCATTGATAATGCAGATATTTTGATTTTACTACTTGCATTAGGTCGCTCCAGGCACAGCCAGATGACAAAGTCTATTGTTGAAATTATTGTTATAGATAATTTGCCAGTTTCGTACGTAGAATCGATTATCGATTAATTGTTTTCCTCATTATACTTCGGTTAATTGAGATTGACAATCGAGCAACTTAAATTAATGATTCAATAATCGATTAATCGTTTTTTTCTCAAAGAATATGTAATTCGTACTCTAAATATATAAAATACATATTCTCATTCAAATATTGATGAAAGAGAAAAAGTGTTTGCAAAAGCCTTGGTATAAAATTGGTACTTAAATTTAGAAACTTGAATAATGGTTGAAATCGTTTTCTGAAATCTGATATATTATGCAATGCATTTCACTTCAAAATGGTTTAAATCGATTTCTGAAATCTGATAAATTATGCAATGCATTTCACTTCAAAATACGTATCTAAATCTTCATATTAGATGTTAGAATAAAGTATGTCTAAAATACACATGTTTGAATTAATAGAATTAATAGATTACAGTCGACAAAAAAAAATTATAAAACTCTAATTAAATTTACTTTAGGTGTATACAAAATTTAAACTTTCTAGCTTTTTAGAGTTTTTTAGATATATGCCAAAATTTTGGACTTTTTTCCCATAGTGCAATGGAGGCTAATTCTAATGTAAGAAATCTTTTGGTATCCAAAATTCATAGTACAAATGGGGACCATAACGATGATACGATATCTCATTGAGCATGATTTGAATTCCAGATGAATTCGGCACTAATATTTCAACTTCCTTTTCAAAAATTTTAATTTAACTGCAATTTTTATAAGACTATCTCCCCATACATGTTTTAGTACACCCTTCATATACTTTATTTGAATGTTAAAAGGTCATTGTACTTGTAACCTATTCCAGGCTTATCAATAGTCCATTTTAGTACCGAGTACTAAGGCGTAAATTAAACTGGTTTTTAGAGCACGGAAATGCCCAGTGAGTCTATCAAATTATATCACGCCGTTTAATAATTTAGCGTCTGGTGTGTGAATCGATCCATCCATCGATCGACAGATCGATCTAGCCTCAGCACATTTGCGGCTAATCGAAATCAGCGAAATACCGTTGAGGCAGCAAGTGCCCTTGCCCGAAACTCGTTTCACGCATTGAAAAAAGATTAGTTAACAGCAAAACAAGCAACAACAAATAAACTTCCGTTTCCTGATGCCGATAAACCTACTTACAGTTAGACAATTTTACATATATCGCGCCTAACAAACGACTCGCTTCTTACTTAATTAATTAATTGTTGGCCAAATGTTTTCTTAATTCTAAATGAACTGCTTTTTTGCGATTTAACGCCAAGAACTGAACTGTGTCAAGTTCAAGCCAAAATTTTCATATACGGTCCGACGATCTAGACTTCTTCGCTTAGTTATTGTTTCGAGCGTATTTCAAATCTATTCAAGTTCACAAAAAAGAACATTTTCAACTACGCGTTAAACGTCGTTTACGATGCTGTCTTCAGTACAAATCCAAAGTCGAGGAGTTTTTTTTTTCATATATGTACATATGTGTTGTTCTCTTTTTTTCATATTTCTCTGGTCATATAACTTGTCCGGTTGTTGCTCCGCCATGACGCGACTCTGTACTTTGACTGGCCTCTAAGTGAGGGGCTACGCTGGTTACTTGCATAAATATGACGTTCATTCAGACTCTGTGGCGTTTGTAAGCGAACGAACATATTTGGCCAATTGATTAGCAGACGCATGGCCAACACGGCAGTTAGCCAAATTAGTGAGCGTCGGGTGCGTTGGCCATCAATGGATTCGTATGGATCTGTGGATCTGTGGAGTTGGCCTTTCTCAATAGTTATTTCTGCGGCTGCTACTGATTCTTTGGCCCATGGCATTTGCTTTGGGTGTTGCCCAACCAACTTCTCAGCTTGTGCTATCAATTAGTACCCAAATTTGTTTGTCTGAAAATGAAAAAAAAAAAGAATAGCAGTTAGACTGATACCCTGCAGATAGATTTTATTTGTTGTAGATTAAAAGCATTCAAAAGTCTATTAACATTTTGCAGAAAACTTTGTTAATCAAATGTAATTTATAAATATCTTTTTTGACATCTTTACAACAATAAATTAATATTGAATTTCTACGAGAATTCCAGTCTCAACCCCCAAGTTAGTGTATGTATGAAGCCAACGTCTGAAGGCCATTTGAGGCAAAGCTATTTCGAAAGTTGAATTGAAAGGGTTCTAATGTCAATAATAATAATAATAATAATAATGCTAATAATAGCATTAAGAATATCAGTTAATATTGCCAAGTAATTGTAATGCCATCGCCTTCTGAACAATCTTTTCTTTGCGTATAAATACTTTCACATAGACCACACATGAAGCAAAAAGCTGTCATATAAAAAAATCTAAATAAACCTTTAAGCCAGCAAAATATATTATTTATTTACCGTGTTGTGTCAAATTGTTATGCGCTGTTTGATCAACATTTTAAAAATAAGCAACATATTTGCATGCATATGTGAGAATATATATATATGAAACTATTTTCCTAGCTTAAAGCCTTCTTTAAGCAACTTGGTATATATATTATATATATTTAATAAGCAGTTGATAAGTCGGAAGCAGTTGAGAGACAACAATTTATGTGTCGTAATAGGATTAGGTCATAAAAATAATAAATACCTAGGGGATAAACTATATATAGCTAAATATCGGGTTTAACTTCAATGCTTTAGCTTATAGCTCAATCACATATTGGAATGAAAGAGTAAGGAGACCTTAAGCAAAATTTATATAAATTATTCTTTTGAGTTGATGTATAATGGATTATTGCTATGGCTGAGATATATAAAGTTATATAAAGTAAACAAAATGAACTCTAACTAACAAAATTTGTAAGTTTCATTTCTTGTACAACAAATCAGCTAAGCAGCTGACTCTTTTGCCAATAAGGGCTAAAAGACCTATTTCCTTAATTCCATTTCCACTTCCAAGATAGACCCTACTATTTCCATGATCTAACAGTTTTTAATTACGAAACATTGAATTTAATAACATATATCTGTGGATCCGGTTAATAGCCACTTATTAAATTGCCAGCCAATGGGTTTTTTGCAAAAGTTTCCGTTTATCAATGAAACAAACAGGGGCCAATGGGGTTAGCGGTTCATCTAGCTGACTCTAGCATGAAGCCCAATGTCCACGCCCCTCGCACGTTGTATTAATTTAATTAGAAATTTATTGATTTCATGTGTGCTTGCTAATTAAAATTATTGCATTTATTACCTTAGTTTTTATCATACCCCTGAGGCCATTGCAAATGTGAGTATGCAGGGTATACAGGTTAAGAGCTAGCTTATGTGACAGCCAGTATATAGCAAAGAGCAGGAAAATGATTTGACTCTATCTATTGGGTTGTTACATAAGTAATTGCGGTTTTTTTGCTAGAAAGTAAAGAAATTTTTTCAAATACTTAGAATGAACTTTAATCAATTATATATTTTCATTTAGTTTGATAACTTTTCATAGAACTTCTAGTCTTTTTCTGTAAAAAACTGAACCAAGTGCGATTTCACAGTGTCATTGGAAAATTTTACCATTTAAGGAGTTCTGCAAAGACTGAAACAAATGGTTCCGTACAATTCTTCAACAATTTCTTTGAAATATATGTAATATATATATATAGAAAAAGAAGAAGATAAGAAGAGTAAAAATTTTCTTTTATATATGTATATGTTCCTTTCCATACCATCTATAAGAATCCATCCAATCTTGAACTTTCATATATCAAATGAAGAAGAAGAGTTTAAATTAACTTTAATATCCATACCCAATTCCATAAAATCTATAAGAATTCATTTTGGGTTTTGGATTTTCAAGCATTTATATTGTATATCATATGATGAAGAAGAGTTAAAATGTACTTTAATATCTATTCCCAATTCCATACCATCTATATGAATACATTTTACTCATAAATTTTCAAGCAAATATACATATTATATCATGCGATGAAGAAGAGTTTAAATTTACATTACTATATATAAGAATCTCTTGTAGATCTTGAATTTTCAAGAGTAACTCGAAGACTATAAGGGCTATAGAAATCAAATTTGTTGTATAGGTTGATGATTTTGAATATTTCTTTTTGGGGTTACCCAAAATTTAAGTAAAATAAATATTTATATACATTGAGTCTAGAGATTTCAATATTTATGCCTTGAACACATTGGAAATAAGCAAATATGTTTCACTTAAGAAGTAGTCTTAAGGTACAGAGAATATAGAAGCCTAACATAGGGTATCTACTAGTCGAGCTCGCCCGAACACTCTTACCTGTTTCTTTTTATTGCCGTTGAGTAACATTGTTTTGTGATATCTTTCAATTAAGCCAGTTATTTGCCGGCTAATGACGCTGCACTTTTGGGGCATGACGCTAAACAATATTGTTTATAGGGTATATGTATATGGAATTTTGATAGATGTGAAATTGAAAGGCTTGAAACATTTGCATCACCTTGGCTATAAATCAAAAATGAGCATCTGCAAAGCGAACGCATGTATAAATATTTTAATAAACGAATTATTATTAGCTGTGAGTCAAAAGCGCTTTAGACCATGGTCTAACTGGAGCTCAGCGATGGCGGTAGCTAGATTGTTTCAGCGCGTATATTTATCATCCATGTTGGTCAGCTGTTTTTGTCGGCTTTATTAACTTCCGACAGCCGGTATCGCACCAAGACCTAGACCTAGACCGTGAAAAACAAAAAAAAAACAATAAAAACAACACCGGCTACAGATCCGGCTCATGCCCAAAAACAAAATCGAGTCTCAAGACTGCGCAGAATGGCTGAAGCCTTAGACTAAATCGTGCTCATTATGAAAACCGTTAGCAACAGCGACCATTGCAATGTCATCCTGCTGCCATTGAGTGACTGTGGCTATGGCCAACATGGCCAAAATAATCAAGTGGCAGAGGTCAAGCGCACTTTAAAGAACAATTTTGGTCGTGTTAATTTGTCGCAATGATTCTTTAGTAAATGTCTTTAGCTCTCAGCTGGTCAATTGTTGTTGCACGCACACACTTCAATGGCGTAGTTAAGATTTCTGTGTGTTTTTTTCATTTACATTAAAGTATTTATATACCGATCTCGACCTCGTCCGCCCTGGCACGCAGCAGACGCATATCAAAGGTTTTGCGTTCTTGGTCACACGTAGCCTTTTTGGCTAAGACTGGAATCTGTTAGATCAGTCTCAAACCCTAATAGGTCTTTACACGTGTAGATCGATAACGAGTCACACACACACACACATACTATGCACTAAAAAACTGGCTTGGAAACATCGAAAGTCTAGAAGATATGAATGGGGAGACAAAATTTATAATTAGACTTGAGCTAACAAAAGCGACAGCTGGGGAATGGCTTATATTATGCGATATTCTCGTTTTAGATTCTCTTCTTCTTTTAGCTCTTATTTTTTGCTAAAGCTTCGTTTAATTTGACTTTCAATTCGAAATCAATATGAATCAGAAACTTCGGGAAATCATTTTGAGGCAAAATTTTCTTAAGGTTTATAGACTTCTGTTGATTATTCAAGCAAATATATGTATATGGTAAATATTACTTCT
Organism: Drosophila gaucha; assembly: GCA_035045545.1. Taxonomy (NCBI): domain Eukaryota; kingdom Metazoa; phylum Arthropoda; class Insecta; order Diptera; family Drosophilidae; genus Drosophila; species Drosophila gaucha. The sequence continues at coordinate 2,369,636 of JAWNOY010000025.1, read as the reverse complement.
CTTCCATAGCACTTTTATGCTATATCCATGCTGTTAACCTGTTTTAAAAACTCAATACTATTCTTACTTTCGAGAAGTCTTTAGATCTTAGAAATACGTAAAAAAAACGAATAACTTTTTTATATCTGTATTGGAAATGCGAAAAGCCTTAGGAATGTTGAACTTTAAAGGCAAGTTAGTTGCTTAGTGCACTCTAAGAAAATGATATAAATAATCAATCCAGTTTGTGTATATAATTAACGACTCTCATTAAGAGGCCCACATATAAATGAAACAAACTATGCAATTATATAATTCTGTATCTATACTTATGTATATGCATATACGCCGACCAAATATAGAGATGAAAGATATTTAATATGCATTCAACCTGTTTCTGAATGCCAATAATTCATGTTTCTTTTTTTTTTTAGTGCAAAGCTCAATTTAGGAAAAGTAACTAGTTTTACTTAAATGACCCAAATAAAATAAATATAATTAGATATTTATATTTTAGCGCAATAAAATCTAAAAAATACTAAGGATTACTTAGTTTTAAATTTTTTGTTCTTATATTATTTTAATTATTTGTATATTATTTTATTACATTTAATAAATTTTTTTAAATATATTATTTATTTGTATTTTAATTTATTTCATTTATTTGTATTTTATTTTATTTAATTTATTATTATTTTTTATTTAATATTTGATTTATTTATATTATATTATTTTTATTATTATTATATTTCTTCACAGTATATGTTATTTATGCTAAACAAATTATTTTCTCATCTAAAATTTTTCATTTACTAATAAAAATTTTGTCATAAAGTTTTGTTTATTCCCCAAAAATTCATAAATTTATATATTTATATTTTAGCGGAAGAAAATAAAAAAATAATACTAAAAAATGTAGTTCTTAATATACTTAATTTATTTGTATTTTATTTTTTTTTGTTTGTTTTTTTAACTTTTATTTACTTGTATTTTACTTAATTTAATTTATTATTATTTTTTATTTAATATTTCATTTTTTTTTTATATCAATTTATTTATTTGTATTTCATGTTATCTAAATAAAAAAAATTTATTTTTTTAACAATACTTGTTATTTATTATTAACAGTTTTTCATTTACAAATTAAATTTTTGTCATATGTTGTTTATTTCTGAAAAATACATAAATTTGTTTGAAGAAGCTTTTTATTATGTTTTGTATTTAAGTGAAGGTCGCAGAATTTTGGAGTTTTGCATTAAACGAATCTAGTTTGTGGAGACCAACCCCCCGTTTCGCAGTGCATTGACCCATAAAAACTGCAATCTGGCCACTGATAGGTTTATAAGCCAAGCTCGCAATATGAGCACAACAACAACAACCACAATAATAGCAACAACAACAACAACTGCAAAGTTGAATGCTATTCGGAACTTGCTAAATCAGCTAACACCAAAGCGTGCGCTCAGTGGGCCAAGCCAAGCCACTCACACACACACACACATACTAAGAAGCGCTTAGAGGCAGACGCACACAGATGCAAACACTCACACTCACACTCACACTCACACATGCATACAATTGGCAAATTCAACGAAACTTCCGCCGTTCTGTGCGGCTGTTCGAAACGTTCGTCAAGTTTTTGAGCTTAGGCCCGCCACTCTAAGTGTGTGCGTGTGTGTATGTGTGTAGACTGGGGTACATACCCGCGCTACTTGCACAGCCGCTGCCAGAGCTGGCGTCGCTGCCGACGCTGCTGCTAAAAAAACTTACTTTATCTTGTGATTGCTGAGAAGTTTTAGATTCAGTTGAGCATAAACATTTCTACGGTGCGGTTCAAATTTGGTGGCTAAGAGCATCAAATGCGTTGCAGCGCGTGCTAAAAAGAAACAAATCGAGAACTCCCAACAGATACTATACAAACAAATTATATATATATATATATGCATCTATAAGTTTATATACAAAGTGTTGTGCATTTGAGCCCCGTTGGCCAAAAGTTTAACTTAAATCGAGCTAAGTGACAGCATGACGTTAGCTGCTAACAGCTAACAGTAAATAAGAGGCCGATATCTATATAGAATAGAGATATACTACATATATAAGTATAACTGATCTTATAGCTGATCAAATACACTGCAACAAAATGGCAATGCATTACCACAACTACAACAGCAGCACGCGCTACGAGATGGTCGTCGAGATCGCCAACATCGCGTTGGATGAGTTTAAGACCCATCATCTCAGTCGCAACTACACGGGCCTAGTGCAGCGCTACTACCAGCTCGTCGAGGAGGATTACGGCGGTAGGTGTACAAAAGCAACAACAACTTACGCTAAATGCAAATTTGAAGTTAGTAGCGCCCCTTAGCCATAACAAATGTGGGCAATAAAAATATGGAAATTATGGAAGCCCTCATAAAGCGTCGACTGATGTCATTACGAGGCTGTCAATCGGCTTAGCTTCTTCGTTTGGAAGTTGCAAACTTAGATCTTCAGTTTCTCATTGCGAGGCTATCAATCGACTAAGCTTCTTCGGGAAGTCAGAGACTTTGATCTTCAGCTTGTGTTTGCGATTCTATCTAAGCTTCTTCGCGAAGTTAGAAACTTAGATCTCCAATTTGGCTATCAAGATCTTTAGTTTCTGATCTAAGCTTCTTCGCGAAGTTGGAAACTTAGATCTCCAATTTGGCTATCAAGATCTTCAGTTTCTGATCTAAGTTTCTTCGGGAAATTAGAAACTTAGATCTCCAATTTGGCTACCAATCCACTAAGCCTCTTCGGGAAGTTAGTAACTTCGATCTTCAGTCTGTCAACAGGCTTTGAAACTATGAAAAGCATAAAATAAACGATGAATTGCCATTTCTGAACAACAACAAAAATAGACAAAGCAACAACAGAACTGCAACAACAACAGCAACAGCAACAACAAGAAACGTAAAAAACCTAAAAGAAACCAAAAGTAACAAAAAACTTACTTCTAGGACAATTAAAAAAGGTTTCTTTTGTGTACTTAATGGCGACCTTGGCAATGCCAATTGTTGTATATATCTATATATACATATTTTGTGTGTTTTTTTTGGACAATTATTAACGTAATTAAAATGTATTTACATAGTTGATCTTAAACATTTTTTATGACGCGACCGTCGTCGTCGCTTCGTTGTGTGTGCAGCTGAGCATGGTACAGTACATACAATATGTATGCGTACCAACACCAACAACAGCAACAGCAATGATAATAACAATAACATTGGCGAAGATGATGCATGTGCCATATGTACTTACAATACGATTTATGTGCTCATATATACTTAACTTCTTTTTATTTGTATTTGGTGTTTTATTTTTGTTTTTTGGTTAGTTTTGCGTTTCGTTTTCGTTTTCGTTTTTTGTTTTAAGACGTGTTCGCGCATGCCCCGCATATTGACATTCTTGACTGCCGCGAGCGAGGGTGAAAAGGTCAATGGAAGGTAGCAGCAATTAAAAGCAATGCGAATAATGTACATAAATAGTAGCTGAGCCATGCCAAAACGTATATATATATATATATATATATATATGTGGCAGCGACGTATGCGAATGTCACATATGCCAAAAGTTTGCAATAAACAAAAACAATTGAGGAGCAGTCATAAAATAGAAGAATAAAACAAAAGACTTAGAACACAAACTTAATGAAAAGACTTTATGTTTGTTGTGCTGATTAGCAGTAATTGAAGTAAGGAAAATCTAAGTAGATTAAGAATGTGACACTTAGCAGAAGAAGAAGCACATATGAATATAAATAAAGTTTTCGAATGGAACTTTGACAAAAAAAACGGGAAGAATATATAAACATATAGCAATATAAAGCTAAAGTTTTGTGTGAAAAAAATATATAGAAAATTATATATTTATAGATATATATAGATATATATTATATCTATATTATATATAGATGCTGCTTAAAGCATAAGTCAAGTAAAATATATAGCTCGATATATTTAATGATTTCATTTTAGATTCTATTTAAATATATGAATAAATATCATATAATATAATACATATTGTTATTATATTATACCATTACATAATATAATATTTAGGCATCTCCTCTACTGTGGACGGCATCGCCGTAGACGAGTTGCCTAAGTTACCGGGCCCCGGGTTCAAATCTTAGGCTATAGGGCATGGTTGTATTGTGTTTGTCTTAAGTAGTTTAGATCTTAGAACATAAAAAAGTCAAACAACTAAGCGTTCTAGTCACAAAGTTAAGGTTTAATTAGATAAGAGCTATAGAGTCAAATAGCAAAAAAGCAAAAAAAAAAATAAGAAAAAATAAATAAATATAAAAACATATATACACATTATATACTGGCTGCAGATATTGATAATGGCAAAAATACATGTCTGTGGACGAATAAATACATTTGTATATAGGAAATAAATAGATATTCAGCTGGATGTATATACAGAGATCTCAGTTTATACTTAGCATATGCATAAACTCAAAATACAAATATCGAAGTTGATTAATACATTTCCATATATGTATATACATATATGCCTTAACACAGCTAGCTATAATATATAGTCAAACTGATTAAGAAAGCAGAGATGCAAAAGCTTATACTAATTTATTTATAATTTGTCAATAATTTTAGCTCAAAATGGCTTTTAGAGCTCTTTTAATAGATTGTACAAAGTGGATAGATAAACAGAGCAAATAACTCTTTCGCATTGTCACATATGTAAATTGTTTTTGACAAAGAAACAAATGAAACACTTTGTTGTTGCTGAATTCTCCTTTGAAAATGGAAAGCACAAAGTCAAAGGAAAACAAATTAAAAATCTATTTAATGAGTAGGAAATGTTTTAGAACGGAAAATTTGCTGGTTACAAACAGTAAATGAAATTCTTGCGATTAGCTGCAGCAAAGTATTTATAGTGGAATAATTAATTGTAATGTTAACAACGCACTCGTAAATGGGGTTCACTTCCAATGCATTATTCAATACGATCTGTGACGACATTGCGATGCTGTCTGCGCTCCTAACTAAATCACTTTGGAGTCCAGTATAGTTCCATTTGAGTTTGACTGGAAAATCCGGTTTAGATTAATGCACTTGTCGCCGCTGTTGTTGTTGTTGTTGTTGTTACTGTTGTTGTTGATGTTGCGGTTGTAGTCGAATAAAACCCTAAGTGTACCTATTGAGTAAACAAGATAATTGTCCACTTGAACCGAGCATTACACCTCAATAGAAACAAACAAAGCGAGCCGGCAAATTGTGTTTAGGTTTTATTTCAGCTGGCCACGATTTCATTCATTCGTGCAAATCGTCTACTGGCTGTACGATTGAATCCGCAGATTAATCAACTTTAATTAAATGCCATTGACTCGACAGTAAAATATAGAATAATTCACTTTATACACAGAAAAAAAAAAAAAAGGTGGATAATTAAATTTAAATTTTTATTTTCTGGTTTCTTAACAGATCCGCGTGCCGAACGCTTTCCGCTCATGGAGCATCCGCTGTTCACATTCGGCCTGGTCGCCATCTACTTATCCTGGGTCCTCGTGCTGGGTCCCCTGTTCATGCGGGATCGCAAACCCTTCCAGCTGCGCCGCACACTCGTCGTCTACAATGCCTTCCAGGTGCTGCTCAGCGGCTATATGTTCTATGAGGTGAGTTCCCGTTTGGCACGAGCAAGCATCTATTGGCTATAAATATTTAATATGCTTCTACTTTGTATTCTCTTCTAACCTACAGCATTTGATGGCAGGCTGGCTCAACTACTACAATCTCAAGTGCCAACCGGTTGACTATTCGGATGGACCCATGTCCAAGCGGGTAGGTTTTTAGAGATGGAGTCTCTCTGAGATTTCTATAAACTTAATACTCGCTCATAAAAGTGAAAAGAGTGGATGAGCTATGAAAATTGATTTATTCAAAAGTTTTATTAATATGTATATGCAGTCGAAACCCCCACTAAATCAAAAACTTCAATAATTTGTAAAAAAAAGTCTGTTCCCTTAAAAATAATTTAATTGAATTCCTGTTTGATAAATCGTATTCCTGTATAATTCGTAAAAAATGTGATTCCCGTGCCTTTCGAAATATCGTGAGTAGCCTTGCCTTGCTCGCTCAGTAAGTAAAAGGAGTATACCCAATCTACCCAAAAAAACCGTGGAAAAAAAGAACTGGGTGTTCCTTGCTATATACTCTTTATACCTACATACATATATACTATACTTCAATATATATATATATATACTATATATAAAAGGACTATATATGTAGGTATAGTGAGTATATATAGTAATATATATAGTAATATATCCACTATTGTACCTACATATATACTCCTTTTATATATAGTATATATATATTGTAGTATAGTATATATGTAGGTATAAAGAGTATATATAGTAAGGTATACCCAATTCTTTTTTTACACGTTTTTTTTTGCTAGATTTTGAAAACATAGTTCTCCAATAACGGTAAATACACATTTTTACACCAGTATTTTTATTTAAGCACAAATTCCAAAAATCAAAATTTTTTTTAATTTCAATATCTAATGTTCACTTCTTTTTTTATCGCGTTATACTTAAACTTGAACACATAATTTAGTTTCTTTTTCGGCTTGAAGTATAGAAAAATTTCTTACTCAAGATCCTGATATGAAATGTGCATTAAAATTTCAGCGTAATCTTGCGTTTTGAGCATTGAATTGTTTTTGTTTTATAAAAACTTATATAAAATGGATTTAATTTTATCTTTTGCACGGTCTTTGGGGTTAAATATTTCGAGTTTTTTCATCTCACACGATCTTTTAAAGTTGTGGAACATATGCCCAAATTTATCACATGTTGCAAATATTTTTTTCTAACGATTTTTAATTGCACGATTTGCTAAGCAATGTATCTAACGTGTAAAAACAGAGTTGGGTGTATATAAAATCTTAAGATTATGTACCTTCATTTACCTACTCTTCAGATAACAATGTTTATATAGCTTCGCTAACTTACTCTTCAGATATAATTATAGCTTCGACAAACTTGGGAAATTTATTTTATTACTTAAAAAATCATTCACAAATATCTCCAAAAATATTTGTCTGTTGAGCGGGCATCAAACAGTCGCTTAGGTTCGACTGCAACTTCCCTGATTTTAACTAACTTTGTCAAGCTATGCATATTAGTATTTGAGCGCAGTTTCATTAGTTTCACTTTTTTTTGTGGCTGTTGCCGTCTGCGCACAAGTTCGTTGCCTCTGGATGAGTCACGGACCCCCCTTGAGTTTCAAGTTCAGGCTCAGTCTATTTCTGGCCAGTCATGTGGCCAGTTTTTTTTAGCATTAGCGTAATTATGAACTTATGACGTTGCTCAGCTTTGATTGAAGTCCAATTGAAAGTGCGTTTCGGTTCTGGGCGAATCAACAAACGAGCAATTTGTTACGCCTGTCGATCTTATTGTCTGGCCTGCCAAGTCTCTCTCAAGCCATTCAAGAGAGCAGAGCAAATGTATTTAAATAAATAATTAGCTAATAAGCTATTTAAGGCTTAAATGCATAATTGGACAGCAAATTGTGTAAGACATAAAAGCCAAATGGCTGCGTTAAATTGTACTAAAAAGTGCAACAAACCCAAACCCAACAAAAAAAAGACATAAAATTACAAAGCCAAGGTCTTCTTTTATGTTCAAGCTGTCAAATTAACAGCTTGTGTCCAAAGATATGGGCCTACTTGTGGCTTTTGTTCGAGCCGCAAATCAATGTGGCACATAAAATTGGGTCTAAGCCATAAACTAGGCGCAGCATAATCCTTCACACGCTGATAAATTTCACATCCGCTCAGAAAGAAAAGACAAAAGTATGTTGACATAGCGCATACGCCGCGTAGCCAATGTCAGGTACACAATTTGGCCATGTTTTAAACCTTGCCTCACTCACCCTCTCTCTCTCTACCTCTCTCTTTGTAGATGCTCAATCTGTGCTACATTTACTATCTGTCCAAGTTGACCGAGTTCGCCGACACCGTGTTCTTTGTGCTGCGCAAGAAATCCTCGCAAATCACCTGGCTGCATGTCTATCATCATTCCGTGACCCCGCTGGAAACCTGGGTGCTCGTCAAATTCCTGGCAGGTGTGTATCTAAAAAAAAAACTATTTTCTAGTTCAACTTTTACCTGAATTTGCCGCCTTTAGGTGGCAACGCGACATTCCCCAATCTGTTGAACAACTTTGTGCATGTGTGCATGTACTTCTACTATATGATGTCCGCCATGGGCCCGGAGTACGCCAAATTCCTGTGGTGGAAGAAATACATGACCGAGCTGCAGATCGTAAGTGTCTCCGAATCATTATCAAATCTGTTCCAGCACAATTTCCACACATTTTAGATATAGAAACTTGTTTAGAAGTTTTTTAGTCTTAGTCGAAATATGCTGCGGCAGAGGCCCATAGCAAACCTGTTAGACCTGACCGCCGTCACATAAAATGCTTTAGCTATTGCCAAAAAAAATATGCACAAAAAAAATATATATAAACCAAAAAAAAACACGTTACTTAATGCTTCTAACTGTGTCTTGCAACTGGCCAGGCCAAGTGACACTCAGCTGCAAGTGGAAGTGGTTTGTGGTTAACACACTCATATATACACACACACACACACACACACAGACACAGACAGGCAGTCGGACTGGCAGACAGCATCTCAGTCAAAACTTAAGTCAAAGGCCAAGTTAGCACAGTTTCAGTATTTGTTTCTGTATGCTCGCTCATGCTAGTGAAAGCGGGCATATTAGTGCATGCGTCTATACTATACTATACATACTGGCAAAAATTGCATAACACACTTAATTTGATTTGCTTCTAATAAGCTGTTAGAACTACCTTTTAGCCACGCCCACTTTTCACTATCTTTCTTAGATGCAATTATGCAGCTGGAATGTTGAAACTTGGCATATACTTATATGAGTATATATACGCTTCGCCGAACTGTTAAGATTATATAGCTGTGGCTGGGCGTGAGGGGCGTGGCTAATCAGGGCAATCTTGCATATTGCAGCACAAATTAAATTACTGCCAGCGCTATGAAAGCTAGAGACTTTGAAGAGTTTGTATAAAGAGTCGACTGACAATAACTCTCTCACAGCCAACTCTTTTTATACACGCTAGCTAAGTTCCTTAGAAAAGCGTGCAATTAAAATCGTGTAAAAAAAATACATGCGACATTTGGCAAATTTGCTAAATTTTGTATTATTTCAAAATCGTGTAAAAAAAGGTTTGGGTGTATATAGAGCATAGCTAACTGAAGGCATTAAGTCTTTCACAGTCACATAATTAGAATCAATTTAGGCAGATGAAACGCTTCGCTGCCAAATCAGAACTAAATTTTTGCTTGAGCGAGTATTAAGCAGCTGTGAGCATCAGTTTGATAACTGTTTTTCTTATATATAGTATATTTAGCTTGCATAATTCGTGTCCGTTAGCCAAAGCTCTTGGAGTTCATTGCGCCGTTTGTCACTTTCGTTGTTCTACGACCTGCTTATTGGACACGACAACTAGTTAATGTTTAATAAAAAAAAAAAAGATATATAACTATGCTGACCAGTCAAGTGGGTTTCATTTTCAATATTTTAGTTCTTGTTGCTGCTGTTTTTGTTGTTGTTAATTTAAAGCTCGATTTTACTTTCAGCTTTAGTTTTAGATTTCAATTGGCCTGCGAGTCTTTCCGTTTTCTCAGTGGCGATGGCATTTGCGCCACTCCACTGATTTTTCATGCAGTCTTCTAATACATATATACATATGTGCATGTAATTGAAAGACCAATAGACACACACACACACAGACACATGCACATGTGGTTTGGCATTCGGCAGCAAATACGTTTTCATTGCAGTATTTCAATGTTTCGAAATTCTTGAAACGCATAAAACTTGGCGAGTTTTAGTTAGTTCTGCTTCTGTAGTTAGTTGTTGTTGTTGTTGTTGTTGCTGCTGCTATTATTGTCGCTGGCCTGCTTCTAAGTGTTGTCTGTGTGTGCGTGTGTGTCGCCTTGAGGCTCACTGGGCTCCACAGTTGACTTGTCAAACGTTCGTTTATTAAAGATGAGCGCGTGTCACGAAACGCACACGAACACGCACACGCAACACGCACGATCGCAATTTTATAGCATATATGTATGTATGTATGTATGTATGTATGTGCATATATCAAATAAAAACTATTTATTCTGATTGACTGACAGATTGAGCATAAAGCAGACAGTCTTAGCCCTGAAAGCGAAATCTAGGCTAATTTCTTGGTTTAGTTAATTTATATTGTGCTTAGTCAAGGCATATTGCACGTTTTCCACTAAAAACTGTAAGGTATAGGTATATCACGACTCAATACAATTTTTCACATGTAAATATTCTTGTAGAAAATATTTATTTAAAATTTGCTTGTTAGTTGTTTCACAGTTTACAAAAAAACATACTTTAACTTTTAGTTTAGGCTATAAAAAAAACTTAAAGAAAAGGTTTAGAATTCTCTTCAAATTTTAGAAATGATATTTCGAATTTGTCAATAAATTTATATTATGTAAACAGCAAAACAAAAAATATAATTTTAATATAACAAAAAATAAAAAAAAACTATTTTTAAAAATAAAAAAATATTTTAAAAATAATTTTTATATTATAATTATTTAAAAAATAAATTCTAAAATAATTATTTATTTTTTATTTAAAAAAATAATATTTTTATTTTTAAAAATAATTTCTTATATACAATTTTTTATTTATTTATACAAAAAACTGTAATATTATTTTTTTTAAAAAAATTATTTAAAAACTTTTTTTTATTTATATATTTGTATATTTTTACATGTTTATATATATATATATATATATATATTTATTTATATGTATATGCACATAAAAGAAATATTTTAAAAATTTATTTAAAAATATATAAGTTATATTAAAAAATATATTTTTTAATAAAAAAAAAACATTTTTAATATTACTTTAAAAAATCAAAAAATAAGTAACATTTTTATGTAAAAATAAAAAAATATTTAAAAAATTGTTTTTAAAAATAAAATAATTATTTTAAAAAAATGTTATTTACTTAAAAAAATGTTTGCCTTAGTCTACAAAATTCGAAAATTATTACCTAGTATAATATTTTCCAAAGAAACTATCTTCGGAATAGGGTATTTCTTATAAAAACATTCACACAGATGTATATATTTAAATTTAACATAAATTTTTTCTTAATTTCTATGTCTTTATAACATTTTTTATAAAATTTTTATCGCTATCTTTATACATAATATTTTGAATTTTTTAGAATTTTTCGTGTTTCTGTCACGCCTACAAAAATCTCTGAAGCGCCCAGCTCTAATACACATAAATTAGACAAGCTTCTATATATGCTCGACTCTCTTTATACTCTAGGCGACATGCGCCTTTAGCTTAGCTCGATTCTTTCAGCGCAGTTGACATTTTTTTGTTGTAATGAGACGGCAATCAAATGCTAAGTGCATTAGCAGATGAAGATGGGCGCAGCGGGCGCATAATTTAGCTGCCACTGTATTGTGGTTGTTGCAGCAACGACAGCAGCGACAGCAACAACACAATATAAACTAAAATCAAATAGCACACACTCCAATTTGGCAATCAGCGAACAAGTTTAAGTTCCAATTAGCCAACGCTGGTCACTGCCGCCGTTGTTGCTGTTGCTGTTGGTGCTGCTGCAATTGTTGCTGCTGTTGCCCGCTTTTGTTGCAACATCCCTGCATTTTGGCCGCTGCGCCAATTCCACAAATTGCCACATTTTAGCGCGCTCCGATCCGACCAGTTTCGATTACATTATCTTTGGTTTGGCATTCGCCATTTGCCGTCGTGTTCCGTTTTGCGGCAATGAATGCGGCTCGCTCCACTCGCAGCGTTCACTTTTATGCGCCACAGCGAACTTGCCACACCATGCGCAGTGTCTATGCCACTCTATATCTGTGTGTGTGTGTGTGTGTTCGTTTGTGGGTAAAAGTCAACCGGCAATTTGCCACTTTCGGTTTCCAGACGCCTGTTGCCCGAACAAGTCCCCAACACTCGGTCACATTGCAAGTGCAACTGCATTTCTCACGTCTGGTGCCCCATGGATCCCACGATTGTGCAACCAATTGTGCAGATGGCGCAGGCGCAGGCGCCGGCGCCACAGCTGCCACAGTGGTATTCAAATGCAACTTCTTAGCAATTATGCAAATTTCTTGGCATTTCTTTTCATCAAATCGAACTCAAAACATGTCTAGAAACAACCCACAGCAAAATAGATAAGTTCTATATGTCATAAATTAACTGAGTAGCTAGTTATTATAATGTCTATCTATTAAATCTTATGATTTATAGCCTCTATATGAATTATGCAAAAGAAAAACAGCAAGAAATTCACATTTGCTTAGAATAAACAGACTTTAGAAATGGGAAAAATAGGTTGGGTTAAATTTGCAGTTGCTAAAAAAGTTCCATATGAAATTGATATAAATTAGAGCTATATTTAAAGCCTATCTTAACTTATCTCCTATCATTTATATTATATAGTGAAATCAAGCTAAGATAAGTTCTCTCTTCTGTCTTTCAAATTTTGGCACTGAGCAGCTCCTCCCTGCTTAGTCCAGGGTATCTTATAGGCTGTCATTCTTATTCAGAGCATTTTTACTTGCTGTAACTACACTGAGCTACAAAATGAAAGATAATTTTTATAGCATGCAAGAGACATAATAAAGTTTTATATTTGTAGGAAATGGAAATGTTATTTATATATTGCCAGAAACCTTGATATAGAACCGAAAGATCGCAAAAAAACAAACAAATTCTATTTTTCCCCTACTATTCATTTCCTACAATAAAAACGGCTAATGTTTCTAGCTGCTTCTAAGTCTGGCCAGAAACCTAGCTGTAAACTCGAAAAGTCGCTAAATTAACAACAAAATTAAATTTTTTTTTCTTTTCATACATTTCCTACAAATATAAAGCATATTTGGTCGAATTCCCATAAAAACCTGAATAATTCGTAAAAAAAAGCTGTTTAATTTGAAAAAAATTCGTTCGAATTCCTGTTCGATAAATCGAATTCCTGTGATATTCATAAAAAATTACCATTTCAAATTGTCGGCATTCGATTGTATTATATCATCCTTTAAATCTAGTCAGAAACCTCAATATAACCTCAATAATGTTATTAGATAAAAAAATAATTTACAAATTAGTTTGAATTTGTGCAGTTAGCTAGCTGAACCAAGTTTTTTTTGTAACTGATCTGTGATTAAGAGAAACCTAAGCTTTGAGTCTTAGGAAAGCTTTTGGATAATGGAGCGAAATGGTAACTTTAGATAGCTTAGATCGTAGATAGCCTATAAGCCATCTATACTATAGTATTCGACATATGATTTCACTTATTTCGACAACTAAATAACGAGAACACTGTTTTGAATTTTTCTTAGTTTTCAGATTATCTCAAAATTAGTCAAGTAACTATATCCTATGTTCTTAATAAAGACAAGATAACAATTCAATATAATGTCTTCTATATATACTATATATATAAAACTAAAACGAATATGTCATACTGTGTCTGTTTTCACATTACCTTAAACCTTAACCTCAAACCTTACCAACAGATTTTAGACTTCAATAGAATCAATATAGAACTCTTTAGCTAAATATAAATCCGACTCTCAATGATATGTTTTCTCGCTGCTTCCGTTTTGATAGAGGCCAACAATTATCTCAAATATGCTTCACTACCCCATTCTTTCATACATAGCCAAGCACTTATGCCCATCGTGCACTCCAATGCACTTGTACAAACACACACACAGAGACACACACACACACACACAGGCCTGTATATACAACTATATACACAATTGCATTGGCGTGTGTAATGAAGCATTTAAGCGTTGATGTTTGCTTCAAGCAAAAACCGTATTTGGCCAAAAGAAAAACCAAAATCGAATGGCTTTTCGGTGGCCCACTGTGTGGCTGTGTATATGTATGTGTGTGTAGTTTGTGTTGTTGGCTACGCTGACTTTGCAGCGTTTTGCGCCGCTGTGTTAATGGAAACTTGCAGCGCTTGGTTGACCAACAACATGTGGCTCGTTGTTTGTAGGTCACCGAAAAAAAAGCGCAACTAACCAAAAAATTATTAGCAGAAAAATGAAAAACAACTAACAGGGCGGATGGGTGGGCGTGTGCGTTGCATTCGCTGCGGTGCTGCCCGTCAGTTCAGCTAATTGAAATATGAATAATGCATCAATATCAATAAAACTAATCTTAATTGTGGGCTATATCGATCGCAAAACACTTAAGAGGTGTCACCCGAGAGGTCAATGGAAGCAGCAATCGAAAGACTTAGGCAACGAACTTGTTAGCAGCAGTCCAATCAAAGTCAGCGCCAGACAGACAGGCAGCCTCCGCATAGGAGTATATATTTAAGTAACTATGTATCACATAACAGTTATTATCGCAAATAGCAATCTCAGAGTGTTTTTCTAATGCAGCTACAAGGTGTGTACACTGAGCGAAAAACAGTTTACACTTATGTAAATCAAAAAAAATATTGTTTATGCGATTTACGTTTTAATCTATGAAATTGCTTTTGCCTTGTTGAATTTTCATATACAAATTTTATTAAACTATAAATTATAATTTATGCATAAATTCTGAATTGAAAATTTATCAGATAAAACAGCTTTAACTCTACTTAAATAACATTTTTAAATTTTACATTAGAATTTTATTCTTAGTTGTTCCATTAGATAACATTTGCATAGCACTCCAGAATTTCTTGTTATTTCTTGCAGTGTATATATGCTTGACAACAAACAAATAACAGAAGCTGCGCTTGTAAACGCTTTTTGATTACCTTGCCACGCTCAAGGGTGATTATGGCCCATGAAACGCGCAATTTGCCATTTGATTTTCATTTGGCGAGCAATTAAAATATTGCTCCGCCTGGCCACGCTTCAGGGCTAACGTTTCTATTTGTTTTATATATATATATATTTGTCAAAGGGTATTTTGACAGGAGATGTGAGATGCTTAATGTAAAGACATCTCCAAAAAGTAGTCTAGTAACTATAGTTAACTATAAATATAGCATCTATAAACTTAGTTCTGATGTGAAAGTTAGGGTGATTGTTGATACATAACTGATATATAGTAGATATATAGCTGATATTTCATATAAAACTAATATATAGCTGATATATAGTTGATATATGGCTGATATTTCATATATAACTGATATATAGCTGATATATAGTTGATATATAGTTGATATATAGCTGATATTTCATATATAACTGATATATAGCTGATATAAAGCTAAAAATTGCCGATATATAGCTATAAATAGATATATATATAGATATATAGCTGATAAATAGCTAAAAACTAGCTGATATATAGCTGAAAAATAACTGATACATAGCTGATATATACCTGATATATAGTTGTTATATATTTGATATATAACTAAAATATAGCTGATATATAACTGATATATATTGTTGATATATTGCTGAAATAAAGCTGATATATAGCTAATAAATAGCTGAAATTTGATGATTTATATCTGATTTATAGGCGAAATATATTTCATAAATAGGTGATTTAAAGCTGATATATAGCTGATATGTTTCTGATATATAGCTAATATTGGAATATTAGTCTATTTGACTTTTATGTATAATCTTTTAATCATATATGAGTGCTAAGTATTCTATGCATTTTAACCACAAGAGATATTTAAGCAATTTATATTTTATTATATATATTTATTTTATTTAATAATATTATATTTAATTTATTTAACCATAAGAGATATTTAAGCAATTTATATTTTATTATATATATTTATTTTATTTAATAATATTATATTTAAAAAGCAATCCATGTATTCTTTTTTATTTCTTAGAATGATTTCTTAGATTTCCAATACGCAAGTTTTTAATTGCTTGAAAGTTCTATCAATTCAATTCAGCTATAGAATACTATATTATTATTATTATTTTTTTTTATATTATTATTGTATTTAATGTGCTTTATAACCTTATAAAAGTACAATGTTCTTTTAGATATTTTGTTAAACAGAATTTTCCAGAGTTTTAGCAACTTGCTTTTCTGCTGCGACATTTATATATATATAGAAATTTATTAGCCGTTTTGGAAGGTAACAATATTAAACAATAAGGTAAACGGGTGAAACCTTTGATATATTTATACTATATCTTATATGCATATAAGGATGAATCCTTAGCTTTCTTTAGAATAGTAGATATATATTAAATATAGATATATATATTAGATGGTATTTAAGCTTCAGCTAGAAGATATGTTATCTACTATTTTCCTTCAATTTCCATGTAGACCACGCCCCCCGCCTTCACAAATTCCCACTATACAAAGATTTTCTTCAAAAACTTCACACGCAGCAGAGATATGTTATTAATAAATGATATGTTAACTATATAATTCTAAATGCTAAAATCTCTCTCTCTCTCTCTCTCTCTCTTTCTCTCTTTTAGGCGCAGTTTGTGCTTTGCATTGTGCACACAACGCGGGCGCTCTTCAGCAATCAGTGCCAGTTCTCGAAGTTTATATCGGCGCTGCTGCTGCTGAATGCATCCATATTCTTCTGCCTCTTCATGAACTTCTACATGCAGAGCTACAGGAAGACCAAGGCGCAGCAGCTGCAGCAACAGCAGAAGCAGCAACAGCTGGCAGCAACAGCGTTAGCTGATGGCAACAATAACAACAACAACAACGCGATGCTGAAGGACAAACTTCAGCTGGAGCAGGAGCAAATGCTGGCGCACAAATTGAAGGCACTTTAAGTGGAGATGCTTCCAAAGAGATGCTGCTTAGAGGAAATCTGTATAATACTATAGAAATTGGTGTTGGTTCAAAAAGCAGGCAGCTAAACAATAGATAGTTTTCGGTACAAAGGTTTTACTTTAATTCAAATGGGGAGCCATAAAAGTTTAGCTAGAACAGCACAAAAGCCCAAAAGACAAAACATGCACAAATAGAAGCCTTAGCCCGCATAGATTTATCATTTCTGCCAGCGGGATTATGCAATATATATATATATAGAGATATGTCTGGTATTTTTTTTCTTTTTGACCATATAGAAACTTTGCTTGATTGCTTGTCATTGTAGCTAAGAGAACTATTGTAGAACTGGGTCAATTTTAACGATCTTAAGCCTAAGTATAAGTCATCTAATTTAGAATCTTAAATATATATACACACAAATATATATACATATATATATATATATGTAATTTGCTCAGTTTGGCAAACGTAACTGCTAAGTGTTAATTGTAATGTGTAATGTGTGAGTTTTGTAAATAGATTTTGTAAATGTTAAATGTTAAATATTTGTAGCCGCTAAGCGTAGCCTAAGCCAACTAGTCTTAGTTACAAAATGCGAACGAACAAACAGAGCAATAATAAAAGTTAAGACAAATATAAAAGAACAACAAACTGTGAGTCCATTCATTTGCTTGCTTTGTCTGATTTAATGGCCTTAAAAAAATTAAACAGAAGAAGCACGAGGAAAATGTGTTATGCCATTTATTTAACAATTAAATAAAAACGAACCATTCAAATTAAAAGAATAAATAAATATATTCGTTTTTGGTGCGTGTCTAGACTTAAGCTGGGTGCATGTCTATGCTTAAACTGTCTTCAGCTAGTGTACATTCTAACTTTGCTACACTCAATCAGCACAGCTAATTGCTTGGTGCCTGTCTTGACTCAAACTGGGTGCATGTCTAAGTTTAAACTGTACATGCAACTTCATAGTTAAACTTTGCTACACTCGCTTAGCACAGCTAATTGCTAGGTGCTTGTCTTGACTCAAGATGCTTAAGCTGTCTTCTGGTAAAGTACATTCAACTTCATAGTTAAACTTTGCTACACTCAATTAGCACAGGTAATTGCAGGAAAACGCACAAAATAAATAAGTGCCTAAGCAAAACACTAGTTTTTTCTCTAAACAATCGAATTTAAACTAATCATTCTAATTAAAAGAATAAATAAACTAATATTTACTTTGGAGCGTGTCTAGACTCAAGCTGGGTACATGTCTATGCTTAAACTGTCTTTTGCTAATGTACATTCAACTTCATAGTTATGCTTTGCTTCACTCCATTAGCACAGCTAATTGATTTAAAAATAAATGAATAGGAAAAGCTCCAAATAAATATGTAGCCTAAGCGATATACTAGTTTATTTTCTAAACAATCACATTTAAACGAATCATTCAAATTAAAAGAATAAATAAACTAATATTTACTTTGAAGCGTATCTAGACTTAAGTTGGGTGCATGTCTATGCTTAAAATATTTTCAGATTATGTGCAGTATCGTTGTGCACTTTGCTACATTCAATTAGCGCAGCCAACTTCACAGCAAAGAAAATCTAGCTTAACTACAATTATAACCCTTAGATGGCGCCACAAAGGACGTTTAGATTTTATCGGGGTCATCAAAGTGGTATTTCTACGGTCCTCCAACAGGATTCATGTTCAGTTAAATTAATTAGTAAACATAATTCGGGCAATGCTGCCGTCTTGGATTAAGCAGTGAGTTTCTTTTCCATTAAAATGTCATTATGGTAGCCCGCTTGAAAAGGTCATTTAGTGTTTGCAAAAACATAACCATAGACAGCGTAGCTTAAGAACGCCATACAGCTAACCATACATTTATTTACACTTTCTCACATTTTTTTAACACTAGAGGTCGCCATTTTTCGAAGTCTGCCCACATACTAAGCGGCATTCAGCTTACTAAAATTTCTGCTAGGTGACACAGCAAATTGTAAGTAGCTTCTAATTTGTGCCGCTGTCAATTCGAAAATGTCAATTCGAATTTGTAGCAGCTGTCCGCCAGGTGGTAATACATTTTGAAAACTAATGTCAGCGCCGCCAACTGAAAATTTCTTTTTATACTGCTGAAGAAAATACAGCTGGGCATAAATATTTAAAGGTACGTAAGTGCTTTAAGACCTTATATTAGATATACTATAAGAAGCGCACTAATGCTTAAACAAATTCTTATCAAATAAAATTTTGTGATAGCGCTCTCGATTAGTATTTTTGACATTCTCCCGACTACGCTATGTTAAGTTTAAAATACTTATGTTAAACTTAACAGCTAAACTTGGCGCTGCTGGCAAATTATTTGTGTACTCTGTAAAGTGTAAGCCAAGAAAATACATATTTTAAATGTAATTGATAAATTGAAAAAATGTGCCAAATAAACCTGTCAGCAGCTAATACTTATAAGACTTAAAATCGAACTGAATTGAATTTAAATGTTTCATAAATAAATTCAAAACTCAGACTTTCTGTAAAACTGTTATGTAGCAGGCGACCGCACTGTCCAGGGTATCTAACAGTCGCCAACAGACAACAACAGTGGCATTTTATCTTGTTTTAACAGCTGGCTGTTAGTCTTATTGGACAGCTGCGCGAGTGCGGTTGTGAGAGAGAGCTCCGGTTGTGCGAAAAGAAAGGCAAAAAGCGAAATACAACAAATTGAATTAAAAGGCGAAGCAAATGCAAGTCAGCAATAACTGAGGAATATTAATTATAAGAGCAAATGCGACAAAATCGACGACAGCCAAGTAGCACTAAAAATTAATATTGATTTTAGTGTTGTGTGGCGTGCAAATAAAAAAAGCGAAAAAAATAGGCGACAAAAGCAACCACTACATCTTCCAATAAGAGCCAAGATTATCAGTTGGTCTTGTTGAGCAATTTGCCAATTCCGCTATGGACGCAACGACAACAACAACAACAACAATGTAGACGCGTTTGTTTAAGTGTTATTAACTAAGTCGAGTGTCAGTGTCGTTGAGGTGCGAGCGAGAGCGCTCGACAAATGCAATAACAACAACGACAACAAAAGCAGAAGCAAAAGTTCAACTTTGTGTCTGTGTGAGCGTGCGTGCGTCTGTGTGCGTGTGTGTGTGTGTATTTAAAAAGATGCAAAAGGCACACACACAAATATGTGTTCGGCGAAAATAAAATAATAATAAGAAATAAGAAAAAAAAGGCGCCTCAACCGGCAGGGAGTGGCCTTGGACTGCGCTTAAGCCATATTCCAATTGGATTCCAAGCGGCAAAAACAACAACAAAGCAAAAACCAAAAACACAAATACATAACAGAAAAATAAGTAAAATATGTGGATATCATCGAACAACAAATACGGCGTCGGTGAGTAAAACTTTTCAATAATTATATGCGTGTATGTGTGTGTGTGTGTGTGTGTGTATGTGGCTGTCGCATCCCTCGCTTTTTGGCCTGGGCCCAACAACACCCCCTGAGCCGGTGTAATTGAGGGTGGCCGCCAAGAGGGGGCGGGGGGCGGCGCGGCCGCTGCGCTGCTCGGCGATGCGTCACGTGCACAGTTACATCGCTTTTGTTGTTATTGTTGCTTTTGTAGCTGTTGTAGCCATGCGTTGATTCACCGTTTTTTCCGCGAAAACACCGTGCAGCATCACAGACATCACAGGCGGCACCCCCCCCCCCTCGCAGCAGCAACAGCACCTCCAGCCACCCATCCACCCACTGTTGCGGCATGCCGGAAAGGCGGAAAAGCGATTTTTCTACTTATTTTTATAGCATGCCCGCTGCCGCTGTCGCTTTTGCGCCTCTTCTTCTTGCCTTCTTTTCCTTTATGCTTTTTATTCGCTGGCAGCGACGAAACTCAAAGAGATTTCTGTTTGCTGTTGTTCTTCTTCTATTGTTGTTGTTGTTGTTGTTGTTGTTGCTGCTGCGATTTGATGTGTTTATGCAAGCAAGCTCTCACTCGCGTTGCCAATTGTGTGCCGTGCGCCAGGTGTTGCCAATTTAAATGCCGCTGTAATTACCCAGCAGGCGGCAACGTTGTTGCGGCAGCCACTGTACTTCTGACACTGGCGTCGCACCATAAACTTGTTTTGATAAGACCCGAGACATGAGAATTGAATGACATGAATTAACTGTCAGCACAATAAAAAATATATATCTCGGGCGCTTTATACCCTTAGCATGGGGCATTTTACTTTATGCATACATAAAGACAAATATATATATTCGATGATACGCTGAGAATTATACTAATATGCGAGTAATTGTATTAATAATACAGTCATCTACCATCAGCTGAGCCTGAATCATCAATTTTATAGCTGCTCTATATGTTTAGTATGGGATCATAATCTTATCGAACTGCTAAATCATATACTATAATACGAAAACTATCAAAAGAAATGAAAATACAATCAAATTCCGATAATTCGAAATGGTAAGGGTATCATATTTTTTACGAATTAGTTATTACGATTAGTTATCGGGATTCCATTGTAATATATATAGAGTTTACGAAAACTATCAAAAGAGAAAAAAAAAAAAATATATATATATATATATATATATATATATAAAAAATATATTTTCAATTTGAAAGAAAGTTTTATTTCTTCTGAATTTTATCTCATTGTGATGCTAATACTTTAATCTAACAATTATTGTTATTATTTGAGATTATCTCAAAACTAGAGAAATGTGCTAACTTTGACCATGTTGAAATTCAGTAATACCCTTGTAATTGTAAAGGATATATGTAAGTTTGGTTTTTTTGATTTGCCAACAAGAGATCAAGATTGAGGTATTTACTAATATTTGGATCTCAGGGGGGAAGTTGTAGAAGATGCAGTTTTTACCAATTTGGCTATATATATCATATGTTTTTGTATGAGGGTGGTTCATACAAAAATATGTTTTAAGTTACAAGACTCTGGCTCTAACAGCGGACAAAATATTAGTGGATTTATGTTAAACACTAGATAAAATTGCCAATTTGCCACGCCCCTATAACTTTTTCCTAAGGTGAGTTTTACAGTAGCCTACTTGCCAAATTTGGATGTGCCAGCTCTTTTAAGAGGGTATATAAAAAAAGTAATTTTGAAAAATTTCAGTCAAAATTTCTCTTTATTCCAGTCTGCAATTATCATAAAAATTGCATATAAAGACAATATATAAGAGATTATGTTAACTGTCTTTATCATTTTATGCTCTTTTTTTAGCGTATATACGTAAAAGGGTATTCAAACTTCGCCAGCCCGCAACTAAATATTTCTGTTCAGTTTTTACAAATCTCACTTGCAGTTAAGTTGCTTTTGTTTATGTTATAGTTGTTGCTATTGTTGTTGCTGTGACTGTGTTTTCTCCGCAGTCCAGTTGTCTGCTATATATATGTATATATAATATTTTCCCATTATCAGCACATTCATCACACTTTTCGCTTCAATGGCAGCGTTTAACAAATGACAATTGCCTCCAAAGAAATGGACTTTAAAGCTGACTCCGAATCTTAATATATGGCTCTGAATCTATAGCTGCCTCTGAATCTATATCTTCATCTATATCTATCTCTCTCTCTCTCTCTCTCTCTTGAGCTATCACTGAATCTGCCTCTAGTTCAGTGCTGCCAATTTAGCTATTTCCCCGTTAGATGCGGAATAAATTGTAAAATAGCGGCTAGCCGGAATTATAGCTATTTTTTAATATTCAAGAGATTCTGTTGCAATATGCGAACTTAAAGGATACCACTAGTTTTTGGCTCGAAGTGCTCATCTACGTGGATGCATCAGGAAATAATAGATTTCTCGGCACGGCCTAAGCCTGTTATCCCTACCATAGGCGAACGCAGAGCTGGAAAGAGTCTTTATTCAAATTAACAAATAAATTAAATATCAAACTCAATTTTACACATAAGCTATTTTATCTGTTCAACTCATATTTTATGATATTAACAACATTTAATTTCATATTTGTGGATGACAAATGCTGTCATAATTATGAACTGGCATGCTTAAGACAGAGGGACCAATCGGACCTACAGCTGAAGAAGTCGATATGTTTGACGAACTTGAGAAGTTCAATTAAGAAAAAAAAATATCATTTCACTACTCTAGCGTTTTTTTAAAGCTACCAACAACATTTTCTGGCTATTTCTAGCTTTTTGCAAAGGCTTGTTTAGCTTTTTTATGAGTTGGCAGCACGGCTCTAGTTGCCACTGAATCTATCTCTCTCTCTCTCTCTCTCGAACTATCATTGAAGGCAGATTCAATCTAGCTGTCTCTGAAATTCAAAATCTGGGCGTCGGGATCGGGATTTTCGGGTATCCCGCGGTTCCCGAAAAAATTTTCGAGATCGGGCGGGATGGGAAAGATTCTCAAAAAGTCAGGGACGGTCGGGATAACCGCTTGATCCCGAAGATCCCGCGGGTCCCGATAAGAAAATTATTAAGAGATAAAATTGCTTGTATTTATCAAAGAACAGACGAATGATATTGAAGAGGAAATTAATTCTAATATAAATCCTATTCAACTTAAGACACGTTCAAATATTTTATTATTATATACTACTAGGTAAGTACTTGATGTTCCAACATCTTCGACAACGAGTGAGAGGGTGTATTCTACTTCTAGTAGAATTTTGGAAGAAAGGAGAACACATCTTAGAGAAGTAAATTTTGAGAAAATATTATTTTTAAGTTTAAAATTTTATCTATGTCGGGACCAGCGGGAAAAATGAAAAATTTGTCGGGTCAATCGGGCGGGAAAATCAAAAATTATATCGGGTCGAGATGCTACATGAACGAATTTCTTTCCCGATCCCATCTCTAGTTTGAATCTATCTTTCCCTCTTACTCTACCTCTCTACCTACCTCTTTCCCCCTCTCTCTCTCTCTCTCTCGAGCAGTCACTGAATCTGCCTCTAGCTGCCACTAAATCTGTCTCTCCCTATCTCTGTCTCTCTCTCTCTTTCTCTCTCGCTATTACTGAATCTGCCTCTAGCTGCCTTTGAATCTATCTCTACCTCCCTCTCTCTCTCTATCTCCCTCTCCCTCTCTCGCTGTCACTGAATCTGCCTCTAGCTGCCTCTGCATATCCAACTATAGCTGCTAAATCTCCATCTAGAGCAGACTCCTCTGTTCCCTCTGCCTCTGCAGCTGATGGCTGGTCAGTAGCTCTAGTTCCGTCAAGTCCGCAAGCCCGATAAGCGTTTGTTGTCATCTATATATGCACAGTTGATGCTGCTGCTGCTGCTGCTGTTGCTGTTGCTGTTGCTCTAGTTTCCACATTCCCTGCAGCTGCTGTTGATTTGTGACATGGCAGCCAGTCAAAGTTTACACAAATCAATCAGGCAGCCATCAGCTCTTGAGTTTGGGCGGGGGCCTGCCCAACCAATGTAAACGCCATTAGTGGCAGAGCAGAGCAGCGGACAGAGCAGCGAGCAGAGCGAACAACGCCCTAACCTTGCACAATAAACAGGGTCTGTGGACTGCCGACTGCGGATCTGGCTGTCATCTGCCACGTGCTGGTCGTATGCAGCTTTTGCCTGGCCAATGACTTCATTAACATCCGCATGCCGCAGTCCAGGCCCAGGCAGAGGCCCAGGCCCGGGCGCAGTTCCCGGCACACGCTCTTTGTCTGTTTTGGGAAGCAATTTGAAGCATTGTCAGGGCAAACCAATCAGCGCTTTTGTATACCCTGTAACAAGTTGAAACGTGTGAAAGTTAGGGTATGATTAGCATTGTGGAAAAGTGAAATTCTGAATATGTAGAAAATGTCAAAGAGAATAATAGAATTGCGTAGAAGTCAAATAAATTATTTTTTTTTCAGTAATTTCTAATGAATGTTCAAGAATATATAAAAATATAGGAAAATAAAATATGCGAAAATAAAAATAGCACTACCAGCACAAGTAATTGGCTTAAAGTCGCCCTTTTGTGCATTTTGGCAACTTATGTATACAATTTTAGAAGAGGAAAACCTTAAAGTAACTAGGAAACGAACAAAACGTTGTTATCATACATAATTTAATATTTTAATCATATTTTTATAATATTCTTCATTCATTATCATTGTCATATAATTTGAAATCATTAACAAAATGCTAAAAACTTATTTTGCAGCCAAAATTTAGACATATCAAATGTGGATTATATTAATGTTTTGGTAGCATAGCAAAGTTAGGTAATCTGGGTTTCTCGTTAAAGTTCTATAATTATAGTTCCATAAAGCTCACTTATTTTCTTTGAGCATCTGGTTTAATGTTCGTTTCGTAATGAAAAAGTTAATTGGAATTCTAGTTTTAAACTTGTTCGATTTAAGTTCTGCTTGTAGTCTCTCTCTCTCTCTCTGTCTCTCTCTCTATTTCTCTCTCTCTCTTTCTCTCTCTCTTTCTCTGTCTCTCTCTTTCTCTTTCTCTCTCTCTGTCTCTCTCTGTCTTTCTCTCTGTCTTTCTCTCTTTCTCTCTCTCTTTCTCTCTTTCTCTCTCTCTCTGTTTCTCTCTCATTCTCGGTCTCTCTCTCATTCTCTGTCTCTCTCTCTCTCATTCTCTGTCTCTATCTGTCTCTCTCTTTCTCTCTCTCTCTTTCTCTGTCTCTCTCTTTCTCTGTCTCTGTCTCTTTCTCTCTCTCTCTCGCTCTCTCTCTCTCTCTTCCTCTCTCTCTCTCTCTCTTTCCCTCCCTCTCTCTCTCTCTCCCTCCTTCTCTCTCTCTCTCTCTCTCTTTCTTTATATATATCTCTCTCCCTGTGAACATGCTTGTAACTATATTTTGCTACTCCATTTCACAGGGTATCTTTCAGTTCATCACATCTGATGCAGCTCATTCTCAATTACGCAGTTAGTCAACGACAATTTTTGGTGGTTGCATGCAACTGAAGCTGGCTCGTTGGCTGAATGCGGGCAGTTTCATCTCTGCTCAGCGAATTGGCACAGACCGCAGCCGCTGAAAACTCTCAGCGTAACTTTGCCAAAAAACACATTAAAAAATACAAAAAAAAAGAAGAAGAAGGAAAAGAAATTTGTAGACAGGCGCAGGCCGGATGTAGTCGATGCCTTTTCCAGTGAATTCCGTTGTTGTTGTTGCTGTTGTTGTTGTTGTTGCTGTTACTCGACTAGGGGGCAAATTCGTTTTCAACTTTAATTTAATATTCATTTTATGCATTTGGCCAGTGGCTCATGTGTGTGTGTGTGTGTGTGTGGAGCCACAAATTTGTGCAGCGTTTCCTTTTTGTTATGCAAACACGCACACAGCTACACAGTTACGCCTGTGTGTGTGTGTGCGTATTAAATTGATTCATATTCATTGTTTAATATGCTTGGCGGCAACTTTGTAAGCCTCCCCCCCAAGCCCTACCCCCAGCCACCCCCGCCCCCGCTCCTTGGCTTCAATTCGGCATTTGGTCTACCATAATTTATCTTTAACGTTGTATTTATGACTTGTGCTATGACAACTTCTTCTATTACACACACACACACACACACACATATATTTATCGCACTTCCGATTTGTGTGGCGCATTATCAGTCACTTAACCGGATGAGGCACGTTTCTGTCATGCGTCGCATTTATGTAAATGCAGTCCAAGAACTGATAGGCATTATACCTAGGCCCGGGGCCCCACAAGGTCTGGCGATAAGAGCCATAAATAGTATAGATAGCTCTGCCATCATAAAAAGCAGATAAAACTCAACAGTAGACAAACACACGTCAAGTACTGTAAATAAATAATTAACAACTGTGTCACTTTTTGGCTTCCGCCTGCAGCGCAAAAAGCCATCATCAATTGCTGCTTTTTTCCCCAACTCTCGCTTAACAATTGTTAATTGCGGCGAAGCTCCATAATCCATGTTGATTTCCCGCTTGATAAATGTGCAAACATTTTGATTGCACATTCAAAAATGTTTTTCATTTGGTTTTTCATATTTTCACATTTACATTTGAATGTGCAAACATTCAATAGGTTGCGCATATTTTACATTTTATTGTGAACTATTAAAGAGACGTAAAAAAAGCTTGTACTGACTAAGAGATGCACTGTTCAATATTTTTCAAACGTCTGAAATCTTAATATCCATATCCCGATAACTCGAAAAAGCAAGCGGATCATATTTTTTACGAATTACACTAGAATTCGAACGAATTATTAAGGCTTTCGATTCAGTGGCGAACGAATTATTGGGATTCAACTGCATTTATAAGAAAAACTGATAAGCAACACACAAAAAGAATTGCAATTTAGGATTCTACTTCCATTTTCGGGATTCGCTCGAGTATCTTATTTTTCACATTCACAAAATGGGTTCTTAGTATATCTAGTGCATGAAATTAAATTGAATTTTAATTTTACTTCAGTTTCTTCAGAGAATACTATCATATACCTTTATGTTCTTATACCAGATGCTCTAAATTTAATTATTTAACTAAACTTATATACATTTAATATAATCCTAGGGTTCAAACTGACTTATGCTTTAGAGCTGTGAGAAGTTTTCTTGGAAACATGTTCTTAAATGAAAATTTGTTAATATAGTAACATAAAATTTGGTTTCGTTTTCTCATCGGATTATTTAAATTATATATTTATATATAAAAGATCGTTACCGATCGAACCATTTCTGCTTAAAATCAGTTTGTACGTTTTATTGAGCATAGTAATAAGCTCCTTGTCAAGGTTTTTTTCATTAATGTAAAAATCCATTTTCTATATACTTTTTATCATATTTTCGTAATTTTACTGTTATTAATAATTTTAATTGAAGTATTCCTTAGAAGCCTTAAGAAAACAATTTCATTGGAGCACCAGATATATTTTTTTCCCTCAGTAAGTTTTTAATAGTTTTGAATAAATTTAAAAATTTTTTATTGATAATATTTTAAATAATTAATATTTTGAAAAACTCAGTTTAAGCTAAGTCTGCCTTTAAAAAATTTGTTAAGAACAGAAATTTCTCTGTGATATTCAAAAGTAATTTTTAATTAGAAATATTTAATTCATCTGAAACAAATACACCCGCTTGGTTAAGGGTATACAGTTGCATATTGCATGTTTCACGCAGCATGCTAACACGTTTTCAAATTGTGATTGTGTGCGAGTATGTGTGCGTGTTCAAGAGAGTGTGTGTCCATGTCTGAGAGTGTGTGTTAGTAGGGAAGCATGATGTCAGCTGCAATAATGAGAAGCTGTTCATCAACCAGAGTATGGAGAACGTTGAGCAAGAACTTTACATTCGATTTGCGACTAAACGGGAAGAGGCAAAAATATGGCACAACTGTTTGTTAAACTATTCAACGGGCAACTCTAATGACATCTGATTGACATTGAGGCCACATTTCCTGTAGACGTAACTCACATCGATAGATGAATCAGCTATAGATATAGCTTGGTTCCCAGCATTATGTTTATTTACAACTTGTGCTTTAAAGTCAAATGTGTTTGATAGTTGCGTAACTCTAGAGTTTATAACTAATGTGAGTTGTTTAATCACTTTTCGTCGTACTCGACTCCCTCTGGTAGCTGCTTGACCCACTTAGTCACTCCCTATGCACTGGAGACCCTCCCCCCGCCCTCCACATACATAACTTAACAGTGTGTGAAACAACGCAATTAATTAATTAAATTCTTTAGCCCTCGACGCGCACTTGGGTCAAGTGTGAAGATTCTCCTTTGTGGCTTTCCATCTCCCAACGCTATTACACGCTTGCCCTGCATTGTATGCCCTTTGCCTTATAGAGTTCTTATGACTATTCTTGAATGATGTAACAAATTATGTTTGTTGAGACTATTGATTCTTATTCATATTCATATACAGACGGATTCAAGTTATCATTCACATTTGTTTTCATATTTAAATTCATATTTATATTCTCATTTAGCTACTATATTCATATTCTTAGTCATATTCATTTTAATTTTCACTGTAGTTCATAAACATTCACATTAATGTTTAGTCGTATTCGAATTCATATTCTCATCCAAATATATATTCAAGTTCATATTGATATTAATATTCATATTCATATTCATATTCTTGTTCATATTCATATTCATTCAAACTTGCATTTCTTTTCATATTCATATTCACAGTCATATTAATCCCGAACTTGGTATTCATATTTATTCTCACATTTTTATACCTATTCGTTTCAGCTGCCATACGATTCTGAATATTCAGTTATTTTCGTATTTATATTCATATTAATATTCATATTTACATTTGAAAACATATAGATACAGATATTGATATTTATAATGTTATTCACATTCATATGCTTATTCATATTCGTTCTAATTCATATACGTTCATATTCATATTCACATTAATTTTTATAGTTACAATTATATTCACATTCATATTCATACTCATATTCATACATAACTTATTCATATTAATTTTCATATTCATATTCATTCTAATTCTTATTCATATTTATATTTGGTCATATTCGTATTTATATTCATATTTCTATTTACTTCATATTCATATTCCTTTTCATATTCATTTTCATTCTAATTCTTATTCATATTTATATTTGGTCATATTCGTATTCAAAATCATATCTACATGCAGCTGTGTTCACAAAAATAGCAGTGCAGTAGATGCTAACAGAGATGCCAATATTTTTTGCATATTCCTTCTTATTGATTCAATTCTTTACTCGTACTCGAATTTCTCGGTTCACAAAAATAGCAGTCCTTAAATTAATTGCGTCAAAAGTGAAGGAAAAGTAAACAAATTTGTCAATAGTAAGTTAGAGAGATATCTATATACATACATATTATTCCCATTAATACTTATATATATTCACATTCATCTTCCTATATTCATTTTCATATTCATTTATATAATTATATTCTTCTTTTTATTCATACTCATATTCATATTCATATTCACATTCATATTCACATTCATTTTAATATTCATATTGATCTTCATATCATATTTACATTTGTATTCATATTCATGTTCACATTGATATTAATATCCATATTCATATGCATATTGATATTCATATTCATATTCATGTTTATATTCATATTAATATTAATTTTTATATTCATATTATTATTCACAATCATTTTCATATTAATTTTCGTATTCGAATTCGTATTCATATTTATATTCATATTCATTTTCATAATCATATTTTTTCATACTCATATTTATATCCTAATACACATTCATATTGACAATCACATTCATATTCATATTAATATTCTTATGATTATTCATATTCGTATCCATTTATATGCGTATTCATGTTCATACCCAAATTCATATTCACATTATATTAATATTGGTACGGATATTGGCATTTAATATTCACGTTTGTATTCAAACGTACCTTTCATATTCATATTCATATACTCGTATATGTAAAGAGACATTATTCGTATTCATATTAAATATATAATACATATTATATATTATATTATGATTATCATTAGGAAAGGGTATCCAA
The DNA here is from genome assembly GCA_035045545.1 of Drosophila gaucha. NCBI lineage: Eukaryota > Metazoa > Arthropoda > Insecta > Diptera > Drosophilidae > Drosophila > Drosophila gaucha. The sequence goes on along the minus strand of JAWNOY010000025.1, from coordinate 2,339,312 downwards.
AATTCGCAGTCTCATAGAGTCTATTACGTTCTGGTTTTAATCTATTTGATGACGTTGCCGCAAATACGTGCAAAATGCCTTGCCCAGTTTTATTAAAGAGAGAGATGCAGATAGAGCGAGACAGAAGATGGCCTGCAATTTTATAGTAGTGCTTATGCTCATATTTATACACACATACATATACATATGTGCTTTACTTGCATACATATTTATATATATGTATATGCATTTATATGTACTTTATCTAGGGGCTTCATACTTTCAGCGCATTCGAGGCGCTCATTGCGCTAATGCAGCAGCTCTTTTATTTAATTTAAAATTATTTTCCAACTGTCGCTGGCTTTTTCTCTTCCTTTAGTGTCATTTTCATTTTTCATTTTTTTTTCTTTTCTGCTTGTTTTTTATTTTGCATCCACTTGGCTTAACGACTTTTTTATTTAAATACGTTTGTTGACATTGCGGACTTGTTGGTTTCTCCCTCTCTCTCTCTCTCTCTCTCTCTCTCTCTCTCTCTCTCTCTCTACTATCCCTCTTTCTGTTGCCTTTGTCTTTAGGCTTTGTTTTTGATGAACAAAGTGAAACTCTGGCAAATCCCATTTGTGGGCCTCGAGTACTTTATCAAAAGCACAATTAAAGGGCAACGGTAATTATCTGCCCTCTAGGCCCTGCGCTCGCCTACCCTGCCCCCCTGTCTTATATGCCCTGGCGCCTTTCTCAACTATTTCAGGCAAATGAAATATTAAATTTCTTCCTCGTTTTCATTAAATGCGCGTTGATGTCTAAAAAAATGCTCATTAGAATTATGCAGAGCTCTAAACGCGGATGCTTGTGGGTGGGCTGGGAAGCCTTTATATGTGATACACTGAAAAAAATAGAGAGAGAAAAAATTTACTTATATGCTTCGAGATCGTTTCGTTAAAGGAAATTCTAGTATCAGATATTTGGAATACTTTAAAAATCTTAACAATTCTTGAATATAGAAACAAAATAAAATCCGAAAATACTAAATATATAAAAATTTAAATTTATATTTGGCAATGAAACTTAAGCTGAGATTGAAATTCTTATATCAAGCAACATATTCTTAAATTGAAAATGACTTAGGATTGATTGAAGAAAGAATATTGACTGAAAAAATATACTAAAAACTTATAAAAATTAAATTATATTAAGTGAAAAGGTATTTTGTTTTAAATGAAACCTTTTTAAATCTGATTCCGAGAATATTGCTCTAAAAATGTAAAAAATATATATATTTTAACTTATATATTTTATATATTTTAACTTAAGTCTAGACTCAAAGTAGAAATTCTAAAAATTTAAGAAAAGTTAAAATAAAGGAATTAAATTTTTTTTAATGAAAATGTCAGTTTACGCTAGAATAAATTTTAAGTACGATATACTTCACTTTTTTTGAGTGTATGTATGTGTGTGTGTGTTGGTGTTATACTTGTAGGGCGGGGCGTTGGCTAGTTGCTTGCCAGCCAGACGCCTGCCTAATGTGACTGACCTAAATAGTGCGACGGTTGGTTGGTTGGCACTGTGCCTGCCTGTAACTGCCACAGCTTATATGAATGAGTGTGTGTGTGTGTGTGTGCGAGTGCGGTGTCGTCTGTGGTGTGTGTGCTCATTTGCTTGAGTGTTTGCTTGCGCAAGTTGAATTGCTTCCAGCCCAAGCTCAACTTTCTGAGCCTCTCCCTCGCTGCTTTATCCATTTAAATTATAAAATTTCAGCTATTTAGCAGCTTGAAATCCATTTAAATCAGCAGTGGCTCCATCTCCATCTCCGGCTCCGGCTCGGGCTCTGGCTCCGGCTTCAGCCGGCTTCAGGCAGTTGCAAAAGTTAAACGGCCCCAACCACAACAATGCTAAAGCAGGAAGATGTAGATGAAGACGCGCCAAACATAATACACAGCAGCAACAGCCACAAGAATAACAAGCATAAGTTGCTCGACTAAGATATACCCTATGCTACATGCACAGCGAGAATGTTAAATACACAAGATCTGTGTATACTTAAGGCTACATATATAGTGTCTATAGCTTTTCGAGATATGCTTAAGAATATTAGGGAACTTAGTATTATTACGGAACTGAGTTGATATATCGAAGAAAAGGTTTTACATGGAGCCTACATGAATACCTATTTCAAATTTCTCTAGCTTTTATAATTTTCGAATTATACCTAAAGAAATGAAAGATAAAAATGTATCTTTTAGAGAACTTAGTTGATATAACGAAGAAAGGTTTAAGTTGCTTTTACATGGGGTCTACATGAATACCTATTTCAAATTTTAAGTCTCTAGTTTATATAGTTTTCGACTTATGCTAAAGAAATGAAAGTTAAAAAAAAGAATTTTTATATATATTACGGAAGTGAGTTGATATATTGGAAAAAGATATATATATGTGTTAACTCTAGTAGTCATGAATACACGTTCACAATCTAAAGTCTGTAGGTTTCATAGTTTTCTAGTTATGCTAAATAAATGAAAAGAAAAAATTGATTTTTTATCGATATCCGTGAAATGAGTGTATATATTGAAAAAATGTAATAGATTTATTTTACATTTTGTCACTATGAATACATATTCCTAATATAAAGTCTCTGGTTTGTGTAGTTTTCGAGATCAGCTTGATTACAGAGATGGACAGATGGAACCAAAGACGAATATAGCTAGATAGACTAAAACTTAGGCAAAACATTATTGATTTTTGTGAACTTATCATCTGGAATAGCTCTGAATTACTTTATATATAACATTATAGACAGCTCAACTTTTCTTTCTGCTAAATAATACTAAAGATCGATAATTTCTACTACTTTCTGAGGCATAAATTTGCAAAAGTTTGATTTACTCGCCTCACTTTTAATGGCCACAGGGTATAAGAGCAACAACAGGAAGCAGTTTGCCCATTTTCAACGCATTGAAGCATTTCATATGACAGACAGACGAACAGACCAACAGACAGACGGGCAGACATATAGCACTTACATATGTACATCCAGCTACAGCCGCGCCCCACTCCCCCCATCTACTCACTCTGTCTTGTGTCTGGCTGTGCGTTTTATTAGCTCCTTTCGTTGATATGCTCATGCCGTGCTCGCTCGTTTGTCTTTCAGCGCGCGCACACATACACCGACAGACACACACACACACACATACACAGAGACACCCCCGCAACATGGTCTTTGCGGCGCCGCCCGGACTCCAGTGCGTGCCTGGCATTTGTAATTGGCCAGCATGGCGGCCACGTTGCGGATTTATACGTCCACTTATCAACAGCAACAGCAGCAGCAGCAACAGCAACAGCAGCAACAGCAGCAGCAGAAACAGCAGCAGCAACAGCTTCCCTTGCCCAAGCTTCAGCTGCAGCTCCTCTTTATTGTTCATTGGTTGCAAGCAAAAGTGTTCAATTGCCAAGTGCCGCTCGTGGCAATTGTTGTTGTTGCTGTTGCTCTTTGAGAGACACACACCCCCTATATATGCTCGAGCGTATTTTGTTTCCACAGCCATTTGCCTATTTATAGTTGAAGTATTTATTGTTGCCGTGCCACTCGTGGCATGCTCAAGTAGCCACTCATGGGAGCACTTTAATTGCCTTCAATAGCCTGGCTGGCTGGCTGGCTGGCTGGCTGGCGTCTTCCATCCAATCCTTCCCCTCAATGTCATTGCCAAGGCGCAACTGGTTGTTACCAACTCCAACTCTTACTCAAACTCCTTCTTCCATCTCTTTTAGCCATTCACAACTGGCATGGCGATGTGCGCTATGGCCTGGCCCTGGACGTCGGCGACTCCGTCGATATTGTGGAGGAGTGCCGTTATTGGTATCGCGGCTCCTGTCCACGCAAGTCCCGTGCCGTTGGCATCTTTCCCAAAACCTATATACACATCAAGGATCTGTCGAAGATCGATCCAGTCGTCGCCGAGTGCACACAGGTGCTGCGTGAATGGTCCGAGATCTGGAAGCGTCTCTATGTGGCAAGTATAATCTATATACAATATATATATCATAAATAATAATTAACAATTTCTTGACAGGATCGTGAGGCGTACAAATTTCAGACGCTGCGCAAGGTCATGTACTCCATACTGGAGAGTCGTCGAGAGCTGCTAAGCGCGACCATGACACAGGATCAAACCACAGAGCTCCAAATGGTTGTGGTATCCAAAATTGATTGGGGCAATCGGTAAGTCGAAGATCTTGAAATATACTAGTTAATAAGTTTTTACTAGAAGTGCTCAGTTCCTATTTATGGGTATCTATAAATATAGTGAATTTAGCACTTGAAATTTAGAAGTAACACAGTTTTAAAATGGTTTTAAAAAAACAGAAAAATTTTATAGCAGAGGGATGGGCTACCTTCACGTACATGAGTTACATAATATTTGCCACGAAAAACTTGAACATTGTTTTTTTAATTGACTGAAATTTAAATGTAGAAATCTAGAGGATAAAACATGAAGAAAATGTTTCGGATCAGCAAAATCGGTATATTTTTGACAAAGCTATGGAGGTTTGAAAACAGGTCCTGAGGTCTCTTTCAGTTATAGAATAGTTTTATCTGATTTGCCACGCCCCTCATAAGTGTATGCATATTATTTTTGAAACATTTTTATAAAACGGCTATATTTGTTAATATTTGGTTCTCTAGGTGGAAAATTGTAGAAGATACAGTTCAAAATTTCAGCATTGTAGCTTTATTTCTCTAGGAGGAAATTGCGCTGATCCAGACAAACGGACAAATGGACATGACTATATCAAGTCAGCTCGTCGTGCTGATCAAGAATATATATACTTTATAAAGCGGGAAATGCTTCTTTCAGTGTGTTGCAAACTTTTGACCAAAATTAATAATTTCCCTTTTCGAAAAATGCATATAAAGTTTTTAATAACCCTATATTATAGATCAGTACTTTATTGGCATAAATAAAAATTCTACAGGCAAAAAAGGAATTTTCTAGCAAATCATAATAATCTTTGATTCTGTTTAAGTCACATATAGTTAGCACACACTGTAGCGTTTCACGTGCTATAAAAACAGAGCTTTAGTTCAAGGTTTTTTTCTGTCAAGAGCAATATGTATAAGTTTCCGCTCAGTTACACAATATCAAAGTTATGTTTGCACTATATAAATATATATATATATATATATATATATATATAAAATATTATATATACATAAATTTTGCCTTTGTTTTGAAATTTTAAGATAAACTGAGAACTTCTACTACTACTACTTCTACTGATACATACATAAAAATATTATAAGTTTGTAAAACAAAGTCAAATAGAAGCGAATTTTAACACAGCTTACCCTGTAACATTTTTGTTGCAACGATTATATCATATATATATATATACATATATATAATATATTAACAGTAAATTAATGAGAAATTTCTTGATCTTGATTCTTATGCTTTCCACCTTATTACTCCTTAACAAGCGATATATAATACAGTCCAATCACGATAATTCGAAATGCCAAGGAAATCACATTTTTTACGAATTATACGAGTACTCGATTTATTGAATAGGAATTCGCATGAATTTTGTTCAAGGGAACATTATTTTTGCGAATTATGGAGATTTTCGGTTTAGTGGGGGACGAATTATAGGGATTCGACTGTATATATATAGTATTAAAAAAGAAATAATCATTAATTGCGTGAGAAACGCTATATGCTTTCCATCTGATAAGTCCTTCTCAAGCGATATATAATATACATAATCTCAGTATGAGATTTTCGCATAATTTGATCTGAACAATAATATTTAATATATCAGAAATGTTTGAAATATATTCTCCCATTCACCAGGTTGTCTTTAACTGTTTATACAGAGACTATATAGCTTGCTGCATATCTATATAAAATATATTTAGAAAATCCCCCATTCGTGTTTACTTTTTTTAGAACTAAAATTGAAATAGACTCGTTTATCATATTTATTACAATTTAAAACTTAGATAGTTTCGTTTTTTTATGTAAAATGTGTTCTTTTCTAGCAATAATCACAATGATTTTGTTATAAACAAAATTGCTTAAAATTACATACATATATGTCTAAAAGTTAGGACAAAAATAGCGAGAGCAATTGCATTTTGTTACTGTTATTGTTTTTGTTTTTATGCATATATATATATATACATATATATATATATATATATATATATATATATTCGTGGTTATATGATTCAATTACTACAATTTAGTTGTAAGCATGTCTCTATATTTATAAAGATCAACGTTGCGTGAGCTGCGATCTTGGCTTGATCAAAGAGCAAAAAAACTATAGACTATATTGTGTGTATGTGTGTATATATATTTAAATGGCGCATCATTGTTAACTTTACTACGAAGCAGTATAAGCATATCGGATCAACTTCATTATCATTCACAAATCCAACCAAATTACAAATTGCACGGTCTGCCTGTGTGTTCCCTTCTCTCGCTCTCTCTTTACTTGCGCTTCCTCTTCGTCTCTCTCTCACTCTGTGTGTCTAAGGGCTTCTGCATTATATAGGAGAACAAAAATTTTGCTAAAGAATTCCATATGTTTGATGTCTTTTTTGTTTTTTGCCGACGTTTCCTCAAATTCATGTTTCAACTTAAAAAACAGTCTTAGAGCTGTACGTACATATATTATATATTAGAAAGCCTACAAGCCTAGAACACCTCGAATCGGTCACATCTCTACATCGTCTACAAATATTATTGAGAAATCATTGAAATTTTTTTGTTTGTTTTGTTTTGTTTAAAATTAGCGCCAATTAATTGCTATAGCGCCTATGTCTCGGTCTCCTTGCCGCCGAAGAGCTCGGCGGGCGGGTAAATTGAATGGCTTATCGGATTCATTTCCAGCGTCGAGGGGGCGGAGGGAGTGCGCGAGGCACCCAGCAATCCGCATAGCTGATGCAGCATATCACCGTAAGATCGTGTGGTCAGATTCTGGCTAAGGAAGTGCAAGATCAAAAAGTCGCCAATCTGCAAAACAAGAAGAAGAGTTAGCATATGTTCTACTATAGAATTGATGTAGTTTAAAGTCTACCTCCAAGCGTCGCACAAGTCCGGAAATTTCCTTGCGCTGACCCGAGCGATAGGAGCGCTTGATGATTGTCTCGCGTGTGGTGGGCATCATGATGACCACCAGGGAGTAGAGCACACCCACACCCGAAATGGTGGCCAATATAATGAACCAGAACCTGTTGAAAATCGAGGAAAATGCTTTCAAAAAGATGCCCAATTCACTGTAGCTGTTGATCTCACCATAGGAATATATAGATCTTCTCGTTGAGTATGTTGAGGGCCAGCACACAGAGCGTATCGTGTTTCTGTAGGGAACCGCTGGGGCCAAATTTACGGAATGTACATTTCGTTAATCGTGGAAAGATCTCAATCATCGGATCGTAACGCATGTCCTGATCCATATTGGAGAACTTGACGACATCAGTACCATAGGACATAAAAGCACCGCCCAGAAACTTATCCACCATGAAGATATTCACAATCACATTGACGAAGTTCAGCAGCTCGCAAAAGAAATACGCAAAGGAGTAGCCGTTGTGCGAGTTGAGACTGTCCATAAAGTATTTAATGATGCGATCCTGACGATCCTTCCGATAATCCTCCGGCACCGAGACCATGCCGCGCAAACCATCCGTTATCATGCGAATCTTGCCGTCCTCCATGTTCTTCCAGATCCAATGGGGCACATAGAACATGAGACCCTACAGGAAAAGGTAGTTAGATCAAGTTCTTGATGTAGTCTGAAGTAGTCTAAAGACTCACCTGGAAGAACAGCACGAAGGGCACCCACTGATAGTAGCTATGATAGCGCTTCTCCTGGCCATATTCATTGCCCAGTCCAGGCCCAGCGACATCGGTGCCAATTTGTCTATGCTGTTGACCAGGTATCGTAAAGGTGTACGTTATCCAGCAGAAGGTGTTGATCACATGCATCGGTATAGAGCCATCATTAATGCAACTTATCGGATCACCTGGCAAACGAAACAGAAGATGATTAGTATATATATAGATGGGGTTACGTCTTTCACATTCTAGTCACAATTTGGGTTAATAAACAGACTCTCGTAACAATTACATAAATCAGTTTATTTGTGCTATGCAATTCGGAATTAGAACCCCTGACCTTTTTTTTATTTTACTCTGTGCTCAACTAAATCAAATGCATTTGCATTTCACAACCATTTGAGTGCAGCCAAATGCCGTTCATCAACGTCAAGTGGCATTAAGGCAATCTAAATCTCTAACCCTGGTCATACAAATTCTTCTCTCTCTCTCTCACTCTCTCTCTCTCTAGCGCATACAACTTCTAGTTTCCTAGAACTCAATTGTCAATATTTATATTGGCACCATAAACGTTTGGAGCGCTTCTCTTAATGCACAAACAAACTTTTGGCCATAAATCAACTTCACAGAAACGAGGCTCAGACCACGAAAAAGCTTGTATCATTTAGTGAGTCGAAGGTGGGAAGGGGGGGCTATACGGAGCCTACATCGATCTTCACACAGCGAAGACACGCACCACCCGCTGTGACTCACTCATTTGCTTCTCGTTTGACTCATTTGCGTATTCATCTGAAATCTGATGAACGTGTCGAAGGTTTGCGATCAACCCAAGCATTCAAAATTGAGCAAGCGCTAACAAGTTTCTAAATTCAATAAGCTCAAAGGTTGTTTTCTACTCGAATTACAAGGGAAATATTGCGGTATATTGCTTTTCTAGCTGATTGTGCAGCTTAGATGGCTTTATCTAGTCCCTAAGTACAAAATTCTGCTAATGCTTTCAAGCTACTATTATATTTTCCAGTTTGACAGTCACTGTAAAACTTTGTAGTTTTGGAATCATTTCGAAACATTCATTAAAAACATTTGTGTTCTTAGAGCTTATTGAAAATATTTGATTAACAAAAAATATATACAGTTTAGCAGTCGTTGTAAAAACTTTACAGTTTTGGAACCATTCAGAAACATTATTCCAAAAAATATGCATGTTTAGCGCATTCTGATAGATTTGATCTACAAATATGCTCTACAGTTTGACAGTCACTGTATGTAGCTTACAGTTTTGAAATCATAAAACACACTTTTCTTCTTAGAGCTTACTGATAATATAATAATATATAATATTGAGATCTATAATTAAGCTCCACAGTTTGACAGTCACTGTATGTATCTTACAGTTTTGAAATGATATTTAATATATTACTGATAATATTTAATATATGATTAAGCTCTAAAGTTTGACAGTCATTGCATCATTTTTACAGTTTAAACCTCACTGATAATATTTGATCAACCAAGAAGATCCACATTTTAACAGTCACTGTATGTATCTTACAGTTTTGAGATCATTTCAAAGCATTTAACAAAAACATTTCGTCTTCTTGGAGCTTACTGATAATATTTCATCAACAAGCTACTAGCTCTTAAGTCTGCAAGTCACTTTAAATGCTTTACAGTTTTAGACTCACTTGGAAATATTATCAAAAACATTTGGCTAAAACAGTCTTCAGCTACAATTACTATGTAAACAGAGTATTGCATAATTCAAATACCAATTACAATCATTTTGTTTATCTTAACAGCTGTTTTTAGCACACAGCGAACAGAGTATTTAGCAGTCGTGAATCAACGTCTTTTTGTTAATCATTTATGCTGCACTCAGCGCAATTGTTGTAATATGGTCAAATGCATGGCTAACACATTTGCAAAGACTGCACTAATTTTCACAGGTTTCGAATTCGAGTTCGAATTCGAGTCGTGCTAAATGTACAACTAAAAGTACTTACCAATCAAGTTGTTGGCCGTAACAATGATGCAACAGGTGAAAAGTATGGCTGTTGTAATCCTATAATGACAGCGAAAGACCATATTATCGATGACCGCCTTGTCCAGCAGATAGCGTATCTTGATGAAGCTGGACACAGCCGAGACCATGCCAAAGATCGCCATGTTTCTAGCTTCTTCTTCTTCTTCTGCTGCTGCTTGTTGTTTCTGCTAATTGATGTTGTTGCTGTTAACTAAACTAAACTGTAAATGAGAGGAAACATTGTTGTTTGTAGTTGCCTATTATGCAATTAGACGCTTGCGACAGCCTGCAATGTGGAAATTTATAAAGTGTTTGTATATGTGTGTGTGTGTGTGTGTGTGTCTAAGTTATCTGGCACAACACAAAATGTGACATATTTGAAATGATGCGCGACTACAGCACACATTTCCGCTGGCTGCCTTATCGGTATGCCCTCTACAAGCCGCACTTACAATTAAGTGCTCTCTCTCCCTCCCCCTCTCCCTCTCTCTCTCTCTCAGCATAGATCTTTTTGTTTTCTATTTATTTATGTTGTGGCACAATCTAATCTAATCTTTGTCTTTTGTGCACACATGCATAGGTTGAATGGCCTCAAAGCGAGTCTTTACTCTGAGAAGAACCGGTAAATGAGGCTCTGGCCAAAGCTTTTGTCAACCCACGCATAAATTTCACTTTGGCTGTTTACACGCATATATGTATGTATGTACATACATATATACTATGCACACCACTTGAAAGTCCAAGCTTTTGTATAGTCCTCAGCTCAATATATATGTATGTATATATTTATATATGTATGTATAGCTAACGGCTGGAATTCGATCATAAGATCGAGATCAGGTTCTGTTTGGCTTTTGTTTTCTTTTTTTCTGCTTCTTCATTTATTTCTCTTAGCTACGAAATTCGTTGGCGCTTTTGTTTATATGCAAATTTGTCATGTTTGTTGCTGTTGTTTTATGTTCAATCTGTGCGTCTTTCATTTCAGCAGCGCACATCGCATAACTCTCAAATACACACGCACACGCACACATAGAGTCGTCTCTGTCGCACACACTGCAATTAAAGTCAAAATGTGTCTGCATCTGCGCAGCGGCTGCGCCAGCTACTCCTTTTCAAAATGCAGCCAGCTTCTGCCTTCAGCACTGAGCATTGAAAGTTACACATAATGCTTCATGCCCTACACACTAACACACACACACACACTCTCACAGATACAGCGTACACGAATATACACACAGAGAGCCAGGCACTTCATTTCAACTTCAATTCTTTTGCTGCTGCTGCTTTTTTCTTTTTTTTTCAATAAATTTTTCGAAAAACTGGTTTTAAGGTATTTTCTTTTTTTTTCGTGTGCTCAGCGAGAGCGAGAGGCCCCCAAGTTCGGTTCGGGTCGGGTCGGTTAGTGTATTGTTGCCACTGTTGCGCTTTGCTGCCGTTTTTCTTTTTTTGAGGTATTTTTTTTTTTATTGCGCTACCAGCATTAGCCGAGCCTGGCTGCAGCAGCAGCTTTTTGGCCGCTATTCTTTTAAGTGATTCTTTTGCTCCTGCCAATTTGGCATTTCGCATACAAAATTTATAGCCACTTTTGACACATTGAAAACTTGTTTTAAACGCGTTGCGGGCCATTAATTTGCTGGCCCGTTTTTTGCGCTTGGCCTTTTCAATTTTTTTTGTTTAATTTGTTATTGTTGTTTCTAGTTACTATACTTTGTTGCGAATTTTGTTTGGGCTGCACACACGCAAACACACTCACACACACACACAATCACCTCAGCTGTAGCTGCATTTGTTAGTGCATCTGTGTCTGTAACTGCAACTGAGTGTATGTGTGTGTGTAGATTTTTTTGTGTGTAGCTGACAACTGCAGCTTGGAGTTAGCTGTGATTACCGTTTTCTAAATTTGTGCAGCTGCGCTCAGCGGCGTTCCAAAACCTACTGAATTCGGCGCAAAACGCTACCAAGCTAGCCCAGCACTAAGCAGAGCTGTGCTCTCTGAGAGCTCGCTCGCGCGCTCTCTCTTTGTCTCTCTCTGCCTCCAGGTTCGCTCTGGGAACCAGTTGGCTTGATCGCAATCGCCGACTGGTTCCGGCTCGTGAGTTGGAAATTCCGCTCAGAGATTGCATTTGCACGGCCTGTTACCTGGGCGCAGCGTCGGCCACCACCTACAGGTAGACCGCCGCTTGCATCGCTTATTTATTTAGCCCGGCATTAGAGCGGGCAAATGGCATTCAATGTTGATTTACTTGCTTAACCCCAGACCATGACAACATATGTATATATCTGGATCAAAAGTTATCTGTTTTTTTTTATGCTCTCTGTTTTTTGTTGTTGTTGTTGTTGCCTCGCTCCACTTCGCCAGCGACAGCCATTCGAAATTTATTGCTTCATAAGAAACCTGCTGCTGCGCCCACTCTCGGACCTGCGTACAACTCTATCGATTCTGGCTTGGATCTGTGCCTGGATTTCGGCTCCGGCTTTGAGTAAAGCGCATTGTTAGTTAAAATAAATGAGCTACGTTTTATTAGTTGGTTGAATACCCTTTGTAAGGGCAGATAAGTCTAGCTGGAGAGAAGTATTTAGATATAGCTAATCTAGATGAAGGCAGATAGATATCTTTTGATATAAATAGTCTAGCTGAAGAAAGATGTAGATATATTTATAAATATAGATATGGATAAATGTAGATATACACATAAATATATACAGACAGATGACAGATAGATGAAGGATATATTTTGATATAAGTAGTCTGAAGAAAGATATAGATATAGTTATAAATATAGGTATAGTTATAGATACACACATAAATAAACAGACATAGGCTTAAATATTGTTATTGATATGGATATACTCAAAGATACTGATATGGATATAAATATTTTAAATATTATTATTGATATGGATATACTCAGTGATACTGACATAGATATAAATATTTATAAATGTTGATATAGATATTGATAAAGCGGCATTTGCAATAAATTTAATTTAACTTGATTACATAATAGATATGTCTGTTGATTCTTAGCCAACTCTAAACTGAAGTAACCCATAATATAAAAAATAATTAATGCTTACAATAAAGCTGATCAAGTAATCCTTCAACTCAGGCATATTGAGAATTTAATATTATCTTTAGTAGTTCAAATTCATGAATTTGATGAAAAATTAACGAAATATCTTTTTTTAATTTATTTTGTTCTTGATTTGCAACTGCTGTATTAGGACACCAAGCGAATTAATTGTTTATTGATCGTATTATATAAGAAGTTAGTAGGGCTTGAACCAAATTTCTGATAACTTATGTGTCCATTTAAAATTCACTGAAAATCTTTTTAGATTACTTATCTAAGTGAACCCATAGTACTAAAGTAACTCAATAATATTATTGTTATAGGTACCTTAAAAAGTTCGTATTCGAAGGTCTAGTTTGGCTTCTAGGTAGCACTATTTTGAAGTAAGTTTCATATTTTTTCCCATGATCAAACAATTATGAAAAGCCTAAAAATCTAATATCATTTTCTTATCTTTTCTTGGAACTTCCAAGCTTTGTATTCTTCATTCTCAACTATTTTTAGCATCTTCAACAAAATCTTTTAACAATCAATATAAAAATTTTAGTTTAGGCTAAAAGTTTTTCTTTATATTCAAAATTTGAGCTAGGTTAAAATTCTTAGAGATTCTAGGCCAATTTTAAAATTTTCTTTAGAAATTTTAGCAAAGTCCTAAGATCTGTTAAAATTGTTTGAGATTCTAGTCCAATTTTAAAATTTTCCTTAGAAATTGTATCAAAGTCTTAAGATCTTATAGACTGGGAACTTTACTACTGATACTATTTAGATGATTCAAGATGCTAGATCTCTTGTCTAGACTAAGCGTAAGACTGAAGTGGCTAACCAAAAGCATCCACGGGGGAAGATCTGTCACTCTCTCCTTCTCCCTCTCTCTCTCTCTCTCTCTCTTTCTCTTACTCTGCATAGTTAAAGTGTGTCGCTGGGCTGGACTGAACACACCTATATCTATTTGCAGGTGAAGCCGGCTAGAGTAGCAGAGGCGACAGGCAACTTGTTGCCAGGCGTAGCTCCAACATTTGCTTAACCCTGCCACAACTTGTTGCCAAGATGACTCAGCTGAAACAACTTGGACTTAGCCTGCTGCTGCTGCTGCTGCTGCCATAATGAAATGGCATTTCGTAATGGCTGCTGCCGCTGCTGTTGCATGTCCTGGCCTGGTCGCCTTGTTGTTTGTTTACTGTCTGTTGCTTCGGCTGCCACAAGTTGCCCGTGCGGGTTCTGAAATGTATCTCACAGCAACACACACCTTTTATAAAGACATTAAATACGAGATATATGGCATGTGTGATTGTGATAAAAATGTATCTGTTACTGCTGCGACCTGCAGATGCAGATACAATGCCCTTGTTGTTGTTGTTGCTGCTTGTGGTTGACGCTGCTTATCGATGTGTAAATAATTAATTTTTCTGTATTTTTTCTCTTTCTGTATCTTGTCTGCTTCTACCTCTTCTTTAGTTTTTTCGTGTCGTATCTTCAATAGATTTTTCAACACTTTTAAATTGGAAACGAGAAATTTTTGTGAACTTCTAAATATCACGCTACTTTTTCACCTGTTGCGCTGCGTGGCGGGACTTAATTAAAAACGATTTAAAGGGTTTATTACGCGCTCTGCTACCGTTTGTTGAGTCAGCACTCGGCAGCAGTTGGGGGCACGCGCGCCGCACTCGCGCTCCTCTCATATTCGGTATCCATGAGATACATTTTTGGAGGTGCAAGGCAGTTCTTTTGGTCACGTCAACTGCATGCAGAGGAGCTGCCCAGTTGCCCAGCTTAAGGCGTAACAGAGGTGGCTCAACACACACACACACACACACACACACACAGCTACAGAGAGCATCTGCTGCTCTTGGCCGGTTCCAGTTCCAAAATGGAAACCACATTATTTCTGCTCTCTCTTTTGTAGTCTCAGCCAGGTCTCTCTCTCAGTTTCTCGCTCTCTCAGGCAGGCAACAACAAGAAAGTCGTTTAGGCCTCGTTAACAACAAAAAAAGCGGCTTCTTGAGCTGCTCTGGCCAACGCGCTGGAAGACTTCAGCCTAGACGCTGGCTTAGCTGCCATCTCTGTCTCTCTCTCTCAAGCTCGCCATCTCGCTCGCTGCGTAAGCCAGGTAGAAAACTCAAGCGTAGCCGAGGTAGCAACATCGTCGGCAACATATTGCTGATGACGTTGGATGGGCTCTCGCTGCTGCTGCTGCTGCTGTGGCAGCCAGGTTAAGTCGCGTATGCGCCACCGGAATGCCGTGAACCCATTACCTGTTGGCCGTTGCCTGCTGCTGCCTGCTGTATCTGTGCCTCGTTGGCTGCCAGCTACTTTGTAAGCCAAATTTATGCGTCATATTATGCGCAGCCAATGCCGAGAGAACTTTAGACTTAACCTTAACTCTGATCACAATGTAAATTTCGCGTTCTCTCTCCCTCTCTCTATCTCTGTCTCTTTCTCTCTACCCGAAACTGAAACTAGAAGCTGTTAACACGTTAGAGCCTAATTTAAAAGGCTAGAAGAGCTGTTGTTGCCCAGATTAAAATCTTAATTGTGCCTTAACATTTGATACTTGAATGAAATGAATCGAAATTTTTAGAATTATGATTGATGTGCTATAAAGATAGCGCCGCAAAACAGAAGTGTTTTAGAAATTAACTAGCTGACACTATAGATCTGGTTAGCTTTGTTGATCTCTTTAGATTTAGTTTTTTTATGCTTGATATACGTTTTTTTTTTGGAGAAAAAGTGTTCTAGGTTTACATTTTAATCAACATTTCTAGGTGCAAACATTGTTTGTCTATGGTTTGGTTTTATGGTTGAAAGAGATGGGCATCGGAATCTGGTTTATCAAGAATAACGCGGGTTCAAAAAAAATGTTTGGGATCGAGCGAGATGGGAAAGATTATAAAAAAAAATCCGGTACGGTTAGGATAGGTGTTTCATCGCGAAATTCCCGTGGGTTCCGATGAGAAGATCGATAAAAATGAGATACAAGGTAAATACCTGATATTCTGATATAAATCGTGTTAAACATAAGAGAAGTTCAAATATTTTAATATTTTAACAACAATGTAATGAATTATTATACATTGTTACAAATGCTTGCTAGGCAAGTACTTGATTTTCCAACATCTTCGGCAACGAGTGAGAGTGTGCTTTCTACTACTAGAAGAAAATGTTGAGAAAATATTATTTTTAAGTAAAAATGTTATTCTATGATAAAAGTTTGAAGTGTTGAAAAAATATGTCGGGAAATGTCGGAATCAGCGGGAAAAAAATGTTCAGGACAATCTGTGGGAAAAAGTAAAATAGATTTCCGGACAAGATGGGTCGGGAACCAATTTCTTTCCCGATCCCATCTCTTGTTGAAACTAACTTTTTTCTTGAGGTTAGGGTCATTCTAACCTGTTTTGATTATAATCTTTAAATGTTATATATCTTTATAATTCCAATGTAACACTTAAGTTTTTATTTTAGTATAAAATTGATTTCTTTTAAGTTAAGATTGGGTTCGTTTACGAAGCAAGTTTTTGTATTGGTTTTCACGAATATTTTTTAAATTGCAATTCATTTTGATACGAGACTTATTTTATATATATATTTAGATTGTGTTCTATGCAGAATTTAGCACCTATCAATACATTTAGTTTTGGAATTCAAACTGTTATTTTTTTATAATTTGTTAATAATTTTTTTTGTTTTTTTTTTTTTATAAAAAATATTTTTATATTTTATTTAACAACTTTTCTGGTACGTTTAGTGGCAACTTTATCTAATTTTACATTTCCAGTTGTTAGATACATAAATTTCTTTGCATTGACTTTTTCATAACTTCGAGTACTTACATCTCGAGTATCTACTGCCTAAGTCCCCTCAACTTTCATAGATGCTACCTGATTTTAAGCTGGGCAAACCTTTAAGCTCGATGAATGTGCACAATGAGGATTGTGTCTACCAACATGTTTTCTCACTTAACATCAAAACTGATCAAGCGTTACTCTTGAAATCAACGTAAATATAATGAAGCTCATCTACATAAGTACACAAAGATATATATATAGTATATACCTCGCATTAGTCAAGAGACAAACACCTACTGCGTGCATCACCTGCCTCCCCCTCTCGCTCTCCGTCTCCTCCTGCCTTTGTCCTATGTTCTTCACGTGTTTTATTTTTGGAAACGCCTCTTTGATTAATGACACTGGAGCCGCATGGCGCTGACTGACCAAATTGAATTAAAGCTGTTGCCACAGCGCACTCGACTCCGATCCGGCAATTAATAATGAATGCGTCAAAGTCATTTAAGCTCCCAAATAAACGCAGCAGATTTCCCCAACTATTTCTACACTCAGAAGAACGTGACTAAGTGGCAAAGTTATTATAGCTTTTCTCTCTCTCTCTCTCTCTCTCTATTTATTAGCCATTAAACTCATCCAGTTTTTCCCATTCTTGATCTTTTGTAGAAAACTGGGCCTTGATTTGGTGCCACGCATTGGTCCCCTCGCCGTGGATCCCCATGGCATTGGCATAGTCAAACTCTACAATGTGCATGTGAGCAGCGCGGATAATGCCAAAGCCTCATCGGTAAGCTATATCTATTTAACTCACATCTGATATTTCTAACTAGAGATGGGCGTCGGATCGGGAAATTTTCGGTATCGGGCGAGATGGGAAAGATTCTAAAAAAGTCCGGGACGGTCGGGATAGGTGCTTGATTCCGAAATTCCCTCAGGTCCCGATAAGAAAATTATTAATAGATAAAATTGCTTGTATTTATCAAAGAACAGAAGAATGATATTGACGATATTTTAATATTTTGACAACAATGCAATAAATTGTTATTGTTACAAATGTACTTGATGTTTCAACATCGACAAAGAGTGAGAGGGTATATTCTACTTGTAGTAGAATTTTGGAAAAATGAACACATCTTAGAGAAGAATATTTTGAGAAAATATTGTTTTAAAAAAAAAAACTGTATCTATCGTAAGAGTTATAAATGTTAAAAAAAAAATTCCGGAAATGTCGGGACCCGCGGGAAAAATGAAAAATTTGTCGGGACAATCGGGCAGGAAAATGAAAAATTTTTTCGGAACGGGATGGGTCGGGAACGAATTTCTTTCCCGATCCCATCTCTAGTGTATTCTACTTCTACTATAATTTTGAAAGAAAGGAGAACGCTTCTTAGAGAAGAAAATTTTGAGAAAATATTATTTTTTTAAAAAAAGACTGTATTTATCATAAGAGTTATAAATGTTGAAAAAAAATTTCGGGAAATGTCGAAACCCGCGGAAATAATGAAAAATTTGTCGGGACAATCCATCGGGAAAATCAAAAATTATTTCGGCTCGGGATGTGTCGGGAACGAATTTCTTTCCCGATACCATCTCTATTTCTAACTCTATATCCCTTTCGCAGAGTCGCGGTACGCTGCGTAGGAAGACGCAGCGGAAGATCCTCAGTCATCATTTGTACTTCTGCATGCGAGATTTCGGACATCGCATTGGCGGCGACGATGCGGAGGTTTATTTCTTTCTCTATGATGGCAATCGCATGCGTCCGGTATCGGAGCGTTTTCTGGTCAAGATCTCCAAGGACGGCTTCTCCAATTACATTGAGAAGCTGCACAGTAATTGCAGCGTCTTCACGGATCTAGGTGGGTGCAGTCTAAGTGAGGAAACCTTCCGTTTGCTTAATTCTCCTTTTCTTTCGCAGGCGCTGCTGATCTCAATGAGGAACTGCATCTGGTGGCCGTTGTTATGCGCGTGGGCAAAATCATACAATCGGATTCGATTAAGAAGACCGAGAAAAACAACTCCTCTAGCTTAAATGGACCCACCTACCGTCGACCCTACGGCGTGGGCGTGCTGTCCCTCTCGGACATTTGCCATTTCGACAGCAGCCTGGAGCAGCAGTCGTCCGAGGAGCGAGAGTTCAACTTCAAGCTGTACCAGAGCGAGGAGAAGGACTTCCACCTGCTGCCCGAGCTGATCATCAAGAAGTCCAGTGGGAAGTACTCTCCCATACAGCCGGGCAATCAGAGCACTCAAGGAATTGTCGTCTCACTGAAGCTGCTCCATGGTGGATTGGGTCAGGCGCGTCAGGAGCAGCCGCTGCTCTTCCAGGGCACAACGATAACACGCAAAATGGGCTTCCCGGATGTCATAATGCCGGGCGATGTGCGCAACGATCTCTTACTGACCCTGGAACGGGGCGAATTCGAGCGAGGCGGCAAGAATACGGGCAAAAATATATTGGTCACAGTCGTCGTGCTCGACGTGGCGGGAAATGTGCTGGCGGACTGTTTGTGGGGAGCGTCCGGCATGGACGCACTGCCTCAGTATCGCTCCATGATATTGTATCATCAGAATGCACCGAGCTGGAACGAAATGATGCGCCTGAGCGTGCCCATCGACAAGTTTGCCACGGCCCATGTCCGCTTCGAGTTCCGGCACTGTTCGACCCGGGAGAAATCGGAGCCGAAGCTGTTCGCCTTCAGCTTTGCCCGGCTGATGGATACGAGTGGCGCCACTCTGGGTGATGGCCTGCACGAGCTGTACGTGTACAAGTGCGAGGATCCGGCCAAGCTGCAGGCGGCCAACTATCTGCGCCTCCAGTGCCGCCCCAGAGATGCGCAGGCGAAGCTGGATTGCGGCGGCTCCTTCAGTCGCAGCTCCAAGGAGGTCTTTGTGCTGCGTTCCCTGCTCTGCTCCACGAAATTGACCCAGAATGCGGACCTGCTCTCGCTGCTGCAGTGGCGCGCCCATCCCGACACCATCCAGGACTCGCTGACCGGGGTACTGCGACTCAACGATGAGGAGCTGGTGAAATTCCTTCAAGATGTGCTCGACGCCCTGTTCGCCATGTTCTCCAACGAGGAGGGGAACAGCACCCAGCACTCGGGCCTCGTCTTCCATGTGCTGGTCAGCATCTTCAGCCTGCTGCAGAGCAATAAGTTCCAACACTTCCGACCCGTCATGAATGAGTATATCGAGAATCATTTTGCTGCCGCGCTGGTCTACAAGGGTCTGATCACGTCCGTGGAGCACATGGCCGTGTTTATGACCAAGGCCGAGCACCCGGATCCGTTTCAGAAATGCTTCGGTTCGCTGGAGTATATATTCAAGCTGTTGATCCAATCGCGGCGTCTGTTTGCTCGTGCCACCGGGGGACAGTACGAGGATTCGTTTAGGCGGGATCTGCACTCGCTGTTCACGGCGCTG
Source organism: Drosophila gaucha (assembly GCA_035045545.1). Taxonomy (NCBI): domain Eukaryota; kingdom Metazoa; phylum Arthropoda; class Insecta; order Diptera; family Drosophilidae; genus Drosophila; species Drosophila gaucha. The sequence continues at coordinate 2,319,193 of JAWNOY010000025.1, read as the reverse complement.
AATGGGATGTTGGCGGTACCGTCGTACGACGTCATCATACCCACCCAGGAGGCGTTGCTCAACTCGACTGGCGTGGTGCTGGAGCAGCTCAAGGATACGCTGCCCGCCCCCGAGCTGGGTATGCTGGCCAGGAATATGCTGGATGCGATACCACGCGGTGCGCCCATACGACTCATACAGGCGAAGCTGCAGGCAGTCAAGGATCTGGTATCAGGCGAGCTCTTCCACGAGGATGGTGAGGCTACAGAGATGGGAACCTAGATTGTGACTAGCTAATCCTTATTCATTTCAGATTCCCGCACCGTTGTCCTTTCGGTTGCCTGCAAGCATCTGCGCATGCATCTCAGCCGACGGGATGAGCTGCGTCTCTGTGCCGAGATTCTCTCGGAGATTCTCAGCCAGCTGTTCGACCTGCAGCGGGAGCAGCGCGACAAGGTGACCAACACGCTGCAGCACGATCTGGACTCGCTGTGCAAGAATATTTTGGGCATTCTCATACGCACCATCAGCATCATAATGGAGGGCTCCAATCCGAATCTGCCCCAGCTGGTGGCCTGCCTCTTGGGTCTGCTGCAGCTGCTGGACGAGACGCACTACAAACGCTACTGGGATGAACTGACGCCCAACAAGGATCCGCGCGACCTCAAGGACTTTCTAAGCAAATCTCTGCTGGTCTACGAGGAGCTACTTACTCAGGATTGGCTGGTCTTTCCCACCGACTGGCTGATCATGAAGCTGGCCGCCAACGACGTGATGCGCAAGTCACTGGAGGAGTTTGCCAAGCCACTCGTCTATCGATTCCTCGGACCGCAGGCCTTCGACTCGCAGCTCTGGTGGAGCTACTTCAGCCTGGCGGTCACATTTCTCACCCAGCCCTCGCTGCAGCTGGAACAGTACAGGGAGCCGAAGCGCTTGAAGATCTTGCACTCACATGGGGACATGCGTGTCCTGATGGGCTTCCAGATACTCAGCATGTGGTCGCAGCTGGGCGAACAGAAGCTACACTTCATACCCTCGATGGTGGGTCCATTCCTGGAGGTGACCCTGGTGCCGGAGCCGGCGCTGCGAAAGGCCACGCTGTCCGTCTTCTACGACATGATGCAGTGCGAGCAGGTGATTGCCCAGCAATGAAAGTCATTTAACTGCATACTAAATCTTCCCTAATCCTTAGGCTGCTCGAGGCTCCTTTCGTCTGGTGGAGAGCGAACTCATCGATAAGCTGGATCTCTTGATTAGCGAGAACAAGGGCGACGATGAGTATCGGGAGCTCTTCAGCACCATGTAAGTAGCCCCAGTCATCTGATTAGCTCTGTAGTATATATATGTAATCGTATATCAAATGTATATATATATATATTTAAATACATGTCTGTATAAATGTCTCACCTCAATCAAACAATAATCATTGCAATCGCCATCCATAATAAAAGGGAACATCTCAGCTTGGTGTAAGTTCAACTCGCATTTATTTGCCTTTGCCTTAGAAATTCCTTTTCTTATAAATATATATATGTATGTAGTTAAAGTAGTGTATAAAGTAGTGCTTAAATCTCCCTTTATAATTTTGAAATACATTTATTAATTTTGTTAATTATTTTAAAGAATATAAAAAAAAAAAAATTTGTATCCGACCTTACAAAAAAACCAATATACTCTTTTTCCCTTTGGGAACAGAGTATAAAAATATATATATTTAAATTAATTTTTCTTTTCCCATCCTTATAACTTCCTTTATTTTTCGAATATTTTCAGACCATTCTTGTATATTATTCTTTATATATTCTATGTAGACTTATTGATCTATCTTAAATATACAGTAGTGTCTGGGTAAAGTGAACACCCTATATAGTAAACACCCAAATTTGAGTACTCTAAATAGTGAACAATCACAAATCTCTAAATAGTGAAAGGAAGTTCAAGTAAAAAACAAAAACAAAACAAGTAAAACGCTCTAGTCGGGACTGCCCGACTACGAGATCCCCTGAACCTTTATACGAGTTTGCATTTTGCATTTTTACATATTTTCTTTCCCATTTTCAATGTGTTCAGGGTATAAAAACAAGTAAAAACTTTGCAGTCGGGTGCTACCGACTGCATATATACTATATATATAATTTAATCAACTTTTATTAGTAGACAGGATCAGTAGTAATTTATCTGCAAAATTTGGTAGCCCCAGCGTTAAAGCAGTGGAAGATATAGTTTTTTCTAAATTGCCACGCCCCTAGGAGGCGTATGTCAATGATTTTCGGTCTATCTAACGAGGAGAGAAACAGTAACTTTTGGGTCTCTTACTCTAAAACTGTAGAAGAGGCTGTTTTACCTGATTTCCCCAATGGTCGAATATCACAAGTATATATTTCAAATACCAGTTCTTAGACGCACAGCATGGCGGACATTGCACAAAGCCAATATACTCTTTTCACTTTATGAACGAATTTCAACACAAGAAAAAGCTGAAAATTTAAGAGTATATTATCCTATTATCCTATATTTTTACTGTAGATTGTTACAGCATCCGCTGTTTCTTGACCTTAGTAGTTAGGTTTTTTTGTCGATTAAGGTTGAAAGTGGACTTTTTATATATTATTTTTTTTTTATTTATATACATATGTATTGAAAATTTTCTGGGAAAAATCGTAATGGGCTGATGTTCTTGCAAACATTCCTTTCGTCAAAGCAAAAGTTGGAAATTATTCCTTCAATTCTATTTTTCTGCTAATTCTTTTTAATGATCTCTTGAATTTATTTCCAAAAAGTGTATTTTAAGCAAATAAAACGAGTTTTTAGGTTAAAATTTTAACATTGATATAGTGATAAATGTGAATACTAAGAACAGGCCTAGCAATAATTAGTTCACTATATCCAGACACTACTGTAATTTAAAAAAATGTAACTATAGATGCTTTTTATATTATTTATTAAATACTATATATTATATATTATATATCCTAAGATATATATAGCATACACTACATCATAATTCTACATCGTAAATATATCTGCCAGGGTATCTAATCCTCGGCAATCCTGCTTACACACCTTAAACAATTTTAAAAAAAATCCTTTTTGAAACATTTATAACAATTTGTATAACTTTTAAATCTAGCTTGCTGGAGAAGGTGCAAACGGAGAATCCCAATTGGAAGGATGCGGGCACAGCTTTTATAGCCTCGGTGACGCGGCTGCTGGAGCGCCTCCTGGACTATCGCAGCGTGATGCAGGGTGAGGAGAATCGGGACAAGCGGATGACCTGCACCGTGAATCTGCTTAACTTTTACAAAAACGAAATCAATCGCAAGGAGATGTATCTGAGGTGAGTTCCATGCAATAACGGTCAATCAATATCAATCATTATCAATCATTCTGTTCGATAGATACATCTATAAGCTGCACAATCTGCATCTGCAGTCGGAGAACTATACGGAGGCTGGCTACACTCTGAAGCTATATGCCTCGATGCTGAGCTGGGATCGGGAAACACAGAGCTTTGCGCCCTTCGACAACAGCGGACAGCCGGAATGGCAGCGCAAGGAGCGACTGTATCACGAGGTAGGCAACTCAAACTGATTATATATACTATAGATATATATATATATATCTTTACCCTATAGATACTGAAGTACTTTGACAAGGGCAAGTGCTGGGAGAAGGGTATACCACTGTGCAAGGAGCTGGCCCAGCTCTATGAGACGCGTCGCTTCGACTACAACAAGCTGAGCGACATACTCATCCTGGAGGCGAAGTTCTTTCAGAATATATTGACGCAGCTGCGCCCAGAGCCGGAATACTTTCGCGTTGGCTTCTACGGCATGGGTCTGCCGCTCTTTGTCCGGGTAAACATTCACTTTAGGCTATAAAGAAACTTCTCTCTCAACAATCTTGTCTCCAACAGAACAAACAGTTCGTCTATCGGGGTCTGGAGTACGAGCGGATAGGCGCCTTTACGCAGCGTCTGCAAACGGAGTTTCCTAGCGCACAGATTCTGGCCAATAATAGTCCGCCGGAGGCGTCAATACTGAATGCCCCGGAGCAGTATATACAGATCAGCAATGTGCGTCCGTTGGGCGATGCTCAGGCGCTGAAGACTGCGATGGTGCCGGTGCCGGAGAAGATAGCTCGTTTCTATGAGGTGAACGATGTGACGCGCTTCATCTACGATCGGCCCATGTACAAGGGACCCATCGACAAGGACAATGAGTTCAAGTCGCTGTGGATAGAGCGCACCACCCTGGACATTGCCAGCCCGTTGCCGGGCATCTTGCGCTGGTTCGAGGTCAAACAGAAGTCCGTCCAGGAGCTGACGCCGGTGGAGTATGCCTGCGAGATCATCAACAATGCGGGCAAGGAGCTATCCGATCTGATTGTTCAGTATAAGCGTGATCCCAAGCGCAATATCAATCCGTTCTCGATGCGGCTGCAGGGCACCATCGATGCGAATGTCATGGGCGGGATCAGCAAGTACCAGGAGGCCTTCTTCTCGGAGCAGTTTCTGAAGTCCCCACAAGGCGCCGGTCAACAGGCCAATGTGCAGCGCCTCAAGGTGCTCATACTGGAGCAGATACAAATACTGGAGCAGGCGCTGGAGCTGCATGGACAGCTGGCGCCGGCGGGTGTGCAACCATTGCATAATCGCCTGCTGGAACGCTTTTCGCAGCTGAAGCAAAGTCTCTCCGGCATGGGACGGCTGAAGCGTCAGCCGTCGGAGAGCATTGTGAATACACCGCTGCCGCCGCTGCCCACGGAGCAGCGAGCCGCTGCAGCTGCCCAGCAGCCGAGTGCCAACTATGTCTACGAACTGGATGAGATCTATACGCGACCCGGCGACACGCTGCGTCCGGTCGAGACCATGAATTCCTATCAGACCTTGAGCAAGGAGAGCCTCAGCATACCGCTGCCCCTCGCCGAGCAGGGGGATGCGCCGCCAGTGCCGCATCGGCCGCGCTCCCAGAACTTTGTGACAAGCCTCAATGGGGGCGGCGGCAGCATGGACAGTCCCGAGGTGCCGCCGAAGCGCCAGCCCGCGAATAGTTCAAGCAATGCACCACCTCTGCCGCCGCGTGGCATTACGCCGGATAAGCGCGCCTCGAATCCGTTGATATTCAATGACTTTGGCGCTGGCAGCGGCGACAGCGCGGCGAGGCGTCACTCGGCCCAGCAGCAGCATGGCCAGAAGTATTCCGTGGTGGACATCAGCTTCGATGACCCCGAGGCGGATCAGCAACCCCACTCGCTGCCCCACAATCTGCAGGAGGCGGGCAACCATTTGAGCGTTTGCTTTGCGCCCAACGATTTCCGGGACTCGGGCATCTCGACGACCAGTTCGCGTGAGCTCAACCAGCTGAACAATCTGAGCGAGGAGTCGTCCAGCATATCGATGAGCACGGTGCACCACCGCGAGCACTGTCGCATCAGCTCCAATGGCAGCCTCGATGTCCATTTGCATGCGGGCGGCATGAATATAACGCAGCGCGATAGTTCCGCCAGTTCCTTTGATGTGGAGGATATACCCGTGCCGCCCCCACCCATACCGCCCAAATCGTTGGGCGTGACAGCGAATGGACTAGGTCTGCCTCTGACCACTGACGACGCACACTCACCCAATACACATGCATCGCTCAATCATTCCATTAACAATCATCACCCACACAACAACAACAGTCAGCAGCAGCAGCAGCAGGTGAATGGCGACGGCGTCGGCGATGGCTACAGCTCGCCGCAGCATCAGCTGCTGGCCAATGGCCGTCAGCCGGCGCCTGCAGCTGTTGAGGCTGCAGTCAGTCACCCACACGATGGCGGCACTTTTTGAGTTACAATATGTCGCTGCCATCATCCACCCGATCAGCCGCATCAGCCACACAAGCCATCCTCGTCCACCTCGACCTCGGACAGCACTGATTCGCAGACGGCCAGCGAGAGCTCGGATTCTAGTGGGTCGACGCAATCTTTGACACCACCACCACCAGCACCACCGCCACCGCCAGCAGCTGCACCACCTACAGCTACGTACAATCATTTCCATGCGGCTCACAGTCTGCCCTACTGCCAGGATTGCCAGTCGTCGCCCTCACCCACTCCCACCACCATCACGGAGCAGGCTCAGGTGCATGCCACGCCCACAGCTGCACCACACATCGAGCACTGCTCGTGTGGGCTGAGCTTCTCGGTGCAGGCCAGCTCCAGCTATGGCTATCAACTGGAGGAGCAACAGCTCAGCTGCCAGCAACATCATCATCATCATCATCATCATCATCATCATCAGCATCAGCATCATCAGCAGCAGCAGTAGCTGATCAGTCAACAGTTACCCATAGAGAGTGAGGATTAGTTTCTTATAACAAGTATTGTGTCGATATTAATTAATCTCAATTAATTTTAATTATAATTATTTGCTTGGTGCCAAAAGTTGTAAAAAAAAAACAAAAGAGGTTGCTATAAAAACAGAAATTCTAATTTAAATGCAATATTTACGAAATATCTATATATATATATACACAAATGTATCAGTTAGGATTATGTTATGAATGGGGAATTGTCGCTAAAGTTACTAAATATATTCTGTTAGCTAATAAAGTTGAACAAATCTCTATAAATATATATAAAGCATATGAAAAATCAAAAACAACTATACCAAAATATATAACGCTAATCAAAATGATCAAGCAAAATTTACACACACAAACACAAACCGACGAAATGTGCAATGGAGTCTTTACTTTAAAAATAAATAATTATATATATAAAAAAAATATATTACACACACACATATATATATATATAATAATAGCTATCATACTATATAAAGCCACAACCGTTTTCCAGTTTTATATATTTTTTATCAATATATATAGTCGTCTCTATATACCTAAGATATCAGCGCAAATACTCATATTTATAAATGAAGATAAATGAAAATTAAAAACAAATTAATCAACTTTTAATAGCTGAGAAAGCAAACTAGTCAACAACGACAGCTCGTCTGCAACAATGAACTTTTTTTATATATTCCCTATACATATGCCCTATATAAAAGAGTATAGAAAACAAAAATATGAATTTACTAGAAATCAATAAAAATATAAATAATTTACAAATATATAAAAAAAAAATTTTGTAATATAGACAAAAATATTTAGGGGTGGTCTGAAAATCTTAACTGAATTTTGAAAATTTTTTAAAATTTTTGAAAATTATTTTATATTTTTCTCTGTTTTATACTTTTTTCTTTTGACAAACAATATCAAATTTAATAGATAGATAATATACATAATATCATCCTATAATTTAAAGGTCTATCTATAGAGAAGTCTATCTGAGCCTTTTTTATCTAGAGTTATTCAAGGGGAGTATATAAATCGAAATTCCAAATCTCCAGCATCGAAATGCTTTGATTTCATATGTTATTCTAAATACATTTTGTGCCAAACCAATATAAATTTTTTAAATTGAGATCAGTATACTTAATAATCTTTTGAGAAAGTTTTGTAGTCTAGCCATCTATCTGGATTAGAGATGGGCGTCGGGATCGGGATTTTCGGGACCCGAAATTGTCCCGAAAGAATTTTTAGGCTTGTTGGGAAAGATTCTAAAAAATTTCAGGACGGTGGATAAGTGCTTCATTCCTACATTAAGGTGGCATAGTAAGAGATTCTAGAGATATGTTTATGAGCTGAGGTTGGCGACGGGATTTTGGGTCCCGCGGGTCCCGAACGGGTATCTCTGAAATGCCGCCATCTCAGAGCATATCTGTAGAATTGTTTACCATGATCTCATGACCAAGCACGTATCCGATCGTCCCGGACTTTTTTAAAATCTTCCCTAGCCCGCCAGATACTGAAAATCGTTTCGGGACCATTTCGGGTCCCGAAAGTCCCAATCCCGACGATCTCTAATCTGGATCAACGTAATCTCCTACGAAAGCCCAAAATGTAGCTAAAAGTCGCTCAATTCCTTAAGGATCTTGGAATTAATGCAGAAAAGTAAAATATTTGTGAAGTATGGATCAGTAATGTGAAGAGCTTTTGGCGATGATTGAAATTCAATCATTTAATCCCTAACTGGCAAAGCTCTCGTATCATCGATGAAAGTATTATCGATTATCGTTAGCTAAACTGCAGCTCAAACGTCAGCCGACGCATCACTAACAGCAGCTGCAGGCTGCAGCTGGGAAAAAATCTAACAAAAATGATGAATCTATGGACTACGTAGACAGCAGGCACAGCTACCTGACCCTTTTATGGTCCTAATAAAAACCAGAGCATGATGAATATCTACAATTCCATGCAGCTTATGGACCCCTTCGACAGAAACTTAGTCTAACTATAACATTAACTGCAATTGATCTAAAATAATAGCAATTGGATGAATCGATGCCAAGACATTGAGCAGATACCTTACAATATCAATATTTTATATTTAAATAATAACCTGAGCAATAATAAATAATTTGATTTTTCAAATAATTTATAATCTTGAGTGCATATTCCAAAATTGCTATTATTTTTTTCGTTCCAAATCAAAGATAACTTTATAAAAGTATAAAGAAATAGGTATATTTCCTTCCATTACATTTTTTCCAATCATATGCGCTATGTATAATATTTATATATAAGTAATTAGCTTAATGTTAGCTTTTCTGGATACGTGCGCTGCACGTGTAGAAGAGCTAGTTGGCAGGGCCAATGCCTGTCATCTCCTTGAGCTCCTTGATTAGATGCTTATTGTATTCCTTGTAATTGATGGGGCTCATGGACTGAACAGTCAACTTATTCCGTGTCATGTCGCCGTACATCTCATTCTTGCAGCGCAATTTGAAAATGTAAGATGAGAAATTAATATCAGCGAACATTTTCTCAGCGGTAGCCGGATCGTTCTCCAGAGCCTCGCCAACTTCCTGGGAAGTGTGCTTGAGCAGCTGTTCGCCAGTCTCGCTGAAGCAGGTCACCCAGCGGTTCGATGTCCAATCTCCAATGCTCATCTGCAGACAAAACAATTATAATTCCGAAAGGCAGTTCATTTAAATAACACTCACATTGATCAGCAGGCGATACTTGAAATTGGGAAACGCTGCATTGCAGCGCTCGCAGCGGAACTGGCCATTTCCCTCATCCACGACCTTTTTGTTGCAATCTGCTTGAGGACACGCCTTGTAGAAGGCATTCTCTTGCTTCACAATATGCACAACTGCCTTGCATTGGAAGTAGTCTGGCTTGTCGCCTGATCCCAGATTACGCATGCGCGCATCCTTCAGGGTCACCCAGTCAGTGCTGAAGCTGCCGCCACCAGTGCGCGCAGAGACCATGGTGCTTACATTATCGCCGCCGCCGTTATCGAACCAGCCGCGCAGCTTGTGGGCCTCTGGGATGTCTGGATTAATTTTAAGAATCGATCCGCCGCCCATGCTTAGACTTTTGCCTCCGTTGAATTCATTGATGCGCGAGCCCTTGACCAAGATAACTGGCTGCACCTGTCCATCGAAGTTGACGGCCTCATCGCCCCACAGCGTCAGAGTGACGGCCGAATTACTCATGTCCACCAACGTGAGTTCGCGTTTCTTGAACTCCTTGTTGGTCGTACGTGAAGTGAACGTCTGCAGCTCGCCCACGTCCTTGCAAATTCCAATTGTATCGACTGCCTCCTTGTTCTCCATGTTGGACACTTGCGAAATGGGTATCAGGTCGAACTTTATTTCAGGTATGCCGCCATTGTCTTCATCGTCGCATAGCTGCACCATTGTTTCGCCGGTGAAAGTCATCTCGTAGTCATTCTTCAGCTGTGAATACTGTTTGTTGGCCGGCTTCAGCTGGCACTTAGAGAAGAAGTAGACACTGTCCACCTCGATCAGATCATAGAATTTATCACACTGCTCCTTAAAGGCGGTGGCCCGAATCTCACCAGACTCGTCCATCAAATCCATGCTAAAGAGCTTGCCCTCGCCGCGTGCATTGCTCCAGGTGCGTATGGCCGTCTTCGAAGTAACTCGGGCCTTAATAACCCATTTGTTCTGATACGGACTCAGACTAGCAATTGGGTGTGTGAGACTGGCATTGAGTGTGCCGTTCAAGGTGCTGTTCATGGTGTTGTTGTTGTTGTTGTTGTTGTTGTTGTACGACTGCTCCTTTTTCATTGGCGCACTTGCCGCAACTGGAGCTGGTTTTGGAGCTGTGTCCTGCTTGGCCGCATTCTCATAGGTCACGGGTTCACCTATTTTGGATTTCACCTCATCCCCCGAATTCAGCACAGTCAGCTCGGTGACAATAAGAACTCGTCTAAGAGCACATGATTAGGCAAACAATATCATCCGAATTCAGATTGCCACTTACTTGTTAGAACCCTCTTTGCCCACCATGGAGGTCATGAACTTGTCCAGGCGCACAATTGTATTCTCACTGAGCAGTCCCTGGCGCTGCATTTCATTCAACTGACTGGCCAGCATGGCATAGCTGTTGTAATACTTGCCATCGGACATAAGCAACCGGTAACGTTCCTGATCCGAATTGGTGTTGATTCGCTTGATGCCAAGAATTTGCAGCACAGGCTGCGAGACGTCCTCGCCGTGCATGATGCGCTGCAAATAGTGACAGATCAATTATTGCACCAAAAACATTCAAAATGCAAAAATATTTACCGCAATGACGCCTGTGGATAGACTTGCGATCGGCATGATACAGTACAATTAAAACTGATTTTTTGCCAAAAAAAATATACAGTAATTGTGAAATGCGGCGCAGTTATAATATGAGTGATGCCCGAAGTGGCGGGAATAATAAAGTGAGGAGCTTTAGGCGATGAATAAATTGATTCGAAGTGGCCGAATGTTATCGATTAAAATACAACACTGTGTAGTGTTGCTACGATGACTTATTGACCGCAGTACTATCGAAAAGTCATCGTAGGCTAAACTGCAGGCCCGTCGTGCTCGTTTTTGTCGTACCTGTTTCGTTTGCAAATGAATATAATTTGCATATCGTGCGAATTTATAGTGACTTATGGTCACAAAGTCACCAGAAATTTAATCAAAAGCGCAATTGCTGAAAAATTTGTCTGAAAATAAGGAAGAAATCTTTTTGAAATTTTCAGCTGCCAATACGAAGCAAGGCACAAAGAGCAAATAAAAGAAACAATGAGTGAGCGAAACAGCAGCCCAGTGTGATAGCTAGTGGAACTCTTCTTTCCAAATAAAACAAAACAAATGAGAAACAAAGGATAGAAACCCCGAAAACTCCGCACACACACACGCGCACAAATACATACAATAGGAAGAAGAGCAGATGATGAAGCAGGCAAAAAACTGTCCAATGAACGACAATAAAGTTTACAAAATGTACGACTATAAACTATGATTTTTATAAGTTGCATTAAAGAAAACGTGACTGTTAACGCAATATTCAGTTTGCAGTAATGTATTCGAACTACAAGTGAAAGGAGAAAATCCATTGCCATCGGCTCATTTAACTGTCTGTGTGTCTGCGTCTGTGTCTGTGCCCGTGCATCTGTGTGTGTGCGTGTGGAATTGGAATTGGGTTTGGGGTTGGTAAATTGTGAAAAGTGTTAAACGCCACCAGATTTTTCCCCCTCTACCGCAAGCATTTCCATAAAAAAAAGGTAAAAATAAAAATGCCCAGCGCCTCGTTCACATCATCGCGCACCTATGTGCGTCGCTCCAGACGAAAAGGAGCCAATCGCATTGCCATGCCAAATCGTCCCACTGGCAACATAATGGATCCCATGCTGCAGCAGTCTGTGCACGCACAGCAAAACAATGCCGCAACAACAAGCACAGCCTCCGCATCAGTAGCAGCAGCCGCATCAGCAGCAGCTGGAAATAGCAATAGCTCAAACAACAACAATGGTCCACCTAGCAGCGGCAATTCCACGGAATACTTTGACAGCGGGCAATCCACGAGTAGCACAGCTGCCGGACCCTCCGCTGCCGGTCTCAATCAGAACCAGAGCATGAGTAATATCTACAATGCTGTGCAGATAATGGACACATCCGATGGGAACTCAGCGCTGGCCAGCACTTCGTCAGCCGCCGGTCCAAGCAGCAGCAGCAGCAACAGCATCACCTGCAATTCCAATTTTCCCAGCACATCGGCTGCCAGTCAGAGCAATAACAGCAGTAGCGGCTCCTGCTGCCATCAGTCGCCATATGATCTGCGTCGCAAGATATCGGCTGTGAGCAACCACGACCAGTGGTGCTCCTCTGGGTCGAGCGCTAGCCCATCGGTGGCTATTATGGTGGGTCCAGCCAGTAGTTCACCGCCTCTATTAAATCCCAGCACTTCACCTGCCTGCTCTTCAGCATCTTCAGCTTCGAACTCGTCATCAACGTCGTCGTCGTCGTCGTCGTCGTCGCCATCGGCCATTGTGCAGGCGCCCTCGACCAGCGCCACCTTTCCCGTGAACAATGCGCCCACAACAGGTGCCACACTTGCCCAACCGCCGAATGTGCATAGCTCTGTGCCACAGCAGCAGCATTGTGGTGCACTGCCAGTGGGCGGTGCAGCGGCGGTCATTGAGGAGAATAATTATATGCTGCCAGCACGCAAACGTTCGCGCCGCCTCTACACGCAGAGCGGGGAGACGGACACAGCAGCTGTGCCCAGCATGGAAGCGGGCAGCGGCAGCAGTGCGGCCAGCGGTGGTGGACCCACTGCAGCGCAGTATCTGCAGTACGAGCTGGCGGATGAGGTGCTACTGGCCATATTCTCTTACCTGCTGGAACAGGATCTGTGCCGGCTGGCGCTGGTGTGCAAACGCTTCAATACCATTGCCAATGATACGGAACTGTGGAAGCGCCTCTTCCAGTCTGTCTTCGAATACGATTTGCCGCTCTTTAATCCAGAGCTGTGTAAATTTGTGTTTGAGAAGCCGGAGGAATCGGAGTTCGCCAATCCGTGGAAGGAGAGCTTCCGTCAGCTCTATCGTGGCGTTCATGTGCGTCCTGGCTATCAGGACAGACGACAGCCTGGTCGCAGCATTGTCTTTTTCAATACCATTCAAGCCGCTCTCGAACCAGCCTTTGCCTCGGGCTCCAATGCCGGCGCTGGCGCTGGCAATGTCAATGCTGGTCTCTCAAACACCACCAGCAGCAGCACCGGCAACGGCGGCGGTGGTGCCAGCGTCAATGCCCTGGCTAACATATACGAAGAGAATGTGCCGCCAGCGGAGCATCCAGGTCCACTAATATTCCTCCATGCCGGTCACTATAAAGGAGAATATCTATTTATTGACTCCGATGTGGCACTCGTCGGAGCAGCGCCCGGCAACGTGGCCGAGTCTGTGGTGCTAGAACGCGAGGCAGGCTCCACTGTGATGTTTGTGGAGGGTGCCAAATACGCTTATGTGGGCTACCTAACGCTCAAGTTCTCCCCGGAGGTCACGTCCACGGTGTCGCATCACAAGCACTATTGCTTGGACATTGGAGAGAATTGTTCGCCAACGGTGGACAACTGCATCATACGCTCCACATCGGTGGTGGGCGCTGCTGTCTGTGTTGGTGGCGTCAGCGCCAATCCCGTTATACGCAACTGTGACATAAGCGACTGCGAAAACGTCGGCCTCTACGTGACGGACTATGCCCAGGGCACCTACGAGCACAATGAGATCAGTCGCAACGCCTTGGCCGGTATTTGGGTGAAGAACTTTGCCAGTCCCATTATGCGTGAGAATCATATACATCATGGACGCGACGTGGGCATATTCACCTTTGAGAATGGCATGGTATGTGTGGAACGATTTATATGTACAAATTAAAGTTTTTCTACTTGGCTAAATCTAGTTTTAAGCTATTATTAATGTAACTACATTGATTACTTCGATTTCAGGGTTACTTTGAGAAGAATGATATACACAACAATCGCATTGCCGGGTTTGAGGTCAAGGCTGGTGCCAATCCCACGGTGGTCAAGTGTGAGATTCATCACGGTCAGACGGGCGGCATCTATGTGCATGAGAATGGACTGGGACAGTTTATCGAAAATCGAATACATTCAAATAATTTTGCGGGTATGTAAACTAAGATATGGGAGATCATGGAAATAGAAAACAAAGGAAAAACAAATTAACTATAATTATACTCTGTTCCCAAAGGGAAAAAGAGTATATTGAATTTTTTATACCCTGAACCCATTGAAAATTTGTGACAATGTATGTAACAGGCAGAAGGAGGCGTGGCAGACCCCATAAAGTATATATATTCTTGATCAGGACGACGAGCTGAGTCGATCTAGCCATGTCCGTCTGAACGCAGTGATCTCGTAAACCACAAAAGCTAGAGATTTGAAATTCTAAATATATATTCTTGCATACCATACGCAGTACAAGTTTATTTTTTTTCTTCGATAACTCATCCTATTTCCTTATTATCGATAACAATCGATATTTTGACTTTGTTTTTAAGCTATAACTTAAAGACCATAATAGCTAGAGATACCAAATTGACTATGTACGTTTCTGTGTTGCAAATACAGATAATAAACTTTTTTAATTTTGGATACCTCCCCCCATTAGCCAAATAAGTGGAAAACGCGTATTTCAAATACTAGGGAGTTGGGATTTCGCATGTATACACCTTTAGATGTCAATATTATGTCCTGAAAATTTCATTAAGAAAGTAGATCTAGAACCGAAGTTATTTAACAATGAATTTCTCATAATGCTGCCCAAGCGTAGCCGCTAAATAATCTACGCAGTAAGCGGCGCGCGTGCTTGTGTTTGTATATGTGTGTGTGCGTGTGTGTGTGCGCGCATAGGGTAATATGTACAGAAAAAAGATGTAAGCTAGATCTCGTAGTCGGGCAGACCCGACTAGAACATTCTTACTTGTTTTAACATATTTTCGATAATGCTTTAAAAGAATATTTAATTTACTTTAAGGAAAGTCAAAGTCATTAGCTAATAAAGCTTTTCGTTTACTCTACAGGTGTGTGGATAACATCTAATAGTAATCCAACCATACGCAAGAACGAAATCTATAATGGCCATCAAGGTGGCGTCTATATCTTTGGCGAGGGTCGGGGCCTCATTGAGCACAATAATATCTATGGCAATGCATTGGCTGGCATTCAGATACGTACGAACAGTGATCCGATTGTGCGGCACAATAAGATTCATCATGGGCAGCATGGCGGCATCTATGTGCACGAGAAGGGTCAGGGTCTGATTGAGGAGAACGAGGTGTACTCCAATACATTGGCGGGTGTTTGGATTACCACGGGCAGCACACCAGTGCTGCGACGTAATCGCATACACTCCGGCAAGCAAGTGGGCGTATACTTCTATGATAATGGGCATGGCAAGCTGGAGGATAACGACATCTTTAATCATTTGTATTCGGGTGTGCAGATACGGACTGGCAGCAATCCGGTGATACGTGGCAACAAGATCTGGGGCGGCCAGAATGGCGGTGTCCTGGTCTACAACGGCGGACTGGGTCTGCTTGAGCAGAATGAGATCTTTGATAATGCCATGGCTGGCGTGTGGATCAAAACCGACTCGAATCCCACCCTCAAGCGCAATAAGATCTATGATGGACGCGATGGCGGCATATGCATATTCAATGGCGGCAAGGGTATACTCGAGGAGAACGACATCTTCCGCAATACGCAGGCGGGTGTACTGATCTCAACGCAATCGCATCCGATATTGCGACGCAATCGCATTTACGACGGCCAAGCAGCTGGCGTGGAGATAACGAATAATGCAACAGCTACGCTGGAGCACAATCAGATATTCAAGAATAAGTTCGGTGGCCTGTGCCTGGCCAGCGGCGTGCAGCCAATTACGCGCGGCAACAACATTTTCAACAACGAGGATGAGGTGGAGAAGGCCGTGTCCAGCGGCCAATGCCTATACAAAATAAGCAGCTATACTTCCTTTCCCATGCACGACTTTTATCGCTGCCAGACCTGCAATACCACGGATCGGAATGCCATATGCGTCAACTGCATTAAGAATTGTCATGCAGGACATGATGTCGAATTTATACGACACGATCGGTGAGAGATCTATACTTCTATATATATCTCTAATTTATATAGTCTAATTGTATTTGATTTTGCAGTTTCTTTTGTGATTGCGGTGCCGGCACCCTGTCCAATCAGTGTCAGCTGCAGGGCGAGCCCACGCAGGACACGGATACGCTGTATGACTCAGCAGCGCCCATGGAATCACACACACTGATGGTTAACTAGGCTAACAGGAAGAGGAGGAGCAGCAGCAGCAGCATCATCATCAATAATGGTATTTTATATTTTCAATTAAGCTCTCAACTGTTTTAGACTTTAGGGCGTTCGCTAACACGCCCACTCCCACAAAATTGTGTTGCTGTATATATTCACTAAGACACACACACACACACACACACACATATATACCCACCCGCCTACACACACACAATAATACAATCGATTGTATATAAATAATAATTAATCTGCGTTCAAAATTTAACTCAATGTGCAATTTAGTTTAAACCAATTCAAAATACAATTTATGGAAACGCTTCGACGCCTGTCCACAATGTCCACAATCTGTCACAACGAAACAAGATACACTTTCGAAATAATGCATTTCTTTTTGTACAAGAAACGAGAAGCGAATGAAGAATGTTGAAGAAGAAGAGTAACGAATATGATATGCTAAAGGGTGATAAACGTGTATGAGAAACCTAAAGACCCAGTGAAGAAAAACGATTTTGTAATGTAGCTAAGTAGAGTTTTTTTAAATTCCAACTAAATACTAAAAACTAAAAAAAGAAAAACGAAATGAAATGTATTTTAAGCCGACAACAAACAAACAAAACAAGAATACGACAAGCAATTTTAAGTATTAATAACAAATTAGTTAAACGACAGCAGCCGCTTTTTGCTTTAGCAACAAAACTAACAAGCATACAAATATAAATATTAACAAATGCATAAACATAAACATATACATATAATATATATATTTAACTATACATAAATACAGTTTACAGAATCAAAAGCGTTTAACAGCATCCAATAATGAGCAATATTTCATGTCTAAATGTCAAAAAAAAAAAAAAAAAAAATTATAGCGAAAAAGCATAACGGATATATATTTGTGTCATTTTAGCCACTTAAGCTTAAACAAACTAAAAAAAAACAACAAAAATGAACTGTTTTGGTTTGCGGCAAGTATTGAAAGTATTCGAATTATGCAGACTCATTATTTTAACTATAATCGGTAATAATAAGTAGCATTATATACTATATATATATATATACAAATATATATATCGTGTATGTTTGTAGAGATACACAGCAACTAGTTTTATATACTATTACATATATACATATGCGCAGCGTAGTTGAGCTATTTTTTCCTCCATAATCCTATCATAATTTGTGCGTTTGAATTTTTTTCTTTTTAAGAACTAGTTTTGTTTTTTTTTCTAATCTTTTTTATATGTTGCCAATATGTTTATATTTATGTTATTCGCTTGTTTTAACAACTACATTTTTTTGCATAACACAAATAACTTTAATGAAGATCAATTTAAATTTAACAAAAAAAGATGAGAAACAAAAAAAAACAAACAAACCATATGCTAAACATAAATACTTTACTTATCTAAATATAGGCAAAAAGAAAAAGAACAAGCAGACACACACACACACACAGACACACACACTCACACATACATACATATTTGAAGTATATAAGCGTATTTACTAACACAAAAAAGATATATGAAATAATAGCGTTGTGCATACCTACCATATACATATATATATGTATTTGTATTTGTATTTCGATGTAAGAGCAAAAGAGCAACGACAATTTTGAATTGTAAAACCCACACACACACACACACAAACACAACCAACACACACACTCAGACACACCTATATTATGTAGAAATGAATTTTAATGTGTTACCTACGCATCGTCGTCGACTTGGACTCACAGACAACAAACTAATTATACATATACCAGGTATAAGCTAAAATTATATTTGAAATTATTTCACAAAAAAAAAAAACAAATTTATGCAGCGTTTTTTTGTGGCATTCAATTCATTTTGTCTGCACAGAGCAAGGCGACAATGTTGCAAAAGTTGCCTGCCTTGGCGTAATGTATGGCACCCAGACCGAGCGAATCCTTGGCACTGGGATTGGAATAGAATTGCATTAGGAATTTGACCACATTCACTTGGCCCAGCTGGCTGGCATGATGGAGCGCTGTGCGACCGCTGCTATCGGCCACCTCGAGATTGGCTCCAGCCAAGCGATACGACGCCAAGCGTTCCAGCTGGCCATGCTCGGCGAGGGTGCGCAGTTGTTCGGCCAGCACCTTTGGCTCTTCCGTTAGCGCGGCGCCCTTCTTTATTAGTATTTCAATAATCTTATGATTGTCCGTATCGATGGCTTCGTGCAGCGGCGTTCGATTGAAGCGATCTGTCAGATCCACTGGACAGCCAGAGTCCAGTAGTAGCTGGACGCAGTTTTGCTTGCCCAGAAAACAGGCCAGATGCAAGGCAGTCCGCCCGTCCGTGTTGGTGTCGCTCAGATTAGCACCGTATTGCTTGAGACTCATCAGTTTATTTGGATTGTCCTCTCGTACGGCCGCCTCCACGAGAGCTGGAAAGAATGTGGAGCTCATTTCATCCCGTTCCTTGCTGCTGGACACGTGGAGACTGCGAGCCACGCCCTCGATCAAGTCAACTGCGTTGATTTTTGGTTCAATGTGAATGCTCATTTCGCCGCGCAAGTCCTGCTCCATCATAAGCTTCTTCTTCTCCATGTCCCATTCCTTTTTGCCCAGGACATAGGCCAACTTCGTTAACGCCGCCTCCTGGGTCATATCGTTGCCAGAGATAACGCCCATTTCCATCCAATTGTACTTTAGCATATTGGGCAAAATGGAACCCGTCAAACACTGTGTTATGTTCACAATCAGGACACCACGTCCGATGGCTTCGGAGATCACGTCCATCAGCTCGTTGTCGGTGTTTGGTATATTGCCAATGCCGTAGCTCTGTATGACAACGCCTTTCATGGGCTCGCTGAGAAAGGCGCGCATCACAGCCGCCGTGATGCCTGGGTACATGCGCAGCAGGCCCACATTCGGCTCCATTTCAGTGGACGGCGAGAAGGCACCCGCATTGGAAGATCGAAATAACATGCGTTTGTCGATTTCGATGCCAACGGCAACTGTGCCGAGTGGCAGGTGATTGGGTGACTCGAATGCGTTAAATGTGTTGGAGAACTTCTTTGTGCTGCGACAGCCCCGCAACACTTTGTGGCCAAATACCACCAGTACCTCGGGCACATTATACAAGCCAGCGATTATCAAGGATCCAATAAAGTTGTCCCGACCGTCTGTGCGCACCTCAATGATGGGCAGCTGGCTGCCGGTGACAACAACCGGTTTGTCCAAGTTCTCGAGCATAAAGGCGAGCGCTGAGGCGAGATAGGCCAAGGTGTCTCCTCCGTGCAGGATGACAAAGCCATCATAACGATCGTATTTGTCCTGCAAAGAGAAATTAGCTGTAGCTAATCCCAAATGGAAGTTAATTGAGTTTAATCATGCGTACGGCCACATCGTTGGCTATGCGTTGCCAGTCCGTCATTTTTAAGCAGCTGGATGGCAACAGTGGCGAATACTCAGTTATATCATAGATCACACGAAGATCGCTGCCATGAATCGCTGGGAGCACCAACGGTGAGTTCTCGCCCCTCTCGAAGGGCAGCTTGTAGGTCGGATCGTGACAGTTGCAATTTTCGCGCAGTAGCCTGGGCAGCTCATCTGGCAGAGCCACCAAATCTGACAAGCGTGTACTTTTTGAAATATACTTCAATTTCAATAATATCAGTCACTTACTTCCCTCCTCATCCCGTGTCATTCCAATGCTACCTCCTGTATTGATGACATGGACCCGCTTTTCTTTTATTGCGATGCAGCCATATTCTGTGTTTGCCATTCCTCCCAGCTGCCACAGAACGCTGACTAAATTTTAGAAGTTTGTTTCAGCCAAACTAAAAGTTTCAAATTTTTTCTAATAACTGATCAACTTTTCAAAAATATTTCAGGCTTGTTAAAACAAAATGGGCTGGCGTTGCCAGATGCAGGCAAGCAGAAAAGATTTGCCAATGTAAATGTTATAAACAACTTATTCTTACCTTAAAAAATCTAATATTACTTATCAAACGTATAATCTGTTGAGATAATTAGCATTTATTATAGATTTGCACATTTGCATTTATTATTAATTCATATGTTTGCCTATTTAAATGAAAGAAGTGAGTCCCACTTATTAAATTTTAGTGTGGTCGTGCTGCCAGATGTACACAAGCAGAAGAGATTCATCAATGAGTATGTTATTAATTATTTTTGTTACAATTACTCCAATTTCTTAATGAAATTTTAATAATAAAAGTCATAACATAAAGATATTAAATAAGAAAATTATCACATATGCTACATGTTATTAACAGTTCTTTTAATGTTAACACTAGCTATCTTTCTGTTAAGTAACACTTGCGCCCAGATGCCCATCGAACTATGGTGTGACCATATTTATAAACATGTTAGATATGTAAACATGCATAAGTGTGTTTGTGTGTAAGTACACATGTGTAAACAAATTGGTCGGCAATTGCTTATGCCGGGGCCAAACAAATTATTTTGAATTAACATCAGCATAAATTTTGGCGTTAATTTAGAATTGTGCGAAAACGTCAAAATGCGTATTCTATTTGACTACGGACAACAGCAGCGCGCGTGTGTATTCAGTTTATTTAGTAGATCAATCAGCGCGCTTAGGATCGCTGCCAAAAGGCAATCGTGACGTCATGTGCTTCTTCATATTGTGAGTAACGCACACCTGCAAAGAGCTTAAGTCTATGCCATGCGGCCATCGAAGATGTCCAGAATTGTGATTGAAAATGTGTAGCTGCTTTAAGGACAACGAACTTGATGACATTTTAATTAAGATGCAAACCCAACAATTTGCCGTTTGTCATTAATTAATTAGAGCAACAACAACAATGGACTGATGCGAACAGTTGTTGCTAATGTCTGCCAAAAAACAAAACAAAACAAAACGAAATCAAAAAAAAAAGCAACAAATAAAAGAAAAGAAAAGAAGCCACAGCATGCAACAGCAGCAACATCAACAGCCCAGCAGCAATAACGGCAACAAATTATTTGCTAGAATTGAGCAATTTGCTAGTTCTGCGTTACGTATAGGCAATATTAAAAATAAAGTACGAGCGCCCAGCGAAAAGGCAAGAGCACATCACCTTGTTGCCCCGCCCAGAGACTAGAGATCATTTAAAAGATGAACAAACGCGGCATCATCATTCTGTGCATCATTGCCACACTGCTGTGCCTTGTGCTCGGCGCCAACTTCTACTTCATGTACTACCTCAATGCCGAGGAGGGGCAGCTGGCGAGTGTCCGCGCCCTGGAGAACATGATCCGGCACAAGATGCGACACCTGAAGCCCGCCTACCTCAATCGCAATCCGCGCTTCTTTATGTTTCGCAACAAGCTCCTCAAGAACTACAAACAGACGGCCTACGAGAATGCCAGCGTGCTCTGGGAAATAGCCAATTGGGTGAGTCTGCCCTCTATATATATATACATATCTAATTTTGGAGTTTCCCCTTGCAGTGGCCGCACGAGAACGAGATCTATCCCTTGTATGACTCCTCGATGGGTCAGCTGCTGAAAACGCTGCGCGACGAGCCGATCACCAGGGCCAACAATCTGGCACGCGGCACACAGCTGAAGCTGCTGCTGCGTCTCAGCCAGCAGCAGAAGGTGATCTTCAAGCCGCAATGGTATCCACGTGACATTGTGATCGAGGGCGTCGTCTACAGCGGCAAGGATCGCCATGTGGCCGAGGTGTATGCCTTCTATTTGGGCGCCGTGCTGGATCTGCGCTGGACACCCATTGTGGTGGGTCGTGTAGTGAATCTCAAGGACGAGCTTTACGCGCATGGCGATCAGGAACTGCAGAACACCATCAAAATTGAAGTCGATGAGGCGGGTGCCGAGACATATTGCCTGTATGGCAAGTGCCACTATTGCAACGAGGAGGAGACTGTCTGTGGCGACGAGCACCACAACATCGAGGGCGTCATGATCTACATCGTGCCGGGCACTTTGGCCAAACGGCGTTCGCCTTGGCAGCGCACCTACAAGGAGGAAAAGCGTGCCATCTGGGAGGATGACATGACCTATTGCAAGTAGGATTAGACAAAACTAGTTGATCTACTTGTTCCAGCTAATTCAATCTCTATTTTGCAGACCACTCAAGAACAAGATGGAAACAATGCGGCTGCTGGACCTCATAGACGTGGCCATTTTCGACTATCTCATACAGAATGGGGATCGTCATCATTATGAGACGCGCGAGGAGCGTGTGGTGCTCATTGACAACGGCAAGGCCTTTGGCAATCCCAACAAGGATCATCTGGACATTCTGGCACCGCTCTATCAGTGTTGTCTGTGAGTTCGAATTCAGATAATCCCTGAGTTTAGCTAAGATTCTATTTCCCCTTCTTTTGTGAAGCATACGCAAATCGACGTGGGATCGTCTTCAGGTTTTTTCGGGCGGAGTTTTAACTGAGATAGTCGATCGGCTATCTAAGCAGGATGCTCTCTATCCGCTCATCACGGACAAGCACAAACGTGGCGTCGAACGCAGATTACTTGTGGTATTCGCTGTGGTGGAGTACTGCATGGACAGGGAGGGCGACAAGATGTTCAAAACGCTCTAGTTCCAGTTACAAATTAGCTAAGGTCTAGGTTGTGTTATTAGGTTTAGTAAATCAAGTGCCCAAATACACGTATCTCTATCGATTATAATAGTCAGTAATTGCTTAAAATATAAATAGAGAGAGATTGATTATATTTCAACAAGTTTTCCAGATCGATTGTTAAATTTAATGTTACAATCCATTTGTAACTATTAGTTTTATTTATAGTTAAGATTGTTGCCTAGTTTAAACAGAATACAAACTGAAAGAAAAACAAAACTAAATATTCTGAATGCAGTTTCTATAACTACATATGTCGGTCTGTTGATCGGGTCGAATGGTTCAGATTTCCTATCTCATTTACTTCTTTCTCTCTTTGTTAATTTTGCTGAAAGTAAACAGTTTATTAAACTGTTTATTGTTTCGATTGTTTGGTCGATTCTGCAATAAATTAAAATTAATTAAAATTAATATAGAATTACATAAGGTTTAATTCTATTCGAAACTTACCTTGCCGCGAATTTGTGATTTAATTTCTGTACCCTGCGCACGTTTAGCACCGCCTTGAAATTGTCGGAAGTCCACATTCTTATAGTCAAAGTTTTGTACTGCTCCGCTACTGGGGGGCAGTTGAACAGGTCTATTCGAGCTTTGTGCCTGCATGCGAGCCTTGTCCTTGAAACGCTGATACTTCTCCTTTCGTTTCTGCTGGCCTTTGCTGAGCACGGGTGTAGGTGTCTCCGTCGGTCTCTTCTCGATCGGCACTTCAACCACATCCTCATCATCATCGCTTGACTCGACTTTTTGTGTCCGGTTAACTGTTGGCTGTGGCTGTGTCCCGGACGTGGAAGCCGTGGGTTTCTCTTCACCTCTGTTACGTTTCGCCAGCTTGGGTTGGTCCGTTGAGGGTTGATGTTTACGTTTGAGCTGTTCTTTCAGGGGTAGATTATATACAGGATTTTCTTCCACCTTTGGCTCTATTTCCAATTTAATGTCCAGCGGCGTAGGCTCTGCGGGGCAGAGACGTCGCTTAAGCAGCTCGTTGTTCTCCCTCGCGGCCTGATCTATCTTCTCCTGCTGCATGAGCGGCAAAATAGCCATGTAGCGCTTGTAGGGCATGCGCATTGTCTGGCTCTCCTTGCGGGCGCGCATTAAACGCAGCTGCTCCTCCTGTGTGGGCGCCGCTGGCCTTTGGAATAACGATAGAGCAGGAGCAACCAAGGATGCCGAAGGCATTTCTAGTTTTGCTTTGCCGGGACGCACCAATTTGCCCGTGTTGTTGCGACCAAGCAGTGTGGGCAGATCATCGCGAGTCTCCTCCTGGTGTGAAAAGTCATGGGGACAATTCAGTTTGCTGTTAAAGTCCTTGGTGCTCGCCGACGAGTAAACGGGCACAATGTCGCGTGCTTCCAAAATGGGCTGCAAATGAAAAGAATAATAAGAGTATTGATTTGGAACTACTAAAGTGGATGAGACTCACCTTGACTAAAGGTTGTTCGCGCGCCCGCAACACGATTTGATGCAGCGTGTGCAGCTGCTGGCGCACTAATGGCGGAATCGGATTGCAGCAGGCCAATATGCCTTGCATTTCACGGGGTAAACTCTCCGCAATTTGTAGCATCATGTGATTGGGCAGCACGTAGCCATAGCTCTCGTCCTCCTGGCGAGCGGTCGCATCGCGCCACACAAAGATGCCGCGCAGTGCATATAGCTGGCGATTGTCAAAGGAGCGCTTCGTCTTGCGCACAAGGTCCAGATGTGAATCCGGTCCAATGTGCGGCTTGGTGTAGCGCTTCTTGCAAACCTCCGTGCTCATCTGATATACCATGCGCAATCCCTGCGTCTGCCCTTGCTCGGCCTGCAGCAAATCGTTCGTGAGACGCTCGTAAACATAGATCAGATAGTGGGTGTCCTGGCGTGCATAGTCAATCAGTTTCTGTGGCAGCGGCCGCATGCGCCAGTCCGCCAGCTGCAAGCTCTTATCCACATCCAGATCCACGTAGTGCTTCAGTAAGAATGCCAGCGAAAGACGTGCCATGTTTAGGGCCTTGGCAGCGCGATGCGTGTCAAACATGTTAACTATATACAGGGAGAGATCGCGTTGCAGCCATTCGATGTCAAGATCGGCACCATGCAATATCTTGAGCACCTTGGGATCGGTGAGAACAAGATTTAGTATGTGCATGTCCTCGCGCAGCGTCAGGGTATCGAATATATAGTCCTTGGTGCGAGTCGACATCTGTACCAGGCAGGTGATGCCCATGAATGTGCGATACGAGTGATGCTCCACATCGATGGCTATTTGAGGCGCTTGACGCAGCTCCGTCAGTGCCTGCAGCAGTCCCTCCACGCTGTCCACTAACATCAGTTCGGTTTGGGCTGATGGTGCCGGCAAAATCGGCGTTTGCTTTTGCAACTGCTCATTGGGTGGCTCGAATTTCAACAGCTCAAACTCATAAGGATGCAGAAAAGACACCACATTGCCAGCATCATCGTATTCGGGCAGCAGGGCCAAGGGCTTTAACGAATTGGGCTTCTCTGTGAGACGTGGTTGGAAAGGATTCTGTGCGCTATTGTCTACCGGCACCTTAAACTGCATTTGCGGTCGCTTTATATTTTGCGCCGTAAATAAACGTGCCGAGACCATGCTGCGCGCAGGTGTACCAGGAGTTGTCCCGAATCTATTCCAGCTACCAGCACGAGGCGATTCTTTTGTTACGGCTGTTGGTTTTGCGGCACTCGGTGCGGATTGTACATCCACCTGGGTTTCCACAACCACCGGCTGGTTGCCTCGTCGTGTGTTAGACATTATGTCTAAATTGGTTGTGATACGTTCGAATAGAATATCATTGCATTCCTGCACCATTTCCAGTTGCTCATCGCCTTGACGCCTGTGTATGATAAAGTTATTTAATCACTTTTAGAGTAAATTGATAAGCTGCATACCGTCTAATGTCGCCTGATATATTTTCCGCCTTTAAAACCTTGTTAATTAATCCCAGCACTCGCTGCGACTGCTCCTCCAACATGCGTGCATACCCTGGATAACTAAGATATAGCGAACGGGCTGCACCCTGTGGAAATGCATTGCAGTTGCGTGTGGCAGCTACAACATTGCGATACGCTCCCTAAATAATTGCAAAATATAAAATAAGATTACTTTCATTAGTTTCAGTGTATTCTTTTACCGTTGTAAAGCTGATCAAGTTGCTGGGATCAGAGCTGGGTTGAGAGGTTGACGGTTGGTCAGTGGCATCTTCTTCTGGCTGTTCTGGATCCGTCTGATTTTTTCGTTTTGGTGGCTGCGGCATTGTGTTTGTATAATTTTTTTTGTTACTAATGATATGAATTGGTTTTTGGAGATTTTAGGCACTATTGTGAAACTAAGCTGTTTGCTGGTTGGGTACAAAAAATGTGCGTTTTTCTTCTTCTTCCGAAAGAATAGAAAACACCGATAATTTAGGGTTGTCAGCACTATTACCAGATGCAAATTTTTAATTACTCATTGAAAGGAAAGACTATTGATAACGATCCAATTCGAGCTGGCCATTCAAATTTACAGCGAAGAAAATTATAAAAAATTGATTGAGAGATTGAAATGATTTCGACAACATATTCGACCGCATCGTGTTTTAAATCTGTCAAATGTAGCCCTGGTTTCGATATTTTCATCACTAACAAATTATCGATAACTAGAGCAAGTGACTCCGGCAGCAACTACATCGATGTTTATGTGATAATCCAAATCCAAGTGTTAGCCGCCACACAAAAAACCGTAATTATAAAGTTATCTATTAAAACTGCGCCAAGTCTTCCCATCCATAACTTGACCCAACACCCCCGCACCGCATCGTCATGCTGGACCTGTACAGACGAGCCGTGGCTCGCTTCCCACTTGGCAATGTCAGCTACATGTTCGCCTACGGCTCGGGCGTCAAGCCGCAGGTTGGCTATGAAAAAGTCAACCAGAAGCCGGATTCCAAAAGAGTCATAGACTTAGTATTTTGCGTACGTGACACTCTAGGCTTCCATGCGGAGAATATACACCGGCATGCCAATCATTATTCGGCCCTGCGCTACCTGGGCGCCAACTTTGTGACTCAGTACCAGGAGCTGCTCGGCGCAAGGGTCTATTTCAATACGCTGGTTCCGCTTTATGATCTAGGCGTGACAATCAAGTACGGCGTTGTGCATGAGGATCATTTAATTGACGATCTGGTCAATTGGCGGCACCTATATCTGGCTGGACGGTTACAAAAGCCCGTTACTGATCTTGTCAAGCTAGAGGACAATCCACGTCTTAAGACTGCCATGGACAGAAATCTGCGGTCAGCGTGCCAAGCTGCGCTACTGCTGCTGCCCGAGAAGTTTACCGCCTACGAGCTGTTCTATGCCATCGCCGGGCTAAGCTACAAGGGCGACTTTCGTATGATCTTTGGCGAGAATAAGCAGAAGGTGCACAACATAGTCCAGCCACAGGTCTCCGAGTTCTTTGCACTCTACCAGCCCATCATGAAAGAGTTGTCGCAGTACATGGCCGTTGATTTGCATGGCCAGGAGCCGGGCTCACTAAAGCCGGCTATCGTTTTCGAGCAGGATAAATCTGGCGAGGCTACGCGATACCATCTACGCCATTTGCCCAAGGAGCTGCGCCATCGTCTGGAGCGCAATGCTGCCTGCCGCGGGGAGTACGCGGATGTGGTAGAGTATCTAGCCGTAGCACCATTACTCCCCAAAATCGTCCAGGTCTCGGTGAACGACATCGTGTGGCGCAGCAGCATTAAGCAATCGATCAAGAATATTGCCTCCGCTGGGATCATCAAGTCGCTCGTCTATAGCTATCGCAAGGCCCAGAAGACTTTCGCCGTTTAAAGTATTTATCTCAGCTGCCATAGGCCAATCTTTCGCTAATCTTCCCTGCCAATTATTGACTACGTGCACTCCTTATTAATTAATTTTAAGCCCCAAAGTTGTTGATATCAATAGAAAAGCTAAAATCCAAAGTAGACCCATTGAGTTTTCATTGCCGGCAATTTTGAAATGTATTACAGAAGCCATGACCAGCGATTCGAGCAGATCCAGCGCCGAGGAACCCAGGCGCAAGCGCAAGCACAAAAAACAGGGCAAGGACATCGATAAGAAGCACAAAAAATTGAAGAAACACAAGCATGAGAAGCGTCCCAAGGAAAAGAAGCGCAGCAAGCGGGATGCCTCGCCAGAAAGGGAGCAGCTGCATCAAGAAATGCCACCAAGGCAGTCGCCAGAGCTGGTGGAAGATGCAGCTGCTTATATGCCCGCGCTGCCGCCACATTTGTTGAATCCGGCAAAACCTCAGTCACAACCAACTCCGATTATTGGACCCGTGATGCCCAGCCAGCTGGGAGTAGCTAACGATGGCGCGGACAACAGCGAGGCAGCAGGTGAAGATGATGACATGGCGGGCATGTTTGGACCTCTACCAAATGCCACACAAGTGGAGCTGGAGGAACGTGCTCTGACCTTAAAGCTAGCTGCTCTGGAGGGCGGCTTGGGCAGCTCTGTAACAGATCAAGAAGTGCGCGAAGAATGGATGTTGGAGCTGCCCGAGGTGGGCCTAAAGACCGGTCTGGCCGCCCTAAACAATTTGAAGCGCACTTTCCATCAGGGCAAGGAGCGACCGGATTTTAGTGATCGCAGCTCTTGGACCAAGACGCCGCAAAGCGTGGCCGCTGGTCCAAAGCCCTGCAGCTCCAAGGACTTGGAACAAACAGCGCAGGCAAACTATGAGCGGCAACGTGATGAGGAGCAGGAAAGCATTGCCAAGAAGCACAAGAAGAAGCACAAACGGGATGAGTCCCTGGTCCAGCTGCATCAGAAGAAACTGCGCAAGGAGCAGCGCGAACGGGTAAAGTTTTAGTAACATTTATAAATTTCTTAGAAAAGTTTTAACTGTTTGTTTTCTGCAGGAGAAGGAACTGGCTGCCAGCGGTTCCAAGCCGGAGCGGCGACCCTTTACCCGGGACGTGGACCTAAAGTTGAATAAGATTGACAAAAATCAAACCAAGCAAATAGTGGATAAGGCAAAGATACTTAATACAAAGTTCTCCAGCGGACAAGCCAAGTATCTTTGAGCATTATAAAAATTAGTATAAAATTATTATTATTATTATAAATATTATTGAATGCATCTTTTATCTTTGCGGCGGTGGCTTGGGTTTGGGTATTTTGGACAGCAATATTTGAATCTCGTCCTTCTCCTTCCAGTCCTTCCACAGCTCGTAGAGATTGACTATAGCGCGTACTATCTCCTGCACCTTGTCCAAGTCGACATTCAGCTCGGCGAACCATTGCTTGGTGGAATCCTTTTGCAATATGACACATGCGATTTGCAGGCACGCAATGGCAATCTGAAAGTGCTTGAGGATTAGGTTTTCTATTGAGTCCAAGGTGACCGTTGTGCTTACCTGATAGGGCGGGTACAGCAGGCAGACATCTGTGCGCAGCGAGTCGTTGACTATGCGCCAGCTAAGCGTCAATAGTTGATCCTCTTGACCCATATCCTGGACCAGCTGCAGCAATGGTCGATATGGCTGGAACACAATAAGGCAACAGTCGAGATTCTCCAACAAATAAAACTCGCACTCGAGTATATGATTGGTGCGATATGGAAACTCCTGTGTATACGCATAGCTGAACTTGGTCTTGATTGCCGACTGGCAAATGGAAATGAGACGTGAGTTGGATATAACACCAAACTCCTCCACTTTGGAGGCCAGCAGTATGCAGGTGGGCGCCAGGAGCAGTGGATCAATATTCTTCAGTGAGTTGCGCGCATAGAATCGCTTGAAATACACTGTTGCCGTGGCAATAACTTGTTGTCGCAGCTTTAACTGCTCTCCGAGCACTTGGATGACATTCGCAAAAAATATAAAGATCTTTTGATACTCATCCTCACTGAGAGCCAGCAAATCGTTTTGGCGTTCACGCAGCAAATCTTGCTTATCGAGTATCCATTGCTGTGAGTGGGAGCTCTGCCAGAAGTTGCCTGCCATTATATTTTTGGCAGTTTGTAATCACTTAGCCTTAACTTCTTTAGCTACAAAATAAATGGTAAGCCTTTTAAAATAAAAAAAATTGAGAAAACACTTTAAGAAAAAGAAATTTGTCTAAAAGCCGCAAATTTTGCGTTGCTGCAGTGTGACCAGAGCTGTAAACTACGAACAGCTGATTTGTCGATTTTCTCTGTGCATATTTTATTTGGTAGCAATATTTGAATGTATAAGCTTGAAAATTTGTAATCACTTGGCTTCGACTTTTTGGTTGTTAAATAAATTAGAAGTTTTTCAAAACAAAAAAATAAACTTTTCAAAAACTTTTACAAGTTCAGATTAGACTTTAAGTCGCAAATTGCGCGTTAATACAGTGCGACCAGAGCTGTAATACAGCAACCAGCTGATTGGCACGCAGCTAACTTAACGCCTTAGCGTTTGTACATATGCGAGTGTGTGAAATTTTCAGCAGGCGCCGCGACAACGGGAACGCAGAAGTTTTAGTTATTTTAAGTGCATAAAATATTGAACGATAATAAGAAACGATGGCGTTGCGTGTACTTGGAGTAACGCAAAATATGCGCACATACCTGCGCGGCGTTGACCTCATCAAGGTAAATAAAATATAACTATATTTTGGCTTATACTCCAGGATTTTAAATTACGTAATTGTGTATGTTGTAAGCTTCCCACTTGCAATTTGCATGTGGCATGAGTGGCAAGTGACTCTTGTTGAATGCTTAATTCGCAGTATTCGAATGCCCCAACAATATGTTAGATTAAAACCACACAAAATAGTTACAAAATGGCTTTAGCAAATTTGAGGTTATGTGTCGCCAATTGCCCAACAATCCACAACTTAAAAATTTTTGTTTTGTTATTTTTCTTCCTGTTTTATTAGCGTTACAAATCGGCGCTGACCGTTAAGAAGACGCTGTTGAACATACCTGCCACCCAGGTGACCAGGCTGGACAACGGCCTGCGCGTCGCTAGCGAAGATTCAGGCGCCTCCACCGCCACCGTTGGACTCTGGATCGATGCTGGTTCGCGTTCCGAGAACGACAAGAACAACGGCGTTGCCCACTTTTTGGAGCACATGGCCTTCAAGGTGAGCCACTTTAAAATGGTATTTAAATATAATATTAATAATTTATCTTCCTTTCTTTAGGGCACTGCCAAACGTTCGCAAACCGACCTGGAGCTGGAGGTTGAGAACATGGGCGCTCATCTGAATGCGTACACATCTCGCGAGCAGACTGTGTTCTACGCCAAGTGTCTGTCGAAGGACGTGCCCAAGGCCGTTGAGATTTTAGCCGACATTATTCAGAACTCCAAGCTGGGTGAGTCTGAGATCGCTCGCGAGCGTTCGGTCATTCTGCGCGAGATGCAAGAGGTGGAGAGTAATTTGCAGGAGGTGGTCTTCGATCACTTGCACGCCACTGCCTATCAGGGCACTCCCTTGGGCCAGACTATTCTTGGCCCCACCAAGAACATTCAGTGAGTTGACCTAATATTGTGTTATTTAAGAGTTTGCTAAATTATATGACTTTCAGGTCAATTGGCAAATCCGACCTTACCGATTACATTCAGACCCACTACAAGGCATCGCGTATTGTTTTGGCCGGCGCCGGTGGCGTTAAGCATGACGAACTTGTTAAGTTGGCGGATCAGTCTCTTGGCCGCTTGGAGGCTAGCGTATTGCCAGCTGAAGTGACTCCCTGCCGCTTCACTGGCTCAGAGGTGCGCGTGCGTGACGATTCACTGCCCTTGGCTCATGTAGCTGTCGCTGTTGAGGGTTGTGGCTGGACCGATCAGGATAACATCCCATTGATGGTGGCCAACACTTTGGTTGGTGCCTGGGATCGTTCTCAGGGCGGTGGTGCCAACAATGCATCCAATTTGGCACGTGCCAGTGCCGAGGACAGTTAGTATTAAAAATCAACTCATCTTCTATTGTATATACTCATGCTTTGTATTCGGCATGCAGATTTGTGCCACAGCTTCCAGTCGTTCAACACCTGCTACAAGGACACCGGCCTGTGGGGCATCTACTTCGTTTGCGATCCATTGCAGTGCGAGGTATATACAAATTCCTTTTTGAAGACCGTGTTTTTTTCTAAAACAAGCTTTATTTTAGGATATGATTTTCAATGTGCAAACCGAATGGATGCGCTTGTGCACCATGGTAACAGAGGCTGAGGTTGAGCGCGCCAAGAACTTGCTGAAGACAAACATGCTTCTGCAGTTGGATGGCACTACGCCCATTTGCGAGGACATCGGTCGCCAGATTTTGTGCTACAATCGTCGCATCCCATTGCACGAGCTGGAGCAGCGTATCGATGCCGTCAGCGTTCAGAATGTGCGTGATGTAGGCATGAAGTACATCTATGACAGATGCCCCGCCGTGTCCGCAGTTGGACCCGTCGAGAATCTGCCCGATTACAACAGAATTCGCTCCTCCATGTACTGGTTGAGGGTCTAAGTAGCTTCTCTGGTCTAAAAGATATTGTTGCTAGCCGTGTAATTTAATTCAAGAAAATTTGATGCAAGTGAATCAGTAAAAACCAAACTAAAATAAAACCAACACATAATCCAAAATGAGCTGCTGTAAATATATTTGTTCGTTGTATTTTATTGATATTAAGAGTGATATACAGATTATCTAATCGTGCGAGTACTTGATAGGTATGCCGCTGAGACCCTGCTGTAGTTTAGCTGGTTCGGTTTGACCCAGCGCCGGATCCAAGCCTTGCCAAGTGCGATCCTCGAACGTCAGGCCCGTGTCGGTTGTCATCAGTGCCATCTTGGCCTGGGTGGCCACTGTAGAATTGCTTGCATCGACGGGCTCATCGCTACCGGTGCCTCCTCTCATGCGTCCGCTGACCAGACTCACATCCTGCACCTGCACAGCCTGTGCATCAAATGCCAAAAAGCTACGTCCCTCCGGCAGCAATTGCTTGAAATCTGTGACATAAGCCTCTGGGTATTTCATATGCCAGGCAGGATTCAGTGCCATTTCAGCTTCAAACACAGACACAATGGGCTTATAGTACTCCTTGGAATTATACATGTTATTAAAGGGACAACCGATTAACACAAAGCAATCAATCTCTAGAAAGTTGGCCAGCTTAGCAGGATTGATGCGACCAACGGAAATAAGCTGCGTCTTGATGCCACGGCTCTTGGCCATTTCCTGCAGACGTGCCACCACATCCAAATAGCCAACAGCGCTCAATGTGGCCACAATCAGGCCCAGGGTCTGTGCATCCTTGCACTTCTCAATGTAGTAGTAGCGTCTGCGTATATATTGTGCTGTTAACGGATTTTTGGCACTCAACGTGCCGCTGGCACCGTCGAGTATGTGCCACTGGAATGCGGTGGTAGTCAGTGACAGATTAGCAAAGCGCTGATTATCGGCACCAATGAAAATGCAAATACGCTCTGCCGGCGGAGCATTCTCCGACTCCGCTGGTTGCTTACTCTCAACGCAGTCTTCAGCTGGCGGAGGGTATACCTCGATGTGCAGCTTCTTGGGACGCAGCACCTCGCGCAGCTGGCTATAGAGCGTATCCTCGCCCTCGGCTAGCTGATGCTCATACAGATGCTGATAGCCAATGTCCAGGTAAACGTACACTTCTCGTTCGGCGCACTCTGGCTGCAACGTGGCCAGCTGTTGGAGAATTGTGGTCAGCTCCAGCGGCAGCACCGGGTACAAGTAGAGCACCGGCAAGCGACTGGCTTTGCTGCGGCACGCATTTCCAAAATGAATAATGCTATCTGCCTCCACGTGAGCCGCTGCAATTTCATCGACGCAACAGCTGCCATACGTGGTGTCGGCCAAAATGAATATCTTGCAGTCCTCTGCTGTTAACGCTGCCTGCAGGCACGTGCTGATCGCATTGCTGTGTGGCAAATAGTCGTCTGGGAATTGCAGACAGATCTGAGAAATGTGTTAAAATCAGAGAACGACTTTGTGCTGCTGCATTTACGCACCCGCTTGTAACCATTTTGTCGTATCCAGCCGAGGCTAACTTTTTTGTGCGTTTCGTTCCAGATTTGTTCAAATGTTACCGGCGATTCGTCTGGTACTTCTGTCTGGCGCTCCAGCGCTGCCGTATCCTGGCTGGAAAAGGCAGATGCTGTCATTGTTCGATTTAATAAGTGTGCAAAGATCGTAAAATAAACAATTGAAGTGAAAGGCCGATTAGTAACTCAATATGCAATCACCTATCGAAATGTTTGGTATTTTGTGCAGTTTATGTAGTTGTCCCGCTCTAACAAAACGAATTTTTGACAAGCAAACCCGACCCATCGATATAACATTACTTTTCCCATCACTAAGTTGAACTGCTCGCTAGGTAACAAGGCAAGCGAAATTTGTCGAAGCTAAGCAGACATATTTGTTTGAGTCAATCAGACGCGCGAACGAATGCAAATACGCGCGAATAGCTCAACGAAAAACAACTGTAAATAATCATAAATTGTATACGAAAAACACAGCAAATTCGCGAATCTAAACAAAAATGGATGACTCACGCGAGGAAAGCCAATTTATTGTGGATGATGTGAGCAAAACAATTAAAGAGGCTATCGAATCAACTATCGGTGGCAACGCGTACCAACACGATAAAGTAAACAACTGGACCGGCCAGGTGGTCGAGAATTGCCTGACTGTGCTGACCAAGGAGCAGAAGCCCTACAAATACATAGTCACGGCCATGATCATGCAAAAGAACGGCGCCGGCCTGCACACGGCCAGCTCTTGCTATTGGAACAATGACACCGACGGCAGCTGCACCGTGCGCTGGGAGAATAAGACCATGTACTGCATTGTCTCCGTCTTTGGCCTGGCTGTTTAGGCCAGTGCGCACCAAGCCAGATCCAAGAAACACAAATCACTAACAACTAAGGGGGAGGGATTAACAAGATTGCCTTGCATTTGTTTTGCGTGTGAGTAGGCACGATAAATACCTTTATATATAGTTCAAGCTAATTAATACTTTTTCCACTTTTTGCAGCTGACACACAACCGACTTCTGCTAATAAATACTTCAGCGAAAATGTTTGTTAAAGCCACATAACAAGGAATCTAACCAATCTATCAAATTAAACCGACGAGCGAGCAAAGTATTGTCCAATTCTTAGAATGCAACATGCATACAGCAAAATTTCCAATTATTTAGCAAAATGAAATGAATTTGTATTATTTTTTCCGTGTTCTGAATAACGAAAAACTGCACACAAAGTGTTTGAATGTTACTCACAATTTTTTCATTTAAAAACTAAATTAAATACAATGTAATAATAATAAATCTGGTTTTATTTGCTTAGATTCTTCACGCGTCCTTGAACACAGTCCTAAATTGTTTAATCGATGCAATTGCTGCAGTCAATACAGGGTGTTCTTTTTATTTCTTCTAACTTCATTTGCGAATTTGTAACATTTACTTCTTACGCTTGAAGCGACGAGCAGTCAGCGCTGGCACCGTGCTGGGCAGACGCAGTGAAAGCATGTCCGAACGGGCTTTGGGTCGAGCGTTGACTATGTGAGCATAGGTAATGATGCGATCCTTCGATGTGCGCAGAATACGTGAGAGCGTATTGACGTCCACCTCGTACTTCTCGCTGATGAGCAGCGAAAGCACAATGAAATGCGTGAGCGCCTTCTCCGTGCTGAAGGTGGTGCGAGTGCAGGACCTGGCCACATTCGGATCTGCAAAACGATGGCGTATATCGTTCTCCACTTTTTCCGTTATCCGCGACAGTTCGACATATTTCATTTGTCGCTTGCGCAGCGCGATGAGCGACTGCAGTGCGTCCATGTAGATAATCAATTTGATGTGCAGAATATCCTGCTTTGTGGTAACTTCCTTCTCCTGGATGCGCTTGATGTAGTCGCGCAGAAAGTCCGACTCGATGCTGAAAAACAAAGATGGTTTACATTTACGTTTATTTACATAGACGGGGAACGTACGGCAGTGTCTCCAAAGGCGTTGAGTATACAGTATTGGCCTCCTCGTCCAGGCGATCGAGCAGCGTTTGTGGCACCACGTCCACCACATCATAAATATCGCTGATTTTCGTTGCCGCCTTATCGCACTTGGGCACAATGGTAGCCAGGTATTCTGCATTGTTTGTATCCACTTCGGGCAAAGTATTATCTTCTTCATCTTCGCCTTCGTTGCGCACAGAGCTCTGCACGGTTTCGTCCAGATCCTTACGCATCACATCTACATTGACCATCATCTGCTCGGTATTAGCCATATAGCGGGATGCCTTGCGACCGCCAAACTCCTTGAGTAGCTTCTTTGTAGCATGTTCTTTGCTCAGCATTGGTCGGTTCTCTATTTTCTCCATCTTTTCGTATATGTGGTTTGATAGCAGCGCCTGCTGCACAGGCACCATTGTTGCTTTGTTTGTCGATTTGTCGCGCACACAGATATACGTGTCATATTCATCATTATCCTGTAAATCACCCACGTAAGTATTCACACCGGCCAAGACCAAGGCACGTTTGCGTGGATTATGTTTGTTTTTACTTTCAATCAATGAAAAATTCGAAGTGGAGCCGAGCGAACCGTTCTGAAAATTTACTGCAACCGAAAGACTCTTAGTACCGCTATATTTTAGTTCAATGTAAAACTTACGCATTATAGGTAATTGTGCATTTTGTTTACGCTTATGAACATTTTCAATTAATGTTTTCTCTTCCATTTTTATTCAGTTTAAATAAAATTATAAAATTAAATACAAATTAAATGTGCCGTTGCACGTGTAGTAATTACAAATAGCAAAACAGCTGATGCTGCGGAGCTGCCAGATGTTTGCCGTCACCAGAGTTGCCAGAGGGCACCTTGCCCGCCAGTTTTAAAATTAAGATTTCACTTTTACAGAGAAGCGTTGAGCTGCCAGATGTTTACTGCCACCAGTGCTGCCACACGCCACGGTACCCGCCAGTTTCGAAATGTATATTCTATGGAGCTCGAACCACATCCGCATTAATATTAAAGCCCGCGAAGTTGTAATGTTTGCTTTTGACTATTTTAACCACTTGCTGAAGCAATAAAAGTTTACATTACTTGCTATTTGAAATATTATTTCGATTTCATCTACTCACCAGCACGAGTTTAATTAAAAATACTGCAAATGTAAGAAAATTAATACTCATTAGCGCTGCTTCCGGCGGAAATTCTAAATTGGATTCATCCAAAAGGCCGCGTCGTCTGCGCCTGTGCCGCTCCGTTGGCTGCCAGAGCACCGAGAACTGTTGCTCTGTGGAAAGTAAAATTCACTTAGTGCGTCAACTTTTTATTATTTCAAGTACGCACCAATAACTTTCATGAAATTATCGCGCAGCTGCTTCAGTAATTTAATTTTGTTTTCTATGTTGAGTGCTGATTTCTTAATCCAACCGATTTGCATGGTTTTCAGAAACTTCAGAAATCCCTCCATACTAGGCAACAGAAGTTCCCCATCATCCGTGCTCTCCGATTGCTCGGTGGCGGTTTCCACAACGGCTTCAGCATCATCTGCACTCTCCACATGCGACGAATGACGACGCGATGTGGTCTCCACTTTCGGTGTAACCACCAGATCGACATCCACGGGTGGCTTGCTGGTGCTGTTCTCCACCACCAGCTTGGTCCTGGCATGAATCACCTGACTGTTGTTGGGCACCACAATCTGTGCGCTGTGCTTCAGGCCACCTGCATCGTTGACCACCAAAGCATTGCTCTGACCATTACTCAAGCCAAAACGTTCCCGCTGATACTCGATCCAGACGGCGCTGGGCGTGCTGAAGCCCTCGGGATTCGTATTCCTTCCAACTGGCAGCTGCTTGCCATTGGCAGCGGTTCCAAGCGGTTGCGACTGAGAGTGCGAGATCTCCACCCACTCGGTGATGCTAAAGTGGGACAGTGCCACCAACAGCCACAGCCTCACCACAAAGTGTTGCATCTTGTTCTTCCAATGGATGTGCAGCGACTGCTGCAGCTTAGTGTTGCAAGTGGGCTAGAAAAGTCTGAAATATATCTAAATAATAAAGGGTGTCAACCGTTGCATGCCACTGAAGCACATTTGAAAACAAGTAAAAGTGGTAAAGTAGGGAGTGTGCGACTAGCAGATACCCTGAAACTCATAAAAATGGACCTAAGTTTTTAAAATCAGCAAGATTTTACTATTTTTGTATGTATATATATATTTTTTATGGGGACATGAAAACATTTATTATCTGTTTTTACTTTACGAGAACTTAAAATCAGTTACTGATGTTTATGGATTCTTAAGTGTTCGAGTATTATTAAAAGAAACTAAATGGAAATATTAATTTTAAATGAAATTTCAAGAAAATAAAGTCTGATAGTGTTGCCAACTTTTGTTGAGCAAAAAAGGCTAGATGAAGGAAAAAAAGACGCAAAAAAAGAGAAGTTTGCAAAGAAAAAAAGCTGGAAAAAAACTGAATTTTTGAATCAATTTTTGTATGATTTGTAGGAAAATATATGGCATTTCTGATTTTTTTTGCGAAATTTTTGTTGATAAACAAAAACTTGAGAAAGAACTTTGATTTCTGGCCAGGAAATTTTACAGAAATTTTCACATTTTTTACTCAATTTTATAAGAAATGCAAATATTAAGTCAAATGAAAAAAAGCTAAATCGGTTTTTCAAAAAGCTATATTTCCAGCTGCTGCTTTATTTTCCCGCAATTGGACTTTAAAAAAGGCAGATTTGAGGGGAAAAAAGCTGACAGATAGACAAATAGGTATATAGACAGTTAGACAGATAGGAAGACAGACAGATAGACAGATGGACATATAAACAGACATACATATGCACATTCCTAGATCCAGTCAGCTCATCATTCTGATCGAGAATACCCTTTACATGCACAATACCAATATACCCTGTTTACTCACTTATATGGAGGGTATTGAAACAAGTTTCCATTTTCAAGCATTACTTGGCAGATTTTTTATTTATCTAAATCGGTTCTCTTTTTATTTAATTAGTTAATTGGTTCTAAAACACGAGCACAGCTGAGCGTTTTGCATACTTTTTTTTGGATTGGTCTATATGGTCGTATGCATATATAGAGGATGCTGCTGAACAATTTGCGACCTTAATATGCAGTTAAAATTAAATAGAAATATAGTAAGATAAAAATGAGTTTGTTTAAAATAATATTTATATTTGTTTTCCGTTAGGTCGCCAAATTTTCAGACCAACCTCGCATATACGCATATTTTGTATGCATTTTTTAAGTACTGCAATTCGTCAGTTAGATATTTATTTAGGCATATTTACTATATACTAGTTTTGATTCTTAGGAAAAATTTAGCACAGAGATTTCAGTTACAAACGGTATCCGGGAAAAGCGTGAGAAATATTATTTGTTCATATGTTAATGCATTTTCTTTTTAAGATCAAGCGTAAAAAAAGTTGTGCGAAATTCTGAATTTTGATAAACGGCGAGATTTAAAAATATTTTGTATGCTATTTAATTTTTGTTTTTGTTGTTTTTCTTAATTTTTTTTGAACAAGGTGCTAATTAAAATGTTTTCGTTAATTTACAGTCTGACAAGTATTCATATGCGTATATATAAACAATAAATGTATTTTGATGTAATATATATAGAAAAAGCTATGGAAAGTGAACGCTATTTGATGTGCTTGCAGAGATGAAAGCGCATCCACTTCAGCGCCTTGTCGCCAATGGCCTCCACTTTGGGCGAGCTGGACAGGCGATGGCAGCCGGCACAGTTTGAGGGCACGCTCTGGCTGCCAGTCAGTTCTGCATGTGTTGCTGTTGTTGTTGTTGTTGTTGTAGCTGCTGTTGTGGCAGGTCAAATGTCGCCAGTGCTGTCCCAGCGCACATCGTCCGCCTCATGGGTGAGATAACGACCGAGGCCCACCTGTGTCTCCAGGTTGCGCAAATCTCTGTACGTCTGCTTGTCCTGCAGCCAGTAGTGCATCAGACTCTTGTCGCAGGTGTAGCGTTTGCGCTGCTTCACTTGCAGCAGATTGTTGATGAGGTCAATGGCTGACAAGTATAAGTAATAAAATAATAAAAGTAATATATCAATTTAAGATATATAAAAGTAAAAAGGCGAGATCCCCTAAACTAAGTCCGAGTTGATGTTTTAAATAATCTAGCTAACATCTTTTATCTATACATATCAGCCTCTGCGTACACACACACGCATACATACACACAAGCACTCTTAGCATTCTTAGCAGAAATAAAGTGTAAAATAACTTCAGTTCTAGAAGTAGTTTTTTAATGAAAGTTTCAGAAAATAATATTAACATTAAAATAGGTGTATATGCAAGAGCTCAAGTCTCTACTACTTGAAATACGTTTTTTTCAGTTTTGGGGGTAATAGGGGTTGGTATCCAAAATCTGAAATATTTATTAATTGCACTTTTATCATAGACATCTACCTAGCAAATTTGGTGTCTCTAGTTTATATGGTCTTTAAGTTATGCGTATAAAACGAGAATA
The DNA here is from genome assembly GCA_035045545.1 of Drosophila gaucha. Taxonomy (NCBI): domain Eukaryota; kingdom Metazoa; phylum Arthropoda; class Insecta; order Diptera; family Drosophilidae; genus Drosophila; species Drosophila gaucha. The sequence continues at coordinate 2,278,932 of JAWNOY010000025.1, read as the reverse complement.
AAATATTGATTTTTATTGATAATAAGGAAATAAAATAGGTTATTGGAAAAAAGAATTAACTTGTAGTGGGTATGATATACAAGAATATATATTTGAAATTTCAAATCTCTAGCATTTGTAGTGTACTAGATCGCTGAATTCATATGGACGGACGGACGGACGCTCGGACGGAGAGCCGAGTAGTTGAATAGACGAAGATGGCTAGATCGACTCAGCTCGTCGTTATCAATAACATATGAACTTTATGGGGTCTGCCACGCCTCCTTCTGCCTTTTATATACATTGTCACAGAACCAACATACCCTGAAATCCCATTTTCAATATAAAAAGCCTTACCGTTCGAGGAGATCTCCTTCCAGGGATTAGGTGGATACATAAAAGCCGCATTCTGTATCTGGTCGTTGATGTCCTCCTCCTCGTTGAAGGGAAAGGTGCCGCTCAGGCTCACATAGATGATCACGCCCACGCTCCACATGTCCAGAGAGCGATTGTAGCCCTTGTTGCGCAACACCTCGGGCGCCAGGTAGGCGGGTGTGCCCACAACCGAACGCCGGAAGGATTTCTCGCCAATGATGCGAGCATAGCCAAAATCACAGAGTTTCACCTGCGGAAATTCAGCATCCGACGAGAGCAGGACATTCTCCGGCTTCAGGTCGCAGTGGACAATGTTCTGGGAGTGCAGATACTTCAGAGCTATCAAGATTTGTGTTATCAAAAACTTTGTCACACGCTCGCTGAGACGTCCGCGTGAGTGCGAGAGTATCATCTCCAGCATGTCACCCTTGAGCTTCTCCATGACCACAAATATGCGTTCCGGTGTCTCGAACATGCGCTCCAGATTAACGACCCCACAGTGGGTTATATTCTGCAGAATGGCCACCTCGTTCTTCAGCTGCGCCTCCTGTTTGGTGGGGAAGCGCAGCTTGTCAATCACCTTGATGGCCACCTCCCGCTTGGTCTTCTTGTGCACTCCGCCATAGACGACACCGAATTGTCCCGAGCCGAGCACTTCGTCCGGAAAGATCTGATAGAGCTGACCCATGTCCTGCACCTGCTCCTCCGATTCGCAGCATTCTGTGGATGAAGATGAAGATTAGCAAAGATTTGATTGTATTGCAAGTAGAGATGGGCGTCGGGATCGGGATTTTCGGAAATCCCGCGGGTCCTAAAAAAATTTTCGGGATCGGGCGGGATGGGAAAGATTCTGGAAATGTTCTGATAAGAAAATTATAAATCGATCAAATTACTTGTATTTATAAAAGGAAAAAACAATAATATTGATGAGGAAATTAATTCTTAGATAAATCATCATGTTAAATTTAAGAGAAGTTCAAATATTTTATTATTTTGAGAACAATGGAATGAATTGCCATTGTTACAAATGCTTGCTAGGCAAGTACTTGATATTCCAACATCTTCAACGAATGAGAGGGTGTATTCTACTTCTAGTACAATTTTGGGAGAAAGGAGAACTCATCTTAGAAAGGAAAATTTTGAGCAAATAGTATTTTTAGGTAAAAAATTTGATCTATCATAAGAGTTCTAAAAGTTGAAAGAAAATTTCGGGAAATATTGGGACCCGCGGGAAAAATGAAAAATTTGTCGAGACAATCGGGAGGGAAAATCAAAATTATTTCGGGACGGGATGGGTCGGGAACGAATTTCTTTCCCGATCCCATCTCTAATTGGAAAATCTTTAGAGTCTTACGCGTATTGGTCACATGGATGTAGGCCTGTCGTATGCTCGTCTCCCAGCTCTTGGCTATGTCGGTGCCGATGCCACTGTCTGGCGGTGGCAAACGTACCGCCTGCTCATCCCCCACGCCCAGCTGCGGATCCTGGCCCACATAGTAGCTCAGATTGGCGGTGCACAGCTCGAAGCAGTAGTTGCAATTGGGTTTCGTGTCGATCGAGAGCAGCTCAGCCAGCGGCAGCTCCTTGTGGTACTTGCTGCCCTGCTCCGAGATGAAGAGGGTTATGGTCTTCGAGTCGAGGCGCCAATAGTAGCGCTTCAGCGCCTTGTCCAGCGAGGTGTAGTGGACCAGCCAACCCTCCTTGATGGCCTGGCCGCCACGTTTCTTGGTGTGCTTGACGGACTGCACGATTCGCATGAGGGGTATATTGGCACTGGGCGAGGAGGAGGAGGAGGATTGCGACTGCTCCGACTGGCCGTCACTCGATTTGGCATCAGCTCCAGTACTGCTGCCGTTGACTAGCTCCGGTGGTGAGTTCTGTGCATTGGTCAGAGCCTTGGGCGCCTCCCTCGGACGTCCGGCCACCAGATTTGTGCCGCCCATCGCTTTGTTGTTGTAGATGGCGAAGTCCGCTTGGGGTCCATCCTCGAAATCGCTGTCGTCGAACTCCTCGCGAAAGAAGTTGTCGCGCTCCTTGCGCGGCGTCCCATCGCCAATCTCCGCCTGCAATAGACTCAGCTGCGCCTCGCCCGTACAGTCCTGGGGCACCTTATCCATGCACTTCTTGTGAGTATTGTACTGGCAGTCCTTGCACTGCAGGCCCTGCTTGAACAGACCCTTCAGCAGCTTCTTGCAGTGCTGGCAGACGGTGGGTATTCCATAGGTGTGCACCATGAAGGTGTGCGGAATGCGGAGCACCATCTGGCCGTTCCGACTGCTTGCGGAGTGTGTCCGCTGATGACGGCCCGTGTATCCTGGTATGTTCTACGAAAAGATGCAAACAGTTAGAAAAAATATTCATTGCAAGAATAGTCGAATAGCAGATACCCTGCTTGCCTAGGAGGTTCCCTTGCAACTTATAATCATACCACGCATTTCTATCAATTTTGGCTCAGAAAAAATAAAAACATTTATTATAAAATAAATCTACCTAAGACTAGGATAAATAATATACATATTTTGAAATATACATATGTATGAGAAGTCGGACGAACAGAGTTGCCAAGTTTTAAATGTCACTTAACTTTGGTGCAGGGCAAAGTGTTAAAAGTTTAGGCAGATACTCAAATTTCTGTTGTTCTGCTAACTCTCCACTTTTTTTTCCCGTTTAAGCAAATCGTTTCAGTACTTTTTTTAACTCTCCACTTCAAGTCTCCACACATATTCCTGTGATCTCAGTAAATCAAATCAATTCAAAAGTGATTTCCAACTCTCCACTGCTACTCTCCGTTCTACTTAGCTCTCCATTCTAGTCAACTGTCCAAATTCCAAGAAAGAAAACTGTTTCGATGCTCTACATTCAATGACATTACATAACATATAACAGAAGCTACACTACAAGTCTACCTTATTGTTACTATATTGCTTTCAACTCTCCACTCTACTTGACTCTTCACTAAACTGAACTATTTTTCCCTACAATCTATATCTATAATCACAAGGTAAGCTAATTATATTCTGTTTTCAACTCTCCACTCCACACAACTCTCCACTCCACTCAACTCTCCAAATCTAACTCAAGTAATTTGTTTCATTGCATTGTAATTTAATTGGTACCTGTAGTAATTATATTGTTTTCAACTCTCCACTCTACTCAACTCTCCACTCAACTTAACTCTGCAATCTACTTAACTCTCGAAATCTCTCTTAAGTAAGCGATTATGTGATTTTCACTTCGACTATAACCTTTGCTAATTATGTTTTGTTTTCAACTCTCCACTCTACTCAACTCTCCACTCAATTTAACCCTTCAAGTTAATCCTCTCTTTGTACTACAATATATTTCTACTAGGAGTATAAGCTAAGCTAATTATATTCTATTTCCCACTCTCTCCTTCATTCAACTCTCAACTCTACTTAACTCTCCAATCAACTTAAATCTCCAAATCCCACTCCAGTAAGCCCACTTATTGAACTAGACCTGATTTCCACTACGACTATAACCTAAGCTAATTATGTTCTGTTTCCAACTCTCCACTCTACTCAACTCTCCACTCAATTTAACTTTGCAATCTACTTAAGTCTCGAAGTCTCTCTTAAGTAGGCTTACTCATTGCGCTATATGTTATTTCCATTTCGACTATAACCTAAGCTAATTTTGTTCTGCTTCCAACTCTCCACTCTACACAACTCTCCCAATCCCAGTCAACTAAACTCTGTCATTGCACTACAAGCCTTATCCACTACGAGTATTTAACGGAACTTCAAATGAAAGCCAACTAAGCATTTTTATCAAAAATTAAATAAAGTTTATTCAAAACGTAAATAATACAGAAAATGAAAAGCCAAAAGTTAAGTAAATAGTTTGTAAATACTCGTAGGGAGCCCCATTACCGTTTAGCCCAAACTTAAGCCCAATTTCGCTCGTTACCCATATTTAATTCTTAATTATGTCGTTCATAAGCTCCGACATGCGTTTTACCAATGAGCTGCTGGAGTCATGGCGACCCGTCGACTCCTCGTTGGAGACAAGCGACTGCTGCGAGCTGCCCGAGGGGCTGCGGGGCGGATGCAGTGTAAACGAACGTCTCGAGGTGGCATCACTGGAGCGGTTGCAATTGTTCGGTATTTTCACCACACAACGCTTATGATAGTTCTGACCACAGCCTGTGGTGGATGATATATATATATATACATATATATAGATAGATGTCGCAATTGAGTTAGTTTCTATGGGCGAGTGTGGGTGTGTGTGTGTGTTTGGTGTCAGGCTACATACCATCGCATTTGAGTCCTTGACGCACCAGTCCAAACAGCATTTCGCCGCAAAAATCACAGAATGTGGGCGCCTTATAGGAATGAACGTTGAGGCTATGCGGCTTCAGTGTTGGCATTTCCGATGTCGGATACAGAATGGCTGTTTGTGGAAGAAGGGGGAAAGTGAATGGATATGGCTGATGACATTTGCTAAATGGATAAAGTATTTGTGGGTGTGTATGTGTGTGTGTGTGCGCCCTCTTCCTGCTGCATTGATTGAAGGCGACATTGCGTTGATTTTGATGTACAAAGTACTTACGACTGGCTGTTAATACAATTTCCACCAATGTCTCGTCCACAACTTCCGCTGCGGAATTGATAATGTGCAGCACATTGGGCGTGCTATAGTCGTGTATGAAGAGCAAAATGCGCTCGGACAGATATGTGAGTCCACTATCTGGTATCTGCAAATAACAGAAAAAGTACAAAAACTAGAAAATATTGTAAAAAGAAGACTTGCTCAGAGACGCGCGCATGTCCATTTTTTGATGTTTTGCTTAATTTAACGCTCGTTTTGCATATGGCTTTTATTATCTTATATATCAGCTATCATATCATATCTTAATTGATTGTGCGATAAGATTCTAACGTCAGCAGCGTGTAACGGACATATGTACACATACACATGTATGTGTGTATATCTATCGGGCATGATATCGATATCAATTAATATAAAGCTACAAAAATACTGTTAGCTCTGTGTAATCAAAACAGTTGGCCTATGCTACGCTTGAGATACCCTGTAAATGTAGGGGCAGAATTTTTAAGTTATGGAAACAATTTTTGCATTAGACGTATTTTAATGGGGCTGGTATTCCATTAATGAGACTATTTTGAAGTATTTTTATATTAGTAATAAAATACTTTTAGGAAAAGTAGATCAGAACTAAGGTGTATAAGTATAGAAGTATAGAAGTATAGAAGTATGGAAGTATTGATCTGTAGAAGTAGAGAAGTATAGAACTATAGAAGTATAGAATAATAGAACTATAGAAGTTTAGAAGTATAAAAGTATAAAAGTATAAAAGTATAAAGTATAAAAGTATAAAAGTATAAAAGTATAAAAGTATAAAAGTATAAAAGTATAAAAGTATAAAAGTATAAAAGTATAAAAGTATAAAAGTATAAAAGTATAAAAGTATAAAAGTATAAAAGTATAAAAGTATAAAAGTATAAAAGTATAAAAGTATAAAAGTATAAAAGTATAAAAGTATAAAAGTATAAAAGTATAAAAGTATAAAAGTATAAAAGTATAAAAGTATAAAAGTATAAAAGTTTAGAAGTATAAAAGTATAAAAGTATAAAAGTATAAAAGTATAAAAGTATAAAAGTATAAAAGTATAAAAGTATAAAAGTATAAAAGTATAAAAGTATAAAAGTATAAAAGTATAAAAGTATAAAAGTATAAAAGTATAAAACTATAAAAGTATAAAAGTATAAAAGTATAAAAGTATAAAAGTATAAAAGTATAAAAGTATAAAAGTATAAAAGTATAAAAGTATAAAAGTATAAATGTATAGAAATAGAAAAGCATAGAATATATAGAAGCATAGAAGTATAGAAGTAGAGGTATAGAAATCTTTTAATTTTTTTTATTGTTTTTTTTTTGTATTATTTATTATTGCTGCTTTTGTATAGATATAGAAACCTTTTAATTTTTTTTATTTTTTTTTTTATTATTTATTATTGCTGCTTTTGTATAGATATAGAAATCTTTTATTTTTTTTATGCTTTTTTTTATTATTTATTATTGCTGAGTTTGTCTAGGACTCTATAGCGCATTTATATCTAGACCTTATTTTATGTTGGGGGCTGAACGCCTGTATATACAGAGAAATCTTATTAATTAATATTTTACGGGTATTTAAACTTCGCTTTAAGTTCTTGATATTTTATAGTATGGATCCCTAAGTAATTGTGAACTGCTTGGGATATATGGCCAACTGGACGTGAGAGTCATCATAGCCCATTATTTAGTGTGGACATTGAAAAATGATACTTGTGTCAGCGGGAGCAGCTGTCAAAGCTCAACTAAGCTGGCGACACAGGCCACAGGCCACAGGCTACAGGACGTGCCGAGGCAGCAACGCTACTGATTCGGGCCAGGAGTGAAAGGCAGTGAGTGGCCCAGCTGCTTGGCTGCTTGGCTGGTTAATTGAATTGGTCATGGATAACAACGCAAAACGGATGCGTCTGCTACTACTATGGGGGATCCGACTTACTTAATGAAATTAAGCCATTATAGTGCACACATAAATTTATTAGGTACACACTTCTACACTCATAAACAAACATATACATAGAGCGGCATAGTTGCCGCCTGTAGGCCAGTGTAGCATGGCGAAAGTTGCACAGTGGGACGTTGAGCTGACAAAATTGTGAGAAAAAAAAGGATTTAGATAATTGATTCAATGAATGGAATGTGGAAACGGAGGTATTTTTTACTGATAACTTTCAGATATATGCTTAAAAAATGAGCAAATTTTTGTCTTGAATTTAAGCTGAGAGGAGACTTCTTCCATTATATTTAAAATTTTGGGCTTTGAGTGTAGATCAGAGTTTTAAGATATTGCTTAAGAATGCTTAAAGAAATATAATATGAAATGGCATCGCTTTAAATACAAGAAGAAAAGAAGACTAGAGATCATATAAGATAAAGTTGTAATGGAAGAAGAAACTAAGTAATATATATAATATAATATACAGTCAAATTCCGATAATTCGAAATGGCAAGGTAATATTTTATGCGAATTATACAAGAACTCGATTTATCGAACAGAAATTCAAACGAATTTTTTTTTGGAAATGAATTTTTTTACGAATTATTGAGGTTTTTAATTTAGCGGGAAACGAAATTTCGGGATTCAATTGTATGTAAAAGCAAAAAAATTAAACATAATAGTATATTATATGTTGAGGTCTATAAAATATATATACATATATATAATATCTACTTTATGTATTTTCTAAAGTAATGAAAATTAAAAAAAAGGTTTAATAATTAAAAAAAAGTATGTCTTATCTCTTATTACTAATTATTGTATATTAGTCTTTCAAATTAAATATATGCCTAAGAAGTAGACTACTTTTGCTTTGTAGTTAATAAATTAAAAATTGTTAGACACCCTGTAAGCGTGACACCCTGTGCCGGCTGCGCCATTAGAAAACTTAAGTAATTTACTAACAAATCGAAGTTTGAATTTTTGCAATGTAAATGATCAAATGGGCCCACAGTGCATTGGTCTGTTGACTTGACCGCGTTCCGCGCAATAATATTGACTAGTTACATGCATGTGTGAGTGTGTGGGTGTGTGTGTGTGATAGTGTAGGTGTTTGTGCCTGCCTTTTGCATAATTTAGTCGACAGATGTTGACCCATTTGGTCGATCCCAGCCAGGCGCTCACTCACCTTGGTGTTGATGAAGTCGCATGCCAAATCCTTGAGCGATTTGAGCGTTAAAGCATTTGCCGGCACACAAACTGCGTCGCGTACGCTGCCAAATTGGAAGAGGAATGTCACTTCCGGGCCCTCCATGATGACCGGCACGCTGCCAACGCCGCTGCCGACGCTGACGCCGACGCCGCAGCCGTTGGTCGTGCTAATGTTGCTGTTGCTGCTGGCGCTGCCGCAGCTGTTGCTGTTGTTGTAATGTTGTTGTTGTTGCTGTCGCTGGGCCAGGATTGCGTCTTTGGGTGCTCCAGCTGCGCGAGCGATTGCCGTTATCTCAATGAAAAAAGTTTCGTCAGCTCAAGGACGAAGGATGTTTCGAATTTGTTTTAATCCTGTTGTTGTTGTTGTTGTTGCTGTTGCTGGACGTTTTAATGCAAGTTTTGCGCTTGGCTTCGGTTTCAGTTCAAGCGTCGGCGGGTTCTCGTAATTCTAGACAGCCATTAACGGTTTGCGAAATTAACTGAAATGAAGTTGAAAATAAAAAGAGGAATAAAATTATTAGCTATATTTTTATTAACACACAAAAAGGCATTTGACTTAATTGCCGGCCATGAGATATATAAAAAGAAAATCAATTAAATTTTGATAGCCTGCCAGAAAGTGAATACAGATTTTGATTTATATGGTTAGATGCAATTAAATTGTAGTGCAATAAAAATGGAATGCGCTTTGGCGAGCTATTTATACTGCAACTATTCTATATTCTATTTATGAATGCGTTTTAAGAATTCTCTTTGAGACTCTTTTGGCTGGCATAAAATAATTTCAATTTCAATTGTAAGCGACTTGAATTTATGACTTAAAGGATATTATGGAACTAATAACTATTCTAAGAATACTATAAAAGAAATGTCTAAGACTTATTAGAAATATTAACTAGTGATTTCATTAAAGAAGTTACAAAATTTGAATTTTGCACATATATTGATATATAAGTAACAAAAAATTAAACTAATATATAATATAATCTAATAAAATGTAAAATAAATTTCATTTTAGCTTTTAACCAACACAAACTATATAATTAATTCCTATCAATACCAAACTACCATATAATATAGTATTGATTTCATTTAAGAAAAAAATGTTAATAAGATATTTAAAAAAAATCTTGTAGTTAAATTAAACCTTAAATTTTGGGGCTTATATTGATATACATATAAGTAAAGAAAAACTAAACCAATATATAGTATAATCTTATACTATTTACAATAAATTTTATTTTATATAAATAAATAACTCCTAATCCGATATAAATAACTCCTATCAATATCGAACTACCATATTATATAGTTATATTACTAGATGCACTTGAAAATTTTGTTTTCATATGAAAAGACCTTTTGCTTTCTAAGCTATCGAGAATTAAGCTTTAATATGTCTTAGATATACAGTGAAACCTCGATTTAACGAATTTTTTGTTAAGTCCCTAAAAAACCTTGTTTTTGGGAATCTTTTCATACAAAAATTCACTATTCCTGAGCCCGAAAGCCTCTATATAGCGAAGCATTTATTCAAACACTTCTATTTATTAAAATGCCAAAAAGCAAAATAAAATCTCATCATAACAAAGTCTTGCTTGAAGTCACAACAAAGCAAAATAAGCAAATATTTTAATAAGCTCTAATTAAAAAAATTACATGTAACTGTTTATTTTTTATATACACCCCACTTCAGTAGAAGTTTAGATTTATTTTAATGTAAACAGATGAAAACAATATTTATAACGAATTTTTTTTCAGATTTCTTTAAAGGGTTTAAAACTCAATATAACGAATTATTTAATTAAATTAAGTTCTTTGAAAAAACCTCGTTTTTGCAAAAATACACATGGATAGAAATCCCAAAAAGCAAAAAAAATTTGTGGCAAGCTCTTAAAGTCCCTTTATCAAAAACCTCACCATAATAAAATCTTGCTTCAATTGTCGCTATACACTGAAGCCAGAACAAAGCGAAATAAGAAAATATTAGGTTTTACTAATAGGTATCCATAGCGAATCAATAGATATAACGAAGAATTTTGTGATTCCTCTCACATTCGTTATATCTGAGGTTTCCCTATATATACAAATATTTTCTATTCCTTTCATTTGAGTCGTAAATTTATATATGATAGAAAGGAAAAAATCTGGTATTTATATTAAACTTTTAATTTGGGGCTAATATTGATAAATAAGCAAAGCTAAATTAAACTAATTTATAATATAATCTTATAAAATTTTGAATAAATTTTATTTTAGCTTATTTAAGCTTAACTATCAATATTGAGCTATCATATTATATAATTCTATAACTAGATTAACTCGAAATATATGTTTTTATATAGAAAGAGCTTTTTGTTCTCTAGAAGATCTATAAGACCTATCTATAAGACTGAATCTATAATAAATAGAAATAATCTGTCGATAATTAAGTTTTTTCATAGAAAAGACTTCTGAAGAAGTATTCGGTCTATAAGACTGAATATACAAAAGTGTAGCTTTTTCAACAGATCTCTTATATACAAATGTCAAATGCAAAGTAAAGTTAGATATATCACAAATACAGCTTTATTAATTTATGAACTGTCAATTCCTTGACATCATTTTCTAAAAAAGAAAAACAAAATAATAAAAACTAAAGCTCAACTTAATAAATAATGCACAAATGCACAATTTACATACTCAGCTATTCTGGAGAGCACTTAGCACACGCTTTTTCAATCAATAATATTGTTCGACTGCAAATAAATGAAGTCAATTTTCTCGTAAAACCCTTTTCGAATCGAGCATTTAGTAAGTTAGGTCATGGAACGTGTATCTCGAAAACAATGGGGCTATAAATAATGTGAGCGTGAATTTGAATTTGATTACGCTGCGGCTGCATTCGATTAGTTAGATATATACTAGACATATAGATAATTGGGCTTATTACGCAAAAACCGGTTGCTAATTGCTCCACAAGATAAAAACATGGGAACATTTTATACATATATATATATATATATATATATGCAAAAAGGAAAAAAAAACATGTCAAGAAAATGCCAGATATTAAAAGCAATTAATAAACAGGCCCAAGACTTGGGCCTGGCCAAAAGAATGCAGAGTACACACACACACATTTATATATGTATGTGTGTGTGTGAGTGTAGAAGACAAGAGACCCAAGTTAACGAAATGAAAGTCAGGCCAAGAAAAAGACTCGAACGCGTCGGCCGACAAGCAACTTTCTAAATTTTTAAGTAGGTGTATGGAGTGTAAATGTTGTTATTGTTGTTGTTGTTGTTGATGTTGTAGCTGTGGCTGCTGCTAGCCAGGGCAGAGGGATAAGCGCGTAGGAACCAAGCGCCAAGTGCGTTTCGTATTTCAATTGAAGCTGGGAGAGGCTGCGGACTGGTCTGGGAAACAGTTGGAAACACTTCAAGTGGCTGACAGAATTTGAGCAGCAAATGACGCAGCCTAAAGCCAATGTTGGCATTTAACACACACATACACACACAGTCTCACACGCGCGCACACACACACATAAGAGCACAGCATTAAATCTTATTTGTATCTATGAGACACAAAAAGGCAGCTTCGAATTTTGACATTTTTACATAACAGCGAGCAACAGCTGTCGCAGAAATTCTTTTTATTATTTATTATTTTATTATATACATATATAGTTTTATTTGATTTATTTTGGAAGTATTTTGTTGCAGCCAAACGCTTGCCACTTTGTGGCATTGTGACTAACCCGTTATAATGCTGTTGCTGCTGCTGCTGCTGCTCTTGTCTCTTGCCCGTTTGTTTGTTTGTTCTATGCGTTGCAATTCGCTGTTATTGTCGCTGGCATTGTCGCCGAGGCACGTTCTGTGTTAACTAAGCCAAAAGAGCAACTGATTTGGCCAACTGACTGCAAAGGCGACAACAGCAGCAGCAGCAGCAGCAGCAGCAGCAGCAGCGGCAGCGGCAGCGGTAGTTGGCAGTGGCAAAAGCCAACTCAAAACCCGTTTTACTACACAAACACACAAATAAACACACACACACATACGGCGAGTGCTCTTTCGCTTCAAAAGAGTGTGAGAGAGAGAGTGCGCGCTTAACTGTATGTGCATGTGCATGTGTGCATGTGTGTCTGTGTGTGTTTGGGTCTGTGCTATGAACCAAAGCACTCGACCCAGCACGACAGTTCGCCCCTTCTCGCTCTCCCACCCGCCGTCCCGCGCTTCGCCCCATTGGTTGATAGCTCTTCGCCCCATAATATTCGCCACTTTGTTTGTTTCTTTTGTTTGTTTGTTGTAACGACCGTTGCCACAGCCGCTGCCACAGCCGCTGCCACAGCCGCTGCCGTTGCCGCTGCCGTTGCCTTAAAATAATCAACTAACATTGTTGCCACTGCCGCTACGATTTTGCACTTTTATTCTCTCTCCCTCTCTCCTTCCCACTAGGCGCCTACTAGGCGTTCGCGCCCTTTTTCTTTGGCTGTCATTGTCAAGGCTGTGCGAAAAACTACCTGTGGTAGCTGATAAGCGATTTTCATTGCGACACTTGACTTTCCTTTTGCCTAGAGATGCGCTCCGTCAGCAGCAGAAATGCTTTATATGGCTGCAAGTAAATTCCTCTATTTAGGTAAGGACTTCCTTTGCCTTTCGAATAGTTAAATCAAAAATAATGCAAGGAAATTCACAATTTATTTCTTTTACTTTGTGAATATTGAAAATGGGTAAAGCAGGGGTATATTGTTTTAAGGGTATGTATGTAACATGATTATGTTTCGAAACCTATTATTTATATTTACATATATTTTTTTTATATTTTATATATTTCATTATACATATTATTAATCAGCTTGAGGTATGTATTTGTCTGTCCATCAACTTAAGAACTTGAAACTCTAAATTTGATTTGATTTTTTATACCACTCGATACGTCTATGATATAATTTAAGTAGATTTAAGTGTAGAAGCCAGCTTTAAGATCTGGAATTACCTAATTTTACAGGTATATTTGTAAGCATATGCAAAGAAAGAAGTTGACATAAACGTATAAATCGGCGACTCTTCATAAAATACAGGGTATCTTCAAGTCAGGCATTTCTAATTATAACAATCGTATTTTGTACATTCTTTATAGACAACAATATTTTCAGAAAATTATAATTTTGCATCATATTTTATTGACTAGAAAACAAATCTAGGTAAAATATTGAAAATCATATAATATATCATTATTTTAGTGGCAGTTTTTAAATATTATGTTAACTTTATACCATCCTACAAGGAATCTTAAAATATCATGTATTATATATATAAATTGAAAATCATTTGCTATAATAATCTTTTGCATTAGTCTATATCTATGCAAAACATTTGGAATCATTTCTTATATAATTGAAGAAAATGTTTCGAAACTAACTTTTTTAACAAAATATCTTTTACAGGACATTTCATAGTCGATAACAAATACTTATTTGCAAACATCACCCTTTGCAGATTGAGCTTCGTATAATGCTTGTTGTATAGACATTCAGCAAACAATAATGGCATAATACTCGCTTTATACAATTAGAAGCCAAGCGCAAATTAGAGCTCGAAATAGTCACGTTTACAGAACCGTAAAGCTGCACAGTTCTGTTTGCCAAGTCTTTGTTATGCTCTTGACAATGGTAAAGGACATTAAGAGTTCTTCTCCATTGTCTGTGTACATATATGTATGCATATATGTATATATACATGTATACTCCCGTTATTGTCTCATTTCAGCTCAGAGGCCACGCTCACATGTTTATTTGTTAAAATATTATTAGGTTTCGAACCGAAATGAAATGCAAATAGATGGAAGCGTTGCCCGCACTCGCAGCTGATAAGCCCGGGCGCATGGCATCATCATCGATAGATAATTAGCAAGGTGATAATGGGGCCACCGAGAGCGAGACATGTGAGAGATGTGAGAGATGCTGCCAAGCCACGACAGGTTCAAATTCCAATGTGGGTGGCCGCCGCCCCGACAACGCGTCCGAGCGGAGTGCCCATAAATCGCATTTAGTATACGGGCAAGCAATAGAGCTCTCTCTCATATAGACACTGACAGGATAGGACTCTGTTCAGGACTTGACGCACTGGTCATAAATACCAAGGCCAAGGAATAACTTGAACGTGTTTTCTTTATTTGTTTGCCTTTCCAGCCACACACTCCACTTCAATATAGATTGGACTTGGTGGCACACAAACATTTACAAATGCCATATAAAATGACACATATATGTACAATTAGGGGCATGTAAATAGAACAATTTAAATAAAAATATGGAGAAAATGCACTGTTACAAAATATTAAAGAAACGAGAAAGTTAGAATTAGACAAACTAAAAAGAAAGTAAAAAAATAAAAAAAATTGTTTTTTAATTCTAAAAAAAAATTTAAATGAAATATGTTTGAAGTAAAGTGTAATTTAATTTTAAAACATAAATTTATATATTTTTCTGTTCAAGAAATATTGTGACAGCTAAAAATGTTGAGGTTTTAAACTGAAAATATTAAAAAATAAATTTATATTTAAATTTGAAAATTTAAAAATATTTTAAAATTTGTGAGAAGTTTAAAATCATTGATTATAAAATTTAAAATAAATATATTTTCATCTTATATAATACTTAAAGAAAAATATTTATATATTTTGTAAGTTCTTGTGCTATTTGCGTGGCCATTGGTGTGCCTACATACGTATGTGAATAGCTGAATGGGGCAGCTTAGTCCACTCGTAAACGAAAACAAAAACAAAATAAGAAAAAAACCTGCTCTATAAACATGGTGTTTGCCCGTAAAGTCGCAAGCTGTGCGCTCATCTAGTGATTATTTTCGTGTTGTTCTTGCTATTTCATATGAATATTATTTTTATAAAAATATACATATATATATATTTTTGATAGCTCAACTGTAATTTTCATTCGGCCTGCGAAAACTAACAACAAATATTGAGACATATGTATATGTTTATAAATTATGTACGCAGCTACTTGTGCTTGCAGCGTATTTCTTGCAATTAATTTGAATAATTAATATGCACACAGAGTTCACACACACACACACACACACACATATATACACACACACGTGCGCACAACCGACACACCTTCACTCGTGGCCCATTTCGCCAGGCGCTTTTCTTTAGAATTTCAAATTTTTCTTTATTTTTTATTTTATTTTATTTTTTTTAACTGTTCTGTCAACACGACCGTTGGGGCAGCAACAGCAGCAGCAGCAGCAGCATCGTCGTCGTCGTCGTTCTGCCCCAATGCGTGGCAATACACACGCTAACGAGGATAATTCGCACGTTTAGTCTTTGGCTCGATTGCCGCGCAACTGATACAAGGAACGCAAAGCCGAACGCGAGCTGCAAAAAGAAAAAGCAACCAAAATACAAAAATGAAAGAAAAAACAAAAATCAACCTCAAAAGCATCGCTAGCTCAACTCATTTCCGCTCTTGAAATTCTTGTGCTCCCTCAGCTCAGCGCTGCTCCCAGAAGAAGAGATAAAGACAGAGAGAGAGAGAGAGAGCGAGCGCAAGAGAGAGAGAGAGAGAGAGCGCACGTTTTTTTGTTGTTTACGCTACGTTGACGCAATTTTCTTACGCTGAATGGACCACTGTGGCTAAGGCAAACACTTTGTTCCATGTTCTTGACGCGTTTCCCTAATTGCAGCTACTTTTGTTTATTTGAAACATTTGTGATTATTTTCCCGTTGTTGTTATTTACGTTCGATGGCAATTGCCGCTAAATTCAATTGGCAGCTTTCACAGGTGTTTGTGCTTATGGAGTTTTAACCGAAGAGAGCGGCGCATGTCTGCAAGAGTGATAGTTTGTAATGTAAGAGAGCTCGCTTGACAGCGTTGCCAGACCAGCCAAGTTAAGTGTTGGGAAAAGCTCTTCCTTTTCAAAGTTGCCGGAAAAAGCAAAATGTGTAAAGAAACTAATGTTAATAATAAGAAACTGAAAGGTGTTAATTGGTTGAAGGTTAAATATAGCATATCTCAGGTAAATAAATAAATACTATCTATTGTCATTAAAACAATCGAATTCTACACTTTAACCAAATTTTTAAATTTTAGTTTAATATTGGATCTACTCCTAAATTAGTCATATCTTAACTTTGAACGATTGAAATTTGGTCAGTTGATGTCGTATACTCGAAAGATATATCTGTTCAAGCCTATGCAGACCATGACATTTAAAAATTACATATAATCACACAATTTTGTCTAAAAATTGAATTTAGCTTGAAATCATTTCTGAAAATGTTAAGATTGTAACGATTTTCACTTGTTATAATAACGTTCGATTTTCGAAAAAGTTACTTACATGAACTAATGGGTATCTCCGTTCTCCCTTGGCATTCCTAAAGTTAAAATCTCTTTTAATATCATAGTTTTTTTTTGGAGAAAATTGAGTTGAACTTAAAATGATCTATTTTGATACGTACTTTAACTGACTGTAGTTCAGACAATCTCCAATTTCTTAAAAATATACCTTTTCACAAAAAATATTCTACTCTAAAAATAAGATGAAGGAATCTAGAAATCTAATTTTGAACACTTTTGACAAAATGGGTTTCGATAGCTAAGTCAAGTAATTTGAAAAAAAAAGACAAATGCTTTTAAGATATGACTTCATATCCATGTCCATAGATAAATAAATACGTAAAATAATAATAATGATACAAATAACAATAATATTTATAATGATAATAGTTCCAATACTACTTTCTAGAAATGTTTCTTTATTAGCTTTCTTTAGCTGCTGTCTATTTGCGCATCATTAGGCGTATACTTAATATTTCGAAATGCTTAAATTGCTCTTAAGAGCTTCGGTGCTTAGAGAGCGCTCTTTGTCTGATGTTAAAGAGCGTCGCAAGCATGAGCTTTTTACAACTTTTGGACGTAGTAAAGCTTATGCTACACAGAAAAATATTACGTATACGAAACGTAAGCAATTTGTTGCTGTATTTATTTATGCTACATAATTCAAATGTTTTTTCAAAAATATGTTTAAATGAAACAGTTTTTTGTCAGCTCACGAAAAAGCTTTTGCTGTTGTTTGCTTCATCTAATTGAAGCGCGTAAAAATGCACGTCGGAGCGGAAATGTAAACGGAAATGTGAAGCTTTTGCCAACTGTGGAAATGGCAACAGCAACAACAACAACAGCAACATAATCGCTTTTGCTACGGCACAGAGCTTTTCATTTTCAACAGCCATGCAATTACTGTGCAGAGGAAAGCGAGAAAAATGCCACACGAAGCAACATCAAAAAAGGAACCGTCAAATTGTGCCAGCAACACATGGCGTACTACCGCCCGCCACGCCCCCTTTCCACAGTGATTGGGTGGGTATCTGGCTTTTGTGAAAAGCTATTGGAGTTCTAGGTCTGCCCACAGACAACAAAAGCGTGGCACGTAATATAATAAAGAGATTTTCCGCAGTATACAAAGCGGCTGCCATATCGGGTTCTAATCGAAATCGGTTTTAGCTGAGCAAAAAAACATATATATATATATAGTATATAATTGGTCTTATACTTTAAGAGCCTGTTCGCTTTGTCTACAGCCTTTATTTTTATCTCTTTTATGTTTTTCTTCGGCTTACTTCTGCTAATCAACAGCAACAGTTTGTTGGCACGCGAACAGATAGAACAGACACAGAGCGAGTGAGAGAGAGAGAGAGAGAGAGCACTTTCCAATTAGCTTTGTGTAGCATGTTATATATGTATGTATGCATGTTCATACATATGTGCCAAGGAATTCTCTTTTCACGTATTTTCACAAAGTTGACGTTGGCTAATGAGTTATCCAAACAACGAGCTTATAGCATCCCTATTCAGGCATCGAGCAGAACAGTTATTTATTGCTGTTTTTGTCAGTTATACACATTAGTGAAGTTTTCATTAGCTTACCATTGGCTTAAAGAGCTGGCGCTTATTTATATTGTAAATGTTTTCGTTATTTGAAGTGGAAGTTTTTCCACAACTTTAGACTTCATTTACAAAAAGTTTTCTCAATTGAATAATCTGTCTGAAAAGTTTAATTTGTGAGTTCTTTTGCATGAGTACATTCACATTCAGAAACTCTTTATATGTGTTTTTATTAAATTTATTAGAATACACTCTCATTGCTCTATAAACATCCTTTTTTCTTTTTTTTAATGTCGCTAGATTTAATTACTTCTTTTCTCTTTATTTACAACTGTCGCTTATGATATTCTTTGGTTATAGATTTCTAAATATTATGAACTGAATTTAGTAGGGTTTGTGTCCTATATCTGATGACTTCAGTGCCAACATACCCCTCCCACTGGTCTACAAAGTCTACAACCCTTTAGATAAATCATTAAAAATGATTGCTCCTGAAAGTATGCAACATTTTTTGCATTTTACTTTTTGATCGATTTTTGTTCGCCTTTTAAGTATTATAGAATTTGTATGAAAATCTAGAAAATAAGTGAATATCAATTGCCTTCTAACATGT
The DNA here is from genome assembly GCA_035045545.1 of Drosophila gaucha. Classification (NCBI taxonomy): domain Eukaryota; kingdom Metazoa; phylum Arthropoda; class Insecta; order Diptera; family Drosophilidae; genus Drosophila; species Drosophila gaucha. The sequence goes on along the minus strand of JAWNOY010000025.1, from coordinate 2,260,329 downwards.
ATTTATACATATATAAATATATGTATAGTAAATAAATTCAGCTTTTGCATTGAATATCAATCAATATTCCCTATCCGTCGACAGTTTTTATTATTCTTAGATCCGACTTAGTCATAATAATAGTTTTTTATTCACGCACACATGTGTAACATATTCATTTCAAGCTCTCTGTTAAGATACAATGTTTTGTTCTGCTTCCACTGCGTGTGGTAATCCGCTTAACTTGTATTCACTGTAGTTAACTGTTGCCTGAGAATGCAATCAACGTGTTGCGCAGAGTTCGTTATGCAAGCAATATGTGAGGCACAGCTATTTTGTTATTGCTGAGCTTAAGCGTCTTAAAGAGTCTTTAAATACATTTTCTAAGAAAATATGGAATACATTTTAAATGATTTATGAAAAAGTTCATAAATGAAGCAGCAAATTAAAGGTAAATATAATTGATTTAATAAAAATAATATTTATTATGAAAATTATTAAAATAATGATAATAATAGGGAATTTGATTATGATATAGCTAATCATAATGCTAATAATAATAAATTTGATAATGATATTGTTAAAGCTTTTGCTATTGCAGCTTACAGACTGGAGACCGGCGTCGGGATTGGGATTTTCGGGATCGGGCGGGATGGGAAAGAATCTGAAAAAGTCCTGAATGGTAAGGATAAGTTCTTTATACCGATAAGAAAATAAATCTTGTGTTTTTCAAAGAAGAGAATGATGAATGTTAAATTTAAGAAAACATTTTTAAAAATTATGATTTTTAAATACAAATAATCAATAATAAGAGTTCTAAATGCTTGAAAAAAAAGTTTCGAAAAATTTCAAGATCCGCAGGAAAAAAAAATTAAAAAATTTTCCTGAAAATCGGACGGGAAAAGCAAAATTTCGGTACTGGCTGCGTCGGGAATCAATTTCTTTCCCTATCCCATCTCTAGTACAGACTAAAACTCCTCCTCTCTCTTCATGATAATGACTGTTTCTCTTTTTTCTTTAAAAAATATAATGATTTTGATAATCATAATCAATATGATGAAGTTCTCTCTCCTTTTTCTTATTACCTAGCTCTTACTAGGTCATGAATATTCAACGTTATTCCATAGCAGAATAAAAAAATTGTAATATAAAACTTGAACATTTCGAATCATTGGAGATTTGTTTGTCTGCCAAATGACATATTTTATTAAAAATACCTTGAATACATTCTCGAAAATTATATTCAACAAGACATGAATGCGCAAAGAATGTTAAGGCAAGCATATGGTGAATTTCTAATTGAGCGCATCTCATAAATCTCAGAGCTATTGGCGGGCTCGGAGGCTGTCCTCTTATTTTATGTATAAAAATGTTGTTTTTGTTAAAAGGAAAATAAATTAAAAGCAAAACACAAGCTCAGCAATTTTGTTAGCACATTAAATTTACATATATTTTTTCAGAGGCAGTCGCAGCCTGCAGACCCTTAAATTTGGGGCGGGCTCTAAGTGGCCCCTGCTCGTTTGGCTGCCTGGCTGGCTGGTTTGGCTGCTTGGTTTGGCTAATGCGGCAATTGTTAAGCCAAATGCAAATAGATGTTGGAAGTTGCAGAGGACGTCGTGTATGCCTGGGCGCGTGCAGCACATAAATCAGTTGCCGGACTCCAGTGGAAGCTGCGTTGCCATGGTGCACGCCTCCTTGTCAACTGTTAGCTTCGTAACGCGCTGGAGCGTTTCTATCGTCTGCATGTACAATCTCTTGGCCAACTCCTTGTCCTGGCCAGCCTCCGAAGTTGGCGCAATTTCGCAGTCACTGCAAGTAGCCAAAGAAACGTTGCACAAAAAGAACACGTGAGTTGGGAGTGAACGACTGGGATATATTCTGTAATTCTATTAACTTTTCATATACGGAATGCAATAATCTTATGTAAAAGTGAGAGGAAGTCTCTGAATCTTATAATAAACTTTATGTTATCAAAAAATACTTTAGGTATGTCTCTACCTCTTATAAAAAACTTTACCTTCTTGAAATCTGAATCTTTAAGAATGCTATTTTATGGCAGAACTTTATAAAAGCTTTTGAAAATTGATTAGAATAAGAAATATTTTCAGCTAATCTCAAAAAAGTTTTTTAACTATAAGAGGAAATTGGTGAGATATATTGAAAAGTCTTAAAATAATAAAATCTTACTATAAAATGCAATTCGTTGACAGAACTTTATGAAAGCTTTTAAAAATGAAGTACAAATAATTTAATAGATTAACAAATATTTTCAGCTAATTTTTAAATAGATTTTTATCGATATGATTAAAGTATTGGCATATATAGAAAAGTCTTTATGATTGATATAGAAATGTCTTTATGATAGATATTGTCGTCTTTATGATAGATATAGAAAAGTATTTTTACAGAAAAATCTTACTTTAAAAATACAATTTTATGATAGAACTTTTTTAAAATAAAGTCTAATTTAATATAGTATAAAAATATATTTCCTGCTTAAAACAGATTTTTATCGATATGAGGAAAATGGTAAGAATATAGAAAAGTCTTTATGATAGATATAGAAAAGTGTTCATATACGAAAATCCTACTTCAAGAATGCAATTTCATGATAGAATGGTTTAAAAGCTTTTGAAAATTTAGTTTAAGTTAATCGATTAACAAATATTTTCAGCTAATCTGAAAATAAATTTTCCAAAATGATGGAAATGATGGTATATATAGAACAAATCTTTACAATCTTCTGCTGCGTATAATAGAACCTGTTTCGAGAACGACAAACAGACAGACTGACGGACAAGACTAGATCAGCTGTTGTTTTCTACGATCATCAGACAGGATTCCTTCTACCTGGTATAAAAACCAATATACCCCATCTACACACTTTGAAATTGAATACCGGATATAAAAAGTGTTACAAGCAGAAGGAAAGTGGCGCTAATGCGGCATCAGCCGGTTCCGGCGTTTGGCAACTCACTTGAAGTACTCCCCGGTCACTTGCTTCAGCTGGGGATCCGTGGCCAGGCGGATGGCGCATTGGGCACCCTCGCTGGCATTCTTCATGAACAGCCACATCCAGGGGTAGGTGATCACCTTCACGCAAATGGCCGACATTAGCGGTGAACTGTGCGTGTTGGCCACATCAAAGACAAAGACGAAAGAAAAGAAAAAATGAATAAACAAACGTTAAAAAGGAGAACAAGAGTTAGCTTAATTTCATTTCCATTGTAATTAAAATGCGAAACACACAGCAAACAGTGAATAGTCGACCAGATGATACTCTTTAGAGTAGACATATAGAATATTTATATGTAAAAATTTTATTTAATTTCATTTTCTATACTAAAAATAAAAAAAAAACTGAGTTTTGAAGCCAAAGTTTAAAAGTCAATCAGAAAATAAAATTTAAGGATTGTGGTAGAAGCCATCATTGTATATGTATGTATGTGTATGTATGTTACACTGTAGTAGCCTCGCTTTTCTTTTTCCTTTTATACTTCACTGAATTCCCGTTATATTCATATTCCTTTATATTATTAAAGCATTCTTTCATTTACATTTGATTATCTGTTGTTATCTTATGCAGTCCTTTAACTTATTTTATAGATATAAATATATATATACATATACATATATATAGTATATACCTTTCTCTCTCCATTCTTAATCTTACATACTTTAATACGATATAATACTATTCTTATAAAGTCCTTTTTATATATAATATATAATACAGTCAAATCCCGTTAGTTCGTCTACCGCTAAATAGAAAATATAATTCGTAAAAATGCATTCGAATTTCCGTTCGATAAATCGAATTCCTGCGTAATTCGAAAAAAATATGATCTCCTTGTCATTTCGAATTATCGGAACTTGACTCTATATGTATTCTTCGTATACATAATAGTCCTTTTCCTAGTGTCCTATAGTCCTATGATCATTTCAAAGTCTTTTCTTCAGGTTTCATATTTATTGCTATCTTATATACTACTCTACTCTGTTTGTACCACTTATATGAATTTTTTACTCCTTAACCTATTTCGCTTTAATTTCTACTATAATTACTTACAAGCTTCAAAGCTGACCTTTAAAAAAACAAATTTCTTATTAAGATCTATGAAGATAAATGTTTTCGATGAGCAGCTGCTACGAATGGAAAGGTTAAAAAAAACTTACTATTGGTAAGAACTTTTCGTCGCTATAAATATTTAAATTGGATTATCCAAAGTAAATTAATGGCAAAAAAAAGAAACTAGGACAAACAAAAAAGGTTCTCGAACAGCTGAAAAATGAGAGTCATGAGAAAAGCGACAAAGGGTTTCAGTTGCACAACTTCAACAATTGCCTTCTAATGGCATTTTTAATTGTGGCAACAGAGACAGAAAAGAAAGAAATAGAAAGAGAAATATATATATAAATATATACATATATACATATATATATATATATATAAACGAAATGCAGATGCCTTTCAGACAGGATTACGGACTCGCGCTCAATTTGTTTAGCTGTCTTTGTTGATTGTTTGTTGTTGTTTTTATAGTTGTTGTTGTTGCTGTTGTTATTGCTGCCGCCACTGTTCGCACACAACGCTCGCAGGTTCACCGACACTTGAACATAATAAAACGATAAATAAATAATTAATGCGTTTAACTTTTCCATTTACGCTTTTTCCGTGACTTGAGCATTAACTGCTTTTCATTTTCATTCATTTCACACAGACACAGACACTGACACCGACACACTCACACGCAGCCATACAAAAGCGTGTCTGTCTATCTGCCTGCAGTTCTTCCTTTACCTACACCTCGCTCCCTCTCTCCCACTCTCTCGCCTGTTGTTGCTCTGCGCCTTGCCCGCTCTTCTCCTCCTCCTGCTCCCTCTCCTGTTCTGCTATCATAGAGTGCAAATGGTTTCATTCAATGCAACGCTTTTTAAAGCTTGTTGCCCTTGCCACAACCAACAGCCCTGCCACGCCCCCCGCCTCTGCCCGTCTAATTCTTTGGATGCATTTGTGAATCGCATTAGGCGAGCGTGGAGCGTGTGCGGGCTGCACCACTAAGCCGGACAAAGTTCACGTGCATCGACCCACCGTAGTGCAGCTGATTACATGTGAATGTTTTCCCCTATATAAAAAAAGGGACACACACACACACACACACACACATGCCTCGCCAATTGCTGCAGGGCACCAACACATTTGCTTAATGGAAGAGTTCACGCAGAACTTTTGAAAATCACGAATTCCACTTTGCCGTGGATAATGCGTTAGAATTACGGGCTGTTGCTACAATTTTTTTTATTTAGAGAAATATACATTAATTAAACGGAAAGTTAAGCGTGTTATTTTTTATTATAAATATGTCTGAGTTTGTGTTTAGTTTTTTCGCTAGCTAGTTAGTAAAGTTGTGATTAAAAACTAATTTATATTAAAAAGGATTATTATTTTTTGAAAAAGAGTTCGGGGGGAATTATTAAGATAATTACTATAAGCCATTGTGTATGCAATGGTAGCTTATATAGAGTTTTATAAAGAGAAAGAGATTTAGATATATAGATATATATTTGATCATAAAAAGTTGTGTACTATAGATATTAATAAACTGAAACATTGCAGTTCTTGCTGAAATTTATTATAATATCAAAAAACGGACCATCTAATTTATAGCTCAATCTGTGGAGGATGTCAATAATGAATCACCTTAAAATTGGGGCAATCTAGCTCTAAAAATGTGAAAGATATTGGGTTGCTCACTAAGTAATTTCGTTTCACTACAACAGCTGATCTTATTTAATTTTTTCGCATACATAATTTCATAAAATGTTTTATAAAATAAAAAAATCGTGTTTGAATTGCACTAAAAAAGCGATATTACCTAGTGAGCGACCCAATATATATATTTTCCGATTTGGTAAACTTTCAAAAAGCGTATATATAAAATTTTTAGTCAACAGAAACTCATTTATGAAATTTTAAAATTCTAACGATATCAGAAAACTTGTTTATACCAAATATACAATTTTTTTTTAAAAGAAAGAAAATATAGTTTTTCCTGATATGTCACACCCCAAATCGTCGAATCCAGACAATCTAATATATCTTATCTTATATATAATTCGAGGTTACACACAAGCTTATATTAAAAGTCTGTACAGACAGACGAATCGAAATCCGCACCGAAGTTGCTAAAACTAATATACTTTTTTCAGTTCGTGAACGAGTATAAAATGTATAAAAAATATATTTTTTTCTGATATGTTCTTTTTAAATAAGTCAAGGTTACACACGAAATCATATTAAAAGTCTATACAGACGGACGAGCCGACAGGAACACCGAAATTGCTTAAACGAATACACTCCTTACACTCTGGGAACAAGCATAAAAAGATATCCATATATTTGACTATAAAATAAGGAATATATTTGCAAAACTTTTTATAGTCCTTTGCACTTCAATTCTTTTAACAATTATTCAAGCGAAGAGCTGCAATAAAAATTTATTGATTCTCATTGCATTTTAAAGCCACATAAAAATGGAGAAAACCAACTCAACTCAAATTAAATTTGTAAATTGTGTTCTGGGCCAGATAAGACGGGCAGTTGCTCAGTTTCACTTCAATAAATTATATCAAAAATGTGCCAGATTGACTGACTGACTGACCGACTGACTGACGGACTGACAGAATGACAAGCGACTTGACCGAACATAGAGAAGAGAGAATGTAAAACTGAAGACTTGGCAAAGTGCAACACATGGCTGACAGCTGTTTCAGCAGATACGAGCCCGACAATCATAAAAGCAACGAAAGTCAGAGAGTAATTTACCATGTAGGATGCTGCTCTAGTATATGCTGTGTGTATGTGTGTGTGTATAGTGTGTGTGTGTGCAAAGTAAAACAAAAGTTCAATTTGGCGCTACAAAGTCTGTAAATAGAAAATCTACTTGAAGAGCCAAAACATGTACACAGATAGTATGCAACGACGACAAGGAACTGGAACTGGAACTGGAGTTGAGGTGAGGTGAAGCATGAGAACAGCAGTTGCACATATAACATGTCGGACAGAAAGTATGTGCCTGCAGCGAACTGGAATTAGAACTGGAACTGGAACTGGAACTATAACTGGAACTGGAACTGGAACTGGATCTGGAATTGAGATGAGGTGAAGCATGTGAAAAGCAGTTGCATATATAGCGTGTCGGACAGAAAGTATGTGCCTTAAGTGAACTGGAACTGGAATTAGAACTGGAACTAGAACTGGAACTAGAACTGGAACTGGAACAGCAGTTGCATATATAACATGTCGGACAGAAAGTATGCTCCTGCAGCGAACTGGAACTGAAACTGGAATTAGAACTGGAACTGGAACTGGAATTGGAACTGGAACTGGAACTGAGATGAGGTGAAGCATGTGAAAAGCAGTTGCATATATAGCGTGTCGGACAGAAAGTATGTGCCTTAAGTGAACTGGAACTGGAACTAGAACTGGAACTAGAACTGGAACTAGAACTGGAACTGGAACAGCAGTTGCATATATAACATGTCGGACAGAAAGTATGCTCCTGCAGCGAACTGGAACTGGAACTATAGTTGAGGTGAGGTGAAGCATGTGAATTTGTTGCATATATATATATATATATATATATATATAACTGGAACTGGAGCTAAAATTGGAACTAGAAATCGAACTGGAACTGGAACTGGAACTGAATTTTGAACGAACTGGAACTTAAATTATAACCGGCACTGTAACTTGATTGAATTTATACTTGAAAGAACTGGAACTTAAATTATAGCTGCAACTGGAGCTACAGCTTAATCAAAATTGGTAGTGTATTAAAATTGGAATTGGAGCAGGAACTGAAACTACAAATGTAACTAGAAATTTAGACAAGACTACCTAGAACTTAAACTAGAGCTGGAGCTGAAAGTGGAACTGGAACTGAGATTAAAAAATGGAACTGGAACATACTGCGAACTAGTACTAGATATGGAGTTCGAACGGGAGCTTGAACTGAAATTGTAGTTACATCATGATATAAATTGGACTTAGAAGCGGAACTGAAAGTGAATCAAGAATTGCATTGAACTAAAACTAGAATTGGGACTGAAACTAGAATTGGAACTAGAATTAGAACTGGAAGATAAACTATAACTATTGTAGAATTAGAGCTAGAGCTAGAGCTAGAACTAGAATTAGACTGAAACTGAAACTGGAAGTGGAAGTAGAAGTGGAACTGAAACTGGAACTGGACCTTGAACTAGAACTGGAACTAAAACTATAACTGGAACTAGAACTAAAAGTGGAACTGAAACTAGAACTAGAACTAAAACTGGAACTGGAACTGAAACTGGAACTTGAACTAGAACTGGAACTAGAACTATAACTGGAACTAGAACTAGAACGGGAACTGAAACTAAAAGTGGAATTGAAACCCAACTGGAACTGGACCTAGAATTGTAACTAGATCTAGAACTAGAACTAGAACTAAAACTAGAACTGGAACTAGACCGAGAACTGGAACTGAAAATATAACTACAACTGAAACTAGAACTAAAACTGGATCCGAAATTATAACTGGAACGAGAACTAAAACTGGAACTGAAACTAGAACTAAAACTGGAACCAAAATTAGAATTGGAAGTATAACTAGAATTGGATTTATAACTATAATTACAATTGGAACTGAAATTGGCATTTGAACTGGAACTAAAACTACAACATGTAATGGAGCTGAAAGTGGAACAAGATCTAGAACTACAACTTAAGCTGGAACTAGTAGGTGGCAGGTAACTAAGTAGTGAAACAAAGCATTTATCTAGAGCCTGCAAAGCCCTTTAAAAATAAAATCTACTTAAAGACTTAAAACATTAACACAAAAATTAAAAAATCGCTTTTAAATAGAAACTGGAACTGGAACTAGCGTTGACCTGAGGTGAAACTTGTGAGCAGCAATTGCATGCAGCGCAATGGACAGGAAGTATATGCCTGCCAGGTGCTTGTATCTGTGTGTGCTTGAAGGAAGCAATACACACACACACACACATAAACACACACACACTTAAGAGGCGCATATGTAGGTGAACTGTAGGCCAGCTCCGTACACGTCCACTTGATGTTACTTCCGCTGTTCATTTGCTGTTTTATTGCTGCTGCCCGAAGGCTGTTGTTGTTGTTGGCGCCAGGATCACGTGCCACGTGCCTATTGCCACAACTGCTCCCCCCGCCCCCACCTGCCCCTGCTGTCAAGTTTGCTGCGTTTTATGTCCAAATGATTTGTACGCTTGGCCCGGCATTTGATTTCTTTCATTGTTCGACAATCTTTTGTTTCACTGTGCAGCTTGCAGCAACACGAGGCATTTGCAAATTGTAATGACGCATGTTAACAATGTTTCGGCCTGGCCATGTGGCAGCTGCCATTGGCAAGCGAATAAGATACATATGTAGTATGTGAACATAACTGTTTTATGTCTATGATGGATTATGCTTTTGTGGCTTCTGACAGCTGTTACCTGAGCATGTGTGTGTGTGGCATATCACAAATGCCTGCCTGCCTGCCTGCCTGCCACATGCCATTATGCTGTCAACTATATGTATACATCTGTATTTCACTCAACTATATATTTCCAATTATTTTTATTGAATTGTGTAATTTGTGATGCGTGTGTGTGTGTGTGTGAGGATTTCTGATTGCTATCGTCTTCTACTAGCTGCAAAGTTGTCAACTATTTCAAGGCTCTACACGCATCTGTTACGCTCATTTATTTCCTTTATTTGGGTGCAAACTTGTTAAGCCCAGTAAGCCAAAAAGTTGATCCAGATAAATGAGGGCAAACGTTTGACGGACTAGTTTTATGCATAGAACACTGTTTACATGTTGACGAAAATAAACAGAATTCATACAAATTTTACAGTTTTTAGACACGTATCACAAAAATCTATCAAATATTTATTTGAAATTATTTTGAATTTCTAAAAATTGTCAAAAATTAATTAAAGTATTTATGCATTAGAAAATCTTTATGTAACACCTTTGAAGGGTTTCAGAGTATATATATTCTTGATTTATATTAGAAAGTCATAATATATTTCCCTATTTGTTAGTTAACATGTTTTTTTGGTTGGAACTGATCATAAATCTCTTTTACTACAACTAAAGCCTTTGTCAACCTTTTACAGATCGGACCAATAAACCAAGGAGCTATTAGTTTACATCTTTATTATATTTATCTAACTTGATGCTTTGTTAGCTCTTTAAATATTAGCAAATATTGGAATACTACATAAATCGTATTATGGGAACTAACATTGGAATACTATATCGTTTTATTGGAACTATATGATCGCATATTTGGAACTACGCTATGTAGTATTCCAATGTTGATAAAAGGTTCGTTCTTCAATATATATATATATATATATATAATCCTTGACGAACTGAAATTAACCAAACTAAAGTGTTCCTATTGGAACTATACGATATAGTATTCCAATGTTGATAAAAATGCTGCCTATACTTAAAGAGCTTTATAATATACACATAATATAATTGCAAATTTTTAATTTTTTACGAATTACACAGGAAATCGATTTATCGAAAATGAATTCGAATGCATTTTTTTTTCAAGGGTACAGCATTTCTTAGGATTTCGATTAAGTGCGGAACGAATTATCGGGATTCCACTGTATATTAATAATATATTTATATTTTTGTAGATTGAGATCTAAAAAAGTGATTTATTTCATATGGAAAATATATAATAGATAAGTTAAATTAAATATGACTTTGCAACAGTGCTGAGATAATACCACAGCTCATAATTGTTAAGATTTGTCAAGATATCTTAAAAATTAAAGTTTTCCAAACAAAAATTCCTCTTTTGACTGATTATCTATCAAGACATGTTATGAAGAGATTCGCTGCTAATAAAATTTAGTTCTATAAAAGCTCAAAATATATTGAAAATAGGAAGTTGAAATCTTTTATTCCTATGACAGAAATATAATATAGTATCAGATTACTCAGATTTCGACATTAACAGCAACAGAAGAAATTTTCATGGCGATATATCATATAGAATTTCATACTTTGTTAATCTTAAATGAAATTTTCTTTCACAATTTCATTTGTCTTTATATTTCACGATATGTCGACAAACTTTTCACAATGACTGTGCGCGCTGGCAATATCCATTGTGAGTGGATTTGTCGGTTGAAAAATGATTTTCCATTGTATGAAAACGTTTGGCAATGACTAATTTATAACTGCCAAAAAGTTGCAGATTTGCGATTGCAAGAACAACTCAAGTGTCAATAAATCTTGCATTAATATTGTTGCCATCACTGAAAGATGCTTATGGCTGTGGCAGGGACAGGGGCGGGGCAGGAGGTGGACAGGCCACGACAAGGATGGGGGCGTGTCGGCGTGTCGGATACGCTTGTCAATTGAACTTGGTTTGCTGACACAGCGACGCCGTTGGCAACAAGAAACAATTGCCGCAACAAGAGGACCAGCAACAACAACGACAGCAGTTGCCACCACAGCAGCAGCAGCAGCAGCAGCAATTGGAGCAGCAGGAGCAAAGCCAACAAGAGCAGCATTAATAGCAGAAACAGCAAGAACAGGCAAAGCAACAGCAGCAACAACAGCAATAGAGGCTGTGGCAACAACAACTGCAGCTAAGGCAGCAGCAACAGGAACAACATCAGCAACCACAGCAGCAGCAATAACAGAAAAATTAACAACAATAGCAGCAACAGCAATAGAATCAACGGTCACAGCAACAATAGCAACTACAGCGGCAACAACAATAGCAACGACAACACCAACAGTAGCAATAGCAGCAGCAACAGACAACAGCAACAACAGCAGTTGATACAGCAAGAACAGCAAAAGAAACAGCAACAACAGCAGCAACAATAGCAGCAATAACAGCGACAATAGCAGCAATAATAGCGACAACAGTATTAATATACAGCCATACCAACAGCAACAACAGCACCAACACCAGCAGCAGCAATATTAGAAGCAGCAACAACTTCAACAGCGACAACAGCAATAATATACAGCAACACCAGCAACAGATACACCAATAGCAAAATCATTAACAGCAATCGTATACAGCAACAACAGCTTCACCCACATCAACAACAACAACAGCAACACTAATATACAAAAGCAATAATATACAGCAACAACAGCATTATCCACTTTAACAACAACAACATCAACAGGAGCAACAGCCACGCCAACAGCAACAAAATCTATAGCAGCAGCAACCACATCTGTACCCACAACAACAACAACAACAACTGTCAGCTGTGTGCGACTGGGCAATAATTCAAAATTCGCAGAATCTAGGCAAAGTTTAGGACCCTGAGTTATCCTTGTTGGCCCTAAGAAGTAGGCAATTGTCAAGTGCTCGGGCTCGGGCCGGATCGGGCAGCGTAACATGTCGCGGCTCGTGCTTGGCATTGTAATTATCGCGTTTCACTTTTGTTGCACAACCAACTGCAAATGTGTGTAAGTGTGTGAGTGTGTGTACGTTCGAGTGTGTGGCAAGTGCCACTCGATGCTAGATTATCTACGCAACTGCTGTAGTGAGGGTGGTGCGAGGGAGGTTTGCAGCTGTTGTCTATTGCTGCTGCTGCTGCTGCTGCTGCTGGTGTTGCTGCTGCTGCAGCTTGTCGTCATTTTGTGCTGTTCGTAATTTGCAACTGTTTGTCGTGTTTGCACGTCCCTTTCTGTGTATTGTGCAAATTTCCTTCTTTTATCATATTCTCCCTCTCTCTATATACTATATATGTATATATATACACCCGCACACAAAGATGATGTTCTATATAGAAATTGCTGGGGGCTGACAACCAATTTGCATGGGCTGCCTTTAAGCCTATGTCATCGGGCTCCTTTTGCCGCAGCTCTGTTAATTCTGCTCTCCCTCTCTCTCTCTCTCTTTCTCTCTGTTTAATGCAGTTGCTGTCCTTGACAGCTATCCTAATGGATTTTTGTTTAGACAACGCTCCAAAACCCTTTGCAGCGCTTATAATAATAATCTGGCTCTGGATAATGGAAGAAGGCCACTTATTATTTTGCTTTCGTTTCCTTCTTTTAGCTGAAAAGTAGCTAAATTTAAAATTATGCAACTGATTCCTATTTCCTTGAGGGAAAACCAAAAACGAATCCCTAGGCAAAGTTGTTTTGTTATTGCGCCCTTTCTGGCTACAAAGCAAATGCAGTGGTTAGCTTCCAGCAGGAACCGGATGCGGTTAGCTTTGGGGTATTAACAGTCAAGTTTAATTTTTTTAGAGTTATGTGGAAAAGGAAACGTTAACAGCACAGTGGTCTACGCTTAGGCGACTTTGGGTTCATTTAACAAGTGTTTCCTTACACTTTTGGTTAGTTTCCTAAGCTGTTCATAGATGACAGCTAGGCCCTGTTGTTACGAACCTGAAAATTCTGGTTATACTCCTTCCGCCATAGCTGTCTCTTAGGGTAGCTATGACTCGAACCATAAGATCTAAGATCTATCCGCTAATCCGTCCATCCGTCCATCCGCCCGTCCATCCGTCCGTCTATCTGTCCGTCTGTCCATTTGTCCATCCATCCATCCATCCGTCCGTCCATTCATACATCCGTCCGTCTATTCATACATCCGTCCGTCTATTCGCCGTCCGTCCCTAAATCCGTCCTTCCGTCCATCCGTCCGTCCCTCCGTCCGTCCCTCCGTCCGTCCCTCCGTCCATCCATCCGTCCCTCCGTCCGTCCCTCCGTCCGTCCCTTCGTCCGTCCGTCCATCCGTCCGTCCGTCCGTCCCTCCGTCCGTCCCTCCGTCCATCCATCCGTCCGTCCGTCTGTCCCTCCGTCCGTCAGTCCATCAGTCCATCCGTCCTTCCATCCGTTCCTCCATCCTTCCGTCCATCCACCCATCCGTCCCTCCATCCGCTCCTCCGTCCGTCTGGCAGTCCGTCTATCCGTATTTCCATTCGTATGTTCATCCGTCGCTCCGTCCTTCGATGTCGAAACTTATTTTTAATCTTGCCTAAACCTTGAAATTTTACACGTGGGTCGTCCCATATAACGTGTAGATCAACTTTGATTCAAATCATCGATATGAAAAATCATAAATTTTGTTAATAGAGTATTTTAAAGTAATATATGTGGAGATATCGAGCAATACTTTTTGAAAGAAAGTTTTGATAGAGTTTATATACTCTTTAAACCATACTAATTAGGCAATACTTCAAGATGTGAACAGTTTTGTGAAGACTATTCGTGGACAGTCTGGATAAGGTTTTATGGGGGCAACTTTATCCATAAGGACACTACGGAATGGCTAACCATCTATCACCATCACGTGCAGGTGAGTGATAGGATATCTCATGACTTGTCAAACCAGCCAGTTTTAGCCTAGACCTACTTTTCCATAAGACTGCCAGTTGAGAGTGCTTTAAAGCTAGCTCTGATCATTCCTTTAACTAGGTTAAGTTTGCTTTTGAAGCAGTGCACTTACTGTTTAGAGCAAATCAAGCACGTAAACCCAAGGCCTTCCATTTGAAATCTTTAATTACATTTGAGTTTGAGCGTGGGCCTTTGACGATGCCTTTTGATGCGATGCCAACTGAACTCACGTTCAGCACTTGGCCCACATTTGACCCCAGTCACGCCCACGCCCAGCCATCGGGTCACGTTTAGCCAAATGAAAAGTGGAAAAAGTTTTTGCGCGGCCGCGAAATAAGCTTAAAAATTTTAGTTGCAGTTGCATTTGCAGTTTGCAGTTTGCAGTTGCAGTTAGCGGTGAGTGCAACTTGTGGGCTTTTCGGTTTTGATTTCAATTTACGTTTCAGTTGTTGGCCTGGCCTGGCCTGGTTTTCGGTAACACTTACTTGCGCAGATGCCGTGTGCCTCTCACCAGTCCGGGCGTGCAGCAGTTGACCGTAATGGAGGTATCTGCGGGGAAATCAGCGCGTTATTAAAAATGGAAAACTCTCGGCCCGGTCGAGTTAAGCATTTCAATAATTTACCGAGCGAAAAGCTTGGTCAACAAAAAAAAAAAAGGAAAGAAGGAAATGTAATTGAATTCCCTGTTGGCCAGAGCACTTACCTTTCAGCTCACGGGCCAGCCAGCGCGTGGCCAAAATCACGGCCAGCTTGGAGTGGGCGAAGGCGTCTCGGGCATGGAACTTCACCGACCAGGTGCCCACATTTAGCGGATCGTCGAAATCGATTTTGGCCGCCTGATGGGCGTGCGCCGATACAAAAACAATGCGGCCCTGCTCCGACTTTCGCAGATGCGGCAGCAGCAGCTGCGTCAGCAGAAACGGCCCCAGATAGTTCACCTGACTGTGCGGCTCGAAGCCATCCGGCGTGGTGGTGCGTGTGTCCCCAAAGACCATGCCCGCATTGTTCACCAGCACATCGATGCGCTCGAACTCGGACATCAGCTGGCCGGCAAAGCGATGCACGCTGCGCAGCGAGCACAGGTCGAGATGACGCGCCTCCACAAAGTAGCGTTCGGCGGGGCTGATGTCGTCCTCGGCGGAGGTGGGCGTGCGGCAGCCCAGCTCGCGCTTGATAATTGCTGCGGCACGTTCGCCCTCGGCCAGATTGCGGCTGGCAAGTATAATGCGACCGCCCCGTGCCGCCAGCGCTTTGGCTATCTCAAAGCCAATGCCGCTGCTGCCACCGGTAACTACAACAATTTGCTCCTTGATTTGATTATCGTTCGGGCAGCGCTGGCCGCTCATTATGGTGCTGCAATGCGGGTTATATATAGTGAAATACAGTGAGTGCATGTGTGTGTGTGTGTGTGTTAGTGTGCATGTGTATGTATAGGTAGGAAACTTAACCGTAATGATGTGTAACCAACATGTGGCCGAAAGCCTGCCCACTGAAGCATTTCTCTCCCTGTCTCTCTCTCTCCCCCTCTCTCTTTCTCTCTCTGTGTGTGCATGCTGTTCTCTGGCTTATTGATGGTGCGTAAATAATATCGTACAACCTATTAGCATATATGCAAAAGCACATTTGTTAAATTAAAAATTATGTAAAATGTTTAACAAGTTAAGCGGCAACAATTTGCAGAACTTTAACTACTATTAAACGCCATATTAAACAGCAATGAATATTATTAACATGAACTTAAATTATATAATTTGTGTGTACATCTTTTAAGCTGCTATCTATAAATCTTAATTTGTTTTTAATTTATTTGTAACTAATTTTAATTGCAAACTACAAAAGTTTCATTTGCATTAAAGCTCTGTAAGCCACTGTAAATTACAGCAGAAGTTTATGTTAGGTTAGGAAATGAAAGGCAGCAGTTAACAGTGTTATGTTAAGTTGCTGCTTAGCAGTTAGCAGAGAACTGTTAAATACTATTTTAAAGCGAATTTAATAGAATATGCAAGACATTTATGATCAAAAAGAGTTAAGTATATAAAGTTGAGAACATTTGTTATTAAAAATTGTAAAATATAAATATAAAAAAATATTTTTTTTTTAAAGGAAATTTTATTATTTAGTGTAAAATTGTCTTTAAAGTAAAGAAATGCATGCACGATTAAGATATCTTTAGTATTTACCATGAGAAGGCACGTAAAATTATCTAGGAATACACTTGTACTGATTAGTCTGTCTTTAAAACAAGAAAACTAAGACGTGTAGGAATACACAAACGAAACATATAGACTGACTAGACAATAATAATGATATGGAATCCCTTATTGAATTTTGCTAAAAAGCTAATTAATGTTATGACTTATTTATAAGTAAATGAATATTTTGTAACTCCTTTTCCTGCTGTTTTTTATATCATCACTCTAGATATGACATTTTACACACACATATAATTAACTAAACAGTTAGTTTCTGACAGCTATCAAATAAAATCATATATAATTTTTCTTAAATTTTCCAACTTTTCAGATTGTTCCTGCTCCAGGTGGCATTATGACCTTCCACTTCATTGGCTGACAGTTATTTGGCACTTCAGGTAAGTTTTTACCTGCGACGGTATTTGCAGCGTTTCAGAATTCATTTGCCAGCGCATTTACTTTTAGCCAAAACTTGCACAAATCCACTTTACAAATATTTGCAGCAGCAGCTTTTGGCACTTGCCGCAGTTGTCAGTTGCCAGTTGTTACATATTGCAATTGGCTGCACCGCACCAGCACATTGCTCACTGCCACGCCCCCTACCAAGCACCTGCAAGTGCAACTGGGGCAGGCCACAAAAACCGCGTGCTCCTCAAAAGCGCAACGCGCAAAAATAATCTTTAGATATTACACATTATCCCGCCGCGCCACGGCAATGGCTGAGGGCGTGGGGCAGTTGGTGGGTTGAGCGGGCTTAGCTGCGACTTGCGACCCTCTTTATGAAATCCACTTAAAAAGTTTCGAGTGCAGCGTGTTTTTTTTTCTTCCTTCTTTCTTTTATTACTTTACTCTCTTCGCCGCGACAGTTATGTATATGCACGTGTCCGGCAACACGTTGGGATGCGGCGAAAACTTTTTGCCATGGGCCACGTCTTATCGTTGGTGTTGGATACAACGCGTTTCCTTATTGTGTCTGTGTAGTTGTGTGTGTGTGTGTGTATTACTCTCCGTAGCCACCGCACTTACCGCACTGTTATCACAACGCCAACCAGCAAGGCTGCAATTGTGGGCCACCAGGTGGAGAAGGGATCAGCCTGCTCGAATATGGTCAGCAGGCGTTCCATATTGCTGTGTGTGTGTGTGTGCAATTTGAAGACTGTCTCTGCGTGCTTATTATTGATGAACAAATGGGAGTGCGGCTGCACTGCACCGGCTGTGAACTGCGACTGTGAACTGTAATCGTAACAATAAATATAAATTCTGATTGCGTGCAGCCGACAGCGGAAAGCAGAGCTCAGCTTGTGGTCGCTCGCTCGCTCACTCGCTCACATTCTTCTCTTAGGCTCGCTCGCACTCCCTCTGCCTCTCCCCCTTGCTCTTACACGCATTGCTATGGCGACACGAGATGCGGCTG
This sequence comes from Drosophila gaucha, assembly GCA_035045545.1. Lineage (NCBI taxonomy): Eukaryota > Metazoa > Arthropoda > Insecta > Diptera > Drosophilidae > Drosophila > Drosophila gaucha. The sequence goes on along the minus strand of JAWNOY010000025.1, from coordinate 2,242,342 downwards.
ACAATTGAATTTAAATGGCTGTCCCGTTTCGGCATATTTTCAATTTACATAAATGCTTGTTGCGCGGCATTTAAATGAGCGCCAGACAGAGATGCCAGATGCTGGCGGCTGAGTGCGAGTGATGCAGACTGCTAGTGGGGTGAGTGCCTGTGCCAGTGTTGCTAAGCACCTGTCGCTGCTCTTAGGTTAGGTGTAAAATTGCCCCAGCTCCGGTGTTGAAAGTACAAAAAAAGAAAACGCGTTCGCCAGTTACACGCGTTTTTCCATATTTCATTTGGGTTTTAACTTCGCTTCGCTTTTTTTTCGTGTGTTTTTTTTTCCATTTTGCGGTTTTACGCATTTACGTTTGCATATTTTTTGCGTCTGCCAGCTAAATTAATTTATTTAATTCATTTGCGGGCGAGCGCCGCGCCTCGCGACTGCGTTGCCCAGGAATTTTAATTACATTTAACAGGTGTTTTGGGTGCTACGACTTTGGATGTTTGGTGGATGTTACTTTATTTAGCTGATCGGGGCATAAGTTGCTTATGATGGGAATAGGAGTATAGAAGTTTTTTTTAGATAGAGATGGAATGGGTTATTTAAGTGTGGTATATGAATTAACTTTTAAGATACTACTTACGATTGTTAAGATAAGGTATATGGCATATATGGCCATACTTACTATGCCTTAGGTAAAGCCTTTTTGTACTTTTATACCTAGAACTCATTGAAAATGGAATTTCAAGGTACAATGTATGTAACAGGCAGAAGGTGGTGTGGCAGACCCCATAAAATATATAAATTTTTGATTAGGACAACGAGCTGAGTCGATTTTTTCCGCTTGTCCGTCCAAAAAAAAGAAAAGCTAGAGATTTGAAATTTGAAATATACATATCTTCATGTACTTCATACGCAATATAAATTAATTTTTTTCCGATAACTCATCCTTTTTCCTTGTTATCGATAAAAATCGATATTTTGACTTCGCTATTAACCGATTACTTAAAGACCATATAAGCTAGAGACACCAAATTTACTATGTAGGTGTCTGTGATGAAAATGCAGATTATAAATATTTCAGATTTTGTAAACCAACCCTTATAACCCCGAAACTGCAAAAACCCCTATTTCTAATAGTAGATACTCAAGATTTTGCTTATACATACATTTGGATGTCAATATTATGTTCTGAAAATTTCAAAAAGAAACTTAATCTAGAACCGACGTTATTTAACAATTAATATCTCATAGCGCTGCCCGCAGTGCAGTCCAAGAGCAGCCGTCGTTCAACATTTCTCGCAGGTGAAGCCCTCACTCACATCAGCGCTTCCCTATATTTACATTGGTTCTCACAATACAATTTTCTCATGTGCCACCCTTTGTTACTCCAAATTGAATTTAATCTATATAGAAGTACACGTATGCACGTATATTCATTTATATATTTGTGTGTATGTATTTACTTACTGACCCCTATAATGACCAGGGCATTCAATCAGCCACTGTTGCAGTCTTTCGCTTTTCATTTCCGGCTATTCAATTGAGCGCATGTTACGAAAAATGAGTCCCAGGCGCATACGAACCAGTTCCAGTTCCAGTTCCAGACTCCCGCATATTGATGCTGTCATTTAAAATTGAAAAGAATTTTATGTTTGTTTTATTTTTTATATTTTTATTCGTTTATTTAACGGTTCTTCGTTTTACATTTCTCGTATAGCTGATGGCGCCTATTGCTTATGCGCTGTGTTTCGTTTAGTTTTTTTTTGCTTTCTCTTTAGCTTAGTCATTCGCTTTAGTTAGTTTGCTTTTGCTCAGACAGTTCGTAAATATTTAATGATAATTGCTAAATTGTTGTTTTTTCTTCCTTTCTTTAAATATGCAGCATTGATGTGCGCGCGTGTGTGTGTGTGTGTGTGTGACTGTGTGAGTGTGTGTGAATATTTGTAAGATTTGCTTGGAACTTGTTTACATATGCGTTGCTTAGTGTTTCTTATTGTTAATGTGCCTGTGTATATGTTTTTTCTTTATTTATTTGTTTTTCTTTTTAATGTAGTATTTAGTTGATATACGAGTTCTTAAGTGATTTAATCTCTATTTCAAATGCTGAGTGTTTTCTTTTATTCTTGTTCTTCTTTTATTTACAATCAGTTTCAGGCTTAAGATAACAAGCTAAGAGTTGACTAACAGAATTTTTGCAGAATTTACATAAGAACCTAATGCTTATAGAGAGCGCTACCTAGACCGTATTAAAGTAAATATTATAGTTTGCTGCTGAAGATGCTTATGTAGAACTACTTTAGATACTGCATTTATTTCAATGCTCTATCATCTTCAAGTTTTTGTTTCGCAAATTAAAATATTGCATTAAACACATTGCTAAAGATCCATTTTAAGTTTTTATTTTTAAAATTAATATCACTAACAAGCCTTCTGTGTTTTTCTTTTCGCTTTTCATTCTTAAACGTTTTTGGTATATTTCGAGGAAATCTGCGAAGTCTTGAAACCAGATTGAGTTGATTGAGCTCAATTTTCTGTCACAATTCTCAAAGTCTCGCATTGCCTCAACTATCTTATGCAGTTGGCTTCAATTTAGTTGTGTTTAAAGTATGATCTTCTGAGTTTCTAAATGTAAAGTTAAACTTTTGTTTGGTCGTCCATTGTATAATATATATATATCTATTTACCATAAGCATAGAATTTTTACTAATATTCATTGGAAACATTTTGTTTTGTTTGATTTCCTACTTAAAGTATTACGGGCTTTCCCACCAAGGCAATGAATCCTAGACCCTTAAAAGTAAACTACACTCAACTAGGTATCAAATTAGGAAATTTGAATATAATTAAAAAGTATTTACAATTGGTACAAACCGCAGCACTATTTGCAGCCTACATCTGAAAATTGTTCTGCAATATATTTATTTTTATTATTTTTATTCATTTTTTTTTCTGATGATATTCGAATTTTGTTTGACTAGAGTTTCGTGCCCTGCCGCAGCTGACGAAAATTTGTTATTATAAATTTATGGATTATTACAATCTATGATATACATATATGCATATATGCTTGTAATCTCAGCCGTCCAAAAAATTTTGCATGCATAACTATCTAGTTATTTATTTATTCGTATGCTCCATATCAATAACACGTCAGCGCCGTCGGAACAATTAGTTATAGCTACGTTATCTGTGTCTGTGTGTATTTGTGTAACTAGATACTATTCATATGTGTACTCCCACAATATATGTATGTATATGTATGTATGCCATGGGTCATCTATGTACAAATTGTCGCATGCTCAGTTCCGCTGATTTATTCTGCAGCTCTTTTGGTTTTTGGGTTTTCGAGTTTTTGGCTGCTGCCATTTGGATTTGTTTCAGCTATTTGACTATTTGCTGGCAGCTCCGCATTCAACTGGCCAATATGAGGGTCAAAATATAATCTGCAAATATATATATAGATAGATGAAAATTCGATTAGCGGCTTTCCAATTTTGTGTGCACTTATAAATCATTCAAATTCAGCAATTTGCTTAAATTTGATAAATAAACATTTTTTGTAAATAGAAAAACATTTGTCGAAAAAAATATGTATATTGCATAGATTGCATAAATGCTATATTTATGAATACAATTAGTGGTCTGCATATTGGATTAAATGGCAAACAAAAACCGCAAAGTAAACAAGCAAGAATGTTGCAGTCGGGTGTAGCTGACTGCATAATACTCGTTCAGTGTTCCAGAAAATTACTAAATAGAGCTTATATATAATTAGAAGTTACTCTTTCATTAATAGTTACAGGTTCTCATCATTAATGATATGTATACGTTATCTTTATATTTAGAAAATATGGTCACCCTAATTATAAATATGTGGAAAATACAAATAAAATAGTCGCATCCCACCATAGTTTTAGCATACATTTCGATTTGTGCCAGCCATCTAATATTCCTCTCTTAAGCTTTATTTTGAATACTAGATAGAGTTAGTGTAGAATAGAGACGTCAATCCATAATTTTGGCATATACGGCCACTCTAAAAATTATTTCGTCTTATGTTATGCCAGCTAGTATAGTAAATTGTCAAAAATTACTAACTAACTTGAGATAGTGTAGGACAGAGACGTCAAACCATAATTTTGGCATATGGTCACTCTAAAAATAATTTCGATTTATGCTATACCAGTGTCTAAATATCTTCTCTTAAGCTTCATTTTGAATGCTTACTCGAGGTGGTGTAGAGTAGAGACGTCGTCATTCATTTTGGCATATACGGTCACTCTAGAAATGATTTATGTTAAGTATCAAGTCTTGCTACAAACGGCTACTCTAAAAATTATTTAAATTTATGTTAAGTATAATCAACTCTAGCTATATACGGTCACTTTAAAAATGATTTAAATTTATGTTAAGTATCTTCAGTCTAGCTATTACGGGCATTTATCATGAAAACTTAACTTAATCACACTCTAGTTGAAGTTAATTTTACAAAAACCTATATACCCTTCTTACTAGCGCGAACGAGCAAACAATTTAAGTGATTATAAATGCACTTATACAGAAAAACTTTAAATGGCCTTAACTATTTAGCTATTATAAGTTAAGTGTAGATATCTTATATCATAAATAGTGCTTAAGTAGTCGCTATCATCAATTTTGATTACTATATTAATTAGGATGCTCGAGCTGGTAATTAGCTCATATAAGCGTAAGCTAAAATAAATGCCTCTCGATATTTGCCTATTAACTTTATGCTCTACAGCCTGACCAGAGTCCCAGCCCTTAGCTGCCATTGTCCCATTAGGCCCTTTTTCAGCGTAGGCTCATTGTAGGCATAATGTGCTATTCAGTTATTTGTTATTACCTTAACGAGTAGCCATTTGTTCACAATGTGCCATATAGCATGTATATAGCCCCATCTCGTTGGCAATAACCATCAAAAAATCAATCGATTTTAATATACTACATGCTGCTACATAAACTCGGTCGCTTTGCTCTCTCCGACAAATTGTTCTGCAGAGTTCATCATTTTGTATGCTGTCGGGCTATGCATATAGAGCTGCTATTATTTTCTCTTGAATGTGTAAAATAATATAAATAAAAATAAAGAAAGAATGAAAAACTAAAGATAACAATTGTTTTATTAAAGCTGTAATAAATATATCTTTGCTGATATAAATGTGAAATGAAAAAAACATTGGAAAATAAGGCAAAACTTGGAAATGCAGAAAGAAATTGTAAGATTAAGCAAGTTCTATATATATACATATATATTTTCATTAAAATTAGTAGAGCAAAACATAAAATTAAATTGTAAGATTGAAGCAGTTAGATATGTATATTTATACCCTGAACCCATTGAAAATGGGAATTCAGGGTATAATGGTTTTGTGACAATGTATGTAACAGGCAGAAGGAGGCGTGGCAGACCCCATAAAGTATATATATTCTTGATCAGGACGACGAGCTGACTCGATCTAGCCATGTCCGTCTGTCCGTCCGTCCGTCCGTCCGTCTGTCCGTCTGTCCGTCTGTCCGTCTGTCCGTCCGTATGAACGCAGTGATCTCGTAAACCACAAAAGCTAGAGATTTGAGATTTTAGATATATATTCTTGTATACCATACGCAGTACAAGTTTATTTTTTTTTTTCGATAACTCATCCTATTTCCTTATTATCGATAACAATCGATATTTTGACTTTGTTTTTATGCTATAAATTTTAGACTATAATACCTAGAGACACCAAATTGACTATGTAGGTTGCTGTGATGTAAATACAGATAATAAACTTTTTAAATTTTGGATACCGCCCCCCATTAGCCCCATAAGTGGAAAAAGCGTATTTCAAATACTAGGGAGTTGGGATTTCGTATATGTATATACACCTCTAGATGTCAATATTATGTCCTGAAAATTTCATTAAGAAAGTAGATCTAGAACCGAAGTTATTTAACAATGAATTTCTCATAATGCTGCCCAGAATGCAGCCCAAGCGTAGCCGCTAAATCATCTACGCAGTAAGCGGCGCGCGTGCTTGTGTATGTATATGTGTGCGTGTGTGTGTGCACACAGAGGGTAATATGTACCGGTAAAAGATATAAGCTAGATTGTTTAAAACACTGCCTCGGACTTGGTTCAGGGGATCTCGTAGTCGGGTCTGCCCGACTATATCTAAAACAAACTCGATATTTTCGCTGTATACACAGACCATCATGCAAAATTTGAAGTCTCTAGCTCTTATAGGTTCTGAGATCGACGCGTTCATACATACGGACAGACGGACAGACGGACAGACGGACGGACGGACGGACAGACAGACGGACAGGGCTAAATCGACTCAGCTCGTCACCCTGATCAAGAATATATATACTTTGTGGGGTCTGCCACGCCTCCTTCTGCCTGTTACATACTTTTTGCAAAACCATTATACCCTGATTTCCCATTTTCAATGGGTTCAGGGTATAACAAGCAAGCAAGCAAGTTCGAGCTTGCAATTTTACAAGCATACAGACAGACGATAATATGAATGCAACTTGAGTGTCCTCACTTGCAAACCACCTTCTCTACCGCGAAGTCACACTCACTCGAGCACTTCAATGTATGTGTGCACACGGATAGAGTAAAGGCAGGCGCTTGGCGCTGCTGCCGCGTGCATTTGCCGTTTCACGAAATGATGTTTTTAATAATTCCTGTGTTACTGAGGGGATTTTGATAAAATTTTCAGCATTGAATCCTTTTATTTTATTTGAAATACGATTTTAAATAAAAAATAAAATTTCCCATTTTCAATGGGTTCAGGGTATATACAAATTGGAAAATTGTAATTAAGGCAAAACTTGGAACTTCAGAAAGATAAATATTAAGATTAAAGCAGTTAGATTGTATGTATTTTTGTTGTTAATGTTAAATTGTAAAAAAAACTTAGAACTAAAGATATACATTATAAGATTAAGGAAGTTATATATATGTTTTCATATATTTAGTAAGCCAAAACATAAAATTAAATTGTAAGATTAAAGCAATTATATACATATATTTTATTTTATTCTGTCGCAAATGTGAAATTATAAGATTAAAGGAGTTACATATATTAATGATTAAAGCAAAACTTGGATCAACAGAAAAAAATGATTAAGGAATATATGTGTCTTTTCATAAAAATAGTAAACAAATACATAAAATTAAATTGTAAGATTATATTTATATTTTCTGTTAATGTGAAAGGAAAAAAAGGAAATTATGAAAAACAAAACTTAGAAGTAAAGAAAGATATTTTAAGATTAAGGAAGTTATATATAAATTTTCATAAATATAGTAAGCCGAAACATAAAATTAAATTGTAAGATTAAACAGTTAGATATATATTTTCTGTTGTAATTGTGAAATTGTAAAAAAAGAGAAATAAGAAAACTAAAACTTACAACTAAAGAAAGAAATTGATACTTTAAGGAAGCAAAATATATATTTTCATAACAATAGTAATCAAAAACTGAAAATTCAATAAAAAATTAAAAAAGTGTAAAAAATTATAAAGCAAATTTCACTATTTATTATTATTTTTACTATAAACCGAACTTTAAGCTAAATCAATTGCCTCAAAAAATATTTGTATCCACTTTGTTTTCATATATGTTTTAAAGAGTTGTTGAGTTGATGATAACAAATCTTTTAAGCAAGAAAAACTTAGCTGAGGCATAAATCAAATTCCGCTGATTTTCCCCTATTCTACTTAATCATATTAATCTGACATAAACTAGGCTTATAAGCCAAAAAAAGTTGTTTCCATTAGCTGACAAGTTTCTTTGCAGCTCTGAATTGTTATAAAATATTTACAAAATTATAATTTTGTGAAAGAAAATAAAATAAAACTCCACAAAGTTGAACAAAGTTTTATAAATAAAACTTGGCGAGAATTAAACGAATTCAGCGGCTACACTGCAGTTAAATATTTGAGGTTCCTTACTTCTCCTCTGCCATATCGTATACTCAACAGTTGCTGCTGCTGGGGCGAGTTAATGTTAAATACTGACGGCCAACAAATACGAACAACAGCGCTTGGTATACACAATTTCAGATAGGGTGTGTGCGTGTATGTGTGTGTGTGTGCGTGTGTGTGATGTTCATTTTGGCACGTGCTTACTCTGCATTGTTGCTGTTGTTGTTGCACAGTTGTTTTACTTGTTGGCGATTGTAGGAACCATGATTAACGCGACAGAGGTCGACAAGAGATGGGCTGGCAGAGAGAGAGATAGAAGGCGAGAGACAGACAGGCAGAGAGAGATAGCGAGAGAGGAGGGTGGGTTGGATTCGCCACGGCTGTTTGCCAAATCTCTCGACGCTGTCTCTCCAAATTTTAACTATGAATGTGCCCAACTGGCAGCAGCAGCAACAACAACAACGCCTGCGCTGCTGCTGCTGTGTGTATGTGTGTGTGTGTGTATTTGTTTACCGAAACCTTCTTAGTTTGGCTTAGTAGCCCCTCGCTGCCATTGTTTGTGTATTTGCATTTGTCCCTCAACTTTTGCGAGTGTGAAATTTTATGTATGTATGCATGTGCTCGCTGCTCCCCTATATACATGTGTGCGCGTGTATCTGTGTGTGTGTGTGTGCCTTTTGCCTGCCTTGGTTTATGGCAGCCTTTGTTGTAGCTGTTGCTGTTTGGCTTTCTTTTTGGGACAGCCTCAAGTCAGTGGCAGTCGCAGCCCTTTGACCAGCTCCGGAATACAAAATAAAGGCATCGAATGCTGCCCACGAGCACATTAAAATATGTAAATACATACACACACACACACATATTTTTCTATATACACAGTTGCTGCTGCTGCTGCTGGCATTTTAAATTTGACCGCATAAACAAAGGCAGGCAAGAGAAACGTCGAGCAAACTGTAAACCAGAGCCAGGCCGCAACAATGTTGGGTATGCATAAAAAATCTAACGCCCAGGCTGGTCTCACCTGCTGCCACCTGACTGCGGCTACGGTGACTGCGAGCGCATTCCAGCGTCCGTGTCCTGGTCAAAAACAATTTAACTGTTTTGCTTTGCTGGCCACTTTTTTTCTGGTTTTTTTTTTTTTATCGCAGACTCTTTTTCTTTTTCCTTTTATTTGATTCACTCAAAATGTTAATTTAAATTTCTAAGCTCCATTGTTTTGTGCTTGGAACACAATTTTTTCTTCTCGCAGTCCTCAATTAGCATTTCAGGAGGGGTCAGAGGTAGAAACTGGGACAGGCTGGCTTTTGAAAGCACATTAAAAATGATTTCCTAAGTAGATTGTAAAAATTGCTGGCAATTATATTTAATAGCAGCGACTTTATGCTATATTCCAGTGGCCCATAAACGGGCCATAAAGCTACGTGGAAAACGGCGCATGGTGACGGGCCCTTAAGAAGCTCGCCCAAGTAATTTGTCAAAAATAAGAAAAAGAAGAATTTATCAGAAAATAGTCAAAGAAAATTGTCGAAACAAGTCTATTTGGGATTGCTTTAGCAGGGGCTGAGAGGGACTAAGAGAGCTGTTTAGGAATATGAGTTTTTAGCTATACCTGAATGAGCTGCAATATAGAAATATATAGACATATATATTGGTTTTAGTTGTACATATATAGACAAAAAATCGTTTTTATAAAAAATTTGCCAAACGAGAATGCAACTAGAAACAATTTGAAGCTTAAAGTTTGCTGAATGCAGCCTTCACACTAGAGATGGGCGTCGGCATCGGGATTTTCGGGAGCAGAAATTTTCAAGAAACAATTTTCGCGCGGGTAGGGAAAGATTCTAGATTCCTAGATCAAGGTAGCATATTAAGAGATTCTAGAGGTATGCTTATGAGTAGAGGTGGGCGTCGAGATCAAGATTTTCGGGATCCGCGGGTGCCGAACGGGATCTCAAGAATTCCGCGGGTCTCAGACCGTATCTCTAGAGTCTTTTACAGTGGTTTTGGCATCAAGCATTTATCCGACAGTTCCGGACTTTTTTAGAATCTTTTTTAACCCGCCCGATCCCGAAAATAGTTTCTGGACAATTTCGGGTCCCGGAAATCTCACACTACAGAGCCCTAAGCTATGATACCTGTATAAATTTTTCATAAAAATTATTTTGATATTTCAAACACAAATGTTTGCTCCAACGACTGTCGGAACTATCCAAATATAGTTATATTCAATTTTATATATAAATATATGTAAATCTGGCAAGAATTAGTTAAGAAAATATTAAATTTTCATATTGAATTCTCATATCTCACAAAATGAAAAGAGTATATTGGTATCCGTCTGTCTGTGTGAACGCTCAGCAGTTGGACACCTTTGAAGCTAAAGACTTGAATATATATACTCATGTGTACGTACCAGCGTCAGATCAAGTTTAAGTATTTGTCCGGTAAAATCAAAAATTTTAAATTCACGCTCCCTGAGGGGCGTAGCAAATCGGAATTTTCTATTGTATATAGCGATTTGTATAAGTCCCATACTATTTTGGGCGCTATAATATCTAGACAATTGAAATTCGGAATATATACCTATGCGATTAGATCATTCGAAATCAAAAAGATATAGTATAGGTAAATTGGATCGTTCACTAAGTAATTTCGGTTTTTTAGTGCATTTCAAACACAATTTTTTTTTATTTTATAAAACATTTTTTGAAATTATGTATTCTCCATTTTAATCAATAAGATCAGCTGTTATCATGAAACGAAATTACTTAGTGAGCGACCCAAAAGAATATAAAATCAGGTAAAACTGTATCTTCTACAGTTTAGAGCTTGAGCACCAAATTTAACATATAAGTTTTCATAATTTATAACTCACATATACCTCCAGGGGGCGTGGCAAATCGGAAAAACTATATCTTCCATAGCTTTATTCAGATTTCGCAGTAAGATCACTGTTGATCCCCTCTACTGATAATATTTGACTTAATTAGGAAGTTTTTTCACCGTGAGCGAGTATATATACAGTCGGTAGCACCCGACTGTAACGTTATAAGTTGTTATTTGTTTGAAATTAAGCTTAAATCAAAACCAGCAAAATTGTTTTAAGTTTCTGAAAGAAATACAATTGAACAGAAAAATACAATAATTCCATCAAATAAAAAGTCAGAAAAAGTTGAATTGTTCTGTCAACAAATTTTGTGTCTTTTATGTAAAGCTTTTTTTCCGCTAACTAAATAGTTGAGTTAAGGAACTAGCTAGAGGTATAAAATTGACTTATGCTTTGTTTCCAATATTGTTTCAATTAAATTTGGATGCCCTTTTGAGCTGCAATCGAAGAGTTCGAAGAACTTTCGAATAAAGCAAACAAGCCCCAGTTCGCTGGAAAACTTGACAACAGGGCCTGGCCGCAAAACAATCAAAACCGTCCACTGAGCAATGTGCACACTTTGTATAGGTGTGGGCGTGCCACACACACCCACACACATCCACACACACTCAGACATATAGAGACGCATACGTGCTCGCAAAGTGGCAAACAATAACTTTCATTATGAATATTTTAAGGTGCGGAAGTGAAAGAGACCAAAAGAGTAGAAGAGTGGAGGAAGAGTGGGCGAAGAGGAAGCTAAAACTAGCCAGGTGCTAGCAGCAGGCAAAAGGACAAAGTTTCGTGCAGTGCAACCGTTAAGGAAATGGGGCCACAAAACTTTTGGCTGCAAGGCGACAGAACACGACACGTTGACTTTGATCTTGGGCCAGCGACCCGCCGCCTCACCTGGCCTCACCTGGCCTCACCTGCCCGAGCTGTTGTTTCAGCTGCTTTGTTTGCAATTCAAACGCAATTAAGCTGGCCTCTGTGTGCAAATAATGGCAGTCGAGTGGGTCAAGTCAAATAGCGCAGCATGGGCCCAAAATTAACTTCAGATAAGTATGTAAAAGTATGCGAGAGTCTCTATGTGTATGTGTGTGTGTGTGAAAGTTAATTGGCTTTGCGCTTGGTTTAATAAGCATAATGGCTGGCCGACTGGCCGCAGTGCAGGCCACTCTTAATTAATAATTAAATTAAATTTCCGCCCTGGCAACGCGTGCTCCATAAAAGTATTAATTGGGCCGCGCGGCAGTTCGCGAATCTGGCTTAAGGTTCACGCCGGGCCAAGGCTGACTTTTCAGCTAAAGCTTTTCCCAATGCTTTACCCAATAACGTATACATCAAAGCAGCACATCCGCCGCCAGTTGCCAGCTGCCAGTTGCTGCTGAGTGTTGCTTGTTGTTTCCGGCGCCGCCAGCAAATACCAATTGCACATTCGATTCAGCCAAACACCGGACGGGCTGCTGGCCGAGATTGAGTTGAGCGATAAAAAAAGAGCAGAGAGCGAGGCGGAAGTGAACTATGCAAGCCATGTGCGATGCGGAGATACCCTGATTTGTCATCCCAACTTGAACAAAGTCTATTTGCAGCTTCTTCCTCAATCTGCCTGTTTACTCTACATAAATATCAAATTTGGGATATATACTGTTATTGCCTATATACACTTTAAATTTCATAAAAGTTATCGATAGGTCATAGAGCACTTTTATTACTACTATTGCATATTTATCCTTATCAGGAAAGTGAAAAAAGTAATCGACAACAAATCAAAATAAAAGTGAAAATAGGTATTCGATAACAAATTTATACCTATTAAAGCAAAGACATAGTGCATATAGTATGTTATCGGAAAACTTGTGGGAATAATTGATAAGTTATAATAAACAGCTACATCATATTTAGAGCATATTTATCGGTGTTACGTACGTATGAAGACTTATCGATAAAAAGCTATTCCAGCATATATATATAATGCATATTTATCATTATCCGGGTTAAGAGTTATCGATATCGATAAATTCTATAGAGCTTTTTATTGCTATTTATTGTCTAAAAGCAAATGAAAGTCAACAATAATTATCGATTTTCAGGAATATGACAAAAGTTATCGATAATTTATACTGTCTCTAGCTTGAAGATTTATTGTCAAAAAGCAATTGGAAGTGAACAATACTTATCGATTGCAGGAAAATAAGAAAAGTTATCGATAATTTTATTGGGTCTAACTTGGAGATTTATTTTCAAAAATCAAAGGGAAGTCAACAATACTTATCGATTTCAGAAAAATAAGAAAAGTTATCGATAATTTTATTGGCTCTTTGAGATTTTTTTTAACAAATCAAATGGAAGTCAACAATACTTATCGATTTCAGGAAAATAAGAAATGTTATCGATCATTTATAATAAACCGAAGCTGTGTTTTATATGGCTATCGATAAGTCCGAAGTAAATTTAATTAATTTGATTTTAATTAATTTTTGTCTAAACTATAAGCACTTGAAGTATAACACTAGTTATCGATATCGGCACAGTATAAAATGTTATCGGCAATTTAAAAAAAAAAAAAACTTTTAGCATTATTTTTTTTGTATTGCTGTTGAAGAGTACATACACTTGTTTTTAATATATTCAAGATATGCTCCAAGAGCATGTTAAATATATTAAATATATATATTATATCAATAATTATTGTTAGAAAATTCGAAGAGTTGTCGATAAATCGTACTGGAGCAGATGAGCTAGCTTTAGCTAAAGCTTGATATAAATTGATGAAGCTGTTAAAGCTGCTTTAGAGTACACAAATTTCATAGGCTACAACATCACTGTCTGCCTGTTACATACACTTGCGTAGTTTCAAGATACCCTCGATTTAAAGATGACTTTCAGTAAGCATTGCCTCGATTGATATACGCTGCTTGATGAAAATCTTTGCTATGTTTGTAGCATAACTTCCGGACGCGCAGTCCCATTGACAGAGCCACTCTTATTAATATTGCATCAATGTGGAACTGTCGTTCCATCCTGCGATCCCAATGGTCGCATAAAATGCTCTAGCACACCTACACACACACACACACGCTCATAGAGAATTGAGTGACAGGCATCAGCGAGCGTATGGCAGGAATCCGTTTGCCCATTGTCAGGGCAGAGGATTGTGGGTGTCGCAAAATCGTGTTGCAATAAAATGATTTATTTGCACGTATTTTGTGTAAGTGTGTGTATGTGTGTGTGTGTATGTCCCCTTCCTAACAAGCAACAAGGATGTATTGGCAGCCGGCATAGCAAAAGCTAGTGACATGTGGAAATATGTGCTGGCCTTGTCGCTGGATTTTATTGTCTTACGACACGCGCTGTGCGAATTTGCCATAAAAATGAAATAATTCCATTCGCAAAACGCAGCCAAAAGTCGCACAGGACGACGAGCAGGACCAAGCATGTGCGGCTACAGATAAGAAACGGCTGTAGGTTCGGGCACAGCAACAGATTTCAGATCTCAACAAGCAGCAGCTGGCAAACAGGACACAGGACATCGTCATTTAGCCCGTTCTGGTGCGTTTTTATTGCAGCCGCAACTTTTATTAAAAGGCCGAAAGAAAAATGCCCCGAAAAAGGGAATAAAAAAGAGAGAGACGAGAGAAATTGTTGGGTCTTATCTGGAAATGTCGTTTGTTAGACGTTTGGCGACGCCTTCGCTTATGTTTGCGCTCCATCGGCGCCTTCAGGCTGTTTGTTGAAAAAGGATTCAGTTTGGTCCATTTGGCTGACAAGCAGGCAGGCAGTCACGCAGCCAGTCAGGCCTGTCTTTAATGGGCTTAAAATACTCGTTACTGGCCCTGGATACTTTTAAGGAGTTTATCAAAACGAATGGCAGCCATTGGCATAGATACATTTCATTTGCATCCTTTTTATGCTGATTTCGTAAACAAATTTCAGCTTATCAAAGCGTTCAAATTGAGTTAAGCCAGCAAAAAGCTGCCCCAAAGCCGATTCATTCCGCACAACTTGGCGTATACGCAACGTGCTTATTATGTATACGACCCGTGCGCAACCAAATTGATTGCACAATTCCCAAATAATTGTTGGCACAATCAATTTTTGTTATTACCTGGAATTTATGCAAATCTAATTTGTTGCACAACAATTTATATCCTTCAATAATAAACCACTTTGAAAGTTTAGTCTGCATATTTCAATATTATTATATTGATTTTATTGCTTTTGTTGCTGAAACGAATATTATGCAAATTTATTTTACATTTATTTTTTCAGCGTTTTATTAATATTTTTGTAAAAATGTATTGTTTGTCTTCTAAATTTGTATAATTAAGCTGACGGCGAACGTGAAATGTTTACTCTTTGCCTTTTATTGATGAAATAGCAGGTGTTAGCTGGGCTTGCTTTGTTAGTTTAAATTATAATTTTGTATATTCAGCAGCATAAAATGTCCCTTAACTATAGGGATGGGCTAACTTCGAACATGATGGAGTTTGGTAATACCCTTCCAATTATAAATATTCTGTTTTTCTGATTTGCCAAGAAGATCAAGATTAACGTATTTACCAATTTTTAGATCTCAGGTGTAAAACTCTATACAACTGGATACAACTTTACTCCTAAGAGTCGGATCTATATGATTCTTAGTCAATTTATGCAGGAGGACCACAGTAACCTATAATGTATGCCAAATTTTAGGGCTTTAGCTATACTACTTTGGAAGATATAGTTTTCATCCATTTGCCACGCCCCAAGTATATAATTTTTTTCATTATATATTATTTATTCCATAATATATTTGTTTATTTTTCGGTCTCTAGGTATAAAATTGTAGAATATACAGTTTTTATCGACTTGCCATGCCCCTAAAGAGCGTAGCTATATATACTATACGTTTTAGTATGGGAGTGGTTCACACATATATACGTAATAAGTTTCAAGACTCTGGCTCTAACAGCGCCCAAAATATTAAAGGACTTATGTTAAGCACTTGACAGACCTGCCGATTTGCCACGCCCCTAGTTAGCGTGAATATATAAATTTTTGATTGATCTTATGGAGAGGTCAACAGTAGCCTACTTGCCAAATTTGGATGTTCTAGTAATTAAGCCGTAGAATATATAGTTTTACGCGATTTGCCACGCCCCCAATTAGCATAGCCTATATACACAGTGAAAGCTCTAGTCGTGGTCAGCTCCCGCAGGCGGAGAAAAATACTGAAACCGTGGCTGTCCGTCCACGGGAGCTTTCACTGTACTATATCATTTTTGTATATTCTAAATTTCAAGTCTAAGACTTCAATAGGGACAAAATTTTTGCTACAAAAACATTTCTTTCCTATGGGAGCTATAGAATATAGTCGTGCGATCCGGATAATTCCGAGGTATACAATGCCTGCAACAGATTGTAATCTATTTCAGCTCTGTAGCTCTAATACTCTAGGAGGAGATTGCTTTGATCCAGACAGACGAACAGACATACAGACAGTTTTAACTCAGCTCGTCGTGCTGATCAAGAATATATATACTTTATATAGTCGGAGATGCTTCCTTCTCTGCGTTGCAAGCTTCTCACCAAAATTATTATACCCTTTTTTCCAAGAATAAAATAAAACGAAACTTTCACAAGTTTCTATGCATATTAAACTCTAGTATTCATAAATTTCTTTTGAAGCCCTAGAGAGAAAATTGTATTTTAGGTCAACTACCACTTTTCCACTTAGATTTTCCTGAAGCTTGCCCAAAAAGTACAGCTGCGAGCAGCTTACCATGAAGTCAGTCAGGCAATCGGTCAGTCAATCAATCATTGAGTCAGAACAGCGCTGTTATATAGAATGAGTGGGACTCAGGAGTTATTTGTTAGTCAGTTTTATCGGCTGTGCTCAATTTGTTATGGGTGTAGTGGGAAATCATTAAATTGCAATTAGAGGAGCTCTTAGCTCCCACATAAGTTGGGTTAGCAGTAAAAGTCGACTTGTCACTCATTTTGTGGGATATGTCAATGGAAAAGTGAAAGCAGCTGATGAGCCAATGACAACAGCAAAAGGGGAAAGAATAAGAGCAAGAGTTAAATAATTAAAGTCGGGACAAATTGAAATGCCAAATTCTGGCCTGTGGTAATGAAAAAAAGGTAACTTAATGACATTTTGATTACATTTCGAAATGCTAAAGCCCCAAAAATACATTTCAAGGGTTTCGATTTTCTAAATTGTCTTGCTTGGCTTTAGCCTTGAGCTCTGTTGCGAGCATTATTGCAATTGTTGTTGTTGTTGCTTCTGCTTGTCGGTTGTCATTCATTGTGGCATTGCCTTGGCCATAAATTAAAGCCGCTTCGCAGTGTCCATCATGTTGAAATGCTTGCATTTTTCATAGCTTGCATTTCAATTTCATGGCCAGCCATTAAAATTGACGGCAAAACCAACACACACACACTCATTGTGTGTGTGTGTGTGTGTGTGTGTTCATCAATGGTGTGTTGATGTGGGTGAGCTGCCGCCCTGCCGAAAGGCTTGCCGAAAACAAAAAATTACACGACTGAGTTTATGGAGCCAAACTTTTGCCTGCTCGAATGTCTCTCGACCAAGTTTTTTTTTTATCATTGTTTGTTGGGCGCATATTTTGCAATCTGTGTCGTGTTTTTTCCAATTTTTCCAATTTTTTTTTATTTGCTTTAAAGCTCTTAAAAGCATGTTGCATAATTTAAGCAGAAGGCAGGCAAGCGTGCCTGGGCGACAAAATTGTTTTAATGTTTTCGCCTTGGCTGGCGCTGAAAAGTATGCTACATTTTATACATTTTGGCAATTCATTGCCGTTGGTGGGACTGTGTGTGTGTGGGTGTGTGCTTTAGGGCTACGCTTTAAATCTGCAACTGCACGTTTGACTGGCTCATGTCAGCGAGTCTGATGAATTTTCATTTTTCAATTTCAATTTTTCACTTTTTTTTCGGCCTATTTGGTATTTGCATTCGTGATCAGTCAGCGCTTGACTGAAGTGTTAATTTTTGATTGGCTGTGGCCTGGGGCTGTGAAAACGTTAAGTGTCGTTTGATTGCCAGCTGCGACCTGCGGCTAATTGTCGTAAAAGTCAACTTTGACCCGCATACGTGTTAGCTCCTGACTTTAACATGACCTCGCACCCCCCAACAGCTGCTCTCTGTGCCCGCAGGACACTGTCAACAATAAATTGAAATATTGAATTTAACTTTTGCTTAAAGTTAACTTTATAATTAATGAAATCCGCATAATAAATGAACTTAAATATGAAAATGAAGTGCAAACCCAGCACAGTTCGCAAAGCTGTGGACGGTGGCACAAATCTGAGTTTGGGTTGGATTGCTTAGTTAGATGATTTGAGTTTAGCATTAAATGCTCAACGAGCCGTGCACACACACACACACACATACACACACAGAGAGAAAACGACAACAAGCGACAGCAACAACAATTGACAATGACAACAAGGCAATTTAATGCGGCTCACATGAATTTAATTTGCGTAAAATCAATTCCAATTTGCAGATTGAAACAAGGAAAAAACAAACAAAGCGGGAGCGGGGTATGCACAATATGGAGTTATGCTGTAAAAAATTAGTTAAAGTTAAAGAAGAAGTAGAGGTAGAAGAAAAAGTAGAACCACAAGAAGAAGAAGAAGTTGAAGTAGAAGTCATTGAACTTGTTGCAGTAGTAGTAGAAGTAGTAGTGGTGGAAGTAATATAAGAAGTAGGAGTAGTAGTAGTAGGAGTAGGTTACGTAGTAGGAGTAGTAGTAGAAGTCGTAGTAGTTGGAATAGGTTACGTAGTAGGTGTAGTAGTAGGAGTAATATAAGTTGTAGGAATAGTAGTAGTAGGAGTAATATTATTAGTAGGAGTAGTAGTAGTAAAAGTAATTGTGGTAGCAATAGTAGTAGGAGTAATATTAGTAGTAGGAATAGTCGTAGAAGTAGTAGTAGTAGGAGTAATATTAGTAGTAGAAGTAGTAGTAGTAGAAGTAATTGTAGTAGTGGGAGGGAGTATCAGTAGAAGTAGTAGTTGTAGGAGTAGGATAAGTAGCAGTAGTATTAAATGGAGTAATATTAGTAGTAGTAATAGTAGTAGTAGTAGTAGTCATAATAGTAATCATATAAATAGTACTAAGGGAGTAATATTAGTAATAGTAGCAGAAGTCGTAATACTAGTATTAAGAAGAGTAATATTAGTTGTAGTAGTAGTAGTCAAAATAGTAGTAGTATAAGCACTAGTAATAAGAGTAATATGATTAGCAGTAGTAGTAGTCGTAATATTTGTAGTAAAAGTAGTACTAAAACTATCAGTAAAATTAGTAGTGAAAGAAGTAGTAACAGGAGTAATATGATTAGCAGTAGCAGTAATATTAGTAGTAGTAGTAAAAGTAGTCGTAATAGTAGTAGTATAAGTAGTAGTAAGTGCAATAGATTATGCTGTAAAGAGCTTGCCTTTGTTTCCCTGATGCATTCTTGTTTAACTACAGTTAGTTACTAGCTGACTACACCATTTTATTATACCCTTTGTTGGCAAGTTTATGGCCACAGGGTATAATAAAAAGCCAACTGAACAAAGCATCATCACGGATTGTTGACAGTGTCATTGCGGCTATGGTTAATGGCAATTGTTACTGTTTTTGGCAAATCATGCAATGGAAATCCTTTAAAACGCAAAACAAGCTAAACAAACCAAAAAAGTTCTCAGCACACCCCCAAAAACATATTCTCCTAGCCTCGGCTCTGATTTAGTGTGCTATATGAACCATATCATATTGGCTGACTGTCTGTTTGCATGTGGCGCTTTGTATACACACATACACACACACACTGAGTGGCAACAAATAATAGAATTTGTCTGGTTTTAAGGATGACAGGCACAAGAGGCAGGATAATGTGCATGGCAAGCGAGGCGCAACTGAAACCTATTTCCGTATACACAGGAGCCTCTGCCACTCCTTGGCTGGCTGATAATGTACGAGCTGTGGCTCCCCGTGCGACAGCCTCACCTAACCGTAGGCCCAATATCATCATCAATCAAGCCGAACATATCAGATGTGCATTCACATGTACCTAGCGTACATACTCCTCCTGTATCTACCTTGAGGTCGGGGAGCTTTGTAAACGAGGCTCTGGGGCTGGGAAATTTGTATAGCGCAAACGGGGACTGACTTTTAGGCCTTTAAATATGCATAGAAAGTTAACTCTCCTTAAACAAATAATTTAATTACTTCAACTTTTGTAAATGTTTTTAATATATTTTAATTTTTTGGCAGAAAATTTAAATTAGTTAAAATTTGATGTCAGTAAAGCTGAAAGCGGATTATACATATTAGCGATGGAGGCTAAAGATTTGTGCAGTAAAATAATCTATAGTCAGCCAGTCGATAAATACGATAGTCAATCAATTTATCTATCGATAAATTACTACTGTTAATATTTTTAAATATTTGAGCTGTTGATTAATTAGTAAAAGTTATCGATAGCTTATCCAAATTTTGATAGCTACCTAGCCATAAATCGATATTATCAGTTGAGGCATACATGCATATATATAATTGCAGCTTTATCGATTATTTTATGAGACTTAATTTTTCTATACTAAATAGAGTTATACAAAGCTATAAGTTTTTGTGGTGACGAAAAATACCAATCAGCCAATCGATAAATACGATAGTCAATCAATGGGTCTCTCGATAAATTACTACTTTAAATATTTTTAAATAGTTGATCTGTTAATTAATTATTAAAAGTTATCGATAGTTTATCAAAATTTTGATAACTATCTAGCCATATATCGATATTATCAGTTGAGGCATACATGCATATATATAATTGCAGCTTTATCGACTATTTTATGATGCTTAATTTGGCTGTACCAAATATAGTTATAGTATTGTGACATAAAACTATCGATTTGCTTTCTTAATTCAGCTTAACTATTTTCTGTATAAATCATCAAAAAATTATTTAAACTCACTTTATAATTGAAAATATATATTACATTTTTTCTTCCTAACTAAAAGTAGTTATATATAATATCCAAGTAAGCTTTTAATATGAATGAGTTTGCTCAAAACTTGTCAATTATATCATTTTATGTTAGTTATTAAAGGCAATTATCACATAACGTTCCCCCATGTACATTTAGACCTCAACTTTGGAACGTGCCTCAGTGATTTGAAAAAAAAACCCATTAAAAAACAAAGGCCTTAATGCATATGCGTTTGTATGTGTATGTATTGGTATAATAATTCAGCCAGCTGGTTCTGCCAGAATGTGCACTTAAAAGTGTTTGCTGCCTACGGCTAGAGTGCAGCGGGTGCCCAAAGTATGCAAATGTGGAGCTCAAAGCGGCCTTATGGCCAGTCACGTGGTAATTGAATCGTGCTACGAATTGTAAGCGAGTTGTAATGCGTTCGTCTTTCCTGTCTGCCAGCCGGAGGCTCTGCGCAGCCATTAGAAAAGTGCACAAGGTACATGTGTATTTGTGTATTTGTGTATTTGTGTATGGGTGTATGGGTGGTTGAGTGGTTGGGCGGTGCGAGTAAGCAGGCGACATTTCAATGCTTTCAACGCACACGCAAACTAACAAACAAACAAATATCATTACAGCGACTTACATATGCAAACGGCTGGCTGACAGCACATCAAATAAGTATATGCACACACTCGAAAGGATATGAAAGCCGGTGACGACAACGCATATACATAAAATATGAAGAAGAATTGCATATAAATACTTGTATGACAGAGTGCAGGGAGCAAAGAGAAAGACAGAGAGAGAGAGAGGGAGAGAGAGAGGGAGATAGGCAGCAACAGCATCAGTTGAAGCAGAAGCTGGTGACATCTGCGGCTGCGATTCTCAAGTGGTTGTACGCGAGCACCCGCTTTGATCGAACTCGCCGTGGCGTATACGTAATTTATGCATATAAATATACGAGTACTAACATTCACACACGCACACACACACACACATGCATATATGTAGCACTATTCTCATATTTGCAATCACATACATCTTCATTCAATATACATGCATGTTTTTTCGCGTTGATAGCAAGCAAAAGCAACAAAAACAACAGCAAACAACAACAACAACAACAACGAGTGCCGTGAAATAACATTACGAACAATAAATGTGGAAACGAGGCACAGTGGGTGGCATAAGTCCACAAACACAGAGTATAACTGGAAGTGATGTTTGATCCCAGCCATTATTTTATATGGCCTGTTCGGCTTAAGGATAAGGCATATATTTAGTTGGGCAAAGGCAATAGACTCGTAGAGAGTTGTATTTGATTCTGGGTGAAAATGAACCAGTTCAAATTTGAACTGTAATTCATTTTTTATTACAAACTGAATTTTAAACCAAATCTGCTAAACTCTGACTAAAGCAAGAAAGTTTTTTTTTTCTATTATTTTCCTGATTCGCAACTTTCGTTTATGAAATGGATTTCGTTGATAGAATGGTTCGTAATAATTACGAACTCAGCAGAGCTTAAACCCTATTTCTGATGTCTTGTGTGCGTACAAAGACTACGAAAAAAAAAAATGGAATTAGAAATTATTTGTATCCTTGAAGCAAATTCTGAGTATACAGAGAAGTATAGTTCGCATATGGCACCTTTTAATTATAACTCTTTTTCTTGAGTTAAGAACTCTTATCAGAGGTTTAACTGCTTTATAGTAATCTCGTATTGAGGTCATCTTTCAGTCTCCTTAACAGAAATTTAAACTACAATAGTCTTAAGAAGTTAACATAAAATTGAGTCAATTTCCCAAATAAAACATGACATGAATGAAATATGTTTATAGCTTTCATTATATATCGAACTACAGCTTTAATAATGGGTGCTTTAAAGAAATCTCATATTGAGGTCGTCTTCAGTCTCCTTATTAATAATTTCAACTAGCTTAAGAACCTAACATAAAATATCCCAAATATAACAATCAACATAAACAGGAATGAAATATGTTTAAAGTTTTCTTTATATATCGAACTATAGCTTTAATAATGGGCATAATATATGCATTACAATTCCTAATATATTCCATCCAAAACCTAGTTTTATGGCACGAGGAGCATGGAAAAATCTTAACTATTAAAGAACAGATTTTTATTATTCGAATCAATGACAAATTTATCTAACTCGCTGCGTTACAGGGTACATTTTAGTCCTTCCCTTTAACTATCCAAATTTTTAGCTTGTTCTTTTTCAACTTGCCCTATAAATTCAAATCCCATTGCACTTTACAAGTTGCTGTTAGCCGGCGGCAGATGGTACTCCATCAGTTTTGGTCTTATGCTGAAAATGGGCTTCCCTTTGAGTGGGACGCACAGCAGCTGGGGTAAAGGATTCAACTACATTTGTGCGGTAATCTTTGCATGCACAATGCACAGCAATTGCAAGTGTGTGTGTGTGTGTGTGCAGAAACTATCTGACTAAAAACATTTTGGCAGAGCAAACAAGCTGGCTGCAAAAGTGGCCAAGGATTTGATCTGCAATTAACTGGCTGCGGCAGCTACCGAAAGGACGCAACGTCCACGCATGCGAATCCATTTGTTGCTAATAGTTCCCAGGCAGGATTTACTTAATCCCAGGCACTCAAAATTGCGGGCCATCGCGTTTTCTGCGTGCGTATGCATATTTGATGATTGTGGGAGTGGAGCCTTCAGAGTCCTTTAACTGCACTAAATACACAAAATCAATTTCAATTTAAATTTAGAATCGTGCCAGCTAAATTCTTAATGCAGGCATCGAGCGAAAAATAGATATAGTTGCTATTTTAAATTTGAATTTTACTTATAAATATTTTAGATGTGGTTTCACTTGCCGTTGCCAGATATCACGCCTTCCCTTACTTCTTGTAGCAGGGGTATTGGATGGAGT
This sequence comes from Drosophila gaucha, assembly GCA_035045545.1. NCBI lineage: Eukaryota > Metazoa > Arthropoda > Insecta > Diptera > Drosophilidae > Drosophila > Drosophila gaucha. Next base: position 2,218,677 of record JAWNOY010000025.1, on the reverse strand, counting down.
AAACCAGCAGACGACTACAGCTAAACTGAAAAATATATATATATTTATATATATACTTGATCAATGTGAATGCTTGAAGAAAAAAGTTTGCAGTGCAGAGGTAAGCCAGAATTCCCATAGAAACTTTAGATTTATAATACAGTCGTGTCTTGGTATTGTGAACACCCTATATAGCGAACACCTAAATTTTTACATGGAGTACGTGGAGTACATGGAGTGGAACGCTAGAAGCAAACGTCTTCCAATAAGCATATGTCGAAGATTTAGACCAATTAATGTTTAGCTTGTTTAACTTATGTTAATAACTTTACCATTTGAGCATGCTATGCTTAGCACATTGCTAGTATTGACAAACGTTAAAATAAGCAAAGAAAGAGAAAAAGAGAGAGTGTTTCTATGACACAAGAAAGCTAATAAAGGCGAAAGACGAAGTGCGAGCAGGATGGCTATGTGAACTAAGTGTGGCGTAATAGCTCTGTATGTAAAGACTCTAAAGAGTTATGCGACTGTCAAGCTGGATAACAAATATATTGCGATTCGCCACGCTTAGAGCAACGAAAGACAAAATGGACAAAAACGTGACACCACCTACTAAACATACATATTTTCCTACTATTTAATATTTATTTATATAATTTACACAAAGTTTTTTTTTTTCAAATACAACTAGTTTTTGAGAATAGTCATTTTTTCAGATTTGTGGGGAAAAGTATATTAATAATGGGAACAGACCTTGCAACAACTAGTTTACTAAATATATGAATTATGAAAAGCTTTTCCCCAGATATCTGAAAAATTAAAAATTCATAGTTTTACTTTATTTTCTACATTTGAACAAAATCTTCTTGATATACTCTATTGAAAGAATCGAAACTTTGAAGAGTTAAAATGGATATTTTATGGATATATCTTACTATTTCGTCTCCATACAGAGAAAATGTAACTAATATACTATTTACTATTATATATACCTCGAGCTCTCAATCTTATAGCTCTATTGACAGAATAGAAACTGTGTCAAGATAGATTTTTTTGGATACATCTTACTATGCTTTCTACATATGAAGAAAATATTATTAATGTACTATAAACTACAATATAATAAATACCTACATATAGATATTATTAATGTACTATATACTAATATATATATCTAGATATAGATAATAGAGCTCTCTATTCAAAGTATCGAAACTGTAAAATGATAGAACGAATAGTTTTCCATATCCGGATCAAACTCATCCAGTGCGAGCTTTACTAAAACTACTCCTAACATATCTGAAAAATTCTTTCATCGAGCCACTATATTCCATTGTTCATATAACAACAATCAAGGGTATACATAAAAGTTTCATGGTACATCAAAAGCTCCTTCTTTCTCATTCTCTTTCATTTCCTCCATTTACATAAGAGTGTTATCATAAAATGAAGTTAATATATGTAAAAGATTTTTTTTATCGGGATATTTGGTAAAGTCATGGCGTTATTTCAATAAAGTTTATAATGCATAAGCGATAAAGCGATTGTTATAAATAACTGTTTGAGTAATTGCCAAGAAATGACACTGCGTAAAAATCCAAAAAAAAGGGACATGAAATTAAACATATTAATGACTCATAAGGCAAGCGGTTCCAAATGCGCACAGCTTCCCGGACAACTTTCTTTTTTTTAAGTCTAAAGGTGTTAGTGTGCAGCAGGGAATACATATATATCTGGACTATCTGGAGGTGGGTGAAACCGCAACCGGAATGACCATAAAGCATTTACAAGCTTGCAATGAGGCTGCGAATGTGGGTCGACTTTATGATTATTACTTGGATATACACATGGTCAACCACTCACTCTCTCCCTTTCTCTCTCTCTCTATCTTTCTGTTACTCTCTTTCTGTTACACTCACAAACACAGGAAATTGCGTCAGTGATTGTGGAATGAGTATAATTAAATATGAACACATATGTTTTTCCTTTGTTTTCCAGTGTTTTTCACTGACAGAAAATCAATAAAAACATTGCCAGCCCAAGCGAAGGCTTTTCTCCTTTTATTTACCATAATTGTTAAGAGACTCGCCAACAATGGAAGCAACATCGAGTAGTTTATAATTTAAGCGCATTAAGTAAATCAGTTCACGAACTTAAGCCGTCAAATATTAATAACTCGACGAGCTGAGTAGGTTACAAACTTAATGGCAAAATCATGAGTCGAGCATGTGGTTAGAGAGGAGTGAGTGCTCGCTAGTGATGAGCGAGCAATAAACTGCTTCAACCCTTTAGCAACACTGTAAAATATTCAAAAGTCGACGATTCTAGGCAAAAAAAAAGAGGTTTATCTGAGCAAAAGTAGTTTTATGTATTCAGTGTTGCATAATGTTTGCAGAGCACAGTTGTTCAATACTAGTATTTATTAACGAATATGTTTCGCTCTAGTATTCAGGCATGTTCAACCGTTTAACCAACACTGAAATATATTTTTTATCAATTCAATATTCAAATTTGTACTTATTGCATAAATGAAACACTATAGAATATATATTTGCATATATTTGAAAGAGCTGAATTTTCCAACACTATTCGAAATTATTTAAATTTAATCAACACTTAAAATCAATTTAAGCATAAGCTTTCCATATTTTGACAATTTAACTATTTTTATACCCTGTGCGCATTGAAAATGGGAAATCAGCGTATATTGGTTTTGTTAAAAGTATGTAACAGGCAGAAGTAGGCGTAGTAGACCACATAAAGTATATATATCTTGATCAGGATGACGAGCTGAGTCGATTCGAATCTGTCTGTCCGTATGTAAGATCGCGTCGATCTCTGAACATATGAAAGCTAGAAACTTGAAGTTTTGCACGAAGGTCCTTGTATACAGCGCGCTTACCGAATTTGTATCAGCTTTTCGATAACTTTACCTGTTTCCATGATATCGATTAAAATCGTTATCGAGATTAAGTTTTTTGAGCATATCTTTTACATTTGTTTAGCTACAGTCTGCAAATTTTGCATTTAGCTTTTTGTAAATAAAATACAATTTCTATTTTTTATATTTTGGATATCGATAGATAATTTTACAAATTAAATACATTTATGTGATAAGATGTAAGGTCCAAAAAAAATTCAGAAGATCTCATAGTCGGGCAGTCCCGACTATAACTTTCTTACTTATTTAGAAAATACTTTTGTTAACCCACGAGTAAGTACTTCCTTTCAGCTCATTCGTGTCACGCGCCCATCTCTAACTAGCTAGAGCAAAGTTATGGCATATGTAATGTGTATCGAGTGCGTCACGGCAAGGACTGCGCCTGCTTTTTTTCTTTTTGGGTCTCCCGTGCGTCAGCTCTTAATATTTTATGTATATTTAAAGCGCTCGTTGGCCCCGTCAGTTGCCACAGACGTAATCAGGGTCTTAACGATCTTAACTTAACGCGGATATGGACATATTAACTGAGGAGGGCGTGTCAGCGGGCAGATAACAATCAGGAAAAGCCACTCAATATTTGCTGCTGACGATGAAAATTTCGAGCACTTGTCTCTTTATCAGAGTTCAATTAAAGGTTGTCTGGGGGCAGGTCTGGGGGTGGGTGGGGGTTGAGCAAAAAAAAACAAGCAGATAACAAACTCATTTTTGTGGCACTTGCGGCTGCAGCGAATGTGCCTCAAGTGGCAGCTGAGGACACGTTGTCGATTTGCCAGGCCAAAGCTAACATCTTGTAGTATATTGTAGATGTTGCATGCAACTTAATGCTGCTTCTTCTTTAAATACACACCCGAAACGTGCAGCTAGTTGTGCACTGTTGTTTCTTCATTTCGAGCTGGCAGCAGCTGCCTGCTGCACTTGCAACACAATTGTTGCATTAAATAAACGTTTTGTATTCCAAGCGCTCCCATTTTGCAACTTATGTAGACCGCTCCTAAGGCACAAAGACGTTGATAGATTTGCATATATCCCACTATGCATGTACACATGTGCGTGTGCGTGTGTGTGTGTGTGTAAGGACCTACTTGGTTGCATGCCACAATGGCAACTGCTCTAAGAAAGCAACTGGGGAATGTGTTTTGCGGCATCTAGTACTATTCACAATGGCTTTTAATGAGTTTTTGTTCTGGCGTAATTATTCTTTTACACCAGTTGCAAGTCTGCACTTATAATCAGCATGTGGCAGAGTGATAGCAGAAGATGTGCCACAAAAACTTGCTGGCGTTGCAAAATGCGGCTGCCATAACGGTTCAACGGCATCAAATCAGCAAAATTCTCTTCTATATGATGGCATATGAAGATGAGCATCGGAGAAGAGAAGTATGTAATATAATATACAAATATATATGTATTTTTAAAAATATATACATATATACATACAAAACTATTTCTTTACTAACGACTTTGGTTATCCATTACTAAGAATCATTCATCAATTAAAAATTGATTTGTATTATTTAAATTTATTTTTATTTCATTGATATGCAAAACTAGGTTAAGGCTAAGGGTGAATTTCTGTGTAGGAAGTTTCTTTTATAAAGTAATTTTGATTGCTTAGGATAGATAGGTAAAAACATAAATACAATTTAAATATGTAATAAACATAATTGTTGAATAAATATGAATTATTGAAATTTAAAACATTCTCAGCTGCGCTTCACTCTGCTCGTTTAAAGCTACTGTAAATTAAATTTTAAATTATTTATTTTTTCTTTAACAAATGAAATCTAGTATTTAATACTAAGTTTAATGATAGTTTAACGAGCACTAGCTGCTAGGGATTTCGACTGGAAGTCAATTATTTTATACATATATTATAACAAGTAAGAACTGCAACGTTCTTGAGGCACAACCGACTGCTTATATACTCGATCACAGTGCGAAGGGAAAGTAGACAATATGAAAACGTTAGAAGATACAGCTCCCCAATGGGCGTACCATATCTTTTTGTGTAGGCGTGGTATACAAGAGTACATATAGTATATATGTTATATGATCTGAATCGGGTACACACGAGTATATGTTCCAAATTTGAAGTCTCTAACTTCAAAGGTGTGAAAATGCTGCGTGTTCATGCAGACAGACAGACGGACGAACAGACGAACGGACAGACGGATAGACCGACGGACATTGCACAAAGCCAATATACTCTTTTCACTTCGTCAACGAGCATAAAAAGTTTGTTCCCTTTGCAATTGTAGAGAAACTTTTATAACAAATATGCACAACAAATTTCAAAGATTTTATCAATTCACTTTCTAAATTTCTCTCTTATATTAGCTAGCAACATTAAAACTTGTCAGTTACACAAGTATTTTGATTAGATTTCTAAATTTTTCTTTTTTTTTTCGCTTGAGAATTTGTCGATAGAAATGATCGAATTATTACGTACTACTCAGTAGCCTTCGGACTTCGAACCCCTTTTCTGATGTCTTGTGTGCCAAGGCATACCACACTGTTCTAGGAAGGCAACGTTTTATCTAGTTGAATAAGTGTACTGAAATAATTAGCTGTATTCAGTTTTTAAAGAGCGTAATAATGCCAGAAAACATTCTACTAAATCCAAGTTTTAAAAAACTGTCATGAAATTTGGATAAACTTTTATTTATTTTCGATTTATTCAGCTTTCAGTGAGGAAATATTTCATTGATTAATAAACTAAAAGCTATACTAAGCTCTATACACAAATTTTCGTACTTTATAGCTCAAGGGTATTTGTGTAGCAAAATAGCTTCTCGCTTTCATTTAAACAGTTCGAATTGTGGCTAATGCATAAATGTGCTTAATTCGAATCATTATTTTATGAAATGTGTTTAGAAATCAGAATAGAATGCATTAGAGAATGCAACACAAAATCAAAATGTTGCACAGCAAAAGCTAAATGCATTAATCACACACACACAGACACACACACACACGCACACACACACACACACGCACACACAAACTAAGCTCGGTTAGATTATGTTGTTGCTATTTTAGGTATTTACATTATGGGATTTGCATTTATGCCGAAATAGAATAGAATGCTATCCACATTATTAGTGGCAGACACATTTTATGCAATTTGCCAGCATCCCTTCCCCCCCTCTTTGCACCCCCTTTGGCTGGCAGTCAATTATGCGAATGTTTACATTAATTTGACAACAAATTGCATTTGATTTAAAATGCAACGCTCGCACAATGGCAGCCACCCGGACCACGCCCACTTGGCCAACAGGCAGCTGCTGTAAACAATTTGGGCATTTTGTTGATTTACGAAGCGCATCGCATGTTTTCTTAATTAAAATGTTATTAAAATCAACGACATCGGCGTCAATAGGAACGGGGCACGTCAAACCTGTCAGCAGATGCCAAAAACTTTTCGCTTTGGCCAAATTCAATTGAAACATGGCGTGTTTTGGTTACACACACACACACACACATTTATAAACATGTATGCTTGCAATGGAAGCATATGGATATATACTTACAGAGATTGTAATGAAATATTCTATTCTGATTTATGATTCCACTTTTGTGGTAAATTAAAATAAATTTCATTTAGCTTAAGAGTTGATTGTTAGAGAAAGACATTTTGGCTTGGAATTTCAATTGTCTTTGAAAACTTTGAAAACTTGAGATAAAATTTTGAATACGTACGAATGAGGACTTTTGTTTATTGATTTATTGAGCATCAATTTGCATCTACCAATTTTCCATGGTTGTTCCAGTTTTGGCAAAATGTACTCGATTCCGAAAAATGCCTGAACCTGACCAAAAATCGGTTATTTTTTGACCAAAATGATAAATGATATGTTTTTTTCTATACTTTCGAATGAGGGCTCTCGATTGTCATTCAAAACTTTCCATTCTGGAAATTTTTCATTTTTGTCAAAATCGGGTCAATTTCAAAAATAAAATATTTTATGAACTTTGACTAACTAATGTATTTTTCACCCGATTTTTAAGTGGGATACCTTAACTGACGCTTACTGATTCGGAGCTTCGATTTGCATTTATTAATTTTCCATGCTTAAACTAGTTTCGTAAAAACGTACTCGATTCCAAAAAGTGCCTTTGCATGTCAACAATTCGGGTATTTTTGGTCCGATTTGCGAATGATATACCATTTTCGATACGTACAAATGAGGACTCCCGATTGTCATTCAAAACTTTCCATTTTGGAAATTTTGCATATTTTACAAATCATTTTTGTCAAAATCGGGTCAAGTCGAAAATATACTTTTTTTAAACTTAACTAACTGTAACAAAAGTATCTTTCAGTCGATTTTGAATTGCGATACCTCATCTGACGCGTATTTATTTGGAGCACCCATTTTCATTCACCATAACATAGTCGTTTCCGAAAAATGCCCAAGAATGACCACAAATTAGGTTTTTTTACCAATTTATGAATGATATATCATTTTCAATACGTACGAATGAAGACATTTGATTGCGATTTAAAACTTGGCATTCTAAAAGTTGTAGATTTTTGATGAAAAGTTTTAATTTAATATTAATAGTATTAAATTTTAATTTAATAGTAGTCAGAGAGCTGCGTTGTTATAGACGTGCAAATAAATCTCATTAAAATCTAATTAATATTGAACCAGGCAACCGCACAAATTTGCTTGCTGTTTTTTATTTATTACTTTTTTCAGGGATTTTAATTAAGCTCTGCACACAATTATGTATACAATTGAAAGCCCATGAAATTTTTTATGGGCATTGAGAATTTTAATACCATGGAAATATGTATAATTGCTTTGTTAAAAGACAAATCGATTATTAATTGAAGAGCTTGCCAGATGATATGGGCAATATCATTTAAAACATGCACAGAAATGTAATGTTTAAGCCAAATAATATAATTAGAGACTTTGCGGTTTACAGCTATAAAAATTAAGTACTTTTCATTGTTAACATATATTTAAATATATACTCTATATATCTTTTCACTCTTTAAATGGGTAAATGAAATCAATTTTTATTAGCTGCTGCATAGAAGCTAAATATTATAATACTCAGCACTGGTGAGGTCCGGCGTAAAGGGTATGATATTCTATGGGTTAAATGTATAAGAAATTTTTTTTTTTATTAAGAAATTATCTATTATCTATTATCTATTATCTATTATCTATTATCTATTATCTATTATCTATTATCTATTATCTATTATCTATTATCTATTATCTATTATCTATTATCTATTATCTATTATCTATTATCTATTATCTATTATCTATTATCTATTATCTATTATCTATTATCTATTATCTATTATCTATTATCTATTATCTATTATCTATTATCTATTATCTATTATCTATTATCTATTATCTATTATCTATTATCTATTATCTATTATCTATTATCTATTATCTATTATCTATTATCTATTATCTATTATCTATTATCTATTATCTATTATCTATTATCTATTATCTATTATCTATTATCTATTATATATTATCTATTATCTATTATCTATTATCTATTATCTATTATCTATTATCTACTATCTACTATCGGTACATTAACCAGCTTTTAGTATTACAATTATTACAGGGTATTTAACGAACGAGCTGCATCACTTCCAGGTGTTATGTTTTAATCTTGTACATTTCGTAGCGTACTTATATAGAAAATATACTGATCTGCACGTCCGTCCCTTCGTCCGTCTGTCGGAATGGCCACGGGGCACATGCCACAGCTGCCTGGGGCCTGGGGCTTGGGCAACAATTTTACTTTGTTGCGCGCGCCGTGCAATAGCGAAAAATGTTGTTTTCAATTTTCAACACTTTTAATAGCCAATTAATTAAATGGCCCAACAACAACAAATAAGCGTATATGCTCACACGTATAGGTGTGTATGTGTGTCTATGTATTTGTGTGTGTTTGTCTGGGAAAATTTCTCGGCAAACAATTTTTTATAATTGGCAGCAGCGAGGCTTTATTATTTCTAGGGCAGCTGCTGGACAATGGACTCCATTTTTCATGATCCAGTTGAAAGAGCAAAAAAAGCAAAAACTATAATAAATCATGGGGGCATTAATATGCAATACCAAACTGAAAGTCCGAAGCTCGTAATTTATGTCTTTAACAATTTCGAATTATGATTTTTTAAACAAATGTCAGCCGTATCGTAAATAATGAATGATCAAATGAATATATGCGACTACGGGGAGAGCGAACACACTCAATTAACAAAATTACTATTTATGGGATTTTGAAACACACACACACACACGCACATACATAGACTCTCTCGCTCACACACATGAAGTGCTTGTTGACCCCCTTAGGATTACAAGCAAATTGCCATCTGTCCTCGTCCAGACAGGGACTGCTATAACATCGCATCTTAAAAGTCCTGTCAAAGTTTCGTATTTATTTCTATGCATGAATTATTTATTGGACAAAAACCAAGTTGGACACAACTTGGCTGGTTAATGTGCCCGGGCCCCAAAAACTTGCTCTGCCTTAGGTGTTAAAACACATTCGGGCCAGTAGGTGTATTAAAAACTTTTCCAACATACTCAGCATATGCCGAGGCATTCCACAGCACTGATGATGACTCCCATAAGCTGAGTGGGTGCAGAGGCGGGGGCGGGGCTAACCTTTTAAAGCTGTTGCGTTTGCAACACAATGTGAAGGAACTGCGACAAAAAGTGTGTCTCAAGCGGACGAAGATGGAATACTCTTGTCAAGGCAAGGTAGAAGGATGTATAAACGAGCTATATTTAAGTGGTTTATCAGGTTATAACTTTAGTTACAATAGAACTTTATATTATAGTAACTGACTTAACAGTCCCACATATGCTAGTTTTATGATATTATATTGTAAAAATTATAGATTTTCCATGCTATTTGTATACTCGTTCAGGTAAAGATAGGTGGTTACATAAAAAACTATATTTAAATGGTTTATCATATTATAAGTTCAGTTACAATAGAACTTTATGCTAAAGTAACTGGTTCAACTTTTCAATTTATGTGACATATGTTAGTTTTATGATATTATATCATAATAATTACAGATTTTCAGTGCTATTTTTATACCCTGAACCCATTGAAATTGGGAATTCAGGGTATAATGGTTTTGTGACAATGTATGTAACAGGCAGAAGGAGGCGTGGCAGACCCCATAAAGTATATATATTCTTGATCAGGACGACGAGCTGAGTCGATCTAGCCATGTCCGTCTGTCCGTCTGTCCGTCCGTCCGTCTGTCCGTCCGTATGAACGCAGTGATCTCGTAAACCACAAAAGCTAGAGATTTGAGATTTTAGATATATATTCTTGTATACCATACGCAATACAAGTTAATTTTTTTTTTCGATAACTCATCCTATTTTCCTATTATCGATAACAATCGATATTTTGACTTTGTTTTTAAGCTATAACTTAAAGACCATAACAGATAGAGACACCAAATTGACTATGTAGGCTGCTGTGATGCAAATACAGATAATAAACTTTCTAAATTTTGGATACCTCCCCCCATTAGCCCCATATGTGGAAAAAACGTATTTCAAATACTAGGGAGTTGGGATTTCGGATATATACACCTTTAGGTGTCAATATTATGTCTTGAAAATTTCATTAAGAAAGTAGATCTAGAACCGAAGTTATTAAACAATTAATTTCTCATATTGCTGCCCAGAATGCAGCCCAAGCGCAGTCGCTAAATCATGTACGCAGTAAGCGGCGCGCGTGCTTGTGTATGTATGTGTGCGTGTGTGTGTGCGCGCAGTGGGTAATATGTACAGATAAAAGATGTTAGCTAGATTGTTTAAAACACCGCATCATCGGACTTGGTTCAGGGGATCTCGTAGTCGGGTAGACCCGACTAGAGCGTTCTTACTTGTTATGATTGTTCTGTCTGCCTGCATTAAAGCGCAGCATTTGGTCACCTTTGAAGCTAGAGACTTGAAATTCGGAATATATACTCATGTGCATCCGCGTCAAATCAAGTTTAAATTTTTTTCCACTACGCTCACAGGGATCGTGGCAAATTGGAAAATACAATTTCTGTTAAAGCCAAAACGCTGTTATGTTGGTCAAAATTACAGTCTAAGAACTGAGGTTTGTTTGTTGTGTACACCATCCCTACACACAAAGATATAGTGTATATATCTGCACTTATTGCGGGCGTGGCAAATCGGATTAAACTATATCTTCTACAGTTTTAGAGCTAGAATATCCAAATTTAGCATGTGGCTTACTGTTGACTTTCTCTTAAAATAAATCAAAAAGCTATATATTAATGCTCGGGAGTTTCTGAGCATAAAAAGCATAAAAAGCAACAAAAATATAGCATGGAATCAAAAATAAAAGAGGGTAATTTGTATTTGCTGTTGATAGTTGCAAAATCATTTCTTGACCTTTGTAGTTAAGTTTTTGTCGAGTTCAAAGAAAGATTCGGAGTGCAAAAAAAATGGTAGTGAGATCGTGTCTTCGGAGAAATTCCTTGCGGTTAAGAAAAAATATGAAATTCTTCTTTCGATAAGCATGCATTAATGTTATCCTACAAATTTAATTCAATCTCTTGAATTTATATGCACCAAGTCTTTTTTGAACAAATAAAACGCGTTTTTGAGCAAAGATTTGGAACTTGATATAGTGAAGGAGCTCAATACAGTGAATAGGCATAGAGGTTCACTATATGCAGACACAACTGTATTATTATCAAACTTTCATATTACTTATTTAACCAAATGATTGGGTAACTGTAATCTAAAATATATTTTGTATTAAGAAGCGATTCTCAAACTAAACCAGTTGCTGGAAAAACGAAGAAACAAACTATAATTGCTTTAGACATCTTTTTGACTTCAATATAACAATTTCTAACTCAGAACTAGTTACGAAGCTACTTTACTACAACTAAAGAGTCAACTCTTCTTCTTATCTTAAAGTTCTTCACTTATACTGAACAAGGTCTGATAACATATACAAATTGATGTTTGCAAAAAACAATTGATGGACGACTTTCTTTTAACATTTCTTGATGTTCTTTCAAGTGCTTTCGAGTGTCATTTTCCAATAAAATATTTATGCAAGAAAATTCGTTTAGCGCTCTTTTGTCAACTCCAGCCAGCAGAAAAGAAAATACAATTCACAGTGGACACTTTTTTAGTTTACCGCACAAAATTGAGATGCAAAGGAAAAAATATATAAGCAGGATGCTTTTTGCCTTGGGGAAAAGTCAAATATGGCTATGAAAAGCAGACTACATTTATAATATAATTTTAAGAATAAGAAACTAAGAGATGAGTTTATATTCCCAGCTATATTATTCCCCCAAGAACTTGATGGGTTCAGAAATTTAAAAGAACCTTTGCCGAGTGTAGCAAAACTAAAGTGTGCGATGAAAACTTTTGCGGATTGCGTCAAAGATTCTTTGAGAAAAGTTTTGCACCTGGTCCGCCCGCTGAAACCGGCTGAATGTGGGCAATCAAAGGATATTAGAGGACAACAAGTGGCAGACAAAAGGCGCAAAGAGTTGTTGTCAGCATATGGATAAACATGAGCACTCGAACGACCGGCTGCCAGTCCCCAGAGCCCGCACTCAGCCATTGTTTTTCATTTATTTTCCTTTTGCTTTACAGGGTATGAGTGCTATAAATTTGACAGCGTTTTTGTTTGCCAAGAGTGGGGGCGTGTTAACGGGGGCGTTGCTGTGGCCGGCAATTAAATAAAGGCTCCAAAAGCACTACAAAGCCAAACAAAAAAGGGTGAAAGCCAGCGAGGGGTGGCAATGGTGGGGGTGGGCGTGGCAGGGGAACACCAGTAAAGGCGGCCAAATTGAAGTGGCAGCATTTGTCACTGACAGACGTTTGACGGCTCACAAAAAGCGGAATACGACAAAAAAAATATAATAAAGAGCAAGTGAGAAAGTTTGCAAACGGGTGTATGCGACGGCGAAATACACGCTCAGCAGCCAATGAGAACTTGGAGCGGAAGACAAGCTAAACTTTTATTGATTCTTGGTGCAGCTCATCTGTAATTTTATTTTCAAATACTTAGTATACCCTGCTAGTATCTATACTTTATCTAAGGCAGGTATATGTATACATATCACATTCTATACAATCTTAAAAGACTTTTGCTTTAATCACACAAACTAATCACCCCTAACGAATATACCCGTCTTCCCATCACTGGCGAGTATAAGCAAGCTCGTGAGGAAATTGGCGTCAGCTGCCTCAAAAGATGATTCAATTATAGCCCAGGCAATCGCATTGGCAATGGAAATGGAAATGGCAATCGAATTCATATTATTGGACTCGAGGCAACAGGTGCAAAACACCTTTTGCAAAATCTTATGCTTACTTTGAAAGGAACTAAGAAATATCCTGTTTTGCAAAAAGCTCTTATATACAAATAGGTATTTACTCTTTTGTTTCTATCCCTCGAATTTTTTTGTTTCCAAAACTATAAGTCTGCAAAGTATATATACCAAAATAATCGTGATAATACCTTAAAAGTTAAGGGATTTAAATAAGAATTACGTTCTCTGGTTTTGTGTCATATGCGAATAGCTAAAGCTGTTATGTTATTAGGGAACCTTTGTTATACTCGTAATTCTATAATATAGTTTTCTAACTGTAAATGTTTTCAAATGAATTAATTAAAAATTAAATAAAAATAATAATAAAAATAAAATAAAAATTAAATAAAAATAAAAATAAAAATAAAAGTAAAAATATATAATAATAAATTAAAATTAAAAATATATATATATAATAATAAAAATGACAATAAAACGAAAATAAATCAAAGCAGTAATAAAATAAAAATGAAATATAAATAAAAATTAAATAAAGTAAAAACAAAAATAAAAATAAAAATAAAAATTAAAATAAAAACTAATTAAAAATAAACATAAAAAATTAAAAAAAAAATATATATATATGTAAACTCTTTAAGCCCCATTTGTCTGACTTTTACAAACATCTGAGTCTATAAGACCTTTTCATCTATTTATATGTTTGCAGGGTATTAATGTAGTGCAGCTTCAACATGCTGATGCAGCTAAAGTACATTATGATGCATATTCAATTGAAACACTTATTTAACAAACATTTTCGCGGATGAGCATACAATCCTTATATCAAATGCTCTTCCGTAACTATTTTGCTTGAATAAGCAATAGATGAGGAAATTGGAAATTTATTGAAGTCGAACAAAGTTCTTTAAACTGGTTATAAATTTAAGATTTACGAATACATTAAATAAGTATAAATACTGCATAAGCACACTAACTTAACCGAAATGAAATTAAATTAAAGTTTGATTGTGAAACCAACTTTATAGGTACTATTGAATCCCAGAAAGTGCAAAAACTTTCGTCTAACTTTGCGTAGGGGTCAGGTGCCAACTATGAAAGACTACAAGTCAGTCAGGAAGCCAAATACATTGGAATACTGGACAAGCGACTTACATTAAGCTGGCGCGCATCAACTGGATGCTGTGAGTCAAGTCCAAGCTGCCCCTGCGATGCAAGAGAACGATCTATGAAGCAATTATTGTGCCACGTGGAGTAACGAGATCCAGATTTGTGAAACGAAAGCTCTGTCGAACCGAAAAACGTGTGCAGACGTTTCAGACCGTGACTGGTATGTCCTCCGAATAAATCGGCACTCCAGCCGACATAAGCCGCTTAAGGCGACGGCAATATCTCAACCTTTTGGATTAAGAACTACATCAAAATAATAAAAAAACAAAAATTGAATGTTTTTAAATGTATTGTAAATAGCTTAATTCCCTAATCTAATTCAAGACTTCCCGTTTACGAGATCCCCTGAACGTTTGTTCGAGCTTGCAATTTTACATACAAACAGACTGATGATAATACAAATGCAACAGTAAAAATATTTCTAAGTAAAAAATTTTTCCGTAGCGGATTTCGAACCTACTCTTTCATTGCAAAGAGAACACGAACTTCAATGTATTTGTACACACGTATAGAACAAAGGCTTGCCGCTTGCTTTTGCTGACTGACAAAATGTTTTCTTTAATAACTTCTATGTTACTCAACGGATTTTGATGAAATTTTCAACATTGATTCGTTTCATTTTATTGATTAAGCGATTGTACCTAACAAAGTCAAAAAATTGTAAATTGTAGTTGTTAACCTTCAATTAAATAAATTTTGTTTTATTTGCAGCCGTTACCCAAAATATAAAAAAATTCGAAAATGGTTTTTTATATAAAAGAAGCTGAATGCAAAATAAGGTGACCTTAACTTAAAAGATGTAATAGATTTGCAAAAATAACTGAATCTCGATAACGTTTTTAATCGATATCATGGAAACAGGAAAAGTTATCGAATATCTGAAACAAACTCAAATTGTAAAATTTGAAGTCTTTAGCTCTTACAGGTTCTGAGATCGAAGCGTTCATACAGACGGACGGACGGACAGACAGTCGGACGGACGGACGGATAGACAGACAGACCAAGACAAATCGACTTAGTTCATCGTCCTGATCAAGATTATATATACTATATATATACTATATATATCTTCTTCAAATGCATATTTAAACTAAAGTTTTTTTTAGAAAAGTAATCGTACTCACGCTTCATGAGCTGCCGCTGGGATTGTGGTTCTGCCTGGCACTATGTGCTGCTCGCGGAGTCGGCGATGGGCGAGGCAATGTTGCTGTTGCTGTTGCTGTCCGAGGTGGAGAGGGGTCGACAGATGCCGAGGCGCGTTCGGCCTGGCGGCATGGCCTTGAGTATGGCCACCGCCTCGTCGAGGTCGAGGTCTTGGAGCGAGTGGTCGCCGACGCTGATGAGACGGTCGCCGGGAAAGATCTCGTTGGTTGCCTCCGCAGCACCACCGCGTATCAGGCCACGTATCACAATCACACTGCCCTCCGCATCGAGCGGGTCCTGATAGTCGAGTATGGAGAAGCCGAATCCCTGCTCTGACTTATCAATGTGCACCACCGTCACCTCGCAGCTCCACAGCGCCAGCCCGGACACATTTTCCAAAGACTTGGAGCGCGGTGGCACAGCAGCTGCCGCAATAGCTCCCGCTGCCGTCGCTGATTCCGTGAGCGTCGCCGTGCTCGACGTGTAGAGGGAGCTCTCCGACTGGGCCTTGCTCAGCAGATTCTGCAGGCTCTGATGACCGCCTGGGAGCAGGCTGCGCGTCTCGAAGGCCTCCGGATTCTGGGAGGTGTTGATGATCGAGGGAACGCGTGTGCCGCGGGCGCAGATCAGCTTCACCCTGGCCGGCAGCTCCTTGAGTATCTTGACCACGTCGACGTGCCGCAGGCCCTGGAGCTTGTGCTCGTTGACCTGGAGCAGCTCGTCGCCCGGCCGCAGTATGCCCTGTTTGCCGACGGGCCCGTTTTCGAGTATCGAGCGTATGTAATGATGCGGACGCTTCTCAATGCCGCACTCGACGTCGACGGTGCCCTCGAGGCTGATCCCTAGACCTGAAAGTTTATTTATTTCGGCAACTAATATTTCACTTTCGGGAAACTCACTTTTCCAGGCCACCCGCAGCGAGGCGGCGCTAGGACTGGCCACTTTGGCGGGCGGGGCCGTATCAGTGATCAGCACATCCGGCTCATTGGTGGGCGTCTTGCCATGTTCCGGCTCGGCGACGGCTGCAGCTGCTGCAATCGACTCGGCCTCCGGCTTCGGCTTCGGCTTGGGCAACTGCGGCATCATCAACTCCGGCTCCGGCTCCGGCTCCGGCTCTGGACACTGCTCGTCGGTGTCATTGCCGCTGTCATGATCATGAGCAAGACCATTGCCACTGCCACTGCCGTTGCCATTGGTCAGCGGCGGCACACTTTGATCGCTGCGATCGAGCATGTGCGACAAGTTCGAGTCGACGGTGTCCCGTGAGGGCAGCTCTGGGAAATCCGGCAGCAGCTGGCCGTCGCCGGCGTCGGTGACTATGGAGTCGGCATCTGCGGACTTTGGCGGCAGCCAGCTGAGCGTCGCTATCGAGGGCGAGGCGGGCATCGACAGCTGCGACTGGGCATCGCCATCGTTGGCGTGGGCGCTGCTGCCGCCCACCTTCATCTCGGTGAGGGCGACCTGCAGATGCTCGAACTTGCGGCCGCGCAGAAAGCGCTCCAGCGTCAGATGCACCTCAATGTCCGTGTTGCGCAGCAGCTCCACAGCCTGATGATTGGTCACGCCGGCCAGGGTCCGCCCGTCGACGGCCACAATCCGATCGTTGATCTGTATCTGGCGGCTCATCTCGGCGGCGCTGCCCTCGATGATGCTCTTCACAAAGATGCCCGACAGATCCTCCTCCTCGCAGACGTAGCCGGCCACCGTTATGCCCAGCCCGTAGACATTCTTGTGCAGCTCCACGACATACGTTTCCGTTTCGGGTGAGTCCACATAAGTGGATGGCGACTCGGAGCCCACCGAGCAACAGTCGCCGTCATTTGCCAACTTTTTGCCGGCTATCACAGTGCCATCCAAGTGCCGCACCCCAACCCCATCATCATCATCATCATCATCATCGTCATCGTCATCCACTTGCCAGCGCTGACCCAAAGGCAGTTGGAGCGATTGTCGCGCCGTCGTTGGAGGCGGCGACAGTATGGAGTAGGGCACAATGTCGAGATCCTGCAGGCAGGAATTGCTGCTGCTCGCCAGATTCGCTGGGATGGGTGGCAGCGGCAGATCGGCTAGCTCGGTGTCGGGCGCTGGGGCAATGGCGGACAGGGGCAGGGGCAGGGGCAGGTTCAAGGCCTGGGTGAGGGGCAGAGGCAGGGGCAGAGACAATGGCAACGAGACATTGCCCTGGTCAGCTGTGTCGCCAGCCGGAGCACCAGTGACCAGGCCAACCAGACTGCCCACATCCAGAGGAGTCGTCGCCGTGGGCAAGCTGGGATTCTGAAAGAGATGCCGCGACAGTTCTTCCGGGTCGGAGAGGAGCTTAGTTGGTATAATGGGCGCATGACAGGCCAGCGTATGATAGTCGATGGCCGTCGGCTCCACGGGCCGTGCCACAATCAGACGCACCTGAGCTCCGGTCTGACGAAGAACTGTGGCCACTTGCTCCGAGCTGAAGCCACGCAAATTGACATCGCCAATCTGCAGCAGATGGTCGCCCAGCTGCAGGCGCTGATCTCGCTCGGCCACGCCTCCCGGCGTCAGTGCCTTAATGACCACGCCCGTACTGCGGCCGCCCACCAGTATGAAGCCCAGCCCGTTGCCATCGTTGATCAGATCGATAACCTCCACCTGAGACCATTCGGTGCTCAATACCATCTCGCTGCTGCTCCAAATATTTCTATGCGTGTTCCCTTGACTGTGGTGCGGCGGCTCAAACTGGCTGCTAACATGACCGCTGGTGGTGCTGTTGGCAATGCTCTCGTTGTTCTTCTTCTTCTTCTTCTCGTTTTATTCCCTTTTCGTTTTCACTTGTATTTAAATGCCGGCTGGCTGGCTGGCTGTCACTGTCGCAGCTATTGTTAATGCATTCACCTTTGCCACATTTGAATAACGATTATGGCCGCGTCGGTGGGGTAACGGCTCCTGGCACCGCCGACGCCAGAAACATTATCGACTACGGCCGCACGCACCGCCACCTGCCTGCAATTATTAATATACAACAAAAAAAAAGGTAAGCTGAGTGCGTATACGCAATGTCTGCCCTTACGTCACGTGGCATTACGTTACGTTACGTTACGTAGCAGCAGCTGCATTCGCGTTTATTTCATTTTCATTTTCATTTTTTTTTCATATTTAGCTTATTTTGTTGGGCGACTTTTAATGGCACCTTTTTTGCACGATTTCGTAATTTACATGCACACACACGCACGCTCGCACACACACACACACACACACAGCAATTCACGTGCCACGCATGCATGACATTCAGCAGCTCCTCCTTCCACGCTCCTCGCTGGCAATTAATTTGGAAAACGAGAAAAACTCCCGCTCGACGACTCGACTAGTTTTCATGCTTAATGCCACACACACACACACAAAAACAAATTGCAGCCAACGATAACTCGAATAAGCAACCAATGAATGCCAGCACATACATATACAATACTATGTGTGTGTGTGTGTGTGTGTATTTTGTTGCCTGAATTCGTAGCATGAGCTCGACTTTGCTGCGGTTTTTTGCTAAAGCTGCGACACGTCTAGAGATGAGCCGATAATTGAGCGTTAGAAATTGGAGAAGCTTTTTATAAGGCATGTAATTGACTAATCTGGCTTTTTAGCTATTATACTTAGCGTATATATATAATGTAATAGTGTCTGAATATAGTTAACTAGTTATTGCAAGGCCTGTTCACAGTATAGACAAACGGCTGAGAAAAATAGGGGAAAAAAAGAGACAAAACATTCTTTAAAAAAGGACAGAAAACAGGAAAACAATTTTTAAGTTTAAAACTAAACTTTTACTATATATACATGGATATTAAAGTGATTTCAACACGTTATCAATAGTTTTTTCGTCTGTGACATTTGATTCCATATAAACTTGATCTGTGCCCACTCGTTTTAAGTATTTTTCTGGCACCTCGACATGGCTATATATATAAAAAAAAATGATAAATCATATTGATATATCATAAATCGATAATATATGATAAATATTCGATGATTATTAGACCGATTCAACTACATTCATCGTTAAAAAAGGACAGATATCGGGCCAATATTTGTTTAATATATTTTCTTAAAAAAAAAAGGACAGATCTGTTCGGAAAAAGGCTGAAGTGGCAGCACTGCTATTGAAGTTGTTCACTATATCAAGGTTAAAATTTTTGCCCAAAAACTCGTTTTATTCAAAAAATGATATGGCAAAGATGAAATGCTAGCTCCTTTTCCAATTTTTTATAACGATTTTAAACTTTTATTTTAAGGTTCATGATTCCACTAGGTTTTTTGCAGAAGCTTTTAAAGACACATAAAAAAGTTTCAGTTTCGGCATGCACTTGACAAAAAACAAAACCTTTACGATCATGAAAGTGCTGATTTTGTCACAATCAACAGCAAAAACACAAATTATGGGAATATTCTCTTTCATTTTTGCTTCCTTCCTATGATTTTTTGTAGCTTTTTGTTTGAAATTGCTTTTAACATTTTGTGCACCTTTTAGAGGTTTTCGACTTTTCACTATTTAGATTACTCCATGTTAAAATTCGACTGTTTACTATATATTGTTCACTATAGCCAGACACCACTGTATTTCAATGAAATTAAGCTTGCCTTAAGTCAAATAAATAGCTCGAAAAATGAACTTAAATAAAGCCAATTTTTGTATTTACAACAAAATAAAATGTGCTATGAAACTTAAAATTTCTAATTCATAAAGTTTACTTTTTCATGGCAAGACATTAGAAAATGGAAAATGAAAATACAGAAGCAACCAATTTCTGTTTGCTCAAAGCAACAACTATTTAAAGCATAAAAAAACAAAAAAAAAAACAATGTTTTTTTATTTTCAGTTAAATTTTCTCATCAATGAACGAGGTAAGTAAATTTTAAATCAATACATTTTTGTTTCAAGTTTTAGGACTTAAAAAAAACGTTAAATGTTAAATAAAAAAAATTAATATTTGGAAAATAAATAAAATTTGATTTCTATTGTTTTTATTTGCAAATCTCGCTTTTGGCTTAAGACGAATTTATTTGTAGAATTGTTACTATTTGAAATATTTTGTTTTTTTTATAGAGTTGAGTAGGGTTTGAACTGTGGACGGTGATGAATTGTGTGCCGACTGGCTTAGGTAGGCGATTGCAAGGAATAAATATATTGTATATTTCTACTACTCTATGAGAATTTTGACTCTTAAACAATTTTAAAAAAAATATAAAAAATTTTAGAAAAATATAACTAAGAAAAAAAAACAGAAGCAAATGCGCTGAAAATTTCATTTTGG
The DNA here is from genome assembly GCA_035045545.1 of Drosophila gaucha. Taxonomy (NCBI): domain Eukaryota; kingdom Metazoa; phylum Arthropoda; class Insecta; order Diptera; family Drosophilidae; genus Drosophila; species Drosophila gaucha. Next base: position 2,197,826 of record JAWNOY010000025.1, on the reverse strand, counting down.
CTACGAACTATCATACTGAAAGAGCTGCCTTCACACATTTGGGCACATTTGCCACAATTTCCGCTTTGGGTCGGGCTCATCTCTATGGGCGGCTAATGAGGTGCAGCTGCAGCTGGACGGTGGCATGATGGCATCACTTTTGGTTTTTATGCTGCGACGGCGGAGGCTACTGGCCACGTTTGCCATTGACTGCAGCTGTCCATGCAGCGCTGATTGACTTTACGTTCAACAAAGCACGGATTTTTGGCGCACGGGGCGTATGATTAACGTGAGCGCGCGCTTTGTCGTTGCTTTTTGGTCATTTGTTTGCGGACCTGCTGGCCCCGCTGCTCGGCAATGTGCTTCATTTAACTTGGCTGCGGTTGACGAGCCCGCAATGGCAAAGGGGGGCGGAAGGGGCAGCAGCAAGCACCAGGGCCAGGACTGTGCCGTGGACTATGGCATCCCAGACCATTATACAAAAAGTAGGCAAAGCGCGTTTGAAGTTTACAATGCGTCGACGGGTGTGTGTGTGTGTGTGTGTGTGCAGGGGGGAAAATGGTTGCGTGTGTGTGTGTGGGTCGCCTGCTATTTTTATATGTCGCAACTTAAGGCTTGCTCCAGCTGCGGCTCCAACTGGTGCTGTGCCACTTTTCTTCCTCGCGTTTTCATTTTCATTTTCATTTTATTGCCGCTGGCCACTGTTGCTTCTAACGCACTTCAAACGCTGACCCACTAAGCATTATTAGCCGGCGCAGCGTTTTGGCCCGCTCAAGTCAAGTGTCAAAAATCGATAAATGGCGCAAAAAAAAAGAGGAAATATAATAAAAAGTGTGTACATACATATGTATATGTATGTATGTGGCTATAGAGAGGCGTGCAAGATGAAGTTTACTCCTTTGCCTGCGCCTACATTAGGCGCCACGCCCACGCCTACGCCTAATGCCTAATGAATTTGACTTTCGACTGCTTGTGCCATAGTTGCTTATCGCTGTTGTTGTTGTTGTTGTTGTTGTATTTGGTTTGTTTCCGCCGCAGACTGAACAGGCTCCAGCCGCATGACTGTTGCTGTGCGGTTGTGGCTGCGCCTTTTGACCTACCTAAGAGCGAGTAAGAGTCGACGGCGACGGCTTTTAGCCAAATTGCGCGAGCCTTGCCTGCAGTTGGCCCTACACAAAATAAGGAAAGCAACTCGACTTGTGAACTTGCTAACCAAAAGTCGTGCCACGCAATTACTTAGCAGAGCCAAGCCGAGCCGAGCCAAGCCACGCCATCCTAGAATATTGTCGCTGACAACGCGGCGTATGAGCAATGCCGCAGTTGGTTAAAGCCACGCACACAGCGCGTAACGGGGTTTTTCTATTGATTTAACAAGCTGATGCAGCCAAACAAAGCACGCTAACTGCCAATCTCTATGCTCTACTCCATATATGTGTGTGTGTGTGTGTGTGACTAGGTGTTAACTCAATTTGTGCTGCACTCGCAGCTGTTGCATATTATTAATTAATTTTAAGGGTCGGCTGTTAATAAGCTACGTAGTTGGCCAACAAACCATGATTGCACTGGCTTGCTTGCTTGCTTTTGGCCACATTTTCGTTTTGCGCCCATTCACTCACTTCATAAACACATTGCTCTGGGCCAGCATGGCAGCTGGCTCCGCTACGTTTTATTTGCTCAGTTTCTGTGCACTTTATATTCCCCTCAATTGTAATTATATGCTACTTTTTTTTATCAGTTTACGCGCGCATTTTCCGGCTCGACAACACGCCCGCACGCGACTAAGCAACTTGGTCAAATGTATTGCCCGCTGGCCAGATTGCCTCTGCTATGCTATATATTCTCTCCGCTCGCACGTGGCGCCTTGACAGGGTGTTCAGTTCAACATTGCTTTCGCTCTCTCTCCCTCTCTCTCTCTGCTGCGGCGCACTGCTGCGCCTGGTTCTCTCGTCTGCTCGTCGCTCGGCACTCGGCCAATATTTACATATGAAGTTGACGCGAGGCGGCAGTTGGCGGCGCCTGAAGTTGCCGCCGGGCAGCATTCATTCAACTTTCCGATTGTGGGAGAGTGCGTAAGAAAGCTTTTCGACACAGTGGCGTCGCTATAGATCCCTTCCAAAGGGAGATTCTAGAATTGAACAGAAAATGGCTAGCAGTAATATTGTAGCAGACAATTGTTGCTGACGAATAGTAAGCAATTAGAACAAGTTACAGTTGCTCTCTTCTGACACTTTATAAAGTCTTGCAAATAAAAGGATAAATTTGTAGTAATTCTGCAAGTGTGAGCGAGACAAGAATTTGTCTTGCGAGAATTGACTCAAAGAGGGAATTGAAAATGAATCGACGTAAGCAAAATTTCACAAAGATGGCGATTACTATAAATGTGCTCACGAGCATTTAACTTATTACAACATAAGTGTGAGCGAGACAAGCAGTGTTTACACTTGTTGAGCTCTGGTTGCAGGAATAGGCGCGAAACGGTAAGAAGGTTAAAGCAAGCTTTGTTTAAAAGAAACTTCCATTAAAATGGTCATAGCTATGAATGTATATGCATGTATACATACCTATATAATTATATATTTAATATGTGCATGTACATAAACTATAAGTATATACACAACATGTGAGTGAGCGAGGCAATAAGTATACACACTTATCATGATCTTGCGGCAAGCATTCTTGTAAGGAGTAAAGAGAGCGGTTACCGGAGGCAGCCGACAAAATGGCATGTCTATGTGTATGTGTATACTACAGCATATGAGTGAAGGAGATAAACAGTATTCGCACTTGTTAAGCTACTGTAACACTTGTAGTAAAAGGAATTGGAGATTTTAACAAACTTTGGTTAACGGGAACAGCTTACAAAATGGCCTTCATTGTATGTATATAAATATATATATCTGCATCTATTCTACATATGTGCGAGCGAGACAAACAGTAATCGAACTTGTGAAGATTTTGCAAGAATTGTATTAGACGAAAAGAAATTTATATAAAATATTGAAGTTCTTCACCATTTTGTTAGCTAGTGTAAACAAAACAAAATATTTTTGTAAGCAATTTATAAATGGGTTAATTGAAAATGAGAAAAATATATTGACTAACTATTATTAAAAATAATTTCAACCTTTTTTATTTTATAAATTAATTTATTTTATAAATATTGCTTCAAGAAATGAAGTAAATAGACTTTGTTATTTGGACAACAAGTGTGTCCCTTCGAGTGGCAGGCTAGGACAATCAACAAACTTCCTGCGCCTGCTCTGTTGTCCACGGCAACGTACGCCAGCAAGGGCTACGAAGTTCTAATAAACAGACAAAGTTCCACCTGCCAAGGACTTGTAGACGGTTGGCAGCACCTCCTAGAGACACTCGAAAGTCACAGTTCAGGTGTTAAAGAACTATGAGCCAAGGAAATGAGGCGGGCGTAAGGAAAACACCAAACGAAATAAAGTAAAGAAACAGAAAACGTATTATCCGTTACATGGCACCTGCTACCACCTGCCTCCTGCCCTAAATAAATTGCAGTGGGCGCAATGGGTTCGGTGCACCTATCGGTCGAGCCTACATCGGTGTCCCACATCTCAGTGAAGTGTAGAAAACGTAGCGAGAAATCAAATTCAGTGAACCCAGCAATCGGTGAACGAAGTGTCTCGGTCATAGGAAGACAATGAAAATTCTCAGTATGCTCGAATCTACTCTCAGTAATACTGTATAAAGACATATTTCATAATCGCTAACATTATTTTCTGAAAAAAAATAAATAAAACCTGGACAACGAAATAAGCACTGATCAAGCCGGGACAACAGACAAACATACAAAATAATATAATGACTGAGCCGCCAGCCAACTCCGAGGAGGATTACTACATTGGCGAGTCCTTCGACGATGAATCGCCGTCCGAGTTGGAGGAGGAGCAGGAGTATGAGGAAGAGATCGACGCGAATGGAAGCGACACGCAGAGCGACACCGATGTCGAGGCAGAGTATCTGCGCGGTAATGTAAGTGCAACAACCACAACAGATCAGACCCAGCTGCAGGAGCTGACCATCAAAGAGTTCCGACTCAACGATCTCAACCAACTGCCCCCACAGCCCCATGCACGCCGCCAACAGATCTATGCCAAGCGCTCTGGCGGCGGCAGCGGATTCGCGCGCCAGAACAATGTGAAATATGCGAGCTCCTCGTCCGAGGACGAGGCACGCGTGGTCATCTCCAAGACGGTGGCCGAGGTGAATTCATCGACTCTGGTGCCGGAGCAGACAGATGATGAAAGCATCTCGGTGCGCACTCTGATCCCAACCAGCGCCAAGAATCGGGAATTTCATGACTCAGATGGTGAATTAACTGAATTTGAGGAGCTGGAAGATGAGATGTGCGCTGAGGAGGAAATAGAATCCGATAATGAACTCGCATCCGAGCACAGCAACGAGGACAAATATGATATTGAAATAGGTCAGCTGGAGGAGGACGATGAGGGCGATGAGCAGGAGGAAGATAATCAGGATAATAATGATGTTAAGCTCAATGAGGATCTTGTGGATGTGGTCGATGCCAACGACAGCGAGTTCGAGGACTCCCCTCGCAACTCAGACAACGAACTAGACGAGATGACTATGCCGGACAATCGAAATGCAGCAAAGTTACAAAAGAAGAAACGGGGTCATCACTACCATCCGAATTTGGCCAGGAAACCATTTATTGATGCCGATGCTCCGCTGTTGCCAAAGCTGGAGGCCATCTATGATGACAACGGAGATGAGGTTTACAAACTGGATGACGACGAGCCGGCCCCGGGTGATCCACTCAATGTCAAGTTTCTGGAGCAGCAAATGACCCAAATGTCCGAGATGATCATGAAGACGTTTCGCCTCAGCGGCGGCTCCGCCGACAACAGCGCCTTGGAGCAGCTGGCACTGGCCACCAAATTGATGAAGAAACAGGGCAAGCCGCCCAGCTCCCAGCTGGACACAATGGAAGAGGAACCCGAATCCCTGGACACCGTGACTACACCGACCACAGGGCGCTCAGAGAAAGTGAGCCGTCGCAGCTGCCGCTGTCCCTCCAACACTGACATCGCTGAGCCCGCTCAGCCCGATGAGTTTTTGATGGACGAGTGCGGCCAGGGCGACGGCCTCCTACGCTATCCCCACCTGAAGCAGCCGCACTCGGCTCGCGTCCTCAGCACCACGCCCAGCTGTCTGAACAGTGACAACAGCAGCTTCCATGTTGATGTGCGACGTCCGCGCTCGGCTGCCTCCTCCGAGGTCAAGTGAGTAGCTAAAACAAATATTTGTATACCCTGAACCCATTGAAAATGGGAATTCAGGGTATAATGGTCTTATGACAATGTTTGTAACAGGCAGAAGGAGGCGTGGCGGACTCCATAGAGTATATAGATTCTTGATCAGGACGACGAGCTGAGTCGGTATAGAAAATGTCGTCTGTCCGTCCGTCTGTCCGTCTGTCCGTCCGTCCGTCTGTCCGTCCGTATGAACGCAGTGATCTCGAAAACCACAAAAGCTAGAGATTTGATATTTTAGATATATATTCTTGTATACCATACGCAGCATTTTATTTTTTTTCGATAACTCATCCTATTTCCTTATCGATAACAATCGATATTTTAACTTTGTTTTTAAGCTATAACATGAAGACCATAATACCTAGAGACACCAAATTGACTATGTAGGTTTGTGTGATGAAAATACAGATAATAAGCTTTTAAAATTTTGGATACCTGCCCCCATTAGACCCAAAAGTGGAAAAAACGTATTTCAAATACTAGGGAGTTGAGATTTCGCATGTATAAACCTTTGGTTATCAGTATTATGTCCTGAAAATTTCATTAAGAAAGTAGATCTAGAACCGAAGTTATTTGATAATCAATTTCTCACAATGCTGCCCAAGCCCAGCCGCTAAATAATCTACGCAGTAAGCGGCGCGCGTGCTTGTGTATGTATATGTGTGTGTGTGTGTGTGTGTGTGCGCAGAGGGTAATATTTATAGATAAAATAAGTAAACTAGATTGTTTAAAATACCACCTCGGACTTGGTTCAGGGGATCTCCTAGTCGGGCAGACCCGACTTGAGCGTTCTTACTTGTTTGAAATAAACTTATTATATATATCTTTGCAGCTATAAGAATTTGGGCCGCAAGAGCTTCAGCTTCACTAATCCGCAGGTGCGCGAGATCGAGCGACAGAATAATATTTTATTGAAGAAAATGATGAACGTCAAGCCGACAATTAAGCCAACCATCAATGTGGTCAAATCGAATACCAATATGCAGGCTAAGGTAGGTATACATATATGATATATATCGGGAATAGTTGGAATAACACCTGTTCCACATAGAAGCAGGTGCCGCCTGTGGCTCGCCTGACGAGCGCCGCTGTGAACCGCAAGAAGTATCAGAGACAGATCGACTTGGACAACGACGTGCTGAAGCGCAAGCTGGAGGCAGTCGGCACTCGCCGACCCATCTTCAAGTGAGCTCATCGGCCAGTTGTCAACTCTGCATTTATATACATAATATTATAGTTTTAGAAATGTTTAAAGCGAATTTACCAAATTAAAATTTAATGCAAGTCAAATGCTGTTGTAAAGATAAATGTATAATAAGTGAGTATCAAAGACGCGACGATTGTATAAATGTATAAAAGTAGATGCAATTTAGTTGAATTCGAAATAAATTTTAAGTGTATAATCCCTGAGTTAATCATCATTTGGGCTCAGAGGGTCACCTCGTTGATCTTGGCCAGGAAGGTTTCGCCCAGCGCTTTTACCGCCTTGAAAGCAGTTTCTCCGTTTTTCTCCTTGAACTCGGCCTCGTTCTTCAACTTTGTCTGCTCGCGCTGCTCTATTTCCCGATAGATGACTTGACCAATCTAAAAGGAGTTTCGAATTAGCAAAAGATTTCTATATATATATTTCTGTATACTCACATAAACATCTATGGCCGCATACATCAGCTGGTTCTCGTCGAGCGGTATCACATGCCACTTGCTCATGCGCACCTTTTTGCTCTTGTCCATCGCCTTCTTGGCTATGAAGTTGGCCAATCTCTCCAGGCTCCATCTGCCGCCTGTCTCGCAGACCTCATTGCACCAGACGCCCAAATCCACGCATTTCTCGATCAGCGGCTCGGCTGCCACTTCAGGAAAGTCGCGCTCGAGTTTACGGAAATCGCTGGAAATTTAGATGTAATGAAATATTATTTACTATAATTATACAGACGAATCCCGAGAACTTGAATTTAACAGGAATTCGAACGAATTTGCTGTCAGGGGACAGCATTTTTTACGAATTATTGAGGTTTTCGATTTAGCGGAGGTCGAATTATTCAACTGTATTACCGAACAGAGTATATTACTTATACACCCTGCATTGAACAGGGTATATTGGTTTAATGTAAGTGTTTGTTACAGGCAGAAGGAGGCGTGATGGATTTTTAAAAGCATATACAGTGAAAGCTCCCCTGGACGGACAGCCACGGTTCCAGTATTTTTGTCCGCCTACGGGAGATGTCAAAGAATTGGCTGTACAATAATACCTTGATCTGAATCTAAATTTCAATGTTGTCTTCTGTGGGTAAAGACTATCTACTTTTAAAAAAACTTAATTATTATCTATTAAAAAGTGTTTTTTGTCGTTTGTATAACGTTTTGTGTAAAAATGTTTAAAACATCGTGTCCGGGTCCGGCCCAGGGAGCGTCCGCCCACGGGAACTGATTTTGGGACTATAAAATTCGTCCGGCTACGAGAGATGTCCGCCTGAAGGAGCTGTCCGAGACTAGATCTTTCACTGTATATATATTCTTCATCAGAAGCAACAACCGAGATCTCAACAGATCTTCAGATTTTAGCAAATACAAAAGTTATCAACTGAAATATATATTCATGTAAACCGAACAAAGTATAGGTTTAGCAATATTTTTCAAATCTACTATCTGCTTTTCTTTATATCTATATAGTCTAAATCTACTAGGTTTTTTAAGATTACTCAAACACTATCAGAGATAGGGACATAAAATTTGGTTTATATGATGACGTAAAGTATATACAAATTTAAAATATTTTCTTTTTTGCATACACCACCATTACCTACGAAATTATAAGTAAACATTATTTTTCATTGGTAGAATATTGAGCTTTAGTATATGTATATAAAAATTGATATTTCTTTGATGCCCTGAAAATTTAAGCAAAATCGAATGTTTAGAACTAGAGTTATTCAGTAACTAATATCTTATGCAGGGTATCTGGAAAGTAAAGAAGAGAGCGTATGCATGTATATGTGCGTTAATATGTGTTGGTGAGTAACTATGCATATAAACTATAATGCTTAAAACATCAGCAAGACGAGCAGCTCAGGGTATCTCATAGTCGGGCACACCCGACTCTTATTTGTTATAACACTCGTATAGCACTTACGCTTTTATGTTCACGCCGTGGAGCCGAACTTTGGGATGATTGAGGAGTGCGACCAGCGCAGCTGGGATCTTCTTCAGATTGGTCAGTTGGTACACATAGCAGCAGCGCTCCTCTACGCAGATTTGGATGACGGATGACTTGCCGGGTCCCGTTTGGAAAGAGAAGGGCCACTCCATATCGAAGGCCATGGGCACAACTTCAGCCTTCGTTTGCTTCTCTACCCACTGCCTGAAATATACAATTTTAATTATATAAATATTAATATCAAGTAAAGGCTCTTCAATTACATGACTTCATCGGCTGAGGCTGCAATCTCCTGGCTTTCGGTGAAGTATTTAATGGCACCTTTATACTTGATGAATGGCAGCTTCTCTGGAACTTCCTTCTCCGGCGAAGGCGTTCCACCCTCAGCCATGGATCGTGTGCTGCGCGTGACGCGAGCGCTTCGACGCTTGGGTGGATTTTCTGTCTCGGCGTTTTCCTTGTCTTTAGCCTACAGTACATTATCATACCTGAATGATATTGGCTACATATGATACAAGTAGCCATTTACTTACTATTTCCGGCGTATCTAAATTCTTTCGTTTGTTAGCAATTGCACTCTGTCCCTTAGCGGGTTTCTTTGTCTTTGGGTTTGCCTTTTCTTCTTTAGCAGGTATTTTCTTTTATAAAATTGTACTGTAATTAACAGGCATTTTTCTATTTTTGTTATTTGATATTTACCTGCTCTGGCACATCATTATTTTTGGATTTTATTGGCATTTTAATTAAATATTTATCCATTCCCTTCTAAAAAACTTTGTTTACTACAAATTGCCGCCAAAATAGTTTACAGTGTTGAAAATCGTAATTATATTAGCATCTCTTTAGTTTCCACCACGCATTTTACTTAAGAGTGAGCAATAGTGAGATGTGTAAATATATCGTTGGAGGAGCAGCAATAAATGCTATTTGCACAAAGACTTTTTCATTTACTTAATGTGGAACAGCAAGCAAAGTTAATGTTTCACATATTTGCATTATATATGCATTAATAATGATTTTTTAAAAATAGATTTCGCTTGGTTGCTAAATAATCGATAATGTTTAGAATGCACTTGTTATCGAATTGAACTTCAACAGCTGTTATGCTCATTTAGGCGCTGTTTAATAACAGAGCGGCAAAGTGTAAATGTTGTTGATGCCAAAAACATATGTTTACGTCAAATAGACCGGCATTATTTTATTTATTTAACAATTAAAACTTAAAATAGAGCTTCATAATGTCAACAACAGTGGCCGCTCATTATGTGTCGGAGAAGATAGCTAAGGTGCGTTGGCTGCCAGAAAAGATAGTGCAGAGCGAGCGCTTCGTAACCGGCACCTGGGATATGCAAAATAACTTTGTCCGCGTGTGGCGTCTCCACGCCAATCCGTATGCAGAGACTGTGGAGCTCATTCCACGCTGCAATGACAAGGTGGCCATGGAGACAGACATCACGGGCTTGGAGTTTGTCGACGACGACATCTTCGCTGTGAGCTGTGCCGACGGTAAGCTAAAAAAGAAACTATTTGAAATTCATTTGGTTATTAAATATGCTTTGTTCCGTCTCGCAGGTCATCTAAGTTTGTTTGAGGTGTATCGAGCCGTCGAGGAGGATCAGATCCAACGCACAGCACGCAGCGGCTGCCTGCACGAATTCAAATGCAGTGAAATACATGCGCCCTGCACAGCAATCTCTGTGTACGGCACGGACATTGCGACCGTTGGCGAGGATGGACGCCTCAACGTGTTGAGTGCGGACAATTTGGACCAGGTGAAGCGGACAATCGATGCAGACAGCGTGACCCTGCTGGACGTCGCCTATGTCAATCAGCATCAGGTTGTGACGGCCAACCGAATGGGCGTCATTCGCATGTTCGACGTACGAACCGCGGGCGATGGCCAGCCCAAGATGTCCTTTATGGCCGCTTGCGAGGACACAAAGACCTCGAACTTTGTATCCGCCCTAGCCACGCATCCCATGCAGCAGCACATACTCCTCTGTGGCAGTGAAGAGGGCTCCCTTACAGTCTGGGATCTCCGCAATCTGCAGTATCCCTCCTCATATCTAAGTGCCCATACTACTCCCATCACAGATATAGGCTTTCATCGCCAGGATCCCACCAAGATGTTCACTGCAGCGGAAGCGGGTGAAGTGTGGCTGTGGTCGGAGAAGAAGCAGCTAGCTGATCCAAGCCAAAGCGACAACGGCAGCGCCTGGCTCTCCGGCGATCGACTACGCTCCTTGGTCAATGTGGACGGCCTCCTGACCAACATTCGCAAAGCGGTCAATTCTTTCGATGTGCACGGCTCCAGATTGATCTGTGGCAGCGACACGGAAGCCATCTTTATAGTTGAAGATATTTAAGGATTTTATGATTTCTGTTGCATTTAAAATACACATTTATATTATATAACTCTGAGAACTTGTTTTGTATTAGCTATAACATATTATGTTATTTATAGGAATTATATTCCTTAAATAGATATCCCTTGGGATGAGTAATCACATTCTTTCTCAGTATTAGGAAATTCATATTCGTAGGTCTATAAACATAGAGAGAGGCATAAAATCGAAAATACTTTATATTCGAGAGGAAAATAAAAAAGTTATATAAAATCAAAAAAAATATGCCAAGATAACTGTTGACCTCTTCTACAGAGGTCTGAAAACCGTCGAGCGAGAAGCTTAAATTACTGTTGCCAAATCAGCTTTTTTCCCGTCAAATCTGGCTTTTTTTACATTCCAATTGCGGGAAAAATCCAAAACAGCGGGCAGCGGGAAATATAGCTTTTTGATAAACTGATTTAGCTGTTTTTCAGTTTTTTTAGCATTTGACTTAATATTTGCATGATTTTTGATAATGTTGAGTACAAAATATGAAAATTTGACAGACAAATTCAGAAATTAAATAAATTGTACTACAAATTTGTAGAAATCATACAAAATTCGCTTGGAAAAGTCAGCTTTTTTGTAGCTTTTTGTGAAGGAAAAAAAAAACTTCATTTTCTGCGTCTTATTTTCGTCATCTTTTTATGCTCGCAAAACAAACGGAACCACTGGCTTAAATGTGTATCACTCGGGTACTTTTAGGCCATTTTTCACTGTTTACTTTGTAATGGCGAACTGTGCTCAAAAGCCTTCAATAATATTTCAGTCTTCAAAATTGACTTTATTCTGAAAACAACTCTTAATACTTAAAAGACTACATCTCGTGTGCTTTTCTCCAGTTATCCACATTATATAACATTTTTGACTTCATAAAGTCGGACTTATCAATCCTTAAAAACTTTTTCAAAATCTTGTTGATTCGGAAAATAAATAATTCTTAATCTAATTTTAAGTTTTAATGCCTTTAAATCGGTTATTATGCTCGTTCGCGAAGTGAAACGAGTATATTCGTTTAGTGCAATGTCCGTTTTGGTGTCTGTCCGTTTGGACAACTTTGATGCTAGAAACTTGAAATTTGGAATTCAAACTATCCGCGTTAGATTAAGTTTAAGTGTTTTTCCGATACGCCCACAGGGGCGTTGCACATCGGGATATGCTACATCTATTAAGACTAAAACGCTGATATTTTCGTCAATATTGCAGTCTTAGAACTGGGATTTGACATACATGGATAGTCGTGTCCATCACCCCGACACAAAAAGTTATGGTATATATATCAAATATATCAATATCTGTGTCTCAATTTGTATAAACCCTATACTATTTTGACCGCGACAAGAACTAGAGACTTGCATTTTAAAATACATATATATTCGAGTAGATTAAATCGAAAAAAATATATATATAGTTACGCCCATTGGGTACGTACAGTTTTAGAGGTAGAACATCCAAATTTTGCAGGCAGGTATCTGTTGACATCCTCTCAATTTTACATAAAACTTATAGAACCCCGCCCAGAGGAGCGTGGAAAATCACGTAAACCTGTTCTACAGTTCTAGAGCTTCAAAATTTGAGATATTAGTTACTGTTTTCTTTCCGCTTAGATTGATGAGGAATCATCATAGTCACATGCTATGAAAAAGATATCTCTTTAACTTTTGCAGTTAGATTACTGTCGATCCCCTCTACTGATAATTTTTTTGCATATTTTTTTTTTATATTCGACAACGCATCAACCAAATTTTGTTTTGGAAAAAAATTCATTGAAACTTCACTTCAAATTTAAACTTCACTTCAAATTTAAACTTCACTCCAAATTTTAATACATCTTAGATTGTCCAATGTGTGTCCTGAATTCGAACCGGGTGTGTTTATTCAGAATTGCTAGGCATAATGCCTAGCCCACTAGGACACACCCGGCCCCAAATTTTGCTAAACGAATGTCCTATATGAACCGAGAGAGCTGTCAAAACATTTTTATATTATTTTATTTTTTTGAAAATTAATAAAATGGGGTTCGAACCCAGGACTTCATGACTAGTGTGAAGGAGCTTACAGATCACATAAGCTTTAATTCAACTGTTATTGAACAGAATTTGTTCTTTAATTTTATTTTAATATTCTGTTCTAGTCGAAATTGGGAATTACTATATCTCTTCAGCCCTAAATGATATTATTTTCTTTAATATTGCCGTCTAAGAATTGGGATTTGGAATACATAGTTGTGCATCCCACGCCTAGACAAAAAGATATGGTATGTATAGCTACGCCTTTCGTGGGCGTGTCAAATTGGTATAACTATATCTGCCACAGTTTTATAGCTAGAGCCACAAAATCTTCGAAATAAGTTACTGTTGCTCTCCTTCTTAGATTGACAAAACACTATTGGCATGCGCCTCTTGGGGGCGTGACTAATCGGAAGTTTCTATATCGCGATTTGTATAAATCCTATAAAATTTTGGGCGCTATAAAAGCTAGAAACTTGCATAGCTTACATATGCGATTAGATCACCCCGAGTCAAAGAGATATAGTATTTATATTTACGCCTATTGGGGGCGTGACAAATCAGGTAAACTGCATCTTCTACAGTTTTAGAGCTAGAGCCTCCAAATATATAAATATATATATAGTTATATATAAGTTAATGTTCCCCTCCTCCTCAGATTGGCTGAAAATCATTGACATACGCCTCCTGGGGGCGTGGCAAAACGAAAAAATATATATCTACCACTGATTTATCGCGGTAGGATAACCCAATTTTGCAGTTCGATTTCTGTTGATTCCTTCTACTGATAATATTTGAATGAATTAGGCCGTCTTTTCGCCGTGAACGAGTATATATGCAGTCGGAAGCACTCGACTGCAACGTACTTACTTCTTTTTAGTCTGATTTTCAAAAATTATATCTTCAGTATTGATTCATATCGATCTACATTAAAAAATTTTCCATATCATATTGTAATTTCGAGCGTTACACAGTCGACTTACTCAGTCCTTGTCATATTATTAAATAAAAGAAATTGTTGTATATTTTATGCATTTTAATTTCAGTATTCGCAAAATTGGCTTAAATCAAAGCACCTGACTTACATATATATGGCTAAAAATACAACTACAATTAAATATACAATGTCTTATAATTTATATATTTCTGGGTGCTGTGTGAGAACTAGTCAAGAATATGAAGTTACAAAATCATTATAAATTATAAAAATTAAAAAAAAAAACATTTTAAATTAATAATTTTAGCTGAAGAATAATTTTTTTAAAATTCGATTTAAAGAATATCTTTGGATTTATATTGTAAACATTTAAAAAACAGAAATTCGAAGAGTTTTTATATTTTTTTCAATTGATTTTTGAATAAAGAACTTCATATTCATTGTTATATTGCCTAGGTTTGTGTTTGCCTTAAGGTAATAAACTAATTGTTTGCTAATTTTGGATAGATTTATGCGTGTTTTTCAACTACCATATACATACACATATAAGTATTATGAACTAATGCATAGATATTACATATATATATCTATATGCTATGTGAATAATAAATACAAAATGATTTTTTAAATATTTACACTCGATAAGTTTTTTTTTTAGCATTTTTGAGCATTTACGATTGGGTTTAATATCTGGAACTAGCTCTCTATAGAGTTTTTTAACTTCCAAGTTTTTTAGCTTCCTTCGGAGTGCTAATAGAAACGCTCGAATTTGGGCGGCTTGTTGAGTGCGCAGAAATAATACCCTGAATAGTTTTGTGTGGGTGGGGTATAGTCGCCGATGCTGTAATTTCCGTATTCATAGTTCGCCAAGGCGTGAGCGTGGGCGTGGTGATGCATGTGTGGGTGTGTGTGCGTGTGCGGGTGTGTGTGCGTGTGCGGGGGGTGATAATGCTGAAAACCGCCTGCACTGCGCGGCTTTTGTCATGTGAGGAGAGCACCGCCAATGCCACCGGAGCCACCGTTGCCACCACTGCCACCACCGCTGCCATTCGAGTTGTTGCCATGAACGCGCATGTGCCGATTCAGATTGCCCGATTGTGAGAATCTACACACACATACATACACACATACATATATGATGATAAAGTTGGGGTTAGTTTTTGGATTGCAGTTTGGGATTTCCCGTGGCAACTCACCTGAGCAAACACAATTTGCATTGGTAGGGCTTCTCGCCGCTGTGGATGCGCAGATGCTTGGTCAGCGTGGAGCTGTCCGAGAAGGATTTCTTGCAGGACGAACAGCGATAGGGCCGCTCGCCGGAATGGGTCCGCATGTGCGTGGTTACGCTGGAACTTTGCGAGAAGCGTCTATCACAAATGGGACAGCGGAACGGCTTCTGTCCCGTATGTGTGCGTACGTGGGCCGTCAAATTGGCGGCCTGCGAGAAGCTCTTGTTGCAGTCCGGACACCGGTACGGCCGCTCCCCGGAGTGGGTGCGCAGGTGCGTCTTCAAGGTGCTCGGCCGTGCGTATGTCTTCCCGCACAGACGGCAGAGATTGGGCTTCATGTCGCCGCCGGCGCTGCCCTCGCCATCCGCATCGCCATCCTCGATGCTGTCCTCCTCGTCCTCGAAGGCGGACAGGCCAAGGCTCAGCGCTGCCGCCTGATAGCTGGGACTCTTGTGGGGCGGCGTATAGCTCTGCCCGCCACCTGTCGCATAGTAGCCCAGCGCAGCAGCCGTGCTGGAGGCGGGCGGCGATGGCGTCGACTCCTTGTCGGTGGCCAGCGATGGCAGGGCGCCCAGTGCCGTTGGCGGCGGAGCCCGAAAGTCGGCCGTAAAGGAATAGGTGGCCGAGGCGGGATAGTGCGTGGGACTCAATAGCGGCGGATAGAGCACATTGACAGCCGCCGTGGAGCTGTTGGGTGGCGTCCAGTTCATTTGGGAGCACGGCATGGGCACGGCCCCAGCATCGGCTCCATAGCCGTGGTGCATGGTCATGTTCATGCTCACATTGACACTCATGCTGGGATACATGGGTGGTGCGCCGGCATTGGTGGCTGCCTCGTAATAGCAGCCACTGCCAGAGCCCGCACCACCGACACCACCCAGAGCACCACTGCCAACGCCGCTGTTGTGGCTGTGGCTGTGGAGCGCGTTGCCACCGTGCGATGCCTGCTGCAAATGCTGCGACTGCAGCTGATGCGAATGGGTCGATGACTGCGAATGCTGCTGCTGCTGCTGCTGCTGCTGTTGCTGGTGGTGATGCTGCTGATGCTGCTGCTGCTGCTGCTGGTGCTGCTGATGGTGGTGGTGCTGACTGCCTGTGGGTGAGATCAGCATCTGATGCGGATGCACGGTGTAGGAGAGTGAGGCCTGGTGCGGATTGCTGGCGAAATTGTAGGAGGCGCCGCAGGGCGAGAACGGGAATAGGCTGGGCAGCGGATCGATGTCCAGCGGCGGCAGGCCGGGAAATGTGGATGCCATCTCGTCGGTGCTCCAGTAGCTGCCGTTGCCCGTCAGCGATGCGACGTTGTTGTTGCTGCTGCTGTTGTTGTTGTTGCTAGACGGCGGCGTGGTGCTGATCTGGCTGCTGAGCACTCCGATTGTGGGATCGAAGCAGCCGCCGCAGTCAAAGTCGCTGCTGGTCAGCGAGGAGATGGGCAGGGCGGTGTTGCCTTGGCAGGATAAGCAGCCGACGCAGGATGCAGCGCACTCTTGCTGCAGAGGACGACGAAAACCGAAACAAACAAAAAAAACAAACTCTTGAAACACCGGTGCAAAGAAAATGATTTGGAAGCGCGGAAAATGTACCTGCGGACTGTCCAGCGCCAGGCCGAATAATGGATTATTGGGCACATAGCCCGTTTCTGGTTCCACAGGACCTCCGTTTGAGACATCGCACGATATGTACATAGCTCCACCCTCTTGATCTTCCAGGAAATCTGCGCAGGAGAGCAAATCACATTAAACTTCATTGGAAAGATGCCCATGCAATTCACACAGTTCCCAACTAGCTGCGGCCCACTGTGCGTCGCACTAAACTCCGCCCCTAAGCACACGTTCACACGCACACACACACTCGCACTCACTTGCACTCACACAGAGGCAGGCGCGAGCAAATGAGCGCACGCGACGCCATTTGCTTTGCTTTTCGCCTATGTTCTCTCTGCTCTCTTCAACTCTTGTTGAATTCTCGATTTCTCAACTCCGTGCGAATTCAACACTTACCCAGAATTATGTTCAAGAGTTTGGAACCTTTATATAACAATCCCATGACATGACTCCAGCAGGTTTTTGCGTTTTATTTCTCGTTTTTCTACGTTTCATTTTGTCGCATCAATTTCCATTTCCAACTGCAAATACAAATGTTTACTTAATAATTAATACAAATATTTACTTAATAATTATATTATATTTACTTATTTATTATATATAAAATATCTATGGAAAATAGAGCTGTTTATCCAAAAAATATATTATTTATGGCTTTTCCTATTTGCTCCAAAAAATCTTATTTTCATTTCATTTAAATATATTGATTTATTTTTGATTGATATTTCATTTAAACAAGTTTTCTGTTACCTTCAGTGGCAACTTTATCTAGTTTTACATCAAAATATCTAAATAAATAAATATAAAATATTGGTCTATTTTATTTTTATAGAATTATTTCGTATTTTAGAAGTATTATATGTAAGTCCCAAATAAATGAGCCATTTATCAATGAGCATACGGGCTATATAGGTTTCCAAAGCCATAGCAGTCAGTGCTTTTGGAAAATTTAGGTTTGGACCCTATCAACAATATGCCAAATATGTATTTGGGAAATGTATGCTACAGAAACCAAAGTCTTTGTATCGAAAGTCTATATATCTTATACATATGTCAATATAAAAGCTATTATAAATATATGGAATAATATTATAAATATGTAAACAGTTTAAATTTAAAAAAAATATACCTAAATTTTCTATCAATTTTAACTAAATGTTTGTTATATTGTTTAGCAAAAGCCATTTGCTAAAAATTTAGAAAAAAAATGCATTTTCAGAATTTTAATTTCCGTTTTGTTTTCAATTTTTATATATGTTATTATTATTATATTATTATAATTATTATTTATATATGCATATCTAAAAAAGATTGCTTTTTCAGAATTTAAGTTTCCGTTTTGTTTTCAATTTTTTTTCTCAATTTTAAGCAAATGGCTTTTGTTAAACAATATGTAACTATAGCTAAAAAATATGAATTTTTTAGAATTTTAATTAATTAAGTTAGTCATAACGGAAATAAAAATTATGAAAAGTTCTTGTATAGAAAAACAATCTATTTTTAACACAAGTCATTCGAAGTCCCCAATTCATTCATTAACTATTAAATGACTGTAAAAATAATGAATAAGTTTATCTGAATGCTAAACCCATGCAAAAATAGTTACTTAAACTTTACCTATCCTCAGCTTTACCTATCCTCAAATTAACTTTCATCATAAAACTTTCTATAAGTTAATTTGAACAAAGAGAATGCGGTTTTTAATTCCAGTTAAGTTGATGTACATATATAGGAGAGGATCATAGTTATCTATGAACATATTTAGAATGAAAGAAGCTATATAGTCTATAAAATAAAGTTCTATATATATATGAACAAATTTAGACTGGAAAGTGCTATAAAGACTATAAAATATAGTTCTATATATATGTAAAAATTTAGACTGAAAGGTACTATAAAACTAAGAACTAACTGTAGTTAGTTCTATATAAATATTTATATTTATATCAGTTCTATAAAATAAAGTTTTATATATATATATATATATATATATATATAAAGAACTACTAATACTAACTAATAATATTATAGAATATTAATAATACTAATAAGTAGGGAATTGAAAATATTATATAATTCTAGCTTCTTTTATATGTCGTAAGATAGTTACACGAAAATATAATAAAATTTCTTTTAATATATATAAACTAGAATTTGATAGCAAATTAAATTTTTAAAATCAATTTTGATTCAATCTTGGTTTTTGTGTTTTAAATAATTTGTTTTATATCCATCAACTGTATCCATTAGAATCCAAGTTTTTTTTTGGAAAATATTTTTTCAATATTATTATTTTTTGAATTTACTGATTCGCACCTTGTTGCTAGATAAACATAACTCATGGTCAAGACACAGCACTGAATATAAGATTTTATTTACAGATCTTCTATATAAGTAAAACACAAATTTTTATAATATTTGATCGACGTGACGATTTGGCGATTGTTGGATTCTTTAATAAATCGAACCGATATTGAAAATTAATTTTTGTTCGCTTTGAAGTTAATGCACGGTGTGGGGGCGGGCTAGAAGCGACTAACGGCGACGAGCATAAGAAGGCGACTAATTGTCAGTTTCGGTTCGAAGTCTCTCGGCCGATATTGGCGAGGCGTCAACGTCAGCGTCAGCGTCAAAGCGACAACCACAGAAAAAATGCTCACTTAATTACAAACAAGCGACAAAAGGGCGCAAAAGACAACGTCAAACACACACAGACAGACACACAGCTACAATGACACAAAGTGCCCAACTACTTGGCATACAATCACATGTGTGAGAGACCCTTACAGCAGTGTCTTGTTGTTGTCGTTGTTGTTGTTGACACCCCCCTTCCCAGCAGCAACCACCAGCAGCAGCAGCAGCAGCAGCAGCACAGACTGTACAACAGTCAGGCCGGCAGTCAGTCAGCCAACCAATGCGCTCCGCTTCGTCTTCCAACCCCCTTTGCCCCGTCCACGCCCCACGTCCAACAACGCTCATTCATACGTAGCAGCAGCAGCAGCAGCAACGGCAGCAGCAGTTTTTCAGTAGTTTTTATTTGTCACCCAATACCTTTGCAGTTGGACACCAGATACAAGCGAGAGCCGGTTGCCCCCAGGGCCCAGGGCCCAGGGCCCGGGGCAGAGCGTCCATTGATCGTCTGCTGCTTCCTTCGTTCCATTCTTTGTGGTTAAACGTGTTTGCCTTTGCCACTGTGACAGTCCATCAGGCAGTCTATCCCACTCGCACTCGCACTCGCTCGCTCGCTCACTCTTTCTTTAGTCTGGCCAGCAACCCTCTGGCTGTGTATCTTGTATCTTGTATCTTTCGCCGCGCTCATTCTCATTTCTAGCGACCAATGACAATTGTATCTGTGTTTCAAATCCATCGATCGTTGCTCTTTCGCATAGTTACAATCAACCCGACAATTGTGAATTATTTATTGTCATACGATATTTCGCTTTGTGGTTGTGTTTTCATTGCAGAAAGCTAATAATAAAATAAAAAAATAAAAAAAATTATGAAACATTATTATTTTCACAGCGAGTCGCTGTCATCGTCTAGGCTTGGCAACAGAATCTTTTGCCTCAACTACAGCTCTCCATTTGACAATTAGCTTAAAATTCACACGCACAGAACTTGGCTTACACAAAAAAAGGGAATAGGGTCGGGTGTAAACGACTGTGCTATGCTCGTTCATAGCTAGTAAAAGGATATTTAGGCATACTTCTTTGAGAGCTTTCAGTTTCATATAGATTTTTACAGGAGTTCATCTAATCTTTTTCATCTCATTCAAAAACTGGAATAAATGAGTCAAAGAAACTAATCTTCAGAAGAAATATATATTTTTAACAGAAATATATTTTTAAAATTTTTTTAAATCTATATCTCAAAGATTTCCTGAAAATCTTATTATAATAGTTATATTCTAAATTTCAAACAAACTCAAGTAGCTAATATTCTCCTCTTCACTTTGCGAACGAGCAAAATTTGAAAATTAATTAAATCAGTTAACTGTAAGGGCTTTCAGTGATTGCTGGCTATGGGCCATGTTTACTCCATATCAATTTACACACATATTGGTGGGAATTCGTAGCCTTCAGAGCCTACAGCAACGTCGTGTGTGTTAAAAGTTTCGGGCAACATAATCAAAGTCTGATGGAATCCTGTTTTACAGCACTTGCAGAGGATATATTGATTATGTCATTGAATGTGAAACGGATTAAAAGAGAGGTTCGATGAGATCCGATGAAGTATCACAACTTTTGATTGAGTCGACCAATTTCATGTCTTTTTCTAAGATTTTTGTCTTCGAAGTAGCTACAATCATCTTTTAATAGTATTGTCTATCTAAATGTTTGTCAATTAGTTGCAGGTTGTACATATATCAGAATCGTCGCATCGGAACACTATCTTAAAAAGCTGTTATGTCATCAAATTATAAACTTATATGAGAATATCTTGACCAAATTGGACATATTAACCGATTCTATACATTTCAGCAAAATTTTTTTAAAATCGATGCACCCTATCTATCATAAAACTCTTCTCTAAGAATTGCTTGAAATAGATAGTTTTTGTTTGGAAAACCATTTTCTATTTTAAAACCAGAAGCTACACTTAAGTTAGCTGCTAAACCATATAAAATCCAAAAGCTATATATAATATATATATAATATAGTTTATACAGACAACTCTTTCAAAGTTATGAAACTTTCACATAGTATTATGTGCTACTATATGAAAGTTTAATAACTTTGACCACATCTAAAAGAGTCTTCCATCTTCGGCGTGCAGAAATGTGTGTTCTTCCTTGTTTTTCTTGGCTACAAAAGCGATCGGTTTCAACAAGTCCAGGACCTGAGCTTGAGCCCTCGCTGTGAGCCATGTTTTGCTGCCGATTGTCAGAACGCATTAGGCTCAGGATCAGGGAGCATGGAGCCTGGTAGCTGGTTGCCGCACCTCACTG
The DNA here is from genome assembly GCA_035045545.1 of Drosophila gaucha. NCBI lineage: Eukaryota > Metazoa > Arthropoda > Insecta > Diptera > Drosophilidae > Drosophila > Drosophila gaucha. The sequence continues at coordinate 2,176,276 of JAWNOY010000025.1, read as the reverse complement.
GGTATCAATAACAATTTTGGCTTGTTTACGATGATTAGAAATGATCGCTTAGCTTTGCAAGTGTGCTCAGGTGTCAGCTGTGCCCAGCCCAGCCCTAACTGAAACTCAAGGGGAATGCTTAGATGCTCGAGCCCACGCTTAATTAACCACGAAATTCTTGAAAAATTATTTACTCTGACTGCGATTTGTTACATGCATATTAAGTAAGTGGGTAAACATTCGAACCACCACCACCACCAGCACCACTATTTATGGCAGTCTACCTGTTATCACACCAGCCGCATCATTATCAATTTGGCCAAAGCACGTGAATGTGTTTGCACAGAGCTCAGCCTCGGTCACTATTTGATTAAAGTCTTTGCTGCGCTCGCTGTCGTCCTGGTTCTAGTCCCTGTCCCCGTCCTGGTGGCCAGTACAATTGTTGCTGGCCTGCCTCCCCCCATGCAAATTCAGTCAGGCATTCGTTTCATTTGCGTCGAGCTCTGTGTGTTCTGTATTCTTGTTCTCTGCGCTCTGTGTGCCTGGGCGGGGCTTCAAAAATCAATGAAATACTTTTCGGGTGGCACTCGTGAGGCTTCCCAAGCGCTGGCTACGCTTTGCCTTTACAATGTGTCGGGTAGTCAAGTCACTCGACATGTCGACTGTCGCAATATTAAACATATTCAATTCAAAAAGGCCAACTGACATTTAGCCCAATTATATTTATCTTTAAGGAACCAATTTTATACAAATATGTCTATCATTATTTTGATTTATTGTCATAATTAAGTATGGCTAACTGATAAGCTCTTTGATATCAAGTGTAGCGCACTTGATGTATTTTAATTTAGCTTTGCGTCGCATGATTTATTTTAAGCAATATCAACTTAAATTCTACATTTATATATATTTTTGTTTATTATTTAAATATGATTTTTTAAATTTATAAAAATTGGTTTGTTTCTTCAGTAAACTTTAAGTATTAAATATTTTTATTTATTTATATACTCTATGAAGTAAATTATTGTTAAAGAAATTATATTATAAAGCTTTAAATTTGAATTTAAATTTCTTTTTAAGACAACCTAAAACGTGTTAGCATATGTTAAATAAAATAGATTATTTTAAAAAATAATCTGCTTAATAAAAAAATTGATTTCAATTTTACTCGATTGGATGGACAAAGTAACTAGAACAAAACATAAACATATTAACAAAACTATTGTTTATTTATGCTATTTTATTTAATATATATGTATATTATATATTTTTTTTACTTTTATACGACAATCAAGGACATCAAGTAAAGTAGTTAATAATTGATCGTATTATATTTGAACCCTATTTCTAATAAAAAAATCAATATTTCTAAACAAATAAATAAAATATAAAAAAACTATAAATAAATAACAAAAAACCAAAAACAAGTTGAGCTTTACTTTATATGATTGGGGGCTGATATAGATGGAATAAAGCAATATAAAGTTTAACAAAGAAAAATAACTAATTTAAGAAGAAACTTGACCTTACATAGGACCGACTGTACAATACACTATGTACAATGTTATATATAGCTTATTTAAATTGATATCTCTGATGGAAAAGCTTAGCAAGAGACTAAGAGCTTGACAATTTTTCAAAAGCGGGTATGCGCTACTATATATTCAAATTTCAAGCTATCTAGTTCTAAAAGAAAATTAAGAGAAGCCAGTATAGTCATTTTTAATTTGAGTACAGTGTATAAACATACGGTCGAACGGACGGACAGGGCTGTGGGGTCTCCACGCGTCCTTCATTCTTTTTGCAAAAACCATTATACCCTGATTTCCCATTTTCAATGGGTTCAGGGTATAAAAATCATAGAGACACAGATGCTAGACAACACAAGAAGCTGAATGCTTTATATATACACACATATGTATATATATATATATATATATATATATATATATATATATATTCGGGTTTCATACGTATATAGAAAATACTTGGTAAATAATTAAATATATTTCAAAATGTATTTTAACAACTGTCAGATAGTGCCTTATAAAGCCAATGACTCCTACAATACAAGCAGCCCACAGCGCAAAGTATCGATGTCCAATTGACAGTTGGAGGAGTCAGGACGCAGGACTCGATTGACAGCTGGACGAGCCGAGAGCTCGAGGGCGGCTCATAGCACATTTCTTATTAAAAACCTAAGCCAGCTTATTAAACTGCGACTTATTGCTAACTGAAAGGCTGGCAATGCGACAGTTTGAGCAACCTCATGTCCAGGACATGAGGTCCTGTGAACCCCCAAAGAACGACTTGAATTACAGTCGAAACTGGGACTCCGAAATATGTTTGTGGATACTACGAAATTACACTTGAGTGAAGCGCGCCAAATTGAATTTGTAAGCCGATACTTTCCAGAGGGTTTCCACGTCCCTTATCAATGGCTAAAGTTCTTCAACGAAGGAGGTACGAAGAGGGAGGAAGGAGAAGGCAGGAGGAAGGGCTCTGCCAGCCAATGTAGCAATAAAATGTCTCGCTGTCTGCTACTGTTTTACGTTGTTTATTTTTTATTAGAGAATCACTTCCGCAAACAAATGGGCCGATGACAATTTCACGCAGCAGGGGATGCATACGTAGAGAGAAGCACTTGGAGTTGGGGGTGTCTATTCATGGGCAATTATCCTAGTGGCACGTTTCGCTATCGGCGCCGCAAAACCGCAAATGATTATCCTGTAAGCCTTTGGATAAATATTAAATTTCAATTATAGTCGTTAACATATTATTAGCCGCCAATCATTATCATTATCATCAGCATTGCTGGCGCCGCGGCTCATTCAGAAGTCACGTGTCAACCAGTCGCTGATAATAATCGCGCTGCGGCAACCGCAGAGGGGTGCAGCTAAAAGAGACAACGAGATGCGTTCGCAATTTTATCAGATTAAGGACCCTCAGCAGCAGAACAGCGTCGCTGTCCCTCGAGTGTATCGCTTCGGACCGCCCTCAACAGGTGAGAAGTGTACGCACATTGTGTGAGAATCTTAATTTTTTTTCTGTTTTGGATTTTGTGATTCTTCTTTGGGCATATCAAGTTTCCCATTGACGCTGTGATTTGTCGTTTTTATTAATTCTCATGAACTGACATTGAAACTCCTTAAGGAAATCGTCCGAGAGGCTATAAATAACAACAAAATTAACTTTTTTTTAAATCAATCAAATAAAGCGCAGCTATGGAACTAGTTCTTAGCCAATACTAACTCAAATAAATACCAAAAATGTTAATAACAGCGAACGTCAGTTGCATTAACAGTCGCTACGCTGTTAATAACAGCGACGCTTTTTAAGCGCTGTTAAAGCAAACTTTCGCATGTTAAATATTTTAGTTCACTTTGCGGGATTTCCAATAACTTTTGAAATATGTATTTATATAATAAAGTCAAATTTAAGCACATTAATTTCATATTATTATTTTTTATAAAATGATTTTTGTTTGATTTATTTGAGTGAAAAACTTAAGCTTATGATATGCTCCCCCATTTACGGTTAATGTTAATAATCGAAAATTTGTTTAAGTGTTGTGTTTCTTTAGATCTTGGGATCCTGGGGCGTCAGCTTGACAATCTTTACAGATTCCTCCCAGATTTGACGTGCCTTCTCCATGTCCATAGCACCAGCATTCAGAGTCGCCTCCTTGCAGTCCATGAAGTATTTGCCAGAGACATTGGCCACCTCATCGGACGTGGCCAGGTAGATGGTTGTCTGGGCGCCCGCTTTGGTTGTCTTGAAGAAACCCTTCGTGATGGCCATCATGGGCAAGTTGAGGGGGAAGGGCACATTGCGCCAAATGCCAGAGTCAATCATGCCCGGATGCAAGTAGTTGACTGTGACATTGGTGCCCTCCATGCGCTTGGCCAGCTCGCGGGCAAAGTAGATGTTGGCAAACTTGGACACATAATACAAATAGGCAGCGGGGAAGGTGCCAATGGGATTCAGCTTGTTGACATTGACGGAGGCCAGGCGGTACAGCTCCGAGGCGACGATAACAATGCGTGCCGGTGCGCTCTTCTTCAGCACATCGATGAGCAAGTGCGTCAGCAAAAATGGACCATAATGGTTGGTGGCCATGGTCAGCTCGACGCCATCCTCGCTGGTCTGGCCGCGGAAGGCCAACGCCATGCCGGCATTGTGTATGAGTACATCGATCTTTGGCTCAGTCTTGACAATATCCGCGGCGAATTCCCGAACCGATTTCTGTGAGCCCAAATCGAGCTTCTTCACCAGAATTTTGCTGTTATTGGTCTCCTTGACGATCTCATCTGGCAAGATGTCATTGATGAAGGTTAATATGGTATATATTTGAATTTCTCAATATTTACCCTTGACAGCATTTGCAGTTTCCAGATTTCTGCAGGCCATGATGATCCTTGCTCCACGTCCTGCCAAATCCTTAGCCGTTTCCTTGCCAATGCCGCTATTGGCGCCGGTGATAATAACAGTTTTTCCCTCCATTTTCGTCTGTAAGATATAAGATTTATTGGTTATACAGTAAGTAGTATGATTGGGCGTTTTAATGGGCGGGACCTGTAAATACCCTATACTAATTAAAATTTGTAGTTAATATAATCACAGCTCTAGTCGCTGGGTCGTATTAAACGACTCTCAGTTTTTTTCCTCTATGGTCATCAACGGCGTGTTTAATTGCCGACCCCCGTGGAAAGTCATAAAATCCCATGCGCTTGTATTTCTAAATTCAAAGGTAAGCGATCTCTCGTCGAGTGTAATACAAATACCGTAATAGAGTCTGCTCGAACTGACGTACAACATTCAAAAGCTAATTAAGTTCACGTCACGGCCTGGCGAACGATTAGAAAGAATTAAATACTCTCTATAAAGCTATCTAAAAAATATCTTTGTTTTAGCAAGTCGAAGACTTTAAACGCTTCTAGAGATCGAAAAATCTTTTTTAGTACGATCATAGTTTTTATTTGATATTGGCGCTATACAATATAGTTGTTAAATTTTCTGACATAGAGTTTTAGATAGTTGAACCTCACAAATATAAAGTTTAGTTAAGATCTCTTGAAAATCAGAAAAACTATCAATGTTAAAATTATAGAGCTTTATGATATAGTAGTTCGATATTGATCAAATTTGGATTATATGTAGGATGCTTGGAAATCAATCAACTTATCAATTTAGGTCAAAATATTTTCAGAAATAAGCAAAACAAATACAAGAAATAAAGTTTAGTTGGAACCTTTCCTGGGCAACTTCATGATATAGCAATAATTCCAGCCGATCTTACATATGTATGTTAACTTAAAAGACTGTATGATATATCTATATTCATAATGTAAAAAATCAAAAGCCCCTAACAGTTAGGGTATACAATGTGATCTTTGTTTAAGTATTCAATAAAAGACAAGTGATCTTTACATTGCAATAAATCCCATTAAGTTCCAGACTTGACATATTATATCATTGGGCGTTGTCAAGTTGTCAACACTTGTTCAAGATCACGATTTGTATAGTACGGATTTGGATATGAATTTTTGGTATTGGGGAGGCGCTAGGAATGGGGTCTGGGTTTACCTCGGTGAAACAACGTCCCGCCGTAATGCGTAAATAGAATCGAATGCTCAGTAGGGTGGCCACAAAAGCCGCTGTGAGTGTCACGATGAATATATCACGGACATAATGATCGCTTGGCAACCAACCCAAGACGAGACCCATTCCTATAAATAATATTATGTATGGTATATGTGTATATATGTATAGATATATGGATATGCAAATTAGCTTATATAATACAATGTCTTCGATTTATCTCATCGATTCGAAACACGTTTTGTCATTTAACCAGCTCAAGATCGAGCAACAAAAGCAATGAAGAAAAATTTTGTTTTTTTCGGCCAACAAAATTAGTTGGTCAAGTTTTTGCACTTGCCAACGAAGTCATTAGCTAAAATGCATAAGAAATTATAAAATCAATATGATGTATTGGAAATTTTATACTTTCACTTTTCATATGTGCAAGTTAACTAATTATGAAACTGATTTTTGAAGCGCTGGTCGAGGCCAAAGCAAAGCAAAGCAAAGTTCATTGCCGTTACACACAGGTAGGCAAAAGAAAGCCGTTGTTATTGTTGTTGTTGCTGCTTCCTCCTCTGCTCTGGCTCTTGGTTTTTTTTCACTGTCCACGTCACTAAAAAAATGCTGTCTGGCTGAGGTATATATGTGCACTGGTATACTGGTTACGCTTCTGTGCTTCCCTGACTGCAACTTCTTCGGGCTAGAAGTGACCCGTTTTTCTTTTCTTTTTGGCCAGGTTGTAGAAACTGCTTACTCAGCTATGTGATACACTCACCTGTCTGATTTATATATATATATATATATATATACTATGTTGTTGCAAACTCTGTAGGTTTGTACTTTGAACTAGTGCCAGATCCACGACTCGACTCGATCACAACCTTCGCCTTGAACGCTTGCTCTGCGACTGGCTGAAGAGTCTCGCGGCTGGAAGCGTCTCGCGATCGAAGCTGTGCTCATTGCCATTGTTAATAGCCGCAATAGTTGTTATTTTATTTATTGCTGTTGTTCTCGTTGTTGTTGTTGTTGTTGTTGTTGTCGGCCGGCAAAACAAGTTAAAGCTGAGCTTGAGCTGTTTGCCAAAGAGAGGAAGAGAGTGTGAGAGCGAGAGAGAGAGTGTCTGCTTGGCTTTTCTTCGTCTTGGTCTTTCGCTAGCTGTGGCGTAGAGTGTGAGGTGGAGAGAGCGAGAGAGAAAGTGTCAAGATTCGTCGCTAAAGCTCTGTGAATAATACCTTTAATGGATGGTGTGAAAGCTTGCAAGCTCTTTTATATAACTAAAAACAAGTAAGAACGTTGCAGTCGGGCATTACCGACTGCATATATACTTGTTCACTGCGAAAAAACAGCCTAATTCAATCAAATATTATTAGTAGAGGGGATCGACAGTAATCTAACTGTAATCTTATCTAACAGTAATATAAAACCGTGGAAGGTATAGTTTTTTTAGACTTGAGACGCCCCATGATTTTTGGTCAACCTAAGGAGCAGGGGATCAGTTACTTATATATCAAACTTGAGGGCTTTAGGTCTACAACTGTAGAATATAAAGTTTTACCTGATTTGCCAAGGCCCCAGTCGGCGCAGCTATATATACTATATATTTTTTTCTTGGGGTGGGATACATGAGTATATATTCCAAACCCCTATTTTAAGATGGCACTATATAGTATATATATAGTATAAATTTATATATACCGTATAAATATATAGTTATTCCCGATTTGCCACGCCCTAGTGGACATGACTATATACATTTTTGCTCACTCTTTAAAGGAGGTCAACAGTAAGCTTCCTGAATGTTCTAGCTCAAAAACTGTAGAATATACAGTTTTATCCAATTTGCCAAGCTATATATACTATATTAATTTGTCTCGGGGTCAGATACACGAATATGTATTCCAGATCCCATTTCTTGTATTGCAATATTGATGAAAAAACAGCGTTTTTAGTTTTAATAGATATATATATATATAGATATATATATATATATATATATATATATATATTACATGAGTACACATATATTGCGAATATCAGTCTGTAGTCTCTTCTTCAAAGGTGTCCAAAAGACGAACATTGCACAAAACCAATATACTCTTTTCACTTTGTGAACGAGTATAAATAGGAATATTATTCATTATATATATTCATATTAATATATTCATTATAAATTATATTTGTTAATTTATTAGTATAATATAATTAATTCATTCATATTTTCATATAAAAGCTCTATGAACTTGATTTATAAATGTGACTAATGTTAAGTTACAAAATTGTTCTGTAATATTATTTTAAATAGCTGAAATTTATTTCAAATTTAAATGTAGAACTAAACTAAAATTGAATCTCAAAGATATTTTTAAAAATCATGAAAATCGGCTAGACTAAAAAATTTGAACAATCAAGGTAAGTGAGTAGCAACTTGGCCAGAAAATTGAGGAAACTTTTAAACAGAAACAGCAATACTGAAAAAAAACTTTAGTTTACTATAATATATTTATTAAATATTTTTATTATTTATTTTATATAATTATTTTTAAATATTTCATACATTATATTATTTCCAAAATTTTCTTTTTTTTTTAAGTTGAAACTTTAAACATAACTGTATTTTAAAACACATAAGTGTGTTTTTTTAGAAAAAAGAAAACTAATTAGTTTTGTATTAATTTGAGAATTAATAGAATAATTAATTTTTTTCTTTCTAACTGTTTTTTAGAATATTGTATGAGAGACTGAAAAGTTTCCGATCTGAACTTAAACTTAAATAAAACTATAAAAAATAATTTATTTAAATAAGTATTTTTTTTATAAGATGAGAAATTTTTCAGCTCAACCTCGGATGGTACATACATATATATTTACATTAAGTCTCACAGATTTTTTCAACCAAAAACCTTAATTAATGTTTAAGCTAAGAGAACCTTTCATTTGTCTATGGCATTCTCGGAGCGCACAGTCATAGTCGGCTTACGATGCTGTCCAGGTTCGTTATCCAGATGCTTGGCCAGGGTGTTATACCACTCGTTCATATGGCGTGAGATAATACTCATAAACTTGGATACTTTGGACTTTACGGTGGTCACAATGTTCTCGGACAGCGTGACCTTGTGACAGTTCGGACCCTTAGCTTTTGTGCTGCTGATCTTCATGATTTTGGAGTCTGATTGCTCTGGTTCGTCAATGGCAGGCGTCACCGTGGGCAGGTCCACCTTGTATTCGTAGAACGAATAGCGTCCGAGGGGCAGTAGCTCCTGCTGATCATCCTTGTGAATTACATTCGAGTTGAGCGCCTCGTCGGCATAGTTGAGGGGCAGGGGCAGAGCACGACGGCGACGCAGCGCTGGCATATCCCACCAGGAGGTGATGCTCTCGTCGGCGAGCTTCTTCAGCCGCTTGGGCGCAGGCAGAGGTTGTCTTGGCTTGGCACCAAAGAAATCATCTTCATTGTCCTTGACAGCTAACCGCTTGGCAGGCTTGCGAGGTTCCACTTCCCGCTCCAATTCGTCCGTCTGCTCTTTAAGATTCTCCTCGTTTATCGGAAACTCTTGCTCGTGCTCATTGATGTGGCTGAGAAAGTGCTTGCCGAGCTCACGCTGTGCCTGCAGAAAGTCTATGGCTATATTTCCGGTCTTGGCTGAGCGCTTTCTATTGACATCGCCCTCCACTGGCTCCACATCCTGCTCGAGTTCCTCCAGCGGCTTGCTCTGGCTCTTGCTCTGGGAACTCTTACTGGAGAAGGGTTCGGGAAACAGCAGCGAGTTCAAGGTGGCGCCCAGATTCAAGCGTTTGGGCTGCTTCTGCATCGGTGCCGGCAAAGCCTCGAAGAACTCTGTGGGCAGCAAACGCAGCTTTTGACGCTCCTGATCTTTGGCTGCTTCAGGCAGATCCTCCACATCCTCCTCTTCAAACGAACGTTGCAGAATCTTCAACTGCTTTGATTTTCCCGGCCTGCGTTTCTTATAGCTGATCGGCTGCTCTTGCTCTGGCTGCATTTCGCTCTCCTCCCCGTCGGGAGTTTCGATGTGCTTCAGATGGACATCGCCCTCGGGCAAACGGGTATATGGCGGTGGTTCGGGCTGTTCGCCCATTTTCTTGAAGAACTCCTCCTCATCGAACTCGGCCAGATCGAAGAGTGATTTCACCTTGCGCTCCGGCTTGCGTATCTCGGTTATCTTCTTGGTCAGCGTCGACTTTTTGCCGTGGCGATTGTAGAAGAAGGGTCCCGCATAATCGTTTGCACTGCGTCTGCTACGACGATGTGCCACATCCCTGCTCTGTTCCATAACATTTCTCAGCCAGTTTAGTGCCTCGCAGGGACGCACAGCCGCCGACTTGGGCTTAAGGTCAGCGGCTTCCACCTGTCGCTTGACCGGAGCAACTGCAGCAGGCTTCTCCTGCGGCAAGCGATTGAAAGACTGCAGCAATCGTCCAAGCAGTGTTTCCGGTGCCTCCAATTCCGGATTGTCGAGCACAAAGCGTCGCTGGCGATTGATCGTGCTCTGCAGTGAGCCACGTGAGACGGCCGTCTCCTCGATCAGACGCTGCAGCAGGCGATCCGCGGAGCTGTAGCCACTGGCACGACGACTCCCGTCCGAGCTCTCGGCACTCACATTATCTGCCTCGATTTCCGAGTACTGGCAATGCTCCAGATTGACGCTGGGCAGCACCCAGAAGCCCACCGACATGCTGGGCGTGATCAGCTGTAGCGGCTTGCTGGGATCCTTGAACTCGACCTGCGGACGCAGCGTAGAGTTGAAGCCCAATCTAATATTGTTCAGACGCATGCATCCATTATCGGAGGTCAGCACATATTGCCAGATATCGCTGTTGGACAGACGACTGGTGCTCCTCACAGTAATCGTTGTGGGCTGCTCCTCCGTGTTGACCACCATAAAAGCCAATCCTCCAGAAACAGCGTTCGCACAGTGCGTGTAGAGCTTGTTGGTGGGCGCAAAGACATTCAAAGGACGCGCCGGAAAAACTCGTGAACCCATGACCTTCTTAAACAGCGCCGTGACATAGTAGCTAAAGTTGGGTCGTTCGAAATCCTCGAGTGACATGCGCTTAAAGACCACATCGAATCCTCCACTGGCCGCATCACCCAAGGTCTGGGCCCAGCGCAAGGCATCCGTTGTCTCATCGCCCAGCAATCGATTGTTCACGGACTGATCCCCTTTGCGCTCGTCCGGCAGCGTCAGCCAGAGAGGAACCCTCTGCTTTTGCAGGGTTTTCAAAGCCGGATCGCTGTCATAAATATAGCTTCCCAGGCTGCTGGTGGGCAGCATGTTGGCGGGTCTATTGAGACATAAGAAATTTATGTAATGTCCTAAGAACACCTTCATGATTCCACTTATACTCACTGCGTCCAGCCGAAGGCAGCATTCACATCCTTGGACATGTCCACATATTTGCGCGTCTCCTCGGCGCTGCTGCCAGCTGAGATATCAGCGCCCATAACACGCCAGCTATCCACGTAAGGACTGAACGTGTCCGTCATCAGCTTCAGTGTGTTCAGCTCCTGCACATAATCCTTGGCGCGCGATGTGCCAAAGTCTGTGCCCAGCTGCCAGATGCAGTCCGTTATGCCCACCATGTAGGAGGTATTGAGAATCTTCAGCGTGTGCATCGAGTCCCACTCGTCGGGCGCATACGGCACGGGTATTATCATGGTCCAGTTGACAGCGCTTCACATCCAGTCGAACACAAAGTTAGGAAACTTAATTAACAGGAATTCCTAAAACACTTACCGTGTCCAGCGATTGAAGCCCTTCCAGATGATCTTGGTGGGATTGCGTAGACGTTGCGGCGCATTGCTGGCAAAGTAAAAGTCGCCCACGAACTTGACATAGGCATCGCCCAGCAGGGCAGCCATGCAGGTGACCGCCTTCCGATTCTTTCCATCCAACGCATCATACAGATCCTCCGGACGAACAGCAAAGCTGACAAACTTCTCGCTGACATCGTTGTAGGGTCGATTCACATGCAGCTGGACTAAGGTGTCCGCTTGGCATACGGCCAGCAGAGCGAGCGAAAATAGCCAAAACATTATTTGTGGCATAGATGACTTGACCGTAGCGCGTTAGCTAAACAACTGTGCAACGCTGGCCCTCGACTGAAGCTAATAAGCATAGAGTTTTCAATTCCAGAGTACCTCGCTTCCATAGAATTCTGCTGCAATTGGCAAGAATTTTTCGCTGAGCGCTGCCCTCAATGCCTCAATGACCTTTTTAGCCGCTTTAAGCCACAATCACGTCGCTATGTGGGCCATATCAAGAAAAGAAAAACAAGACACCCTCTTTAGTTTGGTATGCTGTCAGTTTTATTAATGGGGTAACCCACTAAGATTACATAAAATGCCTAGGCCTCTTCTTCTGCGGTCAGCATGGCCGTGAAGCTCAACGGCTGGAACTCGTAGCCGGTGCCCGTGTAGAATTTGCTCATAAACTCAACCCAATGCAGACGCAGGGTGTGCAAAAAGGCGGACAGACCCTCCATCATGACCATGATGGCTATGGTGAAGAATATCCAAATGGTGAAGATGATGAAAATGGCAATGCAGCCCACGTAGCCACTCATCTGCAGAGCCTCCGACAACACCATAGTCCACAAGACCGAGGACAGTTCTGCAAACAGATTTTCAATTAAAAGCAGTCCAAGAAAGTAAGAAAGCTCTAGTCGGGTCTGCCCGACTAGGAGATCCCTTATACCAAGAGCGAGGTGGTACTTTAAACAACCTAGCTTATATCTTTTATCATACTCCGAAAAATTGATTGTTAAATAACTTCGGTTCTAGATCTACTTGCTGAATGAAATTTTCAGGACATATTATTCATAACCATGCGAAATCCCAACTCCCTAGTATTTGAAATACGTTTTTTCCACTTATGGGGCTAATGAGGGGAGGTATCCAAAATTTTAAATGTTTATTATCTGTATTTGCATCACAGAAACCTACATAGTCAATTTGGTGTCTCTAGCTATTATGGTCTTTAAGTTATAGCTTACAAAAAAATTTAAAATATCGATTGTTATCGATAACAAGAAAATAGGATGAGTTATCGAAAAAAAATAAGCTTGTACTGCGTATGGTAAACATGAATATATATCTAAAATTTCAAATCTCTAGCTTTGTGGTTTTCGAGATCACTGCGTTCATACGGATGGACGGACTTGGCTAGATCGACTCCGCTCATCGTCCTGATCAAGAATCTATATACTCTATGGAGTCTGCCACGCCTTCTTCTGACTGTTACATACTTTGTCACAAAACCATTATACCCTGAATTCCCCTTTTCAATGGATTCAGGTTATAAAAAGTCCTCCTTCCTATATCAACTTACCCGCATGAGCCAAGGACAAAGCCCAGAGACGCAGATACGAGGCTGTATGGGAGATGGTACTCAGAATGTACTCTACGGTGTGTATGGCCTGATGTATCCAGATCTCGCTCATTGGCTCCTCCTCTTCCTCATCGTGCTGCTCCTTCTCTCCATAGGCCAACTTGCCATTAGGCTCAATCTCTGTTATGATGACCTCCTTGCCAGAGATTTCGATGGTCTCCATGATGGTGTCGCCCGTGAACTCAAACTTTTTACCCTGAAAAAAATACGAAGATAAAGATAAAGCTAAGATTAGCTAGTTAATTTTTAGGGGACTTACCATGTACTTGCGCTTGATAATCGTCCAGATGGGCAGACCCAACAGAATCCAGGGTATGCAGATAATGGCGATCACGAACAATATGGTCTCCAGCTCCCTTTGTACAGGAAACATGGATGGCATGCAGCCCTTCGCAGGCACTTCGGTCTTCATCAGTATCATATCAATAAACATAATCAACACCGAGGGTGCACAGCCCGGCGAATTGGCCACATCCGTGGTACTGGGCGAATACTGTATCCACTTGTAGAACATCATGAAGACCATGTAGCCGAAGAGCATTAGCAGGAAAATGACTTGCGGCACAAACTGTAGGAAAATCAGGGAATACTTCTTTTTGTACACGAAATTCTCCACCGAGAGACAAACGCCAAAGATCATGTGGAGCACGCCGAAGATGATGGATAGTTTCATCTTGTAGGTGTTCAGGAAGATGATCTTATTGGTAGCCGATTGCCAGATGGGATCGATGCCCATGGGATAGGTGCCACGTTGATCTGTCGTTGGATTCAGCTGCAAAGAAGGATTCGTGAGCACCGTCGTCCTGTTGTACTGCAAAGCCCAGTGCGAGCCGAAGACATTAAATGACTTGGAGAAGCAATCGTTGTAGATGAAACCCGTGTAGACGGCAAACATGCCCATCAGCATTATGATATAGCGACCTCCGAATAGAATTTTCCAAATTTCACCAGCGCGCTTCTTGCAGAGACGCTTCTCGTCCAGCACCATCCAGAGGCCAAGCAGAAAGACCAAAAATCCGTGTCCCATATCACCGAACATGACGGCGAACAGGAATGGAAAGGAGATGCAGGTGTAGAGTCCCGGATTCACCTCACGGTACTCCGCAACGCCATAGGCATCGATCAGCACCTGGAAGCCGTAGGTGAACTTATTGGTGCGGAAATACGTGGGTGGCTCCTTCTTCGTCTCAAGTATATTGAAAATTGTGGGCACGGTGCTGCCCAAGGCCAGCGACGCCTCCGACAGCACGGTCTCCACCTCCTCGAGGTCGCGCTCCGGCACCCAGCACTCGCCGATCAAGCACTTGCTGCCCAGATCCACATTGAACATGTTCAGCGTGTGGTAGATGGCCTTCATCTTCTTGACCATGGCCGTCCAGTTGGGCAGCTGCTTCTTGATCGCCTTCAGCACGCAGGCGCGATGATCCTCCGTCTGGCTGATAATGATCTTCAGATCATCGAGCCGTACGTGCACGCTCTTAATCATGTCCATGCGGTCCTGATGCGAACTGGGACACGGATACATGGAGGCATGGAAGCCGGTGCACACCTTGCGTATGCGACCCTGCAGCTGATCGCCCTGGAAGAAGACCACAAAGATGGTCTTATAGACCATGTCGCCCGTCTTGGGATCCTTCACTGGCGCCTCCATATCGCAGCTGCGCACCAGCACATTGCCACGCGAAAGGCGCCACAGCATCCTTTCAAAGGCGAACTATAATTAAAATATTCATTTATATTAGAGATGGGCGTCGAGATCGAAATATTCGGGAATCCCGCGGGATGGGAAAGATTATGAAAAAGTCCGGAACGGTCGGGATAAGTGCTTGATCCCGACATTCCCGCGGGTCCTGATAAGAAAATTATTAATAGATTAAATAGCTTATTTTATAAAAAAAAACAGAAGAATGATATTGACGAGGACATTAATTCTAATATAAATCCTGTTATATTTATGAGAACACACCTTAGAGAAGAAAATTTTGAGAAAATATTATTTTTAGGTACAAAATTTTTTCTATCATAAGAGTTCTAAATGTTGTAAAAAAATTTCGGGAAATGTCGAACCCGCGGGAAAAATGAAAAATTTGTCGGGACAATCTAGTAGAATTTTGAAAGAAAGAAGAACACATTTTAGAGAAGAAAATTTTGAGAAAATATTATTTTTAAGTAAACAATTTTTTCTATCATAAGAGTTCTAAGTGTTGAAAAAAAATGTGTTGAAATGTCGAACCCTCGGGAAAAATGAAAAGTTTTTCGGGACAATCGGATGGGAAAATCAAAAATTATTTTATGACGGGATGGGTCGGGAACGAATTTCTTTCCCGATCCCATCTCTAATTTATATCAATAATTAATATAGTTATCGAGGTATCTTTCTTACTGAGCGATCTCTGCGTATAACGCCTGCCACAAAGCCCAAGCTGCCGTCGCATTGCTCCGGATCCTTGTGCGTGCCACGCTTGTTCACATCAAAGTTGTGGGACTCTTGATCGGAGAAGAACTTATCCGTTCTCTCCAGCACTTCAATCATTTCCGTCAGCTCCAGGAAATTGGTTTGCAAACGCACATTGTTCGTGGATAGCTCGATGATCTCCGTCTCTGTCTTCTCCAGCAGCGTCTCCAGCTCTATGATCTCCTTGGGCTTGGGTGCGGGCGGAAAGTTCTCGATCAGATCGACGACCTTGATACCATCCTTGGTCAGCTCCGATGTGGCATAGCGTATCTTGCGCTCCAGCTCATCGCAACGACGAACCTCATTCACAAATTTGCGCTGTGTCGCCGTGACGCCCTCGTTCATCTACAGGTGCAGGACGATTAGAGCTCATCTCATCAAAATCATCTCTACAAACTTACATCACGGAACTGCACACAGCCCATCTCGCCCAGCTGCGCTATGGTCTCATAGGCCGCCTCTGGCTGCAGAAACATCTGCGCCAAGGACATCCTCTCGCTGCGGAATATATTGTCCTCCGGACCCGTTCCGAGCAGCCATCCTTTCAATTTGCTGCACATCCTGATTAATTTTTTCCTTTTTTTCACAGTAACACCTCCACGCACTGCAAAGACGCCAGCTGAACTGATCGTCGTGGTCAAGTGACTTCCACAGCGAAGCTCCAATCACATAGCTGGACTCTAATTATGTACACTTTTCCAGGCTTATCTGACGGGCACATGTTCTGGCTAAACTGGCCAACACATAACACGAGTTGTCTGATGCATAATTGAGCCATCTATCAATATGACGGGATTGTCGTGGTCCCTTATCTGCTTCGCGTTTGATATCGTGGAAGACCTTAAGGTATTAAAAACTAATTGGGCCGCAATTAGAAAACCATTTGCAGTGAGTTTTTATGTACATAATTCACTTTGAAATTTCAGTTGTGAAACGTTTGTCAGTGAAAGAAGTCTATAGTTATATGCCAAGAAAAAGTTTATTGTAGACTAAATAAAAAAGGGAGCTTTCGTTAGGCTGAGTTAACCAAGTGAAAGATAGATCCAAAAGCGACTGAGACTTAAATGCCAAGCAAGGATATGCAGTCCATAATTTAGATGTCGCAATATTAACAGGTTTGTCATTTCATTAATAGTTTTCTTTAAAAGCTATTTAGATTGCCAGAAATTCTAAGTCTTAAAAAATATGTCTTTATAAAACTAAACAATATTTCAATAAGCTGAAAAAAAAAAAATATATGAAAATTCATTTGAACACATACATACATATGTACATGTCTACATGCACACATTCACACATACATACATACATGCCTACATGCAAACTTACACACATACATGCATACATGCATACATGCATACATACGTACATGCATACATACGTACATACATGCATACACATACACATACATGCATTCATACACATTTACATTGAAACATACATAGATGTCAGAATTAGAGATGGGCGTCGGGATCGGGATTTTCGGGACCCACAATTGTCCAAAAACGATTTTCGGTATCTGGCGTTGGGAAAGATTTTAAAAAAGGTTGAAAGAGATATAGAGATATGCGCTGAGATGGCGGCATTTCAGAAATACCCTTTCGGCTCCCGCGAGACCCAAAAATTTCGATCCCGACACCCACCTCTGCTCATAAGCATGTCTCTAGAATCTCTTACCTTGATGTAGAGATGAAGGACTTATCCGACCGTCCTGGAATTTTTTAGAATCATTCCTAACAAGCCCGGAAATTGTTTCGGTACAATTTCGGGCCCCGAAAATCCTGATCCCGACGCCAACTCTAGTCTGAAAGCACACATACACACATATGTACATACATACATAAATAAATAAATAAATACATACATACATACATACATGCGTACTTACATACTTACGTTCTTACATACATAAATACATACATACTTACACACATGCATACATATATACATACATACATACACATGTAAATTGATGAAAGTATTCATTAAACATACATGCATACATATCAACATACATACATAATATACATTCATATTAACATACATATATTATTCATACATACATCAATACATACAAACATAAATACATACATATGTATATACTTTCGCATATTCTTAATTTCACAACTACATATAATGAACGCATAAGGCCTGCAGGGCTTACTTGCATTGAACGAGAATCGCATAGTAAGGCAATATTTAAAAAAAAATTGCCTTAAGTTTATAACGCAGATAGCCTTAAACATGGTCAGAATTTACTTAAGAGACCCATACATTATACATGCTAGCACACATACACACATAAAGAAGCAACATGTGTATACACACACATGTAAATAGATGTGCAGCATACAAATGTACATAAATAAATTCCATTATGACGTAAAGATTAGCTTCCTTATAGGAATTAGATACAAACAACCAAATTGCTTTTCTCTTCTTGCTTTATTATTATCGAATTAGTTAACTAAGTGATTAAAATTTATAATAAGGATATCTCAAGGCTCACAAATATCATCAAGATAAATTCTAAACAGACATTAACCGAACTGGTTTGTTCATTTAAAAGTATTTTGTAACAACGAATATCAAATTATTGCTTAAAATGGTTTGTTTTTTTTTCTGAGAGTACATAACAAAAAACTTTTGACAACGGATGGAATACATTAACTGAGGAAACATGTGGGAAGAGCACCACAATACTGACAGTATTGAGAGAACAATTACAAATATCAAACAAAACAAAAATATATATAGATTTATGATATTCAAATGGTTGTTGGCTATATTGCTGTGGCTCAATTACTCCTCCTCCTCGCCATCAATGATTGCCTTGAAGCTGAAGGGCTGGAAGGCATAGCCCAAGCCCTCGTAGAATTTGCTCATGAACTCCACCCAGTGCAGACGCAGGGTATGCAGGAAGGCGGACAGACCCTCCATCATGACCAAAATGGCCAGAGTGAACATGCACCAGGCGCCGAAGATGACGAACAGGGCAATGGATCCGGTATAGGGCGCCGATTTAAGACCCAGCGACAGCACCATGTTCCACAACACCTCGGACAGTTCTAAAAGGAATACAGAAGAACGTTAATACATAAAGTTTCTCTTGAAGATTTTCGTTGGCACTTACGAGCATGAGCCAGGGACAGAGCCCAGAGACGCAGATAGGAGGCCGTATGCGAGATGGTGCTGAGCACATATTCGATGGTGTGAATGGCTTGATGAATGTAGATTTCGCTCATGGGCTCGTCATCGTGACCGTGCGCACCACCCGCATTATCGTTGCCGGAGGAGCCAGTGGGCAATGGTGTCTCGCCCTCGGCCAGCTCCATATTGCCTGTCAGCTCGCCATTGTGCTTGACCTGCAAGGATCAAGGAATTAAGATCAATTGAAATTGATACTTGGTTTCGTGGATCGCTCCACTTACGTGTGAGACGTTTTTGCTGCGAGTCATTTTGATGTAGAGCGGCTTGCCGAGGAGCATCCAAGGCACGCAAATGAGGCCAATGATGACGAAGGTCTTCTGCAGCTCAGGCTGAGCACTGAACATGAACTCTTCGCAGCCACTGGGTGGCGGTGTGTTCTTGAACAACATCATGTTGATGAACATGATCAGCACAGACGGAGCACAGCCAGGTGTCTCGGGCTGGTAGCTGGTGTGGCCATTGTACTTGAACCACTTGAAGAACCTGCAAACAAGTTTTAAAAGAATACATAAATATTGGATATAGATTCAGTAACTCCACACATTTGACTTACATCATGAACACCATGTAGCCGAAGAGCAGCAGCAGGAACAGAATTTGTGGCACAAACTCCAGGAAGATGGAGGAGTAACGCTTGAAGTGCACAAAGTTGCAAACGGACATCGAGACACCAAAGACCATGTGCAGCACACCAATGATAATGGACAGTTTCATCTTGAAGCTGTTGAGAAAGATGATCTTGTTGTCGGCCAGCTGCCAAATGGGATCCAGACCCAAGGGATAGACACCCTTGGCGGAAGTGTTTGGTGCCATCTGCAGATGCGGATTGGACAGCACGGTCGATGTATTATAGTTATTGACCCAATTCGAGCCGAACAGATTCATCGACTTGGAGAACACATCGTTGTAGATGATGCCCGTGTAGCAAGAGAACAGACCCATGAGCAGAATGATATAGCGACCGCCAAAGAAGATGTTCCAGATTTCACCGCCATTCCTGATGCGGGCCAGCTTCTTCTCGCTGAGCACCATCCAGGCGCCGAAGAGCAACAGGATCAGGCCGTGTCCCAAATCGCCAAACATCACAGCGAATAGGAAGGGGAATGTAATGCAAGTATAAAGAGCCGGATTGCACTCGCGGTAGGAGGCGATGCCATAAGCATCGATCAGGTTCTGGAAGCCGCGTGTGAACTTGTTGGTGCGATTGAAAGTCGGCGGCTGTTCGTTCGTATCGATGACGTTGAGGAACGACGGAATGGTGCTGCCCACAGCAGCTGAGCCGTCGGACAGAGCCTTTTGCACCACGTGCAAATCCTTGGTCGGGACCCAGCACTCGCCGATGAGGCACTTCTTGGTCACATCCATGTTGAACAGATTGAGCGTATGATAGATGGCCTTCATCTTCTTGACCATGATCGACCACGAGGGCAGATTCTTGGAGACCGTTGCGAGCACACGGCTGCGATGATCCTCGGTCTGGCTGAGCACCAGCTTCAGATCCTCGAGGCGAGTACGCACATTCTTGACCATCTCCTCGCGCTCGTTGTGCGAGCTGGGACAGGGATAGAGCGAGGCATGAAAGCCGGTGCACACCTTCTTGATGCGATTCTTCAGCTGCTCGCCCTGGAAGAAGGCCACAAAGACGGTCTTGTAGATGGGATGCCCAGTGGCTGGGTCATTCAGAGGATCATCCAGATCGGAACGCTTAAGGAACACATTGCCACGCGAGATGCGCCAGAGCATGCGCTCGAAAGCAAAGACACGTTCACGATTGATGACGCCCGCGACGAATCCAAGACGTCCACGATGCTGGGCAGTCGCTTCGTCAACAACGCCGCCACCGCGATTGCTTGAATCCAGATTGAGCACCTCCTGGTCGGAGAAGAAGCCCTGCGTATTTTCCAGCACCTTGCGGAGTTCCGTCAGCTCCAAGTAGTTGGACTTCATGTTGACCTCGTTCTGGGCCAGCTCAATCATTTCCGTTTCGGTCTTCTCCAGATGCGCCTCCAGGTCGATGATCTCGCGTGGATTGGGCGCCCGCGGAATATCATCCTGGATGTCCGGCAACGCAATGCCGTCCTTCTTGATCTCCGTCTCGATGTAGCGTATCTTACGCTCGAGCTCATCGCAGCGACGCACCTCCGTCACGAACTTGCGTTGGAACACATTCACCGTGCAGTTCAGCTGTTAAATGTCAAATGGGGATTACGGATGACTTTCATCTCAAATAGTTCGTCTCACTTACATCGCGAAACTGCACACAGCCGGTTTCGCCCAGCTCCGAGACGGAGGTGTATGCGGCCTCTGGTTGTATAAACATCTGGCATAATGCCATTTGTTCACTGCGGAACATATCCCCCATCTTGGCGACGCTTTACGTTCCCTGCAAAATATACAAAGCGACACAGCGAGAGTGAGTGAGATAGATAGATAGTTAAGGGAGGGGGCAGGTTAGTTGGAACATTCCACAGACATGCAATTAAAATTCAAATAGGAAAAACAGAATCAATGCCCAGACGAAGACGTCGCCGCTTGGCAAATGATTTCAATTGTTTTTGTATTTTTGTTTTGGTCTAACCATGATTACAGCCAATGGCTTCTTTTGTCTAGCATATACTATATGATGTACAGGTAAAACTCAAATTAACGTATGGGGAAATTTTATGATTTTTAGCTGATGATGGGAAAAGTGTACATAACTTACACTATACATATACAGTTGTGTTCAGAAAAATAGGAACGCGCATTCATGTACCAGTAAAATAACTTTTTCGACAAAAGTCTGACTTTGAAATTGAAAAGGTGTTCACAGTTTTTGAAGAGTGGAATGTCAACAACTAAATAGCGAAAAAATCCCGTTAGTTTTGCATTCCATTTTTTTTTTATAGATGATTTTAGACATATGCACCGAAAATTGATTGTTCATTAAAATAGGAATTTCGACTTTTTTGTGTAAAAAAAAATTTTAAAAAATGAATTAAGAAATTTTAATTATTGTCATTAGTTAGTGTTATTTATACAAGAATTAAAAAAACCAAAATATGTTTGAAAAAGTAAAAAATCTTAATTTTTAAGGGGTTGACGCTATTATTGGTCGGTGGAGATGGGAACTGCAATGGATTGCCTATAAAATAAGTGCTAGGCATATAGAAAATCAAAAATATAGTTTGCTGATCCACTACAATGGTATAAAACGCTATTTATTATAAAAGGAAATCTGAAAATTGAGGTGCTACACGAAAAACGACGCCAATAGACGATATACCCATTTTGCGCCATTGTGAAAAAACCCGTTAGAATCATAAAAATGTATAAAAAAATATTTAAATCAGTCTGTTTATACAGTCTTAGTTCGTCTTCAACTGATCGAACAAAATTTCAATGCCAAAAGTACCAGGGAATGGATCATATGGGCCTAGACGCATGACTTAAATTTGCAAAGCCCCATGTGGACTTACTGGGTAAGCAGTGAAGCAACAAATTTTTGACGGATAAGTCCAAAATCATACTTTTTTTGGTGGATCAGGCTCCACAAAGTAGATTTCGGCCCCAATAAATATCGGGGACAACCCACAGTCCACCCATTAGACAGTTTTCCACGGTGGACTGAGTATCATGATATGGGCCTGGTTTTTCTCCAAGTGGGTATGGCCAATATATGACCTGGATGGCTACGTAGACAAAGCTGTGTTTCTAAATAGATTAAAGAAAACATCCTGCTATCATATGAAGCTTGAAAAATTCCATTAAAATGGATATTCCAGAAGGATAATGATCCAAAGGTTACCTGCAAGCCACCAAAGGCTTAGTTTGCATCCGAGAATATAATTTTGTGATATAGCTATCTCAGTACCCGAACATGAATCTATATAAAAACTTATGAGGATTTGTTAAAAGACATCTAGGAACTGGAAATTCCGCAAAAAATTACCAACTTTGGCAGCCTGTTCGAAATGGATCACCCAAATCCTTTTCAAGCGTGGTCAGGATCTTTCCGAATCCATGGTACACGGGGGCTTAGCAATTTAAACCAATTAGGGTCTCAAAACAAAATGTTAGGACATAACAAATAAAAAGTAGTAGTTTAAGTTAATTTTGACTTAATTTTTTTGAATTATTTAAACTTTTTAGTAGGCATTCCTATTTTAATGAACACCCGAATATTTGAACAATTTTTTCTTTAAGTCCTGGTGGGCAAATAAAAAAATCTTTTTAGCCAAAGTTGTTTTAAATAGTTTAAAATATATGTAAAGATTCTTGTTTTCCTTATTTCATGTCGATATTTTGTATTAATCATTAGATATTTGACCAATTGCATGAAACTCAACCGCGTTCCTATTATTTTGAACACAATTGTATATCATATAATAAATTTAATTTATATGCGTGCTTAAGGTCTAAAGATAAAAGAAAAATAAACAGAAAAAGCTAATTATATATTAATACATAAATATGTTTGTATATAAAACTCGATTTCATAAATTTGCCAAAAATTCTCGAATAGTTTTTAGAGTAGATTGATTCATCTAAAATATGTATATATATGTATATATATATATATATATATATATCTCTCTTTAACTATTTGATTTAATTACTATTAATTTTTTGGAGTAGATAAATTCATATCTTTTTAAAAAAGAATTTGATTTAAAGTATAAATAGAATTCTAAGTTTATAATAATATACAATAATATAACCAGGTTTAAAAATTCTATCTCAAGACAAAATCTGATGTAAATCGAATCACCAAAAATATTTATTCAATTTTTTAAATTCCATTTTCTTTATTTATTTTTCTTTTACAAAGACAACAAACATAATAATTCTTCATCTGTTCATTATTCGAGTGTTGACTGTATTCACAAGCATATGCTGCATTCAAATTAGCAAAAAGGCCACAGAAAACAGTTGAGAAAATTTTTATTGCTGCTGTTTCTAAAAGCGAACAGATTTTCTATTTATCCCCACACAGATTTATTTAGCATAGTATTTATTTATTTTTTTTTTCATTTGTTTATACCTTTTATTTGTAGGCAGAATGTGTTTAAACGTAACTACTTCTGCACATTGCCATGGTCTGTCGATAGGATAGGATAAATCGGTTCAATCAATACCTGTTTTTTAGAACTGAATTCTTATTAGGTGTATAGGTCTTTTATAGAGAGGTTTTAGCTGCTAAAGCTGACTCATTTCGTAGTTTCCCTGTTACTCTTTAGCAAATTTGAATAATATTTACATACACTAAAAAAAAACATAAAATAAAAGCACGCATAAAGACAAAGTAGACAAAAAAAAAATTAAAATAAATTATAATAAGATTAGTTTAATGAACCAGATTATTTATTAATATTTTTGTGTTTACTTCTTGTGTTTGTGCTGAAATATTCATATTTATTTAGAGAATTGTTTTCAGAAAATTCCCTTTATATATATTTTATATATAATATATATGTATAACTCAAACACTATATATTTTTTAATTGTTATTTTTAACACTTGGATTTATATATGTATATGTATGCACATATTTTTTTGAGTGTATTTTTGGTTTTGTACATTAATTATATATGATTTGCTTTATGTAACGTTTTGACTTCCTGGCATAATATTAGAAAGTTAGCAAAGTCGATTAATCACATTAACTGATAAATGTCTGTTTTATCAAATTGCTGCCAAAGTATATAAATATATACAAAAACTATGTCCAGACGAAATCGTCGTCACTTACAGATAATGCCTGTGATTAATGTTTTTTTTTCGTTTTTTTTTGTGGTTTTTCATTTGATTTAATTAGAATTGTAACTGCACTAAGCAACACAGCTGCTGTGTTGGCTAAAAACAAAAAAAAAAAGTGAAATAGAACAAATAAAAATGGACACACAGTCGCGACACGCCAAGGTTCACTGTGACATCATCAGACTCGAGCAGTCAACGACACGGACGACGCGACGCACATTATCGAACTTTAATGGCCTGGCCAGGAATTAGCTTTAGCTTATGTACATATGCACACTCACACACACATGTATAATAAATGGCAGCAATGATGATAAATGTGCACACACACACACACACACCCTCACATTGAATGCTCGTTAAAAATCATTTGTATTTTTTAGTGCGCCATCTGCCGGGCGGTTGCTTGCAACTTATGCTGGCTTCTTGGCTTCCATCCAGCAGCATACTCAAAACTTTTGTTCACACTATATATCACTATATAACTGTGTCAGCAATTCCAATGTGTAACTCAATTCAAGTAAGTTTCAATTGGAGCAATTTCACATTTCTTTGTAGCGCCTGTTGCTCATTGCTGCTGTTGCTTTGAGGAATGCCACAAGTATTTCTATACCCTAACAAAGGGTCTATAAATATTTGCATGAAATTTGCAACGTACAGCATCAAGTATCAAATACCCTATATATTTACTATATATGTATGTATATACTGATAAGTTAATATAGCTTTATACAAGTTAGTTATCAATATTAAAAATATAATACAAAATAAATTATAAATACAGATATCTTATTAATATATGTATCATATACATTCGTGACAAGCAATCTATCGTTAAGTAATTTTTAAGAAATAAGAAATTGCAGCTTTTTAGGGAATATATATACATATATACATACATATATATGTTATTTATTGCATTCACTTAATTTGGAATTTTATAATACATTTTATTAGTATTTATTAAAGCCTATATATAGCATTTTAATTGCAATAAATTGCTTACTGGATAACTGTTTGCAGCGGAAATATCGTGTTTTTTTTTCATTTTTTATTCGTCAGCAATAGATTAGACTGTACATTTAGCTTAAGTTTACCGAGGTCCGGCATTTTACAGTAAGCTTTATCAGCATTTATGGATTTTCTAATAAAGTAAAGCAATGAGAATTTAATTCAGCAAGCATTGCAAAATTATCGCCAAGTAAGTTCACAATTCCACAAAAGTGATAAGCTGCCCAAGCGGAAGCTTACTTATCGAACACCAACTTATTATATACATTGAGCATTTCACATGCATTGCAATTCGAGTAGAACAGTTAGGGTATGACACTTTAGTATAACAGTTCGACTAGAACATGGGAATCATTAAAATGAAGGGCTCATAAATTCTTAAGAATTTCTGCTACCCGCTTGTCAAATAACTAAGTAAGTCACCAGTGCATATACAGTGAACACTCTACTACAGAGGACAGAGGACATAATCATAAAACTCATTTTGGAGTTTTTTACTCCAACAAGGTTTACTGAATTTATTTAGATATGCACGTGAGCAACTTTTTTTTACAGCACTGTCAGCGACTCTGCCACACACACACACACATGCAGGCAATCGCTTATGGTTTTTAATTAAGCTTCAATTAATTTGAAACTTTTGAGGCTACAATTTCAACTTGCCTTGCAAAACACGAAATGCGCTTTTAACTTAATATACACAACTAAACATGCATTCGTCCAATAATATAGTTATTGTATATGTATTTGTTTATGTACTTTTGTTAACCAGCAAAACAATATACAAAAATAATTTGTTCAGTTTCTAAACACGCACAGCGACGAAACGCAAAACCAACTGTAAACCAGTTCAACTTCAAAACAACTAAACACACCGTTGCCGTCGTCTGCTCGTACGCTCTCGCTCTCGCTGCCAGGGTCTATGCCAGGCAGTTAGCATTTGCTTTTCGCTGGTCATTTTCGTGAGTAAGTCGGACTGTGAGCGTGTAATGTGTGGGTGTTTGTAGTTTGTGTCTCTGTTTGCCTTTTACAATAATATAACTGTGTATATATACATATGTATGCATAAATGATTGTCAATGTGTGTGTGTGCTTGCTGTCGCGCCCGCATACACGCAAGAAACGGGTGAGTCTTAATCACATTTTAACGAAGCAACAACGCCAATGGCGTTGACGACCCCTGTCAATGTACGCCCCTGCTAGGCGCAGTTAATATCTCTACGACAACGAAGTTTCGTTAAAATTTTTTTTGTGTTTTGTTTGTTTTTTCGCTCTCACGGTTGCCTGCTCTTTTGCGCGCTCACTTTAATGTGTGTGTGTGTGTGTGTGTGTGTGTGTGTGTGTGTGTCACGTTTAGTTTGGTTATTTTTATTACCATTTTTTTACTATCTTATGACAATTTTTCCAAACTATTAATTATTTTGAGGATCGGGCATTTTACGTTAAAAGTTACGCAATTGATAAGAGCAATTGATAAACTTTAAAGAAAATGTAAAATATAAAATATTTAAAAGCCCCGCCCAGACATTGATAACCAGGGCATAACGTTACATAAGTGGGGACTAAGCGTTTAATGCTCTAAATAAGTGCAACACTTCAAATATCTATAATCAGTTATCTATAGCTTTTATAGACTTCCTTTGCATAGGCAAATATATAAAAACGATTCGCCATAGCTCTAATCAAATTGATTGATTGAGGTGCTTATGAAGTTTTATGATCGGCCCATAAATCATAATTCAATTGAAATTGATGCTCTAAATGCTAAGAGCTACTTGAAAAGTGTTTCAATCAATTTAAACACGCATCCCAAAGATGTTCTATGAGAAAAGTGCAGATCACATGATGTTGGGGATTGCATAAAAACTCAGCTCTGTAACGCCACTGGTCACACAAACACGCACGCACGCAAGTTGAGTGAGAGATACACACAGATACTCCCAAATAGATACTCAGCACAACTACAGTTAGCATTTACGCTCGCTGCGCGCAGGTGGCGCGGCATTTACTTTGACACAAGTCCCATGACAAGCCGCAGAGCTGCGCCCACGACTGGGATGACCGTTGCTCACGTGCGAACAGAATTTTTAATTAAGACAAGCTGTTTAATGCTAAAACATCTCCCTATGAGCCCGCATATTGTCTAGCTGTTTTTTTTTAAACAGAAGATCACCTTGAAGTCACACGCGAATTTAATTATACAAAGTACACACATACATACATACAACACACGTACATATGTATGTACTTGTTTAGCTGTCTTATGATATTTTATCGGTCGTTTTTATCTTTGTTTATGGGTTGCTTACCTTTGCAGTTTTGAGACTGATTTTTGTACAGAAATATTTAAGATTCCCCAAGCGTACGTGCGTTAAATTTAGAACTTGTTTAGCCCGTTGCGCCTGTCTGTATAAATTGTTAAAAACGATCTCGACACGACCTGAAGAGAACACGTCTGGTCAACACCAGCGTTCACTTGCTTGTGATGTTAAGTATTCAGCTGAGGCGAGCGCGTAGCCGACAGCAGCGAAAACACACACACGCACACACTCTCTCTCTCACTCGCTCGCTCGAGAAGTATCTGCGAGTTTGGTGGCGGCCTCCAGGCATGCTAAATACATACATACTTACACATACATATGCATAGTCGCATATAAATATGTCTGATCAAGTTTTTTCTCTTATCACAAATCGAAATACAAAAGTCCAAGCCCTCTCAAGTGTATATTTTGCTGTTTGTGTTTGTGTGTCTGTGCAATTGCGTATGTTCTTTAAAAAAAAAGAGACACTATCAATTATAATTAATAATGCCTGAACAGAGTAATTCCCTGGGCTTGATAAGCCGGTTGATATTGATTGTGGTGTGTTTTGATTGTGTCAGTCTTATAAATCGTTTTAAATGCTCCCCAATACTAAATCAAATGCGAGACTTGGTAACAAAATACGTTAATTTTAAATGTGCTCTTCACGTATATATGTTTGTATGCTTGCATGTGCTACCAGGGCTACCCCATTAAACAGCTGTTGTGGTGGGTTGTCGATAACTTTTCTGTTCGATAAGTTTCGATATGTTTCTTTGTTTACAGCTGTTCAATTGTTGAATAAAACATATTTTATTTTTTGCAAAGTTTAAGGCCGTAGCATGTCCTATGGAGGCTACACCCAACTGCCCAGCGGCAGTATCGATCATGACCGACGACAGCAGCAGGTGATATCTAACACCTACGATGTCCTGCAGCGTACCACGGAGAGCATTCAGCGTTCCAATCAGGTGGCCATCGAGACGGAAAACATGGGAGTTGAGGTAACAGTAGAACAATTGAGCAGAACAAACAGTATAACAGTTATAAACTCATACATTTGCTAGGTGCTTGGCGAACTGGGAGAACAACGTGAATCACTTCTTCGCACTACTCGTCGTCTAGAGGATGCCGATCAGGAATTGTCGAAATCTCGAATCATTCTTCGTAAACTGGGCCGCGAAGTTGTTTACAACAAGATTGTTTTAATATTAATTATTATACTGGAAATGGCCATACTCACTGGCCTGCTGGTCTTAAAGTTTGCCCATCTCTGATTTTATTCCAAAGCCGTATTCGGAGTGGACATGGATTTTTATTAAGTATTTTGTTTTCGTCTTATCTAACATTCATGTTAAACCCATGCCTTAGACATATAGAGTTAAGATAATGTAAATCGTATATGGATCGATATTAATAAAACACAGCTAAACGTTATGGAGATTTTCTGAATCCCTTATCTACACACATGTCACAAATAGTATAATAGGAATAACAATAATTTTATATACATATGTATGTATATATATATGCATATGTATATCGCGATTATTTGGCGTAAAGCAAGTTGCATGCTATATGGAAAAGAACAATCTATAAAACAAGTTGTTCACATTAGCTTAATACTTGATATATACGAACTTTTAAGTAAATACACGCGTTTCTATTCGAGATAACAAAATAAAACGTAAATGATGTGTTCGAGAGATATTCGCTTTCGTCAGATCTATTTAGTAAAAGCGATTAAATATTATTTGCATCTTACTTGGCTGCAGTGCAGCTCAACGTTTAAGTAATTTTCAATTATCCTTTGGTAACACTATGGACCAGCCAAATACGCGTCGGTCGAAGCCGCACGAGAACAAATCGCAGTTCAGGAGCGGCTCCTCCGACCAGGCGACAGACGAGACCATCCGTCTGTGTCCCTGGCGACTGGTGCGGGGTAATCGCGCCACCCGCTGTCCATTCAAATCGAACAGGCGAATCTGTCGATTGTCGTGGGGTATTGCGATAATTCCGCCGCTGGAGACAGCCAAGCGATTCACCGATGAATCTGTCCGAATTGTGGCCAGCGCTGAGCGCATGTTGCGCAGTTCCCATACTTTGATTGTGCGATCATCCGAGCCCGAAACGACCTTATCGTTGCGCGCAAAAACGCTCGAGGTGACCGTCTCGGTGTGTCCCTGGAAGACGGATACGGCGGGTATCGGATCGCGGAAGTCCCATAAACGGAAGGTGGTGTCACGTGAGGCGGTCACAACTAGACGCTGTGTGGGATGTGCCGATACATGGGTAAGCTCGTGATCATGGCCGGTGAGTGGTTGCAATGGTTGCGCCGTCTCGACATCCCAAAGGATTGCCGTACGATCCCAACTGCCTGTAATGATCTGATCCATGCTCGAGAGCCAATCCGCAGCGACCACAACTGAAAGATGGCCACCGGGACCAGTGAACTCGCAGAGCGGTGTACGCAAAGAGTCAACTCGATCCCGATCCTCCAGCTGTCCATCACTGTCATCAAGCTCCTCCTCGGACGAGTGTCCCTTTCTAAAAGTGGAATAAACTAGTTATTGGAAAAGTTTCTTTCATTTAGAATCTCTTACTTGGACACTTCCCAGTTGACGGCTGCCTGCCAGATGTGCGCAGTGCCATCGCCACTGCCGGTTAGCACCAGATCCCGACACTGGTGGAACTTAATGGAGTTTACGGATCCAGCGTGTCCTTGGTACTGCAGCAGGCAACGGCCGCTCTCAATGCCCCAAATGCAAGCGGTGTGATCAGCGGAAGCGGTGCCAATTATGGGCTGACCCACCTTGGCTGCCACCTGCCAAATGCCATCCTTGTGACCACCGAATTCACGCACCACCGAACTAACCACTGTCTGTGCCTTGAAGCTGGAGACGATTCGGCTGGTCTGTGCTTTAATTTTATTACTGGCCTTCACCTTGCTGCCACCTGTGGCGCTGCTCAGTTTTGCCTTGAGACTCTTGTGGGTGCTGGAAGCAGCTGCTAGCAAACTGGCGCCAATTTCGTCGCCCAGCGGTGCGGATGGAGTGGCAGGCGTGGCTGCCAGTGAGGCGCCACCACTGCCCGTGGCGACTAGCGCGCCACTCGCTGCCGAACGTTGATCGTACGGCGTCAGCGAATCTTTAGTGATTGCGGTGGCATTATCGAGCTTATCCTGGACTGCAGTCAACAATTGGCAATTAACTCATTTGGTTTATTAGCTTTTGCATGGAGGTCTACTCACGGTTTAGGTTCTCTAAGTAGAGCTGCTCGAACTCCTTTTCGATTTGGGCAAACAGGTAGTGGAGGCGGCCGCGATATGGCGCGTCCTCGGGAATTATGGATATATCCTCGGTTAGACTTGTTAGCCGCGTTTTTGTTGTTGCCGTCGATTTCATTGTGATGTTTTTGTTTTGCCTATATATTTGTTTCTTCACGTTTGCCAGTTTGTTTCTGACTTCCGCAACAGTGCGTTTCCCGTCACCTGCGTTCTTGCAAACAATCCAATTAGTGGATAATTTTAATGGTAGCCGTTCGACCTTTATTGATCCAATTCCATATTATATATATACATATATATTTGTGTTGCATGAATATTTTTCTTTAGGTTTTAATGTTTTGCAGTGTTGAAAAACCAGCAATTGCGAAATTTAATATTTTTACAGCACTGTGCACAAAAGCAGCTGCATGAAAACATTGAACCGAGAACAGCTGATTGGCTTAACCCAAGTGTATGAATTGTGTCATATTAGATACCTACTGACTGATGGCATGAAAAATAATACGTATATTTGTTAAAAATACAAACATAAGCATTTTTTAAGCCTTTTTTTAATGTTCTAAAGATATTTTACTAACATTAAATCAAAAAGAAAAGTCATTTCTTTTCATGAGCTTCGAATCATAGCAGACGAATTATTATTGAATGTTTTCAAGTTAAGCTGCTAAGGTGAGTCAGCCACATAAGGGTTAACATATGTTTTCATTCACATTACTTGGCCACATCGCTTACTCTGACTGCCAAACAAATAAACAATATAGTTAAAAGCTCTAAAATAATTATAAATTATATTTAACAGATAAGTGAAAATGCGCAAAACATGGGTGAAACGGGAAAACATATACTTCAAGCCATTCTACAAGGACAAATCGAAAATGTTCTTGCTTTTAATTTTTTTGGTTGGAATCTCATTCATTGCCTATCAGGTGGGTAAACGATTTCGTACTTTTTTGTGTGTTTATTAATATGCACAAGTTAATAATAGGCCTTCTCGCTGAATCAGTTGCCCAGCGTGCAGCAGCTGCGCCGCAAACACAAACAAATGATGCAGTCCCTGGGGAGCAAACAGCTGGACGTCGATGACTTTGATGGCGGAGGCGGCGTCGATCCTGGCAAAGCTGTCGATCTGGCTGTGCCTGCGACGCAAAATGCAGACGCCATCAAGATTATACGGTATGTTCAAATGCGTATACAATATCGAAACTGCTTACTAATGGCCACGTTTACCATTTGCAGCGGCATTCGTCTATTTGACTATGATGCATACAAGCCCAATTACAAAGGAAATTTCAAGTGTCTGGATAGCAGCAAGGAAATTCCCTTTGATCATCTCAACGATAACTATTGTGACTGTGTTAGTGATGGCAGCGATGAGCCGAGCACGAATGCCTGCGCCAACGGGCGTTTCTATTGCAAGTACCAAAAAAGACATATCACGGGTCGAGGCCTGGACGTCTGGATCTGGGCGTCCCGGGTGAACGACAACGTATGTGATTGCTGCGACGGCAGCGACGAGTGGACGACAAGTGCCCACTGCCAAAATACTTGTGCGTAGTTTTGTTTGTGTTTCGGTTGCTTGGCTTAGCAGAAACACCGAAAGCACAAACGACTCGACAGCTATCTCATTCGCATCTCAAAGATTACTCCATTTAGTGTTAAAAGCGCATCATCACAAAGGATATTTTTTGTAGAACATTTTACGATAAACTTGTAATTTATATGATGAAAGAAAAACTAGAGGGGTGGCCTTACTTCGGCAGTGCCAAAGTTTGGAATACCCTTGCAATTTTAAAGGATGTAGATATGGTTTTCTGCGGATTTGGAGGGCAACAACAACCTACATGTCAAATAAATTGTTCACCCTGCTGCTCATTTCTGCTCGCCTGGTACTGCAGAAAAAGTTCAACTCAAAATTCGGTGTCCAACGCTCGCACCGACGGCATGCCCTGTGGAGCTATGCAAAGATTTTTAGAAACTTCAAATTTATTTTTCACAAACCCTTTTTCACACTTCCTTTTTTGTTGCATACTTTTAAGCGCTGAAAGTAAACAAAAATATCACAGAAAATAGCTTCGCTATATCCTTGTACAGGACAAAAAGGACATAGTGCGTTAGGTTCGTAAGGACAAGCCTAATCGATCCCCATCAAAATATATTAAGGATCCAGGACTTGTCTATTTCTGGCCAGCTGCAGCGGCTAAGGAAATGGCCTAAAATACACTAAATACCCTAATATCTCGGTAACCACAAGGACGATTTGAATGTCCTTTGGTCCATTGATAGTGCTTAAGAATCCCATTAGTTTGACACATTACCTGCCGGGATAGATAAGTATACAGCCGAGTTATAGGCAGTTATATAGCAGTTTAAAGAACTTTCGTCCTTGTTGTTGTAAATTCTTAATCAGAACCATAAGGACATCATGTGGTCTACAGAACATGCCGGTAGTCTTTTAAATAACAAAGTTATTGACGATTTTTGGCATTTTTGTCCATTTTTCGACCACTTTCATTGCAAAAATTTGAGTTTTTGGTGGAATCTTGGAAATCTTTGAATCATAATCCATAGTCCTGCTCGCATGATGTTTAAAATGGTATGTCCTGCCAAGATCCTTAAGGATTTTTTCGATTTATAGCTAAAGAAAACATGTCCTTGTACGAAAATAGCTCTAACTTGGCCATATCCTTACACAGGACGAAAGGACATACTGCATTTGGACAGTGAGAACAAGCCTCAGCGATCCTCATCAAAATATGGGGTCATCTAAGGATCCAGGATCGACTTCAAAAAGGTATGTATTTCCAAGATCCTTGAGGATTTCGCTGATCTATAGCTAAAGGAAAAATGTGTAAGATTTCAGTACTGAAACTTTTAAACGCTAGAAGGAGATTGCTTTCGTCGTGCTGATCAAGAATATATAACAATCGGAGATGCTTCCTTCTCTTCGTCGTAAACTTCTGACCAAAACTAATATACCCTTTTTTGCAAGAAAAGCAGGCAATATATTTAAACCATTTGAAGTGTATTTACAAACATAGTGAAAAATCAAATTCTGTCTTACCTTTTGTACTTTTTGTAACCCCCATTAAAGGTCGTTTATGCTTAATTTCATTTATTACTAGACTCGCTAGAATCAGAAGCCTGTTTTACATAGAACTCTATTTTTTTTATAATGAAGACATTTAATTTTTTTCCTTCTTCATTTCAGTTTTAAGACGCGCCGCATTTTAACTTCACTTTCAAGCCGTACAATTTTTACTGACAATTTTGAACTGCAAATTCTAAAAGGTACGAAACTGTTTTTTTTTTTAGATTAGCAATATTTTTAAAGTAAAGTTTTGTAATCTCTTTGTTTAGGAGATGGTTTTTTTTGTGCATATATCTGTTGTTATTTATAAGTCGGGGTTTGATGTCTCTTTCTCTTGTCTATATTAAGGAACGTTTTTGTAATTCAAATATTTGTTGTTTTTCTTTTTCTTTTTTATTATTATTATTATTTTCATTGAGATGGTCTACTTAGAATTTCGTAGTACAAAGTTGAACTACGTACACAATACATAGAGCAAAATCGTTTTTGTAATCTTACAAAAAATCATTAAATAAAGTACATTAAAGGCATTACTATTACGATTAATTGATTGTGTAAGCCTATATGCTTTAAGGGTTTGGAACTTAAATTATGCTTACTTAACGCTAAGTAATACTTAATCAGAGTTTTTCTTTATACCTTTTTTCTTCTTTTATATTGAATATTGTTTGGATACTTGCGGCTCTATGTTTTGTGTGGGTAAATTTAGTTTTTTGCTTTTGATATAAATTCCTGTTGATCGAAATCTTTAAACATAATTTAAATGCGCATGCATTTTGTAAAAAAAGTAGATGGAAGTGGAAAGATTGCATATATAGAAAAGATATAAAAAGTAAGAAAGATTGTATTATTGCACTGACGAGATTTTGCTTAAGTCTGATAATGTGAAAGTGAGGGAAACAAAAAAAAAATAAATAAATATTTTTGGACAACACACATAAATTATAGAAAACAAATATACATTTAGAATCTGTTTCAGCACAACAATTGACGCGACCTTAGCTTAACATAATAGGTATCAAAAAAGAGAGAGAAAGTTGAGTTGAGGGTAACTTATCGGGCTACACTTAAACAAAATTAGTTGCATAAAATGAATATATATATATATATATATATATTTATATATATATGCATATATTGTTTATATTAAGGTGTACAAGTCTAACGGCAAAGCGTATAATACAATTTTTGCAGTTTGCGTTTCGTGCGACATAGATGATGGTTGTGCGAATGATTTGACTGGTGATGATGATGATGGTGATGATGATGATGGTGATGGTGATGATGATGTCTGTGAGAGTGTTGGTGTGCATGTTGTGCCTGTTGCTGATAGTGTGGGCGTACTGAACTGTGTTGTGTTTGCTGTTGCTGCTGCTGTTGTTGTTGTTGTTGTTGTTGTTGTATATGGCTTTGATGATGATTATTTACAAGGCTCGCCGTGCAAGCCGCTGTTGAGGTCGAAACAGTACTGAGAGCCACTGCCGAGGAAATCAGTGCTGCGGCCAAGCGAGAGGATACCGTTGACGAGGCGGCATCCGTTGACAGCAGCAGCTGTTGCTGTTGCCGTAGCTGCTGCAGCTGCAATCGCTTAGCTGCGGCGGCGCCTTTGCGCATCGCATGTAAACGCCGCCTATGATGATGTGGATGCAATTGAAGCTGTCACTTTGCCTCATCGCTGGCATCAAGCAGATTGTTACTAGCGTTGCTCGACCCATTGTTGGTGGCCACAATTGGCTGCTCGTGGCCAGGCTGCTGCTGCTGCAACTGCTGTTGGTTGAGTGAATGGACGTGCTGACAGAATGCCTGCAGCACCTCAAAGTGCGTCATCAAATTCGCCGGCTGATTATCGTAGTGCAAATGTCGCGTAATCGGCGCATTCAAGCGCCGCAACATTTCCGTAAACAGCTTCTCCTCCTTGCGTATCCAGGGCCGTCGATCGTCCTGCACCTGGTAGGGCGTCAGGTGCACATGTATATTCATGCCTAAAAATAAACTACAAATGAGTATTTTGCTTAAGCACAAGCTCAATCAACTCCATACCCATACGCGTTAGCGTCTCCAGCAGACTCCGCGATGTGATCCATGTGTTCTTCTGACCTCCATGGCCGCCATCTAGCCAATACATGTCCGTGATGCGCGAGAGCAGCCGGCACATGCTGCTGTCATCCGGCGTCAATGTTTTCAGATAATGAAACTCATAGATGAACTGCAAGCAAATGCGCATCAATAAAAACACGTGGAACGTTTCAGTTTGGATGTTCGTTTGACTACTTCGTTAGCTTAATAATTTGTTAGCGATTTTTACACCAAATTTGACTCACTTGATTGAGCACGACGCAGCCCTTGCTGAAGCCAATCAGCACCAGCTTGGACTTGTCCAAATTGAGATTCTCCCGCCACCACAAAGGATTGTTCTCGGACGTCGGTGTCGCCGGGCGCGGCTGCTGCGGTTGCGTCGGCAGCGACGGTTGCCGCTCGGCAGCGCAATCATTGCTGCTGTTCATTGTTGTGTTGTTGTAGTGCTCCACGTTGTTCACTGGCGTTGACACGGCCTTAACAACTGTCTGTTGCTGTTGCTGCTGTAGTTGTAGCTGTTGTTGTTGTTGCTGCTGCAGCAGCTGTTGCTGTTGCTGCTGCTGAAGCTGCTGCAGTTGGTTGTTCGCCTCCTGATGATTGTTAACGAGCTCATCTTTACTGTTACTATTGTTGACATTGTCCCCATTATTTGTAGCTGTGCTCGTTTCCGTGCTGTCAGCGGAGATTATGGGGAAGATCACGGCACCATCTGCATCCACGGTAATATTCTCCTGCACCTGCAGTATATCTATATCCATTTCCTGACTGCTATCGTTCGCAGCCGCAGCCGCCGCCGCTGCCGCCGTCGAGCTGGAGTCTGAGTTGACTGTGGCATTGGAGAGCGTCATTGCGGCGGCTGCTGCAGCGGCAGCAACAGCAGCAGCAGCTGCCGCCGCCTGTGCTGCCTGATCGAGTATCTCGTTTTCGGGTATTGAGATCAGGCGTTGCGATAGATTCTGTAGCAGCCTATGAAGCAAGAGATAAATATATAGAATAAATATATATAGTGTTGCTCCTCAACTCACTTTTCTAAATGTTGCAGGGCATGGTTCATGGGCGTATGATCCGGCACGCCAGCATTATTTCCACGTACGAAATTATCGAAGCAGCTGAAGGTCTTAAATTCCATGCTAGAAGTAAAAAGTAAAAAAATGTTAGTTAAAGTTTAAAGATCGGATAGCTGGCATACTCACCGAACCGGCCGTATGACTATAATGTGTGAGCGTGGAAAGGCTTCACGCAGCAATATCGCAGAGTTCTCCAGGTTGTATTTCATATAGCCGCGACTATCCCGATTCGTTTCCATGCTCTCCGGAAAGTCCTGCACGTCGCCGCCGAAGTAGATAATTGCTTTCGAGTCGTCGACATGCTGCGACTGCTGGCGCACAATTGGCGGACAGTAGACAATGTCGTTGGCCCGATTCTGGAAACCGGCCACGGAGAATATACGAAATGGACCGGCCGAAGTGCTTGGCGTGCATAAACGCTCCCCGCTGCTGCCGCCAAGCATGCCCTCGAAGTTTCGTATCCGCTCTTGTAGTTGCAGAAATTGATCAATGGTGAGCTGGGAGCAACGAGAATCGTCAGCCACATGAACAGTTTAAACACACACGCACACTTTCACTTTCTCTCACACACACACACACATACACCCACACCTAATAATAGTCATTCTCATAGAAATCGCGAGGATCGCCACAGCAGCCAACGAAACGCATACGCGTATCCTCCACACAGAGCTTGGCATCCTCCTTCATCTCCTTGACCTTGACGCGCACCTCCTCCCGCATCAGGTTGCGGCACATGGCCACGAGGCCCATGCCCAGCAGCATGTAGATGAAGTTAATGGCCAGCTTGGAGTGTTGATCGGTAATGCGCTGCAGATCGGACACCTCATTCGGATCGGCGGAAATGTCCTCGCGCAGCTTTAGCGTAGCCGCATCCACGTCGGCTGCTGTGGTTAGCGAGGCGCCCGGCACAAAGTCACCGAAGCCGATCTTACACAGCGACGTCATGCAAAAGTAGAAGCTATTCAGAAAGCTCCACTTCTCCCAGTTGGCAAACATAATCGTGCCCGTCAGCACATAGAAGATGATGACCCACAGACAGGCCGTCGATGGCACAATGATCTTTTTGCGTAGAGTCAAAGCGCCCAGACTTCCGTTCTCGAGCGCCTCGAGGCGAGCATCGTAGTTCCGTTCCTGGGTGCAGTCGTGCATCGAGCGATAGAGAAACTTAAAGGAACGCGCCAGCACCCGACCCATATTGAGGAAGTAGAGTATATAGAGGGGTATGCCAAAGGTGGCATAGATGACAGTGAAGCCCTTGCCCCAGGGCGTCCGCGGCACCATATTGCCATAGCCAATCATCGTGATCACCGACAGGCAGAACATCAAGGCAGCCGGAAAGCTCCAGATTTGTGCCGGACTCCGTCCCACATAGCCGTTCTTAATAATCGCCGCTATTTGCACCTGATAGGCCTGCAGCACGTTATTCGTTTCGTTGACCCAAAGCTTTTTGTCCATCAAATTGAGCTCCTCTGTGATGTTCCACAGGCGCTGCGAACAATTGCCACGCAGGTCGAGCACAATCTTTGCCGTCTCGTCGACATATTTGCGCTCGATGTTCATAAAGGCCAATGCGCCGCAGATGGCATAGAATACGATGAGGGCGCCCACGCCCACCTGTGTGCACATAAACGTGACAAAGTTCCTGCAGCAGCGTTTAACGCGCTTTCGCGGCTGATTGCTGGGCGTTGAGGACACTGTGGACGCATCCACGCCCAACATTTGTGGGGAGTTGCGTTGAAATTTATTCGACATGGCTAACACGCAAAAGGCCAAATCAATTACATAGTTATATAAGTCCAAAACCGATCTGCAATCTCTCTTTTCACTCAAAATGTAGACAAACTATTTTGTTTTATGTGCAGTTAATTGGAAATTTGCTTTGGCTTTTCGTGCTTTTTCGAGTCGAATACTTGAAAATCAGCACAAATGCTATAAATAAATCCACGCACTGCCACACAACATTTTCATTTTCATCTAGCGAGAGGAGGAGTCGTCTCCTAACCTGATGCCGCGCTAGATGCGTTCAACGCGGCCGCCAAAATTCAACTGGGTGTTTGCTCCCGAAAAACAAAAAACTAAAACTAGAATTTCTCTTGGGCATAAATAACAACAACAACAATAACATTGGCAAAGAGCGGCGCTAGGGATTCAATAGAATTATTTTGGGATACAGTGAAAGCTATCAAAACGTACCAAGGGAGCTGGCAGAAACTATTTACTAACAGAAAATATTAAGCAAAATAAATATGATATGCGAGGGTAGGCTGATAAGTTGCCGATCTTAGCTTGAAGTTAAAACAAGATAAGTAAAAGAAAATAAATAAAATAAATTATAAAAAAATTTATTTTAAATTTTTTATATTTTTATTTAATTTGTTCTATGTGTTTTATATTAAAAACTTTTAACACCACCCTCGTATAATATATTTAACATATCTAAACCAACTTTAAAAAGCATAATTATATGCATATGCTTTGTTTATGTATTTCATCACAAAACTCTTTTAAGCAGTCATCACTGTACACACACACATACGCACACACAAGCATTTCCATTTTACGATTTATGAACTATGGGCTTTGAAAATGGAAAATTCATAACTAAAGAAATTCTCAAGATATTTACGCTATGGCGAGTGGCTGTGGGCGTGTGTAAAGGAAATGTCTTTGATTAATGAATCGAAACTTCTGAATGTATTATACAAATATAGACATATATATATATACTATATATATTTATATATATGTGTGTGCTATGAAAAATCAGCGCGGATTATTTATGCGTTTATCACACGCACATCCATACAATAACAATATACGAAGCAAAACAAAGTGTATGCAAAATATAAACAAAGAATAAAAAGCGCGAAAGAGAACGGGCAAAAGAGAAGCGCCACAGTGTGACCTGATGAAACGAACAGCAGGCAAAACGCATTATTGGCACACGCGCATTTTTTTTTTTTTTTGTCAATTTCACTTTCGATGCACTTGCATAACACCTCCCTTGGCAAGAAAAAAAAAACAATTTGTTTTTTAAGGGTCGTTCACATTCCGCTTAGCCGGTTTAACCTGTACACAGACAACAGATACATAAGAAGAGGCACGAAGATCAATGAATGCGCAAAAAACGGGTCAGCGGCGGTGGTTTGCGGTAGGCAAGACTTGCATTACGTGGGCGTCACATTAGGGGTGTTCACGGCGGCGGCAGCAGCAGCAGCAGCCGTAAGATGTGCGACGCGGCACAGGGTAGGGGTAGGGGGGGAGCGCGCTGCAGTTTCCCCAGCAGCGCTGCAACTGCAACAATTCTGCTCAGCAATGACCCTGAAGATGTCAAATAAATGGCCAGTGGCAAGCGCAGCAGAGTGGCAGGAACGGCAGCGTCAGCAGCAACACCAGCTCTGAGGGGTGAAATGCGTAGCGAAGAGATGGATTTTTTCAATACACACACTCGCACAAACACACACGTACACAGTTAAAGTCTCACATACACACAAGCGCGCACACACACATGCACACACCGCACACATACAAATATTTGACGAATTTATGCAAAATTTTCAGAGCACCGCGCGAATTTCGCACTGGCTGCACAAATTTGTTATTGTCTTTTGGTACTTACGCCGTTTTTGTTTTAATTTGTTGTTATAATTTGTTTATTTATGAAAATATTCCCGCGTCTTTTGCTGCTTTAGCGTTTTCTTTTATCTGTGCGTCTGTATTTTTAATTCTCGTATTTTTACATTGACATTTTCACACACTGCAAATATGGGCACACAAATCCTGTTAAAAATCCCAAAAACTGAGCACCTCGGCATCTGTGTGACCGCGACGACAACATACAAAATGCCAAATAGTAAGATACCAAAAATACTGAACATACAGGCAGTCGAGAATGCCATTCTATTTCGACGTAGTGGCAACGCTCAAACAGTTTCATGTTTGGCGGTACAATTCAAAAAATTGGTGCTTAGATTTTGAGCAGCTATTACTCGCATTACTAAGCTGATTCTTTTTGAATTCGTTTTTGTTGGAGTTTTAAGACTAACTTTGGCATACGAACTCTGAGTTGGGTTGCAATAAAATCGAATGATAGAGTTGATTTATTTGTTTTGCAACTGTTTTATTAACTCTTAATATATGATGCTTAAAATATTGCAATTTTTATATCATGGTAAGTAGTATCGATTGGCCTAGTCTTACTTTAAGAGCTCGCTTGTGCATCGATCAGCAATCAGTCCAGCAATCAACCAAATATTCGTATATCTTTCGTATTTTGTAGATAGAATTGCTCAAGAATTTTTTTCTAGCAATAGAGAATACTTACTGCCATTATATACTTACGGCAAACAATATCCATATATATATATATCTATATACTGTAATATGTGGCTGAAATATTGAGAATTATTCAGAGTTCCAATCCCATGCCCAAAAACCCTAACGCTTTGAATTGTGCTTCCAAAAAGAGAGGATGTTTTTTTTTAAACAAATAATTATGTGAAACTAAATGTTTATTAATAATATTCATAAGTTTTATTTGGTTTTATTTTGTCGACATTCAAATGCTGCTAGGGATGTATATTTGTTTTTTTTTCTTTTGATTTAATTGGAATAAAGTTGCAATATATATGTATATATATGCAGTTAGTTGTATTCATATATAAACTGTTAGACGACGAAAAAGTTCTTTGATAATATTTTATGTTTGATGACCATAAAGCACATATATGTATATGTATATATATTTGCATATATTTGAGCATGTTGTTGTAAATTTTTAACTTTTGTTATTGTTATTATTAATATAAAATTGTCGAGTGCAGAGTGAAAAAATAATTACATGAAATCTGATTAAGTGTGGTGCGAGTTATTTTATTATTAATAATTTTATTCGTCAGTTAGCAGAACCCTCTATATAGATATATATAGATATCGATTTGTATATATAAAAAAATACGCTCGCGCGCCCGTTTGCTGTACTTAAACCCAATCTAGATCTGTTTAGTATATGTCCTATATATGTTTCTAGTTTTTTTTTGTTTTTTTTTTTAATATAATTTCATATTTATTACATTTTTGGTACATAAATCTGTGTGTTGTTGTTGTTGTAAATGTTGTTGCTGCAATTTTTGTTGTTGAAAACTAAATAAAATTATAATTTATATATATTTTTCTTTATATATACACACACATACATAACTTAAAAACTAAAATATTAAATCGTAAATTATGAACTAAGAAATGTGTTTTTTTTGTTTAAATTAATTTTATACATTTTGTGCTTTGGACCGAAATATAATAGAATTTTGCATATATCAAATAATAGTAAACAAATAAAATATATAACTAAAAAAGGCAAAGCAACAGAAATTTTAATATTCATATTCATGTTGCCTTTTGCTAATTATTTTTAATTTCCTTTCTTTATCATTTATTTATAATTTTGTTATGTAAAGTTTTTTGTGCCGAAAATATCACATTGATTTTTTAAATTTTAAAATATTTTTTTTTTGATTTTCTGTTTTATTTATTTTATTATTTTTGCCATTACTAATTTTCAATAAGTGCCAAACCATAAATTTTGCTTATCACAAAATGATTAAAATTAAACAAATTTAATTTTGTAATATTTTTAATTATTTTAAATTGGTTTCTTTTTTTATTTTTAAAGTTTAAAC
This sequence comes from Drosophila gaucha, assembly GCA_035045545.1. NCBI lineage: Eukaryota > Metazoa > Arthropoda > Insecta > Diptera > Drosophilidae > Drosophila > Drosophila gaucha. Next base: position 2,133,392 of record JAWNOY010000025.1, on the reverse strand, counting down.
AAAATCCAATGAGTTCTAATAGAAGCAATTACTTATATAGATTATTAAATTTAGTTGCTGATATGAATTATTTCCAAATTTAATATTTATTTTTATTTTTGTTTTTTTTTTATATATTTTTAAATGTTTATATGTATATAATTATGTATATTAGCAGAGCTTAACATAAATGTTTTAACAAAATTGTGAGGTGGTTCAAGTGGTTCGCATTTAGTCTAACAAAATAGATTTTCTTATTCAAAGAAGAAAAAAAACTGAAATTAAAATTAACGCAGCTAACAAAACACAAATTTTCTTTAAAATTATTCGTAATTAACATAGTTGCTACATATAGTTAAAAATGATTAAAATTAAGCAATCAATCAATAATAAAACTGAAATGCATTTGAGGTATATCAAAATTTCTTCGTAGTTCTTTGAGTAAACGTATGTACTCTGCAAAAATTATATATATATATATATATGTTTATATATAGTGTATAGTAAAATTAATAAAAATATATATATATATATATATATATGTATGTTTGTATGTATGTATGCATGTATGCCAACTAAAGTCTAATGTGATAATATATGAGTAGTACGAGTAGGTGACTGTGACTGCCTTGGTGGCCGGGCCGTGGCCCTGCATGTTTTACAATTGTTAACATTTATAGCATATATATATATATATATATATATATATATAGTAGTATTCATATAATTTGTTTATTAGGAAACAACACGCAGAGAAACCTTTAAAGTTGTATTATTTATTTGTTGTTGTATTAGTAAAGTTTACATCAATGCTAAATACGCTCTATATTTGACTTAAGTTTTAGTTAGTGTAGGGTATACGCGATAGGGTATACTCGATTTCCAGCAATCGAAACCATGTTCTTGATATCCACTTATCGAACAACAAAAAATAGACATTTTCTGCTTTACTCTGTTGCTGCTTCTGCTTCTTCTTCGTTTGCTTTTAGATATAGTTTCTATATAGTTTCTATATATCGTAGCATATAGTTTTTTTTTTCTTTTCTTTTAGCATCTTCGGTTCTATATGTTTTGGGTTATTGCTGGGCGCTCTGCGGAATGGCGCAGAGGAAATGTACAAAGCGGCTAAATGCATTGTATAACAGTTTTGTAACTGTTATATAACCTTTTATTGGTTGAACTCCGAGTTGAATGAAAGAACTTACACGTTAGTAGGAAAAGTCGCGAGCTTAACACAAATCGAAGTGAATGTCCTTTACATGTTGTTGTTGTTGTTGTTATAGTTGGTGTTGTTGTTGTAGTAATAGTTGTTGCTAAAGTTTGTTAGCTGCCCGCCCCGCCCTTATATGGCTGAGTTGAGCTTGAGCAGCCGATCCGGATGCTTGACCCGCAGATGCGATCGGAGCGTATCGATCCGACTGTACGTAGCCGGGCAATAGGGACACATCGAGCGCTGGGCGGTGTGGGAGTGGAAGTGATGCCAGCGATTGGTCACCTCCTTGCCGCAGGAGCGGCAGCGCCACATGGTGCCCGGATCGCGGGATGGCGTGAACATGTTGTGATACGACATGGTGTGGTGCGAGTTGTGACCGGTGCTCGTCGGTGTATTGGAGCCGCCGCCCAAGGCGGCCGCCTGCCCCGGGTTGTAGCCGTGGGCGGGGGGCGTGCCGCCGGCTGGATTGTGGCCGTTGCCAGCAGCGCGTATATAGTGCAGCGGATGATGGTATTCGCTCTTCAGGGCGGCCGACAGCTGCATGCCGAAGGGGGGCGGCGGGGGCGAGGCCGACGAGGAGGTCGAGAGCGGTGTCGAGAGATGGTGACGAGCGGCGAGGCCTGTTGTCGAGAACGAGAAAGAGAAGAACAGACACACAACAGCCCGTCGAGCGGGACGAAAATCAGCCCAGAGAAATAGATCGTATTTGTTTTTTTTTTTTTGGAATTTTTTTTTTTTTTGATATGATAAGGATAGAAGGAGACAGACAGAGAGAGAGAGAGATAGATAGAGCGAGTTAGAGAGAGAGAGTATGATAGACTTATGGTAAAAACAGAGAGAGAGAGAGTTTTTTTTTTGTGAGCAAAATAATTGTTGTCATAGGCAAATACAAACTAAAAAATTGGCGTAACAAACTAATTTTAAGAAAAAAATATATACTAAAGAAACAAAAACAAACTATATATATATAATGTATATATATATAGATGTTGGCTAACTACGTTCAAGCAACTTAAACAACAAAACGCGAATCAAATACAAATAGTTTTCGAGTATGAAAAACAAAATATAAAAACTAAAACTAAAAAATTGATGGAAAAAACACTAAATGTTCTTTTAGCTTTAAGTATTTCGATTCCCTTCACATTCAAGCGTGCAAGTTTGTATTTTTTTTGTAATATAAAAGTTCAGCTCACTTAAAAACTAAAATTAAATCTAGAAAAGTATAGTATATATATATATATAGCTAGAATCTGTTACAAAAAAATGCCTCCGTTGAGATTTTTGCTGAAATGCTTTGGGCTTGATTTCATATATATGCATATATATATATATAAACATATATATATATATATATATATGTTTATATATTTATAAATGAAATTAGTCACAAATCAAGTACATTAAAGTTGTATATATATATAGTAGATATATGTATATATATATAGTCTGTAGATATATAATAAGGTTTGAGCACAAATGGGAAACACAATCAATCGATCTGATGACAAGTACAAGATATATATATAGCTGTATGCGCGCGTGTGTGTGTGTGTATGTGTATGTTTGTGTAGTTAACATAAAATTAAATATATTTTGTATATATATTTGTTTTGGGTGTAACTCATTTGTGCGCAGAAACATTTCGTTTTTTTTTTATATTTCACTTAAAAAACTAAGCGAAAATTGTATTTAAAAAAACAAACCTAAAAGAAAACTTGTTATATATAAAAATAAAAGTACATAATAGGTAGCTGTTTATATTTAATATGGTAAATAAATTATAGGTAACAAAAATTAAAAAAAAAACAGGAAATTGGGCCGAGGTATATAAAATTTGACGCAAGTATAACTGAGAGTGTATGTGTATGTGTATGTATGTGTATATATTTATATATATATATATGTGAATGATAAATTGCTAATGGTCAGCCCCTAGAAAACTCTTTTGGAAGCACAATTCAAAGCGAACAACTCAGAAGGAAAGAAAGTAAAAAAACGTGATCACCATTTTTTTTTGTATTTTTTTTTTTTGATTTCAATTTTATTTGATATATTTGTTTAAATATGAAATTTGTCGTTTGATTTTTGCCTGCTGTTCAGTTCGGGTTGTTATTATGTTTTATTTTGTTTAATTTCATTGGGTTTTTACTATTATTATTTTGTTGCACTCAATTGAAATATAACGCTGGCTTTATGGATAGAATGTTTATTAAAAATATTTTAAAATATATATTTAATCATTTATATATATATATAAAAAAGATTTTAACAAATGCTGCAAATTTGCTTAAAATTCATGTTTTTGTTTTTGTTTTGTTTTTATAAATAAAACTAAAATTATTTGTATTGCGTTTTATTAATACACAAGTTAAAGTTAATACTTAGTAGCTAAGATTACATTGAAACTAGTTAAAAAGAAAGTTTATAACTTCTTCTTCCTCATCTTTTATCTCGAACTGCAAACAAATGCTCGGCTGTTAAAGTTATTAATAAAGAAATTAACATAAGAAACAAATAAATTTGTTGGGTGTCTTGTTTTTTTTTGTTGTTGTTAATAAATATGAAGTGGGCGGGGCGAGGGAGAGGTCTTAACTAATTGTTTGCTTTGCTATATTATTTGATTATATTTGCAATATATTTAAAATAGACACAGAAATGTTGCTAACTGTATATATATATATGTAGTACCAATTGTTCAGATACAAATACAATATCTATTCATAGTTTTGTTTTAGTTTGATATGCTAACATTCGCTTTAAATGTTTCTCTATATATATAATATGTGTATATATATATATATTTAATTCAAACAACTTTCGCTTCCACATTAAGTTTTTAATTTGTAATATTTTTATTTTTAAATTTATTTTTGTTTAATATTATATATTCCACATTCCACTTTGCACTTAATAGAACATAAAAAAAACTAGTCATTATTGCACATACATAAGTTTTGAAAAGCTGTCTACGATTCAATTGGGTGGGGGAGAGTGGGAGTTGGGGGCGGGGTAGGGGGCGGGTCTCATCTAGGTTTCAGCTGGCAAACCCAAAAATGGGATTTTCTTTCCTTTGCTTTGCATTTTAAAGTATATATTTGGATTTAGCACCATTTTGCATACCACAAATTTGATATATATAAATATATAGATATATATGTTTATTTATATATCATATACATATATATCGTATAGACATCTCTTCCAGCTCTTCCTTTTATAATTAACATAATTTCAATTTGTAATGTGTGTGTGTGTGTAGGTGTGAGTGTGTATGAGTAGGTATATTAGTCTGTCTGTATGTGTGTGTGTGTAGATGTGTGAATCTGTCTGTATGTGTATGTGTATGTGAGTAGGTGTATGTGTGTGTGTGAGCACAAATGAAAGTCTGTGTATGTATGTGAATTTGAATAGGTATTTGAGTCTTTATATGTATGTGAGTGTGAGTAGGTGTATTAGTATGTGTGTACATACATATGTCTCTGTGTTGGGATCTCTATGTGTGTGTGTGTCTGTGTATCTGTAAGTGTGTGTGTGTATAGATGTGTAAGTCTGTATATGTGTGTGAGTGTGAGTAGATATGTATGTATGTGTGAGTGTGAGTAGGTGTTGGTGTCTGTGTCAGTTTAAGTGTGTGTGCGTGTATAGCTGTGTAAGTCTGTGTATGTGTGAGTAGGTATATTGGTGTCTCTGCGTGTGTGTGTGTGTGTGCATTGGTGTCTGTGTCTCTGTATGTGTGTGTGTGTTTAACTATAGTTATCACATCGTATATATAATATATATATAGATAAATTTCAAGTTTTTTCTTTTTAACAAAATCAAAAAATGTTAAAATAATAAAATATATATTTAAAAAATTAAAAAAAAAAACAAATATTAAGTCGGGGCAGTATTTGATGTAGCATTAATTACTAAAAACAATTTCATGTTACTAATTAGAACAAAATAAATAGTATTTAATTAATGTTTTAATATTTTAACACCTCAATTTTTTTCATTTCCCTTCTTTTTTTAGGCAATTTATGTGCGCAACAAAATGTACAACAACAAATTCAAAAAATGTACAAAACTACTTAGTGAAAAAGATATGTAAAAAATATGATAAATATATCATATATCGTATATATATATATATATATATATTAGTTATATATACATTGGCTTATAAAAAATGCTGCAAAATTATTGTTTAAAATTAGATGTAACTAAAATTAATAGAGACTGGTTAACAGAACGCGCCCTAGACCAGCCGACACTCACATGCATTTATCAGTTAACAGAGATATATATATATATATCGTGGGTAATTGCTGATATCATACAGAAGGAGGGAAGATGGGCGTGGCTGTGTGGGTGGGGTTGTTTAATATTTACTTTTCTTTTTCTTTCAGTTTACTTTTCTGCATTCACACACTCACGCACACACACACACACACACACACATGTATATGTTAAATATAAATAAATTAACATTTTGTATTTGCATTAGTTAATTAATTAATTAATAATTGTATACTAATAGGGCATCGTATGCATATGTCTTCCAAGTTTAACATTTGTTTTATTCCACAATTTCGATATATGTATATATATATGCTGCAACTGTACTATAAGTATAAGTTTAAAGACTTTTGTTTTTTTTTATAATATTTTACAGTTTTCTTATTATGAGTACTACATTTAGAGAGTTGAATTAGCTGCACAACAAAAATCTCGAGCTTAACAATGTCTTTGTGCCTACTGAAGGAAATCTCTTAAGTGAGTTTTAAGTATATATATATAGAGTTCATATATATATATATAGCTGTTAAGATATAGCTGTAAGCGTGCGCACATTAGTGTTAAATGCAACAACAAAACAGGTGCAAACAGTTTGGCACATTCCTTGCTCTCGAATTGGCTGAAACAGGGTTACCCGAAGCACATATTATATATATATATATATATTTATAGATTTTTTATAGATTTTTTTGTTTTTAGCTAACAATTAGAATTCTGTGCTTTTAAAAATTTACTATATATTGTATTTGTAATTGTTGAAACTGCATTTAAATTTGCCTGGGCAACCCTTTTCTGTTTATAACTATTGTTTCTCTTAGTGTAACTATTGAATGTTTCAAAACATCTGAATCCAGTTGAAACCATGAATCGTGCACAGGTCAGCATTTGATTCCATACTTCGAAACTTCTCGACTGCTCTTCTTCTTCTTCTATATAATTGACAAATAAATTTGGCTTACCATAATATTTTGCAATGCATGGTCAACATTTAAGAATTCATTCAGTTAGATATATATATATATATATGTGGTCTGAGTATCAATGTTGCTGCTGTTGCTGTTGCTGTTGTTGCCACTGTTTATGGTGGCAGCTGCCTGTTGAAGTTTCTAGGATTACAATTATTATGATTAGCATTAGCATTAGCATTAGCATTAGCATTAGCATTACTATTAGTAGTTGTGGCTGTTGTATTTGTATTAGCTTCCATTTGATTGGCATTTGTTGAATTGTTGCTGTCGCTATTGCACCTGTTGTCGCCCGCAGCAGCAGCAGCAGCAGCAGCTGCACACGGCGCCAACTGCTTCAGCTGCTCCATATAATGATTGAAGCTGCGCCGCATGCAGCTGGCCATGCCCCCGCCTGGCTCCAGCTCCTCCAGCTCATTGTCGTCGCTCTCATCGATGACAATTGTTTGTGTGGGTTGCTGCTGCTGCTGTTGACGTTGTTGCTGCTGTCGTTGCTGCTGCAAGCGTATGTTGCTGCTGTGTTGCTTGGCCTCAAAATGTTGTTGATAGTAGTTGCGTGCATAGAAATTGAGTGGCTGTGCCCGGCGCAGTAGATGTTGCTGCTGTTGCTGCTGCTGCTGCTGCTGCTGTTGGTAGTTGCTGGCAAAGTGCGGCGGCTGTTTCATGGTCGACTCGTCTGGGCTCCATGCAGCATAGTTCCAGGCCAGGTACTGGCTGTATCATTCGCTTGTTGCATTATGTTGCTGCTGCTGATGATGCTGTGGCTGCAGCTGCTGGTGCAGCATGTGTTGCTGCGCCAACGCGTGTGCATGTTGCTGCAACTGTTGCTGCTGCTGCTGCTGTTGCTGCTGCTGTGACTGTTGTTCGCGATGTTGTTGTTGCTGTTGCTGCTGCTGCTGTTGCTGTTGCGCAGCTGTAAACGCTGCTGCTGCCGCCGCTGCCATCGCCGCCTGCGATGCGGCCGCCAGCTGTGTGGCCGTGGGCGTGGCCGCACCACCGCCCACCGCCGTCGCCGTGGCGGACATTAGGTTGTCGAACTTGCGCGTGTCCGGATTGTACATGGGATGCTTGAACTTGCAATGGGTGCGCAGATTGTCGCTGCGTGTGTAGGTGGCGCGGCAGAGGGGGCACTCGAATCTGCCGGGGAAGTGGACGTGGTAATGGTTGCGTATGTGCGTCACGACCTTGCCGCACAGCTTGCAGCGATGCAGGTTGCAGCCGCCGGACAGCCGCTCGAAGGTGAGCCGCATGTGCCAGGCCTTCGAGCCTGCTCCATTGCGTGTTTTAATTGATTTATTTATTGCAATTGTTTATTTTTTTTATTTGTAATTGTTAAGTTTTTAAAATATTCGATTTAGATTGGATTTTTTTTCGTTTTTTTTTTTTTGGTTTGGTTTTTTTTTTAAACGCGTAAAGAAAAAAGAAGAGAAAAACAATGTTGTTGTTGGTGATTCACAGAAACAGAAAAATTATTATTTTTATAATTATTCTTAAGCTGTATTGTTTTTGTTTTTTGTTTTTTAACTAGTTGCCCTTTCTATTATTATTTATTAATTTTTATTTATTTTTTTTTGTAGCCAATGAAGAGTTTGCAGTAATTTTGTAAACTATATATATAACGTGTGTTAAGACGTGCGATCGACGTCTTGTCTGGATTTTAGTAAGATTTATACTATATATATATATGTATTTGGGGGGAAACCATGAAAGGTGTGTGGGTGGTTGGGCGAAGGGGCGAGAGGGGAGCTTCAACGAGTTAAAAAGATGTTTCAATTTTCAAATACACGCAACAAAATTTTGTTACACCCAAAACAAAAACGAAAAAAAAAATAATTCAAAAATTTTTAAATATAAATTTAAGTTGGGGCAAGAGAAGATTGTAAACCAATTCAAAAAAAAATTAATTAAATTGCTTAAAATTATTATTTACAATAATTGAAGACGAGTTTTTGTTTTTTTCGAAGAAACCCAAACCAAATTATATTTACGATTATAAGAAATATATATAAGCATATATCTCTGTATATGAAATGAGCTGTGTTCTTGTTTGGGATATATCAATTGTTGTTTATAGTTTATATAGTTATATATAATTTGTTTTGTTGTTATAGTTGATGAGCGTGTGTGTGTGTATTGGTTGGATGTTTGTTTCGACTGTTAATATTATACTATATATATTTTTGTGGCATTATCATTTAGTTTATTTTCGTTTCTTTTTCTTTTTTAAGCCGAAACCGTATTAGTTTCAATATGTTTTTTAATATTATTTCAAGGGAATGCTAATGCGAATGTACAGGGTGTTAAATAAGTGGGGGGCCAGAATATATACGAATCATATTTTCAATATAAAATACTGATAAGAAATGAAATATATATATATTTGTATGTATATAATAAAAAAAAACGAGAAAAAGTTGTGGAACAAACGATATGGAACACATATATTTATATATATGAATAGATTTTCAACACCCCTCCTGCCTGCTGCATACAAAACATATATATTTTATATTTAGAAGGAGCTCAAATAGCAAAAATCCTTTCAAGAGACAAGAAAGTAAGACAGATAGAGAGACAGAGAGAGAGAGAGAGAGTGTGTGTGTGAGAGAGATAGACGTATAGCTAGAAAGTGAGTGAGTAAGAGAGCAAGTGTTTCAAAACATTTTTAGATATATAGTAAGAATAGTAAACATTTTCAAATTTTTGTTTTTGGCCAATTCCTGTTTTTCTTTTTTCTTTTTTTGTTTCCAGTAATTTTTATAAGAATTTTAAATTTAGCTTGTTGTTTTTGTAAAAAGTTAAAAGAGAACACATACATAAAAACAATACGTAACTTAAACATCATTTAATGCATATTAAAAAAGTAATTTAACATATTTAAATCAACTTAGATTTACTTTGTTAGAGCTTAGAAAATGGAAACTTACCGTAAATAGAGATTGCGCTTGTAGTAGTATTTTTTTTTTAATTTTTATTATTTTTTGGATTAATTGAAAATTCATAACGGTTTGTTTTCATATGTATATAAGAAACTGGGATTAAGTTGTTTGGTTGATCTTTTTTTTTTTGTTTTTGGTTAGTTTAGTACCTAAATTCTGATTTGTTTTGAGAATTGAAAAGAACTGGAATTTGATTTGAAAGAGTTTTATTAAGTAAAGTTAAAGACGTTAAGTAATATTTGCTGCTTTGATATTTTGCTTGTTTTTCTTTTTGATTTGCATAATTGGATTTCATTTGTTTAAACTACGACTATTTTTGCTTTAAAATACATTTCGTTTATTGCTGACTTTCATAGAGAGTTTGAAATTGAATTTATGTAACTTTAGCAAACCCATTTCAGAGATTTATATTTTTATTTGTAATTGAAATAAAAATTGATTAGGAAAATATGCAACTAATTGAAATCGGTGGGTATTTTGCCAAAGATACGAGAATATATACTGTATGGTATATATATATATATGTATATATATAATAACGAGCGCCCGATTTCAATTCAAATACATAGGGTATCTTATCATTGATATGATGTTTACTCTCAGATATGATATTATATGATGATAGAAGACGATATTGAAGGTATACTATATACTCTTAGATGATATTAAACCATATACTCCTAGATGATAAAATATCTTGAGAGTAGATATTTTATATATACCCATCGATGATAAAATATCACTTCATAATATCAAATCATAGATAGATTGTATATATAATTTAATATATCATATTTGAACTATGATATATATACACCATGTCCAATAGATCTAATGTATACTCATATATGATTCAATACCATATCAAAGATAACATATATAGTCTACCATGATATCTGTAATACCTCCAAGCTGATATATATCAGAAACATCATATCAGAGTTATTATATACACCATGTCGTATAGATCTGATATATAACATATCAGACCTATAACTTGAAGTATATATAAATGGTATAATACCATGGCTAGACCTGATATCGAATGCTATATACTTCAATCAGATAAATTACCAAAATAAAATGATATATTATCATATCAGAGTTACGATATATATCGTGTAGATCTGATATATGCTCATATCAGAGATATAGTATATACCTTTTCAAGATATCCCATATTATACCAAATATAAAATTAGATTTATGATATATAGAATATCGTGAAGGTAAAGTATATAGTCTTGAATTATATAATACATCCGAGCAGATATAATAGCAATTATCATTTCCAAGCTACGATATTTGTGAATCATATCCTATATAAGTCTCATATATGCTCAATACTATATCACGAAGATTGATTACCATATCAGAGATAAAATATATATAGCATTTGATGAATATCAAATATTATATCGCAGTTATGATATATACCACATAATATAATATAATTCATTTTGATTCATAATCTTGGATGATATCATTCCAAATCCTCGATAATATATGATATATACCATATAATAAAGATAATATTACTACATGGTCTAAGATGATATAATACCAAATCCTCGATAAGATATATGTGCTTGGAGAGGGGCTCATTTTTGCACTCAGTTAAAGCTTTTTTGAAATCGGGCGCTTTCGTTATTTGCTGTTTTTTGTTCACAATATTTAATTTGGTCGAAAGTATTTGTTGTTGTTTCTTAAGAATTGAGGAAATTGTTTGTATTTTGATCTTTATTGCTTTTTTTGTTTGCTTTTGCTTTTCCATAGTTTTCAGCTACTCAATTAGTCTCGTTGTTGCATGCCTCACTCGTTGCATTTGTTGATAAAGTTTATGTTTTCTTTTCATTAAGTACTATATAATATGGCACACAAAATAGTATTAGTCAAAAAACTCACTACAGCACATGTTAAATGTTTGTTTTTTTTTGTTTTTTAAATATTTTCATAAATAAATCAAATAAATTATAAATAAAAACTGGAAGCATAACGTCGTGGAATTCTAATGTAATACTTTATAAAGTTTGCTCTTAAGTACTGGCCGCGGTTCATAATAATAATAATAATAATAATAATAATCATAATCATGATAATAACAATTCAATGATGTAAAAAAGCATCTAAAGGTTATTTAAGTAACAGTTAATAGAAAGTCTTTTGAATCAACTACAAGAGTACAATACATATTCTTTGATATTATAGCTAAAAATCTGTTTCGATAAATCTTAAATTCTTTGTGGTATTATAATATTACGTATGTGAGTTTATAAAGTTTTATAGATTGAAAACCTTTTATTCGATTCGATTCGATTTGATTTGATTTGTTTAACTTTGATTTTTGTTTTGTTTTGATTTTTAACCTGTCTTTCAAGATAAATTGCGTAAGGAAACTCTCAGAAATTCTTAGGGCTCTACATATAATAGTAATATATATATATTTCTAACTGTGGTGCAGACTTCCTTTTACATATCGTGACGGGTCGGAGTAACTATCTAAAGAAGTGATCACATGTGTACATAATGGCTAAAGAATCGATCCTTGATATCCGCATGCTTGATCTTGCAATGGGCCTTCATATTGTCGCGCCGCGTGAACTTCTGCCCGCAGACGGGACACTCGTGACTCTGGGGCCGATGGATGTTGGCGTGGTGCCAGCGGTTCGACACGATCTTGTTGCAGCTGACGCAGCGATAGAGCGTGGGCAGCGTACCGGACAGCTGTACGAACAGCGTCGAGTAATCTATGTTATGATCCCGACGATTCGCTGCTGCAGCCGCTGCCGCTGCCGCCGCCGCCGCTGCTGCTGCTGAGGTGGAGGAGGAGGAGGAACTGGGTTGCGGCGAGAGCGGAGCTATGGCGGGCTGATAATGCGGCGAATTGTGTGCGGCGAGTGCTTGTGGCGGCGGTGCCGGTGGTGCATGATGGACGTGGTGCGCATAACTATGCGCCAGCTCCAGCTGCTGCTGCTGCTGCTGCGTGCCATTGGGCGACTGCTGCAGCGCATAGCTCAAATGCGACTGCTGCTGCTCGCGAAAGCTGCTGCTGCTGGAGGTGGGCGTGGGCGAATAGCCCGCTGCTGCCTCAGCGCCGCAGAGCGTCTCGGCAGCGCTGGCTGCCACCAGATTCAGCGCCGTCTGTGGCGCCGCCGCCAGCTGGTGCGGCTGATGCTGCTGGCGACTGCAGCGAATGGCGCGCATATTCCGCTCCTTGCACTTGTACTCGCAATTGTAGCTGTTGTCCATGTACAGATCCGTCGCTGGCAAATCGTCGTCGTGCGGCGCATAGATGATGGCCCGCCTATATTTGGGCGTGGCATGATGGTAGGCAAGCGCAGCCGCCGCCGCCGCCGCCTGCTCATCCACGTCATGGACGACGGCAACGGCCAGATCGACCTCAACATCGTCGTCCGCTTCGTGCTTGCTTCGGGCACTGTTAAAACATTTAACGCGACCTGCAAACATTTGCGTTTCGTATAATGCGTTATCACTGTGGCGATAGGTTTATTGTATTTGTATTTGTTTTTGTTTTTATGTTTTTATTTTAGCAGGATTTGCCGAGTGCGTGGAATGCAATGCCTGGGGCCTAGGGGATGCGCTCGCTCGTTTACATTCCATGCGCACAGTGGGCTCTGGCCAATTGGTAATTGGTAATTGGAACTGAATAAGGCAGGCCATAAGGATTGCATATTGTATATATGTATTGAGATATATGGTATATGGTATAGGTAGATATAAGTATGTATAAATGTTTATTTTTTTTCTCTTTTTGGTTATGCAAACGAATTTCGAACTTCTTTAGTTTCTTTTTTTTTTTTTTGTTTGTTTTTTCATATTTTTGTTGTTGGTTCTTATTACATTTGAATTAAGATCGTATGCGTGTGTATATATTGTGGGTGTTGTAGGCAGATAAGAACGCAACATTTCAAATAAAAGGCATTGACAACAAAATGTAACTAGGAATGAAGCTGGCTGGCTATATAGCTTGGTACTTGTATGGGTACTAAGAGGGTGTCAAATCATATCGAATTTAATCAACGTAAAAGGAAAACATATTTATATATGTATATATGTATATAGCATCTTAAAGTAATTGCAACAATTCGTAATTATATAAAACGATAAAATTAAACTTAAGGCTAAAAGAAAATTGGTTTTGGTTCGGTTTCGGTTTCGGCGGGTTTCAAACAATTCAGCTATATATTGTAGTATTGTAAGTGTGTGTAGATATATTGCATTTATAAGGAAAAGAACAAATCAAAAAGAAAAAAAAGTAGTCAACTTCTATATGTTTGTGTGTCATTTGTGGACATTTACAGAATATAATACAATTTCGTTGTTGATTCAAATATTTATTCATCGATCTTTTATTTTAGTACTTCAATGTTGCAACAAATGTTTCAGCAATAAACGATATATTTATAATACTTAATTTTATTTTCGTTTTCTTTTTTTTTTGTGCAAATTCCAGTTCTTTTAGGCCTAAGTGTGGGTAGCTTATAGGGGCAGTTAGATTAGGTACTTTTGTAATTTTTTGTTTTTTATTTTCTTCATTCAATATTTGCGCAATTTGTAACCAATGTGCACGGTAATTCCTTCGCTTTGCCGTTAAGTATTGCGCTTAGAATTGTAAGGACCGTAAGACTTAATTCACACACACACACACACAGATTCAGCATACACACACACATACACATAAATATAGTATATGCATAAAGAGAGAGAGAGAGAGAGACGAAAAAATATTCGAAAAAAAACAACACACATTTAGTGAATCCACAAACCAATTACAATTAAACAGACAAACATCTCGTTAAACAGTGGTGGCAAATAAATTGAGCTCACATTAAATTATATATGCAGCAAGTAGGTTAGTGTAAATATTCAACAGAAAAATTATATATAGAAACTGAATGAATTTTGAAGCAGTGGCGTTTTTTATTTTTTATTATATATTTTTATTATTATTATTATTATTATTGTTGTTGTTGTTGTTGTTATTTTCTTACCGGAAGATTTATTTGGTATTCTTAGATTTTCTTAGACAATAAGTTGCAACATTAAAGACGAAAATAGAGTTGAAAAATTTGAGGTATTTTTGTTTTTGGTTTTCTTTTTAAAGTTTAGCACAGTTATGAATAGTTAATAAAAAACACGAAGAGTAAAAAACGACGCTCACGAAATGGCTTCAAAAATTAAGACAAAAATAAAAAAGTTGTTAAAGAAAAATTAATTTAAAGAAAAGCAGCGAGATTGAAATTAATTTTTCAAGTATTATTTGAGTATGTGTGTGTGTGTGTGTGTGTGTTGGTGTGTGTTTAATGAAGTGTTTTGATATGTGAGCCAATTTGCTTAAACGGATGTCAGCGGAGGCATTTCCTATATATATGTATATAACTTAGGTTTAAAGTAGAGAGAGAAATTTTCGATGTGAAATCATAAATAATTAAAAGTAAATAATTTAAATATAATAATCATAATAATAATAATAATTGTGGGCGTGTGTGTATGCGTCATCTAAAACATGCAACATGCGGCAAAACATACAAAGAATACTAAACCGATTACGATAACGATTACGATTACGATTACGATTACGATAAGTCAGCTAATATAGTTTCGCCTAAGAGTTACGAATAGTACAAAATAATATGATGGCAATACGACAAACAACAAAATAATATATGTACTATACACACATATATATAGTTAGATATATATATATGCATATAGCATAGACTATTTGGTAGGAGAGGTGTTGATCTGTTGCTCTAGCAAATGACATTTTCAGCTTTGAAAAAAAAAAGAAAACTTGATACATACAGAAAATATAGAAAAAATACATAAATACAAAAGCATAAAAATCAAACTTGATATACATACTACTATATAGATATAGTTACAGTAGGTAAAACTTGTCTTGTGTGTGTTTTGGGGTTCGGGGTGGGAGGAAGAAGGTGTGTGAAAGGCCCTTGAAATGGTTTCGGGTCGGTTTTTCGATTGGGTTTGAATAGTATTTAATATGGATACGATCAAATGCATGCAGGATAACTATATATATATATTTTTTTTTGTTGACGCTATAGCTATAGCTATAGAAAAGTTTTGACTACGGGAAAACGTACGCTGGGATAGTTAGGAACGGGTTAAGCTAAAAACTACGGATTTACAGTATTTTTACTTCCTTCGGACTCAATACAAGAAAAAATAAAGTTGTTTGTTTTTACAGAAATCAAAATTGTACAAGTTTTGCTCTAGATATATATATATTTTGTTTTGGATATATCATTTGATGATATCGCTTAGTTTCGAGTGCATTAGCTTTAAAGCACAGATAGAAAATAACGAAACACATATATACTATATATACTATATATATATATAGAGAGAGAGAGTGGTATATATATATATATGTATTGGTAGAGTTGTGTGCGCTACTCACCGTCAATGTTGTCCGTCTGATCGAGTGGCATCTGTTTGGCATCGTTGTGCTCCTCCCGCGCATCGGCGGCCTGCAGCGCGTGTTGGGTTAACAGCGTGGACATGTCCTCTGGGTGCATTTTAAGAGCAGCGCTCTAAGAGGGAGAGAAGTGGGGAAAGAGACAGACAGAAAGAGAGAGAGAGAGAGAGAGAGTGGGGTAGAGTTGTGCACAATTGTTAAACGCCATTTTATAGTTTATAAATTTATTTTTTGTTTTTTGTTTCTCAATTGCAAAATGCTTCAAGCTGCTTAAATTAATTACAAAAACTACCTACAACTAAACCTGAGCAGGTGCAACATGTGTGTATGTCTCTGTGTATGTGTGTGTGTGTGTGTCGTTAGGCACTGTCCTCGCCCACATTGATTGTGATTATGTCTGGCGGAGCAGAGCGCTTGGCTGTGCTGTTAGTGCTGCTGCTCCCGGTGCCGCTACTGATCCTCGCCAGATTCGTCTGCTCTTGGAGCTCCCGCTCGTAGCAGAGACGATGCGATTTGCATTTGTTGTGATGATTGACAATCTCCAGCCGAAAATTGGAATTGCCCTCGACAAAGGAGGTGCGTATGTCGGCCAGCTCGTTGCTCCACTTGCGGCAATGCTTGCAGTACATCGTATTGGCCAGCTCATCGAATTGCAGCCAATCGAACTGATATAGCCAATTGGCCCGAAAGCGTCCGCTCTTGCGTGAGGAGCCCGTCCCACTGCCAGTTGCTGGCGGTCCCAGCAGCTGCTTGGGCTCTGCGAGACGTTGCTGTTGCTGCTGTTGCTGTTGCTGCTGCTGTTGTTGCTGCTGCAGCAATCGTTGCACTGTGCTGTCGAGCGTCTCCTGCTGATATTGCAGCTGCAGCGTCTTGAGCTGCGCCTCCACCGCCCGCTGCAGCAGCAGCTGATGCATAGAGGCGCCCGCTTTGTTCTCAGTGTCTTTTGTGCTGTTGGCTTTGGGCTACGGCAAACGCAAAACGCAATGAACGAAAAATGCCACAAAAGAAAACACAAAAAAAAAGAAGAAGACCAAAAGGAAAAACAAATGGGAAAAGAAAACAACTTAAGAAAAAATTGGCAAAACAATCTACTGGTAGAAGGAAGGATTTGACGCTGTTTACTTGAACAAAAATTGTTGAGATTTTTTCTTTTTCTTGGCCGATATATTCCATTTCGAGATATTCGAGTTCCGAGAAATCTAAATGTGTTTTTAATTTTTTGTTAAAAAACGAGCCAAACAACCAATCCTTCGTTCGCCCTTGCTTTACGCGATTTTTTCTTAAATTTTACACACACAAAAAAACAACAACAACAATTTGTTAGCATTTTTTTTTCTTCTATAAATTTCTATTGAAGCATTTTGCAATTGGCTTAAAGTATATAATAAAAAAAAAGAATCAATTAAGCTGCAGCTTTTTGTTTTTTTTTTTTTTGGAAATTGGAACCTCGCACCGGTCCAAAGAAAAAACCTTAACAATTAACTTAGCTAACTACTATTAGATAGTATAATCGATGGATGGGTCGGGCATGTCTACTATATATATATATATAAGCATATATATAGATGTAGCTCTACTTACCGGCAAGTATTCGGGTGGCAGGCCGACGTGATGCTCGCGATGTTGCTGTGCATCCATTAGCTCCTGCTTAATACTTAGCGACTGGCTGAGACCGCTTAGCGCACTGGCCGCGCCCACATTCCCGCCGCCCAAATGGCCGACGGTCATCGATAACGGTGAATCGCGTCTGCAGCCACCGCTGCCGCCGCCTGCATCCTCCGACTCAGAGGTGCTGCCGCCCGTCTTCGGCACTGGACTCGACTTGAAGTTGCTGGCCTGCAAAATGCAAATCAGAGCAGAAACACAACGAATTAGCATACACTTTCCCCTTTCTGAAGTTCTTTTTTTTTATCAATTACATAAAGGCAATTGCTGTGCGAGAGCGGCACGTGCCTTCCTGCATAAAACAGCGATAAGTCTTACACATACAAACACACACAGACACACACACATTCAGACACGCACATATCATCAACCATCTGTGACAGCTGATAGGCTCGCCTGACTTGCGCCTATCGCAAGTGCCAAAACATAAATGTTGTTTGTTCGCATTTCAACTCTCGCTGATAACCAAAACCGATTTCACACAAAATATATACTCTATATTTTATATGTACATACACTATATACTCTTTATACTCCAACTATAAATATTATTATAATTTGATATGATTTCCTGTACCATTTAAAATGGGAGTTCCGGGTATAATGGTTTTTTTTAAAAGTATGTAACAGACAGAAGGAGACGTGGCAGACCCCATAGAGAATATATATTCTTGATCAGAACAACGAGCTGAGTTGAGCCTTGTCTGTCTGTCCGTCCGTCCGTCTGTCGTCCGTCCATTTGTATGAACTAGAGATGGGATCGGGAACGAATTTCTTTCATCCCGTCCCGAAAAATTTTTTGGTTTTCCCGCCCGATTGTCCCGACAAATTTTTCATTTTGTTCCGCGAGTCCCAACATTTCCCGAAATTTTTTTTCGACATTTAGAACTCTTTTGATATATAAAATTTTTTACTTAAAAATAATATTTTGTCAACATTTTCTTCTCTAAGATGTGTTCTCCTTTCTTCGAAAATTCTACTAGAAGTAGAATACACCCTCTCACTCGTTGTCGAAGATGTTGGAACATCAAGTATTTGCCTAGCAAGTATTTGCAACAATGGCAATTCATTGCATTTTTATCAAAATAATAAAATAGTTGAACTTCTCCTTAATTTCACAGGATCCATATAAGAATTAAGTTCCTCGTCAATATCATTCTTCTGTTCTTTGATAAATACAAGCAATTTTATTTCGGGATCAAGCACTTATCCCGCCCTTCCCGGACTTTTTCAGAATCTTTCCCATCCCGATCCCGATGGCCATCTCCACTATAAACGAGTCGATCTCGGAATCTACAAGAGCTAGAGACTTGAAATTTTACACGTAGGTACTCCTAAAGGTGCAAAAACGATATATTCATTTTGGTTAGAAGTTTGCAATGCACAGAAGGAACCATCTCCGACTATATAAAGTATATATATTCTTGATCATCAAGACGATCTGAGTTGGTATAGCACTGTTCGTCTGACCTTTTGTCTTTCTGTATTAACACTATCTCCTCCGAAAGTATTAAAGCTACAGAGTTGAAATTTCTCAGTCTGCTTTAGACATTGTATATCTCGGAAACATCCAGATTGGATTTTAAGAAATCTTTTAGTGGGGAAAAGTTCGACGCTATTGAAGTCTAAAATTTGAAATTTTGAATATATACTCATATACTCGCACCCCCATACAAAAAAATATAGTATATATGGCTACGCCCTTTGTTTACAGTTTTGAAACTATCCAAATTTGGAAAGTAATATACTTTTGACTTTTCCCTTCATATTGATCAAAAGTTATATATGCCTACTTGGGGCGTGGCAAATCGGGAAAGTCTATATAGAGCTTAACATAAATACTACAATATTTTGGATGCTGTTAGAGCCAGAGGCTGAAACCTCAAACATATATTTATATCAACCACCACAAACAAGAAGATATGGCACATATGTATATCCACGCCCATTGGGGGCGTGGTAAATCGGAAAAAACTGTATATTCCAAAGTTTTATAGGTACAATTTCAAAATTTGATATATAGGTTACTGTTGTCAACAGATTAACAAATCAGATAAAATTATATCTTTATCTTTTACAAAGGTATTACCAAACTTCGGCATGGCGAAGTTAGCCCATCCCTCTAGTTTTGAAGTTCACTGGCTATAAGTGTTGGAAAAGCGTTTTCCATTTCGATAACCGATTATTGAACAAAAACTATCCATCGATGTTATTGCATGTCCGATTATCGCTACCTTTCGATATTCCATATGCTATCAACTTTTGATCGATTATCATTTGCCTGCTAGCTATCGATTTACTATAAATTATTTGCATTTTATTCATATTAAAAAATTCTTGAATATTAAGTGACTCGTTTCCTATGTTGCAAAACATTTTTGTACCGCAGTATAGAAAATAAGGTATTTTAATTAAAAAATAGAAATTTAAGTATTATCATACATTAATCAGATACCCCACGATATATATGACACCTTATCGAAGGCGTCGAGGTATTTGACATTCACATAAAATATGAACACCAATTGTGGATAATTACAGACCACGTGAAAATTTCATGGCAAATGCATATTCCTTGAGTATAAGAGCTCAACACTTGGCATTTGCTTCGCAGTGTCTTTTGAAATGAGTCTGATTTTCAAACATATTTATCCGGCTCCGCTCTTGGTAGGGATACAGTCCAAGGATTGTACTATCTATTTGTACCGCACTATATCTATATCTATTCTAGACGTGCTCGTTATTTGGTCTGGCGAGGTGCTATTTACCGATTGGTTTTATCCTCAGCCTGGTTAACAACTTCTCGAAATTCACACCCGGAGAATTTCTTGGTGTCCTTAATTTAGCTATAACTCTTGCAAGGCCGTCACCAATATAATTTATCTTAGGCATTTGCATGGATCGCATTCACTCCTCGATGCAATGGACGAGCATCATCATGAACGAAACTATAAATCTACACTGAGAATTTTCGGCTGGTGGCATATTTCCCATAACTCTGATCACAAGTATTCAGGTGAGTTGGCCAACATTTAAAATACAAATGATTTGCATTTTCTATTATGAAACATATCCTGCAGATGGCAAAGTTTGCAGAGAATGAACCAGGCGGATTGGTTCAAATGAATTTCAAGTAAATACATTTTGTAAAAAGCTTCGATAAGGCGAGAGTTTATAAGTACTTATACAATATACTATTCACATATAATATATATTGATATATATTACTATAATCAAAACTGCAAATCGGAACTGTATCGGTAATTCATATTATTTAAGTACTCTGAATAAAGCAAAGCAAATTTCTCTTGAAAATATAAAAATATTCAAATTTAACTTTGATAATACTCTTTTATTGTAAAGGATATAAATATAGTTTTTCTGATTCAAGAAAATATCAAGATTTACGTATTTATTAATTTTTGATAATTTTTAGTCAAATTTTTTGTCTTTGGCTGTACAACTTTGGAAGAAACAGTTTTCTATGATTTGCCACGCTCTTTCCATTTGGAATTATCGGGATTCAAGCGTATATGCATATATATATATATATATATTATATAATTTAATGATCAGTAATAGCGAAATGAGGATCCTAGCTCATAAACTCTGAAAGATAAACTAGGGGCATGGAGGCCCCTAATGGACGATACGATTTTATACGACATTTTTATGGGTCGATATTATCAATTCAAAGACCCTAGCATTAAGAACATATTCAGATTTGGATATATTACTATAGTAGACCAATGTACTCTTTTTTTTACTTCCCGAACGTGTATAAGCCGTAAATCGAAATATCTGCATATTTTATAGGTTTCTATTTATTTCTATTCAAAGGAAATTCAAAAGCCTTCAAAAGGCTTCACTATTTGTATGAGCAAGGCCCACTTAATTACAGACCAAGCTAAAATATTGGGCGTGGTCGACACATCAACTGTTGGTGTGATGCGAATTGAACAGCAGTTCGAATTCCCTGGTAATTCAATAACGAATAGCTATTCCTGGGGACAGTATCAAAGCAGATTTCGTTCTATTCGGACAATCACTTGCAATGGCGGGAATATTTAGACTCATCGATCCAGCACCCCTTGAGGTACGGATGAAGTCAAGAGATGCTTGCACCTATATGTACCGGATGATAAGGTTCGTTGGCTGGCTAGCACCCACGCAGGGCAAAAAGCGCTATCTGTATCTCGTGTGGAGTTGCTTGGTCTTTGCTTTAGCAACACTTTATTTGCCATTCGGCTTTGGTCTCAGCCTGGTTTTGGACTTTGACAAACTTGCTTCTGTGGAGATTCTCGGCATAATCCAAATAATGCTCAATTTATGTGGAATTACGGTCAAGACGATTATTTTGATGTTTTTATTTTCAAATCTGCAAGAGACAAGATCAGTGCTCGATGATTTGGACGATCGTCTGCGAGGCGACAGCGATCGTGGTAAGATCCACAAAGCTGTGGCTGCCTGCAACTACGTATGTCTGGGTTACGGGTTATCCTACGTGGGTTATATGGTATCCATGCTAATCACTCCCTTATGAAATGAACATCCTCCTTGGCTGATATACAATCCACTGTTCGACTGGAGGAATGGAGTAATTGAATTGTGGCTACAAACATTTCTTGAGTTCACAACTCTAACAACAGCTGTGGTTATGAACATCGTTTTGGACACTTGTCCCATAATTTGTATGATTATTTTTCGAGCTCACGTTGCTGTTTTGAAGGATCATATTCGTAATCTGCGCACCGATCTCGACAAGACGGAAGCTGAGAATTATGACGAGTTGGTGAGCTGCATCAAGTACTACAAGGTGATCCTAAAGTAAGATCTATCTATCGATCCATATATCTCTATATCTTTCTAACTGTCTATATCTATCGACCTACATTTATTTATATCTATATATCTATCTATATCTATCATTATACATCTATCTTTATTTTCTGACTATCTATATCTATCGATCTACATTTATTTATATCTATATATCTATCTATATCTATCTATATCTATCATTATACATTTATCTTTATTTTCTATATCTACATTTATCTATATCTATATATATATATATATATCTATATCTATCATTATACATTTATCTTTATATTCTATCTACATACAGAAAGCCTTATTTGTCCATCTCAATTTCTATCTTATCTATGTATCAATCTATCTATCCAAAGGTATCTATTTCTATCCATACCTATTTTTCTTGCTATCTACATTTCTGTTTCTATATATATTTTTCTATCCAAGTATCTATCTACCTTTCTATATCTATCTATATACTTATATCTTTCTATCTATTAATCGATCAATATCTATCAATCTATCTATGTATGTTTATTACTATCTATATATCTATGTTTTAATCTCTCTATCTAAGTCTACATCTACATACAGTAGAATCCGGTTATAACTATACTCAAGGGACCGACGACTTTACGTCGTTATACCCCGTAGACGTTCTAACAGAAAGGAGCAAAAAAAAACCATATAGTAGGTTTTAAAATAAATAAAGTCATTTGTTTAGTAAAAACATCAGTATTATCATAATCATTTCTAACAGAGTCGTTTGATTTAATTTTTTTTCATTATTTGCCTATTTTTTTTTTTGGCACGTCGCAATAGCCGGTTGAATTGTGAAAAATATCGTCAATATAAGCGGTTTGTCGCTAAAAGCGGAATACTAAAACGTACTAAGCGGATGCCCTTTCATATAAGTTTGTATGGGGACCAACCAAGTCATAGAATTTTCGTCGCAATGACCGGACGAACGCTATAAGCAGAGTCGTTATAACCGGATTCTACTGTATATCTATGTTTTAATCTATCTATCTATCTAAAGCTATATATGTACATCTATATATCTATATCTATAGCTACCTACATCTATATATCTATATATATCTATCAATCCCTTTCTATCGATCAATCATTTTTAATCAATATCTATGTTAAATATCTTATCTATATATATCTATCTATCTATCTATATATTTCTATCTATCTATCTATATATCTTATCTATATATATCTATCTATCTATATATCTAACTTTCTATCGATCAATCATTATCAATCTATATCTATGTTAAATATCTTATCTATCTATCTAGATATCTATATATCTAACTTTCTATCGATCAATCATTATCAATCTATATCTATGTTAAATATCTTATCTATCTATCTAGATATCTAACTCATCAATATCCGTCAATCTATCTATCTATATATGTACATACATATATCTTTCTTTTTATCTATGTCTACCTATCTATCTATATCTAACTAGCTATATGTCTATCTATCTTCCAATCTTTCTATCTATATAGATAACTAGATACAGATAAATGGATAGAGATAAATAAAGATACATATATATCAAATATATGTACATATATATTAATTATCTCTATGTCTCTATCTGTATCTATCAGTTCTCTGTCATTACTCTTATTCCAGATGCTGTGACCTAATGCGTCCCGTTATGTCACGCACGGTCGCTATACAGTTTATGCTGATCGGAGCTGTGCTGGGATTAACTGTGATAGCCCTACTGTATTCTTCTGATATTTTCTTCAAAATTTCTTCGATTATATTAGTCATATCTCTGCTGTTGGAGACATTTCCCTTTTGCTACCTTTGCGATTCCCTGGCCGAAGATAGCAAGGATTTGTCCAACATATTGGCTCAGTCGCATTGGATCGATGCTGAGCGAAAATACAAATCAACTTTACGGATTTTCATGCAGCAAATACAACAGCCAATAAAATTCATTGGATTTGGCATTTTTCTAATATCAGTGAATAGCAATATAAAGGTCGATAAAGGCGGTATATCATAAAGTGTTTTTAGCTAAATCTGATTTTATTTATAGGTCGCTAAGTTCGCCTTCAGCGTCGTAACTGTGGTGAAGAGCAAGAATCTTTTTGATCAGTTTGAATAACTTTAAACCTAGCTCAAATATTTTATAATAATAAAATTTTTTTTTCATTCTATATATAAATATATATAGTATCGCTAGCTTAGCCAAAATATATAAAATAAATATTGTTAATCTGTAGTAATCTAGAATCTACACAAAAAATAAATATTTTCTTTGTTATCACTGAGTTGGAATTGAATTGTTTGAACTAGAGATGGGATCGGGAAAGAAATTCATTCCCGACAAATCCCGTCCCGAAATAATTTTTGATTTTCCCGCCCGATTGTCCCGACAAATTTTTCATTTTGTCCCGCGGGTCCCGACATTTCCCGACTTTTTTTTTCAACATTTAGAACTCTTATGATAGATAAAAATTTTTACCTAAAAATAATATTTTGTCAACATTTTCTTCTCTAAGATGTGTTCTCATTTCTTCGAAAATTCGAAACTAGAAGTAGAATACACCCTCTCACTCGTTGTCCAAGATATTGGAACATCAAGTACTTACCTAGCAAGCACTTGTAACAATGACAATTTATTGCATTGTTGTCAAAATAATAAAATAGTTTAACTTCTCTTAAATTTAACAGGATTTATATAAGAATTAAGTTGCTCGTCAATATCATTGTTCTGTTCTTTAATAAATACAAGCAATTTTATTTAAGAGCAATTTTCTTATCGGAACCCGCGGGAATTTCGGAATCAAGCACTTATCCCGACCGTCCCGGACTTTTTCACTATCTTTCCCATTCCCGAAAATCCCGATCCCGACGCCCATCTCTACTTTGATCTGTCTTTCTCAATGGGTTTCTTCTTTAGCTTAGTTGGGTTTCTTCACTCACCTGAGAGTCCTGCGCGTAGTGTCTGTCCTGTATGTGGGCCGCATTCGCATGATGGCTCGAGGACAACGAATTATCACAGTTGGATGATGAGTTCTTACGTCTGCGCTTACTGCTGCACAGCTGATCGACGGGCGTTGTGGACAGCTCCCTGTCCCGATCTCTGTCTCTGCTATCGTTGCGCTCTCGATTGTTGTTGTTGTTGTTGTTGTTGCTGCTGCTGTTGTTGTTGTTATTGTTGCTGCTACTGCTGCTGCTGTTGTTGTTGTTGCTGTTAGTATTGTTGTTGTCCTTGGTACTGTAGTCCAGCTGCAACAGCTCATCCCGGCTATCAGCACGCTCCAGCGTGCCCCGCTCACTGCCCCGATCGCTGCCCGCGTCGCCGCGACTATTCAAAGCATCGGCGCTGGCGCTTCGATTCGCTGCTGCTGCGACGGCTGCGGCCATGGCAGCCGCCGCGGCACTGGCGCTGCCCACGCTGGGAGATCGTTCGCCGGCGCTGGTTGTCAGGCCGAGAGCAGCGACGGCTGCATTTACATTGCCGCCGGCTGCTGCGACAGCGGCGGCAGCGGCGGCAGCCGCAGCGGCTGAGCTGCGTTCGCTTAGGCTGAGGCTGCTGCTGCTGCGCTGCAGATCGTCGCGCAGATCGCGTTCGCAGCGGGAGCGCAGGGAGTCACGAGAGTCGCGTATATCGGCGCCCAGGCCCCCATAGCTGGGGCCACGCCCAGTGGGCGAGCTGGCGGCCGAGTCGCGCAGCTTGTCGCAATCGGAACGATAATTCAGATTGTTGTTGTCTGTGAGACCGCGCACCTGTAAAAATGATTACAAAAAACAAAACAGTTCAATAAAAAAGGTAAAATAAAATATAATTTCGCTAGGTTTACGCACCTGCAGACTCTCGGCAGTCTTCAGGAACATCGGCAACGAACTTTGACCCACATTGACCTCGCCCTTGTACATGAAGTCCAGCAGGGAGCGCATCTCTGAGTATCGGACATCTTTCAAATAGATGATGGGATGTGGATGCTGATTCTGCAGGAAAATCGTCTCGAAATATGGACTGCAGGCTGACAGTATGGTTTGATGTGCCTGCAAAAAAAATACAATAGCTATATCATCTACGTTTTTATTTTTAAGATTATTTAGTCTACATACCTTGACTGTTTCACCCTCACAGGCGAGGGTCACATCGCAGAGGGCCTCGCGCTGCAGCAGCGAGGTCAGCACCCCGGTCAGATTTGTGGGATGATTGTTCCAGCGTAAACAGAATTGCTGGTCCATAGCTCCTTGTTCAGTGTTGTACCTGAAGCACGAAAGTGAGATATGTTAAAAACCTGATCAAGTATTTTCTTATATAAATTTATAATGGGAAACTAAAGTAACTGCATAGAATTGACTATTAATTTCATATATAAAAGTTTTTTTTTCAATTTTCCGCGTTTGGGTGGAAAATAAGTGAAATATTATGATTATTTGATATCTTATTTATAGTTCGTACAATTGGTTCTTAGCCTATTAATATCTTTGTAAATAAATCTTAGAAATGCATGCAGTTTTAATAGCTCACGTAAATCCACATGTAAATGCGGAAGATAGGTGAATACTTTTCACAGTTAACAGTGGTTTGAATATATACTATGAAAAACACTCGCTTCCCTTCAGAAATGACTTTGAAATTCACATATATGACTCTTTTTTTTCAATTTCACGCAATTGAATGGAAAATAGGTGAAATGCTATTATATGATATCTTATTTACTTGTATTTGGATAATTCTTTGAATTTCATTGAAGCCAATCTAATCAAATCAAAACGACTCACGCAAATCCACAACTAGATGCGGAAGATAGGTGAATATGTTTCACTCTTAACAGTGGTTTCGATATATACTAAGAAATACACCTTTCCATATATATACTAAGAAATACACCCTTCCTTCTTTGAATTTAACGACTCTTTTCTTTTAAATTTCACCCACTTGAATGGAAAATAGGTGAAATACTATTATATTATATTTTTTGAATATGTTTCACCCTTAACAGTGGTTTCGATATATACTAAGAAATACACGCTTTCAGAAATTACTTCAAATTTCACGTCTCTTTTCTTTTAAATTTCACGCGCTTGGGTGGAAAATAGGTGAAAGTATACTATATATATATATATATATATATATATATATATATATATAGATATCTTCTTTATAGTTCAAACAATTGGATCTTTATCTAGTCATATCTGTGTGGATAAATCATTGGAGTTCACTGAAGTAAATTTCAATCCACATGTCGTTGTGGAAGCTAGGTGAATATCTTTCACCCTTAACAATGGTTTCGCTATATACTAATAAAAATAATCAATTTAGATACTCAAATAGTTCCTTACTATGACGTACAATAGATCTAAGATAAGTGTCATGGTATTGATTTATATTATTTCAGTTTTGCAATCACAGAAACTCTCGAAAATCTGTTTTTGTCGAAAACTTAATCAACTGTGCTAGATATGAATATAAATATTCTAGCTGTTATCAGCAGAAAGGGCGTGAGGGGAAATAAAATTTCGAAAAATGTTGTTAATGATGGTTTATTAACACATTTGCAAGCCAGTTTATGGCCGAAAATTATTTCTAGATCTCGTGATACCTTTATCAAAAGGTGTAGCAAAATAATTACCCAAGAATTCTGAGAGAGACCTCTGATGTTAATTTGCTGTGTTTATTGATATTGGTTAGTTGGTGCAGCAGCTGGCTCCATTATATACACATTTACCGTAACAATAATTGCCAACATTTGAGAAATTCGCACTTAAACAAATAGCTCGACAACTGTACAATTTGTGTTGTGTTATCGCGAGCGATCGGAAGTAGAGCGCGGCACCCATTGCTAGTCTTAGTACTTTTATTTAGTGCTGTTCTAAATTTATATTTTAGTTCCTGTCACCTATTGCCTGTTATCAGTGATTAGATCGGAAGAGGAAATGGAAGCAATTCCTTTTTTTGCTTTCTTTTTTTTGTGACTGTTATCGTTATCACTGCACCTATCGATACGAATTGTAATTTGTCATTAAACACAATTTTTTTTTGCTTTTATTACAGTTGAACGGAAGCGCAAACGTTTGGCCCGCCAACATTATTAATTGCATTTCCGTTACGCGATAACGGGCTAAAGGCGTGTGCCATCTCACTCGTGCCTGTGGGTGGAGTGTGTGTGTGTGCGTGTGCAGTGGTGTGTGGCGTGTTAATTGCCATTTGTTGCCGCCATGTTTTGACTGCTGGCTAACTGTTAATTGCTGGAGCAAATGTCCATGAAAATATTGCTGTAAGCTGGCAAGGGTTAAGTGCACAGGCTTATGTTTTGCGGCCAAATGTAATGGCATAGATAAGCTAATGCTAATTTAT
This sequence comes from Drosophila gaucha, assembly GCA_035045545.1. NCBI lineage: Eukaryota > Metazoa > Arthropoda > Insecta > Diptera > Drosophilidae > Drosophila > Drosophila gaucha. The sequence goes on along the minus strand of JAWNOY010000025.1, from coordinate 2,104,708 downwards.
GTAGCGCGCACACACAAGCAAACAACCAAACATACATACAAACATATAAATATATGCATACTCCAACTTTATTACCCACCCTCGCTGACACTATTTATAGAGCTACCCATGCTTTAGTATATGTAACTCATATGTTTTCCTTCTTTTTTTACAGCGCGCGCTAATCTTAACTGCTTTTGGGCAAAGTTCTAATGCAGCAAACAGCAACAGCAGCGTGAGAGAGACAGAGAGAGGGAGAGGTGGCAAAGCAATTGATAAGAAGTACTTTTGCTTTCCTTTGCTTTGTATACGTTTCAAATGCAGAGAGCGAACGTGCAAGAGCGTGAGAGAGAGAGAACAAGCGCGTGAGAGCGCAAGCTTTTTAGTAAGAGAAATATATGAATGTCGTTGTTGTTGTTGTTGTTGTTGCTGTCGCTGACGACGCGCGCAGCTTAACAAAATAAATAAACAAAACGTCAAAGAACTTTTTCGCAAATGTGTGCGAGCGAGCGAGCACTAGCGCCACTCGGCGAGGGTGTGCGACTGAGCTGGACGATCGCGAGAATGTGTACGCGAGTGTGAGTGCGTGCGTGTGTGTGTGTGTGAGCAGTAACAATAACAATAATAACGATTACAGCTACAAGCTCGTGTGTGCTTCGTGGGGCCCGGCGCGCTGTCGTAAGCGCTTTTTTATTTGCGGCGCCGACAGCGACGCCGCCCGCAATTTTTTTTTTATTATTATTATTTTATTCTCTTCTAAAATTTAATAGCACAATATATGTTCGCATACATACATACATATATAGAACGGGCATTAAACTATCTCTCGCAGAGAACTTTCGCTTTCAGCTGAGAAAACTTTTGCAATAACTTTTGCTGTTAATTTGGTTCACAATTTCATTTTCATACATATGCAAATATATGGAATTATATACATTTTGATTTTATTTTATTTTTCCACAGATTACACAATGCAATATTTATTGTGCTTGCATTTTACTCATTTGAATATTATGCAATTTTGATACGATATTCCGTTAAGATCTTGAGTCATACTTTATAGAATAGACATAATTTAAAACTTAATTATCAGTCACATAATGGTATTGTAAGGTGAGTAAGCAATTAAAAAGCAAGAACGTTGCAGTCGCGTATAGTCGACTTCACAATACTCTTTCATGGCTGAAAAGCAGATCAATTTTTGGCAAAGATCGACCGGAGCGGACCATAAGAGCTATAGCTCCATCTATTTATGGAGCACATAACTCTCAGCAGAAATTTTGTGGTTATAGCTATGAAATTGTTGAAAAGTTTTTCACTATGAACCATGCCCACCTATGTAACATTTGGTATATGGTATATATGAGCAAACATTAAAAATTATGAATTATGAAGACGAACATTTCATAAAGCCAATATACCCAGTTCATTTCTTTAATGAGTATAACTATAATAGATAAAGTTTCAAGCAAATACTTGAATTACACACCATAAAAACCCAATTACAAAAGAAATAATGCAGATAAGAAAATGAAAAAATATCTAATCATAATAAAAATTCATACACATACTGATATTTAGATCTATTTAGTTATATCTATGTATATATAATCAATATTTTTCAAATTAATTATGTTTTAAGTGGAATTATAAAGAGCTCTGGGAGCAGAGATCAACTATCTCTTAATAAGAATACATTTTATTTAACTATAAAACGTATTTATTGTTGTTTTTCACATATTAAAACTAGGAAAAGTTTGTAGTTAGTGATAAATATAACTTTCAATAAAATTCCTTGTTCAAATTTCTCTAAATCTTCAAGATTACACAAAATAAAAAAGGTATATAGCTAAATTTAATCTTAGATATTGTATATACATATATGCTTGTATTTAAGAATATTAGAAATAGTATTAAAAAACCTTATTATATATATATAAATTATATATTATAATAAGTATTGTATAAATTATAATTGTATATTTATAAATCACTTAAACAATTATGTAAACTTTAGAATACTTTCATTAATAATCAATTATCAATATATATAATTGAGCCATAAATAAATGAAGATTTATGGCGCCCGGCGCCAGCTGAGTTCATAAATAAATACAAAAAAAATCGCTCAACGTTAGCAGAAAATTTAAATTTAAATTTCATTTTCATTGACGCGATTTTCAGTTGTTTATAAAGTCATTCGCAGTTTTTGCACTTCTCATTTTCACTTGCACTTTTCAATGCAAATGCGAAACGCCCCTCGAGCCCCTACCTCTACTTAATTAATGGGTGCAATGGCAGTAGCAAACTTTTGCTTTCAGTTGCTTACGTCAAATTGTTGAATATATATATATATATATATATATATAAATATATATATGTATATATAAATGTGAGCGCTTATCAGCGGGAGCGTATACAAAAAAACACTTGAGAATACAAACAGAACCAAACAAAAACAATGTAAAGAGTAGAGAGAGAGCGAGTTTTGAGCGATCAGCAAATTGCGCAATATGTTAAAATTATATATATAAATATATATAATATATGCCCGCATTATCCGTCTGCTGTTTGCTTAGCAAAAGCGCGATGCTGTAATAGATACGCATCATTCCAGACTGATGATAACCAATTAGTTCTTTATGTTTCTGAGCTGCTATTTAATTGTGTCAGTTTCATTTGATAGATTGAATGAACTTTCATTAACATGATTGTTGAGAATTGCTCTTTAGACAGAAGCTAACTCGTAGCTCTAAGTTTAAACTCGGACTAAACTCTTTCAGTATATGCATTTTTTATTTCAAATTAGTTTTTTCATCAATTTATGGAAGCTTTATTCACTGGGCTATAGCTCTGCCTTTATGCATACATACTTTTATGCATAGCTGCTTGAACAGATTAAAATATATCCACTAAGATCTGTAAGCAATCAGCTAAAGCTTAAGTGAAGTTTAGTTAAGCATAGCTAGAGCCAAAGCAAATTTAGAGTTTAAGGAAGGTTACTTTATTATTGCACAAACTTATAGATACAAATTTTGTTTCTATAACCGGTATAAAAATTTAAAAAATTTAAAATTTATAAAAATGTTGTTTTTTAAACTGCTATAAAAATTTTTATAAGAAGTATTAAAATATGTGTAAAAATTTTGTTTCTATAACTGCTATAAAAATTTAAGAAATATAAAAATTAAAAAAAAAAATTGTTTCTCAAACTGATATGAAAACTTTAAAAAAAATTTAAAGTTCTATAACAGCTATAAAAATTTAAAAGAATATGACAATTTTGACTATAACTGCTATTAAAATTTAAAAAATATAATGATTTTGTTTCTGCTACTGCTATAAACATTTAAAAAACATAAAGTGTATAAAAAGTTTGGTTCTAAAACTGCTATAAAAATTAAAAAAAAAATATAAAAAATGTATTAAAAAAATTTGTTTCTATAACTGCTATAAAAATTTAAAACTATAAAAATTAATAAAAATTTTGATTATATCTGCTATAAAAATTTAAAAAATATAGTAAAATATTTAAATTTTCTGTTTACTTGAAGTTCATAAAAATTGTAATATAAAACAAGTAAGAAAGCTCTAGTCGGGTCTCAGCCCGACTACGAGATCCCCTGAAACAAGTCCGAGCTGTTGTTTTAAACAACTTAGCTTACATCTTTTATCTATACATATTACCTCTGCGCGCATATACACATGCACACATTTGTATACACAAGCACACATATACCATGCACACAGAAGCACGCGCGCCGATTACTGTGTAGTTCATTTGAATGTATGTGTGCACACGTACAGGCTGCTGCCGCGTGCTTTTACAATGTTTCCTTTAATAACTTCTGTATTACTTAACGGATTTGAATGCAATTTTCTGCATTGAGTGCTATTTATTTATTGAAAATACGGTTTTCACTTAAAAATTTGAAAAAATTAAATTGTGGCTTTGATAATTTTTTTTTTTTATAAATTTTTTTTGCGAAATGTGGAGCTGGTATCCAAAATATGAAAAAATAGAAAATGTATTTTATTTTCAAAAAGGTAAAAACAAAATTTGGTAGCTGTAGCTAAAAATATGTAAAAGATATGGTCAAAAACTGAATCTTGATAACGTTTTAAATCGATATCATTGAAACGGAAAAATTTATCGAATATCTAAAACAAACTCGATATGCGCGCTGTATACACAGACCGTCATGCAAAATTTGAAGTCTATAGCTCTTATATGTTCTGAGATCGACGCGTTCATACATACGGACAGACGGACGGACGGACGGACGGACAGACGGACAGACAGACGGACAGGGCCAAATCGACTCAGCTCGTCGCCCTGATCAAGAATATATATACTTTAAGGGGTCTGCCACGCCTCCTTCTGCCTGTTACATACTTTTTGCAAAACCATTATACCCTGATTTCCCATTTTCAATGGGTTCAGGGTATAATTACTTATTAAGAATCTCAAGCTATTAAATAGCAATAAAAAATTATACAAATTTTATATTTTTATATTTATTTTAAAAAATTTTTTATGTTTAAAAGAAATATTCTCTCGCAGTTCTTCAAATAATGTAATTCACGAAAAACTATGTAAAAGATTATATAAATATTTATTCAAGTTTTTATCAGCTGGCAATCTCTAATGCAGATACAAATAGAGATGTATGTTAGATGGGCAGCAGACGCCTATTGTCACGTGCCATACATACACACATGTGTGAGTGTGTGTGTATGTGTGCACTTAGATAATCAATGCTAACACTACACACATGCACACACGCACGCACACATGGATACTGCCACAATTGCCAACACACGCGTCCCACGCGGCGTATCAGCAATGGCCTTCAACTTTTAGTTAGCTGCGTCTTATCGTGCGCAGCAGCGACGCCGGCAGCGAGCAGCAAGCGCTGCTGTAACAGCCAAATAGTTTTTCAATTTACACGTTCTAAATTGCTGGCTGTGCGAGAGAGAGAGGTAGGGCAGGGAGCTTTGGGGTTGCCTGAGCTAAAATGTATCTGAGAGATACACGAGCACTTGAAATGCTGTACGAGCTGAGCGCCGGACGGGCCGATAATAATTATAAATACAAAGTAGTTTGTTGATATTTGTTGTTGCTGTTGCTGTTGCTGTTTCTCTTTGCTCATTTTCAATTTCTGCCTTTGTTTATCTTTGGCATTAGAACTTTACATGTTGGCGTAGGTTTTGCGCGCTTGTCGTTGGCAGCAACTGTTGCTGCCGCTGTTGTTGTTGTTGTTGCTTGTTGTAGTTGCTGCTTTACTTTGTTATTAATGTGTTTTTTTGTCAGCGCTGTAAACTTACCGTTAAGTTCAATGAACGCAGCGGCAACACGCGCGTGAGCGTTACAAAACTGAGCGCCCACATGACGGCCGCTAAGCAAATCAATCAGTCAGCTATAAAAGCAAACACACACACACACACACAACAAATAGATCATAAACTTGTTTTACTTTTTTCAACATTTGCCCTTCAACATTGAAAGCGACGGCACAAATCAATTGCGAATCGCCAAAAGATGCGCCAAATGAGATAACACACAAAAAAAAGACTATATATATATATTTCATTTATATACATATATGTATGTGCATACATACATAGATCTGTGCAGAAGGTAAACGAGATCAAGATTAGCGTTTGAAGTTCACCTTGGCTCAATGGTCAAATGTGCAAAATGCCTCAAAACGGGCAAATGAATCAGCCGAAAGGCAACGACAACAACAACAACAACACGAACAGCAACAAATCATTTGAATAAACCGAGTAGCAAATAGGTTTGGCCCCAGCATCAGCCGCAGTAAATTGTAAAAGATGAAGGTCAGCAGTTACAGATACAAATATATATATATATATATAGAGAGAGAGATACAGCTACATAGACAAGTCACAGATACTTTGCCAACCATGATTGATTAAGCAGTTAAGAAAATGGTTGTTTTAGCTATTGACTTTGGTTCGGGGGTTTGGCTTGCTTGCCCAGCAAGGTCAAATGCCAAAAGGTTATTGGGTGAAGTCGACTGGACGCAAAAAAAATGTAGGTCAATAAGGCAACTGTATGAGTGCAATAACAAATGGTTAGACAAATAAATAAATGATAGATAACATCTTTTCTTTAGACAGAAGTACGATCTAAGTGATCCCAACCAAATTTTAGATTTTGTTTCGAAATTTTGATGAAATCAATCTCCTCCAAAACTATTGAAGCTGAAATTTTGCACATAGGCTATAATCTGCTGCAGGCATTGTATAAATATATCATCCGGATTGAACGACTATATCCTATATATAGCTCCTACAGGACAGATCGGCTTTAAGAAAGGTTTTAGTTGGATGGATAACATCGGCGCTATCGAAGTTTAATACTTAAAGTTTGGAATATATACTCGTGTATTCCACTCTCATTCGAATAGATATAGTATAAATATATAGCAACCGTTTAAAACTGTATCTTCTACACTTTTACATCTAGAGACCCTAAAATTGATAAATACGTTAACTTTGACAGCCTCGACCAAAATAAAAAAAAATACCCTCTTTGAGACGTGGCAAATCGGAAAAAACTATATGATTCAAGGTTTAATAGTTAGTCCCAAAATTTTAATATGGATTACTGTTGCCCTACTCAAAAGACTTACAACTAGAGATCCAAATTTTCAAATACGTCAATCTTGAACTCTGCATTTCAAACCAGAGAAAGCTATCTGTACTATATCTTCCACAATTCCAAGGGTATACACCAGGGTATTATCCTACCTCTCTCTAGTTTTTATTAAGAACCAGCTATAAAGCAAAAAATATTTTATAATTCGCAACTTGTCCATTTATCTGAACATATTTGATAGATTCCAAAAAGTTTTTCTATTGCTATAATATAAAAAAAAAATCTGCACGTTACTTTTTAGTTTTACCCCATTTTCTAATATTAATAATATAAAAAAGCACTTAATTTCAGCTGTAAATCGAATAAATCACAATTTGTTTGAAGTTAGCAAATCTAATAGTTTTTTATTACTACTTCAACTGCACACTCAACCCAAAGATCCTATGAGAACCATATAATATAGCTGTCACATGACATATCTTCATTTGCAATTTTGAACCTATGCCAATTTTCAGTCAAGCTTCAGCAAACAGAAACAGTTGAGTCGACTTAGCATTAATAAACTGTTCATAAAACAAATACTATATATATCTATATCTATCTCTTTCTCTGACTTACACAGTTCTTGGCGAGATGCTAAGAAAATCTAAATTCGCATTTAATTTTTACTATTTGTTTTAATTTATTTTCATTTGGCACTTATAAATTTCAGTTGTCTCGCAAATATTAACAAGCGCACAATGCGCTTTATTGGGCACCCAGAGCAAAAACAAAAAAAAAGTATCTGAAAAGTGCAAGTGAAAACGTTTTTGAGATACGAGCGCACAGATTGCATTTGTCAGATACAAATGTGTTAATTGCGCTGGCAATGCGTGCGCCAGGAATAGAACGCCCACACGCAACTGTTTACCCGCTGCCAAAGGGGCGAACGGGCGTGGCAGGCAGCGTGATTCGCGAAACGAGGCTGAATGGGCAGCATAAACTGTGCCGCGCGCTCGCGTGGGTGTTCGAATAAAAACTAAAAACTAAAAACTACAAAAAAAAAAATAAAATAAAATAAATTACTGCAAAGTGCGAAATTGTGTAAAAGTGCGACAATTGCAATTTGTTGGCGCTGCATTAAGCGACTCTATATGAGATAAACATAGCTGTATATTACACCATTCACTGCTGACTGACTGATTGATGGACTGATGTAAAGTAAAAGCTTAAGCGGATAGAGAATTTATTTGGTATTTTAGCATTGGGAGAGCATTTAAGGTCTACGAGTAAGTTGCTTTTAAGAGTCCTGAATGATTGATTGAATGATTGATGCTAAAAGCATAGGTCATACGAAAGCTTATTAGAATCTAAAAAAATAATGATCAGGCGATAATTTTTGGAAAGTTTCAGAAAACGCCCAGAGCATACGCGGAGTACAACTTTGCTGCTGACTGATTGATTGACTGACTGATGCTAAAAGCTTAAGTCTTACGAAAGATTATTAGAAACTAAAAAAAATTGATCAGGCTATATTTTTGGAAAATTTCAGAAAATAACGAGGCGAGCGAGCATATGCTGTATACGAGTACAACTCTGCTCCTGATTGATTGACTGACTGATGATAAACGTAGAAACCGAACTGAAGCAGATAGAAATATATAAAGATTTTCATATCGAAACATTTGTGTAAAGTAAAAGAATTGTTGTACAAAAAAGTAAATAAGATATACATTGCTGAATGATTGATTGACTGACTGATGCTACTAGCATAAGTCAAGCGGAAACTTATTAAAATCTTAACAAAACGAAGAAAATTGTGATTTGTAGCATTGGATGAGCATACTCGGCATACGAGAACATCTCTGCTTATACTACAGACTGATTGATTGACTGACTGATGATAAATGTAGAAGCCGAACTGAAGCAGGTAGAATTATATAAAGATTTTCATATAGAAAAATTCGTCTAAAGATGTAGAAGAATTGTTATATAAAAAAGTAAATGACAAATGCATTGCTGACTGATTGATTGACTGTCTGATCATTTTTTCTGTAGCTAACATTGTAATGCTATGTAATGTTTTGATAAAATTTTACACAAATATTCAATTCACAATGCTGGAAAAATTAGTTAAATGAAGTTGACAAATGCTTTTCATTTTACTGCAGGAATTTGAGGCATAGATTACTTACAAGTTTCTTCTTATGACTTAACAATTCAGTTCTAATTTTATGTTTTAAATTTACTGTGATATTTCAGGACAACTAGGGGAAATCTGTATATATAGCCGAAACCTCAATTTGGCTATATAGCTAATTTAAATCACTTTTAAATAAAATTTAAATTTTCAGCTTTTGGGAAATTTGTGAAAATGTACTAAATTCCTCAATGGCTACTTTCATGGCTCTAATACGGTCTAATACTTTTTTCCCCAATTTCCGAATCGTCTACCATTTCCAACTAGTAAGAATCAAACCTTTCGAACGATATTCAAGAAATTCAAATATTAATTAATAATTTTTTAATTTTTGAAAATATTGTGAAGTATTTAAATTATTATTTTTGTCAATTTCATGGTTGATTCAGAAATCGACAATTATTGAACTTTGACTACAAAAGCAGTATAAATCATTCGTGTTTTGTAAGGGATACCTTTTCAGATGCGTATAGATTCAGAGCATTAAAGTCCATTCTTTTCGTAGTCCGTAGCTCTTTAACTTTCATAAAAATTAACTCAATTTGAGTACATTTAATATATAAGACATTAACTAGTCACAAGACCAAAATGTGGCTTTTCCCCTGCCTTTTCGAATACAATAGTTGCTGTCATGCCTAGGGACTGGGGAACCTAATGAAAGGCTGCCTCTCATTGGCCAACAAATGTGTGCCCAATGGTAAGCCTCAAACCCTCTGACTCACTTTAGGCCAACTGACGGTGAATCGAGGGGAAGGCACGTAGGCGGGGCTGCCTTTAACAGTCACAATGTAATTATTACAGTTATGTCGCTGCGTTGTTGTGGGTGCCAAATGCCATAATCTGGCACTATTGAGAGAAGGAACTTGTTGCCGCTGGGGGCGGGGCTGCGGGGCGGACAACTTGTTAGCACTTGAAAAGGCAGCGACATACAGCGATGGTCGTTGGCTCGATGGCTCGATACTCGTCGTTTGTTGTTTGTGAAATTTGCCGTGGGCTGTCCCAAAACAACAACAACAACAAGTTGTTGAATGAATCTTTACAACAATTGAGGCTACGGCTCGAAGCTCGAAGCTCGACTCGAGTCGAGACTCCCTTTTGGCAGCTTGTCAGGCACTTGGTGACCAACTCAATACGATGTTAAGCAGCTCTCCAGCTGTCAAAGTGTATGTGTGTGTGTGTGTTTGTGTGTGTTGACAGTGGCAAATATTGTGTTTGCCATTAACGCAATGTTAATTGCTCGCAAAAAAAAGAGGCAGAGATAAAAAAAGGTAGTCAATACAGAATTAGTGTTAATTAGGGCGGCGTAAGGGCTAACACGAAAGGGACTTTTTTTTGCAGCAGCAACAGCTGCCTTTATGAGCTGCTAAATGCTAAAATTTTGGCAACATCACGCGTTGTTTATTGTTGCCGTAACTGGGCGTATGCGCAATGTTTTTGTATCAAAAATCGCGCATACGTCACGTGAGCCCTAGTTAAAGAAATTAACTAAGTTTCCACAACAAAATTGAATAGGTGTTGCATTTCACTTTTACATATAGAGTATGCACGACTTAGATATACCCTAAGGTAAATAATATGAATAAGTAATTGTTGGATTGGGTTAGGATTTTTACCAGTTGAATGGTTTTCAAATATATTTTATATATTTTAGAATATATTTTCTTCATGGCAAACTTATAAAGCTCTTTGGGAACAATTTTTATGGTATATATGATATTAAAAGTATTATATTTATCTGTGATCTGTTAGGCTTTGGATTTTAGAAGAGTTAACTATAAGTAAAGGTATAAAAAGTATGGGTAAAGCAAAGTTCAGGTATTAGTATAAGTAAGTGTATAAGTATAAGTATAGGGTTACGTAAGTATGAGTATCAGTATAAGTATAAGTATACGAATTTGTGCAATTATAAGTATAAGTATAAGTATAAGTATAAGTATAAATATAAGTACAAGTATAAGTGTACGCAAGTATGAGTATACGTAAGTATAAGTAAAAGAGTCTGTATAAGTATAAATATATAAACCTGAGTATAAGTATAGGTTTAAGTATAAGCTTAAGGTATAAGTATAGGTACAGGTATAAGTATCTGTATGAGTATACGAAAGTATGAGTATAAGTGTAAGTATAACTATAAATATTAGTATAAGTGCATGTATAATGATAAGTATAAGTATAAGTATACGTAAGAGTTTATGTATAAGTCTGGGCAAAAGTATATGTATAAGAATAAGAATAGGTATAAGTCAAACTATAATTATAAGTATAAGTAGAGGTTTTAGAAAAATAATAGGTATATATAGAAGTATAGCCAAATCCATAAATATTTTACAAGAATAAGTTAAAAACCTAAATCTTTGGATATTTATTTAGTACAGAATACATTTTATTATAAAAGTGTTACCTAAGGACATTTATATGCCACTAGGCTTGAGCTATCAAACTATAATTTTATTTTATAACTAAACAAGTCCAATATCAAGTCAAAGGAGCTGCATGCACAAGAGCAATAATCAACGCAAAAGTCAAATAAATTTGTGGTGTAATAATATTTAATGCAGGTGTAATAAAACTTAATATATCTACACATATATACATTTTTATATGTATGTATATATATTATATTCACAATGATGTAAAATAAATTTTTAGACGCGCTTGCGTTGGGGTCTGTCAAAAGTGCGCAATGCGAGAAGTGCAAGGCAGAAAACTTGTCTGGGCAATTACGTCAAGCGCCTTGTTGCAGACGTTGCAAATGTTGTTGTTGCTGTTGTTGCTGTTGCATGCGAGTCGTGTTGCGTCTGTTGCTGTTGGCAGACACATTTTGGGCAATTAAATGCGCTAATTTTCATTTATAGTTTTGCAGCAGGCACTTTGGGGCCCCCAAAAATGAAAATGATGACAATTTGCGTTTGCTTCGTTTTTCCACTTTTTTCTTTTTTTTTTTTTGTCAATCTTTTTGCTGTTTTGCTTCGGCTTAAGCAGCGCGTGGGCAGCGCGCGAATGCACACGCTGGCGTATGAGTGATATTTCTTGAGTGAGTGAGTGTCGCTGCCTGGCTGCGATATTTGCAATTACAATGACACTCTGACAGCCAGCAGCGTCAGCGTCAGTGCGTAGAAGAGCTGACCCAAATTTGAACACACTTAGAAATTGTCTACAAGCAACAACAACAACAACAACAACCACTGGCAACATCAGCAATGACAGCAATAACAACAACTACTTCGATAGCACTAAGTACACAAAACACAAACAACAGATTTCAGCTATATTTAAACCGACTGCCTAATGCTCTGTTTTTTAGTTTAAGAAAGAGAGAGACTTTAATTTTATTTGAATTCTGAAGAAGAAATTATTTTTTAACGAAAATTAATGCATGCAGGGCGTTTACACGAGAATATGCACATTATAGACAAAAATCATTTCTGAAAATCAATTTGAAAAATTAATTTCTAAAGACACAAACTTCTAAAGTCTAAAGACAGAAACATGAAATGCGCATTAGCTATGTGTTTACAATTTTTAAATAAAATTTTAAATATATTATTTTTTTTCCAGATTCCAATTCACTTTTTTTTTATAATTCAACATTTTTTTACTAGAAAAAAATTTTTTTAAATAAATGTTTTAAATTGATATAAAAAATAAAAATTAAAAAACTACAATTAAGTTCTTAAATAATTTTTTTTTAAATTTTTTATAATATAAATTAAAACAAAGTTTTTTATCAAATAATTTTTTTTAACTTTTAGTTCTACATTTTTAAAATTTTTTTTACTAAATACATTTTTTTTTAAGATTTTTTTAAATTATATATATTTTTTACTAACAAATTTTTTTTATTTAAATAAATTTTTTTACTAATTTTTTTTAAAGTTTTAAAACAACTAACAAATTTTTTTTTTTTAATTTTTTTCAACATTCAGTTTTATATTTTTATGTATTTTATATTATAATTTATAATTTTTTATATATTTTCATCATTTTTCCATTCTAAACAGATTCTGCACTTAAACTCCTATTCACATTACAAACAGAGTATCATACATAGCCAGTGTATGTGTGTGCGTGTGTGTAGGCCCACTTAAACCCTGCCGAAAGCAACCTCAAGCATTTCAAAGAACCAACAAGCGAAATGTAAGCACACAATAAATAGCAGAGAAAAAAAAAAACATTTTCGACGGGCTGACAAATCGCGTAAATTTTTGCGCGCGCATCGCGTGGGCAGAGGCACAGGCAGAGTGCGCTTTGTTGTTATTGTTGTTGTTGGATAGTGAATCGCCAACATGTGGCCCTAATTCATGCAAACGAACGAGAAGAAAATCAACGAGCGCAATTATGTGTGTGGCTGGCAGGAAACGCCTAAGGCAAATAGTTTCAGCAAAAAGAGCTTCAAGTAAACTTAGTGAATGAATTAGGACAAAAAGGGTTTTTGTAATTGAGGTTCATTAGAGCTAGAGCAGTTGCTATGAGTGTAATTTAACTATACCATAAATAATAAGCCACTAATCAAATTACACATAAATATTAATCATACGACGCATTGTAGAAACATAACACATGACACTTAGAAAGGAAATGAGGCATGAATTTTATAAAAATGATATATATTGTGTATTGTTGGAAAAAATATAGAAAAAACACTAAGAAACCATTTTTATATAATTCTATAAGATTTTTTTATATTTTTACTAGCGATGGGATTTTTTTGCCTTTCCCAACATTTTTTTTCAACAAACAAAAGTCTTATGATTATATTTTTTCAAAATTTCACAAAAATTCAACTAAAAGTAAAATAAACCCACTCGTTGCCAAAGATATTGGAACATCAAGTACTTGCCTAGCAAGCATTTGTAGCAATGGCAATTCATTGCATTGCCGTCAAAATAATAAAATATTTGAACTTCTCTTATGATTATGATTATGATTTATATAAGAATTTCCTCGTCAATATCATTTTTCTCTCACACACTTATCCCAACCGTCCAGGACTTTTTTGAAATCTTTCCGAAATTTTTTTCGGTACCCGCTAGATTCCCGAAAATCCGATTCCGTAGCCCATCTCTAATTTTTACTATAGTAACCTTGCAGCAAAAGGATTTTAAAAGGCTTTATTTCCAATCAATTGTTTCTATAATAGTTAAAGAATATAGAAAATCAACATTTAAAGATAAATATACATGTAAATATACATATAAATATATGAATATGTGTTTATGGTAGTAGGTTAATGAGTTTGACTATATGTACATCTTGTTTGAAATACTTGATAAACAAAAAGATATTTTATAAAAGACTTCTTCAACTTCAACAAATGCAAATTCTAAAAGAATTATTCGAATATCATCGACAACAGATATAAATATATGATTACATATAGCTACATAGAAAAGCATGTACATATATGTATACAGATATATAGCTCTCTCGATATATACACATATATTAAATGGAACCTACGACTGAAAATTTAAAAGAAGAAGAAGACTACATGTACTTCATGGACTCATAGAGATCTTCAACTATTCACAACATATTTTGGCACAAAAATTGAGTAAAAGTTCTATAGGGCAGTTTCCACAGATAACAAACTCGATCATACTAGTTATATACTCAGCATAATCTATTGCTTGAGTTATAAAATGAAAATTAACACATATTTTATTTAGATTATAGCCAAACATATCTCAAAGTTCACTTGCACCAAAAAAAAAACACTCTTTTAGTGGGGGATGAACCTACGTCATAAATTGCCATTAGGTTATTTTTTTCAATCTTTTTTTTTGAGCTGATAAGCTAATCATAGATAATAGCAAATTGTATGAAAAAAAAAACAATTGCATAAACAGTTAAACTTTTCGTAATAGTGAACAATTTTTATTTTTGATTATTTTGAAGCAAATTCCGAATGGCGCTGATATAAAAATAGTTGAATCTTTGGTAGCATCCCATTTATTAATATGCGTCTACATATATGCGAGCACGAGATGAATTTATGTTTTTGTTTGCAAATAGTTTTTTTTTGGCCGTCGCGTTTCTTGGCAAAATGGCAACAGGAACAAGTCGGCGGCCAAGCCAAAGGCTACGTATGAACAAATAATATTAAACATTTTTAGTTGTTGTTGCCAGCAAAAATGTATTTATACGCTGCGAGAGCCAAATGGCAAAATAAGAACAGTTATTTTTATACGAAGACTAAATACACTCATTAGATAGATATATGGGGGATATATGTAGCTGATCTAAAGTGAAGATGATATAGGGAATGTATGCAAATATCTGATAATAGCTAAAGCAGATATGAGGGATATATGTATAGTTACTTGAAGATGGGAGATATATGTAAACATATATATATATATATAATATATGTATACATATAATTGAAAAAGATATGGGGGATATGTGTATACATATATATAATCTAAGTTAAGAATGAATTTAAAGAATTTTAACTTAGCTCGAAGAAAAGTCTTAAGTTTTTAAAACTGATATGTAGGAAACTTAAGTAAAGTCTGGGTACTTTTTTTTTCTGCGTCAGCTTTATGCTATAGTAAAGCAAGTTAGTCTATATTTTTGTAGTATAAACTAACTGCAGTTAGCAGAAATTTCAAAGTGAAATTTTGTTAAGTTTTTGTTGAAAACTTAGAAACAGAAAGCGCAAAATATAATCACTTAAACTGATCAAGTTTATATATATATATATATATGCTATAGAATGTCCATTAATGCTTAGCACATTTGCTTTTCAGCTCAAACTACCTTTTGTTAGGGTATAAAAGAAGCTAAACAAACGATTTGCGCATCTGCAAAGGGAATACAAGCTAGACGAAATGAGGCGTAATGGGCACACACACACACATACATACACACACACACAGACAGTTGTTCCCAAAGTACGTAAGCAGCACAAGGTGTGCGGTAGGTGGGTGGCTGGGTGGTTGGGTGGTTTGGCTGCGAACTGACATAGATCCCAATTTCTGCTGGTATTTTGCCAGTGGATCTTCTATGCGCAAATGATCCACATACGCTGCGTGTGTATGTGTGTGTATGTGGCTGGGCCCAGGGCCTGTGACTGCTGGGCGCACACAGGCAGACTGAGAGAGAGGAAGAGGAAGAGCGTCTACCCATTTGCCCCCACAACACACAGAGAAACGCGCAATATTTGCACAGTTGGCGCGAACAAAAAAAAACTCGCAATGTTCCTCAAAGAAATAATACATAAAAATATTTTAAAAAAATATACACACATATTTTCATATGTATATACATACGTGTATCAAATAATAATAAATATTGCATAAATATACAACTAAATAAATATGCAAAATAAGAAGCAAATTGGTAACAACAATGAGAGCGCTTTGTGCGCTGCGAAGCGTTCTTTGCTTTTATTATTTTAAAAACGGGTAACAAATTTTATATATTTTAAATACCCTGTAAAGGTGAGAATGGGGTATATAAAGTAGTAAAAAAATTTATAAAAAACATATATAAATATGTAAAATAAAAGACTTAAAGTAAAACTTGGTTTTATATATGGGGAAAATCTGCTTGAAGATTGAAGCAGGGAGTTAATGCCATAGCTCCTGCCGAAATTCATACATTTTTAACAGCTCATAACAGTTAGGTAGATCAAATTTTGCATATATGTAAGATCTCTTATATTACTCAAATTTTCTTAACTTTATTTAAAAACTCTTCACTTAAGCAAATAATGTTTGATCTTTATACCAAATTACAGGGTATCTTTGCTTTGAGTCCACTCGCTTTTCACTTTTCGTTTGACAGTTAGCTGGGCCTTTCAGGGGCTTGGGCGTGGCCGCTCGTTGCTTTAATCTAAATTGGCGCATAGTAATGCTTTTTTCACATCATTCTGTCTATGTGTGCGTGTGTGTGATCGCCCGTGTCTTACATACTATATATATGTATACATATGTTATATATATATATAGCATGTATCTTTGCCCGCTCTGTCTATCCCTGCCTCTTTCTCTCTCACTCTGGCATACCCTCAGCCTTTTCGGCTGTCTCTTTCGCACACAGCGCACACCCTTAATTGTGTAAAATAAATTGGCGCTGTCGACGTCGCAGTCAGCGTTGCCGTTTGACGTCAGCTCAAAGCTTTTTTTGGGCAGCATTTATTGTTGTATTTGCTCTTATTGTTGTTGTTGTTGTTGTTGCTCCGTATAATCGCACACAGATTGTAAAAATTTTAATTTATAGATAATTTTCGCATGTTTTAGGTGTTTTGTGCCGCGCATCTGTCCGCTCGTGCAGTATTTTCCTATAGTATTTTTCTTTTATAGCATTTATAAATAATTTTACGCATGACTTGATATTATCCCAAGAGAGAAGCAGAGGGCGAGGAGAGCAAACGTTTACATAAGTAAAAATTTGATATATTTATATATGTATAGATATATCGACTACATACATTTAAAGTTAGCTATATTAGTATTTTTTCTGGTATTTTACTAAAGATTACATTTAAATTGAATTTCGTTTGCAATTTAATTTACATTTATATATATTTTTATTTCTCATAGCTACGCATTCTTAAGGAACAGCCCTTCCACAGATAAGATAAGAAAAGAATGGCAAAAACCAGTTTGCACTGGACAGGACAGTAAAACACCGAATCATAAACTAGTTTGCACAGCCCCGTCAAACATCCCCCCGCAAGGTCATAAATGATTCTATTGTTATCTGAGAAAGAAGACAATTCGAAGTTTCGAACTGCAATTAAAAATGAAAAAGAAAACAAAAATATATAAAAAAAAATACTTAATGAAAAGTTCTTAAAAAGACATTTAGAGAAAAAAATTCTTAAAAAATAAAAAAAAATATATAATAAACTTCTTTTGATAAAAGTTTGTATGTTTTCCAATAAATATATATAAAAGTAAAATGAATTGGAATTACATTATTTGGAAAAAAGAAATGTGAAAATTTACGATTTTTAATTTTTATAAAAAACTGAAAATAATTTTTTTTTTTTAATTGTTTATAAATGTAATTTATAAACACAAATATTCGTTTTGAATATGAAGACTAGTAAAATTTTTTACTTAAGCTCAATAAAGTTTTAACTACATAAATAAAAAAAATTTAAAAGAATTAAAAGTCTTCTTATGTGAGAAAAATTTTTATTAATTTAAAATAATCTTTCTTATACTATATCTTTTTCTAAGTTTTTTTTTCTTTTCTTGTTTGCAACTGTCGCCTATAGTGTTGATCGCATGATTACGAACTGAGCTCAGTTGGGTTCGAACCCCTTATCTATAATAAAATTATAATCCATTGTTTTACACAAGCTACTTTTTCTTGATATGGCAAATATTTTAAAGTACCCTCATATACATTAACATATAATGGCGGAATTCTTTAAACAGATTTTATTAAACATTTTATTCATTGAGTCTAATTTATTATTAATTTGTTTTTTTAACCATTTATAAGTCTTTTCCTATTTCAATATAAATATATAATGTTCTTAATATTTTTAAATTTATACAAGTTTTTAATATTTTAGCATTTTAAAGAATTTTTCTATGTTAATATAAATTTATTTATGTTTTTAAGATTTTTAGTATTTTTATGAATATTTTTTTAAGCATTTATAAGTTTTTTCCTATAATATAAATGTATAAATGGTTTTAATATTTTAGGTATGCATTTAATATTTTTTTATCATTTATAAGTTTCTTTGCTTTTCAAATATAAGTACATATATTTTTTTTATTTTTTTTAAGTATTTTTTTAGTATTTTTTAAGCATTTATAAGTCTTTTCTATATTCACAGTCTATGACATAATAAACACATATATATATATATATATTTATATTTGCGAAATATATGCCAAATTTGTAACTGTTTAATAACTAACCTAAATTCCCCTATTTCAGGGCAGCGTTAAGTTCTCAAGAACTTGCCTGAAATTTCCAAGAAAAAAAGAAAATATATAAAGCCTTATCAGCGCACTTGTCGCGTACTATGTCACTATATGCTAAATATTATCTAGTCCGACTATATGTATGTATATAAATTTAGTGGAACACTTAGGTACTTTTGCTTTCGTTTGGACAGCCGTTAGTTCTAGGGCCCGGCCCCATTCAGTAATCGTGCGATCGAGTGGGTTAGTCGCTGGGCGGGCATGGCGTATACTTGATGCGCTTACTAACCTTTCAGAGAGGGAGTGGAGGAGCCAAAAGTTTGTGTAATCCAATTTGATGCGTTTGTCAAAGGTACAGTTGGTGCTGGGCAGATATAGTTCATCCGTTAACGGGATATTTTATTTATGATTTAGAAATTGTTGAGGCAAATATTTATTTTTTTAATTCACTTCTTTTTTTTTAGCACTTTCTCGATCGAATTCATGCATAAAACTTTAAGATTGTACCAAGGCACCGCATTTTCATTGATTGTAAACAAATTTCACATATATAGCCGATTATTATTGTAAGGCACTGTAATTCAAACACTTTTATCAATATATATTTTATGCACTTTTTGCGAAATTCTAGAACAAATATTGTTCTTTTATTTATTATTTATTTTTTTTTACTAGATCTTATTGGCAAATTTGCATTTGTATTTGTGTAAGCTATACTATGTGTGCGTGTATATTTGTATGTGTGTGTGTGTACTAGTGTAATTGTGCGTGCTTAGAATCCGCGCAAGCAGCGTCCGTGTCCGACGCGTATCTGCCACGCAACATCACAACAAAATTGTAACTAATGTTCGGCTCGCGAGAAAATAGGTTAAGAGTGTCGCGCAGCGGCAACTGCGTTATCGTTGGCGTTGACCGCGGCGTCGACGTCGACGTCAGCGTTTCAAAAAATAAACTAAACGCGCACGCGAGCGTAGCACACGAACGACGCGACTATGTTGATCTCTGCATTGGCAATTTGCGAAAAAAAAGTTATACATAAAAAAAGCAAGCGAGCCACAAGCTAGAAAAAGGCGCAACCGCAGCAAGCAGCGCAGTTAACAACGGCAGCGACAGCGACAGCGGCAGCAGCAGAACAACAGCAGCAACGCCGGCGTTGACGACGCGACCTACCAACCGACTGAAGCGGCAGCACAAACCAAATTGCCAAAAACCTTGATACCGATCGCGTCGCACACACACAGACACACATTCGCAACAAGTTAGTGTGCGTCAGCGTCAGCGTCAGTTCACGACTGCTGAATACCGCTTGAGAGCATAAGACATAAGGTTTGCAAAATATTCACTCTCCCGAGCACACAGGCAAGCTATGCAAAACTAAAACTCGTTAGCTCCGAATCAGCGCTGCATCTTTTTTTGATTATTCAAATGAAGCATTTCAATGTATCATCATGTGCTCATTACAATTGACACATACTCCCATTGTCGCTGGCGAGCAGGGTATAAAAATCTCAAAAGGCAACGGCAACAACAAATAACACATTTGCGCACAATAAGAGCGCCGCTGACTACACCAAAAGAGCAGCGCAAACAAAAGCCAAAGAGTAAGAGAACAAAATTTGCAAAAACAAAAAATGCTGCGAAAAAGTAACAAAAAAGAAAAAGCAGCGACCGTCGCAGCAGCAGTAGCAGCAGCATGTGCAGCGTCCTCGCCCCCGCTTTAAGCAGCGATCTGATCAACTGGCTCTCTTTGTAAAATGCGCTCACGAAATTAGATTTTGCCGCTGCCGCACACACATTTATGAGACACAGCAACAACAATAACAATAGCACCACCAACAACAACAACAACGACAATGGCATGCACATAGCGTCATCGTCGGGCGCTGTTGGCTTTTGAAAAAGCTTAAACTGGGCGCAGCATAGCCAACGAAAAAAAAAACCTGCAATTTTTTGGCCAATTTTCGTTGTATGTGTGCGTGTGTGTGTGTGTGTGTTCGTGTTTTGAAGGTCAACTTTACGACCCATAAGCGCAAAATTTGTTGTTGCCGCCAGTTTTACTTGTTAGTTGCGTCGCCGTCGATGTCGCTGCTGGCGTTGACGTTGACGCTGCCATAGTTTGTTGTTGTTGTTGCTTTTGCTTTATTTTTGGCACATTCGGCTTTTTGGTTCTGCGCTCGCGTTTGTCTGCATGTGCGTGTGTGTGTGTGTGTGTGTGTGCTCGGGTAACTTTACATGCGCGTGTAGGGTCCGCAGCCTTTTTAACGGCCGCTGCCGGCGTCGCTGCTGCTGCGCCGGCTGCCTTGATCACACACACACACGTAAACAAGCTGCCCAATTTGTTGTAGCGAATAAAAGACACACATACATGCTTACATATGATCATGTGTATATGTGTATGGAGCTTTGTTGTTGCCTTTTTATAAATTTAGAATTTTTGCAGTTTTTTTTTGCATTTATATAATCAAAACCGCTGCTGGGCTCGTTCCGTTTGAATATTTTTAATTGTTGGTTTTTGTTTATTGCCACAAGTTACAAATACAGGCAAATGTGTACATACATATGTATATGTGTGTGCGTATGTGTCTATGTGTGTATGTGCTCTACTTGTATGTTTGACTGACAATCTGGCGTGACCTTTGTAAAGCTTTCGCTGAAGATCCATTTCGTCCAGGCAAAAAAAAAATCTAATAGACATTTTTTATGAATGAATATCAAGCAAAAAATGCTAAATATAGATAACAGCTCCTGCAGATTAAACATATTATCTATAGAAAAAACCATTATCAATTGAACTGTTCTTTGCCACACGGATTGCACTCATTCAGTTTTGCATACATACATATATGTACATAAATATGTATAAATGTATATGTGTATGCTTACAATAATCGCTCGAAAATTAGAATATGATTTGGCTTCAATTAAAAATGTATATTAAATATACATATATTTGAGACATTTTTTCTCAAAATTCCCAAAAACTAAAACTTAAGAAAATTTCTTAAAAAATCTATTTGTTAAATTACTAGAAATATATTTTTCCAAAATTTTTTTTTATTTTAAAACAAATTTTGCGACATTTAGAAAACTGGCTTAGAGTTAGCTTGAAAAAAATGAAAAAGTAAAACCATTTATAAGGTATGAAAAGAGAATTTGTATTGTGAAAAACCTAATCTTAATGAATGACACATACAAAAATTGTTTTTTCTCTTTGATTTACATATTTATTAAATATGTACAATATCTATGATTCTATTTTACGAACAACTACTGCATATTAAAACATAATAAGCTATATTTTTGTCGAATTTAAAAAAGTATTTAAGCAAGGATCAATCGAGAAATTCGAACAACATTCAATTCCAACCTCAATTTACATTTATCAAAAGCTTTGGCTATATAATGATGGCCACTATTGTAAAAGGGCACAGTGTGGGCTGCTCGCATGACAATTACATGCATGTACACATTTGCATGTATTGCGCTTGTGTGTGTGGCGATTGACAGCACGATTATCAATCACGAGTGATTAGACGACGTCTATAAATACGCAATATTATCGCATTTGGCACGGTTGGGTTTCACATGAACGTCAATTGGGGCTTGCAATTATTACAAGGAGCTTTTGCTGTGCACACACTCATACACACACACACATGCGCTCGCGTATGTGTCAATCAGCGAACTAACGATGACAACAAAAACTTCACTTTCAGCACATTCACTCACACACACACACAGGCGCACGATACGAAAGTTATATTTCTTTGCTTACAATAAAAATATCGCGAGAGCGAACGCAGTGCAAAAATTCGAAGCGATTAGAAGAAGAATTACACGGCATGCCGCTTAGAAAAGAACTGAACACGCAATAATGTTGACTGCGGCGTCGCGCTCACATAATCAAGCAGCGGCAGCGGCAGCGACAGCAGCGCCAACAACAACAAATTATTAAATAAAAACGCACGCGCACGCACACAGCGAAAAAGTTATGCGAAATATAGCAAACAAAAAAAAAACGTTGAAAAGAACGGTATTTGCGTCGCAGGCATTGAAGAGAACGGCGCGGCAAATAAGAGTGTTTGTCAGCAGAGCGTTCGCTCTTTTAACGATCGCGGCGCTCAGTCGGCAATGCGTCGCAGCTAAAGAATCGGTTGTGTGTGTGTGTGTGTGTAGTTGTTAGTGACGCTGACGCTGCGCCTGCGTTTTGGACGTTGTACACGAGCAGAGGAATTAGGACAACGACAAGCTTTGCTGGTAGCAACAGAAAATGTTGCTAGCAAATGTTGTGCAACATGCTGCTGTTAAAGGATGTTGTTTAAAGATATAATTTAAGTGAAGTAAAAGCTCAAAATGCACAAATCAATCACGGGACTCTCAACTTGGCCGTGACTGTTGATCAGAAGAGTTAATTAAAGCTCTATTAGCGCCCATTAATTAGGAGCTGTTGCTGTTGCCTTAGCTGCGACGCTTGAAATATGACAACCAAATAACAAAATGGCCATAAAAGGCTTCGTTCAGTTAGTTGGCATCGCCCGACAGTGGCTGCCAGCTGTACTCGCACTTACATATGTGCACACAGACGTGTTCGCAATGGCGCTACCTTGACACACTCGCCCAAAACGTGTGCCGCATGCGCCGTGTGCCAAAACAGCGACCCAACAACAACAACAACAACAACAGCTAACAAAAAGGCCCAAACGGGCGCTTGTCATGTAAAGCGCAAAAATCTCAGGCAACTGAAACCTTCTGGCGCCCAAAAATGGCAAAAATCTTGCTGGCATTTTACCTGTAGCAAAAAAAAAAATAAATTCATATTGTGAGCGTGAGAAACTGCTATGGATATATATCTATATCTTGTATATATACATATATATAAATATATCTAGAAGTATATTACATACATACACACACACACACACATATCTCTATTTTTCGCTAGATACAGTTGCTGCTCAAAGTTCACGTACGCCATAAGTGGCAGCTGGGAGTGAGAGGGGCAGGTGTAGGTGTGGGAGGAGAGGCGAGGGGCGCAGCCTCTTGTCTCTTGTCTTCTCTGTAATGCTTTATCAGCTGCTTTGGTATGGAAGAGTGCGCAAAAAAATGCAGAAAAGAAATGCGTGAAAGCTGCACGTAGCTAAAGCCAGCAGATAAATATTATATAAATATGTAATATATATAAGAAATATATATAAAAATTATATCTTAAATATTTACTATATATATACATATATACACTTTTGTAAAGGTGAGGAACACTTTTTTTGTTTTGTGGCGCCAGCGAGAAAATGTGATTGTCAACATTTTATAAATATCAGCGTTTTGGCGCGCTCATTGACTATATACCCTGTAAATGTTGCAAATGTGTAAAGGGTTATATTGGTTATGAGAAGAAGACTATTTGAATGCATATATGTATATACATATATGTTAATATAATATAATGCATATGTTAATAAACTATAATATAAACTGAGTTTTCAGTTAAAATTGTAGATATATCTAAATGTCGATAAATATCGATAAGCGATTTTAGTTTTTCGAGTCAAATTCGCAGTTTTTATATGATTATATATGTATGTATATATTATTGAACTAAATCAACTGAGGTTTCAGCTAAGAATATTAGATATTTTTAACTGTTTGCACTCAATCGATAAATATCAATAAACGTTATCCGGTTTTCAACCCAAATTCGCAGTTTCCTTGAGTTAGAGATAGCAGATGTAGAGTAAAACGTTTGGTTACAACAGTTCAGTATATATAATTAACTTTAAGCCATTTACACAGAAATCGATAAGTATCGATTTTCAGCTAAAGTTTTTTTTGGTACTATCTCGGAGTTTATGGAAGCTAGAGACTTCTAATTAGAGAATATACATATATGTACATACATATGCAAAAAATTTTATTTATGCAGTTCAAACTTAAAATTTACGATAGTTCTTCAGCATTTGCTCGAAGTCGATAGTTATCGACTTCTAGTTTAAATTTTTTAGTTATTTTTTGGAACTTAACAGAGGTGGGGACTTTTACTTTGGTTTTTTGTCTTGCGATGTTGAGAGGTTAAAGATATTTCATTTATGCAGCTTAAGCTTAAACATACAGATAGCTCTACAATATATCTAAAAAACCGATAAATATCGATAAACAAATTTTTTCGAATAACTTCATACTTAAAACAGCTGTAGACAGCTCCGAGATTCTATATTTTACAAATCAAGTATACGCATATAGAAATCCCAACTATAATAAATTCTCGATAACTATCTATCTATATCTTTATATATCGATTTAAAGACTTGACTGAAAGCCAATATTATATATCAGAATAGATATGTTTGTATAAGTAGATATGGAAAAAACATGTAAAAACATGCTACAACTTTGAGTAAAGGGTATCTGCTAGGCATGCTCTCTGCGCTCTTTCAACTTAAGCTTTCTTTGTTTAGTAAATCTTTTATTTAATTATGAAAACTTTTTGTTTTTCGATTTGGGCCAACTGCGAACGAGCTGAATGAACTCATTTACTTGCGCGTATTTACACTAACAATTTGGGCAAATCAGCTAGCGTATGCGTAACTAATCAGCCACTCACACACACACACACACACATACACATACATACAGAGTTTATGCAATTCGCTAATAAGCTAAACAAAATGGGCGCCGAGTGCAATTTGTAATTAACTCAGAGCACAATTATTTATTGTCAAATAGTGTGTTTGTTTATTTTGGCTATGTAACTTACACACACACACACACACACACACACACACATGTGCGCATACATACACACACATTGCCAGACTATATAAATTACAATAAATATTTAATTTAAGTCCTGCTCATTTGGCCAACAAACAGCAATAAAATGTTAACTCAAATGGCTCGAAGCGATTTATAGAGTTAAGCCTACAAATAATTTTAAATTACATTCTATATATTATATAAATAAAACATATATTATAGAGGATATTTGATAAAAACTTGATAAATGCGATTAATAAATTTTTTTCTAATTTTATATAATTAATTTTATTTTAAGAATATATTGAATTTATTTCAAAAACTAAAACTAAAGTATGAAAACTGAAGTATGAAAACAGTAAGAGCATGCTTGAGACGGGAGTGAAGGACTAAGAGATATCCTGAACCCTGCACTAAGCTGCTGTTACAATAAGTCTA
This sequence comes from Drosophila gaucha, assembly GCA_035045545.1. Classification (NCBI taxonomy): domain Eukaryota; kingdom Metazoa; phylum Arthropoda; class Insecta; order Diptera; family Drosophilidae; genus Drosophila; species Drosophila gaucha. The sequence goes on along the minus strand of JAWNOY010000025.1, from coordinate 2,078,838 downwards.
GCCTTCTTACATATACAACCATACACATACACATAATTATATACATACACATAATTGTGTGTATAGATATGCACACAGTGGGCGTGCTTGTTCTTCCTTAAGTCCACTCACCTACTTATAAAATAACTTCGGTTCTAAATGTACTCTCTTAATGAAGTTTTCAGGAAACAATATAGTTATCCAAGTGCGTAAATATGCGAAATTACAACTTCTTAGTATTTGGCGGTATCCAAAGTCTGAAATATTTATTATCTGCGTTTTCATCACAGAAACCTACATAATAAATTTAGTATCTCTAGCTTATAGGTATGTTTTTAAGTAGTTGCTTTAAAACGAAGTCAAAATATCGATTGTTATCGAGGCGAATTAAGCAGTGTTGTGTAATGCATAACCTGAGTGATGTTGTACAACACTAAAAGAGTGTGGCTGAGTATGAAGTCGAGTGAGAGAGACAAGATGAAGATGAGTGTCAATGAAAAAGTACAGTTAGGTGCAAAATGTCGACAGAGAAGCGCGCTGAGACTTGCTGCACAAAACTAGTGACAAGATGGAAGAAAATACAACCGTCGGCCCTTCACAACTCTGAAATCTTGTTAACTCCCCGACATATATATAACTGTTATAAACTCTTTTCACCCACTTTAAACGGGGTTCAGGGTGTAACTATTTATGGAAAATTAAATTATTCATAAAGCTTTGCTTTTACAACCAAGGCAAGAGGGAGAGAGAGAGAGAGGGAGAGACAGAGAGTGAGAGAGTGAGAGATGCAAACAAAAATGAATAAGCTGCCTTTAGGGCATTGTAAATTTTACAACACTCACTTTATAAATATCAAACAAATATATGAATATATATATAAATGTTGTGATATGTAAGTACAAATTTTATTTGAATGTAAAAAAAATAGGAATATGTAAAAGTTTTTCGACAAAATAAAAAAAAGCAATTAGAACAAGCACTGAATACGTTTAACTGGGCAATTCAATTGGGACTCTTTGAAAAATGTTTTGTCTCTGCGTAGATATGTATGACAATATATTGCACTACATACATATACATATATTTATATAGTCGCAAATATTTTTGGCTGCGGCGCTTCCCTCGGGGGGTCAGAAAAGCTTGTGTAAAACGCAATAAATAAAAGAGATGTGTGTATATTTTGCATTTGCTTGTTTAATTTAATTTTTAATGCCCACAAAATATGCATAAAACATTATCAGCTGTTGCGCTACTCTTATTTTTATAGCCCATATAGTGTACATATACCCTGAGCCAAGTGAGTAAATAGGGTATTCTGTTTTCTTAAAAATGTAATATGTAATAGGCAGAAGGCGGGAACGCACCCATAAAGTATATATATACTTGATCTGGATTAGCTGTGAGTCCATCTAGCTTTGTTTGCCTGTCTGTCTACCTGTCCACCCTTTCAGCTGTCTATATGCATGCGAGTATTGATATAGTACTCCATAGCACATGCAGTTTCTTTAAAATTATCGATAACTTTATGAACTTTTATGAAATCGATAATTATCGATATCAAACGTATGAACATAGAACGTATGTCTAAGATCATTAGTCACCATATTCGGTAAATGAATCCTCTTAAAGCATACACAGAAATCGGTCAATTCTTTTTTCAGATACCATTCTCTATTACCCCATCGATTAAAATTCGATAAAAACTGAAAACAACTATAGTTATTTCTCTTATCTTTTATGTTTTGTCACTATTTTCTGTATATGGATTCTCTCAAAGCATACATATATATCCAGCAAATCTTTTTTTTCGATACCTTCATCTATTACCATAAAAATTCGAATAATGATCGATAGCAAACTTATTATATTATTTTTTTAGCATATTTCGTAAGTTTTAAGTTTTTTATTCACCATATTCGGTATATGAATTCTCTCAAAGCATACACAGGTATCATGTAATTCTTTTTTTAGATACCTTCATCTATAACTCCTATCGAAGAAAATTCGATAAAAATCGATAACAAACTTTAGTTATTTCAGAATATCTCGTGCTTTTTAAGAGCTAGAGTCCCTCCCTATATATTATACAAGAATTCAAATGTCAAAGTACAAGCAGATATCAAGTTTTTTTTTTATCTGATACCTTCATCTATAAAAATTCGATAATAATCGATAACAAACTTCAGTTATTTCAGCATATCTCGTACGTTTTAAGATCTTTACTCACTATATTTGGTATATGAATTCTCTCAAAGTACACGCAGATATCGAGCATTTCTTTTTTCAAATATCTAACTCTATTACCCCTTTAATAAACTTCATTTCATAGATAGATAGCTCAGGGTATCTGCTAGCCGCGCACTCCCCTTCAGTGACCTTACTTATTTTTGATCACATATAGTGTAAATACCTTTGTACATTTTTGAATTCTTTTTTCTTCTCCCAATTGAAGGCATTTGCATTTGGACAAATGCAAATAGCTGTGCGGTTATAGCCAGAGCTCACATTAAAATCAATTAAATGACAAATTGAATTTCGGCCAAAAAACTGGCGACGGCCATAAAAATTACATGTCCTTCTGCCGGGGGAATTGCAATCAACGCGTCATCAGCGCGAATGTCAATTTAATAACTGCCAAATGGATGGGCCGAGGGGCAGAAGGGGCAGGGATGGTTGCGCCCCACTGTGCGGCACAGTGTGCGCCGGCAAGGCAAATTAACACAACAATGTTGGCTCATTAACAGCAACAGAGCCAGATGCAGAGACGGAGGCAGAGGCAGAGACGGAGGCAGCGGCAGAGGCAGATGCACAGCTTCTTTTACAACTCCACAAAAGTTGGACAAATAATTAAAAAACAATGGGTGGAACGGTCGCGGTTTGGCTACGGCCAGCCCAACAGCGAAATTATGGCGTAATTAAGAGCTCGTCCAGGAGTGGAGGAGGGAGACTGAAGGGCGGGAGCCTGGCTGTAGGCGCTGCCAGCTGCGTCTGTAAATCTGTGTAACCAACACAATGCGTCCGAGAAGCTGTCAACAAGCAGTTGCCAATTCGGGACGAATCAACTGACAGAGGCGAGCAATAAAAAGTTAAGCAAAGAAAAGAGATAGAGAGAGAGGGGGGTAAGCCGAATTGAATACCCTAGAAATGATCTTGCATGCAACAGAATACTTTGAAAGATATGATATAAGATATTTGATATATGATTATATGATTAAGATATTTCTTAAATTTATTTTTAATATCCGAAAAGTTTGCCAAAGAAAACCGATTGTTTCAAAAGATAGTTCCCTATGGCAGGTATATGTTTATAGTAAAGGATTAGATTGACATATGAAGAGTTATACTATGGTAGTTAAGACAAAGAGAAAAGTTTTTCATAAAAACACTTATTTTATGACAGATGATGAGAAGATTGACATTTATACTAGAGATGGGCGTCGGGGTCGGGACTTTTCGGGAGCCGAAAGGTGGAAAACATTCTAAAAAATTCCGGGACGTTACGATAAGTGCTACCATACCTAGATCATGGTGGCCTGCTAAGATATATTAGAGATATGCTTATGCAAAGAGGTGGGCGTCGGGATCGAGATTTTGGGAACCCGTGGATCCCAAACGGGTATTTCTGGAATTCAGCCGTCTTAGATATCTTGGCATATCTCTAGAATCTCTGACCATGATCTCGTGACCAAGCATTTAAGAATATTTTCCAACGTGCCGATACCGAAAATCGTTTCAGGACAATTTCAGATGCTGAAAATCCCGATTCCGACGCATTTAGTTTACACAATTTGGTTTGTTTATAGGAAGGCCGCAAAAATGAATAAATACTAAGTTTCAACAAGATATCTAGAAAAATAGAATAGTTCTTCATACAATAAGATCATTTTTAAGATATTTTTAGTATGACAGCTTTATGATACAGTACATAGGCAAGACTTAAGTTATCTGTACTGAAACCTTGTAAGACTAACATAGATCAAATTTGATCAAAATATCCTGAGAAACAAAAACTTTTTGATATGATATAATAGTTAGCTAGCTTATTCTGGCATTTGTTTTTTCTGACATAATCGACCTATGCCATAATAATTTTATAAGAATACTATTTTAACTGAATCAAATTTGTGAAAATATCATGAGAAACAAATAGGTTCTTAGCCCATATGCTATAGTAGTTCGATCTAGCTTATTCTGACAAACGTTTTTCCTGTATGAGATAAAACCTATGCCAAGTTATGTAAATATACCTTTAAAATGGAGAGTCTAGTTTCAGATAGAGATTGATTTATCTGTGATCAAGAATGCATAGGAATCTGTTTCAAAGTCTTCTACTAATCAAGTCGAAGTCTTCTTCTACTAAATAGTCAACTTCTACTAATCAGGCATATATATATCTAATAAAACAATACATATTCCCTTTGACATTCCATAACCAAAAGGGTATTCGATTTTCGACAGTGCCTGCCGCCAGTCTGTGCGATTGGATACAAACTTAAATATCCTGACATTCGATTCAAGCCAGAGCTTTTCCATTTGGCCCACATGAAAATCCTTTATTATTTATGTACAGTTCGCCGACTTTTCGCTCCCCCCAACAAGAGCAACAAAAAGTTGTAATTGACTTTAATAGCATTTCAATTTCTGCGGCACAAGCATAAGAGCACAAAAAATATGAAAAAATAAAGAATAAAAAAATTGTAATAAATAAAATGTAAATGCCATAAATAAGTGCAATAAAACCTATATGTCAGAGCCTGTCATTGTAATTTTATTAACGTATGCATATCATTATGAGCTCCAGCCACGATTTATTATCGCTCCTATATGTGCTCTACATATATATATAAAAATATATATGTTTCAATTGAGATACGCTTTAGTTGAGCCACAGATTTTTTCAGATTTATTTCATGTTGCATTTTTAATGATTTATTCATGATCTTCTTAATCTAATAGATTGGTTGAATTTTTAAGGTACGATTTGTAATTTTAAAATGGATTCTATTTAAATTTATATTTCTTAGAGAAAAATCTGTTACCATGTATTATTATTTATTTTTTTTAAATAACAAAGATTTTTTTTAAATTTATTAAAAAATTCAAAATAATTTATATAAAATATACATTAATAAAAAAATTAAATCAAAAGCAATTCAAAAAATGTGTTAAATTTATATTTTAAGAAAAAACTCTCATAAGAAAGAAATTTTTAAAAAATTAATCTTTTGATTTTCTTAAAAAATATTTTAACAAATTCTAGATAATTTATATAAAATACTCAAACATAAAAAAATCGACTCAAAAACAATTCTTAAATTATATTTCTTAGGCAAAATTGTCTTGTAATGTAAAATGTTATAATATATTTTTAAAAATTCAATGAAGTCAAGAAATATTTTATAGTTTTTTTTTCAGAGAAAACTTTGAGTAGAAAAGATTTCTCAGAATACATTTTTTGACTTACTTAAAATATTATTCAACAAATTCTAGATATAAAATATACAAACATATAAAAACAATTTAAAAACAAACAACAAGAAAAAGCTGTTGCAATGTAAAATTTTATAAAATATTTTTAAAAATTTAAGGAAGTCAACAAATTTTTCATAGTTTATCATAAGACAAAACTCTTAAGAAATGTTTTTTAAAAAAATATATGTTTTGAAAAATCTAGACCAATTATATAAAATATTAAAAATTTAAAAAGTTTTAATAAAAATCTTTTTAATTAAGTCATCAAATTTTTCAATAAAAAAACATTACAAAAGAGATGCATTAAATTATTAATATTGTCATTCTCTGCATGTAAGCGAATTTAAATGCTGTCAAAATAATATTATGATACGCTCAAATCGGAAATATATATATGTATATATATATATAAGTGCGTGTAAAGCAGAGCTCGGAATTACAATGCCAAAAAAAATATATGCGAAAATGAACAACAAAAGCAAAAGTTAAAGCGATGCCGCATTGAACTTCCGTTTTAAAGCCAAAAGCCAAGGTTGCATTTTGGCCAGCATTGAAAACGTGTTGTTGTTGTCGTTGTTTGCTGGCTTTTGTTTGGCAAAAAACCAAAATTGAGGCTGTCGACGGCTGTCTAACCAAATGGCTGCGTGCGGCTTGTAAATGTGAAAGTGTACAAAAAAAAACATGATGTAGATACAGATTCAGATACAGCCTCAGCCATAGAGACAGCTACAGCTACAGGCATAGCTATAGATACATCTACATTTAGGTACAGCTACAGTCATGTGTATATGGGCAGATGGGCGCGTCTAAGCCGCGTAACGCACTGAACTGTGAAATTAAACAACGTCAACGAGTGCTATTCCAAAACATGTAAAAATGCTCTAGAGGGACCTCCCGACTGCGAGATTCTCTGTACGTTTGTTCGAGTTTTTTATATATATAAATTTTTTTACAAAGATAATAATAATACAAAATATAAAATAAATCAAAATTTTATTTGAAATATGAGAAGCTAATTGCAAAATTTGCTGACTAGCTAAAAAGATGTAAAAGATATGCTCAAAAAACTGAATCTCAATAACGTTTTAAAAAGTTATAGAATATCTGAAGCAAATTCGATATGCGCGTTGTATACAGTCTCTGGCTTTTCAAGTTTCTAGCTCTTAAAGGTGCTGAGATCGAAGCGTTCATACATACGGACAGACGGACGGACAGAAGGACATACGGACAGACAGACGGATAGGGCTAAATCGACTCAGCCTGTCGCCCTGATCAAGAATAGCCTCCTTCTGCCTGTTACATACTTTTTACAAAACTAATACACCCTGATTTCCCATTTTCAATGGGTTTAGGGTATAAAAATGCCAAAGTTTTGTTTTATTTCGCCTCTTCTAAGTATTTTTTTTAGAAAAATCTTGTTGGCTTTTTGATTTCATAAAGCAGTTGCAAATACAAAGAGCCAAACTTTAAAGCAAAACCACAAAAAAATGCTCTTAAACCAGATTAAATGAACTGCAAACCACATGGCGTATACGTAATAATTATCAAGTGACAACTGCCTTGACCCCATGCGAGAGAAAGAGAGAGAGAGAGTAGAAAATTGATGAATTGACTGAGTGAATGAATGAGTTTGTGATTGAGTGAGTGAATGCTTTTGCTGCTGCTGCTGCTGCCTCCGCTGTGTGGGTGAAACGTGGTGGCTGCTTTGTCGACCTTCAGTCGTGAGTGGTGCAGTGGTGCAGAGGGTTAACTGTCTGCTTTGACAGACAACAGCCAACACGGGGCAGCAGCAGCTTGCTACAACTGTTGGTGGCAGCTTTTGCAGCATTTCTTCCTCTTCTTCTTTGACATCGGAGCAACAACTTGTTGCACTAAATTTTGTTGCTGTCGGCAGCCAATTAGCCAAGTTAGCTTTGCTTTGCGATCCTTGTGCCCCTTGGCATGCTCGTAAATTTAACTGACAAGGCTGCTAGCGCAAGTGCTCGACTAAGAGATACCTTATAGTAATTATGAGCAATATTTTAACTAAAATTTAGTTCTTAAAAAATATTTAATTCTGATTCATTGCTTAAAATAAATCTAGGCAATTTTTTAAAAATATTAAAATATTTATTTACTCTGGGAAGAATATTTTTGGTTAAAAATATATGTTCACCAAAAATATTATAAAGTATTTTAGTTAAACATTCGAAGCTCGATAATACGGAATGGCAAGGTATCATATTTTTACGAATTACACAGGAATTCGATTTATCGAACAGGAATTCGATTTATTTCTTTCAAGGGGACAGCATTTTTTACGAATTATAGAGGTTTTTTTCGATTTAGCGGGGGACGAATTGTATGAATTCAACTGTATTAGCCTAAAAACTATTATTATGTTAATATGTTATGTTAAAAATAGAATGAGAATTAAGTTTCAGATGTTGAAATTCAGAAAAAATATTAAAAAATATTTTGAGTGCTTAAGAAAACCAAACTATGCTTTGGCAAATAAGAGAAGATCGACCTGGAGATTCGAAAAAAGTATTTACAGGGTATTTGCAAGTGCCATACCATTTCAAGCTAACATCTCAGCTAGCTGCTGTTGCTCTCTTTTACTTTTTTGTTGCATCTTTTACACCCAGGTCGCAGCCGCTGTTGTTGCTGTTGTTGCTTTTATCTGCTGTTGCAGCTTATGAATGATGATGTGCCGGCACGTGCCAACAACAACAACAGCAACAACAACAACAGCAGCAAGAGCAACTACAACGTTATTTGGGTACAGCATAAAATGTTCATTCAGTTACAGCCACAATTTGCAGCACAATTATTTTGTTGCTTTCGTTTGTTTATTTTGGCTTAAACTGCTGACAATGGCCAACAGAAAAATGGCTCAGTCGACGCGCACGTGTTGATAAATATCTAATTGGCTGCGAAATGAACTGAAATTATTTTTGCCAGGGCTGAGGGCAAAGTTCAGCCGTAATTAGATGCCCGAGTTGTTCAATTAAGCGCAGTTCAAATTAATTATTTGCTGGCAGTTGGCAACTGGCTGTAGTTTAATCATTACAAACTTGGTAATTAAATCCTTAGAACAATTAATAAATAATACGTTTATGAAAGAGAGTATAAAGCACAGTCCTCTCAGGGACAACTGTAATTGTAAAAGTATATATTATTGTTATCATTATTCATAATTCATCACGCATTACTCATTATTCCTTATTAATTATTAATAAACAATTATTCATTATTCAGTATTTATTATTAACTATTATTCGTTATTTCATATATGCACATAATGCATTATTCATAGTTCATTATTTATTACTCATTACTCATTACTCATTATTCATTACTCATTACTCATTACTCATTACTCATTACTCATTACTCATTACTCATGACTCATTACTCATTACTCATTACTCATTACTCATTACTCATTACTCATTACTCATTACTCATTACTCATTACTCATTACTCATTACTCATTACTCATTACTCATTACTCATTACTCATTACTCATTACTCATTACTCATTACTCATTACTCATTACTCATTACTCATTACTCATTACTCATTACTCATTACTCAATACTCATTACTCATTGCTCATTACTCATTACTAATTGCTCATTACTCATTACTCATTACTTATTACTCATTACTCATTACTCATTACTCATTACTCATTACTCATTACTCATTACTCATTACTCATTACTCATTACTCATTCGAATTCAAACATTTCGTTCAGCATTAGCTCAACTATCGAGCAAAATCAGTATTGTTTATGATACTATCAAGAGTATTAATCTAAATTTAAATTTAGTGTAATTGAAAATTAAAATGAATATTTTTCTAATTCTAATATTTGAACTTCTTTTCCCTCTATAATGCTTGCAAATAAGACTGAAAGGTTTTCGATCTAAAAGTAAATTGATTTTTCTATCTTCCCCTATCTTCAAGTTATGGTTGCAAATGTTTCAAACCCATTCTCTAACAATCTGTTATTAGATCTTATGACTTCTTCTTATTTCGCTTTACAAGATATATAAATATGTATATATCACTTAAGCATCCTCTTATTGCCACGTCATGTGGCTGACCATTTGTGGCAGACGGTGCACAATCTGAACGCAAGCGAAACGCTTAGCCAATTACTCGGGAATTAACTGCGGCTGCATACTGAAAAACCGTTAAGTGGCTGCATGAAAAAACAGTGCGAAAGACGTGTGGAAAGAACACCAAAAAGAGCAAAAAGAAAATACAACAATATGAACATGGAGTAAGTAGTCGAAGGGGCGTGGCAGCTGGGCGGGCGGGTGTTTGGGGCAGATGTTGAAGCGTGCTATGTGAAATATGCAACGTTGATGCGCGCGCTGATTGCAGCAGCCAAACAGTTGTTGTTGTTATTGTTGTAGTCTGTTTGCCACTGATTGAATGAGTGCGCCACATTAACAGCAGACGAACAGGTGAGCGAGCAGATGGGCTGACTGCCAGGTGTAGGCAACCGAAGGGACGAACGCCAGCAAAATGTCTGCTTAAAAATAATCATAATCATGATCATGATGAAAAAGTACTCCCATAACAGCAAGTAAACATGTGCGGTGTTGGGAGCATGCAGGACTAGTTGATGCCCTGTAATCAGTATAGAAACTGAAGATGCAGATTTCAATTGAATATTGTGTTTTAATTTAAGTGAATTGAAATGATATTAATTGGAATCTGCCTTTGTTCAAATTTGAGTTATGAAATCCTATACTTTGAGAATCAAGAATAATATCCGAGTTTTGGCTTATGTCAAAGACTCTGTTATAGTTGAATATAGTCTTCTATATAACTGAACTAGATTTTCAATTGAAGGCAGTTTATAAAAATGCAAGAAATCTAAGTTTTAACTTCTCAGCTAGAATAACATGACTTCCCGAAAGGGCAGATATAAATTATTTATATTGCTAACTAGACTATATGCATTTATTTAATTGAAAACTTTGACAAGTGTCAACAAAATATAACAAATTTAAAAAAAAAGTGAAAATAAGATCTAAATAAGTTTTAATTTGATAACCTATATAGAATTATAGCAAAGATTTCCATTATAACGTTCAAACAAAAACTTAAAAAATTAGTAATCGAATTAATATATCATTTTCTGATAAAGAAAACATATTGAATATATTTTTTGAACATTTTGCAGAATAAAATATTACTAAAATTGAAATATTTTAACAAAATTTTGTTTTGAATGCTTACTAAAGAAAAATAATAATAAGAATAATAAATTAGATATCGATTTAATATGAAATTTTCTGATAAAGAAAAAATATTAAATATTTATTTTTTTAAATAAAGCAGAATAAAATATTACTAAAATAAAAATATTTTACCCTTATTAAATTTACTATGAAATTTTGTAATAAAGAAAATATATTAAAATTTTTTTTTTAAATTTAGCAGACAAAAATATTTATAATATTTAAATATTTTAATCTTTTTTAATTTAATATAAAATTTTGTGATAAAGAAAAAATATTTAATATTATGTTAAAATAAAATAATACTAAAATTGAAATAGCTTAACCTTTTTTTAACTGTGAATGCCTATTTCTGTGTATATACATATATAATATAGTTTTCCAAACAACAAAATACCCTGTAAAGCTATACTGCAACTCCTTAGGATTATAACTGCAGCTGGGCTGTTGCGCCAGGTATCTAATCTCTAAGCTGCCTGCCACAGCTTTTGCTTATAAACTTAATCTTCTTCCATATGCCACCCCTTTTGACTGCCCTCTGCGTGTACAGGGTGTTTAACAGAGCTCATATGTGCTGCAAACAGCGGCGGCGGGCAGCCAAGTGCAGCCAAGCCAAGAGTCATGAAAAACCCACAAGCCATAATATGCTCCATCTCACTCCGCCTCCCTCTCTCTCCCCCTCTCTCCCCCTCCCACTTTTCGCTTGCCATACTCTTCCTCGTCGTGCTTATTGGCATGCTGGCTGATTCTTTGCACGCGCCGGGGCTCATTTTATTGATGGATTGCCAAGTGCCTGCAAGCTGTAAAAAAAAATGTGGAAGAGAGAGAGAAATGTGCCAGCAACTGCTTGACAGACTGTGCCACCCCCTGCCCTTGCCCCTACCATGCTGCATGTATCCCCCTGCCAGCTAACCCTTAGCCTGGCTGCTGCCGCTGTGGCTGCCACCGATTCTGTTGCATGTGCATTTCGTTTCTTTTCTTTTTCGTTTTCTGTTTTGTTTTGTTTTTTTTTTCTTTGTTGCCTCCGTTTTTGCCACTAAGCTCTGGGCCAGTCGTCTCTGTTGTTGTTGCAACTGCAACTGCAACCGCTTTTGACCCACGAAGCGTGTCGTGGCGCCAGCGATTATGTTTGTTTATAATATGCTTGCTTTGGTTTTGGCCCATTGTTGTTTTTGCTGCAGTCGGATCGAGGCTTTACTGCTTTTTTTTTTAAAACATATATGTTTAAATATATATATAATATTTTTTTAGTTGCTGTTGTTGTTGTTGCTGGCACGCTGCAGCGATTTTAGCGTCGCGCATTACTTCAGCACCGTTAAAAACATATTTACAAGCCACGTTAGTTCTTAAAGTGTGTGGCCTTAATTTGATTTGTTTAGATTTGCTTCGCTGCGCTTCCTAAATATTATAGTTAACCATTATTTTTATTATTTTTTTTTTCAAAAATTGGCTTCAAGTAGTTTAATAGTTGGACATAAAAAGGTTTTAGATATATTGATTTTGGGCTTCAAATTTGTAATTTATTGGGATTTTTTTAGATTACTTTGAGTTGGGAAAAAATTGTGAAGTTGGATTTTGCTTAACTTTGAAGACAGAGAAATTATCATAGGACTATGTATATTAACAGTGAAGAAAGTAAAGTCTACATCAACATTGGAGGGACTCTTCTGCTTTCAGCAGGCTGCGAGTTTTTTAGCTTGAAAGTCAAAGAGGCTTATTAGAGATTATAGAGAGAGGCTCAATAGAGGTTCCATTGAGATGCTCAGTAGATATTCTAGACAGGCTTAGTGGAGATTCTATTGAGAGGCTCTATAGAGATTCTAGTGACAGGCTCAATAAAGATTCTAGAGATAGGCTTAGTGGAGATTCTATTGAGAGGCTTAGTAGAGCTTCTAGAGAGAGGCTTAGTAGAAATTCTAAAGATAAGCTTTGTGGAGATTTTTGTGAGAGGCCTAGGATAGATTCCAGTGAGAGGCTCAATAGAGGTTCTAGTGAGAGAATTGGTAGAGATTCTACATAGTGAGAGACACAGTAGAGACTCTAGCGAGAGGTTCAATAGATAATCCACTGAGATTCTCAGTAGAGGTTCGAGAGAGAGGCTCAGTAGAGATTCTAAGGAAGTACAGATTCTAGTGGAAGGCTTATTAAGGATTCTAGGGAGAGGCTCAATACAGCTTCAAGTAAAAGACATAGAAGAGATTCTTGAGAGAAGTTAAATAGAGCGGCCACTGAGAGGCTCAGTAGAGATTCTGGACAGACGCCCAACTGAGTATCTAGTGAAAGGCTCAGTAAAGGTTCCTGGTTCAGAATCAAAGCAGTCGATTAGCTGCTGATCTTTTTCAGAAATCCGTAATGAATGAAACTTCGTAAGTAAATGCCTTTAAACATATTATCTAAGACCTAAGACAGTGCTTGTTTCAAATGTCTCTAAGGCCACAACGACTTAAGGATCTCTCAAGAAATACAATAATAATAATATACAGGTATAAATAAGATATAGATATAAGGTATGACAAAGAAGAAAATCAAGTTGAGTATTATAGAAAATATCATTTAAAAAAGAAAATAAATGAATTTTGAAAAGAGATGAAAGAAAATATATATAAATGCATTTATCTGTTATTACGAGCCATTTTAAATGCTATATTATATAGCTCATTTCAAAAATACTTCAATTCTTAAGCCCATTACAGAAACTTAGACAAAAACTGATGTTAACTTCATAAAAAGTTATCTAATTAGATATTCATATAACAGTTTTTCTGAAACTCCATTCTCATTTGCTTAAAATATCTACCTTTTAGAATAACATATCTAAGATTTAAGTTCTTGGCGCTGCGTTTGGCCCAAAATTCTAATCAATTTCGGCACACATATGACCAAAATGGCCGCCAAACGATTTTTGGCCACGTTGCACATTTCGGTTGGCCGAAAGTTAAAAGTCAAATGTGAGCTTGAATTACCAACAGTCGCAACAGCAAGAAGACAAATGCGAATTCTTTGGGATTTATGAGCGGGCATGCAAAAGGAAAACCGGCTTAGGCAAGGGTCTGGGCCAGAGCCAGAGCCAGAGGTGAGGCAGAGCCGAGTGCTGGCTGCGGGGCCTAGGGCGACGTCTAACCAAATACGAGTCAGGCGGCAAGTCAAGTGGCATGCAATACTATTTTTTTTTGGCTCTTTTTTTTCGGCTAGTCAAGCTAAATGCAGCTTATATACACACACACACATGCATGTATATATATTTTATTTTGGCCAAATATGGCGATCGCATGCTGCGACCATGTGGCAGGCAAACGGCACAGATACTTTACGGACTTCGAGTTGGACTTTTGGACTCAGGTTGGAGACGCAGTTTAATGCAGCCGCTGCCGCTGCTGCCACTTTGGCCAATTTTTGCACTTGCGCAAAAGGTCTTAAGACAGGTTACGCGCCTGCGGCGATTTAACAGTTTTCATGCAACAAACAACAAAGAACAACAACAACTGCTGCCTTTTCGTGCCGCCTGGCTTTATTGGCCTCGCTGCGGTCACGCCAACGCCAAACGATTTGGGCAAAAAGGGTCAGACGGCGCAGCGGCGCACATTTGGCAACCATTAGAAAGCAATCCGTCAGTGCGGTTAGTTTAGGCCAACAAGAGTCGCGGCTGCCGTTGTCCAAAAGCCCCAAAACACACCCACACGCCCGCCACACTGACATGCCACTGCAACCGGTTGGCTTAGCTTGACTTGGCTGCGGCTGGGGCTGGTCTCCGGCACCCAAAAAGTTCTCCTTGACTTTATTACGAATCACGAGCCAAAGCCAAAGACAGAACAATGCCAAAAGGGAGCTGCCGCCTGACCCAAAAGCACGCCAACGCAAGTCAACACCAAAATACAACAAAAAACAAGTAAGAAAGCTCTAGTCGGGTCTGCCCGACTACGAGATCCCCTGAACCAAGTCCGAGCTGATGTTTTAAACAACCTAGCTTACATATTTTATCTATACATATTACCTCTGCGCGCATATACACATGCACACATGCACACATTCATACATGCACACATATACACATGCACACATTTGTATACACATGCACACATATACATACCATGCACACAGAAACGCGCGCAGATTACTGCGTAGTTGATTTGAATGTATGTGTGCACACGTACAGGCTGCTGCAGCGTGCTTTTACAATGTTTCCTTTAATAACTTCTGTATTACTTAACGGATTTGAATGCAATTTTCTGCATTGAATGCTATTAATTTATTGAAAATACGGTTTTCACTAAAAAATTTGAAAAAATTAAATTGTGGCTTTGATAATTTTTTTTTTAAATAAATTTTTTTTGTAAAATGTGGAGCCGGTATCTAAAATATGAAAAAATAGAAAATGTATTTAATTTATAAAAAGCTAAAAACAAAATTTGGTAGCTGTAGCTAAAAATATGTAAGAGATATGGTCAAAAAACTGAATCTTGATAACGTTTTAAATCGATAACATTGAAACGGAAAAATTTATCGAATATCTAAAACAAACTCGATATTTTCGCTGTATACACAGACCATCATGCAAAATGTGAAGTCTCTAGCTCTTATAGGTTCTGAGATCGACGCGTTCATACATACGGACAGACGGACAGACGGACAGACGGACAGACGGACGGACGGACGGACAGACAGACGGACAGGGCTAAATCGACTCAGCTCGTCACCCTGATCAAGAATATATATACTTTGTGGGGTCTGCCACGCCTCCTTCTGCCTGTTACATACTTTTTGCAAAACCATTATACCCTGATTTCCCATTTTCAATGGGTTCAGGGTATAAAAATCATGTTGCGGTGCTCGAGTTAACAATAATTGACTAGAAGATACCCTGTAGACAGCTAACCAACATAAATGCTGTTTAAGAAATGGAAATATAGTTATAAAAATAAATATGTATATAAAGCACATCTTTTGTTTACGCCTTTCTTTGCGTTTCTCACATAGTCTATCAGCCTTGCCAGTGGTTCCTCTCTTAATATATCCCTTTGCAATAGTGTTCAATGTTGTACAACTTTTGTGCTTACTTTCTGATTAAAATAGACAGATTATATATACTGAATTGACTTCATAAACTTCAGGTTTATATATGTGTATATACCAAAAATACCAAATATATTTAAAAAGTGGTAAAGTTATTTAAAAAGTGAAATAAGATTAGTACTAGATAGCATGGATGCTATCAAAAGAGGGAAATAAAATTGGTCGTAAAACTAAACTCCCCATAGAAATGCTTGCTCTACAAAGTCAAAGATATACTAGTTTTCAAATCGATATTATTCAATTTTTCGGCAAATTTAGAAAGTTATGGAATAGAAACGTTATAATAGAGATACATGTAAAAGGAAAATACCATGTATATTTAAGGTGAATTCCATCTGTTTTCAAGTCAATATAGGATTGTCTCTAGTGAAAATATAATGATTAATGTAGTTGTAGTTGGAGCTGATAACTTCGATATAGACATCTATAATCGATATTTAGAATCGAGAGATATCTATAGTCGATATTTAGAATCGATATATATGTATAATCGATATTCATAGCTTCTTAATCGATATTTATATATTTCTTAATATCGATTATATATATCTCTATATATATATAGATATTGGTAATTATCGCATTGGAGAATGTGAGAAAAGTTATCGATTGTATACGAATAGCTATTCTGTCTCTGAAATACATCAGCTACTTTGGGGTCTGCTTCTAATGAAAATATATATATACATATATAGAACATGAATGCATTTCAGTAATACAGCAAGTTTCAGTAAGCCAGCATGCTGTAATCTTTCATATTTAATAAACTTTATAATCTATCTCGATATCGATAGTTGTTCTATTACTGATAAGAGATTTCAAAGCATGTTCCATCTCTCTTAGCTATACACCAACTAAAACCCAAACTCGTATTAAAATCTTCTTCTTAAATAGACCCTAAAAGTAGCCTCACTAGTTATACATATAGATATATTTCTATATATTACTCCTCCTACTATTTCCCTTATATATTTCAATAAATTACAGGGTATTAGAAAAGGTTTTTCTACACGCAGACGATTATGACTAATGCCTGGCTTTTGGCTTACATTTTTTTGGATTTCTTTTGCTTTTTGGTCAATCGCATTTGCAACAACAAGTTGCACAGATAACGCGATCATTTTGGGCAACGTGGGCAGCTAAAGGCCATTAAAACCGCCAGCGGTAAAGCAGGTGACAGCGATTCGCAAACATGGCAAAAGTAGCGGACAGATGCGCACTGCGCGCGGCCCACATGCTGCATGCACTACGTAGATACATTTGTATCTTTACATATGTGCAGATACATTTGTATCTTTGTCGCTGTGCTCAAGCTTTTTTGGCACTGTCTTATGTTTTTTTTTGTTTTTTCTTATTAGGCATATATATATATATTTTTGGCTGCTGACATCATGCAACTCCACTGATTTGCATGGCTTTTGTGAGCATTGAGTTATGTCTGAGCGCAACTAAGTTTTCGCTCTACGCCCGCAAAACTTGTCTTGTTTAATTAATTTGTAGCCAGGTTGTTTAATGGCTTTATTAGCCGAATGACTGCCCACGCGGAGGCAGATGCATAAATGCATTAAAATATTACGTATACGCAATGTTGCAGCGCCCGAAACGTGGCCCAAAGACACAAAAAGCGCACTTCACATTATTTTTAGCTTAAACGAAATTTTATCTGTGCACATTAAAGTTTTGATGGCATCCAAAATTACAGCTATTATTTGGCCAGCAATTATTGCGCCCTGGGCGTGGCCCAGAGAGGCGTTCAGTTTATTATGCGTTTTTATGACAGTTTTAAGCTTTTACTTTTTAGTCGATTCCCGCACAAACCCATCCTTGTTAAATGTTTTTTTTTGTTTATAGTTTTTTTTAGTTGTGTTGCCTTCAGGCGTGTTGCTTTTTACCCTTGTGGAATTTTTTGTGGCTTTTTTGCCACTTGTTGTGGTAGTTTATTTTTTAGCCCCTCATTGGGCAAGAGGCGACAAAGCGGAATGTTAAAACTATGCCAAAAAGAAAACTCGCTTAAATTCTGCTTGTGTGAAACACAATTTATGGCGAGTTTTAACTAGTGGAAAATATTCAAACTATGTAACTGAAAATGTCGAAATTAATATTCAATTTATAGTAATTTACTTTATTTTAAGTTTTAGTCTTAGTACAGTAAGACTTTAAAATGTTCTAATTGAAACTAAAACTGGTTTGTTTTTGTATTTTATATTTGCTAGCTAGCTTAACTGTCTGTTAAAAGATTTGACAGCGGGTATTTCGATATCTTGATTTGCATTGCAAATATTTTATGTTGTCTTAGAAACAAACAGTTGTAAGTTTACAAACAACTAAGCAAACACTTAACGAATCTTAAGCTTGGTCAATACTGAAAATCCTGTCAAATTTTTAACCCCAACATATATTTGATATGATATTTAACAGCAAGTTGAAGTATCTGGCAAACTGCCAGCCAATCTGATTGTTAAACTAAAACTAAGATTGAAAGCTTGGCTACTACTACAAGTCTTGTCAATTATTTAACAGGCTGCTAAACTGCTTGACAGAGTGTCGAAATTTCAACAAGTACTACAATTTTTGTAACACATTTAACAGGTAGTTTAACAGCATGGCAAAACTGCTTGACAAATATGATATTAAACTGCCAGTTAAACAGCACGTAAGCTTGGTCAATACAGAGAAACATGGAAGTAAAGTCAAATAAAAGGCAGCTAAGGTGCTGGTAAACTGCCTGTCAAATATTTAACGGACACTTAAACTGCCTGTCAATTTTGCTTATGAACTAATACTGAAAAACTTCAAATTTGGCAACGATATGTATCCAAAAAAAGAATTAGGCATAAAAAAGTTACTTAAAAATTAATTCTTTAATTACCTGATTTTGTCAAATACTTAATACATATGCAGATCCTCATCATTTAACTTATGTTAGAAATTTCACATTTCAAATGGACTTACCTAGAAATAGAGAAAAATATGTATTAGTTAAATGTAAAAAGATAATTTCATTCGCAAATAAGTCTAAAAATGAAAATATATTTTGATAAAGAATTTACAACTCAAGGAAATAATATTGACAATGAGCTAATGTGTTCGATGCATATCTTTGTACAGTCACGCTAAAATTTTTCGATAGATGCTTTTGTTTAATGTTTATTTCAGTTTAGTTATGTTAGTTATTAGATCTATGGATTATTTTTATTTATCTATATATATTTATATGTGTTTGGATTGTCAGCTAAGCTACTTACAGCTAAGCTAGATATCTATTTATATTTATTTATATATATAATATATATTTGTATGCTCGACAGTCACGAGTTCATCAACTACTTAAGACTACTGTGACGACCACGCCCAGTTTATTGGTTGCGTGTTAAAGCTGTGCAAATTACAAATGTCTGGCAATTCTATGTTTTTGCCAAATTCGAACAGCAGCCTCTGCAGCCAGACTGAAAGCAACATGCAACTATCTTATAAATATCTTAGATACGGGAATATTTCAAGTGATTTCATAGAGTCAAGCAAATGCAACCAGGAACTAGCTCCAGCCAGAGCTTCGAGGTATCTTATTCTTAGAATATTTTATTTATTTGAAGTCAGGCTTATTTTAAACTATCGAAATTTATTAGGCGGCTTTCAGTGAGTCTTTGGCCATATGGTTCCCTTAACATATATCAAACTGAAAAGTTATTTGAAAGAAAACAAATTATCAGACACTTAAATCACTTTCCACTCAAAAGGAAGCAGCTTCACAAGATTAAGCTTGGACTTTGCCGTGATCATCAATCAGTCAATCAAACTTTTGAAAATATTAAGAGTCTGGTTTTTGATATTTCAGCTGCCTAGCTTTAACCCTTTGGGTTGTTCATTGATAATCTATCACTCAATCATTTAGTCTTTTATCATCAGTCAGTCAATCAGTCTCTCAGGACATATTCTTTAAGACTAGGAAGCTGCTGCAAATATTTTAGCTTTGTAACAGCTTGGCCTCTACCTTGCTCTTCAATCAGTCAATCAATAAGTACTCATCATCAGTCAGTCAATCAGTCAGGATATCCCCTTTGAGACCAAGAAAGCAGTCAAGCATTTAGTATTCAATATCAGTCAGTCTTTGTAACAGTGTGGCCTCTACCTTGGTATTCAATCAGTCAATCACTAAGTCTTCATCATAAGTCAATCAATTAGTCAGTCAGGGCATACTCTCTAGGACTAGGAAGCTGTTGTATATAAACATATTAGCTTTGCAACAATTAGGGCTTTACCATGCTCATCAGTCAGTCAATCAATCAGTCTTCATCATCATTCAGTCATTACATACTCCTTAAAACTATGAAGCTGTTGTAAATATCGTAGCTTTGTTTAAAATTGGGCTTTGCCTTGCTTATCAATCAGTCAAGCATATAGTCTTCATCATCAGTCAGTCAATCATTTCGGTAGAACAGACCAAACTTATTAGAATATGGTATTTACTGTAAATATTTCAGTTTTCTAACCATTTGCTTGGATAATCAATCAGTCAATCATTCAATCTGGTCTAGCTTAGATCAGCAATCAGAAACTCTTTTAGATAGTTAGATGTGATTATTCCAGTATTTAATTTGACTTTAAAGTCTTTTAAGTCTCTAACAGAAATTCGCACTTGAGAGCTCTGAAATGATTGACACCTCGAAATGTTTAATTACAGGGCAAATGTCGCCTTTTGCTGAAAACCTTCGCAGCTGTTTCAGTTCCTGGGGTTGTCTAAAAACTTTCATAAAAGCTAAAAACATTCTGTTTCACTTCGCAGTATAAATTGCAATGGCAGGCATATTTAAACTAACTTATCCGGCTCCGCTTATAGTTCGGATACGTTCTAGGGACAGTTGCACCTATTTGTATCGACTTATGATGCTAATTGGATGGACGCCGCCCGATCAGGGACTTAGACGATATTTGTACCTATGCTGGTCGACTTTGGTATTTGCTTTAACAGTAATTTATCTACCGCTTGGACTAGGCTGTAGCCTCATTATTGATGCAAATACTTTTACCCCCGGAGATTTCTTGAAGGTGCTTCAAATGTTTTGCAACATATCCGGAGCGGCGTTTAAGTGTATTACGGTGTTATTTTACCTAAAAAACTTTCATAACACGAAATTGGGTCTAGATATCCTGGACGAGCATGTGCAAAGCGATAGTGATCGAAGGAAAATCCATAGAGCTGTTGCCTGGGCCAACAATATATTTATAATTTACTTCAAACTTTATCTAACCTACACCATATCCGATGTGATAGCTGGAATTGTAAATCGAAAACCCGGTTGGCTAATGTTTAATCCATTTTTCGATTGGAGAAACGGAGTGTGGAGCCTATTGGTACAGTCTGTATTCGAGTTTGTGGTAATGAGTTTGACGGCGTCTGCGATACTTGCTTTGGATACATATACTATAGTCTTTGTCAATACTTTCCGAGCTCACATCAATGTGCTGAAGGATCACATTCGTAATTTGCGTACAGATTCACTAAAGTCAGCTTCTGAAAATTATACCGAGCTCGTAGCCTGCATCACCTATCACCAATCGATTCTACAGTAGGTTCAAATATACTTCAATCAGATTTATCACTTATACTTTAATTTCTCTTTCTCAGCTGCTGCCAATTGATACGTCCAGTCATATCGCTCACAATTTTCATTCAGTTTCTGGTGATTGGCGTTGTCCTGGGCGTAACTATGATCAACATTTTATATTTTTCCAACTTTTTTAGTGCCTTAGCTTCGGGTTTTTTCCTCAGTTCTGTTTTATTTGAGACATTTCCGTTTTGTTATTATTGCGATTTGCTTGCCAGCGACTGTATTGACTTGGCCAATTTGTTGTCCCAATCGAACTGGATTGATGCTGACATCAAATATAAGTCAACTATGAAGATTTTCATGCATCACGTCCAACAGCCAATAGTTTTTATTGCTGGCGGCGTTTTTCCTATCTCCTTGAATAGCAATATAAAAGTGAGTAAGTCTCCTCTGAATATGATTTATTTTATAAATAATTACATTTTTCAGGTGGCCAAGTTTGCATTCAGCGTTATGACCATTGTACAGCAAATGAATCTGGCAGATCGCTTCAAGTAAATTTTGAAGCGATAATGAAAATATATTCAGAATTTTAAAGCACATCATAGAATAAAATATTATAGTAACACATGAAATAAAATATAAAATTATTATTATTATCCTTCATCATAATTGTTTTATCTGATACTTAGTGACTTTGGGCTTCTGGGCAGAGAAATTAATTCTTAAGTAACTACGATTCTAGATGTACTTTCTTGATGAAACTTTCAGCACATAATATTAGCAACCAAATATGTGTATAAGCAAAAATAAAATACTTTTTTTTTCAGTTTTGGGGCAAATGATGGCAGTTTCGAAAATCAAAAAAAAAATTGTATCTGTATTTTCATCATAGGAACCTACATATTAACTTTGGTGTCTCTAGCTTATTTGGTCTTTGAGTTGTGGCTTAAAAACGAAGTCAAAATATCAATTTTTATCGATAACAATAAAATAGGATAAGTTATCGAAAAAAATAAATAAACTTGTACTGAGTACGGTATACACTAATATATATTTCAAATTTCAAATCACTAGGCTTTGTCGTTTACGAGATGTACAGTCCTGTGGTATGTATGAACTTTTGGAAGCCGTTTAGAATAGAATCAAGAACAGGATTTTAATGAAATTGCTTTGAATCAGTCAATCATTTAGTCTTCATCATCAGTCAGTCGGAACAGAACATATGATTTAAAATAAGGAATCTATCTATTGTAAGTATTTTGGTTTCCTAACCAATTGCTTTGATAATAAATCAATCAATCATTTAATCTGGACTAGCTAAAGCAAGGATTTGTAAGATCATCAATCACAAGCTCTTTTAAATAGTAAGATGTGATTAATCAAGTATTTGATTTGACTTTTAAGTCAAAGTCTTTAACAGAAATTCGCACTTGAGAACTCTGAAATGATTGACACCTCGAAATGTTTAATTACAGGGCAAATGTCGCCTTCTGCTGAAAACCTTCGCAGCTGTTCCAGTTCCTTGGGTTGTCTAAAACCTTTCATAAAAGCTAAAAACATTCTGTTTCACTTCGCAGTATAAATTGCAATGGCAGGCATATTTAAACTAACTTATCCGGCTCCGCTTATAGTTCGGATACGTTCTAGGGACAGTTGCACCTATTTGTATCGACTTATGATGCTAATTGGATGGACGCCGCCCGATCAGGGACTTAGACGATATTTGTACCTATGCTGGTCGACTTTGGTATTTGCTTTAACAGTAATTTATCTACCGCTTGGACTAGGCTGTAGCCTCATTATTGATGCAAATACTTTTACGCCCGGAGATTTCTTGAAGGTGCTTCAAGTACTTTGCAACATAATCGGAGCAGCGCTTAAGTTTATTACGATGTTAATTTACCTAAACAAATTACATGAAACGAAATTGGGTCTAGATACCTTGGACGAGAACGTGCAAAGCAATAGCGATCGAAGGAAAATCCATAAAGCTGTGGCCTCTGCGAACAATATATTTATAATTTACTTCAAACTTTATCTAACCTACACCATATCCGATGTGATAGCTGGAATTGTAAATCGAAAACCCGGTTGGCTAATGTTTAATCCATTTTTCGATTGGAGAAACGGAGTGTGGAGCCTATTGGTACAGTCTGTATTCGAGCTTGTAATAATGTGTATGACAGCGATTGCGTTACTTGTTCTGGATATATATACTGTAATCTTTGTCAATATTTTCCGAGCTCACATCGATGTGCTGAAGGATCATATTTGCAATTTGCGTACAGATTCATTAAAGTCAGGGGCTGAAAATTATACCGAGCTCGTGGGGTGCATCACCTATCACCAATCAATTCTACAGTAGGTTCAAATTAGAGATGGGCGTTGGGATAGGGATTTTCCTGACCAGAAATTGTCCCGAAACGATTTTCGGTATCTGGCGGTTTGGGACGATCGGATACGTGCTTAGTCATACGATTATGGTAAAAAATTCTAGAGATATGCTCTGAGACAGCGACATTTCAGAGATACCCGTCCGGGACCCGCGGGACCCGAAAATTTCGATCCCGACGTCCACCTCTGCTCACAACCATATCTCTGAATCTCTTACCATGCTACCTTGATGTAGGGATCAAGCACTTATCCGATCGACCTGGAATTTTTTAGAATCTTTCCCAGCAAGCCAGAAAATTGTTTCGGGACAATTTCGGGTTTCGATCCCGACGCGAAACTCTAGTTCAAATATATCTTTACGATCCTATAATTTACTTTATTGTCTCTTTCTTAGCTGCTGCCGATTGATACGTCCAGTCATATCGCTCACAATTTTCATTCAGTTTCTGGTGATTGGCGTTGTCCTGGGCCTAACTCTGATCAACATTTTATATTTCTCCAACTTTTTTAGTGCCTTAGCCTCGATTCTTTTTGTCAGCGCTGTTTTAATTGAGACATTTCCGTTTTGTTACTATTGCGATTTGCTTGCCAGCGACTGTATTGACTTGGCCAATTTGTTGGCCCAATCGAACTGGATTGATGCTGACATCAAATATAAGTCTACCTTGAGGATTTTCATGCATCACGTCCAACAGCCCATAGTCTTTATTGCTGGTGGCATTTTTCCTATCTCCTTGAATAGCAATATAAAAGTGAGTAAGTCTCCTCTGAATATGATTTTTATACTCTGTTCCCAAAGGGAAAAAAAATATATTTGCTTTATGCAATGTCCGTCTTGCTGTCCGTCTATATGAACGCAAAGCATTTAGACACCTTTGAAGCTAGAGACTTGATATGTGGAATATATACTCATCTGTACTGTATAGTGCTAAGATTTTTTTTATACGCCCACTGGCGGCTTGTGACATCGGGAAATACAGTATCTTTTAAAAAACCGTTGCCCTCCTTTTAAGATTGAAATAAAATCATTGACATACGCCTCTTGGGGGCGTGACAATTTCAAGTAAAAAAGAAAAAAATCTTACACACACTTAAGGGAACAGAGTATCACGCAGTCGGTTGTACCCGACTGCAACGTTCATACTTGTTTTTTGTAATTTTTTTAAGTTTTCAGGTGGCCAAGTTTGCATTCAGCGTTATGACCATTGTACAGCAAATGAATTTGGCAGATCGCTTTAAGTAAATTTTGTCGCGAAAATGAAAGTATATTCAGAATATTAAAGCACATCAAAGAATGACATATAGTCATTATTACATATAGAATTATAGTAACGCAAGAAATAAAATATAAAATTATGATTATTATCCTTCAACAGAATTGTTTTATCTGATACTCATTGACTTTGAACACAAATAGAGATGTTCGCCTTCTTAAAATATATTTTTGAGTCAGACTAAAGCACAACGTTCGCTAAAAACGTACTTGGAGGAAACTACAAAAACTTATATTTATTTAACTTTTAAAACAGAGAAGGTGGAGCGTTTGTTATGGCATCTAGCGGCGCTTGGGCTGCGCTTGGGCTGCATTCTGGGCAGCACTATGAGAATTAAATTCTTAAGTAACTTCGATTCTAGGTGTACTTTCTTGATGAAACTTTCAGCACATAATATTAGCAACCAAATGTGTGTATAAGCAAAATTTCAAGTCTCTACTATTTGAAATACGTTTTTTTCAGTTTTAGGGCTAATTTAGGCAGTTTTCAAAATAAATGTATAATCTGTATTCTTATCATAGGAACCTACATATTAACGTTGGTATCTCTAGATTATTTGGTCTTTAAGTTATAAGTCTTTAAGTTATAGTCTTTAATAAAATAGGATAAGTTATCGAAAAAAATAAATAAACTTGTACTGAGTACGGTATACACGAATATGTGTTTAAAATTTCAAATCTCTTGGTTTTGTCGTTTACGAGATCGCTGCGTTTGTACAGTCCTGTGGTATCTATGACCTTCTGGAAGCCGTTTAGAACATTATCCAAAAAGGCATTTTAATGAAAGTCCTTTGAATCAGTCAATCATTTAGTCTTCATCATTAGTCAGCCAGAACAGAACATACGCTTTAAAGTAAGGAATCT
Organism: Drosophila gaucha; assembly: GCA_035045545.1. NCBI lineage: Eukaryota > Metazoa > Arthropoda > Insecta > Diptera > Drosophilidae > Drosophila > Drosophila gaucha. The sequence continues at coordinate 2,052,987 of JAWNOY010000025.1, read as the reverse complement.
ATCTATTGTAAGAATTTTAGTTTCCTAACAAATTGATTTGATAATCAATCAATCAATCATTGAATTTGGAATAGCTAAGGATTTGCTTAGACCGTCAGTCACAAACTCTTTTAGATAGTTAGATGTGATTATTCCAGTATTTGATTTGACTTTAAAGTCAAATTCTTTGATAGAAATTCGCACTCGAGAGCTGAATGAATGAAATGATTGACACCTCGAAATGTTTAATTATATGGCAAGTGTCGCCTTCTGCTGAAAACCTTCGCAGCTGTTCCAGTTCCTTGAGTTGTCTAAAAACTTTCATAAAAGCTAAAAACATTCTGTTTCACTTCGCAGTATAAATTGCAATGGCAGGCATATTTGAACTAACTTATCCGGCTCCGCTTATAGTTCGGATACGTTCTAGGGACAGTTGCACCTATTTGTATCGACTGCTGCTAATTGGTTGGACGCCGCCCGATCAGGGACTTAGGCGATATTTGTACCTATGTTGGTCGACTTTGGTATTTGCTTTTACAGTAATTTATCTACCGTTTGGATTAGGCTTCAGTATCGTTATTGATGCGAATACTTTTACCCCCGGAGATTTCTTGAGAGTGCTTCAAATGCTTTTCAATATAATTGGAGCTTCGTTTAAATTTATTGCGATGTTAATTTACCTAAAGAACTTAGACGAAACGAAGTTGGGTCTAGATATCCTGGACGAGCATGTGCAAAGCGATAGTGATCGAAGGAAAATCCATAGAGCTGTTGCCTGGGCCAACAATATATTTATAATTTACTTCAAACTTTATCAAACCTACATGATATCCGATGTGATAGCTGGAATTGTAAATCGACAACCCGCTTGGCTAGTGTACAATCCACTTTTCGATTGGCGAAACGGAGAGTGGGGTCTGTGGGTACAGCTTGTGCTCGAGTATTTCATAGTGGGAATGGCGTCTCATGCTTTAGTTGCTCCGGATACATATACTATAATCTTTGTCAATATTTTTCGAGCTCACATCGATGTGCTGAAGGATCACATTCGCAATTTGCGTACAGATTCACTAAAGTCAGCTTCTGAAAATTATACCGAGCTCGTAGCCTGCATCACCTATCACCAATCGATTCTACAGTAGGTTCAAATATACTTCAATCAGATTTATCACTTATACTTTAATTTCTCTTTCTCAGCTGCTGCCAATTGATACGTCCAGTCATATCGCTCACAATTTTCATACAGTTTCTGGTGATTGGCGTTGTCCTGGGCGTAACTATGATCAACATTTTATATTTCTCCAACTTTTTTAGTGCCTTAGCTTCGGGTTTTTTCCTCAGTTCTGTTTTATTTGAAACATTTCCGTTTTGTTATTATTGCGATTTGCTTGCCAGGGACTGTATTGACTTGGCCAATTTGTTGGCTCAATCGAACTGGATTGATGCTGACATCAAATATAAGTCAACTATGAAGATTTTCATGCATCACGTCCAACAGCCAATAGTTTTTATTGCTGGCGGCGTTTTTCCTATCTCCTTGAATAGCAATATAAAAGTGAGTAAAAGGCTCCTCTGAATCTATAATATTTTATAAATAATTACATTTTTCAGGTGGCCAAGTTTGCATTCAGCGTTATGACCATTGTACAGCAAATGAATCTCGCTGATCGCTTCAAGTAAAATTGGACGATTAAACTATTTATGAATTTGATATAAAAATATCTTCAGAACTTTAAAGCATATTAAAGAATAAAATATTGTAGTCACACATGAATCGAAATATACAATTGTTTTAATCTATTCGTCATCAGAATGGTCAGGTAATAGGAGGGTGCTGGCCGATCACAAAAGGTTTTATAGATTAATTACAAATATGCAATTTTACTATCTTATACTTTTATTAATCTAACAGCTCTTACTAAGTTATAAGTACCAACAAGTAAAAACGCTCTTGCCGGAACTACCCGACTACGAGATCCCCTGAATGTTTGTTCCAGTTTTCATATTTTTTACATATATACAAATTCCTCGTTTCGGCCACCATCTCTACCGCAACGCCACACTCTCTCATTGCAAAGACTGCACGCAGTTCATTGTATGTGTGCAAACGTGGCAGCAAGCGCCAAGCCGCGTGTTTTTGCCAATTGACAAAATGTTTTCTTTTTTAGCTTCTATATTACTTTACGCATTTTAATGAAATTTTCAGCGTTGAATCTATTTATTTTACTAAAAATATGGTTTTACTTTAAAAGTTAAAAATAATTTAATTGTGGCTTAAAATTTATTTTTTTTAAAAAATTGATTTTGTAAAATGTGGAGCCGGTATCCAAAATATAAAAAAAGAAAGTGTAAGTTTTTTACAAGAAGCCAAATGCGAAATTTGTTGACTGTAGCTAATAATATGTAAAACATATGCTTTAAAAATGGAATCTAGACAACGTTTATCGAATATCTGAAACAAACTCGAAATGCGCGCTGAATACTGAGATATTCGTCTAGAATTTCCAGTTTGTAGCTCTTTTAGGTTCTGAGATCGACGCGTTCATACATACGGACAGACGGACGGACGGACAAATGGACGGACGGAGAGACAGACAGACGGAAAGGGCTAAATCGACTCAGCTCGTCGCCCTGATCAAGAATTTATATACTTTATGGGGTTTGCCACGCCTCTTTTTGCCCGTTACAAACTTTTTGCAAAACCTTTATACCCTGATTTCGCATTTTTAATGGGTTCAGTGGTTATGTATATCAGGGCATATAATTTACCTTTCTCTGATATATAATATATATATAATATCAGTCTATCTGATTCTGTGCAATCTTTGCAGCTTCATCAGTCCTATTTTATTTTGCTTCTAAGTAAAAGACCCCGTACTGCCCCGGAATATAAAATGTGTTGAACACGCCCTTCTGTTTTTGATTGACATTCCTTGCCTGGCCACACGATTTTCCTAATTACAGACCAAACACCTATCGATTGGCACCTTAGCAGCTGCTTCGTATCCCACGAATATCCTAGACTCCTCATAAACAAATCGCCTTTCATTTTGGCCTCAGTAACTTTAGTAATGACTGCGATATTTCGATTGATTCATCCAGCTCCGCTTTTAGTTCGGATACGTTCGAGGGAGAGTTATACCTATTTGTTTCGTATCATGAAGTTCATAGACTGGATATCGCAGAAGCAGGGCATAAAGCGATATTTATACCTGGTCTGGACATGCTTGGTATTCTAATTTCTACGTACCCCTTGGGCTGGGATTTAGTTTTGTGGTGAATCTCAGGAACTTCAGTCCTGGAAAATTTCTGAGTCTGCTGCAAATTATTTACAACATATTCGGATCATCTGTTAAGACGATTATTTTGTACAACTTATTCGGAAACTTCGCACCGATTCCCAACAGACAGAGGTCGAGAACTACGAAGAGCTACTCTCTAACATAATCTATCACAAATAAGTACTGTTGTAAGTTGAAATACGATCTATAATATATAATATTAACTAAACTTCATCGCAGTTGCTGCAAGGTTATGGGTCCCGTTATGTCGCACACCATTTTTGTGCAGTTCTTACTAATTGGCCTCGTTCTGGGCCTGACCATGATCAACGTCAAATATTTCTGTGGATTATTTCCTGCAATTTCCTCGATCATATTTGCCACAACTCTGCTGTTCGAGAGCTTTCCCTTTTGCTATCTCTGCGATCTGCTGGCCAAAGACTGTGAGGAACTATCGAATCTTTTGGGTCAATCGCATTGGATTGATGCTGAGCCCAGATACAAGTCCACGCTTAAGTTTTTTATGCACAATCTGCAGCAGCTGATTATCTTTAAAGCTGGCGGCATTTTTCGCATCTCATTGCACAGCAATATTAAGGTGGGTAGATAATTACAGCTTAATATGAAAATTGAATTTGGGTTAATGTTGAATCAATCGACATTTTTAGGTGGCCAAGTTTGCTTTCAGCGTTATGATCTGACCGATCGATTCAAATGAAAATTGTTATAACAATGAAAATGATAAAAATGATGATAATTATAATATAATAACCATATAATTTATAGGTCTGTCAGTAAACGATATTAAAAGTATGTTCAATCTAGCTCCAAGACTCTGGCAGATATAGTTTTTTCTTATTTGACACGACCCAAAGAAACATATATATATAGTTTTTGATCAATCTATATAGGGCAGGTTAAGAGTGAATTCAAAGTGTCTGGAAACTTATCATTCAGGTTGGAAAAACCATATACAAATGACAACTAATAATATTATATATAGATTGAAGAAATTTTAATATAATAAGTTCTGTAAGTTTTCCTGAAACCAGCTAGAGATAATAACCGAATAACCGAAAGTTGGATAAGTGAGATGCGAATCGAATTCGTTTCTAAAGTAAAGTAATGCATTGTCTGTTGGCTTCATCAAATCGTTGATGATTACAATTGGGTGTGTCGACCCATTTTATACTATTGGGTTGATCTTTACCTTGAATTAGACTTAGTTCTAATATTTATCGCTTTCATTGTTTTTTGGAATTTTGAGAAGTGTTGCAATTCTATGTGTAAAACGAAATCACCTATATAAAATTCTTATTTTAATCTTATATTATATGATATTCAATGAATATATATGTATATCAACTCACTTACTCTAACGTCTCCCAAATATTTGATGACTTTTTCAAAATTATAAACATTTTTAGTTGATTCAGGTCAATAGAAATTTCTGCTTTGAAACTGTAGAAGATACAGTTTTAGCCAAGCTTAGCTATATACAATATATCTTTTTGTCTTTGATAATTGAACTTGAGTATAAATTCTAATAAGGTTCAAAAGCGAAAAATAATAGAGTATTAGTCTTAAATAATATAGTATATTACAATTTTCCAGGTATGCAAAAAACCTTAACACTTCATAAGACGAGGGTACACACGAGTATATGTTCCAAATTTCAAGTTTTCAAATTACTAAACCAACATACTCTTTTCACTTTATGATTGAGACTGAGAGATAAAAATAAAAATAATACCGAAAATAGTTTGCATAAGTTTTATAACATAGTTGGATCTATAAATCTATAAACTATCTCAACTATCTATAAACTATCCCACCTATATAGTATGTATAAAGACTTCTGCAGTAGTTAACCTAAAGAGGAACTGAAGTGGAAAAAGCAACAAATTATCAAAATCTCTGCAGATCTCTTTAAGATCTCAAACTAAACAAAAATTTAAAAGTATTCCAACAATAGTAATCTTCCTATCGATCTTTTATAGTGGGGAAGCACTGTAAAAAGGGATTAGTTCACTGGGCCAGCACAATAAACCAATCAAGATGTAAGTAAGTCGAGGGCAGATGATGTATCTGAATATTTTTAGATTATTTATCTACAGTCATATTTTGAATTGCTGAAACTGAGACTGTATAAAAACCCAAAAAAAAATCCCCCTCTAAAGGTCAGTATTTTAATATATATGTGTATATATGTATATCTGTAAGCATAATCAAATAAATGTGACGTCACAAATTGCCGTGCGAAATGCCACAAACTGTGAAAACAATTGCAGCAAACAAGCAACACAAACACACTAGGTGCCAAAAGTCAACTGCCAAAGGAGCTGCTGCTGCGGCTGCTGCTAGGTGTCTGTGTGTAAGTGTGTGTATGTGTGTGTTTGCTGGTAAAGTGCCTGTGACAGCAGCACTTGGCTGTCTGGCTGTTTGCTGGCAACTGCCCCACGTTTCAATATTGACTTTTGAATGTTACGGTAGCGCGGATTTGTGGCAAGCAGCTGAGTATATGTATGTGTGTGCGTGTGCGTGTGTTTGTGTGCAACGGACTGTGGCTAAGCAGCTTGCTTGCCTAATTAATTAATTGGCAACGCTGAAAAACTTTATTGTTTAGCGCATCAATCAAAGAGCTGCTTGAAAGTAGAGAAGAAAAAAAAAACTAAACCTGTCTTGGCAAATTATTAAAAGGAAATAGTTGACATTCCTGTGTAAATATGCAATTGCAACGGTAACTGCAACTGCAACTGCAATAGCAACGGCAGCAGTAGCTGCAACCTGAATTGCAGCCAAGTTGTCGATGTTCGCTGATTGCCCCTATAAGGAGAACAGCCTGTGCTTCGGGCTAAGCTATCTCTATTACAAGCAACCAGAACAAACAGCAAACTTCGATATATATACATATGTATATATATATATATAGTATATATGTATATATGTTTATAGTAGGACAAACAATTTCCGCTGCTGGCTGCTCCTGGGCATTGCCAAATGGCAGTAGTTATAAAAAATGCACAACCTTTTTTTTACGATTCAGCAGTTATCATTATTTTATTCATTTTTGTTGTTATTGTTGTTGTTGTTGTTGTCTTTCTCTCTGCTGTTGTTGGCCAACAAGTCGGTCGGTCGTGTTTGTTGCCTGGCTTGTTGTTGGCCAAATAAATTCTATAAGTAATAAGCCAAGAGATGCAACGGACTGCACTTGCCCCAACTGGCCGACGTCGTGAACAGTTAGACGCTGCTTGGCGTTCAACTGGTTTGTGGCAAGTGCGGCTCCTCCAGCTCCTCCTGCTCCTCCTCTGTGGTACCTTTTAGCCAGCCAGCAAATTCTTGGCCAAAAGGGTATTTCGTGCGATACGAACAACAACAACAGCAGCAGCAAAAACCTCTGCAATGTTTTTTTCCGCTCAATGCGCCGAGTCTGAGAGCCAGTTCGTGCAGCTTGCTGCAAGTTGTTTGGTTGCAGCTAGCTAGATAAAAATGCAGTTAATAAAACTGTAAAAACTGGACGCATGCGCACACACACACTCGCACACACACTCGATCGTTGGCCTGGGCAAGTGCAACAACAACTGCAACTGGAACTGCAACTGCAACTGTGGCACATTGCAAGCTTTTGCGCCTTTTGCAACGCCATTTAATTGCCTGTTTGCATTTCACATGAGGCGCAAATCCACGGAAAAGGGCGTGGCTCGCTGAGCTTTCTGCTTGCCCCTATCGATAACTCAGGGGGCAGGCGGACAGGTAGGCGTGGTTCGTTCGTTATGAATCAATAAGAAGACTTTAACTTTGCACACAGCTGACTTTGGCAGCTGAATCTGATTAAGGTATAAACTTAATTGAATTCAGATTTTGGATGAATCGGCTTAAATGCGAATTTTTATTTTATTATTAAACCTGAGAAAAGAATACTAAACAGATTGGAATATAGATAGCTGGATTCTCATACTTTACACTTAACCAAATATATTTGAAGATCTTTAATTTAAGCCTGATACAAATTGGTATTCAAAAAAAGGAATTTGCTATATGTCTGTATAGCTTAATAGTTCCTATATACCAAAATCTGTAGCTGTAGCTCTTAAAGTGTTCGAGCTATAATCAAATAACTAAAGTTTGATATCGATTTTAAACGATTTCACGAAAAAAGTTATCGAAGCGCATATTTCCTACCACAAAAAAAACCGAAAATGTGTTTTAACCATAATCCAAGCTAAGTCAGCAATTTTAACAAATTTTGCTAAAATATTCAACAAATATTATGTAAATAATAAGGGAATTCCTTCTTAAAACTATCGAGAACAGTCAGTAATTATGTAATTTAATAATAGTTTAAAATATTACTACATAAATCATAAATATAAACAGCTAATCTACACAAACTATAATTTTTTTAGCTATCTATAGAATAAGTATTTTTAAATTATTTTATTCTCTCATAATACCGCCAATTGAAACGATTATAAATATGGTTTTCAGGTATTTGTATTGGTGTTTCAGGTAAGCAAAAAGTGAACCGGCATAAAACTGACCTTCGTTCATTAACGACAGCCAAGCGCATAACAAGACATAAACCTCAAAAAAATAACCGCCATATTTGGCTAAGAAGAAAACCAGTTAGCTGCAGCAGCAGCTGCTGCGACTAACTAACTAACCAACTAACTAACTAGTAAAATTAGCTATAGAATTTTTGTTGCCTTCTTTTTTTTTTGTTTTCTGCTAGATTTTTATTTACCAGCAACAAAACTTACATTAAGACAAATAAGAGTGGTCAAAACGGCGGGAATGAACGATAAAAAGATACCCTGGACCTTAGGCAATAAGAGTGGTATTCAAAAAGTGGAGTATTCTACATTTCTTTATACTTTAAGAGAGCTTATATACTTAAGTTTTGTAGCTGTAGCTCTTGAAATGTTCGAGCTATACGCAATTAACTGAAGTTTGTTTTAGATTTTTATCGATATTATAGAAAGTTATCGATGATACGATTAAAAATTTACAGAACAACCCAAATAAAAGATTTTGTTTCTCTAGCGCTTATACTTTCTGAGATCGTTCATACCGTACGTAGAGACGATAGGTGGATAGATTCTAGATCCACTCGGCTATTGATTCTAATGAGGCATATAGGGGTAATGTGTTCAGCCATGTCTTCTTCTGCTCATCATACCCTTTCTGGCCATTTTCAATGGGCTTAGGGTATATCAAAAAGAGACGCAAATAAAATAAAAGACGAATTAAAAACATGCTGAATTAATTTCGCATTAGAACACACGCGCATGCAACGCGTCCAAAACGCAGCCACTGCCAAATGGCAATCCGGTAACCGAACCGAAACGCGGTTCGGCTTCTAGTTTGGGCCTTAAAGTGGAAGACGTCGACTTCGCCAAGCTGCATACGAAAAAAACTTAAACTTGTTTGCGAAAAAAGTTAAAAAAAGAGAAAAAACTACTGTAAAAGATTTGAAAAAAAAAACTTTGCTAAATTACAACTATTTGAAATATGTGAGCAGAGCTCTATTCTAAATAGAGCTGGGGCGTGCTTAATTGAAAAATGTATTGCTAAGCACTTTGCCAATTTTATTGAGTGGCGACTGTACTTACTCCTGGCTACTTCAAATTCTTAAAGCAAAATCAAATTCTTACTGGCTCAATTGCTAAAAACCAACAAATATAAAATATCCTAGCCAGAAGCAGAGCTTATTTATAGGGAAGCCAATTGGTATGGAAATCTTATTTAGAATATATATATTGAAAAACGAAATTTGTTCTTTAAACTGTTAGTTTTTTGACTTCTATATAATATACAGTCGAATGCCGATAATTCGAAAGGGCAAGAGGAACACATTTCTTACGAATTACAGAGAAATTCGATTTATCAAAGAGGAATTTGAACGAATTTTTGGTTTACGGTGACAGCATTTTTTTCGACTGTAGTTGTGCCATGGTTCAGGTATCTATCTTTAAAAACAAATTAAGAAAAAATATGTTTAAAATAAGAGTACTTTTTGAAAAATATACCAAAGAGCTAAGTTTCTATATGTGACATATAATAACATATAATAACAGCTGCAGAGCATTGTGAACATTATTTCTAAAGAACCAATATTTGTAAAGAACCAATATTTATATTTATTTCAAATTCAACGAAAAAGTTGAATAATTTGTTTATCATAGCGCTAATCGACAATTTGTCGCCTATAGTGTGTGACTACTGTAGATTGTGATAGACTGCAGTCTATGAACTATAAAAATTTGTACAAAATTTGTACAAAATTGCCAAAATATAGAACTTATATTTGATTAAAATGTAAAATAATCGATCATTTCTTTGGTTGTTTTATTGGGTGACTACTGTACTGTCAATCTTTGGTTACTATAAACTAAACTTTATGAAACTGGTAACAAAAATTCCTTAAATAATACAACTTTCATAGATTTTGATGAAATATGCTCTCTGATCCTTGCTTGCTACATTGAGAGACTACTGTACTTTATGCTTTGAATCTTTAGTTACTTTAAAGTAAACTATATGAAACTGGTTAAAAATTGACTAAATTCTAATTTAACTTTCATTGATTGATGTATAAAAGCAGCTTTATTGAGTAACTACTGTACTTTTGGCTTTGAATCTTTGGTTATGTAACTAAACTATATGAAACTGGTTAAAAATTGACTAAATTCTATTTCAACTTTCATTGATTGATGTATAAAATCAGCTTTATTGAGTGTCTACTGTACTTTTTGCTGCCAATCTTTGGGATTAAAATAAACCACATTAAAATGGTAATAAATCATATTCCAACTTTCATTGAATTTGACAAAATATGCCTGATCTTTACGTGCTTTATTGAGTGTCTACTGTACTTTTTGCTGGCAGTCTTTGGCTCATAACACATGCAGAGTCCAAAAGTCGTAAAACTCTTTTGGCCCCTCAAAAGTGTTTGACTGTAAATGGCAAACTAAACGGCACATTACAGCACTTTAGCGTCTGGCTGTTGTTGTTGTTGTTGTAATAAATATTTTTATTTATTGTTGCTTTTGTTTTTATTGTTATTTGGCTTTCAGTTTTGGGTTTTGTGCTGCCGCAGCTGGCGCTTGCGTAGACCTTCGCTGGGGGCTGTCGCCCCGCCGACGTTGGCGCCAGCCTCTGCAACATTGTAAGTCGAGTGACTGCCCCCAGCACCTCCCCATTCTCCCCCTTCTCCTTCCTCGGGCTCCCTCGCTTGCCCTGCAGCAGCTGCGTCAACAAAAGCTGAAGTGGGTTTTTTCTTTCATTTTCTTTTTTTGCGGCTTTTTGTTTAAACAAATCAGCAGAAGTGAATTTTTTTTTGTTATTTCATTTCATTTTAATGCTTTTTTTGTTGTATGTGTTTTGGGCCAAGTTTGTTGGCGCTTGTAAGCGATTTTTAACGTGCCACAAAAAGAATTATTTACATGAGCGCGAAAAGTGCGAAATGGAAAGAAAAAATTGTTACTCTTGTCTTTTTAGTAAATGCTTTTCTTTTTTCTTTTTGTTGCTCAATTGTTCTAATTATTTTTTATATAAATTTATTCAGCACTTTTTTGTGGGCAACAATTGTAAAAACCTTTAACCCAAATATAAATTATTTTTCCATTTTATTTATGGAGGAGATATGGTCTAAATGGAATTTTTAAAACTATTATAAATTATATAATTATTATATATAAATTATTATTATAAATAAACTCTCTTTATTATATATAACTTTTTATGACATTATATATAATGCTTATAGATACATATATATATATTTATAAATATATTTGTCTTACTCAATATCAAGAGTTGAGTTAAATTCATTTGTCGATTTCTATATAAGCTAGGCTCTAAATTATACAATTAGATATGTGTTTGAATCGAAACGAATCCAAGAAACTTAAAGATAGATAACAGTTCAGAATTTTATGAAAAAAAAAATCTGAAATAAGAAATTTTTTAGTATGAAAATTTCGACGCTATTGAAGTCAAAGACTTGAATTGTGGATAATACAGTCGTGTATCCCACCTCCATATAAACATATGTAGTATATATATATGTATGTATATATGTAGTAGTATATATGGATAAGATCAATCAAAAATTTATATGTCGACGGTTATAAGGGGCGTGGCAAATCGGGAAGTCTATCTAGTATTTAACATAAATCCTCTAATATTTTGGGCGTTGTTAAAGCCAGAGTCTTGAAACTTAAAACATATATTTGTATGAAACATCCCATACAAAGACATATAGTACAAATAGCTATACTCATTAGAGGCGATCCAAGTCTGTAAAAACTGTTATCTTCTGCAATTTTACACCTGATCAATCTTGATCTCTTGGTGTCTTGGCAAATCAGAAAAACAATACTTATATTCCATACAATTATAAGGGTATTACCAAAATTCAGCATGGTCAAAAAGTTTATATTTTAAATCTTGAGATAAAGTTTTACAACTCCAATCTAAAGGGAAATGCTGAATAACGTGAGATAATGCTTTCAGCAATTCAGCAACAAATCAGTTAACTCTTCTGGCTAAGTCTTTCTGTTACAGTAAAAGGCATTATTTCCTGGAGCAAATAGTCTTTGTTTCCTTATAAATTTATACTTAATAATTTAGTATGCCTTTTAGAGCTGTATGCCTTTGTCTATCTACAGTTATTTATAGATTATTCAAATAATATTCAGAAATATGCAAAAAAAAAAGAAAGGTTTTTATAAATTTAAATTGTAAAAAGTATACGGTTTTTTCTTTGCTATATGTAAATATGCCTACACCTTCGCCTCAATTTGTTTTTGTGTTTCTTTTTTTTGCTCAGCTCACATGTAAATGTGTTATGTGGTTGTTGTATTTGTTGTTGTTGTTGCTGTTGCCGTTTTGAAGGTTAAAAACAAAAACGAAAAGCAACAACAAGTCTATGCCGTTTAGTTTATTGCCAAATTAGTGGGTCGAAGACAACAGATCCACCGGACCCACTGACATAACCAGCACAAATGAAAGCAACAACAACAGCAACAACAACCACGTCCGTTTCGCCCGTCGGCTATTTAGCATAAAATGTGTGTCAGCAAGGTAAAGGGCGTTCGTCGCAGCCAACAACAACAACAAGCGACTCTTCAGGTGGGCCCCCTCTAACAGCCCCTAGCCCTATATACATATGCTATACACAAGTTGTTGGCGTTGTAAGCATTTGAATACCTAATAGGCAGGCAGGCCCATTTTACAGTTGTTGTTGTTGTTATTGTTGTTGTTTTCTTTAACGCATGCGAAATTGCTTTTGTTTTTGTTGTTTTTTTTTTTAATTTTTACAAGAAACTTAGCCTTGAAATAAAAATTGTTGCTAATTTATTGTTGTTAAAGGCGCATTAATTACGCTTACTAAAAACCTAAAAAGCTTTTGTATATCTTTTTTGTCAGTTTACTTTTGTTTTTTGCGAATTTGTTGGTAGAGTTTGTTAGGGATTGCTATACTATATTAAATGTTGGGTTAGGTTAGGGTTTTTCTTATGATTTTTTATGGATACTGCAGAAATTTTATAAAAATATTTGTACTTTGCAATATTTAATATAGCAGATTTTGCTAATTTATATTAAATGTTAGCTTGGGTTAGGGTTTTTTTTTTGTTTTTTTTTGCATACTCCAAAATTTCACAAAAATATTTTTACTTTGCTATAATTTTTAAGTACACAGAAATATATTTTCAAGAGGATTTTCGATTTTGCAGATTTTGCTATATTATATTATATATTATATTAAATGTTAACTTATAAAGAATTTTGACTTTTAGAAATTATGTGTTTATAAATAAAATTTAATAAATAATTGTACTTTGTTATAGTTTATAAAGAAATGAAAATATTTCTTTAGATTTTTTTTAGAATTTGCAGAAATTTCTTTGCTTTGCTTTTGCAGGGCTTTCTGAATCCACTGAAAATACAGGATATAAAGTTTTGATATGACCTATTTAAAATTGCTAAAAGGGATTGTAAAGGGTTTTAATATGATTGATAATGTATTAGAAAATGTATTTGAAAGCAATTGAATGCTACTTTTATAAAAAAAATGTATATACATATATTTATGCCTATATATATATGTACATGAAGGTATATTAGTATAGAGAACACAAATAGAAGAAAATTTAAACAAAATAATAATGGATGTCGAAAAGGTCCACTGAAGATTGTTAATTCTTGTCCAACAGAGCGTCCCAAAGATATAAAAGGCTGAGATAAAGTTTAATAAAAGTGCTTTCAATTTAGAATAGCTCAATAACTCAGAAGAACATTTAGAAGAAACTGTTAAAATACAGTCGAAACCTGATAGTTCGTGAACCGCTAAATAAAAAACCTCAATAATCCGTAAAAAATGCTGTCCCCTTGAAAAAAATTCGTTTAAATTCCTGTTCGATAAATCGAATTCCTGTGTAATTCGTAAAAAACGTGACCCTTGCCCTTTCGAATTATCGGAATTCGACTGTAATATAATCCCAGCTCTATTTTCTATGAGCTGCTTGAAGTTGCAAATTTCTGTATATAATATATAATTGTATAATAATTTCTATATATAATATATGCGATTTAAGTTGAGAAACAGTTAAAGGCTTCTATGTACCAAAGTATATATGTACTATATCTATAAGATTCTGATCTCTAAATATTTATATAACTAAAATCTTTTCCCAAAACTATTAATACGTTGAAAAATACTGAAAAATGTTTGTATAAGCTAGTTTAAGTCCTTTTTCCGTATAGATATATGTATAGCATATAGAAACAACTGCATATACATATATTTCTATACCTATATCACATTTATTGTTTTTGCTGAAGGGTAGCTGAAAAATTTCGTGTTGAGGGAAACACTGCGGATGCAGCAACTTTCTCGCCTTTCCGCTTGCCCCAGCACGTTGCCTTAGCTACTTGCAACTTGTTCAACTGTGGTTGCACGCATTGCGTTACTCTGATTTGCCAGCTTGCAAATATTAGCCACATTTTCACACTGGCAGCAATTTCGCTGCCACAAGTTGCAGTTGCATGGCTTGTAAGCTGGCTAACCAAAGCGCAGCTATTTTGGCTTGACTGACTCATACACACACACACACATACATATATATATAGCTATAGCGTCTGGCATGACTCAATTAATTTAGATACGAAAAGTGTCCAGACGCAGGCACAACACGCCCAGTCTGTGGCATATCACAAAAGGCAGCGCTAAGTTGACAACGTCGAGGATTATGCAAAGTTGTCGGGGAATGTCTGAGCGCATCCATACATATACATACATATGCATACACATACATATATATATACATATATATATAGAGATTCTCTGATTCATGAGCGTGCAAGATTTATGCGCGGCAGGGCATAAAGTAATATTCAAATATTTATCTGCTTTCTTGACCACACACAACAGCAGCCGTTGCATTTAATTGGCCAGAGCAAGGCAAAAAAAAAACACAAAAAACATTAGCAACAAATAAAACAAATGTGCGCACATCAAATAAAATAAATAATAATGCAAAAACAGAAATAAACAAAGTAATATTTTGATGACGGCACTTCCGGTGCAATTAACAAGCAAATGCAAGACTTCAAGTACTCGCTATATATACATACATATATACATATATATATATATATATATATGAGCATCTATATATGTGAATTCATGCTTTACAAGATTTTGTTGTTTCTGAATTTTTTATATTTTTTATACTCGTTCATAAAATGAAAAAGAGTATATTGGTTTTTGGGACAAAGTGCTTACGCAGTTGAAGTTGGAGATTTGATAGTTGGTAGAACTATATAAAAGTATATTCGAAATTTATGGTAAGTTTATAGAGCTAGGCCCATTTGAGCAATACTATTGGTCTGCTCCAGAAGTTTACCAAAAAAGCTATAAATACAGTTGAGTCCCGATAATTCGAAATTATTTGATGGCAACGGGATCAGATTTTTTACGAATTACAGAGGAATGCGAACAAATATTTTTCAACGAGACAGTAGTTTTTAAGAATTATTAAGGTTTTCTATTTAGAGGGGACGAATTATCGGAATTTGACACTATGTATTCGTATTTAAGGGGCTTGACAAACTGAGAAAAACTATATCTTCCACAGTTGTATAGCTGGGATCTTTAAGCTTTGCATTTATATGGCTGTTAAACTCCTCTATATATATAGCATATTTAAGGCTAGTCCGCACTCAGAAAACATCCAAATTGATATAAAAACTTAGCTATTTTTAAATCACTATCGAGAATTATGCAGTTGATTAGGTCTGCCTGTTAAGGGGCCTACTTGTTCCCATTGGAAATTAGAAATCAGAAGAAGGCGTGGCAGACTGCAAAAAGTATATAAATTCTTGATCAGGACGACGAGCTGAGTCTGATTTAGCCCTGTCCGTCTGTCTGTCCGCCCATCCGTCCGTCTGTTTGTATGTATAAACGCGTTGATCTCAGAACCTATAAGAGCTAGAGACTTGAAATTTTACACGAATGTGTCTATGTATACCGCGCATATTAAAATTGTTTAAGATAATCGATAACTTCTTCCGTTTTCATGATATCGATTGAAAACGTTATCCAGACTAAGTTTTTTGAGCATATATTTTACATCTTTTAAGCTAAAGTCAGCAAATTTTAAAGTTAGCTTCTTGTATATAAAAAAAAATTTTGATTTTTATTTTATATTTTGGAGACCAACTTCAAATGTTACAAAATCAAATTAATTAAAGTTCAGCTGCAAATATAATATTTTCTCTATGCAACAAGAGTGTGAGGCGTCTTGGTAGAGACGATGGGTCGCGAGCGAGGGGACCCCGGTTCAAATGCCGCTAAAACAGACTAAAAAAGTTTAGGGAATCCCGAAGTCGAGCAGTCTCGAATAGAGTGTTTTTATACCCTGAACCCATTGAAAATGGGAAATCAGGGTATAATGGTTTTGCAAAAAGTATGTAACAGGCAGAAGGAGGCGTGGCAGACCCCACAAAGTATATATATTCTTGATCAGGGTAACGAGCTGAGTCGATTTAGCCCTGTCCGTCTGTCTGTCCGTCCGTCCGTCCGTCTGTCCGTCTGTCCGTCTGTCCGTCTGTCCGTCTGTCCGTCTGTCCGTATGTATGAACGCGTCGATCTCAGAACCTATAAGAGCTAGAGACTTCAAATTTTGCATGATGGTCTGTGTATACAGCGAAAATATCGAGTTTGTTTTAGATATTCGATAAATTTTTCCGTTTCAATGTTATCGATTTAAAACGTTGTCAAGATTCAGTTTTTTGACCATATCTTTTACATATTTTTAGCTACAGCTACCAAATTTTGTTTTTAGCTTTCTGTAAATAAAATACATTTTCTATTTTTTCATATTTTGGATAACGGCTCCACATTTCACAAAAAAAATTTATTAAAAAAAAAATTATCAAAGCCACAATTTAATTTTTTCAAATTTTTTAGTGAAAACCGTATTTTAAATAAAATAATAGCATTCAATGCAGAAAATTGCATTTAAATCCGTTTAGTAATACAGAAGTTATTAAAGGAAACATTTTTTTCAATTGACAAAAGCAGCGGCAGCAGCTTGTACGTGTGCACACATACATTGAAATCAACTACGCAGTAATCGGCGAGCGTGCTTCTGTGTGCATGTGTATATGTGTGCACGTGTCTGTGTGCATGTGTGCCTGTGTGTATGTGTGCATGTGTATATGCGCGCAGAGGTAATATGTATAGATAAAAGATGTTGTTTAAAACATCAGCTCGGACTTGGTTCAGGGGATCTCGTAGTCGGGCAGACCCGACTAGAGCTTTCTTACTTGTTTCTTCACTTGTTTGTTTATATTTTTATAAAATTGACTTTTTGCATAATTTGCGGCGACTGGCCAAATGCTAATGACAAATGCAGCCAAGTGGCTAGAAAGTTGGGGGCCAGGCCGCTTCACACTTAATAAGACATAATTTGTGAATGTTTATGGGAGGCAGTTTTTCTGCAGTGCGTGGGCTCCAGAGCGGCGCAGCAATTAAATGGCCAACATGTTATGCATTTGGCCAAAATGCAATTATTTAAAGAAAAACTGCGAAACATAGACAGAGAGTGAGAGAGAGAGAGAGAGGGAGAGTGACAGGCCTTTTGGGCAAGTTGGAACGGCAACGCCTTCGCTTTCTGCGCTCGTTCTGTCAGGCGAAATATTGCAGGCGCGAATCGTCTGGCGGTTGCCAAGACGCGGAGGCACTTAGTCGCTTGGCTGGGACAAGTTAATTTTTGTTGTCTGGCTGATGTATTTAATTTGTAATTGGCGCAGACGTGTTGCAGTTGTGAATGATATATTGCAAGCGCGAGTTCTATTTGTTTGACCAGGTTACGCGGCGTATGCGCAATGCAAATATTAATCATACGCTGCGTATTACGACTTGACTTGCTCGCTCGCTCGCTCTCCTGCTGTCCCGCTCTCCCACTTGACTAATTAAAATAAATTATTCGCGTCCGTGTTTAACAACAATTGACGCTCCAACTCACAATTGACAGCTGGCATAATTGACAAAATTAACAGCTGCATTGCATTTGGAGTGCTTTCATCTCGCATCTATCGCATCTCTCGCAATGGCATCTATTTAGCTGTCGCTTTCAACGCTCTCTGTGCCGTTCTGCAGTCGAGCTAATAATGCGGAAAGCGCTGTCACAGCATCTGTCACACAACTGTCATTGAGGATAATGAAGCTGGCCAGCGTTTGGGTTTCGCGATTTGACAAATTACCCAAATGCCTTCGAATGACTCTTTGCCATATTACAGCAAACTATTACACAAAAAGGCATCTCATGACACAAATCAAACAATTTCTGAGCCACATGCTCATATAATAGAAGTTGAGATACCCTGTGAGGAGCGCAAGTGGCAGATGTGGAGTATCAATTTGCTAGAGAGTTTTTTAGGGAAAAACTTTCAGTTTTTGGTTGAGAATTTTTAGAAATAAGTTTATAAACTTATGAAGCTCTATCTCTTATATATCTTTCTTATACTTAGTTATAATACAACACCAAATGATATTGAATAGAAGGCAGAAGTGGCAAATGCGGAGTATCAATTTGCTAGAGAGTCTTTTGGGGAAAAGGTTTCAGAAATACTTTTATAAACTAATGAAGCTTAATCAGATATATCTTTCTTATACTAAGTTATAACATAAAACCAAATGCATTTCAAGACACAAATCAAACAATTTCTGAGCATGCTATAGATATTGAATAGAAGTTGTGATATCCTGTGAGGAGCAGAAGTAGCAAATGCGGAGTATCAATTTGCCTAAGAGTTTTTTGGTAAAAAACATTCAAAGTTTTTGGTTAGGAATTTTCAGAAATAATTTTATGAAGTTATGATGCTTAAACTGATATATATCTTTCTTACACTATGTTATAATATAACACCAAGTTCAAGACACAAATCTAACGATTTTTGGGCATGTGATGGCAATTGACAAACACTAATGTTACCCTGTAAAGAGACGAAGACACAGTTACTGAACAACAATTTATTTAAGCGCAAACTTTTAAGATTTCGAACAAAAAACTTCTATAAAAGCTGAATAGAACTATTGACATATCCAGATATACCCTGTAACAATATTCAAATTTTTAATGTGGAATTTTAACAAGAAACTCCTGAACATAGGTATCAAAAGTATGTGGTATATCACCTATGGAACTTAGGTGAACTATCTTTCATATAATAAACATAATATATATGAAATCTTTTAGCCTTGACATAATATAAAAAAGTTTCTTGATATATAGTCTATAATATATATAATATATACATATACATATACATATACATATACATATACATATACATATACATATACATATACCTATACATATACATATACATATACATATACATATACATATACATATACATATACATATACATATACATATACATATACATATACATATACATATACATATACATATACATATACATATGCATATACATATACACATACATATACATGCATATATGAATACATATATATACTAATACACATACATATGCATACGTGAATAAGAATCAGAAAAGTTTAATTCATAAGCTTTCTAACAGTTGCTTTCTTTAAGCATACATACCCTACACCATTTAAATACAGGGGAGACTCTTAAAGCAACTTAGTGTTGTTATAGATAGCCCAAAAAAAAAACCGTTGGCCATCCACAATATTTTTGCCGACTTTTCAACTGTCAGCGAAATTGGGTCAAATTAATAACCACAAAAAATGCGTGTACAAAATGTGCACAAGTAATGCGAAAGCACGCATAAAAATAAATACAAAACGAAACACACGCACACACACAGACACAAACACATGCATGCGTGAAAATTAAAAACTTAAATTAAATGCTGGCCAAAAGGCAGAAAGTTGTCTACAAATTTACAAAACAAAAAGCTAAAAGCTGACACTTTCGATTTCAATTTACAGACAGCAAATATGAGTGTGTAAGCGTGCGTGTGTGTGTGTGAGTGAGTGTAGCTGCCAGTTTGGCCGCATTGTCAGTAAAATTGTTTGAAGGTGGCAAGCGATGCGACAGGTGCAAAAGTTGGCGACAATTTTTAATGAGCTGCAAAAAGGCAGCGATAAAAACATATTTACAAATGTACAAAAACATATGTATACATATGAATATGTATATGTATGTGTGTGTGTTTATAAGGAATAGAACACGAAACAGCAGATAATCAAAGTCATTTAATTTAATTAAGTAGCCAACTAGTTGACTGTCAAATGTTTTTGCCAAATTTCATTTTTAATTATAATTTTCAGGGTTGCAAACCGGTTTCGAAATTGAACCGGTTCGGGACAGAGTAAAAGACATCGTTAGAGAGAAATCAGAATTCCCTGAAAAACAAAATGAACCAAATATATTCTTCATATATGATTTGGTTCAATCAAAGAAAATTGTTGGGGAAGATTACGAAACATAAAAATCTTGAATTCCAATCTTGTGTACTGTATTTGCTGTTTTAAAACTTAGACTTGAGATCTTAAGATCTTCTGTATAAGAAATGATCACCTTTTTCAGTAGAGTCCAGAAAAAAAATTTGGAACTAAAAATGTGACAAAGCAAGGATTAAGCTGAAACCAAGATGTAAATTGGTTCCCTAACCGATCCGAACTGAAACTCAGGGCAGGTAGTTTATTCAAACCTTAAGCTAAGGAATCTTTCCTAGACAATATTATAGCTGAAATACTTAGAGCAATGTATTTATCAATGATATCTATCAATCTTATGTAATTTAGTTAAGTTTAACTTGAGAGATATTGCAATAGCTTTTCTTTCATGTTATCAAATTATAATAAATACAGTCGAATGCCGATAATTCGTCATTTGCTAAAAAATGCTATTACCTTAAACAAAATTAGTTGGAATTTCTGTTCGAAAATCGAATTCTTGTATAATTCGTAATAAATGTGATCCCCTTCCATTATCGGGCTTCTACTGGACCATACAAATTTGCTATATATTTCTCTTTTTTAAATATTATTCTAATATTCTCCATTATTAAGGCAAAAATATTATTTTCATGTGACTTTTTGCTTTTACAGATCCGAAAAACTTAGCCAGTAAAATTTATTTTGCTAATCTTAAAACTGCTTAAGATTTGATATATGACTTCCGTGAAACACACTTACTTTTCATTTTTTAAAGTACGTCAATTAATACGCTTCGTAACCCCAATGGAACCCCAAATTATAACACAAATCACAATAAAATAAAGCTACTAAGAGAAAATAAATTTAGAAAAAAGTTGTCAAAATAATTGCTAGCCCAATTTGGTGGATTAAATGCCACCTGACGATCGCCGGTTTTAGACATACTTATTAAAAGTGACATAAAAAAGTTACTTAATTGAAATACATATGTATGTACAATAAATAATTATAATTTCGCTATTGTTGTTGTTTTTATTATGCGTCGATTGCTTCCTTTTCAGCAAAAAGTAACGTAATATACATATATAAAAAATATTAAATTTAAATAAAAAAAAAAAAAAAAACAAAATAAATAAATAAACAAGCAGAGTAACGTATCAGCAGCAGCAGCAAAAGCAACAACAAAGGCAGCAAACAAAACACAAAAGCAAAAGCAAAAGAAAAAATTTCAAGGTCAGCGCCGAAACGTGCATGCAAAAATTAAGCGCACCGAAAAAAAAGAGCGAATAAAAAAGTAAGCAAAATGAGAAAAAAGCAGACAGACTGTCGAAGAGAGCGCCAAGAAAAGAGCAAAGGAGAAATCAAAATTGTTCGCTCCAAGCAAGTGCTTGTCGCCGCATACCCTTTGATGGAAGACGTTGTGTAAAGGGCCAAATAGAGATAATAACTGTTAAAACTGGTTACACGTAAGCAGTATGCAAATGTAATTTGCAGAGCTGAACTTTTTGTATAGCGAAACTTAGACCTGACATAGCACTATACTAGTTTACAGGGTATTTTCTAGTCTAATACACACATTATGTTGTGGGTAGCTATAAATTTCTTTAACTGCAAATTGGCTCTGATGAGCACATACATTCACACGCATGCATGTATGTTTGTATGTAAGTACATATAAATAGTATATTATTGATATATAGTACATAAATCTAGAGGGCTTTACTAACTATTATATACATATGTATGTACTTACATACTTATGTATGTATACATACACATATGTAGGCATGTGTATACATATATTGGACTTTCCGGTCATTCATTCATGCTTATTCATATCTAACGCGTTTAAGTAATCAGCTCTGCTTGATAAGAAAGTGCAAATGTGGGCTTGAACTGTGTAGTCTAGATTACATCATGTTTATTTTACAGTTAATCACTAGAGCAAAAATAACTCGATTTTCTAATCAACAACATCGGCCACAATTTACATACAAACTAATTTGCTTCAGCCTATCTAAAAGCAATTCATCTCACCATAAACACTTTAACAAAAGCATAAAATGAACACAAGAAAAGAGGAGAGAGAGACAGAGAGAAGATCCACATCAGATCCATTCCAAACCGGGGCAGTAGCTGTGCAGGCAAAGGCAGGCAGCAGAGCTGCGACTCCAGCCACACTTGTCCTTGAATGTTAAGCGAAGCAAAAGAAGATCACAAAAATCGGCAAATGAGCAGCCGAAGCGATGGCAGCGACGCCAACGCTGCCAAATGCAGTCAACGTCAACGTCAGCGGCGACGCCATTAGACGAAGCGACGGCATTGCTTTTGTTGTTGTTATTGCTTTTGGGCTTGGCTGCTGCCGCTGCCGCTGTTCGGCAGCGAACAACTGTCGTTGCTGCTTATAGTAGTTGTTGTTGTTGTCTCTCAGCATAAATTCGCAAAGTATGCGAAATTTATTAGGGTCTGCTCGCATAGGCAGCTGTTGTTGTTGTTGTTGCTGTTGCTGCTGCCGTCGTGTTTCTTCTAATTTAAAGTTCACACACATGCACACTAAAGGCTTTTGCCTGGGTGTGTGTGCGTGTGTAACTGAATACACTTAAAAAAACTCGAAATAGCTAACAACAACAAAATGTGTGTGTGTGTGTGTGTGTGTGTGTGTGTGCATGGGCCACTAACAACTACATCAAAATGTTTATATTAATTTTTTTGCTGTTAAATTTTATTATTGGCTGTTGTTGTTGCTACTGCTGCTGCTGCTGTTCGTTTCTTTATTTGTTGTGCTCTTTTAATTTTTTATTGATGTGTATTTGTTGAATTTTTACCAAAGCCAAACCAATACAAATGCACATTTTATTGCTACGCTTCGTGTGCGCTCTCTCTCCTCCTCGCTCGCTCTTCCACTATACATTCGCTATCGCTCTGTACTTGTGCGTGTGTGTGTGCGTGTGTGTAACTTTTTTTGGCAGCTTTTTGTGTTTGTGTTTGTTTGTGTGTGTGTATGAAGCGATTAATGATGTGGATTAAACAAATGGAAGCGCGCGTGTTTCGCTAAATGTAAAACTTAAAAATTTTTAATGTTTTTTTTTTTGGTTTTTTTTTTGTAATTAAACAATTGATAAGCAAACGGAAAACAGATTTTTCATAACGGCATATTTTGTGGGGGCTTGTTATCTGCCTAAGAACTCATCGAAGGTACGCAAACAAACACTTAAGCTCAAGTGTCTGAAGCTCAAAAAGTGACAAGCATATCATTATTATTATTATATTTTATTTATATTAACTTTTAATTATCTTTTGATTTTTGTTTGACTCTCGCTTCGCAATTCCCATAAACATTATTTATGAAATGGACAATAATTTTCTTTATCGAATTCAAGGCATTTTTCAGTACTTAAATTATTGCTTTGTAAATTTTTTGATTAAAATAGTGTTCAATATTAGAGATGGCGGTCGGGATCGGGATTTTCGTGACCCGAAAATTGTTTCGAGACAATTTCGGGATCAGGGGTTCTATAAAAGTCCGGGATGATCTGATAAGTGCTTAATCCGTGAATCAAGATGAGATATATTTATCAGTAGAGGTGGACGTCGGATAGGGATTTTCGGGACCCGCATGTCCCGAACGGGTATCTCTAGAATCCCGAGGTTCTCAGAGCATATCTCTAGAAACTCTTATAATCATCCCGAGATCAAGCACTTATCCGACCGTTACGGACTTTTTTAGAATCTTTGCTACCCGTCCGATCCTGAATTTCGAGACAATTTCGAGTCACGAAAATCCCGATCCTCAGTGTTTAGTATGTGTTATAGATGTGAAGGATTTTGTATCTTATTTTGTTCTAATGTATTTCAAAGTAGAGAAGGATCCAGGCATCTGTTGCTAAAAGCTTTTGGTGAAGAAAGAATGGGCGATATGAAAAGCTTAGTATGAATTCATATATCAGAAGTAGAGAAGATTCTCATGAAAATTATCTAAAATCTCTTAGTGAATATGAGACGAAGATGTGAGAGATTTATTAAAAATGTCCTCTTATTATATTAGAAAAGGTGCTAAGGAAAATTCTCTAAGAGTTCTTGGCAAATTTGAGTAGGACATGTTTAAGATTTAGATTAAGAAGAAGAGAAGATTCTACGGAAACGTATCTAAAATCATTTGGTTACTATAAGTCAGATATGGGAGTGATTTGGTGCATAATCTTTTATCAATATTATTCTAAGAATTTATACACAGTTTTTACCTATTTTCGAAGAATTTTAACCTGTATATATATATTTCGAATTTCGAATTTATGTGAATACAATCTTTAAATAAAGATTTTTTTAACTATTTTCCAAGAATTTTAAGTTATATTTATAATCATAATATATACATATAATTGTAATCATAAGCCGAAAAATATATAGTTCCTCTTTAAAGTATATATATTTTCATTTTTAAAGCCATATCTGTATATATGTATGTATGTATATATGTATACCAACTAGGCTGTACCCCAATATGTTTCCAAATAAATAGGCCCCTTTGAAATATTTTGCAACTTGATAAAAAATCATGTTAACCCTGATATAAGACATTTTATGTATTTCGCACGAATAGGCATTTTATTTTTTTTTTGTTTTTTGATTTACCTGGCATTACATAAGCCATACCTGAGCCGGCTAACGCCTTGTAGCTGCCCCTCGGCTGTGCCTCAGCTAGTTAAATTGTTGCAGGCCATTAGAAGCGAGTGGAAAACCTACTTCAGAAACATGTTTTAACCTTTTTCGTGGCGTGCAAAACTTCAACTTAAAAACTCAAATTGGTCAAGCAGCCGCTTACAAGTTCCCAAAAAAAAACATATATATACATATACACACACACAGTCGCACACACTTGACAACAAGAACAAGGCAAAAGGGTAAAAACGAGGCACGCCAAAAATTTGCAAAAATGGCAACAACAAAAATTAAAACACAGAAATAAAGCGAATTTGACGCGTCGCAGCCCGTGGCCAAAAAGAGCGTTGCCAACTGCGCAGCTAGCTGCGCTGCCTGCGCTGCCTGCGCCGCCGACGCCAACGGCGACTGTCAAACCTTTGAGCGGCGATGGCGACTTAGACGTGACTTACAAACTAAACGCGCGCAGCTCAAGGTTAAAAGCAGTTTATTTGTTGTAAGCCACCAGCCGAATGGCCAACAGCTAAACAGCTAACAGCCGAACAGGCAGCAGGCGATGGCCAGTGAAAAAATACAAAAAAAAAAGCGAAACTGAAAATGCCAAAAAAAAACAAAATAAAGAAGAGAATCTCAAGCTGCTGTCTGGCTTTGTAATACCCTGTAGTCATTTTTGAAGCGAGGTATAGTGGACTTGTGTGCAACAGGTAAAGGAAGGTATAATGTACTTGTATGCAACAGGTAAAGGAAGGTCGCGTTAGATCTTAGATCTCTCTTTATAATACTTACATATATGTATATGCTATATTCTACTAGATCTTCATAAAGAGCTAAGTCTGTCTACATAGATAGATGGACGATAGATATAGATCGTCATATATGTATATATATTTACGAAGTTCAGGAAATATAGGTCTTTGAGAAACATTAAGATCTATATGAGGAGCAAACTCTATATATATAGTAAATCTACAGATCGGCATTTGCCGTTGTATCAATAATATATAAATATAATATATTAGACTTTGAGAAACTTAGTTTAAGTACTTATCGATTAGTAACGCTGTAGCCCTGATAAGAATAGATCTTAAAATTTGATCTTTAGAACTTAAAATTTCAGACTGGAAACTTCCAAATTTGTAATTCTATAGTAGTAGCTCTCCAGATAAATATTCGCATTTTCAAATTTGATCTGTAGAACTCAAAATTTCAGAGCTAAATATTTCCAAATTTGTAGTTCTACGTCTTTATAGTATACATAACTCCAGAGACCTATTCAGATTTTCAAATTTGATCTTTTGAACTGGAAATTGCGGAGCTAAAAATTTCTAAATTGGTAGTTTTATGGCTTTAAAGTATACATAAATCCAGATAACTCTTTGGATAACACATAAAATGTCATAATGTCTAGGATCACAGGTCTAAAAAGTTTTTTTTGGACGATTTGATTTATTTTGATTTTTTCTTTAGAGCTCTATATAAAGCTTTTAGATTTCTAAAATAATTAGCTTATGTGTATCAATCAAATTAAAAATCAAAAGATAATACATTTGTTAAAGGTATTACTTCAAAAAAAAGTTTTCAAACTGGAACTAAAGTTATATAGATAATTGATGTACAGACATATATTTAAAGTAGTCAGAATCAAAGAGGAGTTTGTTTAAATATAGAAATCCATGAAAAATATGAAAAACAATACAATCGAATTCCGATAATTCGTCATCTGCTAAATCGAAATCACCTCAATAATTCGTAAAAAGTGATTATCCCTTGAAAAATAAAGTTCGAATTCCTGTTCGATAAATCGAACATGTCACTTCAAATTAGGGTTTAGACTGTAATAGTAAAATAATAACAGAAAAGTTCATGAAGTAAATTTGTAAGCCTTGTCAGCTGTGTGATATACCATATATAAAGAAATTTCTAGAAATTCTGATATGATCTTTATTCAGTTTGCTAGAGAAAGACGAGCCTAAGCATAGTTTCAGGAGCATAGCTTTTGGATTAGATAATAGCTTTAAGAATCGGCATAGAAACAGAGTGAAATCTGGGATATTTTCTGTGTTCAGCTGATACTGATCAGGCATGATTATATATATATATATATTCTTTTCATATAATATCAAATTATGTTTTTATATACATATATAATATTATAATACTTTCCTTCCTTCCCTCGCTAGCTACAGGGTATTTGACAGTTGCGCACTTTTACTTATTCTGCTCACTGCCTCTGTTGTTATTGTTTTCGCTTTTGTTTCGCTGGAGGACTTTTGTCGGGGCGAAGCCTGTGCCAGTTTTTTGCGTTTTTGTTTTTTTATGGGGGCGTGTTTGAAATGCTAACAAAAAGCGCAGTTAGAAGCTGCCACCGAAGATCGCGCTGCGCATATTGCCCCCAATTGTTGCCCATTGTTGCAATATAACGTAATAATAATGGCAACAGTTGCTGTTGTTGTTGTTGTTGTGTGAAATTGATGGCCAGTCGGCTTTTGTGTCTGCGATAAAATGGCTTTCAATTAATTAGCAGGCAATATCGAAAATGTGTGCTAAAAGAAAAATCGTGTTTGCACAGCAAACAAATGATTCAACTTTAACCTGACCCCGACTGTCTGTCACAGCAGCAGCAGCAATGATCGAGCCAGCTGCAGGATGACATCACTTTGCTTTTTTATACAGCATATGCCTTGCCATTTGTTTAAGCAGCAAAACAAATAAACATTCGCTAAATGTTATAAATTACATTTGCGCACAATTGACCAAAAATGTGCATTTGCATTGATTAGAGAACGGAGTAGATGTTGCTGCCACCCACAAGAGCGAGAGACGCCCACGCCAGCTTAGCCAAAGCTGTCAAAATAACTGTTTGCAACAACAGCAGCAACATAACGAGCAGCAACAACTATATTAAGAATCGGTAGTTGTTGTAGGTGCCACAATTCGAATTATTCAATTAGCATTGCGTATGTTTTTTCTTTAACTACATCATCTAAATATATTTGCTATTGATGACGTCGCTTTAGCCGTCGCTGAGCCCCAGTTGTAGCTTGTCCTTGACTGAATTGGAATTGATTTGGCAACGACTTGGCGCAGCTGGGCGCGGGCAGACGACTTTTGGAGCTCAGCTCTAACCCCACCTAAGCAATTTGTGCTCAATTGATATCCAACTGGGCGCTAAATCATATGCGGGCCACTAAAAACTCGGCCATAATTGACCACAATTGCAAAATGCTGTTAGAGCTTGATTAATATGTGAATTTGCAACACAAAACAATAATTAATAAACTTAAGTAACATTATGCAGCTATACGAGTTCGATTCGACTGAAATTTTGACTCTACGAGAATTTTCTACACGATAGTAAATTTCTCTAGTGATAGTGGCGCCATCCGACGGTGAGGCTAAGTACTTATTGGACTGTTCTCGTACTTTAAAGAATTTGGTTTGTAAGTGAATGCAAAGCGAGTTTTGGGTTTTGGAGTTTCAAGCTCACAGATCTATCTTTATGCCGTGTCTATACTATCTCTTTCGCTGTCCTTTAGCTTAAGACAATACAACATATTTAAAGGTATATCTCGAAATATAACATCAAATATACTTATAAATAATCATAATTATTATTAAAAATACTTTTAGTAGATTAACTTTAAATGAATTCAAAGTATTTATTGAAAATTTTTTGATTATGGCAACAAAGTGAGGTAACCCAGATTGAGACTATACTTTTC
Organism: Drosophila gaucha; assembly: GCA_035045545.1. Lineage (NCBI taxonomy): Eukaryota > Metazoa > Arthropoda > Insecta > Diptera > Drosophilidae > Drosophila > Drosophila gaucha. Next base: position 2,024,401 of record JAWNOY010000025.1, on the reverse strand, counting down.
TATAACTTTATACTTTTTCTTGGTGTTAAAAAGATTGTTATTCAGTTTTTTTCTCTTGAATTTTCAGGACCCGAAAATCAGACTTTTCCTTTTGTGTATTTAAAGGTCATACAGATGTAAATAAATATATATGTGAATCAAAATATTTGGCACTAATGCAGCTCACATGAAATTTATCCCAAATATAGGAACTTATTATAATATTAATATTAAAGATGATTTTTGTGAAGTAGTTTTTTTTTTTTTCATTTTATCATTTTGAATTTGAAACGGAAACTTGACTTGATAAAGTTGGGCTGTCTTCAGATTGTCATTCTTGGAAATGAATTTGGAATATATATAACCAGCATCAGATAAAAATATTTAGGAGATATTGCTAAGCTCATTGTGGGCATAAAAATCTATTCTTCAGTTTTACAGCTAGAACTCCAACTTATCTCTAGATATACCAAGAACTTGAATAGGAGGGAGAAGTATTAACCTATATATTTTGTTGTATTCCACTCTTTATCTATTGGAAAACTATGGAGATAATATTTGTATACTGTTTCTTTAATATTTATTTTGGTACCTATTCAAGTGCTGCATAAAATTGTCCAATTTTTAAATTAGTAAATTTTCAGAAAAACTCAATTATCATTTGAAAAAGTTTTTGTTATTTCAATAGAGAAACAAATACTGAATGGTTAAAAATCTTTGATTTCATTTGTTTGTTTCAGTAAAATATTTGTAGATTGCTCTTAAAATGCTTGTCCCTATTCAAGTGCACGGTAAAATATATAGATTTTTGTTATAAGTTATCCCTTCCTTCATATTTACTTGCTCTCATTCTCATAAGAAATATATTGTAAGTTTGCAGGGAGGGAACTGAAGACTTTGATCATTTCTAACGTATACGCAATATTTTTAATAAATTCATGTAAGTTCACTTCACTAATAATTTTTTAAAATTTTCGGTATCGAAATAAAGCTCATCTTTTATTTAATAAAAAATATATAAAATTGTAGATCTAAAAAAAAAGTATACTAAAGTTCAAGCATTCAGGCTAGATAGAGATAGATAGAGATATGCATATATATATAAACTATCTATATCTATATACATAAGTATATGTAGAACATATTACAATATATTTATATACATATATAAACACACATACATATATGCAGAAATAAGAGCACAATTTGTCATTGCTAATAGACCCTGTCAGTTAGTTTATATTCCATTCAAAACATAGTCTAAATATCTAAACCAAATAAAACTAACTAAGATCTAAACAAAATAAAACTAACTCATTTATGGAAATCAAATGTTTTTTTTTACAGTTATTTAATGTTTATATACCATAGTAAAGGCTAGTAAAAGACGTAATTTCTATATGCAGCTTAAAAAAGATATAAATTTATCTTAAACTTGAAAGTTTCTTCTAAAAATTGCTGCACTTTTTCTGTCTTTTATTTTTCATAATATTTTTTATAGAACTATAAGTATTATTTTTATTATTTTTAAAAAAAGGTTTCAATTAAAGGTCAAACACGCACCTGGTCATTTCCGTAAAATAGTTGTCAATGGGTTTTAAATTTATTTTTTTGCTTTTAACATTTGCAGTGTTTGAATTGGGCTGAGATACAAACGCTTGAGTATCTGGCTTGGCTTTTGATTATGTTGTTGTTGTTGTTGTTGTTGGTTTTTTGGTCTGCTGCAGTAGCTAACGGTACAAGTTTGTTGAAGCACCAATCAATAATAAGTTTTATTGTATCTTTGTATCTGGAATACACACGCGCATTTCTAACGTTCGGGCTTGCCTACGTGCGACTTCCTACGCGAGCGGCAGTAAAAAATTTTATGAGCTGTGAAGAACACGCGAAATATTTCTTGTTGTTGGCATTTTTGGCAAAAATTATTACACAATTCATTAAAGGCAGGCAGAGAGAGCGAGTGAGAGAGGGAGAGGCTAACTGAGAGATAGTACAGCTGTAGTGAAAGAGAGCTAATTAGTAGCTTAGACTTGTATCTGACGGATGCGGATACACTTGCACATGCTTGTAATATGTTCTCGGGGCAGAAACTAAAACCAAAGCGAACCGCATCAGCACGTAACGCCGACTGGCTGTACGACAGACCCTTGCCAATTCCCAATTCCCAAGTAAACAAAATAAATAACATAATTTAAAAGCACAAAAGCGCAAAAAATAAAAAAAAACTGAGCAAAAATGCGAGTATCTAAAGGCGGACGGCAAACGCTCTTTATGCTTGCCTTCTTCTTTTTTTTTAATTTTATATATATATAATATATATGTGTGTGTGTATTTGTTGTTTTTTTTGTGTGTTGCCAAAATTCGGTGCTGGGACGGTTCGGGCATGGGCAAGGGACTGGCAAAGCTTACAGATACTTTGCCGCTGCCGCTGCTGCTGCTGCAGTCGGCGTCGCAGTCGCGACATTTTGAGCAGCAGCTACGATCAAGGGCATATTGGACACGACGGCGTCGCAGTCGGCGTCGCAGTCGCTGCTGTTGTCTCACCCTTGAAGGCGCTTACAGCAGCGATCTGCGCTTGCCTGTATCTGTATCTGTATCTGCATTTGTAGCTGTATCTGTATCTGTGGCTGTGTGTATCTGACGCTGGGTTTTCGCTTTCAAACGAGCAATTTGCGAATTTCTTCGGCGACAGCCGCTCGTCTGCTTAAGAGCATTTTATATGCTTCTTTCTTTTCTTGTTGCCTGCTAACCTAGTACCCGATCTTTGGCTTTATATCTGCCGCACATATATATATGTGTGTGTGTGTGTGTGTGTAAGTCTTGTTTTGTCTCTTTTGCTGTTCCGTTTTTGTGCGCGCTCAAAGAACATCATCCCCCCAAAAAAGATGTATATAAAAGTCTCAGTCTCACTCTCATATCATTTTAATTCCCTGGAATTGTGTGAGCAAATAAAAAATCAAGCATGCAAAATGTGCGTTTCACATGTTTCTAAACATGTGAAAGGAACTGACAGCCAGATACTGCGGCTCTGATGAGGATCTCTCTCAGCTGTTTGTAAGCTGCTCTTGTGGGCGTGGCTGGCAGCTTTTGTTGCTTTAGCGGAATTCGCAAATTCACAATTTGCATGTTGTTTTTGCTCGTTTTCACATTTGCATTTTCTATCGAATTATTATTTTTGCTCCTATGACATATATAACATTACATTAGCACGAAAGTATGCCAGCAAATAAGTCGTATGCAAATGTTTTCACTTCAAAGTAAGCGCCAAAAAAAGGCATAGAAATAGAAATAGGAAAAAGAAATTGTTGATTTTCACTGGAAAAGTCAGTTCCAGGAAAAGCAACTGCAGAATTCTAGCCAAAAAAGTCCAAGATTCTTAACTCCCACATACTTTGTGTGTGTGTGTGTGGGTGTGTTTGTGTGTGCCTGGCTTAGCCGCTGATCTCATTCAAAGTTCAATATGTTGCGCGACACATGTTGCATGCTTGAGTTGTTTTTTGTTTTTTAATTTTATTTTTGATAGATATGTCGTATATATTGCACCGATTTGAGCCGATTGTCTGCACACACTTTGCACTTGTTAGGCACACAGTTGGGCCACAGTTAGCCACTTGCGGGCTTTTAGTCCAAGACTAAGTTCGTTTTTTGATTTTTGTTTTTTATTTTTATTTTTATTTCTTGTTGCGATAGAAACGCGTGCCACAACGTTGCGGTTGCAGTTGTTTTTAGCGAGTGTTCGTTGCAAATGCTGCAAATAATGCTAAAAGTCTAAAAAGAACACGTTCAGCAGCAGCAGCAACAACAACGACAGCAACAACAACAATAGCCTACAACTTTAGCAGCAGCAGCAGCGTCTCAGTCGCAGCAGTTGCAGCTGAGAGCGTCGCCGCATGTGGCAAATGCTGAAGATGGCAAACTGCAATTGCTCTCGCATTCTCGCGCTCCCTCGCTGTCTCTCTCTCTCTCTCTCTCTCTCTCTCTCTCTTGCTCGCATGCATCGTGCTCTCTCTCTCTCTGTGTCTGCATGCATGCATTAGAATTGACTTAGATTAAGACTAAGTCCGAACCAAAGTCCGAGTGGGCTTCGTGCCTTTGGCTGGATCGCTTAGCTGCCTTTCCTGACATGCCGGTTTCGCAGCTGTGTGTGTGTGTATGTGTGTGCTGTTCAGTTCTTGCGGCACATGTGCGCAACAGCTCTTAAGTGGCTGTCGCCTTGTTGCCTCTGCCACCGCTACTGGCCCAACTACAAACACAAACACAAAAGCAAACACAAACACAAATACACAGGGGACAGGGGACAGGGGGCAGGGGCTGTGCGTAAACTTTGCAAAAAGCACACACAAAAGATGCCACAGCAGAAAAAAGCGCGCATAGATCGCCCGTTTCTGCCCAACTATCCACGTTTTGCGAAAAATAAAAAAAAAACGTAGCAACAGAAATTTTGCGCGCCTAAGCTTGTAGCCCTCTCTCGCTCTCGCACTCTCCCAGTCTCCCACTCTCTCGCTCTCGCTCGCTCTTGCGCTTTTCTAGCGCTCACACACAGTCATTCACACGCGCTCTCTTTGCGCCTGGCTCTCATGTAAAGCAGACAAAGATACACAGATACAGCTACATATGTATCTGTATCTCATAGATACACGTACTCAAGCGCTGCGATCGCACGCACTCGGCGCTGAGCGACTGGCGTCAAATTTTGCGCTAATTATTTGCAAGCTATTTTTTCACCATCGCGCCACACACACGCACACACACGCACACACTGAAATACATTTGAATAAGAGTATCTGTAAATATAATGCATGTATCTTTTTTGTTGCTTTGCTTGATTGAGTGGGCGCTCTTTGCGTCTTTTAAAGAGCGAGCAATGTGTAGCGTCAATAATTTTTAAGGTTTGCATTTAACCTTTAACATTGCTTAGTTAAACACAAACACACACTCACACACACACACATGTAGCTAAGCATTCGCCACGCATACGCAAACAGCGCGGAGAAACGTAAAAATTTTGTGGCTAGCTTGTCTATGTGTGTGTGTGTGTGTGTGTGGGCGGGTTGGAGCAAGCGGGCGGCGTGCCGCAAACAGTAATTGGCAAGGTCGTTTCGGCATTTGCCGTAATCATTGGCAACGTTTTGCTTGGCTTCTGCTTGGCGCTGCGTTTGCTTTTTGGCCAACAAACTGCAAACGAACGAATGACAAAACAAACTTTGCCTGTTTGCATTTGTTGTGTGGCCCACGATGAGCTCCACGCAGACAGCAAGCCAGCTAGCCAGGTCGCTGGGCTAAAGCTAACAGCCACTACAACAAGCAAATAACAGTTGTCAGGTGTATCGAAGCACACTAACAGATACCCTGTAAACAGTTACGAAAATTAGTTACGACAATTTATATAACCGAATCAAGTTATTAAAGTTTTAGTTTTGAATTGAAAAAAAGTTTTGGATTTTTTCAATATTTTTTTTATTTTTTTTAAAGTAAATTTTTTAAAAAATTGTAATAAATTTTATTTAATTTTTGCAATTTCTTAAATGACTATAAGTTATAAGTAAAACGAGTTCTAGAAATTGTCTTTTACATTTTAAAGCAAGCTTTTGGCTTTTGAAACTTTTCATTTTAAAAAATTTTAAGAATTTTGTAATTTCTTATTTCATTTTGCAATATCTTAAAGTGAATTCCAGTTCAATACTTTACGCTAATCTAACTAACTAACTAACTACTCTAGCTAACTCCAGCTAATACAATCTCTCTCAAACATACCCCTTGCCAGCAGCTACAGGGTATTAAAAAACAATGCAGCTCACTTGTAAAGTAAGGGCATACCCGCCTGCCAAATTCGACATAGCGCGATTGGGTTCCTCGGCAAATATTTGAGTTTAACATTTTTCTTGCTTTTTCACGAATTTCTTTAAAAAAAAATAAGCCAAAGACTCTTGATTGGACTCTAGTTGATGAACAATAGAAAAAGAGGTCATCTCAACTGATAGATTTCTTAAGAAAAACTAATTGGATATTAAATATGTTTTGTATTTGTATTTGTTGTATACATAAAATAATTACTTAGTTTATTTTTAATAAAGGAATAAAGCACTGTAAACAGAATGTAAATAACAATTAATAAAATTCAATAAGTGCATTAAATTATTTTGATGGCAAAGAAATATTTTGAGCGACTGGGCTCTCATCCAAACAGTCTGGCGGCAAAGTATCGGAGTCAGGACTGTTTGCTGCAGATGGAGACTCAGAAGTCACCATCCTCAAGACCTGGGTAATATATACTTCACTTCTATGCATTGCGCTTTTAGTCTGACCAAAAAAAAAATATTTTCGCAAGGGTATAAAAAAGAAGCAAACTGAAATGTAAATAAGCGTTTCTTATCAACTGACCTGTCGGCGTGATAAAGCAATAAATAATGCAAAACGATTTTCCCATATCTTATCTGAGATATCAATCATCAACGCTCTCTCTTTATTTCTTAGCAAACTATTTTATATGTGTGCGTATATAAAACATTTAGTATGGAATGAGTACACCTGCCCTCTTTCTTAATTGTTAGTCTAAGAATTGCACTAAAAATTACCTTAAAGTATCAGTTACTCAACAAATAGGCAAAAATTACAGCTGAAATGGTTTCAAAAGTGAATTCGGATCAGAAAAAAGAGTGGTCAAAAAAATTTTAAACATAATCTGAACATTTAGGATAGTTTAGTTGAAGAAAAAAAAGGAAATACATTTTTTTTGATTTATTATTTTTGTATTATGTTATAAGCTAAAATGATGAGATATTTTTAAAAATAAAATATTAAATTTTTTTTATTTTTTTTTTAATGCTAATAAATTTAAAAAAAAATATTACTTTTTGAGAATTTTCAATTTAAAAGCCTTTTTTCTGCTTTTGAAATTTTTACTTCAAACTTTTTAGAAAAAATTTTTGTTTTTAACAAAATGTTAAGAAATTTAAGAAAATAAGATTTAATATTTTTTTATTAATATGCTTCAAAATGCTAAAAAAATTAAAAAAAACAAGTAAGAAAGCTCTAGTCGGGTCTCAGCCCGACTACGAGATCCCCTGAACCAAGTCCGAGCTGTTGTTTTAAACAACTTAGCTTACATCTTTTATCTATACATATTACCTCTGCGCGCATATACACATGCACACATTTGTATACACAAGCACACATATACCATGCACACAGAAGCACGCGCGCCGATTACTGTGTAGTTCATTTGAATGTATGTGTGCACACGTACAGGCTGCTGCCGCGTGCTTTTACAATGTTTCCTTTAATAACTTCTGTATTACTTAACGGATTTGAATGCAATTTTCTGCATTGAGTGCTATTAATTTATTGAAAATACGGTTTTCACTTAAAAATTTGAATTTGAATTTGAAAAATTAAATTGTGGCTTTGATAATTTTTTTTTTTATAAATTTTTTTTGCGAAATGTGGAGCTGGTATCCAAAATATGAAAAAATAGAAAATGTATTTTATTTTCAAAAAGCTAAAAACAAAATTTGGTAGCTGTAGCTAAAAATATGTAGAAGATATGGTCAAACAACTGAATCTTGATAACGTTTTAAATCGATATCATTGAAACGGAAAAATTTATCGAATATCTAAAACAAACTCGATATGCGCGCTGTATACACAGACCATCATGCAAAATTTGAACTCTCTAGCTCTTATATGTTCTGAGATCGACGCGTTCATACATACGGACAGACGGACGGACGGACGGACGGACGGACGGACGGACGGACGGACGGACGGACGGACGGACAGACAGACGGACAGGGCCAAATCGACTCAGCTCGTCGCCCTGATCAAGAATATATATACTTTAAGGGGTCTGCCACGCCTCCTTCTGCCTGTTACATACTTTTTGCAAAACCATTATACCCTGATTTCCCATTTTCAATGGGTTCAGGGTATAAAAACAATAGACATTGAGAATATTATATTTGAAATATTTGCCTTTATCTCTGCGCTTGAACCTTTTTACTTCAAGTATTTAGTTTGCACTTTTAAGCGAGTTTTAAATGTGCTATTCGATGTGGTTCATTAAAGCTATGAGCCACTGTGCGTATACATATAGGATATATATGTATATATTGTAGTATATATAAAGTATTTAGCAAATGAAAGTGAATTCTCATCTGCAGTTGAATAGATCTGAGTTGTTTATTTTGGGGCGCCTAGAGGGTGGTGCCGAGCAGCGTGCAGCTCGGTCACACGCGGCGTATGCGTAATGCGCTTTGCTCCTGCTTTGTATATGGTCAAAACTCTTCGGCAGTTCGAATATTTAGCAAAAAGTGTTTAATTTTTGTTAATTTTTTGCTTTTTTTTCTTATTTGCTTAGCATTTTTGGTAAAAGTTTGCACACATGTGTTTTCTTTTGTTCAGCAACAACAACAACAACACCAAGAACAACTTGTTTTACAAATAAACGCCTGTAGCTGCCCTAAATTTTCAATTTGGAGCGAATAAGAAAAGAAAAAACTATCATAGCTGATATTTATGTGTGTTACTTTAATGCCAAGTATATCGCATATATACAGCCGATTAGCTAGAGAAAACCCAAAGCGAAAGTAGGGCGCCATATGCACACCTAGCCGAAAACAATATGGTTTTTATCGCCTCCAATTTTGATTATAGCAAAAAAATATTACACGCTGCGGCTTTTGGTGCTGCCTACAAATAAAGCGTACATGCGTGTGTTCCTATGCCTTACAAAGTATTTTATGCTCGCTCACTAGTCGAAGGGGGGTATATTGGGTGGCCATGATTTTGACTGACTAAAGATTTGTCGGTGTCCATAGAGAAATTTGAGTCTTTAAATACATGTATTGTATATATATAGTTTTATCTCATATAAGTATAGTATAGATCAGATAATAAACGCCTACTGTGGGCGTGGCAGATCAAATTTATATATTTCAGCGCTTTTGTAAGTGCTTGACTACTCAAATTGACCAGAAAATCTTTATAAATATATAGTTTTATATCAAATAAGTATAGTACAGATCAGATAACAAACGCCCACTGTGGGCGTGGCAGATAAAACTAACATCTCCCATAGCTTAAGCGCTTGATTACTCAAATTGACCAGAAATTCTTTATATATATGTAGTCTTATATCAGTTAAGTTTTTATATAGATCAGATAACAAACGCCTATTGTGGGTGTGGCAGATAAAATCAATATATTTCATAGCTTAAGCATTTGACTACTCAAATTGATAAGAAAATTCAAACAGAAGTTCCTCAAAATTTTATCTTTAATTTAATTAGATTTTTTATTGGTCTTTGAGCAAGTATTTTACAGTCGATTGCAGCCTCCTGCACTATTCTTACTTGTATTTTTGTTGTTCTTCTTTTTGTTTATCCACATTGTTTGGTTTAGTCGAATGTGCGTAATTTACTTAGCCCAATTCGAAATTCCGCCTAAAGATATTGTTTACGCGCATTTGAATTCCTGCAGCCGGGCTAATGAACCGACTTAAGCAAACTGCAGATCTTTTCAATATAATGCTCCCGCGGAGCACTCAATTATGTCACCCACAAGTATTTTTGAGCCGCTCATAAATTTCGTTTAATGAATTTAATTGCCTGTGCGCATAAATCTAAAGCGCTTCAGTTGACTTTTTACCCAGAAAACAAAGCATTTCGGGCTTGGCGCCGCACCATTTATAAAAATCAACTGGAAGTTTGCAAAAAAAAATACTTAACTAGAAGAGTATACGACTGGCAGATACACTAAACTTAACTGAAGCAAAGCTAAGTACAAACATTTACTGGAATTCGAAATATTTTGTAAAGTTAAAAGATTTTATTAAATTTTTTAAAAATGTAAATTTTGGAATTTTATTTTTATTTTCATAAAATGTTAAGTATTTTTATTATTGAATAAATATTAGATTTTGAAGTAAATTTGTGCAATTTATTTTGTTTTATTATTACTTAAATATTTTTTAAATATTTTTAAAAATATTTAAAATATTTTTAAGGAATTTTTTTTTTTTTAATTTTTTTATTAAATAAAACTTAGATTTTTAAATAGACATTTACAATTTTTAAAAAATCGTATTATAAAAAAAATGTATTTTTTCAAATACTTTAAAAATATTTTTTATTTAATAAAATGAGTTTTTTAAAAAGTATTTATAATTTAAAAAAAAAATTTTATTGCAAAAAATAGTATTACTCTAAAAATAGTTTTTAAAAATTTTAACATTTTGTATTAAATAAAAATTTGCTTTTTAAATAAAAATTTATAGTTTTAAAGCAAATAATATTTTGAAAAAATATTTTTTTTTAACATATAATAAGACAAAAGAATAAAAATCATAAAGTTATTTAGTTATATAAAATGAATAAAAAAGCACATAAAAGCAATTCTTTGTACAATAAATGGGACTTTAGCAAAGCAATTGCCCAACTCCTGAATACCCTAACTTTAGAGTATTCTTCAGTAAAGACGCATTGCAACGTTGACAGCGGGAACAGAAACAACAAAAAAGACACTCAAAAAATTCGCGCATTTGCCCTTGAAAACAAATTTTAGTTCGCAAAAAAAAGTTGCTGTTGTTGCTTTTGATTGCTTTTGCTTTTTGATTTTTTTTTTTTTTTTGGTGCGCTGTTTGCATTTTGTTTAACATTTGATACACACAGTCAAACAACATAAACGCAGGAAGACACGTCGCCAAAAGCTACAACAACAACAACAACAGCAATAGCAAAAGCAGCAGCAGCAGCAGCAGCAAATAAAATAAATGTTTTAGTTTGCATTTTGAATGCTTTGCATGTAATTTAAAAACTGGTCTAGTCGGGGGCCCCCGATGCCGAGCGTCAGACCTTCGTTAAGTTTGCCAAAATTATGCGCGCTGCCCTCAACTGACGCCCCATGATGCCCCCAGCCCCTGCTCGACCCATCTGCACCTAATGCCACGACAGGTCGTCTCGTAATTTATAGCTGAATATCGTAGAGCAACAACAACAAATGAAGAAAGCTGCAATAGGGCTTGCTCGACTAGAAGATACCGAAAATTCAGTGATGAGTGGAAAATCTTATAGCTTTCGTCTTCACATATATATAGAAGAGTATAAAGAAGACGCGTGAAAGTTTTTCTAATAAAAAGAAACAGAAAAGTTATACTATATCTAGATAAATTGGAAGCAGCAGAAGCTGGAAAGTTTTTCTTATTCACAAATGCAAAAAGAAAAATTTTCAGAAGAGAGATTTCTTAATTTTTATTCTTCACAAAGACAAGAAGAAGAATGAGTTTGGAGGAGGAGCAGCATTAAAGTTCTTAGCAAATCTTTTAGCTTTCTTTTACAAATACATATAGCAGCTTAGATAGAAGACGAGTAATAGTCCTGCTAATACATATATGAATGATGAGAAGAAGAAGAAGCTGGAAAGTTCTTCTTTAGTTAGGCAAATGGAGAAATTGGAAGCAGATGAGGCCGGAAAGGTTTGCTTCTACACTTATAAAAAAAGAAAAAATTTCAGAAGAGAGATTTTAAAGTTCTTCTTCACAAATATAAGAAGAGTAAATTTGAAGAAGAAGAAGTACAGAAATTCTTCTTTTATACACATGCAAGGATAAGAGATAAAGTTAGTTAAGAAGAGAGAAATTAAAAGTTCTCTTTTAGCATCCACTCTATGAGACCCAGCATTTTATGATATTTCTGATCATATATGCGCTCCTCTTCTCTTGATGAGTTGCTTATGAACGCTTCTTTTTAACAGTTTCAACTTTTTTTTGAGTCTAATTTCAATCGAACGCACTTCGAAATGCTTTATATTTTATTATTACATTATATTATTATATTAAATTGATATATTTAGCTCCTAACTTAAAATAATATAATATATAACAATATATATAATAGACCTCACATATCAACTATGAAATCTTAAGCTCTTATAACCTATGAGATATGCACAAAAACTTATGAAAGATATCGACCTGTCACTTTGCTCTGTGTCATAAGAGTCTGTAGTTCAAAAGATCAAGACAGAGATCTTATAAGGTATACAGTCAGAGAGAGCCAGTCTCAGACATGAAGTCAGAATATAGGTAGATATACCATGATATACCTCATTAATATATATCTCTACATACATATACCTCATGAAGTCGTAAACTCAGTCAACTTCTCCACAAAACCAATATACCCTTGCTTCACACACTTACAATGGGCAACAAATAATTTTTGGCAAATACGGAAGTTTTTATTTTCGTTGCGTTTTTTTTGTGCAGATTTTTTTTGTTTTCCTAAATTGTAATAAATTTGTTCAGCATTTGTTGCAGTCATCGATTTGCATGTGTTTTTTGTTGTTTCTATTTAATTAATGTATTTTAGTTAATGTATTTGCTCGGGTTTGGGCAGCTGCATGAGAACAGCCTTCAAAAGCGTTTTCGTTATCTAGCAACATTTTTTTTTGCCATTTTATTGTTGTTGTTGCTGATTTGCTTGACGACCTTTGCTATTTCGCAGTGTTTAGATTTCTTAGCTTTTTTTTGCATATTTAGTTGTTGTATTTTGTTAATTTTTTTTTGCTAAAACATGTTTTTCAATGCTTACATAATCCATGACGCGATACAGTTTTAGTCAAGCTGCGCGTCTTTTGTTTTCTTCTTTTTTGTTTTAGTAACAACATCTTGAGATGAATAATGCGAGCAAGATGTTAAAAAAGTAGAACCCATTTAATAGCTTAGGAAATTAATTAAGTCGTTTTTTTCCAAAATTGTTGTTTCTTAAGAGTTTTGTGCAGCTTCGAGCTTTTGCATGATCAGAATTTTAATGGCTAAGCCAATGTGACAAAAACTATTTGAAACTTTTTATTACTTAGATAGCATTTCTATAAAACTAAGAAATTAAGTGAAAGCAAATTTGAGAAACTTTTCTGTTAATTTGCAGCGTGCTTTTGCCAATTGACAAAATGTTACCTTTAATAACTTCTGTGTTACTTAACGGACTTGAATCAAATTTTCATCATTGAATCGTTATATTTTGTTAAAATATAATAATACGGATTTACCTAAAAATTTAAGTGTGGCTTTATTTGCAACTGAACATAAATTGTGAAATTTGGAGCCGGTATCCAAAATGTAAAAAAAAAACAAATTGCTTTTTAAATATAAGAAGCTAAATGCAAAAATTGATGATTATAGCTAGAAAGATGTAAAAGATATGTTTAAAAAACCTAATATTGATAACGTTTTAAATCGATATCAAGGAAACAGGAAAAGTTATCGAATATCTGAAACAAACTTGATATGCGCGCTGTAATCAAGGACATTCGTGCAAAATTTCAAGTCTTTAGCTCTTATAGGTCTGGACTGGGACTGACAGGGCCAAATCGACATAGCTCGTCGCCCTGATCAAGAATATATACTTTATGCGGTCTGCCACGCCTCCTTCTGCCTGTTACATACTTTTTGCAAAACCATATGATTTCCCATTTTCAGTGGATTATATGTATGTAAATAAAATAAGTAATAAGTTCCAAAATCAGCTTAAAATATTAAGAAATAAAAAATTATATTCTGGTTTGTTACACTCTTATAGATGGATCATATAATTTATCTATCAGTTTGTTGAGATTTTCATTAGGAATCGAACCACATGACTTGAAGTTTCTAACTCTAAAATTCTGGTAGATATAGTTTTTCCGGATTATTCATGTTCTTGGTAAGTGTTAATGAATATAATTTCAAAACGTTCTGAAGAGAACAGCGATCAGCTAGCATACCTTTGGCATTCCAGTTGTCAAGTAGATTTCTTTCTTTTAGAAACTCTTCATATACATATATAACCAAATAACCTTGAAATTTTTATATAACTCTTTAGCTTCAATGGCACCAACAATAAAAGTATTTATGTAGTAAAAAGCTGGCAACTCTCCCAGTTAGCGTACAAGAGGAGTGAGGAACGAAAACCAATATACTCTTTTCACTGCGTGTGAGCGAGTATAAAATAGAATGATTATGTTGCACATGTTTATAGACATCTTAACAACTGTTATTCCCAAACTACTTTACTTTAATGTTATGTTTCACTATAAAATTATAGAAATGTTATATTTTCTATTGCATGCTTTTAGGCTATTTCATAGCTATGATAAAAACATATTATTAAAACAAATTAAATACAAGTCTTCTTAGGCGTATTTTAGTTATTCATATAAAATATTTATTGAATGCTTTAATATAAAGATAAATAAGTACAATTAAAAATTTTTTTACTAAACAACAAAAAATTGGAAAATTTTTTTAGAGAACTTAGAAAGCAATATTAGTTTTATTTAAAAAAAAAAACTATTTCAGAATTTTTTTTTATATGTATTTTTAGTAATTTGGACAGAAAGATCTAACAATGATGACATCAAGCCAATTTTTCAGTTATAGAGTAGTAGTTATAGTAGTATTACGAACTGAACTTGGTAGGGTTCGAAACCTACATGCGTGCCAACGCATGAAGGAACTGTGTGAAGACTGAATTTCATAAGCTGAATCTAACGGGAAAAAGCGAGTCAAAAAGTGGATTTCACCCATAGACTGAACTAGTTTTGTAATGCTGATAAAATTTTGGCAAAAAATAATTTTTTTTTAAAGTTTTTAATAATGCGGAAATAGATTTAGAGTACAGTTGTGTATGTCGTGTGAGCATATTCTAATTTAATTTTTAGATATCTGTACGCTGCAGTCTCAGCCAAGTTGCTGGCTGACTTTTGTTGTCCCTAAGTGGCACATACATGGACCGCACGGCGGCACCAATTAGCGAACAAGTTCGTCTTGATTTAATGCCATGACTGCAGGGCAGAGCAGAGCTGAGTAGAGTAGAGGCTGGCTGGTGCATTAACCTCTTGCGTAATGAACACCAACAGCGCCACCAACGGCGCGACAGGCAGGTCGACATTGCCACTGATGGGGGCAAGGTGGCAGTCGGGGCGGGAACGGGAGCGGCACCCAGGAGGTGTTTCCCTGTGCAGCCTGGCGCGCAGCTGCGCTGTAAAATTAGAATTTTTCTAAGCCGCACTCGAAGATGGCCAGTTAGCTGATAAAAGCTCTCTCTCTCTCTCTCTCTCTCTGTCGCTCTTTGTGTAATTCCATTGGCTAACAGAATAAAGTGCGCTACAAAATAATTGCAAATAAAATGCAGCTAGAGCTGCAACTGCAGCAGTGTTGCACCTGAAGCGAATGTCTTCTTCGTTCTATGGCCAAGCACCTGTGCGCGTCGTTTAATTCCATACGAAAACAAACAGCCCAAGCGAAAGAAAAAAAAAACACAACACACACACACACACACAGGGTACAACAAATGTTGCATGATAGCCAAACGCTGGCGACGCGTCGCTTCTTCGCAACAAACCAGGGCCCAATGCAATGCGGCTGCAAAGTAACAGCATCGAAGAGCCGTTATCAATATCTGGTTTGTCCAGCTTCAGCTCGCAGCTCGCAGCTCGCAGCTCGCAGCGGGCGACGGCCCAGCGCTTGGCTAGATAGGATTGGGCCAATGTACCTGAGTTGCAGCCACTTTGGCCAAGGAATGCGTTCAGCAGCGGACATTGCTTAACTGCAAATGCTGCCATTTATATGGCACAATAAACATTAGGTGTTGCCTTCTTCTCGCATGGGTGTGGGATACGATGTTGTTGTTGTTCCTGTTGTTGTTGCTGGAGTGTTATCCCGTGCCAGCGCTTAGTTAGCCAACGTTTTGTATGCCCAGCGCCTTTGTCTGTTGCCACCATCCAGCCTAACTCCTCACCTCCCTCCCTCCCTCGCCCTCTCCCTCTCTCTCCATGCCATCGTGCAACGGAGTTTTGTTGCCTTTTTCTATTAAAATTACCATCAAGATTTACATTTCAGTAGGCAACAGGTTCGAGTTCAGCTTCAACTCTGGGTCTGGCAGTGCGGACGCCTTTTAGGTAAAAATGTGGGCAGACTGACAAAAAAAAAAAACACAGAAGGAAGAACTAAAACGGAGGCGACTCCTGCGGGGCGACTTCCCGGCTAAATGCTTTGCTCTCTCTCTCTCTCTCTCTATCTCTCTCTCTCGCGCGCTGCCCACTTGCTTCTAAATGCAACGCTCAAGTCAAGTGGAAAATTGTTCTTGTTGTTGTTGCATTGTGGTTACCCTCATTTTGCATTTAATGCCCATTTTTAGGTGGCCTGCCACGCGGCATTAGCGGCAACAAGACAAACAACAACAACAACAACAACAACAACAACTGCAACAAATATGTCAGATTTTTTTTTGATTTCAATGCTCAAGATTTGATAGCTTAAAAGAGAAGCAAAACTCCATAAAAATAAAACAGATTTGAATTGCAAAACTTGATTTTTTTTTAATTTTTTCTGAATGAACTAAATGTGCTAGGTAGTATTAGTATAAATTAGCTTAGATTAGCAGGATAATTGAGTAGAATTTGATCTTAAGTTTGGAATATATATAATAGTTCCATTTCTGTTCTTCCCAAAGCTCAGCTGATCCATAATTTTTTTATAGCTTAATTTCATCTCAAGCCATGAATGAAATCTAAAATGCATTTGGATCTTTTCTTTGTTAGAGCAAAGTATGAAACGTTGCAGTTGAGCTTAATTGACTACATAATACTACATAATAACGCTGAAAATATCAGCAATATTTTGTCAAGTATCAATATTTTCACAATTGCAACTATAAAGCTTATATGTCTATCTGCTGATGAGATCAGCCTGGTGATGCTGACTCCTAAACTGTGAAAGCTATAGTTTTTGTTCCAATTTGCCACGCCCCCAGTGGGCATATGCCAAAATATATAATATACTTTATCAGATAAGGCTCACAAGAATTTATATTCTAATTTTCATTTCCCGAGGAAATGGTTTGCTTTCATTCGGACAGCCGAACGGATAACAAGTCTGTCATTGCACAAAACCAATATACTCTTTTCATTTCATGAACGAGCATAATGATATATTCTCTTCTTTCTCTTCTTGTTTTATAATAACATAAATATATCTTAATATTTCAGCCAGTTTAAAGTAAGGATGAAATCTATCTAGAACACTTAGCACCTCTATTCTTATTTATACTTATTTATTAGGAATAGAATATAATTTAAAACTATTAACCAATTATTTATAAATAGCTCTAGCAACTAAGCGACACAGCCTCAGATTCACCCTGAGGCTTTATGTCAAGCTAATAATATATAAATCCATAATGAAGTTCATATGGACCTATGGAATTCTGATTTGGGGCACTGCCAGCCGAACAAACTATTATATAATCCAGAAATTTCAAAACAAAGCTCTTAGAACAATATCCAATGCTCGTCTACTCGACTCAAATTTGGAGATTCACAACGAGCTCAGAGTCCCTTGGGTTCACCAGGAGATTACCAGGCTGGCCAAAGCCCAGCTGGAACGTCTGGACAGGCCCATTAACCTTGCCCACAACCTCCAACACAACAGCGCAGGCACACGTCGTCTCAAAAGATATCACCAACTGGACTTTCCGTAGAAATTAATGAATAGAATGATATGACGAGGAAATTAATTCTTATATAATATATATATTATTTTGACAACAATGCAATGAATTGCCATTGCTTGCAAATGCTTGATAGGCAAGTACCTGATATTCCAACAACTTCGGCAGCGAGTGTTAGGGTGTATTTTACTTCAAGTAGAATTTTGAAAGAAAGGAGAACACGTCTTATGAAAGAAAATTTTACGAAAATATGATTTTTAAATAAAAATGTTTATCTTTCATAAAAATTCGAAATGTTAAATAAAAAATTCGGGAAATATCGGGAATCGGGAGAAAAAATAAAAATTTTTCGGGATACCCATTTTTCAGGAACCAATTTCTTTCCAGATCCCATATCTATCAATTTCTTTTACACAAAAACTCTATAAGACTTTCTCAAAAAACATTATATATGTATATCAGAGACTATAGCTCGAAATTAGCATATATATTATTATATCGGCATGTTGTCTCTGATCTGCCTTGATATCTGAATCAAACAGCAGTATTTTGATTATATTTTTTAAAATATATGCATATACTAAAATATATGCATATTGAAAATGTATAAAATCTACAATTCAAGCTATAATTGTAAATGTAGCTAGATATTTATTAAGAGGGTTAACACAAAGGCAAGTTATTCGCTGACCAAATGAAAAGTTTGGTGCTTGAGTAAATACTCCAAGAAATTTTATAAGTGGGCAATCAAAAATGAGTTTATTTGCCAGTCAAAATATTTTTCATTTTCCAAATAAAACTTTATGTTGCCTTAAATTTTCAAAATATCTAAAGTTTCACTAAAAACTAGACAGTATTGGCTATATTTTATAGTTAGCTGATCCATTCACTGCCCTCGCTGAACTACTCGCCTCGCCCCTTCCCTAGGTCCAACCAAAAAACAAGCAATTCTGGTAAGTAGTAGCTGGCCATAAGCAATTGCGATAGCCTGGCCAACAACTTGCTCATATATGCGCGCTCGAGACGTCAATCGCAATAAATTTAAATTTTATTTAACATTTTACAGGCACTCAAAAGGCATAAACGGAAATTTAAAGCAGGTACAGCCAGGCGGTAGCAGCAGCAACAGCAGCAGCAACAGCAACAGCAATTCAAATAGCAGCAACAACGAGGCTAAGCCCGAGCCCAACAAGGAAGCAATTGCTTTTGCAGCTCTCCAGTCGGGCGCTGCTTTACGCATTAGGACATGCGTTGGGCGAGGGGCCAAACAGCTAACAGCACTCCAAAGCATAAAACAATTTAAATATTGCCGTGCTGCACTTGCAACAACAGCACAAAATAATAATAACAGCAACAACATTGGCAACGGCAACGGCAACTGCAGCAAACTTGTTTTTTGGGTTAAGAGCCAGATGCGAATGCATCTGCAATCTGAATCTTTGGCTGGCCCGCCGCTAATCTTCATTATCGCCAGCTGTATCGCGATGATGAAGTTCGTCAAGCGGTGTCAGCTCTATGGGCAACTAACCGCAATCGCAGCGTAAAATCGCAGCCACAACCAGCCGGAAGATCAACACACACACACACTCACACACTCATACAGAGAGAGAAAGAAAGACACGCATGTGCCTGGGCATTAGCCGCTGTCCCGGTTGTCCATTCCCAGCCAGCGCCATGTTCATTTAAATCTACAACTTTCGGAGGGACGACAAGTTGACTTGAGACCCGGCTGGACCTGGTATTGGTCCATGTGAGAAAATTGCGCACTTGAGAACCTTCGGGCAGCCGCTTGTAAGCCCCGTTGCAGCTATCAAGTGAAAAATTCCTGGGCCGGATCTTATCGCGAATTCATTATTGAAATAATTCGCAACTTGAAGGCCCTATAGTTGCATAACGGTAAATGGCCAAGGGATCTAGACAAGAGCTTAATGAAAATTGAATTTTATGTTTATTAGACGCAGCCTGGCGCAAAGCGAAAAACTTCAGCCAGCCCTCCACACACTCACACACACAAGTAACCTTTTAAATATGCCAGACCGGATCAGAGCGGGTCTCAGCCCATGGGCAGCCAGATGCCAGATTCTAAATGCTATTTGGTGGACCTACTCGAAGCTGGCCATAAGACGCGACCAAACCGAAAGATAGCGGACCATCGTCCACCATTGCCATTTTCCTGTGGCAACAGGCAACAAGGGGCAGGCAAGAAGGGGCCATGCGGCAAACGGCAAGCAGCAGGGGGCCCCGTTCAACGGCAACATGTTTCCCTGATAAGTGAAATAAAAGTAATAGAATCCAATAAAACAGTTGACTGCATATAGTAGACAATTTAAATACACTTCAATGAATATTTACAGGGTATCTAATAAATTTTAAATTTTCTTGATTATTTTTTATTCAAGTATCTTTCATTGTTCATAATTTTATTTTATTTATTTATTGTATTTATTCATGTCATATTTTTTGTTAATTTTAAATTTGTCTTTAATTTTGCTAATATATTTATTTGCAAATTATTTAAAATTGGAAATTAATTAGTGCACAACATTTTTTGTAATGAATTTAATAATTTTAATTTTTTTTAAAGTAATTTAATAATTTTATTAAACTTTGTAATTAATTTAATAATAAGATTTTTCATAAATTATTAGTGATTTACATTTTTTTTATTAAATTTGATTTGTTTTTTATTATTTTTTATTTATTTTATTTATTTGTTAAGTAATTTTTTGTAATAAATTAATGTAATACATTTTTTTGGATTATATATTTCATATTTATTTTAAATATATATTTTTATACATTTTTATTGATATTTATTTATATATTGAATTCGAATTGTTTTTATTCATTATTATTCATTTAATTTATTTTTTATGACATTTTTTGTCAATAATAAAATATTTAAATAATGTTTTAATAATTTAATATTTTTATCAATTTATTACACAAAATTTTAATATTTTCTAAAATGAGTTTTTTTATTTATATATTTTATATATTGTAGATTTTTTCAAGTATATATTTTTCATTATTTATTTTTTATAATTTATTTTTGTTTGATTTTCACATTTTAACTTCAAATCATACAAGCTTTAGTTATAATAATAATAAAATATATAGTAAAATAAAAATGTGTAAATAAATCTTTAATATATACATATATATATACATTAATTTTTATCTATTTTTTATTTTTATTCATTATTCTTCTATTTGTTGCAAACAGTGTAAGAAATTGTTTTGAGCCGGCCAATCACATCAGACAGTCCAAGGGACAGCGACATTTAGAACCCGCCAAAGAACCAGGCAAGTTTATACACACATACTGACACACACACGCGCACACACGCACACACACACATGGTCGCACAATTACATGAAGCAGCTTGGTGCAACTAGGAAGCAAACTGATCTGGCCTGCAAGCTAGAAAGACCTTGGTATGGGGCATGCCGGCCTGAGCCCAATGCAACAAGCTGCAACGGCAACCTGCCACACGCGGCCTACGTAAGTGGCAAGATCGCACACAGCCGCCCGAGCTGCCACCAAAGGATGCCAAGCGAAAGGTGGGCAGGTAGATACAGAGAGACAGAACTAGAGAGAGAGAGAGAGAGCGAAAGAGATGGAGCTATGCACATGTGCGCATAGGTCCAACGGGCTGCATGTGGGTTGGTATAGCTGTGTTGCTGCCACTGCTGTTGTTGCTGCTGCCATGCCCCCAAGTTGTTGCATTGATTTAGCAAACATGCATTTTTATAGCCTTACAACGCGCCCAGGCAACAACAAGTTTCTCTATTATTTATTCCGAGCTGGCGGCCACAGTCCACGAATGCACTGTTTCTTCTGCCACAATTCAACTTCTTCTGCTTCGTCTATTCATTTCTTGCCGAGCGCTGCCCGCTCCTCTGATTATTTTGATAGCAGCTGCAGCCTTGCCCCTTGGATTAAAGTGTTATTAATGTTTATTATGCCTGAATGAGTTTTAATGTCTGCCGAAGTAATCATTAAAATGTTGTTAAAAGAAATTTGAATAGCAGCAGCGATCACACTACACTGTCCACTGTCTTCTTCTTGTTCATTTTTGGCCAACAATGTCTCTGGCCCCACTGTAATTGGCCGCCAACTCTCAGCGCTGTGGCAGGAAGAGCGTGTACTTTATTTTGATTGGAGCTGCCATGGAATTTCTTTTGTGTGTTCGCCAGAGATTTTTTAATGATCGGTGACAGGATTATTAAAGTCATTAAGCGGCCACTTGTGCAGTTGTTGTTCTTGTTGTTCTTCGAGTCAACAGTTGTTGTTGCTGGCTTGTTCTCAATGGCGGGGCTAATAATGTTAACTGTAACTGGCAATGGCAGCAGTAAAAGTTGCATCGCCCGCTCGTATGCTGATCGGCATCTGCATGCAGATGCCTTTGACGTGCCTCATATAGCTGAGACGGTGATCATTGAGATGTTTGGCTTATGGCTTTGATTTAATTAGAGAATTAATCTGTCAAGTATATGCATTTACAGCAAGTCTTTAAGACGAACTAATTCGTGTGAATTTCGATTCATTTTGCTTTGTAGTTTGTCTAATTAAGGGTCTAGAACATTCCTGAGCTTGATGGACACCTATAGAACAGCGAGTTGAACAGCTGGCCAAGTCCCATAAGCAAATATTTGCAAGTTGGTTCTTTCTTAGTTTTGATGAGTGATTCACCTAACATCCAGGGCATGTTTCACCTACTTTTATCGCGTCGTTAAGTTCGTTGGTTTTCTTTACCTATTTTGGTCTTGCTTGGTATTAATATTCGCGAATCTGTATGTACCCATTGGACTAGCTCTCAGCCTTGTTAAAAACTCTGCTATTCTTAAGATCGGTGATTTTTTAAGCGTACTAGAATTATCTTTCAATACGACTGGAACGATGACCAAGTGTGCCTTATTTTTGTTTAGTTTTTCGCGATTGAATCGCTCTTATTGATGAGCACTTGGCTAGGGACAGCGATGGGCGAAGGGTCCACAAAGCTGTTGCTGATAGCAACTATATATTTTGGTATACGCTATATTATATAGCTCCTATTCGACGTTTGTATTCATGATCGGCGTAGTGAATGGACAACCGCCCTGGATGTTATACTATCCGAAAAGTGGATTGGCGCAATGGTCTGGTTATCGATACTGGAACACATCAAATTTTTTCTGCTCATAACTTCGGCACTGCTTTTGGGTACATATCCTGTCATACTCAATATTATACTCCGTGCTCACATTGATGTGCTGCGGGAGCATATTCAAAAACTGCGCAACGATCCATTTAAGACAGAGGCTGACAACTATGAGGAACTCGTTAGCTGCATACGGTATCACAAGCTGATTTAAGGCAGGTCATGGGGTTTGTCCTAATCTAAATTTATTTTAGTAGTGCTGGGCGTGACTATGATAAATATTTTGTATTCATCGTATCACATTCATCGCATCATATCGCTTGTATTTCTAACATTCCCTGTTGCTATCTGAGCGATTTACTTGTCGGAGATAGCAACGACTTGGTCAACATTTTGGCCCAATCAAATTGGCTCGGTGCTGAGCGCAAGTATAAATCAACTTTGCCGATTGTCTTCAAAGCTGGAGGAATCTTTCGCATTTTCATAGCGAGTCATATGAAGCTGTGTTTGTAGACATATGTATATATACCTACATATATATAAAATAATCAAATATTTTATGATGCCAAAATTTGCATTAAGCGTTATGACCATAATGCAGCTAATGAATCTGGATGATCGCTTAAGATAGGCTTTTCTTAGTAGATTAACTCGAATAAATAAAGAAAATTTAACGAAGAATATATGTATATTGCTGTCTAAATTCTATTACCCTTTGCTAATTGTTTTTCTTTCAGAATATTCCATGCCTAAAAATTCCTTTAAGACTAATTGTCATGATATTTCTATTGGCATTTCCTTTTCGCCATTTTCATTTGCCTAATTACAGGGCAGTTGAGTGTCTTGGGGGCGTCTTTGACACTTTGTCAAGCTGAACAGCTGGACAAATCACACGAACGGTTAAAGACTGGAGCAACAACTATAAAAGCTATAAATATTTGACATATTTTCACAGTCTAAGCAAGAACTTCGAGGATATCAGACTAACAAAGGCAACGACAGTTCCCTTGCAAATACTTAGAAATAAATTAAATAAGATAAAATAAAATAAAAAAAATTATTAATAAAAATCTAAATAAATAAAAAAAAATTAATATAAAATAAAATAAAATAAAAATGAAATAAAAAAATAAAATAAAATAAATAATAAGATAAAATAAAAAAAAATTAAAAAAAAAATAAAAAAAAATAATAATATAAATAAAACTAAAATATAAAATAATAAGAAAAATGAAAATAAATAAACAAAAATAAAATGATATAAAAAATTTAAATTAAAAAAAAATAAGATTAAATAATAAATGAAATAAAGGAAATAAAATAAAATAAAAAAACAATAAAAAAAACTTATAGCTAATGTACAAAATTTCTATTTACCAGCAATTGTTCCTACGTCAGGTACATATATGTCAGTAAAACCTACTTTGACATAGCTAAACTAAAATTAAGTTTAAAGTTCGTTAAAGAGTTTAAATATTGAGTTTGAATAGAGATTGACTTGAATAAATTTATATATACATATATCTCACACAATTCAATGTCTACAATTCGTAGCACATTGCATTCTTCTCTTTTATTTATTAAAGTATTCTTTGTCTATTTTTGCAGGCAAGAGTTCAAAAATATTCCACTTCAAATGCAGCAGCAGCAGCAGGAGTTTCCTTGACAGACGGCATTAATGTCGGCACGTTTATCAAATTGCAGCTTACAAAGGCTGAAAGGAGTTGGAGGGCGTGCCACTTTATTACTCTGCTCATAATGCCAACAGATGATAAGCCAAATGCCGGCAATAGTTGAACCGAACACAAGAGCAAAGAAAAAGAAGAAGAAGAGGAAGAAAACTATCAGTTGTTAGCTGAAATTGTGATGTAATGACACGCACGAGCGCATAGCGCCAGCCACGCCCACGCGCCCACGTGCCACGTGCGCACAAGTTGCAGCAGGAGAGCAGCAGAAAAACGATTCCTTGGTCAAGGTCAGCAGCAGCAGCAGCAGCAGCAGCAGCAGCAGCAAAGTTAAAGCCAAATCGAAAAAAGCTTCCAAGTGGGTGGCTCAAAGAGCTGTCCGAATGCATTGGCAGAAATGATTTAAAGTCTGGTGGGGCATGGTCCACAAGTTGCACAGAAATTCGTTGTAAATGGCCAAACAGCCAATGGCAAAATGGCTAATTTAATTGCCCCGCATTATGGTACTTAAGCAGCAGATCACATGGCGACCGTTAGCTGGCCAACACCGACGACGACGACGACGACGACAAAATGGAGCACAAACGTGGCTAATTGTAAATTGTTGCAATTTAAATTGTTGCAAAAGAACAGTAAGCAGTGGCAGTTGCAGCTAACTGACCAGCCAACGGGCCACATCTATGGGCCATAAAAATGCTGTTAAGGCCTAAAACCGATTGTTGCATGCCAACAACAACTGCCACTTATTGAATGGCCAGCGCTTGTGTCTTGTGGGCGAGGGGAGGGGAGTCGAGGGAAATCATAAAAATTTTGCACATTAATAAACATTATGCAAGTCGCGACAGACAGCAAATGAGGCGACACGTTGCCAGCCAATCTCCTCCTCCTCCTCCTCCTCTTCTTCTTCTTCTCTTTGAAGAAGCTGCAGTTATAACGAGCGGCAGCCGCAAGAACAGCATTTAACGATGCGTTTATTGATAGCGGCAAGGGGCACAATCACTGCGAGCCACAATTTTATGCGCCATTGCATGGGCCTTTATCTCCGTTATCAATACGCTTAGAAATGCATGTGTTCTTTTACGATCATTGTAATTAATTGGCAAACGTAACTAATATCGGCAACAAAGTCGCCAATTGGCAACATTCTCGATGCTGGCCTTAGCAGAGGTCGGCTTTAACGATCGCATTAAGTATCTGCCGATTTATGGGCGAGGAAATATTCCTTAATTTATGAGAGTAGCTTGCGGTAGTAAGTGATTTTTCTTTCAGATTCCCAGATAAGCACTAATTACAAATGAAATATAGATTTACTTAAAGAAAAACGGGGAGTTGCGAGGAAAAATAAAATGTTTGTATATAAAGCAGAAAATTAAAAGTATGATAATATTTAGTTGACGAAATAAAATCGGAGATCTATATTCTACGATTGGCATCAGTTGCTTGATAATAATATATATGATAAAATAATATAATATAATGTACAGAAAAAATTTAAAAAAAAAATATATAGAGGTAGTCAAAAGTATTTACACAAATAGTTTTGCAACGAATATTCTTTAACATATTTGACTTAAGATGGTTTTTGGTTTTTGACCATAAATTGCACAAAATAATTTTTTTTTTCACAGAGCTTAATCTTTCCTGAATCTGAATTGAACAAGACATCAATTATAGAAAATGAACTGAGGTTTATCAGTTGTCAAAAAATATGTAAATACTTTTGACTACCTCTGTATATCATTGTACAAAAAAAAAGGAACTCAATTTGAGTGCTGTAATTCTGTAGATTCCTAACTTAAAAGTCGTTTTACTCAATCACATCACAATTTTGAGAAAATTGAGTTCAGTGTCAGAAATGTTTGCGACATAAATATTTTTATACCCTTGCAAAAAGTGTATATTTTATTTGGTCAGAAGTTTGCAACGCAAAGAAGGAAACCCATCTGACTATATAAAGAATAAATATATTCTGCAAGACGAGCTGAGTTGGTATAAGCATGTCTGTCCGTCTGCCTGTCTGTCTGCAAATCTCCTCCAAGAGTATTTACCCTACAGCTGAAATTCCGCACAAAGGCGTCTTTCTGCTGAAGGCATTGTATAGCTCGGAATCATCCAAATCGGACGACTATATCCTATAGCTCCCATAGGACAGATCGGTTTTAAGAAACGTTTTAGTATGAAAACTTTGGCGCTATTGAAGTCTAAAACTTGAAATTTGGAATACTCATATGCTCATGAATCACACACTCGTACAAAAAGATATAGTATATATGCTACGCCCCTTGGGGGCGTGGTTAATCTTTTAAAACTCCATCTTCTGCAGTTTAAGAGCTGGAACCTTTAAAAGTAAGTTTTTGTTGATCTCCCCTTAAGATCGATCTTGATGGCATGGCAAATCGGTAAAAACTGTATCTTCTACAATTTAACACCTAGAGAAAGGCCTTGATGACTTTTTGGTAACCCAGAGAAAACTATATCTATATCCTTTATATTCCTATATCCTTTACGATTGCAAGGATATTACCAAACTTCGGCATGCCTGAAGTTAGCCCCTCCTTCTAGCTTTCATTTATTTTTATTTAATTTTTTAGTTATTAAAAATAAAACAGCTTTAATTTAAATAACAATAAATGTAACGAGTAAACGTATATTATTCAATTCAAAAGCTGGAAAGTTGTCTAAATTTTACTAGAGGTTTCTGTTTGAAAGCTACTTCCAGACTCCTCCATAGCAACTCTGCTTCAAAGAGCGTCTGGGTAAACTGTTCAGGTGATTCTTTTAGTAATGTATACGATGTATTAATAGCTTCCAAATTAACTTCAGTTAAAGCTTATATCTTATACTTCATATATGTAATAGAAAGCCAAGTGGAATCAGACTTTAGGCATAAAAATGCCTTAATGAGTAAATCAACTTATTTAGAAAAAAACAAGTAAAGATTTTTAATCTTCAAAAGAACTATCAGAAATTTATTCTTTTACTAGCTGTAGTTCTGTAAAATATAAATTTCCTTATAGATATACACTTAAAAGAAATAAATAGTTATAATAATAATTATAATACCAATTGTAGGATCAAACAAATTTTAACAAGTCAGGTTTAAAAATCATAATATGTGTATAATAATCTTCGTTTTTTGGTCGAGAAAAATGAATTTTTAATAAATTTCGAATTTCATATATGCATTTATTTTTGTTTCCTTTATTTGCAACTGCCGTTTATGACAGCTAGCGATCTTTTTTCTATAGTACTTCTATAGTACTAATAATTATTATGAACTGAAGTCAGTAGGGTTTGAACCCTACATTTGATGACTTCTGTGCTAACGCATATCTTTCATGCTTATTTCATTTGATAAACAGATATTTAGAATATTCTACTTCAACTTCAATACAAGTCGCCTGGTAACTCATAAAATTGCCGCTTCTAATTGATATTTTTGACTGGCAGAGAATGATTAAAGTAACGTTCAGTCGATATCTAAAAGGTAAACACATTTTTTTGCTGGCAAACGCCAATGTCAATGCCAATCCCAACTTTGGCATTCAAAGCGCTGCAAACGCTACGATTTCCCAGGCAACACTAAGAAATAAAGAAAGACAGAGAGAGAGGGAGGGAGAGGAGAAAAATACTTCATCACATTTCCCATGGCCGGCCATTTATGGCAGTGAATGCCAAGTCCGAATGCCGATCTGCGAGGCGGCCTTTTCTAACTGTCCCTCTGACAAAATGCCGCAACCTGCAAGTGTAACTGACAACCAATGGCCCAATGGCCGTTGACCAGGCCAATACCAACACAGACAATCAGACAGAGATAGAGAGAGAGAGAGAGAGAATATTATGAGCGATACGTAGAAAAAATAAATCAAATTTTCTCATCAATCTCATCGAACATGAAAATGCACTTTCAAAACGCATTAAATAAACCATAACGGCACGCATGCGCACCACGGTGCGGCCCAGTCAGTCAGGGCAGGGCAGGGCAGTGTGGTGCGGAGTGGTGCGCTGGGGCCAAGTGCAGGCCGAGGCCGCGTAAATCTTTCACTTTGAGCAAAATGCAGCACAGCTAACTGCGGCTAACTGGAAAACTAGCGGCAACAAATAACGTAAACGATAAATGCGCATGCGCAAGTGCAACAGCAACAGGCAACAGGCAACAGGCAACAGAGGCAACAGGCAACTGCAACATGGGGCAGCTGGCCACAGCGAGAGACGCGGCATTTGCCATGGCCCGACCATATTTGGCATTGGCTTTGCCAACTGCCCAAACTAAAACCCAAACCTAGACACGTTGCAGCTCTGCTGACAAATTGCTGCAGTCGCCTACTGCTGCTGCTGTTGCTGCCTCTGCTGTTACTGCTGCTGTTGTCGCCAACATCAGCTGCGAATGCAGGTCCTCCGGCCAGCATGGTGCACAAATTTGGTAGCACGCCGTGCGGCGGCAGTCAAAAGCGTCCAATAATTCATAACACAGCCATTGCCAACTGTTGTTGTTGCTGCTGCTGATGTTGCTGCTGCTGTTGTTGCCAAAATTGGCAAGAGCCGCTTGATAAGCCGCCGTTGCAGGCCGTCGCCAACGCTGCCACGGCGCGTAATAAATCTGTGCAATTTGTTGCACGCTAATCGCGCCATCGACTGCGGCCGTGTGGCCAAAAGCTTTCAATTGAAAGTAAGCAACTATCGGCTTATTGGGTTGCAGGTGTTTCAGCTGCCCCAAACGCAACGAGCTAGCGAGAGAAAAACGTTTAGTGGGCCAAATAAATCAGCTAGCTAATTATAAACAATAAAGGCACCCCTTGCTTAATGCCCATCAATTAAGGATGGCATATAAAAATGCTAAGCATCGAATGCCTTTTTTTGGTATCAAAGAAATTTTTGTGGAAATTCCAAGAAGTTTTTTATTACAGTTTACCGTATTTCCTCTATAAAGGCATCTTAAGCTCATATTAACAAATATTTGTTCTTAAAATATATATCTACATATAAATATATTTATCGAAAATGTTTAATTTTTTCAGTTTCGTATAGCAAAAGAATGAAATTTTGTAGAAATTCTAAGAATTATTATATTATAGATTAGCAAAACTGAAAAATTTTATGCTTAAACGAAGCGAGCTATTTCTTTCAACTTCAACGTATTTCCTATCTAAAGGCGTCTTATGTAATATTATAAATAACTCATATTACCAAATATTTATATGTTTCTCAAATATGTATTTATAAATTAATAGAAATTTGTTATAAGAAATTATGAAATTTTATAGAAATTAGTAACAATTATTATAAGTATAAACAAAATTTTTAAAGCAAACCGAAAGACATAATATATCATAATTTATATATATCATAAATTATATATATCATATAAATAAATCTACATATATGATTCAGAATCTCATAATAAATAAGTAACTACTTATAATTTATTAATTTAAAATAAATTATTATAAAAATAACTTTACACGTAAGAAATTTTGTAAAAACTCTAAGCTATATACATATAAAGAAAGTAACATGAAACCCCATATAATAGTATTTCGACATGGCAAGGGGAACAAACACATTTCTTACGAATTACACAGGAATTCGATTTATCGAACAATAAACAGCAATTTTTACGAGTTATTGAGGTTTTTGATTCCGCAGAGGACGACTTATCATGATTCGACTGTATATACATTAACATATGTTCAATCTAAAATCCTAACAAACTCTTATAAGAAACAAATATTTTTATACTGCTCATAGATATATCTATATATATATATAAATACATAGTATGTATATTTATAGAAAATTTTTAAAAAATAAAACTTATATGTATGTTTGGCTTTCCAAAAGTAAGAAATTTTAAAAAGCTTAAGTTTAAGATTAAGAAAATAAGATCAAGTATTATATGGTTAATAATATCAAACATTCTAAAGCAGCTGAGCACACCAGGAAAAATAAAAAAAGGCACTTGTTCGATTTCAACGTATTTTCCATCTAAAAACCTTAAAATCTCATATATCAGAGACATATATACATATGTTTATTTGTAGGAAATTGTTATAAGCTGAACCTTATCGTGGCATACCTGTTGGCATAACTCACTAAATATCCCCCACAGTTAGACGGAGATGGCTATCAGTTTGAGGCTTGACAACTTGTTGCCCCTTTGCCGTATCTCAGCTTGCAGTCTGGCTAAAACTAATATAATAACAATAATTTAGCCAAGTAAATGAAATTAACATGCATTACACAACAGTCAAGCGGCCAATAACGGAACAAACCTGCCATTGATCCTTGGGGCGTCCCATTGGGCGACTGCAATTGCAATTGCGATGCAAGCGAGTCGCCAACTGTGTTCCCTAACTGACTGGCTGATTGAGTTGGCCCGCATCGTAGCGGACGGGGATGGGGACGGGGACGGGCGCTGCCATCAATGAAACTCCCAGATGCTGCATGCTGTGCTGCCACCTAACGGTACCTAGCCACGTAAACCCAACGAGTGGCCCCTCCGCAACGCCTTCCCATCGGCTCTTTCTAATGGCGCACGCATCGCATTTGCCGCCTCAATGGCCAGCTGACTGACCATCAACAAATGCACCGGGATGCACTTCTCCTCTGTCTCTGTCTCTGTCTCTATCTCTTTCTCTCTGTCTCTGGCTCTGTCTGGGCGCCATGGCGTATGCATTTTTTATGTAAATTGATTTTCTTTCGTTGTCTCTCTCTCTGCTTGTTGTTCTCGTTCGCTGCCTGCCCATGTTGGTTTTCATTAGTTATGATAGATGATGTTTGAAATTATTTAAATATATTCAATTAATAATGGAGAATGCTTAGGCTGACACAAAATAAACAACAAGTGACTAAACCCAGAGCTCTTGTTATAGTTCCTGTTACTTTGCAAATAGTTTGTCTAAGTAATAACTTGTCAAGGCAATTCTCTCGTGTCTGCATTTTTTACATAACTTAACTTGCAAATTGATAAGGCAATTAAATTTAATTACCTTACAAAAATATATATATATTTTAAGTTTTTATGCAAGGGCTTAGAGCAGGAAAACCGATCGATAGCACTATCGATATGTCAATGGGAGTTTCTCGATGTCGACATATCGACATTTTAATATGAGTGATATAGAGATGGGCGTCGGAACAGGGATTTTCGGGAATCCCGCGGGATCCCAAAAAAATCGGGATTGGGCGGGATGGAAAAGATTCTAAAAAAGTTCGGGACGGTGTTTGATCTACAAATTCCCGCTGGTCCCGATAAGAAAATTTATAATTGATACAATTATTTGTGTTTATAAAAGAAAAAAATAATGATATTGAAGACGAATTTAATTCTTATATAAAATAATGTTAAATTTAAGAGAAATTGAAATATGGTATTATTTAACAACAATGCAATTGTTGTAATTGATGATGATGAATATCTTCGGCAACGAATGAAAAAGTTTATTTTAGTTTTAGTAGTATTTCAGAAGAAAAGAGAACATCTCTTACAGGAAAAATGTTGAGAAAATATGATTTTTAAATAAGAATGTCTATCTATCCATCTAACATGAAAGTTCTAAATGAAAAATTTTTCGGGACAATCGGTCGGGAAAATCAAAATGAATTTGTTGCAGGATTCCATATATTCCATAATATTTTAAGCAAACATTTATGGATGTCTAAAGCATGATGAATATGAATGTTTATTACAACAAGCCTATTTATATAAAAACATGAAAATGTTAATTTGTTATAATTTTTATATTTTATGAAATTCATTGTGTTATACCTTTAAGAAAAAACCTGTTTTTTATTCTAAAATGACATTAAACCTTTTCCAGTATCAAAATAAGTATAAAATACAGTCTTAAAGAAGTTTAAGAGATGTTCCAAATTTTTGTAGAAGAAGATTCAAAGCTCAATAAAAATGGGATTTGGATCGCTGCTATATCCACTTGAAATAATACTTAGGTATCAAACATTCATATATTTGGGAAATCACATAATTATTTTAGAAAATTTTTAGTTTTGTTTTTAGTTTTAAGATATAAATTTAATGAATTTATCATCAAGAAATTTAATTTGGGCTTTAAATTAATATATATATTTATAATGATTTTTTTCCCTAAGTGATTTTCTGTTTAAAGCTAGTAAAACCGTGAAGAACTGCTTTCAGTCAGTTACAGCATTACGCATACGCCACGTTAAGCCTACATCAATAATAATTCAGTTGCAGAAGGCAAGAGGCAACTGTGAAGCAACGTAAGACATTTTCATTTGTTTACAGCTGCAGCCAAAAGTTAATAAATGCATATTTCAGCTTCCCATTCGAGTGGCCAATAATAAAGTGTGTAACAGAAGTCGAAAGGTAAAGAAAAGAGATTGGGGGCGTTGGGATTGTGGGCGAACATGAAAAGCGTGAAGCAGACAATCAATAAATGCAATGAAGCTGAGCTGGCTGCTGCAGGTAGGCAACAGGTAAAGGCAATTACCAATTGTCCTGACTTCCTGCCCAAAAATATTGAATGCCAAATAAAATGCAATAAAATAAAGCCAAGCAGACAAAGAGGCCACGAATATGATTTACATGCGGCAGTCAAAGCAGCAGCAGCAGCAGCAGCAGCAGCAGCAGCAGCAGCAGCAGTAGCAACTGCAACTGCAGCAGCAATTGTATTTGCCGTTCGTTCGTGCAACGTTTGCCACCTGTTCCTGTTTGCTGGTCTTAGTTTGCCGTTATTGTTGCCTGCTCAGCCTTGCCTTCATATCGTTAGCTAATTTTATTGTTACAATAACTGTTGTTGTTGCTGCAGTTGCTCTTGCTGCTGCTGCATATCTTTCGTGTATCTTACGAGCGGCCTTGTTTATATCAATTCTATTAAGCACAACAGCTTCCCAGCTCCACTTGTCTATCTGCCCTCTCTCTCTCTCTCTCTCTTTCACTCGCTCCGCTGTTATTCCACTCTCCTTTCAGCATGTGACTAATCATGCACAGCCAATCATGCCACAAGTTTATTTATTTTCACATTGCATTTGCGCAAAAGAAAAAAAAAACTGGGTAATCCACTTGAAAATTCCTCGATTTTTGCTAACCCTGTTTATTGTTGTTGCTCTTGTTGCTGTTGTTGTTGGCTGCCTGTTATCGGCCAGCTATCAACGCCGCTTGTACTCGTTATTGTTCCCTGTTATGTTTGTTAGTTTCTTTTGGCTGGGCTTCGCCTGGCCTGTTGCATCTTATAAAGTGAGTTATCTGCTGGGCTGTCGTGTGGCATTGGCCAAAGTATCTGTAAGATATTTTCTTTTCTTTTTCTTTTTTCTTATTTGCACTTGTTCTTGCCAGGTGTGTGTGTGTGTGTGTGTGTGTGGCTTTACCGCTAGCAGCAACTGTAGTCGCTGTCACTTGGCCGGCCGTTATATGTCCTTGAAAGAGTTAACTGTATGCGATTGCTGCTGAAGACACTGAGACGTTGGCTAATACAGTGAAGGCTCGATTAAGAACACCCAGAATATGCAGCTGTCTAATATTATATTGTCTTGGGTAGAATTGTTGGTTAGATTTAAAAAAGAAATTGTTATTTAATTTAGTTGTCGCTACGAACTAAAGTAATAACAATTCCAGAAGAAACTTCTTACTCTCAAACATGATTTGGCTTAGTAATCAAAACTTTTAAAGAAGATCCAGCTATTTAGCATAAATTGTTTAAAGTTCAAGCTTTTAGCTAATAATTTTTGCTAGTTCCCAAAATTGTGGCTAACTATCAAGCTTTGCTCGCTTTTACTTTAGCGAGGAAAATATGCATATAAAATAAGAAAAATATGTATATTAAAAAAAATTTAAGCCAAAATCTAGGCTGATTGAAAGGTTAAAGCTAGACTTATTAACCAAAAATTTTAGGCAAGTTTTCATATTTCAATGTTGATTTAAAAAACCTTCGTAGATCAGTTTCATACAAGTCATAGAAACAGGGTTCGAACCCTACCGAGTTCGTACTTAATATGATCATTTCTATCAACAAATTCGTTTGATGTCATAAGCGACAGTTGAAAATCAAGAGGTAAATCATGGCTAATGGAGGTTGGTCTCTAAAATCTGAATAGTTTATTATCTGTATTTTCATTACGGGAACCTACCCAGTCAATTAGGTGTGTCTACCTTTGCTGGTCTTTAAGTTATGGCTTAAAAACAAAGTCAAAATATGGATTTTTATTAATAATAAGGAAATAGGATGAATTATCGAGAAAAAATATTAACTTGTGCTGCGTATGGTATACAAGAATATATTTATAGAATTTCAAATCTCTAGGTTTTGTGGTTTACAAGATTGCTGCTTTCATACGGACGGACAGACGGACAGACGGACATGGTTAGATCGACTCAGCGCGTAGTCCTGATCAAGAATACATATACTTTATGGTGTCTGCCACGCCTCCTTCTGCCTGTTACATACTTTTTGCAAAATCATTATAGCATGAAATACCATGTTCAATGGGTTCAGGGTATAAAAATTGATATATCTTATATAAGTTTAATTAAAATTGGAAAATATACATAAAATAAAGGTTTGATGCCAACAACTATTGTCTATCTTATATAAGATGCAATAAAATATGCAAAAAATATAGGTTTGATGCCAAAAAGTAGGTAGATTAAAGAGGCGAACCTGGGTTCATTCACAAAATTTTAGTTTTAAAATTTCAAAATGGATTTCAACATGAAATTTTGAATGATATTCAAGCTGATAATTGGTCTTATATTCAATATATTTGAATTCCAGCTATAGCTAAAGAAACTAAGAAAAGGTTAGAATAATATTTTTGCGAGCTGTAAAGCTGCGTGTCTGCATTTTCAGCTGTCGACCTGATTCGGGTTTTTGCGGCTGTCAAGCAAAATGGATTTACGACAAAAAAGGTCACAAATATCATTTGTATTGCTGGAGCTCTGACAGCTGCTAGATACAAAATAAAATAAATAATATAGGTTGTGGGAAATGTGAAAAGACAAAGAAAAATTGGTAAGATACTGCTATACCCAACTATATATGATATATGCAAGAATATTTTTTATGCGTCTCGAAAAGATCATCATAATTTAAATGAAGTTTGGATGGAATCTAAAGCAATCTTCAAATTGGCCGCATAAATCTTGATGGCACATCTCGGCTCGGTACGGCTAAGCTGTCAGCTGTTGGCCTAGCTTGAGAATACAGTTAGATTGGAGCAGGAGCAGATGGCGATGTCGATGTGGCTGCCACTTGCTGTAAATGTGGCAAATGTCGAATGCAGAATACAGAATACAGAATGCAAGCGAGCGTAATTGATAAAGACCGACAAATCCGTTGATGGCAATGTTAATACTGCGAGCTATGCGACCAGTCGCATAGGCCAGGGTTTGGGCCGGGCTCAATGTCGCTGCGAAACGATCTTGTTGATGGCAGGAAGACAAAGACCTAAGATTGCCTGTTAATGCTAGTCGAAACGGTTCGATGTCTGTTGGTGACGCGTGCAGAACCTGTTGCTGTTGTTGTTGTTGTTGCAGTTGTTGTTGTTGTTATCGAGCAACGTTCGATTTTTATAATGATTATCGCCATTACCGACAGTCGATGTTGTTGTTGCTGCTGCTGCTGCTGCTGCTGCTGGCAGCTACTGTTGCTCAGAAAAGGCAGCTAACAATGCAATCCGTTGCCCGCTGCCTGTTGCAATTAGTCTGGGCGTGGGGCGCGGCTGGAGCGCGCATAAATTGCGTTAGGATAATGATCGCGCTTTGGCACAGTAAATCGCAATTCGAAATTCAACGGACACGGAGAGTACAGTTCGAATGTGCCGCCCAGATCGCAATTGCAGCAGCTGCAGCTAAAGTTTTAACTGGTTCGGCAACAAATTTGACGCGCGCAGCTACAAATGAGCTCGATACAGAGAGAGAGAGAGAGAGAGGGAGAGAGAGGGAGAGAGAGACAGCTAGAGGGTAAGAAAGCAAGCGAGAAGCTGAAGGAAAACCAGTGGAAGGCCAAGCAGCAAGCACCGTTTTGGCCACGCATGCTGGGGCGCCATTTAAATTGAGATTTATTGCAGGCAGCAAGCATCTCTAGCTGGCTTCTTGCTGTTGCAGCCAATGATGCGCTGCTGCTGCTGCTGCTGCAGGTGCAGCGAGCAACGGTTTTGTAGCTTAGAAGCGAAAACAAAACTGTAAAACGCTGCCAACGCTTGTCTTTGACCTCGAGGATGCGACTGCCGCAAAAAGAGGGGCATGCAACCAGCTGTTACATATAACAGTCAACAAATCGTTGGCCATCCAATCTTAATGAAGTTATTAGGCGAATCAATTTTTTCTTTCTGCTGCTGCTGCTGCACATGCAACAGGCGAAACGTTTTGCCAGCAAATTTATTGCTTTATAAAAATGTAGTTTTTGCTTGATAGAGCAGATGTTATATAGGGCAACAGCATCATATGTGCTGGCGATTTTATTGCTGTGCTTAAGGCGAGCGACTAAAAACAACAGAAATAAAATCTTAAGTTAAATCAAAAAAAATTTTGAATAAATTTAGTAAATTTATTGAGTAAATTTAAACAAAATATTTTATATCAATTTCTCCATTTAATTTCTATTACATACCAATTTTTTGTTTTATTTGAGAACAAAGCAACAAAAATTTAAAAAATATTTGTTACATCATGTGTAAGGGAGAGATTAATTTGTTGAGCTTTGGGCGAGGTATTAAAAACTTAAGAGGTTGTGAAATAATATTTTAAAAATATTTTATATTTTACTATACATATAAATTATTGTTATAAATATTTATAAAATTTTCGTTGCTTTGTTCTCTAATAAAAAAATTATTGTAATAGAAATTAAACGGAGAAATTAATATACTTTATATAAATAATATATATATATATATATTTGTAAATAGTTTTGTTTATTTTGCAGATTTTAGTTTTAATTTTATTTAAGATATATTTTTTAATTTATTTTAAGATTTTATTTCTGATACAGCTTTGTCGATGATTGATGGCTTAAATAATTTTTATTAACCAAACCTATTTAAATCTCCCTAACATATACACTGCCAGTCTGTTGAATAAGAATACCTTCGACATATTTTTGGTACTTTCAAAACGTAAATAGCTAAAGCTCATTGAAATAGAGATGGAGCAGAAAAGACTTAGCCAAAGTCTTGCATATTTTATATATTTTCTTTAACATTCCTTGACTCAACTTTTTAGTGACTTTAAAAAAGCTTGCCAAATGTTAACTTAATTAATACTATGTCTTATAAAAGCTCAGAGTCCACCTTAAGCTGTCAGTTTATGTTAAGCTTTTTATAAAACGCTGGGGAAGATCACAGCGTTCCCTTTGAATATGAGAATCTGACGACTTCAAGATGCTAAAAATTGGAGATAGAATCCAGGAGCTTATTAATAAATACCATGAGAGACTGAATGGTCAACTATGCAGCCTGGCTAGAAGACTAGGTATTGCAGCCCAGAAATCTGCTAAGCCGGAAATAGAAAATGAAATAGACTCAGACCGCGTCCTAATATAATTACCAAATACATTCACTTACTCTACTCCCTACAATATCACATCCACTTAGTTATGCAATCTTTATTATTTATATATAAAAAAAATTAGATTATATTAATTTGCCTAAAAGGTAACAGGACAGTAAACTTAGTGTAAAAATGTAAATAAATAAAATAAATTTATTTGAATTTTGTAGCAGCTTCTAAAAATGCATATAACTGATGTACCTAAATACTTATATATACCTATACCTAATTTTATGACAGTTTCTGAAGTTCATATAACTCATGTACCTAAATACCTATACCAATATAAGCAATAAAGAGTATTTAGCATAGCTATAAAAATTTTCATCATATTTAGGTGAAACACAAGCTTTTACTTTAAATATATATATTTCATATGCTATATACATTCTACATATATATACTCTTTATTCTATATATTTATAAAAATTTTAATGGTCTTGAGTAATAATCAGTTAGGAAAGACAGCTCTTTATGTATAGTCCTATATTTTATATGTGCCATTTAAAAATTTAATTGATTTCTAAGCAAATATTTATCTTTATATATAAACAATAATTATCATATTTATAATACATATATGATTATAATCAGCTGGGTAAAGATTAAGCATTTCATGATTCTCTTGGCTTGTTGCCCCAGTGTGCTTTGCCACTAATTACAGCCGACACTGATTAGCGACGAATGCAGCGGGGCGTTAGGTAGCTGGAGGCAACTCCTATAAGTCTGCAATGTGGCAAAACATAATTTCTGCATGTCACTCAGACAGGTTGGAGTCGGAGTCGGGATTTGGAATCGTTGTTCGAAATGGAGATGGTTGTCAATGCGTCGGCTAATCCTGCTCATCATCTGCAGCTCTTGCAGCTCATGGATCAACACGAATGCAATTTTTGAAAAATCATTGAAACCGGTTTGCAGCATTTGATGGAAAAGTTGCAGCAGCTACAGTGGACACACAGACAGACAGACAGACTGACAGACAGATAGACTGACTGACTGACTGACTGGACGGCACCTGTAGATTTTATCCTGGCCATTTGATTGTCTGCCGTTGATTGCCGCTGAGCTGTTTGCAGCGTCGTCTGCCAGCAAAATTAAGTTGCTGCCGGGCAGCGTTTACATGCTGTGCCTGTGATGTTTTAATGATAAGATTTTCGCGATTGATTTTTCCTGGGTGTCGAATTTGGCGAGCAACCGGTTGCTCAGCGGCAGGAAGTGGCGCAAAAACGTGCCGCATCAATCAGTCGCCCACCGCGACACAGTCTAACAAGGTCAATGGGCTAATGCGCCACCATATATATATACTTGTATATATATATATATACGCCCACACTGTGGCTGCGCTTTGGGTGTTGCAAAGGCAGCATGCCGAATGGATTACAATAATTGCACGCTGCGGCGGTCATTCAATCCGCAAGTGCAACTGTAAAGTGCCACCGTTTGTGCTGCCCGCAGAAGAAGACGAAGAAATAGAAGCAGCAGCAGCAGCAGCAGACGATTGACAGCAGAGCTGGAGCTGCCACTCAGCTCTTGTGACGGCAAACGGCAAACGGCAAACGGCGCATGTTGGCCATCAAATGTCTCGGCTAAACATTTAGATTAGAGGCAAAAAAAAAAAAGAAGAAAAGACGACTCTTTGGCCAGTCTTCCGTCAGGAATGCATTTTTATGGAGCAGACAAGAACAATTGACGTTGCTATGGCCGAGTCGGAGGCTAATCTAAATTGTTGCATGCAACAACAATTGCGCACAGATACAAGTGTCCGGTGCATACGGCGAGGCAGGTAATTTCAGCTCAGCTAATTGCGAAAAGTGCTCCTGTAATTCCAACGGGGCCAAACAGACAACTGAAAGACTCCCAGCTCCAACTCCAGCTCCAACTTCAACTTCAACTGCAATTGCAATTTCTGCTGGCTCGGCCTGCACCCTATGATGCCCCACGGCTAAGTGACACCTACAGCGGAGACAGCTTTGGCAATTGTGTTTGCCAGGGGCCCCACAAATAATAGCTTCATTGGCCACCGGATCGCAGTCGGTGCCAAAATGGGCAATGTCTCTCGGGCCATGGAATTTGCTCTGAAATTTGCATTGTCCTCGACTCCACTTAGCCAAAGACCAAAAATGGTGTTGGCTAAGCTTTGACATTATTGTGCCTTTGCTGCCTAATGGCGCTTGATGGGCATTTAGCTGTCCATCAATTAAACAATTAACCTTAAATATATCTTTATATCCGTCTATATCTGCTTTAGCTACTCACAGTTGAATTTATTTTAAAAATCTTTTTTGGGAACCGCGATTTTGCAGCCGCGACGTTTTGCCATTTACTGAAACTGTTCAAACAATATTTGCACTTGGCAAGAGACAAAATAATATCGAATACAATTTATGGCCTGCGCACATAACACCAAAGCTAAAATGGTGGACCAGGTAAACCAGGTAACTGTAACGCCACGCTGAAGGTTAGACCCACTGCGTTTTGCTGCTGACATATAAAAATGCAAAGAAAAAGCAGAGCACAAAGTGAAAAGAATGCGAAATGCTTAAAAATTACTAAAGCCGCTTTAAGGCATGGCTCCTACCATACACTTTCTCTAGGGGTACATTCATTTATATACACATTTAATACATATTTTTAAAGAAAAGATAAAGAAATAAAAAAGTTGTAATTTTCAATATGTAAAAATTATTATTTACATACTAAATATAAAATTAAAATATAAATAAAAAAATTAAATAAATAAGAAAAGTTCTGTTTATGCAATATAAATAATTTTTTAAACAAATATAATAATAAAAGAAATAAATGAAAAATAAAACATGACAATGCAATATATATAAATTATTATTTAAATAAATATACAAAAAAAATAATAATTAAAAATAATTAATAAATAAATGAAATAAATATTGTTTTAAAAAATATAATATTAACAAAGAAATAAAAAATAAACCAAAACAAATAAAAAGTAAAAAAAGATAAATAAGTAAAAAACATATATAAATATAAATTATTGTTAAAAAAAGTTCCACTTATGCTATATATATGTATATGTTAATTATTATTTAAGCAAATAAATTAATACAAAAAAATTTGTATGAATTCTTAAATTCTGAATTCTTGTTATAATAATATAATGTAATATGTAATGAAATATATTACAAAAATATGTCAGGTTAGAGTATTACTTTGGCTATATTCC
Source organism: Drosophila gaucha (assembly GCA_035045545.1). Classification (NCBI taxonomy): domain Eukaryota; kingdom Metazoa; phylum Arthropoda; class Insecta; order Diptera; family Drosophilidae; genus Drosophila; species Drosophila gaucha. The sequence continues at coordinate 1,983,386 of JAWNOY010000025.1, read as the reverse complement.
CTATCTACACTTCCTTTTCATGCCAGTTTTATTGGCGTCTGGCGCTGCCTTTCTGGCACAGTAGTTCAAGCAAAGTGTCACAAGTTAATTAGATTAAATTCAGAATATGCCTAGTATATGCTGTTATACTAAGTACGCTTATATATATACTATATCTATATATACTGTTTTTTTACAACTTAGCACTTGGTGTATTCTTGTTTCTTGCTGTCAATGTCAGCTTTGCCAATTGCCGCATGCCATTGCATACTCTTAAGCTGGCGCTGCTTTAGTTTCAACTGACGCACAAAAGTAGGCAACACTTTTTTCTTCTTCAAATTTTCATAGAAGGTGAACTTGCTTTGAGGAATTAAATTTTAGTAAAGTTAAAAAAAATATACACACATCCCGGAAATGTTTTCTATGCACGACATAAAGAGCTTTTCAAATAAGAAAAAAGCAGAGGCACTTAAAAAAATTTAATTTACAATTTTAATTGAAACGCTCAATACTTAATCCCTCAATAAAAAAATGATGTTTGACGCATTAATTAAGAGAAAAACTAAAACCAAGCCTTGCACTTCAACAATTCAAACGCAAACAAGCTTGGAAAATAAAGAAAGCTTACAAGCTGCGGCCAGGTGGTGGTAGCAGCTGCTGCATGTGTATGGGTGTGGGTGTGAGGTGCGTGCATAGAAAAAGTTTCACTTTTTTTACTTATGCTAACGCACAAATCTCGAACGAGCCGGCACAAATGACGCACAGTTCTACAAAAGGCTCACGCATGCAGTGAGGCGAAGCAGAGCCAACGCTTGAGTGTGTGTGAGTGTGCGTGTGCATGTTATGTAAGGGCAGAGGGACTTAGACGTTGCCAGCTCTTAGCCTGCACGCAATATTTTTAATGAAATATGCAGCAAGTCCCCTGCCTCAACCAGTCCCTCAAGCAACATATGTAAGCATACCTAGCTTTATCTGTATATATTTGACTGTGTAAATGTTAATCGTAGTGTTTTTACCATTGTCGAGACATTTTGCAAATTTGTCTGGCAATTTAATAACGCCGAACGCAAATTACAATCTCCTAGCTGCACTTCGACGCTAAGTGACCCAAATTGCCAGCAAAGGGAGTGAAAGAGAGAGAGAGAGAGAGGGAGAGGAGTGTAGACGGCTGCCCGACCATTTACATGTGCCACAGTGCGTATACGGAATACGTGAATGCTGCTCAAATCATAATTGCCGGCAGCAAGTCAAGTGCAAAGTCTTTTAACTGGCCCACGGGGCGTATAATAAATAATGTAATTAAATTACCAATGCAAGCATTGCTAACCCAGGGCCTCTCGGCATGCCTACGCCTAGCCAAATGGGCTTAATGAGCAGCTATTTTCCATTTAATTAAACAATTGCAACGGGTGGTGGAGGCGGGGCAAGGCTTAAGCAAACACCTACATCATATACAATATTCGAGCAATTGAATATGCATATGAAATGAAGGCACTCGGATATTTATATTCCAAATAAGCAACGGGCCCCAAGTCAACGTAAATAAATTGTAATCAACAGTAAATCAAGCGTCAAGCATCAACTGCAGGTTGAGTCTCGACGACTTACAGGAGCTTCGTGCTAAGGACCTATCAGAGCATCTGCTCGAATGATAAGTTGCACTGGCAACACAGCAGGCACTCGCTATGTGCACTACATACATATTTAAAATTATGATTTGCGACATTGGTCACATCGCAAAGCTGTTGTCTGTTGTCGACTGTCAGCAGATGCAAAGCTCGAGTGTAAAATGTGGGCAAACAAAGTTTGACAAAAGTTAATTATAAGCAGCATTTGCAGAGTTCACTTTATGTAAGCTTCACTTTAAGGCTTTTTGTCGTCCCATCTATGTGGACCGTTAGCATGGAAACTTTAATAAATTTGCCAATTTATTAAATTTTATGTGCACTTGTTTCCCAGTTGCCAATTAGTCAAAAAACTTCAAATGAAAAGCAAAACTTTTGTGATTTTTATTAGCTTGCGATATTTATACCCTGCTCTATTTTAAGTGTGCAAGCGGGGGTATATTGGTTTCTTTGACTGTTAATGATTGTCTGAAAAGGATTTGCTTATCAGCTAAGTTGATTTTTGTTAGCTCTGATGTCAGCTAGAGATTATAGAAATCTAAAATTTCATATTTGAAAGTCCGATTTTTATCAGTATTACCTAGAATTTCGAATAAGATTTACAATCTCATTTTACTTCCAAAATATCTTTGCATACTTGCAACTTTATGTTCGCCCACAGTTCACCCACTGTCCCTTAGGGTATCCCTTAGTCGGTCACTAGAGCCATTAGTTCACATTACACTTTTCTTAGTTTATCTTTCATAGATATTTATTTTGAAGTATTTCTATTTCTTAAAGCCTTTTGTTGCTATTAGTTGCCCATAAATTTCTGAATTTGTTTTTATTAAAATTTATTTAGAGGCTTTGAAATGAACTATATCATAAATATACAAAAAAAAAATAGAAAATCAATAATTTAAGTTACATAAGATGCTAATTAAAATTCAACTACAAAAAACCTTAATATTTTCTCCTAAATCGAAAACTTCAATAATTCGTAAAAAATGCTGTCCTCTTGAAAGAAATTCATTTAAACTACTATTCGATAAATCGCATTCCTGTGTAGTTCTTAAAAAACGTGATCCCCTTGCCATTTATCGGAATTTGACTGCATTAGAAAACTTATTTTAAATATATCATAAATTTTCTTTATAAAGAAACTGTTGGATATGATAGTAGTAAAAAGTAAAAATGACTTTAAATATATTATTAATGATTTTATAATATAAAAATATTTTAAATATTTCTGCTTTAGGCATGATTTTATACAAAACATTAAATACAGATATATTTAAGTATACTTCTGACCCTCTAAGGATCAAAGATCGAATGATTTTTTAAGGATAGCAACACATATGTGAAGAAGTAAAGCTAAGAAGCAGACGATGAAGGTAGAGCTTTCATTTCTGGAAAGCAAAAATGACTCTCTTTGTAATGAAAAAAAAAACAAAAAAATATTACCCTTACAACTCGGCTTCAATGAATACAAAAGTTTATTAAAATTAAGTTTCAACTATTTCACAATTTAAGTGTAAACGTCTCTTATATATGTTTAGCAAATTTCTAAACTCTTAACAGCAAACAATTTCATTTTCACTTAATAATTTACAAAAAGTTCAAGTGTGGAAAATGGCGTCACGCTGCGAGCGGAAGCGGAAATGCTGCTGGAGCAAAATATGGCAGACCAACAAAATGGCGCGCCAGGGCAGAGGCAAAAAGTTAAGCTATACAGCTTATGTGAAACGTAACCAAAAGTGTAAACAGTTTTTGTGCTCGACGAAACCTTGAAACTGTCAGCGCCCAATGAAAAATGCAGCAAAAAAATGCTTTTGCTCGTTGTGTTTGGAAAGTAGATTCTAGTTTCTCCTTTTCTTACCATTGGCAATTGTGATTTATTGACTTGTCCGGGCCGCAGGTGCTCTACTGCTCAACTGCTCAACTGCTCGAACTGTTTGCGGTTGCGTCCGCAATTACTTTTGCCACTTGAAACTGTTGCCTGTTGGCTGCTGTTTACATAGAATTCCAATAGCTTTTACTGTCCACATCCGGCAAACATAATTTCGCATGAACTTGAGAGAAATACAGGTGCTCAGCTGTACATCAGTTTTTAATTACAGCTAAATGCTAGGCATAACCATGGGCTATTCCTTTTCAAATACACAAACACACACAGCATACAGACGACTGGGGCCACTTAGAAGCAACTCGGGGCAAACAAATAGCAACTGCACTTTGTGTGTGTGTGTGTATTGGTGTCAGTGCGTGCTTTCCCGTATAGCCCCTATAGCGTTCAGCTCCTGTCTCAGTCCCCTAGTCAGTCGCAGCCTTAGCCTCGCTCTTTTGTGTTTATCCTGCTCCAGTTCCACAGTCTGCTGCATTCATTAGACTTAGCCAAGTGGCATGCATAGAGCCTGCACAGCATTAAATTCCATTAACAGACGCTGCCACAGCCTCTGTCTTGGCCTTCTGTCTAATGGTGTTACATGACCTGGGGCCATATCCTGTGCATATTACGATTATTATATGCTCCTCATGTTTACTATAAGGCCTAAAACGAGCAAAGTATTTAACAAATCTCTGTCTCTCTCTCGGCTAGCCAGGACTCAGGTCGACTTGGCCAAACTTTGGCCAAGCACTTTGACAAATTGCAAAATTGAGACATTTCCGTTGTGCCTCGAGCAGTAACTAACTTCATATTGATACGAAATGTGGTTGGCATTGTCACTGGATTACCAATTGGCATGTCCGAACGAATTTGACTTCGAGCGTAGTTATTTGAGTATTTACACGTGTTACTTGATTGAGCCAAAGGGTTCAAACGGAAATGCATGACCAGCTGCTGCTCGGCTGTCAACTTGCCACACAGCGTGCCACACGACATAAGGCCAGCTAAAAAGGTATTGTGTTCTGCATGTTGCATGACGCATTACAACTCTATCGTTGTGTAAGCTTAATTTCCAAATATGTGAGAACAAGCCTACTCTAATCCATTTAGGCTGAGCATATGCGAAATTTCCGTTCGCTTTGTCAGCATAGAATTGCTTTTGTTAAAATTTTATAAAATATTAAATATATAAGATATTGCTGCCCTATATAAAGTTATGTAAAACCGATTTGTAATAGATTTGCATAGTTATAGCTAGTTACGATATTCAATTATCGCCATGGATGAGATTATTTTATTTCCGATATTTAATTGTCGCTATGGACGAGAGTATTTTATATTCTACATCCAATAATCGGTATCTACGAGAGTATTTAATATACGATATTGAATAATCGCTATAGATGAAATGATTTGATATACGATATTAAACTATCGATATTGTGGAAAGTATTTTACATACGATATTCAATTATCGATATTGAGGAGAGTAATTTAATTACGATATTCAATTATGCATATTGAGGAGAGTATTTTGTATAGAATATTCAATAATTGCAATGGACGAGATTATTTATTATACGATATAGGATATTCAGTAATTGCTATAAATAAAATGATTCTTAAATACGATATTTAATGGATGAGAGTATTCAAAATACTATATTCAATAATCACTATTGATGAGAGTATTTTATTTACGATATTCCATAATCTCAATAGATAAGAGTATTTTATTTACGATAATCAATAATCGCTATGGATGCGAGTATTTTAAATCATTCCTCAGATGTTTGAGCTTATGTCCAAGCTTGAGAATATATTATTAAACAGATAGTAGAATATAATATAATATAATATAATATAATAGAAAATATTTTTAAATATTTTTCAAAATTCAATTTTTAATATTTTAATAAGATTTTAGGTAGAAAATATAAAGAAAGATATACCTGAAATATTTTTTACTCATATTCAGATATTGCTTTATTTATTCTTTTCCCATCTGAGGTCTTATATAGGTAAAGTATCTTCTTGAAAGTTTATGATATTACTTTTCTTTATCCTTTTCCCAAGTTTTTAAAACTTATAAAAGATGGGAAAGTAGATATACATAGGTCAAATATTTTTCTTTAAATTCCAGATATTACTTTTCTATCCTTTTCCCATCTGAGTAAAACGTACAAAAGCAAGGTATAGTAAAATATATATATAGTATAGTATATTAAAAACATATAGCAAAGTATCAAGTATTTTTCTGTAAGTTTTGGATATTACTTTTCTCTCCACTTTTTCCATTCAAGCTAAATTTATAAATTAAGTGCAGGTATATAGCGGTCAAGTATTTTTCTATTGATATAATATATTAGTTTTTTTTAATCCTTTTTACATCCAAACGAAATTTATTAAAATACTTGTTATATATTATACAGGAATTTCTCAAAAGGAACTTTAAACCGATCGGATATTAGTTAAAAAAAGGGAGGATTCGGAAAATTCGGCGAGGATTCGGAGTTATCTAAGTGGAAGGTATCAAACTAATTTTAAACTTCTTAGCTTCCTTTTCTCTTATATTAAAATAATTCTGTTTGTTCTGATTGATTGACTGACTGATAAAAGACCTTGAAGTAATGTTCCCGTAGACAACATCAACAACTATATTTATAAAATTTATATAATATATACCATATCTCAAGGAGTAGCTCAAAATCCCAATTAGAAACTCTGAGAAAGAGTACTTATATATGCTATATATAGTATATATTTCTAAGTAAAAGCCAACTTTTGCGTGCTTTGAGGCACTTGCATAGCGCACATTAAAGTTCTTGTAAAGACATTTCCGTTAGATTTGATTATCGCTAATGTCGGGGCTCGTCGATTGGGGGAAAGCTTAAATGCAGATATTTGGATTTTATCGCACGTTAAATTGGCATTTGCATGAGCTTGACGAAAAATTGCTTTATATATTTTAATGTATATTTTTGTGTTCAGAGTTCGGTTGCATTTGCTTTCTCACTTTTGTTGCATGTAAGAACTTGGGATTAATGAATATGAATTAATTATAAAATATACTCAAACTTTCTGTTGCATGTTGCTGCATCGTTTGGCGGCTTCAAGGGGCTCACAATGGTTATTCGGCATGCGCACAATGCAGCTAGATCTTAGGTTCTAGATGTAGATCTAAGCTTACATATAATACTTAACACCCTCGGCAGGCCCTCCTCATGCAGGGCAGCCCCACTATGGCTCCATGCCGCACTCGGTATGCACTACATGTGAGTGAGTGTATCTACGTTGGCTAGAGACGTGATTTTGTTGTTATTCAAGGTTGGGTTGGGTGTGGAGTTACAGATAAATGTAAATGGCTCTTGACTTACCGCGCTCGTTGACAGGTTTTTGGGTGCATGTTGATTGTTGGTTAGGTTAAATTATCATATCATATATATATATAAATATGAGTGAGATAGAGAGAGAGAGAGAGAGATATGGATAATAGTTTTCGGCTTGCTAAGCTAATACTTTGTTGATTGATGATTGACGATTGACATCCAGCTTGTTGATTGAAGACGTTGGCAACGCGGCGCACTCTCGTTGGGGCTCAGTTCCAGGCTTCTCACAGTTGTCCTTGATTTTGGCATTATGTATATATCTCTTAGGATTTGTCACTTGAAAAGTGTTTGCTTTACAGTGGTTTACAGCTACTTAAATACAATTTGATAATATGTTTTTGTTTTCCAATTTGTGGGCTCAATTTTTGTTTTGTTTTTCACATTTTGTACTCTTGGCTTAAAATTTTGCATTTTACAATGTGCTCGTTAGGTGCGTGTCTATGCCTAGGACTTAGGATTTTCATAATAGTTAATAGGCATAAACGTGAATCGCTTAGAAAACTAGAAAATTATTCGAACTACTTAATATATAGCTGGTATACATTGTATGATATATATATATATATGTTTAGCTCAACTACTATTTGGATTATTCGATTAAGTTTATATATTGAAGAAAATCTCAATTATTGTTTTGTTTATTGCTTTAGCTGAACTACTTAGGGTTTTCTTAGGAAAATTCATGTATTTCAAGAGGCTATTCGTGTACGTATACTTCGAGTTAACATTAGCTCTATATATATTCAAATTTGTTATTGTTGAAGCACTAAGAACTTGATTAGCCAATAAATGTTTAGAATATCATATATTATTACGAGTCTACACTTAAATGCATAATAAATATATATATATATGTATATGCTGTAGTTATATAAGTATGGGAACAACTGGACCCACAAGTTTAGCTGTCTACTAAATTGATAAATATATATGTATATATATATATATATCTATTTTAATTTGTAGTTAGAATATTGGCTTTAGTTATTGTATTGTATACTTTTTGATATATATCATATTTCCTTTAAATACTTGACTATATAATACGCTGTTCTGGGCAAAACTTAGCAGACTACAATGTATATATTTATGTATGTGTATATATGTAATAAGTTAAGCTAATTTTTTGTTTAATTAAAGTAGGGTATATTTGATATTTCAATATTATATATTTACTTATATTTAGTATTCTAACTGACTGCTTCAACGGTACAAGTGCTTTTCTCTTTACGAACTGCTCTGCAATAGCTTAAATCTAAGGTCTATATATCTTTGATAATATCATAGCTTAATACTAGTTGGTGTCTTGTCTTACAGCGATTATCATATACACATGTTCAGCTTTATGAGCTCATATGTTTTCCATATTTATCTTTTAATTATAATATTAACTTAAATAACGTAGCAAACACTTTTCCTGCTTTCAATTTGTTTTCTCTCTGAAAATCTCTCATTTTTGATGGGTTCAAGGTCCAATTTACTTTAATAGGTTCGACAAAAGCAATTCTTTAAAATGACTCTAGTATATTTACGTTAATTTCTGTTTTGTTTAGATTATCTTTTGGCCGCAACTATTTAAGGGCTATTACTTTATGTTGACGTGAACGCTAAGAAAAACGTTTCATACAAATAAGAAAAACTCAAACTTGATTTCAATTTCGTTTTCTTGGCGTCGGTCGATGCGCTTGTGTTGATTGAAGACTTAGCATAGAAGAAAGTGTTGTTGTCTTTGCTGATGATATGCATTTGGTATCGATATTCAATTCTGTGCTTGCTTCTAGCGCTCTCCCGCCTCCACACTCGACCCGGGCTTACCTCGGCGATGCGGCTGGCAGCGGCGGCAGCGACAGCGGCGGCGGCGGCAACGGCGGCGGCGGCTGTGACCGCACATCCGTCTCGATATGGCGCTTGTGCGGCGACTGCAGATCGAGTGCCGCGTACGCGGCATGCGTGTGCCCAGCCACGCCCAGCGGCGAGCTGCGCGGCCGCATAGTGATGGGCGGACCGCGAAATAGCGCATACGGATTGCCAAAATAATCCTGTGAGGTGGCCATCATATCGAAATGTTGCACTGCAATAGAGAGAAGCACAAAGTAAATTAGTAAGAGAAATAATTAGATGTAGTAAATTTACAATTCAAATCAGTAATATTTAAGAAGTAAGGCATAAGGTAATTTGCTTCCAATTCAGATAGATATAAAGGCCAATAAGTAAGAACCTTTCATAATACTCTTTCACAGTCTAATGTTAGCTGGATTTGTACCTGTAAGGAAGGTCAACAGTGATCGAGCTACAAAACTTGTAAATTTCAACAAGGCTGACCTAGTCTACATTAAGTGGTTCGGTAATCACTTGGCTGAAATAATTCTTTTAAATTCTTTAAGATTCTTGGATTTTAATATTGCAACTTATCAACTAATTTATAATTTATCAAAAATAGGGAACCACAAGAGACCGAAAAAAAATACTTTTTTGTCAAAAAAATGTGATGCAATTCCTTGCAATTTTTCTCAAATATGGTCAGATAGTTTGAAGCCGTACGAAACAAAAAATATATGCCATTCGTAAATATGAATTTCTTTACCCGAGTCAAAGTCATTGAAAGTTCAGAAAGTTGTTTTTTTCAATCAGTGATATCTACCATATTAAAATATGGCAACCCCAGAAAAAACGAAATCAGTAAGGTACGGGTTGAAGTTAAAAAATTACGAGTTTTGAACTTATTTTGATCAAAAATCTGAAAATCTCTTATCATTTTTCTAAAATATGTTCCAAAATTAGAACTCGATATTTTTAGTCACAATCGAAGGGCGTACGAGACGAAAAAGATAGCCCGTTCGAAAAAATGACTTTATTCTTTCCAGTTAGAGTCATTGAAAATGCAGAAAGGCAATAATATCGAAAGCGACTTAAAAGATGTCCAAGCAAACCAGCTGTATGTAATTAAGTGAACTTTTAAAATGGCTGAACATGTCGGCATAATTGAGAGACATGAGTACTAACATAAGGCAATAAAAACATCTAAAATTGAATTTATGTAATTAAATTTATGAAAAAATTCGTAATATACTTTGAATAGGTATACGTACTTTTCAAGAATGTTACCTTCTACCGTCTTACTTAAATGTATGAAGCCAAATTTATAACATTTCAACAATTAGTTACAGAATTTGCTATTTTCTTTGAATGATCTTGATTCACTCTTTCAACTAAATTTTTTCATTTTCTAATTCGAATTTTCCTGCTTCGATTCAAAAGCTAATCAGCTGTTATAAATTCAGCTGCCAAACTACTGCCATTTACACTGTCTAAATAATTAGATATTTCTAGTTAATAGTCTTTGATATACATTAGATACTGTTAGCTCTACCCACACACAACGATGTGACACCAACTTTGCACTAAATTAAAAGCAAATAAACCCGCCTCACATTCATATTCATAGACACTTTTTCCAATTGTCGCATGTCAGTAAACCATTTTTATAGCCAGCCATTCAAAGCTGACTAAACGATGGCAGCGCATGTGTGTGTTTGTGCTGCATGCGTGTCCTGTCCATTCATGTTTTTTAATTTAATAGTCATGTAAATATGTGAGGCACGCGACTGCATTTAATTTTTGTTGTGAAATGAAATTATTGTAACATGTCCATTTGATAGATGCCCGCAGCAGGTACACAGACGGACACACACACACACGCGCACACAGTGACACATGTCGAACACGCCATAATTGACAGGATACAACAGCCATTGAGCACTGAACAACGGACAAGAGACAGTTGACAGCGCCGGACATGACACGACGATTGCTGTGCTCTGGCTCAATGCCTGTAATTAAGTGTCCTGGCCCCGCCCATCGCTTTAAGTGCCGCCCACTTGCGCGTAACCAGCAGTTGATGACAGTATCCACATTCCCGGTAATCAAGCCAAAACAACAATTATTGGCGCCTATTTTTGAGCAGTGAACACTTTCCAATTGAATTGTTTATGTTTGGTTAATTGAAGTTGGTTTACAACAGTCAATTATGATAAAACTGTTAGGGATAGCTATTAATATAAACTAGAAGAATGGGCAAGTTTTTGAATACCCTTGCAAGTTCAAAGGATATATGTATATATAGTTTTTTTTAAATATAAGAATATATTTAATTGTTAATAAATTTGTAGAACAGGAAAAGACGTATTTATCGCTTTTTATTTCGTGGTGTGGAATTGTAGAATATACAGTTTTTACCGATTTGCAACGCCGCTAATAGGCATAGCTATATATATTTTTTGCTAACGGAGGTCCATACAATAATATTTTTTAAAATTTTAATTTCAAGTCTCTGGCTCTAACTGCTCCCAAAATTTTGGACGATTTATGTTAAGCACTAGATAGACTTCCCGATTTGCAATGCCCCTAGTGGGCGTGGATATACAACTAATTGATTAATCTTAAGGAGAGGTCAACAGTAGCCTACTTGCCAGATTTGGATGTTCTTGCTCTTAAACTGTAAAATATATAGTTTTACGCGATCTGCCACGTCCCCAAAGATCATAGCTCTATATACTTTATTTTTGTATTTGGGTGGGATACACGAATGTATATTCGAAAATTCAAGTCTCAGACCTGATTAAGAATATATATATTTTATATAGTCGGAGATGCTTCCTTCTGTGCGTTGCAAACTTTTTCTCAAAATGAATATACCCCCTTTGCAATTGTATAAAAATATACAGAAGTTGTTTTTATATATTAAATATTAAAGTCTCGATTTGCTAAATATTTGTTCTTTATAAATATTAAATAGCAAAAATTGTTTTAATCAAATACTAAACAAATTTGGTTGATCATGTTTTAAATATTCTTTTCATAAATCTATGAAAAGCCAAAGCTCATTCCAAGTGTATAACGGACTCGATCAAGATCAAAGAGTGAGACCAAGATGTACACTCTTTATAAATATAGTACTGCTAAGATATTTAGTGCATAATCAGTTACAAATGATTTCTTATCTCTTACTCAGCTCCCAGTTCTTTCAATAGATATTATCTATGGTATATGGTATTCTCTGTTATACTTTAAAGATTTTTTCATTTACAGGAATTCTTCATTCTTCCCATACATTTCTTTAAATTTCTATCACTATATCTTTTATCAAAATCAAATCAAAAGATTTCTCTTGAAAATCATTCAATGATGAGAAACAAGCTTTCAATGCCTTAAATATATACACAATATAAACAAGTATAATTTATGTACATTTAAAGAAAGCAAGCTCAAAATCTACTTAAACAAAGATCTGGGATTTTGTAAGCCACACGACAAAAGCGCATTAGGAGTAAATTCCAGGGAATTGCTGTTGGCATTAAATGCCAGCACGGTTCATTCGCGAACGTGATTTTGTAAGCCAGTGTAAGTGCACTCGACGGATTAACGCAATTTCCAGCCAATTGGCAGCAAGTGGGCAACATGCCACAATTTCTGAGCCACAATTAAGTGTGCCACAAATCGCATGGCAATACACAAACACACACACAGACGTACAGTAAACGCTCCGCAGAATGACCGAATGCAATGCGCTTTTTTAATGAATGCCATTTTTTCATTCTCTCTCCAGGTTTTCCCTTTTTTCATTGCTTTTCCCTATTTTTTTGCATAATTTAACGCGACAGCTCAAGTGCTGACTGATTTTCCAGACGGCAAAGCGCGTTCGCGTTGGCGTTGGCGTCGCCGTTGACGGCGTTTAACTTTTGCATAATTACGTGTAAGAAAAAAAGTTACCAGCTTGCGGATTTATATGAAGTTCGCAGCGGCAGGGCGACGATTCGAACTTTCTAAGAAATTTGTCTTAAAATAAAAGAGAGAGAGAGAGAGAGAGAGGGAAGATAGAAGAAGAGGGAGAGCGTATCAGCGTTGCGAGATACGCGCACAGCTTGAACTTACATGGAGCAACTTTTTATATCATCAAATGCAAAGCAAATGTACAGTGGGGTATTAGGAGTTTTTTCGTGTAAAAAAAGTTGCCTTATGAATTTAAATTTTATAAATAAATATTGCTTAAAGATTAGTTTTTAAGTAATCTACGCTTAAAGCCTGTAAAATTTTGTTTATATTTAATTTTACTTATCTTTAAATGATGTTTCCTAAACAATATTTTTATTTATCTTGAAAATAACATACTTTTAAGAATATACCAAATAGTCTCTTATCAGTTAAAAATTCTTTTAAAATTTCCTTGACTTAAGCCACATTTTTAAAAACTCTTAAAATGTTATTTTTTTTCGACTTTTGGCACCACTGTGCACTGCAGCTCACCGCGACGCTAATGGCACGCCCATGCCCCAGAGTATCGTTGACTTTAACTTGTATGCAACTACAGAAACACACACTCATATACTCGCATGCACACATGCACACATGCGCGCTGATAAATCTGGAGCAATAGCGTCAAGTGCAAGCTGTCTGTGCCACACGGCGTGACGCGGCACGGTTGCAAATAGGCCAGACGTTGTGCGTCGGGCACCTACGCGCACATTGGTGTCACCTACTGAACTGAACGGGGGTGGCACCTGGAATCTGGCAAAGTAATCTCTGCTGCGGAACATTTACAGCAATTGCTGCTGCGAGTTGCGGCCTGTTAATGACTCAAGAAATGCTGTCTACAAGAGAGTGTATATATGTGTGTGTGTGTGTGTGTGTGTGTGCGTGTGAGTCTAAGTGCGTTGGCGTCGAGCTGAAACCCAGCAGACGACAACAATGGCAAGCGTTGACAATGCCGCCGGTTTGTTGCTTTTGTGTTGCCTACTTTTGCGCGCTTGCTTAGCGACCTTCTTGAGGCAGCGTTGCGAGCCCACAATCAAAGTATACCCAGAGTTGGGCAGCTATTAAACATGAAAGCAAACATATTTAATATCAGAAATGCTCACATGCAGCAATTCATAATTAGACTTAATATGATCTGTGTTGTTAGCTAGCTCGATTGTTTATTAAAGGGAGAAAAGTGAGGGAGCTATTGTGTGATAATCAATTTAGCTATTTAATGTTACGATATTACTATTACGATATTCATTTAACAGCACAGCATAGTAGGAACTGTAGCTGACACGATGACATCATATATCTAATGTCCTTTAGCTTCTAGCACATATATTTGTTAACACACAAAAAGCAAGCAGTTTATCTGTCTAGCTATATCTTAAAATCTTGAATATTCTATCATCACCAGACTTTGCTATCGACTACTATTTTGTCTACGCCTGGCTACGCTTGCTGAGCTATAGCTAGTTGAAAATTCTATTCAAATCAACAACTAACTAGCTTAAAATATATACATTAGTTCTGTTTCTATCAAAGACATGCTACGAGGTTTTAAGCTTTATCGTAAATTTCGTCTATTGTTATGAAAACTACATATATGGAAATTAGCTCGTCTTGGATTGTTCTATAAAATTTCTCTATATCTCCGACATACGATATACAGAGATTTTTCATAGTTCAATTCATAGTTTAACACAAGTATTTCGAATTACTTATAAATTTCTCGCTAAATACTTATACAACACTTTATAGGTAGATCGTATATCTTATTGCAAAGTTAATTGAGACGTGATTGACGTCACCTATTGAGCTTTTACAGTTCGAGTATTGCTGCTCGTTATTCATTTGCCTGACTTTTAATTAATTGAACTACTCGGCCATTTAATGGAATGAGCGTTACAAATGCAAAACTTTGACTGCATATTGAAAATGATTTAAAATACTCTTCCTGAGGGTAGTATGCATTTTCTACAAAATGTGCTATTTATAAAATAATATAATATAAAATAATAAAATATATGTATACATATATATATGATATTCTTCATTAGAAATTATTAATATGTTATGAAATTTGTTATGAGAAAAAAAAAATATATATATAAGTATAAATACAATATGATATTCTTGATTATTAACAAGAATCAGTACGCTAGAAGCATCTACATATCTATATATTGTGTTGTGAAAGCTCGTAGGGGTCTGCCTTTCGGTTGTACATCTGTCGGCTGAAAAACTACTAGATATTTATATAATTTTATTTAAAATAATTTTAAGACTTTATCGAATATTTCAGACTATATCGTATCAAACTATATATTATATATACTCAGACTATGTCGTAAAAGACAATATCATATAGCGCAGACTTAATCGTATAGCTAAGACTATATTGTATAGCTAAGACAATGTCGCTTCTGACTATATCGTATTGCTCAGACTACATCCTATAGAGCAGACTTAATCACATAGCTCAGACTATATCGTATCAGACTATATCGTATATTTCCTGAGTAAGCAAAATCAGAAAAAAACATAAAACATTAGTTTGTTTTCAAAATATATAAAAAAAAACTTTTAACTGTTATTTCCGGTTTTACTTTTGCAAATCGGATCACTTCACAAAAACCTTGTCAGCGAGGGTATATAATCTTCGGCGCACAAAAGATAACCATATTATTTTCTTCTTTTTTCATATTACTCCTTGAAAGTTGTGACCCGCGTGCTATCAGCGTGCAATGCTGAACTTTTGCTGACTTTTACTTTAACATTGTGTTCTGCCCCTCGCCCCTCGCCCCTTGCTCACTGCAAGTTAGAGTAACTTTTGCAAGTGGGGTTTCTTCTGTGTTGTTGGCCAGCGGCTCAGTGGAGAGATAATCCTTTGTTGGATTTTATTGCGTTAGCCTGTCGTTTTTGTGGTTTAGCGCTTTAAGACAACAAATTGAATTTGGCGCCACAAAAAAAAAAACGAAAAACAGCAGTAAGTCAGTCGAGTCGAGTCCACTTAGTCAAATGCATAAGCATAAGCTGATTTGCGGCAATTGCATTGAGATGCACTCTCTCGAGTCTGCTTTACCAAAAAGCATGTTGTTGACTTGGCTATTAGCTTGGCTTGGACCGCAGCAGAAATGTTATTTGGTTTTTGTTTGTTGCACTCTTATTACATAATACAAGAGCAGCTGCAACGCCCCCAAACATTCAATGCCACGCCCCTTTGCCCCTAGCCAATGTACCCCCATCTCTCTCTCTCTCTCTATATATATATATATATATATATTTGTATGTGCAGCACTTTGTTTGCGTGCAATTCCGTAAAGTCCTGTGCGTGCATTCAGGTTATTCCAGCAGCTCAGGCGTTTGACATGAAAAATGCATTTTATTGGGATTATATGTATATCGTGTTCTGGCCACCCAACGACACCACCAGCAACCACCAGCCGCCGCTCAATTAAATCAGCTTTGCCATTTAAATTTGACTGGCTGAAAGCCCAAGCTAATATGCAAATTCAATTAAATTTACATTAATGTTTGTTTAGCTAACAGATAGTTTTTTTTTATAAATTTTTTTATAATTTTTTTTAATGTGATTTGAGCGCACGAAAAACAGTTTTCGCACTTTTTAATTCAATTAACGCGACGCAATTTTCACAAAAATGGCAACAACAACTGCAATTAGCCATTGTGCTTTGTGTAGGAGGCCAGCGTTAATAGCCAATTACGTGCCTGATTTTCAGCTACACACATACACACACGCACACATGTATGCCTGTTTACTGGTGTCCATTCAGGTGCATTTCCTGGCTGCGGTCGCTCGCATATAGTTTTCCTACGTGCTCGGCTCCCAAACTTTGCGATTTGATGTCGCAAAAGCTCGTCACACTCGACATTAGTTTATAATTGCGATTGAGCAAAATGGTTTGTTTTTGTAAGGCCTTATCAGCATTATAATATGCTGAACGGCACAGCATTAAATACACATATCACATGAGTACTTATTTGAGTGCAGCTCTACATAACTCATTTGTTTGCCATACTCTTGGATACAAGAGTGCTTCAGCTGAAGCCACTTGAGTGTCAAGTCATTCACACATTTCTGTTTACTTTAATGTAGAGCAAAAAAATAAATGCATTTATTTCGAATGATTTCCGCATATAAGAAGTGAAGAGGAGTAATTTTAAATAAAGAAAAATTAATAATAAATTTTAATAAAGAGAAATATGAAAGCAAATGTAAGGGCAGGAGGAAAATGGGAACGTGGACAAAGAAAAGGTATCTCTCATTGAGAGAAATAGTGAGAGTGAGAGAAAGAGATAGAGAGACAGAGGGAGAGACAGAGCGAGAGAAAGAGAGATGGAGAGAAAGAGAGATAGAAAGAGAGAGAGAGAGAAAATAGAAGAGAGAGAGAGGGAGAGAGAGAAAGAGGAAAAAAAAGAGAGAGAGAGATAGATTAGAAGATAAAGACAGTGGAAGAGAGGGAGAAAGCAAGAGAGCGAGATAGAGAGAGTAAGGGAGGAAGACAGATAAAGAAAGACAGAGATACATAAAGACAGAGAGGGAGAAAGAAGGACACGGAGAGAAAGAGAGAGAGAGATAGAAGGACAGATAGAGAAAGAGAGGGAGAGAGAGAGAGAGTCAAAAAGAGAGAGAGAAATAAAGAGAAATAGAGACAAAAAGAGAGACAGAAAGAGAGAGAGAGAGAGAGAAAGAGAGAAAGACAGATAGAAAGAGATAGAGAGACAAAAGGCAAAGATTGTGGTCGAGACGGAGAAAAAAAGAGAGAGCGAGATAGAGAGAGTGTGGGAGGAAGACAGAAAAAGAAAGAGACAGATATAGATACATAACGACAGAGAGAGAGATTGAAAGAGATATACAGGAAGAAAGAGATAGAGAAGATAGAGAAACAGAGAATGAGAGAAAGAGAAAGAGATATGGAAAGAAAAATTTAGAGAGGGAGAGAAAGCACAATAGTGTCAAGGTGTAAGTTTCCAAATGAGAAGGAAAGACAAGTAAAATAGAGAGCGAGTTAATACAATATATAAAGAACAACCATCTAATTTATTTTATATGAGAATAAAAATAAAATTAATTAACTAGTTATAAAAAAAACCATATTAATTTCTAGGTCTTCCTTATCCCAGTTATTGAGAATCGCAAAGAAAAGCTTTATTTATCAAGTGCCAGTTAAGCTCGCTGAGTTTACAATAATATGATATAGACCCCAGAAAGTGAGTGTGATATAGAAACAAAGAAAACATCCAAACAGTAAGTGTCAAATAACTTATAGACTTTGAGAATGAGGAGAACGTTCTGTTGATCAAACATTCAATGAACACTTTATAGTCATGAGTGTGAAGTTCCATCTGGAAACATTCGTGCTGGAATATATAAACAAAATTGTTTATAAACAATTATCAGAGTGGATTGCAGCGATGAGTTGTCGCAAAGCTTGATTGTGAGTCAACGTTTAGCAACTGTTTATTTTCTTATCGCTATCGTTCATTGTTGTTGTTGTTTTTGTTGCGGTCTTGCAGTCAAAAGCTTTAAAATAGAACCAAAGTTGATTACGCAACGCATTCCCAATTGGACGCAGGCACATGGAAAATGTTCAGCAGCCTCTTCTCCAATCGATATAATAATAAGCGCGAAATGTTTTATGCACAATATGAGGGTGAGCTTTTAACTATATATATATATGATAATATAAAATATATATATATTTAAAGAAACACGACTGCGATATGCCAATCTGCCCGTCTACAAGCGACCCGAGGAGCCTGCGAGCTGCAAGTCTCTCAAAGCCTGGCGTAGAAAGTGGAAACCCGCCGACTACGATTACGATGAGTGGTATGTAAGATAGTTCCCCCTATCTTAAAGACCTTCTTAAATGTAATTAGCAAACCCTCAGGATTGCTGGCCATTCCGTATCGATTGTGGTGCGTCGTGCTATTGAAAACTGGACTCGCATTCAATTAATGGAGCCAGTTGGGAGTCTGAGCAGTGATTGCTGCAGCTGGCGTAGCTGGCCCACAGTTGAGGTGTTAGCTGAGCCGCGACGTTCGCTGCGTTTGGCGGATAGACCAAATTTAAGACTTAAGCAAATGGAGGAGCCAAGTTTGAAGGACACAACTGGCTCAATCAAGTCGGTCAATAAGCTGGAAAGCTCAGTCGAGCAGCAGGCGCTGACTTTTATCGATGGGTGCGTGGCGCTTAATATAAGAAACTTTTCCTATTGACCATTTGTAATGGCTCTGCTTTCTGCAGTTGCAGCTGCCAGCTGGAGTGCAGCATGTGTTGCAAGCACTTTGGCCAAAAGTGCGACTTGCAACTGCATTCGCTCGACGATTGCCGCAAATATTTACTTGCCACACTGCCCAAATCGTCGTTGAGCTGAGCTGCTTACATAATCGGTCCAAGTGCTTGTAACTAAGTAGCAAGTGCAACCAGTTAATCAAATACTATTCGACTCGGACGTGCCTTGCCTTGCCTCGGCTTCTTGCCTCATTTAATATTTATTGTTATAGGATTTACACAGACTCAAATAGCATTTGCTTGACTAATTTATATGCAAGTGACAAAGTCAGTTTACTTTTTGTTGAGTGTAATTGACTGGGAAATACTCTAGATGCATATTAGATTTTGTATCCACTATGAAATAAATGCTTAAATATTTTACAACAATTTTCTTTGCTTTATATTGTAAGAATAAGACAGAATAAAATCTTAAAGTAATCCAAATTTATAACGAATTTGACAACTCTGCTTGTCTTAGTTCAAATTTTTTTTCTTCTTTGTCCTTTAGATCAATTTTTAATCAATCAATAGCCAAGCCGATCTATGCCTGCTTTCCACTCTTCCCTCTGTCTTCCATCCGTACGTTTATTAACTAGAAACTTGGATTTTTCAAAAAGCTTCCCATATTTCCATATCATTTATATTGGAAATCGAATTCAGAAGGAAACTGCATAAAGTAAATCTCGTATGTTTTAGAGTTCGAGCAACAACGTTGGTTATACAGTTTCTTCTATAGAATGCAACACTTTTCAAAAAAGTAATAAAATAAATTTGGAATAAATAAAGAAAAATATTTATACATAGGGTGTCTCCCCGTTGATCTAACCCGATGAGGAGCACTCTTGCTTGTTTCATTAATGGGAGTTCATAAGCCAAAAATTCTTTTATCTAGTAAAAATGTATGAAAAACTAGACAAACTTAGATAGATCATCCAACAATTTATAGTTTTTTTTTAATTTTTAAAATTTTTAAAATCTTATTTATATATTTTTAATAAAAAGAAAAATTTTTTTTTTATTATTAATTTTTTTTCCTTTCATTTTTTTATTCAAAATTTTTTTTTATTTTTAAAAATTATGTAACTCTGTTTATTTTTTAAATTTTTTTATGTTATTGAATTTCTCACTATTTGCAACTGTTGATTATGACATTGAGCGAATTTGTTTATAGAATTGATTGATTATTAAGAACATCAGTAGAGTTCGAACCCTATATCTAATGAGTTCTGTTACAACCCTGGTCTACGAAGACTAAATTGATAGATGCCTATCAGGATTATTCATACTTTTATATGTAAACAGCTCTATTTTTTTCCGCTGTTTCTTTTATGAAGAATTAATTTACTATTGTTTTTTACAATTTCTGATAGCCTATATACCCGCTATGTCAAAAATCATTCCTCTTCAATATTTATATACAAATGTTGGGGTAATGAAGGCACCTTCTTCTGTCTATTACAGTCAATAAAGACTTATACATATATATAATTTAATTATATATTTTTGTTAACAATTTAGTTGGCACTAAAACTAATTGCAACAAAAATAACAATGAATTAAGATATGTTTTGTGTTTTTTCTTGTAGCTTCCTTGAATGTAAAGTAACAAATATTTAAGATGAAAACTTAAAAAACCATTTGCATTTCCTTTGCCAATGAGCAGCTAGAAAGGGTAACTGCTGCTGAGCAGAGTAAAATATGCATTTATTGCGGCTATTTTGCATTTATATGAATACCTCTTTAGCTGCGAGAACTTTAAAACAAGAATGCCAGCACGCAGCCAATAAAGTTCAAATGCTTAAGTGTGGCAGGTGTGTGAGTGTGCGTGTGTGTGTGTGTGCCAGTTAAGTTATAAACACGTCAAGCGGCTTTTGCATTGACAGCGCAAATTGATGGCAAATGCCAATGGCAGACGGAAGCCCAAGTCAATGCGTGTGGCTTGGACAAAGGGCGTTCACACGCCCTGTGAATACCCTAGAACCAACCGCATCTCTTAGCCATGTAGACAACTTACAGTAAGTCTGTAAAATTGATAAAGTGCTCAAGTAATTTGCAATGCAAATGCAGCTTTTTGTGCAATTTGTAACTTGCGGTACAGTAAAAAAAAAACTTGACGGCTCACATATTGACAGTGCAATTAAATTTTTAATTACCATGCGTGTGTGTGTGTGTGTGTGCGTGGGTGTCTGTGCAAATAGTTGTTCAACTTTTGGCATGTCGAAACATATGCAGACATTAAATTTATTAACAGAATTAATGCGTAAAGTTGGCTTTCAGCACAAAGGCAAAGATAAGAAAGAAAGAAAAAAAATCGCATCAAATTTTCGTGAGGACAAAGTGAAAGCAAACAGCTAAAGCGAAAATTTCCCAGACAAAGACAAAGAAATAATTTGTAGTTTCATTTTTTATCAAGTCAATTCGTAGAAACTTGCGTACTTGCAAATTAACAGTCAGAATATTACAAACTGCTTTCAGTTGAATATCCGTTGAAGGCTTCACTTAAAGCAAACCGCTCAGATTCAATTCCAACTGAATGCTAAAGGAATGAATTTAATCTAAAAGTGAATATCTTTCAAATCGCTTTTAAACATTCATATATTAGATTTCTTAAGTTAAGTTCTTAAGATTTCTTAACTTAAGATCCAACTCAAAATATAGAATTAAGTTTTGTTAACTTATTTAAATCTGAGAAAAATTTAACTGGATAAAGTAATATTATATTCTTAAGATTTTTCTATTTCACTTATGAATAGCTTAATTTTTTTCATAAAACATATATTTTTTATTTAAAAACAATATTTTCCAACAAAATGTTGTATTTAAAATCATTTCAATCAATAAGAATTTATATGACTTTCAAAAGCAGATTGTTATATATGATTTCAAATGTATATATACATAAGATGTAAAGTTAATAAAAAAACATATATAAAATTTTATATGCATAAAATGTAAAATACATAAAATTTATTTAAAGAAGGTATATTCTTTAATATATATTTTTTAAAAATCAATTGAATTTCTAAAGAGAACAGTTGTTGGGCTGAATTCAAAATCACTTTTTAAGCACGCGACCATGACGAGAAAAAAGTATATTAGTTATGTCTGCATTATTTCATGTCTGAATTAAAAGGAGTTTGCTGTTAGAGGTATGAATGTTGGAATATCTACCCTACTAAGTACTGGCGTCTTATAAAGTGCTAAGATGTCTGGGGAGGTATCAGTTCGTTAAGTTACAGATTCAAAGCTTACCAAAACATGTAGATAGAACATAGATAGACCATGCCTTAGTGATCCAAAGTTTCCCTAAAAAAATTCTAGTTTATAAGACATTTAACTATATTTTGGATCGTGAACAAGTATTATAATGTCGGTTGCACCTGAATACAACGTTCTTTAATCATATTTTTGTATTGTTCGAAAAGTACACGAATTTTTAAGTCTTTCCGGTCTCTTTCCTCTCTTTGTTCCTCTCTCGCTATCAGTCTCTGTCACTCTCCGTCTAACCCGCTTCACTAACTTATCTCGCTCTCAATCCCCGTGTCTGGCTTTCACTGTTTATATACTTTAATTTCTCTCTCTCTCTTTTTCTTCTCTCTTTCTCTCTCTCTTTCTCTCTCTCTCTCTTTCTTCCTCTCTCTCTCTCTCTTTCTTTCTCTCTCTCTGTCTACCAATCTTTTACTCTCTTACCCGCTTCTCTCACTTTTCTCACTCTCTCTGCGTCTCTCTCCATCTATCCCTCTTCCTTTGTCACTCTCCCTCTCTGGCAGTCTCCCTCGCCCTCAGTCTCAGTCTCCCTCTCCCGTCTCCCAATCTCTCACTTCTCTCACTTTTCTCTCGCTCTCTCTGTGTCTCTCCCTTTCACCATTTGTCTCACTCTCTCTCAATCTCCCTCCCTGTCATGCTCCCCCTCTGACACTCTACCTCTTTCTCAATCTTCCTTTCCAGTCTCTCTATCCCTTATACTCTCACCAGCACCTCTCTCTGTCTCTCCCTTTCATTATTTATTTGTTTCTCTCTCTCTCTTTCTCTTTCTCTGTCTCTCCTTTCAGTTCTTTGTCCCTCTCCTTTTCTCCCTTTTACTCTTTGTTTCTCTCTCTCTCTCTCTTTCTCTCCATCTAAAATGCCATAGTTAAATATTCATAATTTTAGCAGAAATTCAACGCGCCTTTTGAAATATTCCCTTTTCGCACAAAAGCCGCACAGTCACACTCACACTAATACAGCCGTTAACTCGTAAATGCCTTGGCGATGCCCACGTGTGAAATGAACGGCACGCGCCGCACCAGCACCAGAGTACCAGGCCCAAAAAGGAGACCGACAAACTGGCTAACTGACTGACGCGTGAATAGAGACGCAAAGCGGGTGCTAACTAAGCGCCGGCAGAGGCGCTGCGGCTGACACGCTTTCCCGCTTTCCCGCTTCCCAGCTTTTCCGCTCGCTTTCGCTGGCCGAGGCCGAGCCGTATATATCTTCATTAAAATGCAATGCATTCGGGATGCTCGGCGCGTAGGAAGCGGGGCAATCGAACGGGCAGCAGCCACAATCAATCCAGCCAAGTCCAGTGCCCACTCCATGAAAACACCCTCAGACCCTCAGCGCCCACCACCTGCCCATAGCCACAGACAATGGCCATTCCCAACCTAAATCGTGTAAGCGTTCGCGCGTGTAATGACAATGGCTGCGCGTGGCTTTGACTTTGACATGGCCAATGGCTGAAAGCCTGGCGGAAAAGCGGTTTGCGAAAAAAAACACAAGGAGAAATGAGTAAGACCAACTGCAAGTGGCCTCAAAACTTGGCGCTGTCAGCTGAGGCAGCGACTCGCATCAACATGCACGTAAAACTCGCACTCGCATCAACGTTGACGGTTAAGGCCGTGCTGTAAACTCGAATAAATTCTGCAGCAAGTCATCAACAGAAATATATATATATATATAAGCAAACAAACATCTCGACTGTCAGCTAAAAGCAGCACCTTATAAACATTAAACGGGAGGGGGCGGGGCGGGGCGTGGCATGGTAGGGCATGTGTGGCATGCCTCCGACTGCTGCATGCTC
Source organism: Drosophila gaucha (assembly GCA_035045545.1). NCBI lineage: Eukaryota > Metazoa > Arthropoda > Insecta > Diptera > Drosophilidae > Drosophila > Drosophila gaucha. The sequence goes on along the minus strand of JAWNOY010000025.1, from coordinate 1,959,370 downwards.
GTAAAATGATGCACAGATGCACATTCGCCTAGGTGTAAATCACGTAGCACTCCAACGCCTTTTACAGTTTCTCCTTGTTTTTCCACAATAAAATTGAAAAGCAGCCAAAAAACAACAACAACAACAACAACAATAATAACTACAAAACGCAAAAGTTTTAAAAGTAAAATGACAAGCGCACGTGCGAACCTGCCACGAAGCCAAAAACTGTGAACCGTAGCCGTAGCCGTAGTCGTAGTCCCATTTACGGGCTTCTGTTAACGTCGCCTGACACTCGCAGCCGTCTCTCTGCCAGACTTATGGTTAGACATCGATCTCCTGGGTGCCGCCGTGTTTGCCCTCAACTACTTAAGCCCAAAAAACTTTATGCATTTCTCGTGCGGCTCATTACAACTGCAGCAGAGCTGCTAAAATACACAACCAAACAACACGCACGTGTGTGTGTGTGTGTATATTCCATATGGCATCAGCCTTGGCATGCGTTGCGGCTAGTAGACCTGTGTCCAGTTCCAGTTCCAGTTGCTGCTGCTGCTGCTGGTCCACCAGGCACACGCGCCGAGTATTTTGTTTATTAAAATTAAGTGCCATGGACACGGGGCAGTCGCTGCACAGTGGGCTGAGTGGCTGTTTCTATGAGTCAAAATTATTTTCAATTTTTTTGATGAATGAAAAAAACAGCTAAGAGCTTTCTAGTCGGGTGACTCGGAATACAAAGAAACTTTTTAATTCATTGAAGTGATTCTAAAACTGTAATAGTCTGATAGTGAGCTTCAAACTGCGACATATGAAAATATCGATTATGTTAATGTTATTGACTCGATCTTTCGACGCTATAAAAAATATGCTTTCTGGGATTTTAGCTTATGAACAATAATGTACTTATATTATTTATTATTTATTTTATATTTTATTATATATTATTTATTGAGATATAGAGATACATATATAGATATATTGTAAATTTGTGCATCTCAAACTGTTAAAATTCGGCTGTAATCAAAGATAATGTCAATACAGTCTGGGCATAGTGATCAACATATAAAGTGAACACCTCAATATAGTGAGCACTCAAATTTTGACATGAATTTCGCTAAATAGTGAACTTTGAAAAGTAATCCAAACTTTGATAGCAATTTCAAGCAAAAAGCAACAAGAAACACAAGAACGATTCAAAATTAATTGATGGAATTCCCCTAATTTGTATTTTTTTGCTGTTAATTGTAACAAAATCAGCTGTTTTCATTCAATAATTCTTTCCATAAGCAAACATTTATGTTTTCCTACTAATTTATATTACTGATCTCTAGACTTTATACACACAAAGTGAGCAAAAAAGACTTTTTAAGGAAAATTTTTAACCTTAGTGTTATAGTTAAACAACTTGTTATGTTATAGTAAGCAACTTCAATACTGTGTACAGGTCTTGCAATATTTAGTTTACAATATCCACACATGACTTTATTTTATGCTTTATTTTAAATATTTAGCTTGCGCTTTAAGAGAGGTTTTAAATACCCTATCGATAACCTCAAATTTCTTACACTAATTTTACTTCAGCTATAAAATAGTCTTTCAGATTTTCACACTTTGATAACTTTCTTAAAACTTTGTCTGATATAGATCAACAGTATATACATTTGCATATTTAATTAAGGATATAAAACCAGATAGAGACAGATAGAAGTAAATAATATACATAGATGTATGTACTCTCATTACAAAAATGAAAATAATATTGAAACCTAAATAACATAATAATAATAATAAATAATAATTACATAAGTAAATAATATTTGAATTCCCTAATAATCGTCTTTCACTTTCATTGCATGTCTATGCAATTTGACACCACTGTGCAGTAGGTGCTCGAGCCGGACACCCAGTGCCATCAGGTGGTCCGTTTCTATAGCTCTTGTTGTTGTTTGTCGACAGTTGCTTTTAATGCCGCACAGCGGACAACATAGCCAGTGACCGGCCCACACACACCCCCACACCCACACCCACATGCACACCCACACCCACTCAAACGCCCCTTGCAACCTGATGCACACTTTTTATTATGAGCCGCACACGCACACGTGTCCAGGTGGTAGGTCCCCAACGATAGCAGCTGCGTGTTGGCCAAATGACGCCGTTGACGTTGCCAGCCCACTGGGCTACAACAGACATACCAACAACAACACCTGAAATGCAGCTACGTGCCTTTTGTTTTGCCATTAGCCAGCGTCGACAGGACACAGCCACATTAAGTGATATTTGTTTTACATGAAAATCAACGCGTCCTTGCGGCGTAGCTGACCAACAATCCAGTCCGACAGCCTGTCTGTCTGTCTGTCTCTCTCTCTCTATCTTGCTCGCTCTCACTCTGTCTCGCTATCTCTCATCAACACTTTCTCACTCTTCCGCCCTCACACTGTGGTTGTTATTATACGCTTTTGTAGAGTACCATAATATTAGCATGAAATCTGAATTGCATAGAAGTTGACATCTCTGGATTCATACTATATATACATATGTTTGTGATCTAAATTAACATTGGAAATTCTTAACTTCTACTTCTATATATTTCAGAACTAAATTAACATTGGAGTCTCTAAACTTCTATATCTATATACATTCTTGATCTAAATTAACATTGGATTCGCTGAACTTACTTATATATCTATATATATTCTGAATCTAAATTAACATTAGAGTCTCTGAACTTCTATATCTATATATATTCTTGATCTAAATTAACATTAGATTCTCTAAACATCTATATCTATATACATATATTCTTGATCTAAATTAACATTGGAGTCCCTGAACTTCTATATATATATATATTCTTGATCTAAATCATCATTAGAGTCTCTGAACTTCTATATCTATATATATTCCTGATCTAAATTAACATTGGAGTCCCTGAACTTCTATATCTATATATATTCTTGATCTAAATGAACATAGGAGTCCCTGAACTTCTATATCTTTATATATTCTTGATCTAATTTACCATAGGATTCCCTGAACTTCTATATCTGATTGATGCCCCCTACTAAGATATTAATATAAAATATTGATATTTAATAACTTTAACCATACATTTTACATGAAAACAAAATCACATCAAAATCGGACTACAATATGACATTTTCAAGAAAAATTGACAAAAACAGAAATTACGATCTGCTGAACGATAGCAAATCGTAATATCAAATCAAAAATTATTTAGCAATATCTAAAATTCTTTTTAAATAAAGTTTTGCCATCTATACAAGACAAACTTAAAGAGTATTCAGTTTTCGGTTTGCCATATATAATATATTTAACTTTAAATTTGCTTTGAAATTGCGCTGTGGCCTTGCAAATTGCATTCCAGCCTGATTGCTGCACGTGGCAGGTAGGCAGTCAGGTGAAGTTCATCATGGTTATTTAAGCCAATTTGTACTAGTCATCAATCTGCGCGTGCAATAATAAGACGCGTTAATAATCATACATACACACTAACACGCACACATGCACACACACAAACTTAATCATCAACAGATAATGAAATAACCGCAAGCCGCATCCTGCAAATCATCGAGCGCTGCGTCTAACCCAATTTAGTGAAAGTTTTCCGTCTAAATGCTAATGCGCTAATTAGTTCACGCTCAGCATTTGGCAGTCAGTCAAGCAGCCAGGCACACACACAAACACACATAGAGACATCGCAATCTACAGAAACATATACATTTGGCTGGCAAGTCATAAAACTAGCTGCAGCCGAGTTTCCATATAATTAAAAATGCGCAGACATTTTGCAAATAAAATATAAAAATTTCTTTTACTTTTGTGCACCAATAAAAGTGAAAATTACTCGCAAATAAAACAAACACAAACATTTCTCCATCTGCTCGCCGGCAATTTAAGACCCTCTATTTCTGTAATTCCCATTTGCTTTTGGGTAAAAGCAAGTAGCATACTGTTGCATACCCTGTAGCTAAATTGTTTAAAATATTTACTAGAAATTATATGTGTGTAAGCTACGTAAATGGTATACACTTTGAGGAATCATATTATATCATCGCTATAATGAATATTATACTTACAACAAATATAATTTTAAATGTTTCTTTTAATATTTCATATCAAAACTAATATACCCTCTGCAAGTGTATGTAAGTTAGATAAATACCTCAATGCAGTACAGCTAATTCAAGTACACTCATTTGCGCTCTCTCTTTCTCCCTCTCTGACTGTCATGCGTTTGCTTGCAGAGAAGAAAAAGAGTTCAGCAGCAAATTAAATGTCGTATATTTCAACATTTTCTTTTAAATATTTCAAAATATTTGCTTTAAATACTATTTTGCCAACTTAATAAAAATTTAAACTCTTGATTTAATCTATCAAAAGGCCAGCCACACTTATTAAATGGCCTCACAAGGCTAAGCTCACCAGCTATTAAATTTGCTCTTGCACTCGCACCCATTAAGTATTTACGTACTCATATTACTAAATGCGCTTGCATTACTCCTTACACACGCTTTCACGCTGAATATACAATTGGGATAACGGGATCAAAAACGCAGCGACCAATGGCATCAAAAAAGAATTAACTCTCGCTCGCTCTCGCTTCGACCAAGCTCAAAGACAAAATGGAATGAAATAGAATAAATGGTGAATATATTTAGAGTATATATTTGTCTCTTTCTCTCTCACTTCCTTTGTGCTAGTGTAATGATCTATGCAATCGTGCTAACTGCAGTCGATGCTTCATACTTCTTTGGTAAACTAAATTTTGAAGGTAGCTGCTGCTTACAAAATGAATTCTAAATAAGTACTAGCTATATATAGTATCCTTTGCAAGGGTATAAGACAATTTACATTTCATGTATTTTAAATGTTTTATGGCAAACACATGTAAAACGTTTTTTAGATGAAGCCCATTGGCCAAATGAATTGTGCCATAAAGATTTTGCGACCCAATCGCATAGTGTGAAATTTTTTTAAAGCATTTCATATTTAAATTTCACCTATACTTAAGTTTCTCGCTGACGATCATAAAGAACTAAAAGGCAGCTTAAAAGCCATGTAAAAGCTAGGGCGAACGGGTACACAGCCAGATGAAGGTGCAAAGGTAGCTGCTGTTATGCAGTTTGCTAGCCGCAGCAAGTTGTAAAGATGTCCAGAGGCCACAACACTAAAGTTTATGGCCACTAGAGTGTGGGCGTGTGGCCAGTAGATAGGGTCAAGTGGTTACTGGGTGTCGCGGCGTGTGGGTGCACAACTTTTATTGTGCCTCTCGCTATGCTCGTGGTCTGCCAACTTTTATGTGGAAATGACAAAGGGGTATATTGGTTTTTGTGTTTTGTTTGCTATTTAAAGTAGAGATTTATAGCTTAAAATGGAATACATTTCTGTACTTTTAAAATTTGGTTTATGAACTTGTCTTCAGACTGTGGACGAATATTGCTAAGTCAATTATACCCTTCAATAAGTTTTTACTCTCTTTTGACATTTGAATTGCTAACTATCAATGAACTCAACTCCAAAATTGATTTCAAAGCTAGGCTATCATAACTAAGCTGTTACTGTGGGCGAGTATTAAGCAGTCATAAACACCCTTCAGCAATTTTCTGACTCTCTTTTTAGCACTATAGTTGAACTCTAATAAAAATCGGTTATGCGAACTCGAAACTTTCAGTATTTCGCAGTCAGTGTTAGTGTTTTCAGCCTTTTTCTTAGTCTCTTTTGCTATTTGAAGTATCTATGAACTCCAATTAAATCGAAAATTAGAATATATATATAAAATCTATAAGCTCTTACTGTGAGCGAGTATGCCGCAGTCAGTAATTTTCTTAATTTCTATCTCTTACCATTTGAAGTGCTAACTATCGATGAACTCGAATTAAAATCGAATATTCGAAATTGATAATTTTAAAATATATATAAAATCTATAAGGTCTTACTGTGAGCGAGTGTTACACAGTCAGTAATTTTCTTAATTTCTATCTCTTTTACCATTTGAAGTGCTAACATTCGTTTAACTCCATTTAACATCGAATATTCGAATTCGAAATTTTCCAAATACATTTAAAATCTATAACCTCTTACTCTGAGCGAGTATTACGCAGTCAGTAACACCTTTCTACTCTCTTCTACTCTCTTTTGGCATTTTAAGTGCTATCAAATTCGAATTGAAAATTTTCAAAATTTATATAAATTCTAGAAGCTCTCACCCTGAGCGAGTATTAAGCAGTCAGTTGCAACCAGATACAAATTTCTTACTCATTTTTTCTTGCACTTGACATTCGTGTCGACTGCTGTTGACTGTGGCTGGACTTTAAAGCCTACAACAACTTGCGCTGCCTGCCAAGGGGCAGACGCAGACCGTGAGGCCAGGATTGGGGCGCGGCCAAAAACTTATTTGCTGCCGGCGACGCACTAAAATATGCAACGCATTTCATGCAACACGCAACGCTGTAAAGGGGCAGGTGGACGGAGGGCGGAGGGCATGTTGGCAGGTGTCATAATTAATTTGGACATTCTGTCAGTTTGCGATTGTTGTTGCGGCTTTTGTCGTGGCTTGTTTGTCAGTTGTAAACAAAACTCTGATTTTACAGCATCAACTGCGCGAACGCGCCAATTGCCAAAAAGGGAAGCGGACTTATGAATTATTTAACAAGCGCTTTAAAGGTGGCTCAGTAACTGTGATAAATGGAAAGGGGGAAAGGGAAGTGGCGAGTGGGTTTGCCTTATAAACGGCACTCAGACTGTTTGAATGGTGCTTCAGTCTTGAGGCAGACGTTGCCAGGCATTGCCTGCCCCAGCCCTGCCTCGCTGACTGTGAATGGAGCAGCAGACAGGAGGCAGGCAGTCGGGCGAGGAGGCAAGGTGGCAGCCAGGCAGTGTCCTACATTTTCTCATTAAATTGCCACGCCGAATAGTTGGCATTTGCTATATAAAGTTGGCGCTAACAAGGCGTTCGTGCATTGCATTTTTGTCCAGGTTGAGATGTCCTTTTAGCCAAACTTTTAATTGGCCAGAGCAACGTTTTAATTGTTTTGTCTCCGACTTGGACACGGAAACCGGCTCAGATTTGGCTCAATTCTTAATACATCAGCCTTAAAGCAGAGACCGTTCGGCTGTCACTTGCTTACGAATTGCTAACCATAAATTATATGACACAGTTGTGTGCAAGTGTCAATAAAAATAACGCCCACAAGTTTTCGGCATCGACAACCACATTGGGCCTTGGCATTGTAATGCCAAAAGTTTCGCCTCGACTTGCATTGAAAACGCATAACGTTAGCCAACATAGCATGGCGCTGTTAACTCACTGTTAGCGCTTAACAGCGAATTAACAGTTCTCGGAGTTGTCGGCACTTGACACAGACAGCGACTGAGCTCGTTGAAACGAGTGCGGGATTCACTTACTTATGAACAGACTGTGCATTTTCATGCATGCATTCGCGTTCAGCTAAATGCGGCTTAAAGAGCAAAGGTGAAAATGACATTAAAATTAAAGGGAAATTGTTATAAAATATAAAATGTAAATGAAATTAAGATAGAATTTGGAAATATTAATAAATAACTAGAGAATTAAATTAACTTCATTTTAAAGGATGTTGATATCATTTCCTCTGATTTTCCACTATAAGCGGATATTTAATATTTCTTATGAACTTGTAGAAAAGGTAAATTAATATTAATATTAACGTAATTGTTCATTTTTGGTTCTCCAACTCTAAAACTGTGGAAGATACACTTTTACCTGATTTGCCACTTCCCCAAAAGGCGTAGCTTTATACAGTCGAATCCCGATATTTCGATATAGCAAGGTGATCAAATTTGTACGAATTTGGTCCGCATAATTCCAAAATATACCATGCCTGCAGTAAAAAGAGGAGTTATCGTTGATCCAGACAGACGGACAGACGGATGGCTATAAGCACTTAGCTTGTCACGCTGATCTGCTGATATATACTATACATATATTATATATTAGAAGAGTTGCAAAAACCTCGATAGTGCGCCAATTTTTTAATTTCTTGGTAAGACAGGTATAAGCCATCGATAGTGGTGAAAAACCTCGATAGCTAGCGTAATTTTCAGTTATCGATACTATGGAAAACACCATCGACAGCTTTTGCAGCTCTACACATACACAGTCCTCTAATCAAAATTAAAATACCCCTTTTGCAAAGGTAAAAAACGTGAGCTGAAAAAATGGACAAAAAGGAAAAAGTTATAAAATTATTAGGAGAAAAATTCAAAATAATTATTTAATATGAAAACAAAACTTAAAATAAAAGAAATATTGACTTCAAGGTAAAAGCGTTTAATTAATTTTTAAAAAAATTAAAGATTTTTATAAGAAAAAAATGTGTACATAAAAAAGAAACAGACGGACATGGCTAGATGGTCATCGACTCAACTCGTTGTCTTGATCAAGAATATATATACTTTATGGGGTTTGCCACGCCTCCTTCTGTCTATTAGAAACCCATTATACCCTGAATTCCCATTTTCAATATGTTCAGGGTATAAAATATTAAAGATTTTTATAATAATAAAATATGCGTACATAAAGAAGAAACCTTTAAAATTTTCATCATCATCAGTGTAATATAATAAAAGGCATTACATACTTATGTAAAATTCCTATGAAAGCTTAAATTTACTTCAAGAAAAGCACGTTCTCGATGTAATATAAAAACTTCTTTTACTAGCTCGCATTTCTAGGATTTCAAAAGAGGTTTATTTGAAATGAACTTGGCTTTCATGTAAGTCTCATCTTTTTATCTAACTTGGCTCTCGTTTCCATTATGTGCTTAGATAATGGTTCTTTGTTTTCTTGTAACTTAATAGCTTACGACGTAAGTGGAAATTGCAATTTAATAAAGTGTATATTGTGTACTCTTACGGCTGTGCCCCAATATGTACCTATATAAAAATGCCACGCCCCCGCCGCCCAGCATTGCAGTTGAAATTGAATTGAAGCCAAATGCACGCCATGATTTTAAATTGTTTGGTTTGGTTTACATTGCATTACGCAGCGTCGCCCGGCGGCAACAGCGGCAACAGCATATATCCAGGATACAGGATATAGCGGAGCAGCAGGAGGAGGAGTCGGAGCAGGAGTAAGAGCTGTAGCAGAGGCGCATTCGAGCACAAAACTGCACAAATTGCTGACATATTCAAATCAATGCGCTTGGGCATTGGTAATGGGTATGCGTGTGTGTGTGCGTGTGTGTGTGTGTGTGTGTGTGTGTGGCATGCATCTTTGCAACAGCCATTCGCAGCTGCACTTGCAAAAACAAATATCAAATTAAATAAATTGAAATGCTTCAGTCCAAACGCTCAGCGCCCTGTTGATGAGCCAAAGCCGGCCTCTGCTCTGGCCATGTTAAGTGGCATATTTAAGTAATCTGACTGGAATTTGCGGCCAGCTGTGATAGTTCAAATGTATACCCAGATATATATATATATATATATATATATATAGAGTTCAGCTCGAGCCAATTACATGCGGATGGCATATTTGCTACTTTAAGGTCGAAATCTATAAAAGACCAAAAGCAGCAGCTAGAATAAAAGTATCAAAACAAATAAAAAAAGGACACAAAAAAATAGGACAGAAAAATGTTAATACACCAAGTCGAAGATTCAATGCTCTAAAATATAGAAAAATATTCATATAATATAAAAAATAAATAAGTTAATTATTTAATCAATCTCGTATCAATTTCTTAAGACATTTTCTGAAAAAAATTTACTTGTTACAAAAAGATATAATAATAATAAAATGTAATGAATATATAATAAATATAAATAAGTACTTCAATATATAAGTTTGACTGTAATCAAATATATGTATTGATATATATAAATATATAATATATATATTGATTTCAAACAGCAAAAAGACATCTATTTTTTAAATAATTTTTACAATCTTTTCAAAAAAGCTTTAAAAATTAAGTTGGTCACGTGAACAGCAGGCAATGACTACCATGACTTGTCTGCTGATTTATGCATAATCTAGGCTGTCTCAAGGCGTTACACATCTGATGATAAATAGCCAATACCCACGCCAAGAAAAACAAAAAGTAAGAATGTTGCAATCAGGCGCTTACGGTGAAATATATGTACAGTCTAAATTAATAAAATATGATCGACCGATTGTCCCGACAAATTTTTCATTTTGTCCCGAGGGTCCCGACATTTCCCGAAATATTTTTTTCAACACTTAGAGCTCTTATAATAGATAAAATTTTGTACTTAAAAATAATATAAAATTATAAAATAATATTTTATTATTATATTTTATTATTAAAAGTAGAATATACCCTCTCACTCATTGTCGAAGATGTTGGAACATCAAGTACTTGCCTAGCAAGCATTTATAACAATGACAATTCATTGCATTGTTGTCAAAATAATAAAATATTTCAACTTCTTTTAAATTTAACAGGATTGATATTAGAATTAATTTCCTCGTCAATATCATTGTTTTGTTTCATTAATAAATACAGGCAATTTTATCTTTAATTAATTTTCTTATCAGGGCCCGTGGGAATTTCGGGATCAAGCACTTATCCCGCCCGTCCCGGACTTTTTCAGAATCTTACCCATCCCGTCCGATCCCGAAAATTTTTACGAGTATATATTCAAAATTTCAAGTCTCTAGTTCATACAGACAGACGGACAGACAGCAAGACGAACATATCACAAAACCAATATACTCTTTTCACTTCCTGAACGAGTACAAAAAGAGTGCACAACTTTAAAGCCAAAAAGTCCAAAATGACCCTCGACACATGCAGACGGTTAAACAACACTCAGCGCCAGTGAAGCTCGTAAGTAGATGACACAATGCAGACAGAGAGACAGACAAAGACTTTTCTAAGACTGACTGACTGACTGACTGGCTGCCTTTGGCATTGGCAATCAGTTTTCTATGACCAACTGCCTCGCTGTCTGACGCTCTCTCTCTCTCTCTCTCTTTCTGTCTCCTTCTGTCTGCCTTGGCATTGGCATTGTTGGACTGAGTTTGGTGCCGCTCTGACGCCCATTGCGTCGCGGGGCATTGTGTTGCTGCAACTATTTGTTGTTGCTGTTGTTCTTCTTTGGGTTTCACTGTAATCCTGTTTTGCTGCTTGTTACACTCGTCTTCACAAGTTAAAATTGCTGGCAAAGCTTTTATCACGTGTTTATGGTCCTAACACCCTACTGCCCTCCCCCTCCCCCTCGTCAAAGTAAGTAGGTTGTTGGTCGAAAAACTTCGTTTTTGGCATAGAAAGTAGCTGCAAATCGAATTCCATTGCTGGGGCGTCCTGTTTGCCAGCAAATACCAATAGAAGTAACTGTAAACTGTGCACCCTTTGCCCCATACCTGCTTCGATAAGCCTTTGCCCACTCGTTCGAGCTGTTAGCCAGTTCCTGTTTTAGCTCAACTGATTTATTGGATATATATATCTGCTAGCAGATATATATTTTGCTGTAACATGACTTTGTTTTTTGCTTACAGCCATTATTTGCAATTAGTTTTAAGAGCGTATTCAGACTAGCTGCAAATAGAGTTTTTTTTTCATATAAGCGAGGGCGGACTAAAAAGTTAGGGGATTAGACATTTTAAAGAAATTTGAAGAATATCTATGGAAAATAGAGTATCTGAAAGGCTTCGAGATGTGCTCAAAGACTAACGTAAAAAAAAAAAAATTCCAAAAAAAAGTATGGAAATTTTTATGTTCGACTACGTAATACCCGTTCATAGCCCAATGACTGCTTCAATGTCGTTAAGAGCTGAATTTATATGAAAATAAAGATAAATGTTTCTTAAAACAAATATAAATTTTTATATCCGACTACATAATACCCGTTCATAGGCCTGTAACTGCTTGAGTGTCACTAATAGCTGAATTTATAAGAAAACAAAACATACATTTTTCCGAAAACACTGGAAATATTTATATTCGACTTTATAATACCCGTTCATAGAGTTATTAGTGATTGAACCTGGCTAAGATAGACAAACTATTTAATACATTCTCAGTGAATTATAGTGAATATTGTCTTTAAGCTTTTCTTAACTTCATCTACTCGTACATCTCTACCAAGTTTCAAGCCTCTAGCTTCACTAGACAGCCATAGCACAAAGCCGAAATACCAAAAACCAGGATTATTTTTATAAAAAAAATATCGCACTTATAATGTACCAAAAAAAATGGTAACTACTTATAAAATAATTTAGTCCAATCACTACATTTCCATTATGATTTATAAATTTCTTATTTTTTACAATATTCTTCAATAATAATCATAATTTTTGATTAATTTATACACCTTAGACCATAATAATTATTTTTGATAAAAAAAAAATAAAACTAAAAAAAAATTAATTAAAATATAAATTTCTGAAATTTTTACAATATTCAATAATAATCATAATTTTTAATTAATTATTACACCTTAGACCATAATTATTATTTTCGATAAATACTAAGCTTTTTTCGCTCAAACTAAATCTTAACAGCAATAGACGGTATTTTTTGCTAGACTTTTCAACAAAATTATTTTAAATACTTTTAAAGGGACAACTAAGCTACCCCGACCTAAAAAATTGTTGAAAATTTAAGTCATAAAAAACTATATTAAGTTTTCCCATTAACTCCTTGGCCTGCCCTCGCACTTGGTGCAGCTCAATTTTGTGATTTTCATATTTTTTCATTAGATGCCATTCAGTTTCCATTTAAATGATTAGTCGATGATGGGTCGTTAAGAGCGTTGGCCAATTGCCAAATGTAATATATACTTTTCGCTTATGTTTCTTGGCCACTGTGCCAGCAACTCTATCTCTCTCTCTCTCTCTCTTCGCTCAGTCTCCCATAATCATGTTGATAATCATAATGCGCTTTGTGGCATTGTGTCAGCGTCAAGTGCTTGGTGGCTCGGCTGCTTGCCTTTGGCTGTTGTGTGCCCTGTGCCCCTCAAAGCAGTGCATATTTTACACAATCTGTCGGATAGCCAAGCCCCCTACGGGCCGTATATACCCCTTACTCCGTTCAGCCGGCTGCACGGGCAGAACTTTCGGTCGAGATTTATTGTGCAACTTGGTCGAAAAAGGAAAAATTCTTCTGCCACACAAACTTATGCCGGCAATGCCTTTTAGCTGCTGCAAAAACAAAACAGACACACACACACACACACACATATACACAGAGAGAGAGATAGCTATTTGCCAGCCTTTATGACAGTCGACTTTGGCATGCGAATTGGCAATTGGCAACAACTTTCACTCATTTCTAATTTCATTTCTGATCGAAATGAATATTTTTCACGCTTTAAATTGAAAGTTATTGTGATTGGCAATTGAGGCCTGGCTGTATGCATAAATTTCGTGAGATAATTTTATGCATACGCATGTAAGATTTTAGCATTTTAATGACATGTGGACATGTGGATCAAATGTACCAGCTAATTTTCATGTAAATCAAGCGCAGTCCGAGTGTCATAACCGGCCCGGATGAAATGTCCTTTGTCCCGGGCGTAAGCCCAAAAGCCGAAATAGCAAAAGCCAAACACATACCTGATTGTGGCACAAAGTGCCAGAGTCTCTGCAGACTCAAAGCCACGTCAAAAGTCTAGGCTAAAAGGCATACCGAAAAACTTGCTGTGCCCCTTCAGCAAATGGTTTGGAACACAGAACGTTATATGTAAATCGCATTTGGCATACATATTTCGAGAGTTTGTTTTTGGGGCAGAAAGAGTCGCAGTCCCCAGTAACAGTTCCCTGGCATTAGCATATGCCAGCAGCAGCAGTCGCTTCCTGTCAGGGGTTACACAAGCAAACATGGCGCAAGCACACGATAAATGACCGTAAGGATATGTGAAGTGCACCTCCAGCTGGCTCCGCCTCCACCTCCTCCTCCTTCTGCTCCTCCATCAGAAAGTAAAAAGGCAACATTTTTGCTTGGCTGCTTAAAAGTTCGATAACGATAAACCGAACATGCTTAGATATCTGTGCGGCATAATTGCATTAGCTTTGACTAATTAAAAATGCAGTCGGCTTTTAGGCGCTGCAAATGGTTTCGATATTCGACAAAATTATTGCCATATTTTTGCTGGCTATTTGCCTTTTGCGAACTGCTAATTGAAATGCCAAAATCGGACAGCGGAAAAACCCTGGTCAAAAGCCAATTAATTGCAAATGACACAAACACTTGAAAAGCATGCCAAGCCAACGATGCCAATCCAATTTCCGTATTGACTGCCAGCCAAAAGATGGCACAAAATCTAATAAGAAATCTATTGATCAAAAGTTTTTCTCAAAGGTGAGCTTTGAGATATCTTCGGGCATTATACGATATGAGGTGCCAGTTGGGATTTCCTCTAACTTAAATTAGTTTTCCATTCCATTTAATGTTGTTGGCTAGAAGTTGCCTTGGCTAAGGCGACTTTTCATTGTTTTCTGATGTAGAGCTTTAATGAGCTTAAAGCTGTCAGCTAATTAATTGATAAACCTTATCATATCACTAATAGTAAGTAAATTTTTCATTTAGTTCGTAAAACTTTAATCCATACAACTCATATTAAAATAGAACTTTTCGAGGACTATAATAATAGTATTATTTATTTAGTATTTCTCAAAGTTGAGCTTCTACATATTTGAATTGGTTTTCCTTCCATTTAACTTTGTTTGATTAATGTTGGCTAGGTTAAGGCTACTTTTCATTGTTTTCTAATGTAGAGCTTTAATGAGCTTAAAGCTGTCAGATAATTGTATAAGGCCTGACATCATCATCGTTAGTAAATAAAGATATTTTTAATTGAGTTCGTAAGACTTTAGTCCATACAACTTATATTGAAATAGAGATTTCCGAGAACTATAAAAATCGATCTATTAAGCTTTGAGCTATTTTTAGGAACTTAATTTTTTGTACTATTTTAAAGAATTTTTATTTTTATCATACTGAAGTAGAGTTTTTAGAAGGTATGTATAATCGAAGTTTATTTTCGTCTGTTCGCTTCGAAGGCTGCCCTCTGAATGAATTATCTCTTTTCTTCTCTAGGGTTGGTCATCTTGAACTTCACATTAGCGATGATATATTTGCCACTTAATATTAGTTATCGTAACCTTATGTAATCAACATCAGGGAGGTAACATTCATGCTTATCTTACTACAAGTTTAAAACTTTTTAAGCTAAATTTATTTTTTAGCTCACTGAACTAATATTATATTTTAGCTTCTCCAGAAGTGAAATACTTGCTTCAAATCAAAGCTTAAGGCAATTTGATGAACATCACCTTAACCTAATATTTTAAGCCTGAGTACAATCACATTGAAGTAGAGAATCTAGAGAACCATAATAGACATAAGTAATACAAATTTTCTTTATCTAGTAAAAACGATTTTGTCAGAACAGGCCGACTATGAGATCCCCTAAACCTTTGTTCGAGTTTGCAATTTTACACATATGGAAACAGATAATAATATCGAAAAATATATTCTTTAAGTATTTCTGTTCTTCTAAAGGGATAATGATGAAATTTTCAGCATTGAATCCTTTTGTTTTATTAAAAATACGGTTTTACTTAAAAAATTCAAAAAAGTTAATTGTGTCTTTATTTGCAAATGAAGTTTAATTAAATTAATTTTGTAAAATGTGGAGCCGGTATCCAAAATATAAATAAATCGAAATTGTATTTTTTTTTATTTACGAAAATCTAAAACTAAAAATTATTAATATTTTGTATATATCTAAAAGCAATATGCACACATATGTGTATATTTAAAAACTTATTTAAAAGATATTCCTCAATATCCCACCTACAACAAATGAATATTCCAAAAGTCGTTTTTTTTTCACTTATTCACTTACATTTTTTAAAGTTAACCACGTCATGTGCTGAACGTTGATCATCAAACAAAAAGTCGGTCAATCAGTCAATCAGCGCAAACACTTGTACAACCACACACATATATATATATATATATATATATATGCATATACTGTCACATATAAATAAATGCCAGCAATTTGCACAGTCAGAACAAAGTTGGCGCCCATGCGAGCTAACCCACAGGCAGCATTTGCCACACCGCAGGGAATTCAAGGGCCACAAGAGCAGTCTCTTCCCTCTCTCTCTCAATCTCTTTCTCTCCTGCTGCGACCCCCTTAATCAGGCAGCCCGAAATGCGCTTGTTTTTGTTTAAGGCACGCGTTGTTGCAGTTCCTCCACGCAGCCGCCGCTGACAGTCGCGACAGTTGCCACCTCCAGCCATGCCGCCCCCTTTGGTCCCCACTCAATCGTCTGACGCTGCGGTTAATGAAAGCTGCGATTTTACAGCTAAGGAAAATTGGGTCGCCGTTGCTCGGTTCGGTTTTTGCAGCTCGTTTTACATTTACTGCCATTTACTGACATTTTTTTTTCCTTTTTTTCCGGCTGCCGACAACGAGGAGCCAGACAGCAGCATTGAACGAGGCAGAGGGTTTGTAGGGGCTATGGGGTGTGCTGTCTGCGTTGCTTGCCAATTTTTGGCCAACATACCGAGACAGACGCAGAGAGTTGCTGTTAGTTTAAAGAGTTCAGTTTACGTTTGTTTGTCTAAAGCGACTCTCGAAATGTAAATAAAGCTATTTCTGAATTCAGTTTATAAAATGTTAGATACGGGCTTATTATAGAGGGTATACTGACTATATGATGGCTTTGCGTGGTATGAAATTGTTAAATTTAGAATATAAATTCAAATATAGACAAAAATCTAGACTAGGCTGGGTTGGTAAAACTTTAAAGAACTAAGCTTGAATAACAGAGGTAACAACTGAAATTAATTTGAATTTTTAGTTTTTTTTAGAATTTGCTTTGGAAATTTTATTGAAAAAGTAGTTTCCTTCTAGAAAAGTTAGGCTATAATCAAGATATCTTACATAGTAATCTATTTTTAGTAGAATTTCAAGAAGAACTGAGAACTGCAAGAACTGAGCATAGTTTCTGATTAAGAAAGGCAGTTCAAAATGCTATATCAACTTCTGTATTGCTGCTGAATAGAAATTATTATTATTATGGAACACTTTATTCTTAAAATTTAAGAGTACAGGGCTTTTCTATAGAATTATATATACAAATTCTATATTCTTTATTCCCTATTCTTTAAATATACTTTTTTTTAATAAAAACTTTATAAAAGGTAAAAATATTTTTAAAAAATATTTTAAATTATCTTAAAAACCAGAAAACTTAGAAACTTAAATAAGTTACTAATGTAAGAATGTAAAACATTCTGTAAATGTTGCTAATTAGAATATTTGCATTTATCTAAAGTTTGTGTGTAGCTTAGCCATTCTCGCTGAGGCAAGTTAAACTTTGGCTGCATTGAAAACAGTCTAGAAGTAGATAGGCGCAAAAAGTTTTCTACAAATGTTAAGAAAATCGTTAAGTTGAGCAATAATGTTAAAAGCTGAAGACGAAAATTGCGAAACAGATATGTAAAATTAAGCAAATGATGAAATTGTTAAGAAACAATATTGGGATCAGGAGATTCAATAGTCTGGATCGTCGAGTTGTAGAAGGCCAAGCCGATTAACATAAGTTTGCCAATGTTAATTACGATGTTAAGAATACAGATGTATCATTACTAATGTTAAGTAAGTTGACCATCATTAGAAGTTAAGAAGAAGAAGACGGAGATGAGTCAAGTCGCGACATAGTGTTGTCAGCTACGGGACACAAAAAGCGGACAAACGGCTGAAAAAAAAGCGAAAAAAGGGACAAACATTTTTAAAATAGAACATAAAATAGGACAACAATTTTTAAGTTTAAAAACTAAACTTTTAATATATATAACTGGATATATATAGTGATTTCAACGTAATATCAATAGTTTCGTCGTTTGTGACACTTGATTCCATATAAACTTGATCTGTGCCCACTTGTTTTAAGTATTTTTCTGGCACCTCACCATGTCGATAAAGCTCGATATATCATAAATCGATAGCCTACGATCACAATTCTTATACATTTTAAGTGGTGGTAGTATGATTATAAGGCCGATTCCACTACATTCATCGTTAGAAAAAAGGGACAGATCTCCGGACAATGGGTGTTTAACATTTTTTTCGGCTATACTAAAAAACAAAAGGACAGACCTGTAAGGAAAAAGGCCGAAATGCCAACAAGATAAGACAAGAATAAGGTATAGAGAGCCTATTTCACTACTATAGTAGCTTCATTATATTTTCTAAGCCTAGGCGATAAATTCTATTTATGAATAGATATTAAACTTGGATTAATATAAATATATAATTTTTTATATAAATACTTTATTAGTTTTGCATTGTCTACTATTCTCTTAACCAAATTTTGACACCCTTTACTATCGTAGAGTATATCCCTTGCAAACAAAATTTAAAAAGGCAAGGCATCATTAATCTTAACAGTGCCGCAAATGTTTCTAATTAAAACTCAGCACATTTTTACGGAATATCGATTTTAGTTGTCAGCAGCTTTAAGTTTTTTTTTAACTTGGCCAATGCCTAAGCTATTCATAATTAAATTTAGTTCGCTATTTAGCGTCTGTTGAGAAAAAAAAAACCCATAAAATAGCATAAGCAAGCGTTCGCAGTTTGATGGAGAGAATTTTACAGAGCTTAAAGTTGGATTTTGCGCTTTATGTGTATTTATAGTGGAATATATTTTCACGCCTGAATGGCACACATTTGTCTTCTGTGCGGACACTCAACGTTATCATTTTAAGCAGACACCAGAGCGGGCAGCTGAGGGGCAGGCAGTCTAGGATAACAAGGACATGCAGCCAGCAGCTGTGAGTGTGTGTGGGTGTCTCAGCTTAAAGCCAGATATGTGCGAACAACAAATTGATTGAAACTTAGTTTACAGCTAGGTGTAAAAGAAAAACACACAAGCAGACAAAGAGAGAGAGAGAGGGAGAGAGAGAGGGAGAGATGTCCTGCGGGCCAATCTTAATGGACTCCATATTGAAGCGCCTCAAAGGCATATTTAAATGAACATGTAGCTATTTGATGGGAATTATTTATAACGTTTTTGTCATTGTTGATGCTCTTTTGGCATTTTGTGGTCTGTAATGAAATTAAATATTGATGCCCAGTTGTTTGGGCAAAAAACCATTTACCGCAGGCAGCCCCAATAAAAATATATATGTATATACATCTCTATCTATCTCTCTAAAGCCCATTCGCATAATCAAAATACATTTTCTCAATGTTTCTTCAAGCTAAATTTTATTACTTTGAGCATTTTTGAACGCTTTGGCCAAAGTACTTGTCATGCATTTTTAAATTGAAGCAATTACCTAGACATGTACACATTTTTGTCTCCTTTAATTGGCAACCTGTCAGCCTGGACAGACCGCATGTAAAATGGGCATTTCTTCTGACATTTTTGCCTTGCAAAATTTAGTTTAACAATTTGCGGTTGATTTTAATAATTGTTTTTAGTGCTCACAATTTCCGAACACTTTTGTGTTACACATGCGCCTAAGCAAATTGACAAAATGCTTCTGCATTTGCAGCCAGTTTAGTCTTGATAGGCAATTAGGCTCGGAATTATATTACGAAATGGACTGGTTAAAGCTCTTAGGGAATTATAGAGAAAAGGCACTTTGCACGCATTCTTTTACAATAATCTTGATATGGTGCTTATATGAAGATGTTTTCTAGGTCTATATACATGTGCATAGGTTTTTGTAGCTAAGAAATCACAAAATTGATCTGAATTGCCAAAAGGTTTCTTCAATTTCACTATTTTTTTACAATTTTTAACTTTTGACTTCCTATATAGCCTCAAAGGAATTCATTTCAACTCATATAGCTTATAAAGTAGAATATATACAAATATATACAATCATATTATTATTTAAAGCCATTGAAAATGGGTAAGTTTAAAGCCATTGAAAATGGGTAAGGGTAAGATGATCCTTTTAAAATATATGTAACTGCCAGAAAGAGGCGTGGCTGATCAGGAGCAATAGCTGAGTCAATCTAGCCCTTTCCGTCAGTCTGTCCCTGTATCTTCTTGCCCGTCCGTAAATCTATCTATTTGGCCGTCGGTCTATCTGTCCGCCTGTCGTCCGTACATCTGTCTGTCCGCCCGACAGTCCGTCCGTTCGTCCGTCCGTCTGATTGTCTCTTGATCTGTCCATCCGCCGGTTTGTCGTCCGTTCATCTGTCTATCTGTCCGTCCGTCCGTCTGATTGTCTGTTCGTCCGTCCATCCATCTGTCCGGGCTCCCATCTGGCTGTCTCTCCGTCTGACCGTCTGATTGTATGTACGTCCGTCCATCAGTCTATCTGTCCATCCGTCTATCTGTCCGCCTGTTGTCCGTTCGGCCGCCCGCCTGTTGTCCGTTCGGCCGCCCGCCTGTTTGTCGTCCGTCCATCTGTCCGTCTGGCCTACCGTCTGTCTGCCCGCCTATCGTGTGTCCTTTTGCCTGTCTGTCAGTCCGGGCCCCCCATCTGGCAGTCCGTCCGTCCGGCTGCTTGTCCACCTATCGTCCGTCCATCTATCTGTTTGTCCGTCCGGCCGTCCATCCGTCCGTCGGCCTGATTTTCTGTTGATCCGTCCATCTGTCCACCTGCAGTCCGTCCGGCCGCCCGCCTGTTTGTCGTCCGTCTATCTGTCTATCTGACCGTCAGTCTGTCCGTCCCGCCCTCATCTGGCTGTCTGTTCGTCCGTCCGTCTGATTGTCTGTTCATCTGTCTATCTGTCCACCTGTCGTCCGTCCGGCCGTCCGCCAGTCTGTCGTCCG
Source organism: Drosophila gaucha (assembly GCA_035045545.1). Classification (NCBI taxonomy): domain Eukaryota; kingdom Metazoa; phylum Arthropoda; class Insecta; order Diptera; family Drosophilidae; genus Drosophila; species Drosophila gaucha. Next base: position 1,938,615 of record JAWNOY010000025.1, on the reverse strand, counting down.
CCCATCTGTCTATCTGTCCGTCCGCCTGTCTGTTCGCCTATCGTCCGTCCATCTGTATGTCTGTCTGTCCGTCCGTCTGTTTATCCACCTGTCGTATATCCAACTATCTATCCGTTTGTCAATTTGTCGATCCGTCGGTCTATTCCTCCGTCCTTCCGTCCGTATGTATGAACGCGTCCATCTCTAACCTTTATCGAGGTAGACTTTTAGATATACATATGTAGGTCCACTTATTGCATTTGGAGATCCAGTTTGCTTCAAAGATTTCTACATTTCATTAAAATCGATGAAACACGATATTGAGCTTGAATTATTTTTAGCACTTTTCATATTTTTAAAAAGCTAGACTTCTTTAACTTGTTATATAAATTACCGAAAAAGATACTCATATAAGCATAACTGCCTCATTTCTTCACAAATTTATTACTTTTTAAGGGCACCTGCTAGTCGGATACTCCCGACTAGAGCACTATGATTTTATATGCATTGACTTATCAGATTTACAGAAACAAAAGAACTAAATGACCAAAGTCAATTTGTAATGTGTTTTTAAATATATTGAAAGAGTTTCATATCTATATCAATATCTATCTATAAATGTTTTGTATATGTAGCATACCTATATCTAATCTTTAATAAGTTTCGAAGTATTTACCAATTATAATAATACAAATTATTATTAACCATTCACCAAAATCCCATTTATTCTTAGCCACAAACCGAATTCCTAATTCCCATTCAGAATATATACATATATGTATCTAATAAAATACTTAATTTTTTTATAAATTATTACCAAAATTATAACGAAAATAACTAATTCACACAACCGACAGATATTAGTTCAATAAATATTTCTAAAACCTTAGCAGCTGCAGCTAAATGCAATTCAAGAAGAGCAAACGCAATGAAAGCTCGTAAAAATGTGTAATAAATGTAATTTAGTATGCAATTAATGTAGTAAACATTTCAGATGTTGAATTAAACAATTTGTCGCTCAATTACAATTAATTTCGTTTAATGTTGTAAATAAATTATGGCAATAATAATAATTCGAAATGCATTTGGGGGCAAAAGTATGCGAAATTAGTTTGTTGCGACCGCTGCACGGGAAGTGCATTAATAATTGTAATAATTGTGCACTAAAATCTGAACTTGTTTGTCTTGTTGCATGCCCGACCCCCCCCCAACCCCCCCCCCCCCCAGTCAGAGTCCGACAGCTGCGACAATTGTGACTGTTCCAGACAGTTTGTTTGTTTGCTTGTTTATTTGACTGCCCGTCCGTGGATGGCACAAGAATGTCATAGGCTCATCAGCAGCATGCCAACAAAATCGAATTACTTCCGTCTGCTGTTGTTGTTGCAAGACACACACACACACACGCACACATACACAGACTGCCCACCTAGACACAAGCGCAATAACAATTGCCTTTGCTGCCGACACTTGTCCTTAGCTCGGCTGCCCGTTTTTCCACTTGCCACATATTTATTCATGCCACATGCCACACACACACACACACACACACACACATACACACGTTAGCTAACTTGTTGGACTTTTGCATGTTCAGCAGGCAGCAGTTCGGCTTACACACAATTTACAAAATAACCTCGACACTCACTCACTCACTCAGTGCTTTTACAAATAGACAGACAGCTCTACCAGGAGGCGCTCTTCCTCTTACAGCCACGCCCCTCCCTTCCTCCACGCCTCTGCGTCTGCTGCTGCCTGTGCTAGCCAGATAGGCGAGTGTGTAAATTGTCTTGTGTAAATATGGAAAATTTTTTAACCTATACTCATTGTTGTTGTTATTGTTATTGCTGTTGCTGTTGTTGCTGTTGTTGTTGTTGGCTGAGGCATTTGGCATTCGTGTAAACAAACCAAGGCGTCGGATTATAAAGTTTCAGCAGTTTACAAAGGGGTTCCCGCTTGTAAAAATGTTTGCATTATTTAACAACGATCAAAACTAATTGTCTTTTATTTTTTATTTTTTAAAATAACTAGAACAACATTATTTTTTAGTTTTAGTTTGAGTTTTCGTTTTAGTTTGTGTTAACAGCTTTATTATGTTCCATATATATTTTCTGTATGATTTATGCATAAATTACAAAACTTTTAGATAACATATGCAAGAAAATCTAATGAAAATTTGTTGTTTGATATTTTTATTTATTTATATTTATTGCTGTATATTTATGTTGATTTTATATTTTAGAGAGCATGAGCTTTGAGGTAGAAATTGTGATAAAATTACTTTAAGGCTTTAAAATAATTTATATATAATTTGTTTTCTCTTGTAGTTGAGTTTATTTAAACCTAAACTTGATATGTGTATAACAATTTCTTTTGAATAGTATTTTTTTTAATACTAGCTGGCTTAGATCGTGTATTAGCTAAAAAATTCTAAAATTCTAAATTGTGATAAATTTACTTTAAAGCCTTACAATAAGTTTTAAATAATCATTTTTCTCTTGTAATTAATTGAGGTTTACTAAACTTAAACTTGAAATATAATAATTTCTTTTGAATAGTATTTTTCTTTATTTAAGCTGGCTTGAGGTCATGTATTAACTGAAATTTTCTATATTTCTAAATTGAGATCAAATTACCTTAAAGTCTTAAAATAATTTTTAAATAATTTTTTCTCTTGGAGTAAATTGAGCTTAACTAAACTTAAACTTGCTATATAACATTTTTTTTTTAAATAGTATTTTTCTTCATTTTAACAGATTTCACGTCATGAATTAGCTGAAAAAATCCAATCAAGAATAATCATTTTTAGACCCCGATTGAACTAAGTTGACCAAAATTTCATATGCCAATACTTAATTGCAAATCAGAGTTACAGCAAAATATAAATATATATGTTTATAGTGTAGGCAACCGTAGAGCTAATTTCTAGAACAATAAATAAATGAAAGCTCATATCGCAAACTATATTGACTTTATTATAAGCACGGCTAAGATAGGCCCAGCTACAAGACAGAAATTTTCTTAAACTTATTCGAAAAAAATTTTTGCTGTAGTTTCAGTGCTCTAAGAATATAGTCTGCGAATTATTTTGTTTATTTATTAGTAATAGGAATACGTTTATCGAACAGGAACTCGAACGAGTTTCAAGGGAACAGCATTTTGTACGATTTATTGAGGTTTTCGATGGGGGACGAATTATCGGGACTCTACTGTATTTGCAATTTTAAAAATATAGGTCTTTCAATAAAAGTTTTATTTTATACATATTTATTTTATTATAAATAGAAACCCAAGTCTTGATTCTCAAAAAACAGCTTCAAGAATCGAGTCTCAAAGCAGAAAATTAAATCAATTCGTATATATATTATTTATTGAATTATTTTATTTATTAAATGAACCTTTCAGCTTGAATTCTGAAATTTTAAACTTTGTTTTTCTTCATATAATTTGAACTTTAGTTTTTAGTTTTCTTTATGAATAAAATATTCTAAATTATTTTAAAAATTTGGTATAGCAAAAGTTTATTCTAAAATTGTAATTGCTTAAAGATTTTTATTGCCTGTTTTTTTTAAGACCTATCTTCCTTCACTTTACCATCAAATACATTTAAAAAATTTCAAAAAAAAATGTAGCGAATAGATGAAAATATATTTTAAAACATTTCCAAAACATAGTTTAGAAGCAACTAAAATATTATCCCGATAATTCGAAAGAGCATCACACTTCTTACGAATTACACAGGAATTCGATTTATCAAACAGGGATTCGAATGAATTTTGTTCAAGGGAACAAAAGAATTATTATAATATAATTGTATTTAAATTTTAAAATATTTATAATTTTTAAAAATTTTCCATTATATACAAATCAAATCTTTTCTTATATATTTGTAAAATATGCTAAACTATTACATTTTCGTTTCTACTCAACTGACAAATTCAAATAAATTGTAGCATTATTTTAATATTATATATAATTTAATATAAAACTGTGCTCAACTAGCAATCAAGCCATATCAAGCTTTCAATCAAAGCACAATTTCATTTCACCTTTACACATTTTCCCACAGCACTTTTGCTGCCTTTTTGCGGCAGATAGAAAAACACAAGGCGAAAAGAAAGCACTTGTCAGGCGAGGCAATATCCTAAACATAATCAACACTTAAGCATAATGCCTCCGCATGTAATAATATGATATGGACAGGTAAAAGAGCGGCAGCTGCAGCAACTGCTTTGTCACATGAAACTCACCTGGTTTGCTGCCTCTGAGCTTTCGCAGCAACTTGTTGACTTTAATAACAAAATAGAATGCACTAGTTCAACCACTTGGTATTACTTTTGACGTTGCCAGAGTATCTTTCAAGTTTAATGTTCACTGAGCACAAAAGTCTAATAAAATTACACACAAGACCAAAAAAAAAATGGAATAGAAGTTGTTGTAGTTGTTGTAGTTGTAGTCAATCGAACAACAAAGGCAAATTGTTTTTATTTTTTTTTGCATTCACGATTCGATTCGTGGCTCTGCTTTGGCCACAATGTGGCATGCAACGCTTTATTAGCGCTGCCAATTAGCCAATTAGACGGATCTCTATTGAATTGGGGTCTGTGTCTTAACGACTCAATTCAAAAAGCGCCGCAGCATTTATGTAACGAGCACTGTAAACTTTACAGCGCCGGCTTCTGTTAACGTCTCAGCTGTGGCTAGGTGTTGTCTAATTACTTGAGTTCTGATTACAAAGCACAGACATGTAAGCCAATAACTAAAAAAAATTAAAGTTAAGACACACTCAAAGCCAAGTAATTGACTGACTGACTGGCTGGCTGGCTGGCTGGCTGGTTGGCTAGTTGACTTGCTTTGGCTGTGTGGCAACTGCTGCGCGTCCTTACTGAAGGAGCAGCCGCGTTCAACTGAATGTTGGCGAAAATGCAAAATGCGATTGTTGCAAGGAAGCGCTGCAGCAGTGGCAGCAGTGCCAGCAGTCGCAGCAGCAGCAGACTAACACATAGACAGCAGGGCTACACAAGTACATGTGTTGTCTCATGTACATAATACACGACAGACGAGCTGAACACGAAGTCGAGCCTTGGTCAAGGGTTGTGTAGCTGCAGCCCCAACTAGTTGTAGTTGTGCAAACCAACGGCAGCGGCAGAGCCTAGCGCAGCGCAGCGCAGTCGGCAGTCGGCTGCTGTGTTGCAACTGTTCGTACAACGGCGCCCCGCATTCTGGCTCACACACACACACACACACACACATACATAGATATGTACAAACATATATGTCGGCCACTGTTGGCGTTGGCTTAGTGCCACGCAACTACAGGGCACTTTACAGTTGCACTTTACATAGCAGCAGCAGCAGTAAAGCACTCGCTCTGTCTCTCTCTCTCAGTTCGCTCTCTCGCAGCTTGCATTTTACCGGCTCTTATCACTGCTGTAATTAACAGCGCTCTGTTAAAGGCAGCTAGCGGTCTGATTGCTGCCGGCATTCGCTCGGCATTGACTCGTTTATTATATAAAAGTACAAGGACATTTTTATGTGCAAATACATATAGTTTATATATATATGTATATGTATATAAGGATGTGGCACGTCTTCTTCTGTGCGTGTGGGCCAGCAGTCGCTTAACGGCTTAGCAACAATGCAACGCATAGCCTGGGGACTTCGGGCCAAGCAAGCAATTGATTTAATGCGTTTCCTGTTCGCTCAATTGCAAAATACTTAAGTACACGAACGAATATCAAGGTTAAAATAGCATTTATGCAATCAATACTCTCTGCCAGTCGCTCATCATTAATTCAAATGCAAATTGCCAGCGAACCGTGGGTGTTCACGATTACACCTAAGCTCGGCGTATTTACAGGACTTAAATCTATTATTAGATCGAATGGCAACGGCAATAACAACTTTGCCGGGCTTGTTGCCAACTGGGCGACGTTAACAGTGCGCTGTTAAGGCGCCGCTGTTAAGTGGACGGCACGTGTTTCTCTCACGCCACTCAGCGCACGCACACAGCGAAGCGTCTTCTTTTGATTTTGTTTTGATTAATAGCTTCGTTGCTTCTTATCAGCACACGCACACATACAGAGGAAATGCAACAGTGTCACGTGGCCGGCATTCCGTATGCACGCTCTCTCTCGCTCTCTCTCACTTGCTCTCTCGCTCTCTGTAAAGTCGTGAGCGAATGGCGCTCTGTTTACAACAGTGCACTGCACAAACTTGGCCACGGTTAACTTTTTTGGCGCCCTGCAGCAGGCAGCAAATGTTCTCGTCGAACATGTTGCGTTCGAACCCTAGCCATCTCGCTCGCACATTGCCCCGCCACGAGTAAAATAAAGACAAAACATTCGCAGCGTCGTACAACAAAAAATAAATTCTTACATAAGTCGGGAACTCCACCTACAAAACTTCAGTTAATTTATACATATTTACACATGTGCACATATACATAACTATTTCTATATATATATGTGTGTGTGTGTGTGCATATATGGTCGATCGGGCAACGAATGAAATGTGCGTATTACTCGTTGTATGCGTGCTCGTTTTAATTGCTAGGCGTTGTCTTCAATTCCATTTAAATGTTGCAACCATTTTTTGGGGCAGGTCGGCAAATTTCTTTATTATCAGTGGAACGAATAGAATTTCAAAGAAATTTTGTGTGAAGCGAGGGATATTTCATATAAAAATATACGCTAGTCGGCATATATATTTTGATATAGCAATGCCTCAGTTAGTTTTTCAATTATTATTTATTTTAAGAGAAAAGAATTATTTAAATTATTTTGTTTTTATAGTTTGCTATAATGTTTTTAACTACATATATAATAGTTTTTAATTTTTAATATTACATTTTTATTTTTGTTTTCATAATATATAGCTTTTAGATTGGGTCTGCATTTTGCAGGCAGATAATTTATCATTATAATGAGCATGGGATTTAAACTTCTGCCAATGAAACGGAATATGTAACAAAAAGAAATATGAATATTTCATATACCTTATTTCCCATTTTCAATGGGCTCAGGGTATAATAAAGAAATATATAAAGAAAAATCAAATTATTCAAATTTGACTGCTGAGAAATTTAAGACAAACACCTTTAATATGCAAATTATATATTTAACTACTAAACTTCTTTAAAGACAATTTTTATATTCAAAAATACTGGTTGGTCTAGAATAAACCTATGATATGACAATTATATATTCAACTACTTATCTTCTTTGAAGAAATATATTAAACGATACTTGAATAAACTGGAATAAGCCTATAATATGCAAAAATTATATTTGACGACTTAATTTCTTTAAATTAAAATGTTAAAAATTACTAAAATTGTAAAAAATATTTAGACACCTTAAAAAGCTTTCAAAAATATTTTTAAAAATGTGGGAACACAAATTCTAAATTTGGTCACAAAATAAATTTTAAAACATATTTTTAATATTCTGGAATAAACCTATAATATGAAAATTATATATTTGACTACTTAGTTTCCCTAATGTAAAATATTAAAAATTACTAAAATTCTAAAAAATATTAAGACACTCTAAGCAGCTTAAAAAAATATTTTTTAAAAATTTTGAATCATAAATTCTAAATTTGCTCTTAAAATCATTTTTAAAACATATATTTTATATTTTACTTGATCTTATTTTCAAGCTTAAATATTAATTTTAAAAAAATTAATTTAAATAAATATTAATTTAAAAATATGACAAAAAAAATCATAAATTCTAAATTTCTCCAAAACCTAAATTTTTTAACATATATTTTATTTTCTAGTTAGTTTTATTTACATCTTTAAATATTAGCTTCAAAATGAACTTCATAAGTTAAGCAGACTGAGCATGGCCTTACTAACCTGAGCTTTTTTAAGTATAACACATAAAAAAAAACATTTACTTAGCTAAAAATATATTGAATATTGAATATTTAATAATGCGTATATATCTATATATTGAAAATATTAAATAATATTATTCTACATTAAAATAAACTAGTTTTGAGCATAACATTAATTTGCATTCACTTCAAACCGGGTTGGAAGCCAGCGCCAAACTCCTCCTCTTGCAACATGTTTGACGTAAACTTCCCCTGCAGTCGGGCTCCCTACAGATTTGGCTTTTACTCCGCTACCTTTGGCCATTGCCATGACTCTTGTTGTTGTGGTACATGTCACCTACATACACATAGGCACTCTCTCACACAGACACAAGCAGCGCACGACGGATGCGTGCGTCGTTTACATAGGCTCCATTTAGACGGGCAGCCAACCAACGACGGGCTGCCATGTCGCCTACATGGCAATGGTATATATGTGGGCGGGGCAGGGCGGGCGGTGCAGCTCGTCGTCTCATTCGTCGGCCGCTTGATGTGAGCGGGCGCCCACAGCCTTGCTACGAATTGGCAATACAATGTTGCTCGTTTTAGCCGAGCCGGGCTTCGTAAGCTTTAAGCCACGGCCCGGGCGAGGCAAGGCGAGACGGGGCGCAGCGGTTGGGGGCGTGGCGAAATTTACAAAAAATATTTCCAACCAAAAATGCATTTAAAACACTTTTGGCTTCATATTAATTTTGTTTTTATCCCATTTTTATTTCCATTCTTTTGTTGTTGTCGTTGTTGTTGTTGTTGTGTTTTACCAATTGTTGAGCTCTTTTTGGTTGCATAAATTTTAATCTTAATTAAATGTCATTTTAATATCAATTTAAATTCCTTATTTGCGCACAGTAAAAACTGAGTGAAAACTAATTTAGTTGAAATGTTTTTGGCTTACAAATGTGCATCAGCTTTTCATCATCATCATCATCATCATCATCATCAGAATTTGACAAAATTTGGCTGGCAAAAACAAAAATGAGAAATAGTTTTTCCGCTAGCAACTTCTAGCTGGATTTTCCGGATCTTTGATGTTTTGTGTTTACAACTGGGAAGCTAACATTTTCCAAGAACATTTCATGCATTCCCATTACAGCTGGCGACAGTCAAATGAGTCCTGTGTGTGTGCGAGTGTGTGTGTGTGTGTGTGTGTGTTTGTATCTTCTTGATGAAAATGCCAAATGGTTTGTGTCTCTTTATGGGAATAGTTGTTGTTGTTTGTTGTTCTCTAGGTTTTTAGCTTGAGCAGCTGCATATTTAGCCAGCAGATAAGCAGCCGCATTATACTTAGCAGCAAAATATATGCAAGAGCCAAAGAAAAGCGTTCTAGTTTTTCTTTTTTGAAAGGAATTAGAAAACATGCATAAGATATATTCACATACGAGTTGAAGTATAAGTAAATTAGTTAAAATATATTTGTAGATGTGAGCTGAATAGACAAAGCTCTTTTAACTTTAAGTTTTTGATTTCCAATATTAAATTTTGACAGTTATTAAATTTATATATATATACACAAATTATAAAGCAAAAATTTCGTATATGTGTCAGATTGTCTCACATGTTATAAGATTTTGTTACCTTTAAGGCCTATTATATAGGATGAAGATATTAAAGTTAAACTTTTAGCCTAGTTTCGGTTGACTCGTTTTCTACTAAGTTTTATTAATACATACATATATATATTATGTTAGTCTGCAAATTTCGCATATTTTCAAATAGATAAATGAAGTTTTATGTGTATATAAGTATGCAATTATATTTTAGTATTCGTCTGTTTTCATTGTCTTCTTCTTCTTAATAACTATTATCTAGATATATACCTAAAGAAAAAGATAAATCATCAAAGGCTAACTCCGACCATGCCGAAGTTCGGTAATACCCTTGTAATTGTAAATGATATAAATATTGTTTTTCTGATTTGTCAAGAAAATATCAAGATTATCGTATTTACTAATTTTTTATCTATATGTCAAATTTTTCGGCTTTAGCTGTACAACTTTATATATACTTTCGCCGATTTTTTTTTTCAATTTTGTAGAAGCAGTTGACCTTAAGGTATTTGATAATTTTTGGTTTTCTAGGTGTAAAATACACAAGTATATGGTCCATATTTCAAGTCTCTGACTTTAATACCGTCGAAATTTTCCCACTAAAGGATTTCTTAAAACCGATTTGTCCTATGGGAGCTAAAGGATATAGTCAATGCCTGCAGGATATATACAATGCCTGCAGCAGAGTGCAGTCTATGTGCAAAATATCAGCTCTGTAGCTCTAATAGTCTCGGAGGAGATTGCGTCGATCCAGACAGACGGTCAGACGGATAGACGGTCAGTGCTATACCAACTCAGCTCGATTAGTAACTTTAATTATGTGCTCTTTACAAAGCGTTTAGATAATATATACTTATATATTTTATAGAATATATATAAAATTTGCCACCACTTCTATTATCCATTTGAATACACTCTCTAACCAAGCTAATGACTGATTTTAAACACGAATACAAAAGCATTGCATATGGTATTGTTGCAGCTGAAATTCTTTCATATAAATATAGATCCTCAAGCCCGTCTGGACATACGGCATTCAATTATGGGGAACAGCTTTCCATTCCAACACGGAGCTACTACAGCGCTTCCAAAATATGTTCCTGCGCCGCTCTGCAGACGCCCCACCATACGTCAGAAACTCTGTCCTTCACAGAGTCCTTAATATCCCCTATGTGAAAGATGAACTACGCAGACTAAGCGTAAGGTACCACCAAAGGCTAGAAAACCACGTAAACATGCTAGCTATAAGTCTTCTTGGCAACAGCACCCACACCAGGCGCTTAAAAAGAAGACACCCATTTCCTGCCGCCAGTGGACTGATATATGTCCATTAATCCAAGCGCAAAGATATAAAATCGTATAACGGTCAATCACTCTCTACGTAACACAAATTATTTATTGTCAAATCGACAGATTGTAATAAAACAAAGAAACAAAAAAAATATATATATAAATATAGACCTCTAATATACTCAACTTGCAGTTTGAATTTGCTAAAAAAAAAACAAGTATATTTATTAATTTTGAATACATTTTTGAATAACTTTAACTTTCTGTTGCTTAACTTCAAAATTGTATTGTTGCTCGTAAATCAAACTAAACAAACATTTTTATATATGCCTGGCAAGTGTTGCCTACCAGCTCTGTGGAAGATATATTACGATATGATGAAAATAAACGTATTTATAGTAAACATATATACCAGGGTTAAATGAAGTGAGGGTAACAGTATATGGAAAGAGAATAATATAATATAATAATATACAATTTATAATATAATATAATAATACAATAATAATTAATTAAAATATATATTATTATAGTTCACAAATTTTGTAGGACACCATACGACCATATCATACCGTATCGAAAATAGTCTTGATAATAACATTAAAAATTATGATATGTATTATTATTTTAAAGCTTCGTTTTTGTTATGGCAAAACTAATTATAAAACTTTCTATTAACCTAAATTTTCTATACACTTTTCTTAGAAATTTTCAACAATATATTTTCCACGCACTGCCCCAACGCCGAGCCACGACTCATTAACCGCCAGCAAAGTGTTGGCCAAGGCTCTCTGCACTCGACTCTCGACTCTCGCCTCTTGGCTGCAAGGACATCTTTACGCTGAAACATATTTTAAGCGCAGCTCATCCTGTTAGCAAAAACCCACTTAAAAGCCAGCTCAAAGGGAAGCGGAACACAAGAACAATGGCAGAGAGGACACTGGATCAGGGATCAGGATGCCAAAGCTCCGGAAGTGCAATAGTTGCAAAAAGTTTTTGCGTAATTTTAATTATGCGCCGCTTATAAATTCAATTGCATTTAACAATTACAAACGGAAAAGTTTTTGGCCAGCAGAAAGCGCCATGCGCGGCAGACAATTTTTACAGGATTAGTTGGCAGCCAGAAATGGGAAATTAATCCGCCAGCTTCAAGGACAACTCGCAGACAGACAGCGAGTTATCCTGGCAAATGGCTTGTTAAACAGGACTCGAGAATTTCTGGAGCTGCTGGAACCCTTGAGTTAATGATGGCATTGACATTGTGCGACAATTGCTCCACAATTAATTATTCATAATGCACTCGAATGAAGTGCACGAATAGAAAAGCCTTTCCATTCACAAATATTTCCCGAAAACGAAAAGCCTTTCACTCGCTTGGCTGCAGCCGGGCCGAAAATCTTGGCCAACATCAAAATTCAAATGCATGTCTGGCAGCCGCAAGGCACAGGCCACAAAAGCAGCTAAGCAAAGGAAAATAGAAAATTGGAAAAACTTTCACCAAGCTGCTCTGGCCCTCTTAACAGACACAAATTGAAAATTGTGCGCAAAATTATAAAATATTAATCGCAGACGCATTGTATTTGAATTAACTCGACTTTCGGCTAATATATACATATACTCGACTTCGTTTGCTCGCGACGTGCTTAAGTTTTCCACCAGGTAAATAGGATTTCCAAAAATCAAGTAAGAACGTTGCAGTCGGGCGCTACCAACTGCATATATACTCGTTCACCTGGATATAATATTAAATATTATCAGTAGAGGGGATCGACAGCAGTCTAACTTCAAAATTTGATTACCCTAGCGTTAAAACTGTGGAAGATATAGTTTTTTTCCGATTTGCCACGCCCCCAGGACGCATATGTGAATAATTTTTTTTTTCCATAAAAGGAGGAGGGGAACAGTAAATGATATGTCAAATTTGGCTCTAGGTCTAATACTGTAGAAGATACAGTTTTACCTGATTTACCACACCCCAATGGGCGTAGCTATATATACTATATCTTTTAGTCCATAGGTTAGATGCACGAATAAATATTGCAAGTCTCAATTCTGAGATGGCAATATTGACGAAAATAACAAAGTCTTGGTGTTAAAAGATAAAGTATTTCTCTATTTGCCACGCCCCTTGTGGGCGTATCGGAAAAACGCATAAAAGTGTTTTTATACCCTTGCAAAAAGGGTATATTAATTTTGATCAGGAGTTTGCAACGCAGAGAAGGAAGCATCTCCGACCATATAAAGTATACATATTCTTGATCAGCAAGACTAGCTGAGTTGATATAGCCATGTCCGTCTGTCCGTCTGTCCGTCTGTCTGGATCAACGCAATCTCCTCCGAGACTATAAGAGCTACAGAGCTGAAATTTTGCACATAGGCTGGAATGTGCTGCAGGCATTGTATATTTTGGAATCATCCGGATCGGATGACTATATCCTATAGCTCCCATAGGACAGATCGGTTTTAAGAAATGTTTTAGTCGGATAACTTCGACGTTATTAAAGTCAGAGACTTGAACTTTGGAATATATACTCCTGAGTTGCACCCAAATACAAAAAGATATAGAATATATATCTACGCCTTTTGGGGGCGTGGCAAATCGGAAAAAACTATATCTTCTACAGTTTTGAAGCTAGAGCATCCAAATTTGGAAAGTAATATACTGTTGGCTTCCCCTTCAGATTGATCAAAAAATTATATATCCACGCCTACTTGGGGCGTGGCAAATCGGGAAAGTCTATATAGTGCTCAACATAAATCCTTCAATATTTTGGACGCTGTTAAAGCCAGAGACTTGAAACTTAAAACATACATTTGTATCAACCACCCCTAGAAAAAAAGATAAAGAATATATATCTACGCCCATTAGGGGCGTGGCAAATCGGAAAAAAACTATATCTTCTACAATTTTACACCTAAAGTTCCAAAAATTGACACAAACGTTAGGCTTGACTGTTTCGGCAAAATTATGAAAAATTATATATATCCGCCTCTTGGGGGCGTGGCAAATCGGAGAAAACTATATCTTCCAAAGTCTTATAGGTAGAGCTTCAAAATTTTGATATATAGGTTACTGTTGCCCTGCTCAATAGATTGCCCAAAAATGATATATATCCAATTGTTGGGGGCGTGGCAAATCAGAAAAAACTGTATCTATATCCTTTGCAATTGCAAGGGTATTACCAAACTTCGGCATGGCCGAAGTTAGCCCATCCCTCTAGTTGAATTTATAACGTAGAATAAGCACAAGCCTAAGGCACGCATAGGGTGTCAGAGAGTGTGAGAGAGTGTTATAGAGTGTCATAGAGGTGTCATAGAGCGTCAGGCCCAAGTCCTCCTCAGTTAGTTCATCAAAAATATTTTCTTCAATTTCTTACAAATAAATCTATGAAAGATTTGAATATAATGTTTGGATATTTGAATAATATAAGGAAATTGGATTTTCTCTTGTGGTATATATGCAATATAACCGAATCTGCAAAAATTCACATCTTCATGGAAAAACTACAACATTTTGTCACGCTTCAACAATTTAAAGAATATTCAAAGAGCATTTCATATTGAAATTGATCAACTTCATAGCAGATGCAGGAATACACTTCTTAAAATGGAAAAATTGAAATGGAATTAAAATGAAAAATAACAACTCATAATTGTATCTGGCAAATCAATCATCATAGTACCTGTTATTTCGACCAGAACAAAATATTAAAATAAAATTAATTAGCATTAAAATTTATTCAACAACAGTTAAATCAAAGCAGTAAGCTCTTTCACACTAGTCATGAAGTCTGTGGTAAATATAGTTTTACCTGATTTGCCAAGCCGCCAGTAGGCGTGGTTACATGAATTTTAAATCGATCTTTAGAAGAGATCAACAAATGTGTCTAAATGCTGTGGGTTCATACAGTAAGAGAGACATATAGACATTGCAGAAAACCAATATACTCTCTTCACTTTATGAGCGAGTTAAAAAAGAAAACCAAGTGTCGAAAAGAAAAACTAATTTCATGAAAATTGCTTCAGCTGTGAAATAATTTTCCTACAGCCCAAAGGCAACACAATCGTCCGGCAATTGGCAGCTTGTTATCGCCCACGACTTGAACTCCGATGTCTTGGTTCGATTGTTGCCCTCGGGGTTTATAGTTTTAGTTTTTCCAACTCGACTTTTTTCTGTCGTAGCAACTGTCGCTCACCTTTTTTTTCTTCTCCAAATTAGATGTTTATAAAAATGTGTGTGCATTAGCTTGGCTGCGAACTTTTTCAATTGTTGGCCAAGACAAATGTAAAGGTAAGAAAATTGCTTAGGAAGTTTAGATGGGTGAACGGAAGTCTTTGAGATTAGAAAATACGGTAAAGAGCCTTTCAACACCAAAAAAGGAGGTAAGAATATTTTAGCATTAGAGTACCGTTAACTGATTAAACAATTGATTGACCGATTGATGATCAGCAAAATAATCGATAAAGCTGACTTAATGACTGAGCGACTGATTGAATAACTACATTTTTAGTTGACTGACAGATTGATTGATTCTAACTAACTGACGTTATGAGTGACTGACTGATTGCCATGCTAAGAGACTGACTCACTTATTGACCCACTAGTCGATTGATTGACAGACTGACGGAAGGATTGACATGCTCAACTGATTATATAAGTAATTGATTGGCAGGCTCGCTGACTGACCGATTGATGATCAGCAAAATAAACGATACAGCTGACTTAATGACTGACCGACTGATTAAAAACTACATTTTTAGTTGAGTGACATTTTGATTGAGTGACAGATTGACTACTAGATTGACTACTAGATTGACTGACTGATTGATTCTAACTAACTGACGACTTGATTGAGTAACTAAGAGACTGACTTACTTATTGACTCACTGTTAACTAATTGATTGACAGGCTCGTTGACAGATACTGATTGACTGATTGAATGATGGACTGATTGAGAGTCTAGTTGACACTGATTGACTGACTGAACAACTGATTAGTAGACAGCCTGACTGAGTATTTAACTTACGGATCGACTGATTGACTGACTGAGTATTTAACTTGCGGATCGACTGATTGACTGACTGAACCTCTGATTCGTAGACTGCCTGACTGCGTGATTAGCTTACCGACTGAAAAAGTATCTAATAGATTGACAGGTTAAGTGGCTATATCACTGATTGATTGATTGACTTATTTATTTGATTCATTGATCAACTGATTGAACTGATGATTGACTGACTGAGCAACTTAGCTGCTGGATGACGGTTGGACTTAATCGCTGTTTGGCTGATTTATAGATTTAATGATTCACTGAATAACAGATTGACTGACTAACCCATTGAGAGTAGCGGACTGATTGACTCTCACTCAACGGACTGACTCACAGAAAGACTGATGACTTAATTGATAGGCTAACTAGCTGATTAAGTGATTGAATAACTTTTTGACTGAGTGATTGACTAATTGACTGAATACCTCTCTGTATGATTGATTGACAAAATAACTAAATAGTAGGTGACTTCCTATATATCATCTATGTATATATATCATCTATAAATCATCTTAAAGAGCTTTATACATACGAATGAGACTCCTTGAGACTGCACTTAAATTAAATGAAATTTCAAATTCAAAACATTTTGTTAATCACAATGCATTGAAAACTTGAGAGAGAGAGAGAGAGAGCTAGTATTGTCTTCAAAACGCTAAATGCAAATGCATTTCGAGCAGCTGCGGCCAAGAGGCGTCTTCAACTTCGGCTTTTGAATGTTAAACGGAAATTGTGGAAATTGCCACAGTTAGTTTTTCATTGAAAAGTTGTGGGAAAATTGCATGCATAAGCAGTGCAGACATTTAATTTCTCATTAAACTGCAAGACAGGACACGTGGCAGCCGCAAGTCTGACGGCGTCAATTGTAAAATATGAAAATATGCAATTATAATTTACAGTTTCTTTTCTCTCTTTTTGGCTTTTTGATCTAGCTTGCCACATAAATTGCGGAAGCTGCTGCTGCTGCCGCTGCTGGGGCAACTTTGTGCCTGCAACATTAAAAAAAACATGATACGTCCAAAACTTTGATGCTTAAGTCGAAGCACAGCGCCTGCTAATCCAGGACGTTGCTGCAGCGGCAACATCTACGCGGCAAGCACTTAACAATTAACTTGACTTCCACCTGCCGCACCGCGTTGCATGCCTCACCTTTTGCCGTTGCAAACACGAACATAACACACACATGCACACACACACACAAAGAACAGACACGTCGCGTAATTTATGTTAAGCGTCGCATTTTTATGTTCAAACAAGCGAAGAAGCTGCTTATAATACAAGCAGCCGCCAACACCACCGGCAGTACCACCAACCGCACCACCAACTCGACACATTCTCAACTGCATTCTCATATCAGCATCTTTGGTGCAGGCAAAAAGTTAATTGAAACACACGCAAGAATGAAAACTGACAGAGCTGTCAGTGAGCTCCAGCCGAGAAGTTTATGCGTGCATATATCACGATCTATCCATAAATCATGCTTAAAACTAAGAAAAATATAAAAAGATAAAGTTGAGACAGTCAATAGAAGAATATTGTATTTCTTAGCACGTAATATGCCCTAAAAAGTATGCTATATTTTTTTATCCCCTTAGAAGACATTATAGAAGGCAAATAATAAATTCAGATTTAGATTCAGATTCAGATTCAGATTCAGATTCATATTCAGATTCATATTCATATTCATATTCATTTTCATATTCATTTTCATATTTATATTCTGATTCAGATTCTGATTCAGATTCATATTCATTTCATATTCAGATACATATTCATAATTATATTCACATTCATATTTATATTCTGATTTAGATTCAGGTTCAGATTCAGATTCAGATTTATATTCATATTTATATTCAGATTCAGATTGAGGTTCAGCTACATATTCATATTCATGTTCATATTCATATTCGTATTCATATTCATGTTCATATTCATATTCATATTAATATTCATATTCATATTCATATTCATATTCATAATCATATTCATATTCATCTCATTCTTATTCTCATTCTCAGTCTCATTCTCATTTTCATTCCCATTCTCATTCTCATTCTATTCTCATTCTCTCATTCTCATTCTCTCATTCTCATTCTCTCATTCTCAATCTCATTCTCATTCTCATTCTCGTTTTTCACTTCTTTATAACGTATATTGCTTACGCATAAACGATCCGATAAATATAAGAAGTAAAGACTGAGGGATAGAGAAAAATGACTCGACTGCATTTGCATGCTCTTGCCATATATCTTAATCCATATCCGCTCGATGAATGTGGCTACGCAGAAATGGGCATACGCCAAGCTGAAATGCAATTTCAAAAACGAAAATCTGCAATTTAATTAAGTACGTGCAAACGAACAAAGCATCACAGCAACAGCAACAATAATTATGTAAAAATAATAAATAAATAAATAAATTGCGAGCAGAAAAAGTCACCGCAATCGCCGTATCGCATTTATTAAATTAACAACAATATTATGGCCGCACTGCGAATTGTTGTCGACCAATTATGGCGACAAAGTGTCTTCATTAAATTATAAATTCATGAGCTTAACGTCATTTGCATGCCAATGCACTTTATGAAGTACTTTGTGCCATTAAAATAAAAAAAAAATAAATAAAAACTTCATTTAAAACGCACAAAATACAAACATAAGAAAGTACAAGCAAGTAACTATAACAGGTCGAAGACTGTATACCCTAGACAGAAGACTTAAATGTGTCTGTCGAGGAGTTAATGAGATTTCAGAGTTGTGCAGAGTAGACTGTCACTAATATTTGTGCAGCGAGTCTCAGTGCGCTTCTCTGTCGACATTTTGCATCTAACTGTACTATTTCATAGACACTCAATTTTATTGTTGTCTTTCTCACTCGACTTCACACTGAGCCACACTCGACGACAGCACATACTGTCGTCACACTCTTTAAGTGTTGTACAACTTCACTCAGATTATGCATTACACAACACTGCTCAATTCGCCTCGAAAACTAGGGGCATACTTCAAAATATAAGAAGTATCTACTTCTATCTCCGGCATATCTAAAAGATTATTTCTTAATTTAGTTTGGGTTCAATTTAGAAATAAGAAACTCTCTAGCGTTTGGGAAAGTTAAGATATTATGAATAAAAAAAGAATCATTTTCATATAAAAATTTAATTTTCGATATTCTTTTAGTCTCAAATCTTTATGTACTGTATCATATTACAATATTTTACTCAGATAATGTTTAGACTTTTTTTTACTTATGACGATTATAGTGTTGAAGCTTTAAATATTTTATTTATTTTATTATTATTTTAATTAATTTAATTTAATTTTATTATTATTATTATTATTATTATTATCGATTCCGATTCGTTCTCTTCCCGCATATCTAAATTTCATAACTTTGACGAAATTAATTAAGATTATATATTTTGTGTTGCCATATAAATATTCCTGCTATAATTTACACATTTCCAGGCCAAATTATAACACCCTCAACTAGCATATAAAAAGAGCGAACAAACAATAATAATAAAAGCAACAGAATCTGGTGTCCATAATTACAGATGGCCCGCGGTCAATTGACACTTGCGGCATGTAAATTAACAGTTATTATTATCGTGCAACAATCGAAACAAATGTGCACAAACAGCGAACAATATAAGAAAAATGAATCAGCTTTAAAGTGGCAAATTGATAAATTGATAAATCGGTTCGCCTAACTGAGACCTCAATTGACCATTCTTTCGCAGTTTATTTTTTGTTTTGCCAGGCCATAAATTATTTGCACGATAAGCAAAAACCAATGCGCAACAGATTTGCCAACACACAAAAACAATTTATTGTTCATGGCCCATTGCATAACTAAATGGCTAAACAAAAAAAAGGCTTTGGCTTTGCCTTCGATTATTTTATTTATGTGCAAAAATTTTCAAATCAAAAATTTTGCCCTCCAAAATGTTGTTTGTATAAAAGAACGCAAGCTGCGGCAGCAGAGAATGAAATTATTAATTTGCATGTGTGATTATTTTTATTTAAATAAACACACTGACACACACACACACTCAGTCACACGCACACACAGCAGTCGCTGACTGGCCGTTGAGAATTCATTTTTTAATGCCCAGCGGCTCTGAAAAGTATGCTACGACTTTGACTATGCGTTGAGTATGCGCTGCGTGTGTGTGTATTAGTGTGTGTGTGAATTAAATTTGCATATGCATTGCATATTTCTTTACTATGAGCAATGCAATAAGCAAACACACACACACATACAATCACATCTATTTTTTATGCATGCGCTGTTTTAATGCGTTTCCACTGAACAACTTTGATGCTTAAGTTTTTATTATTAAAAAATATTGAAAAATAGAATAAACAAAGAAATAATAATAAAAATAAATTACATTTAATAATAAATAATATAAATACAAATATATATTATATTTAATAGTAATTAATATAAAATAAAATTAAATTGTAATATATAAAAAAAAGTATAAAAAAATAAATAAAAATATAAAAAAAACTATGAAATAATAATAAAAAAATAATAATTTAAAAATAATAATAATAAAATATTGTACTTAATAATATAAAAACAATAACTTAATTTATATATTTTATTTAAAAAAAAAAAAACATTTTAAAAAATATGTACAATTAGCTTTTTTAAATTTTAGAAATATAAACTTTAAAATAATATTATCATTATGAGTAGTGATGGGAAAAAAATTCTTAATCGAAGAATAAAATGGAAGATAATCGATATATCGATAATCGATTATGCGTATGAAAATGGCAAATTATCCATAACAATCATTTCAAAAATAGACTTTGTCAACTGTTTAATTAATTTTAATTAATTTTAAGACGGTTTAAAATTAGCCTTGATTATAGGTGGTCTAAAAATAATTAAATTGTAATATCCTTATTATCAATGAAATCTGAAATAAATACCTAGAGGGATTCGTTTGTATGTTTCAGTTTCAAATATGGAAGCATATTTTTTAGTTTTTTAGTTTCGTTTAACACCATTTTCGTTTGTTTTGGAATAATATTTCCACATTTTTCTGTAATAGTTTTAAAGTGCTCTGGAAATTTCAAATGTTAAGAATGAAGCAATCAATCGAAGTTAATAATCGATTAACGTAATTAATCGTACATCATTTAACGATACAATTAAATCGTGAATTGAAACAAAACAATCGATTATTATGCCATCACTAATTATGAGTAGAAACAAACTTTTAAATTTAATTAGGTTTTGTTTAATAAAGTGTGAAGCATTTCAAGTAGTTGTAATTATGAATCAGAGGCAGAGATAGTTTCTAAAAAAACTATAGCTCTACAAGCAACATATTCAATTTGCTTTTGAAGTAATTTATATAAATATATATCTTCAGTATTATATTATAAAAATTTGTATAATTATTAAACATCAATCTACTTTCACGCTCTCAACTTCAATCTAAATGCTTTACTCAAATGCAGTCAAGTGGAAACATTTCGGTTTAATGCAAATGCAACTGATTTTCAAATTATATTTTCAGCTGTAATAATTCGCATATGAAACGTGCGCTTCACTGCTTTATTCAATTAATATTTATTTGTTTTTCTGTCAACGTAATATGATTGCAGTGTAAATTACCAGCGATTAACGCAAATAGCAAAAAAAAAAAAACAAAGCAATTGCCAGCTGAATGCAGCTGGCGCTCGGCTCAGGCTACTATCGGCTCAAGCTCTAAGCTGAAGCTTGTACAAATATATATTGGATACGTGCACTCTATAAATTATTTGCTCAGCCCGATCCAAACAGCATACAAATGGCGGCAGAAGTACTTGGGCAACAGCAAATAAACATTTGTCATGTTGCATGGCTGCCAAAAATGGCAACGGGTCCATTTTATGGACCAACAACTTCGACTAGAGAGAGATAAGGCAAGGACATCCGAATGCTGTCATATTTTATATATGTTGCCAATGTCGTACCACAAATTGGCCAAAAGCAAGCAATATACGTGCAGTAAGGCTGCATTAATGGCTAAAAAAAAAGCTAGTTGATAGCTCAAGCTTAATTCAAGCTAAACAGCAGCATTAAGTTAATGTTACGAAATACTTAGTGAAATCTATGAAAAATTCAAAACATATATTAGGTTATATTGAACTTATTGAAAATCAGAATTCATGGATATATAAAATGCATAAATTATATATGTATTATTAGTCAGGGGCAACAGTTAAACCGTTTTGATCCAGTTCTTCAGCCTCGTATCGTATTTCTCTCCTAAAGCTCTAACAGATCAAGTAATCGAATAATTGCTACGATTCAACGATTACTTTTTCACTTTTCCTTGAAATCGATTGAAATTGCTTCTAATCGATAACAAACTTCAGTTATTTCAATCATATAATACACGCTTTGGGAGCTTTTATTATAAAATTTGGCATAGAGACTCTTTCAAATTACATTTACTTCACTTTTTGAATACCTACCCCAAAATATATCTCTGAGGTTGTAGCTGATATATATATAGATATAGTAAGGCGTTCAAGCGAACTAAACTTTAATTAACATATGTATTATAAATATTTTTTTAATATTTCAAAACAATTGAAATACAATAATAAGCTAAATGTCATATAAGAATTGTTTGGTTATTGCCTTGCCTTTGCTAATTGTAGCATAAATTCCGTACGTATTTTGGTCTATGTGTATTCTGGCTACGCCTTTATTTTCAAATATGTGTTGTGTTCATTAATTACAGCAAAGTGGTTAGCCTCAGACCTCGCAGAGCTCGACTGAATCCAGCCAAATCGCATAATCGCCTGGCCAGGCGACAAGCCCACGAGGCTAAATTAGAGATGAGCGAGGGTCGTGCTGTGAGCAATGAAAGCTACACAAGTTGAAGAAGCAACTTTATGGCTGTTAAGCTATATGGAGAATATATATACCATATATATGTCTTATAAATATACATTTTTACTATATTGAGTACATATTCTATATATATATATATATCTAATATATAAAATTTCCTTGTACTGTAGTGTACGCTTTAAAACTGTCCTTACTTTTTATTGTTTCCCGGAACGTGGATGTTATATGGACCATATAGCTGCTATAGAAACTTTTAACAAAACCTTTTGCAAAATAAAGTTATTGAGTAAGTCGAGCTATCTTGTCAAAACTAGGTAAGTACCCAAGCTTTGCCATGGTTCCAACTCTTAAATATATCAAATCTGCTTACTATAAGACTAGAATATCATCATACTGCTATAATTAAAAACGTTCAATAAATTTGTGTTTGTGTGTTTAGAAAATTTTTCTATTTTTTCAGATAAGTCGCTAAAGCTGAAGGACTAAGGAAAGGAAGAAAATTAACGAATCGAAATTCCTCTACTTCATTTATACGATACGAACAATCGTTCTAAAAATATCACTAAGCTTAGTTTAAATGACTACAAATATGTCCCTTGCGCCTTTCATTCAATCCAAGAAAACACTATCAAATCTTAACAAATACCCAAATTTTCAAGTCAAGAAATATTATAGATAATATGTATATCATAGATAAAAAATAATTTGTAAGACTTTCCAAATCTTTGCATTCCAGAACTACTGTCTAAGCAAGAACGTAACTCAATATTTCTGTATATAACTTTTCGTGTCGCAATTTTATAGACTACTCAAATTTTTTTAGGCTTTACATTTTCTTAGGTTTCTATTAACTGAGCATGAACAAAACCATGATTCTAATTCCATCTTTTATAGACTATAAGAATTTACTTTAAGCTTTTCATTTCCTTTCACTATAGAAACTCAATCAAAGGCTGGACGAAAGTCAGCTTTTCAAAACATATATTTTCGTGTCACGACACGCACTCCTCCCTTAATTCCACATTTTATTACACGAATTTCAATTTTTCTTATATTTCCATTATTTAAGCATGAAGAAAACCATAATATTTCAACATAAATTTGTTCCTGTCACGTAAGAATAACACGACACGCACTCCTCCCTCCTCCCATCTTTTATAGATTATAAAAACTTACTTTAAGCTTTCCATTCCCATTCATCATAGCATCAATCAAAGTCTGAGCCAAACTCAGCATTTCAACACATATAATTTCGTGTCACGACACGCGCTCATCTCTAGTCGTTCACTCTATCCTGTTGGATGGCTTTATGCCACACACGTCGCCAGAGGAAATGCGATGCAAACTTTTGCGCAAATTAACAAATTTTCAAATCTACTCGCACAACAAAAATAAGTTCTATTTGCCTATGTCGCAGTTTGTT
Organism: Drosophila gaucha; assembly: GCA_035045545.1. NCBI lineage: Eukaryota > Metazoa > Arthropoda > Insecta > Diptera > Drosophilidae > Drosophila > Drosophila gaucha. Next base: position 1,914,574 of record JAWNOY010000025.1, on the reverse strand, counting down.
TATGCTGTTACCTTAAGGGGGGCACTCAACGGAGAGTGGGCAGGGGGGCGTTGCACAGGGGTCAGTGTATATGGTTAGAAATTTGTGGTCAGGCCGCAAATGCTACAAACAATTGTGTTTTTCTTTAGTAAATAACTCGACACGAGTTCGGACTTTGACACTTTTTTGTTGCATGGAATTGCGGCATGCAAATTTAATTTGCCAACGCCTGCAGGCAAACCGGATCGTTATCGTCCTGTTACCCAAGCACACACACATAAACACAATTTGATTAAATTATAAATTTTTATTCTTTGGGATTTGTGGAATATTAAATCTGCAATATTTTTCATTCTTTTAGTAATTTATCAAATGTGAAATGCAGCAAATCTTTGGGCTCAGCTAAAGTAATTATATTTGAAATTGTGGAAATTGTGGAAAATGTGGAAATTGTGAAAGCGTAGAGTAAAAAGAGCAATTGCTGTTGTTTTTCCCTTCGGAATAGGTTATTATGCCGCCCAGATTTATTGGCTCGTTTTTCCAATTGACAGCCAGAGCGACAGAAGTCTGCCATTCATACTTCATTTATATGTTGATGACAAAATTTGAATGCAATCTTGGCCGAAGGCCTTCTGGGAGACGCAACCAGTCGCATTTATTGCATATTTTGAAGCAAGACCAAAAACTCGTCGTCTTAACGTGGCTTACGTTGCCATTTTTAACACAATCAGCAATGGGCTTTAAGACCTGGCCAATGAGCTCTCTTCAGCAGCTCTCGGCTCCTGCACGTACGCAAAACGCGTGCTTGCGAATTGTTTGCGAAGGCGGAGAAAAAAATTAAGTCAGCTTTAATGTTTGCTGAACTGGAAGATGCCCTGTAAACAGTGAGAAATGTGTAGCTATATATTTAAAGAGAAATTTCTGTTTAATTGAAAAAGTTTGAAAGAGAAAGACTAGGAGAAGAAAGACAAATGCAAAGCCAAATGCTGGGTTTAAGCCGAATCGAAAATAGGCAAAGAAGTTAACTATTGAATATCAATTCAGTATTAATGTTTGCTGAATAGCTGATGCCCTGTAGACAGATCGAAATATATATGCTTGTACATAAAGTATATATATATTTAAAGATAAGCTCCAATTTCTATGTAAACATATAGAAGAAAAAATTTTAGTTTAAGCCGAATTGAAAAAAGGCAAAGAACTTAACAATTGAATATAAAGTCAGCTTTAGTGTTTGCTGTTAGAAGATGCCCTGTAAGCAACTCGAAATTAGTAATTATACATTATGCTGTTTATATGAAAACATATGAAATCATGAAAGAATGCTGGGTTTATGCCAAATCGAACTAAGCAAACAATAAATAAATATGAAGTCAGCTTTAGTGTTTACTAGACTAAAAGATGTCTTATAGCACAATATATTAGATCGAAAAAATATGAAAAGAAAAATTTCTATTTACATGAAAACATCTAAAAGACAGAGGAGCAAAGGAAGTTTTAAATCGAATCGCAGAAAGCAAAAGAAGCTAACAACTGAAACATATATTTCTTTAACAAAAAATTCAATTTATTTCAAATACAATTCCTAACGCACATACAGCTACAAAGCATAAAAAAAAGCTTAGCCCAAAATTAACTAAACTTTCAAATTATTAAAAAATTACCTAACTTTTTATTTCATACAAATTTCAATCGGAGCTCATATGTAACCCACCTTATGAACATTATATTGTATTTGAATAGACATGTCTTCTAAAAATTGTATAATAACTTAACACTTATTTTTCTTATTATTCCAGGTTAAGTCAGCTTCTGGTAATAGATATTAATTGGTGGAAAATACTAAAGCTCAGAAAACTAACCTTCAAATATAGAATTGATTTAAATTAAAAGTCCAATCATTAAAAAATTCTTCAGGTTTAAATTTATATTTACATAATTATCTAAAAACTTTGGTACGACAAATTATTTTTGTCAAATTCATACTTATGTATAGTTACTTATATAAAATGATTTTTATTCAACACATAATATAAATACTCTCTTATATTTTATAATACTATATATTGTTTTTCTCTCATAAAAGTTAAGTAAGAAAACATAGCTATGCACAAGTCAATCTGTCTGAAAGTGCAGCTGTCTCTAGCTGCTACTTAGCTTTAAGAAACTATTGCTATACCCAAAAGTATAAATTGCTTATTATTTATTATTATTTAAAAGAACTTTCTATATGCTCTAAAAAAATATTGTAAATACCCTCCATAAAAATATGTGTTTGTTAATTGTGCTGACCGAACACAACTCATTTGTGGCGTTTGTTTTCGCCTCGAATTAGTTTCCACAGCGAGTGCATATAAAATGCAAAGCACATTTTGTGAAGCGAATGTCATTTGGAATGCTTTTTCATTACCAGATATAGTGACAGAGAGAGAGACAGAGAGACAGGGAGACAGAGATAGAGGAAGATCTCTTTATGGCCAGCCCAAAAGTATGCAATAATTTTTCTAGCTGCTGCCATAAAGTGCGCTGTTTTGTGCCAAGATTGCGCAGCACACACACAAACGCAATTTCAATGTACTTCAAATAGATATTTAATAGTCCAACTGACATACACACACACACTCACAGAGAGAGAGTACACAGCATCGTTTCATTGGGCTGCTTTCATGTTGCTTTCATGTCAAGCCTTTGTTGACAGTCGAAAACATTTATGCGATTTTGTCGTTAGACGCACAGAGCAAATAAAAATTTATGAAATACACACACACACACACGCACACGAACACACACACATGTTATCAAAAAATATGCAATATACTACCATAAAGCATTTAGCAAAAGATATAAACGATAGTCAAGTTTGAGTTGGAGCTGAGTAAATTTTGCAATTGTCAAAATGAATTAATGTTTAACTGGCCAAAAATTTGCTTGTGTTATCTTTGACTATGGCATCTGCTGCAGGACACATTTAAGGCCGGTTGCATTTTAAATTACTCAAGTAATTTGCTGCCCAACAACAACGAATGTGGGTAATAAAGTGGCAAAATGAAATGAAATAAAGCTGTTGAACAAGTCGCTTGAGCGCCTGTTTCTTCCGGCTTTTATTACAAAACACACTCAAAATAAAAAGGAATGCAAATAAATGAAAGCGCATAAACTGCCAAACAATTGAAAATTTGTTGAGAACACGCTCTTTTAAGTGCTTACTGAAGACCAACTGCAAAATACAATTCAATTTTCGTTGTTTAAAGCGTAAAACTGGATACTAACACCAATCCCCCACACCCACCCCCAACTGGGCTAGAGGATTACAGGCAAATTGCAAACGTCTTTGCATGTCTCGCACACACACACACACGCACACAGGGAAAACTAATTTTATTGTATACCACATTCATGAGCATTCAGATCGCCTCTGAGCAGCTGCCCTCCCTGCCCTCAGACATTGCTGCTCCTCCTTGTTCTACTCCTTCTCTGTTTTCTAGCAATCGTGTGCAAAAATTTGAACAAGAAAATTGTTTAAGTGTTTCGTCTTAAGTGGCCTCATGAAGACCAGTTGAAGGATGTGCTTAGCCAGCGGCGGCTTTAAGCCAATAAGAATAATGGCAAATCAAGTAAATTTCTACACAACTTGACTTTAAGCATTCTTTTCCGTTTACTTTGAACTTTTGCTCTTAAAGTGGAAAGTATTTTACATTTATATTCAATTTGAGGAATTATTTAAATTTATTTTAAATATCATATATCTTAATAATACTATTTATTTTATTTTATGAAATTATAGGAAAGCCACAACTAAACAAACTGTGAGCTCTTCAGAAGAAAATTTCAGGAGATTGCTAATAAATACTTCGAGAGACTGGAATCTCACCTAAATAGTCTAGCTGGGCGTGTAGATATTGCAGTCCGAAGAACTGATATCTCATATAAGAGAAAGCAAAAATAATTGATTTTTAGATTGATTTAAAAAAAAAAATCAAAAAAATTAGTAAAAAAAAAAATAATTTTTAATTTATTCTGTTATAAATTAATTTGTCAATAATCTAATAATGTTGTAGAATTTTTGCTCTTTTAGTTTTTATATAAATGAGCGAAAACTATGAAATACAGGGGTGCTCTAACCTGATGACGCGCAGTGTAAGTAAAAAAAAAAATTGGAGACAGACTTCAGGTTTGCTAATACTTCGAGAGACTGGTTTCTCACCTAAGTAGTCTAGCTAGGTGTCTAGATATTGCAGTCTAAGGAACTGCTGTCTCTTATACGAGAACTAGAGAAAAAGTCAGACATCACCACCCTCAGGACTTATTGGACTAGTAGACTGACTAAAGCTCTTATAAAATATAAATATAATATAAATATTCCCAAGTACCCTACCTTACCCTACACCCTAAAATTCTCTCTTCTTCTTAACTGTGTATTCCATGTTATTTTCCAAAGCTCTAAAAAATATATAAAAATTAAACTCTGATTAGATTAGATGCAAAACAAGGGGCTACAATTTACGTCAATGATACAGTTTTCATAGCAAACGATATCTCGCCTAGAAAAAGATGAAATATGATCGTCACTCCAAAGAAGTTCACTCAAACCTCCTTTGCCTTAAGAAGAGGAGACTGCTCTTAGGTATTCCTGGATGGCTCTACCATCCCTAGCAGCGATGCAGTACTTGGTTACCCTGAAAGCCTCACCTTATCAGCAAAAGGAAGCAGCTTAACTAAAGGCTGAAAAGAGTATAGCTTTGTCATCCCTAAATAAAAATCATTTATAATCATTATTTTTAATTTTATTTTTTTTGATCAAAAATAATAATAATGTTTTAAGTTATTTAAATTACTCAAAAAAAATGATTATCATTATAAGAAAAAAAATGTAAATTTAATCATTCACATCTGATTTTTATAATATAACTTATAATGATTACGGTCCGTGGAAAAAACATCTCTAGTTTATTGTCAAAAGGTCTACCCTGAAGCAGCGCCTCGAACTGCTGATATATATATAAGGCTATAGTGAAACCCGTACAGACCTAAGGGATTTCGATCTGGGGCACTGTCAGCTAAACCAATTGTGACATCATACTGAAGTTCCAAAGCAGAGCGCAGAGTCTTCTCAATCAAACGTGAATATTCACAATGTGCTCGGAGTCCCTAGGGTTAATCAGGAGTTTCCCAGGCTGACCAAGAAATTAAACCAAAAACTCAAAGTTTTCTTTCATTTGAGTTAAATTCTAGTAGGTTGGCAGTTCCCAAAGTATTGACATTTGTCACCAAAAGAAAAAAATAAGACAAGCACTCACATAAAATTAAATATTTCTTGTGATTTTTTTTTTAAAAATCTAAAACTACAAAAAATGCCTCAACTATTTCGCAGTCTTTTCTCTGATCGTTATAACAAAAAACATGAGCGCTTTTATGAGAAATACGAAGGTAATCAAATACAAGACAATAAATCTCTATATTATATATATATATATCTTTGCAGGCATATGTCGGGTTGTGCCCAATATGGCGCCCATGCCACGACCACAGCTTGCTCAGAGTCACAGCAAAGCCTTGAGCAAAGCTGCAAATGGGGAGCTGAAGGCAGTGAGCAAAACTGCAAATAGGGAGCTCAAGACCGTGGTCAAGCAGTTTCACTATGGCAGCGGGGAGCCGAGCAGCGATTGGCGAACGGGCGACAATGTGCCCATTGTGGAGCGTCGTCGCATGGAGTTGGCCAGCGATTTGCAATTGATGGATCTGGAATTGGATCCGGGCTCCGAGTTCAGTCACACCATCTGGGAGGTGGAGCAACCCGACGAGGAGCTGGCCATATTCGCGAATAAAAAGCCCAGCAACAATGGCGCCCCCAAAGTGGGCCGCATCAAGATGCTGACCAAACTCAAGGGCAGGCGCAAAAAATCCGAAATGCAAAAACGTGCTCAACAGCAGCTGCCATCGACTTCTACAATGGTCACTCGCTTGCCGAGACTACAGGCGGCCAAGCAGAAGGCCAAGCCGGAGCTGATTAAGAAGCCAACGGATCGACGTCGTCTCAAGCAGCCAGGCGAGCAATTCCTCTGCGCCGACTGCAACAAGAAGTTCGATCATTCCTGGATGCTGGTGGCACACAAACGCACCCACACAGGCGAGAAGCCCTTCGTCTGCCCCGAGCAGAGTTGCCGCAAGAGCTTCGCCGATCGGTGAGCTTATGTATACTATTGCACTAAAAAAAAAACGAAATTACTTAATGAACGACCCAATATATAATCCATATTAAATATATATTTTTCATCCCTTGGCAGCTCCAATTTGCGCTCGCATCAACGCACCATGGGCCATCATCTCTGGGAGTTCCAGTGCGGACAATGTGGCAAGTACTTCAGTCAGGAGTGCTATCTGAAGCGACATTCCTTAGATGCCTGCCGCAAGTATCTGCTCTCGATGAGGCCAAAGAAATAAGATGCTTAATTCAATTAAATATATGATATATACGAAATATATGCTATGTATATATAAATATATGTACAGAAAATGTATTTCTTGAACTTAAACTTTGGCAGGTTCTCTCGAGGCTCCGCTGTATACAGAGTTGAAAGTGTCCTGCACCTATCAACATATTTAAGAAGAAAGATTTAAGTCGAAAAATATATATTTTATGTATCAATCAGTGATAAAAAGAAATTTCTAAAAAGAAACCGACAATCCCTTAATATATAAACATATACTGCAACACTTTTCAAAGAAAAAAAAATTAATTTTGAGATAAATTAAAAAAAAATATTTATACAGCACAGGGTATCTCCTCGTTGGTCTGTCCCGATGAAGAGCACTCTTGCTTGTTTCATTAATGGGAGATCATAAGCCAAAAACTCTTTTATCTATTAAAAATTTATGAAAAACTAGACAAACTTAGAAAGATCAAACAATTTTAAGTTTTTTTTTTATTTATTTTTTTTCTAGTTATTCCCTGAACCTATTCCCTGAACATATATTGGATGTCAATATTATGTCCTGAAAATTTCATTAAGAAAGTACAGCTAGAGCCGAAGTTATTTAATAATCAATTTCTCACAATGCTGCCCAGAATGCTGCTTAAGCACAGCACCTTAATATACTCCGTAGTAATAGCTGCGTGTGCTTGTGTATGAGTGTGTGTGTGCGCGCAGAGTGTAATATATATATATATATATTAGATGTAAGCTAGATTGTTTAAAACATCACCTCGGACTTGGTTCAAGGGATCTCCTAATCAGGCAGACCCGACTAGAGCCTTCTTACTTGTTTAACTAATGAACGAGCTTAAATACATAAACTGATTTTCTCTGAGATAGTATTTTATGTAAAAAATATATCACTTAAACCGATTTATAAAATTTTATTGACTTCTATATATATCTTCTCTGTAGCGCTACGATTGACATATATATGCTCTCGATTTCCTGCATATGTCTCTGTTAGTCTCTGTGCTTGCTGCTGTGACACCTGTATCTGCGAGCTGTTTAACATTTCAAAGAGTTGGCCAAGAGTTTTCAAGTGGCAGACGGAAAATGCAATTTGGTTCGATGCAACTAAATTGGCTCATTAGCAGACAAAGAGCCAATTCTTCGGCTGGCCAGAAGTAGACTTTTGCCAATGGCCAAAGTTTCAAGTGTGTTGCTCTAAATCAAACAAAATGTGAAGGCAAACTTTTGGACACTCACACACACACTTCTTTGGCACAATTAATGATCGGAAGGGAGTTTTTGAGCTTCGATTGCGGTTAACCTCGGCCGCTGTGTAAACCCCACACATTTGGCCACAATTTTGACGGCAGCAGCTGCATGGCCAAATGCAACGGTCGAAATGCAAACAGTTCGATGCCTGCTTTGGCACAGGGACTATAACAACAACAACAAGCAGTAAGAAGTTTGAATGGCAATTGTAACCAACTGCGTGATACCCTGTAATTAGCTTAAGCAAATCATTTTTATGGCTTCACTTGATGTGAATTTTCTTGGCTAAAAGATAAATATGCTATAATTGAATGATAAACTAATATTTGGGTGGGTTTTACTGGACTTAGCTGTAACACATTTGACAAAAGAGAAAAGTATGGAAATGAGCTTAAAGCTTTTATAAATAATAACTGATTCATATCTAGTTATAGAAACATATGAAGCAGCTATTATATGAACTTTAGAGTCAACAAAATGGGAAAAATAGATGCAACTATTGCCCTTTTAACATGAAACTTATATATATTTTCATAGGAATCAAAAGAATTCCAAAATATTAATAATTTCCTTTAAAATGTATATATAGATAGATATAACACAGTTATTTTTTATAAGAGTTTTACAGTCTACTGAATGGATACAATAAATGAAAGTGTTTTCCAATTAGAAATCTCGAAATCTTAATGATCAAAAGCTCCCTACTTGAAGCATGTACATACATATTTTCATAATAATTAGAATAATGATAAAATATTAAAAACTTCCTTTAAATTGTAGATATTGAAACACATAAAACAGTTGTTATGTGAGCTTTAAAATTCTCTTAAAAGGAACAAAAAATGTTGTCTGTGGGCAAAACTCGTCTTAAAACTGAAATATTTCTAACTTCAGTGAAATATATTTTTAAAAGAATTATAAGATAAGTTAATATCGGCAATTCCCATAAAATTCAAGTTATGAAAAGATATGAAACAGTTATCATTTATGAGCTTTTAAGTTTATATTAGAGAAAAAACAACTAAGAAAAGTTGTCAGTTGCAAAATACTCGGCTAAATACCCAAATATTTCAAGCAAATATATGAATTTTCGTTAGAATAAATTTAAATTAAATTGAAAATTTTCATAAAAATTGTAAATAATATATTTGACATACTAAAGTAAATCTGAACATATTTATACTACATACCCAAATATTCCTAACAAATATATGTATTTTAAAAGAGAATTACTTTACGTTAAATTAAAAATTTCAAAAAAAAATTTTTTTACTTACTATGGGTTATCAGAAAATACTCAAATATTTCTAACAAGTATATGTATTTTCATAAGAGTTATTTGTATAGTTATTTTATATATTTACCATATGCCAAAATATTTCTAACAAATATATTTATTTTCAAGAGAATTATTTTAAATAATATGAAAAATTTTCATAAAAATTTAAAATAATATATTTTACATACCAAGCTAAATCAGAAACTACTCAAATATTTCTAACAAGTATATGTATTTTTATAAAAATTATTTTTAAATAAATAAAAAACATATTAAATAATATTTCTTACATACTTAGCTAATTAGAACTATCCTAAAGCGTGAAAAATCTTTCAAGACAGAAAAGCGAATCATGTTAAATCATGTTAAAAAACATATTAAATAATATTTTTTACATACTTAGCTAATTAGAACTATCCTAAAGCGTGAAAAATCTTTCAAGACAGAAAAGCGAATCATGTTAAATTTTACTTTATTTTACAATTCTTTACAAAACCAACCTATCCTTTTTTCACACCATTATCTACAGGGTATAACAAGATGAGACAGCATGGGTAATGCGTTAATTTATGGTCGCAAGATAAACAACGAGCAGACCAAAGCAATCGAACGTGGCGGCAGGGGCGGCGATGGGCGTGTGCTCCAGCAGGGAAATGATTTAAAGGTTTTGGTCAAGTATAAAACGTGTGTCCACTAAAATGCAATTACTTAAGAGTCCCGACGAACAATGCCAGGAGAAGTCTGTTTTTTTTTTCAATTGGCAATTGGCCAAAATGTTTTTTTTTTAATATTAAATATTTGATGCAGTCGAGACGCGCGACAGGCGTCACATAATAAAATTGTAAAACACGAAATTTTATTGAGCTGCGCGCGCTCTGTCTCTCTCCCGCTCTTAAGTTCGGGGCAGAACGTGGCTAAATGGCCGGCAAAGTGAATTTTTATGCCACCCAAAACGCAGCACGCGGCACGTTGCAAGCAGCAAGCATCAACTTAGCTGAGCAGCTGCGGCTGTGGCACACAACTCGATGCTGGCCTTTGCCACGTTGTCAACGTATTTTTAAACTAATTTGCCAACTGGGAGCATTTCGTTGGCATCAGCCTTTTGGCCAAAATGTTGCTCTTTCTCCATATATTCTGGGGCATGGCGCTAGTTGAGCCGTAAATTATTTTAGCTTTTCAATTTTAAGACTTGGCTCAGCCAGTGACCAGTTGCATCAAGTTGGCCAATTCAATTCAATTACATTGCATTCAAATTTTTAATTTGCACAAATAATCGAGACTGGGAATTCCCAATTTGAAGTTTACTTTAATTTCAGTTGAAGTCAAAATATTGCTAACTGAACTAAAAACTTTAAGCTTTCACAGCTTATCAAATTAAATTGGCTAAGACAGAGAGAGAGAGAGAGAGAGAGAGAGAGAGAGAGAGAGAGAGAGAGAGAGAGAGAGAGAGTATGGAAGAAAGTCCCTAATACCTGCCTTCATTTAAAATGGATTTGAATATATAGCTAGCTTTTAGTCAAGATATCTTTAATAATGACAGAGTGATATTGTTTAAAAATATATATAATATAATATAATAATTTAAAAAACTAGAGAGCTGGATTAACTTTCGAAATATATATACCCTTGCAAGTTTAAAATGTTGCCTAAATACACAGAGATAACATTCAAGCTCTGAAAACAAGTTTTTTCTATTAAAATTATTCTTTTAACAGATTAATCCTATGGTAACTACTCTTGCAAGCATCCAAAATTCTTACATTTCGACGAAAAATTAAAATTAAAAAATAAGGGTTCTATTTCGCAGTTTATGCTTTGCTCTTTCGTTCCTTAAATTGGTTTTTCTTAAATTTAAATTAAAAAAATTAATTTAAACTTTTTCAAGGGCATACAATAATTATAAGGCGGTCTAGAAAATATGCAAAAACTGTAATATTAATACTTAAATCATTTTTAAATATCTATGAAAATTTAGCATTAAATATAATGTTTTAATAATTATTTAAATATACAGTCGAATCCCGATAAATCGTCCCCTGCTAAATCGAAAACCTCAATAATTCGTAAAAAATGCTGTCCTCTTGAAAAAAATTCGTTGCAATTTCTGTTAGATAAATCGAATTTCTGTGTAATTCGTAAAAAATTTAATCCTCGACTTCGACCTTCGACTGTAAATAAAAATACAAGCTTAAGTTAAGCTGACCTAAGCTTCTATTAAGTTTAGATTTCAAGTATAAAGCAAGCTTAGATTTCACGACTCACCTATTATAATAATGAGCTCTAAGCTTTCATGTGCTTTAAAAGCTTCTATAAAATCGCTGATGTATCGTTAGCTTCAAAGTTTTCTGCTATATTAAGACAAGTTTAAAGCTCCCATGTGTTTTGAAAGCTCTTCTGAGAGACCTGCCTTTACTTGTGTTGAACAAAGCCTAAGTTAACCAAAATTTTGACATTTTACAACACTTTTTTCTCAAAAGTTAACACCTATCTAATGTGTTTAAAATCTTAAAGTTTTCAACTGCTATACTTTTAATTTATTTATATTGCAGTTATTCCCAGTTCACATTCCTAACTCCTTGTTGTTGTTGTTCGTCTACTAAAATGTCAGCGAAGTTAAAATGTCGAATGCCGTTTATTAGCGCATTTCGTCCTGCAGGTGATGGCCATCAAAAAAGCGCCAAGCGATGCTAAATTTGCGGTTGATGAAAAGAAAACGTCAGCAACGGCATATCCCAGCGACAATTTATGACCCGCCCGACAGAAACCCAAGGCACGTTCACAGACTTTAAGCTGCATTTAAGGAACTCTCGTATATCTTAGTTTGAATTTATTTATTTGGGCACACGGTAGTTGCGTTTCGTGTACTTGGCATTCACTTGATTCACAACATTATCATCCAGTTGGACGCTCGTACCGGACGGCTCCTCCTCAATGGATCCCCGTGAATGCACCTCATCCAGTGTCCGAATTATGTCCACCGTGTTACGGCGTACTGGTAGCGTGGGCAAAAATCTGGGCACGTAACGCACTTCGGGCTCCTCGCAACACGCCTTGATGCAGTAGTAGCAGCAGAAGACACAGAATACTATAGAAATAATACCAAGGGGTAGTACAACATAGATCAATGGTATGTGGAATATCTCATCTGTTTTATTCAGATATATCCAGAATTTCTCCAATTCAACTTGGAAACCCATTCTAACTCTACTGAGACTTAAACAGAAACTGAAGTCGAATGAATCGTTTCAGCTCTTACGATCTTTAAAAGTCGAAATAAAATCCATAAATACATAAATAGGCCATCATTGTGGCTTTGAGGCTGCGGGCAATGATTCAGTGCAGTATTTCAAAGCTATAAAGGAATAGAGAATGTTTCTTTAAGCAACTATATGAAGTATATGAAATGAGCAAATCTTATCAGCTTCATATATGTTCTTATACCCTGTAACAATTGAAATAAGATGGTATTTTAGTTTTATAGTAGTTCATGTTACATATACATTTACCTATTAAATCTATTAAAAAAGTCGGCCTTTTTTCTTAAACTTTCTAATATTTCATATTTTTATGCTCGTTCACGAAGGGAAAAGAGTATATTGGTTTATTGGTATATTGTCTGTCCGTCTGTCTGCATGAACACGCAGCATTTGGACACCTTTGAGGCTAGAGACATGAAGTTTGGAATATATGCCCGTGTGTACCCGCGTCAGATTAATTTTAAGTGTTTTTCCGATACGCCCATGGGGGCCCGTGGCAAAACCCTATATCTATTAAAGCTAAAACTTTGTTATTTTAAAGCTAAAAAATACGTTTCGCTTCTTTGAAAAAAAGGCGTCAGCTTGCCGTTTTCGCTAAAATGAAAAAAGACCGAGCTCCCAAAAATTATGAACCACTTAAGAGCAGTTTTTTATAACTTTCGGTTAGGCGCTGTAAATGGTTAACAAGGCTTAGATTTCTGTAAGATTTCTGCAATTCATACCGCTAAAATTGAGTTCGGAGTGAAATAGCTTCTATTGAATTATAGACAAGTTTGAACAGAGCGAAAAAAATATCCTGGATTGAGGACTAAGAAAGAAAATCACAAATTGAAAGAAATATCATTTGTATATTTCTCTTATATATTATATATATCCCCATATTTCATCTCATTCATTTCTGCTGCTAAAACCAGCGACACTACGATATAGATGATACAACAGAGCAAGCTTCTTTCGAAACATTGTTATCTTAGCCATTTTCCATAATATAAATATAAGTTAATGAATGTTTCTCATAATAAACACTTTCAGTATGATTTAGAGAGTATTTATATCTATGATTAGATTCTTCTAAATTAACATACAATTTCATAGACTCTCAGTATGATTTATTGGGTATTCATGAAAAGATTATTTCTCTTTTATATACAATTTCAAAGACTCTCATAGTAAGTTCTTTCAGTATGGCGCATAGGGTATCTTCAAGACGATTCTTCCTGATTTCTTCAGCTTAAAAGTGTAAATGAAAAATTTACACTGATCCAAACTGGGCCCAATCTAGTGTAGCTCGTAACAATAAACAGAAGCGTATAATTTAAAAAAAAGCAAAAACATATTTATATTTTCTTGAATATTAATTTAATTTTATTAAATTCTTATAATTTATTATAATACACATTTATATATTCGCTAAAGCAATATAAACTAAGACCTTGAGTCATGCAATTCAAAGGCATTATACATACTGATAAAACGCGACACAAGATTTTTGTAGTTTAAGATTCTACTGGTTATTTAGTTGTTATACTTGCTCAGCAAATAAAAACGAGCGTATTGGTTTTGAGCAACGTTCGTCTAAGAGGACTCAAATTCGGAATATTTACTTGCGTAATACTTGGCATTTATATTTCAATTGACCATCTTTTATAGCTTAAATAGAATCTCAGAAAAAGGGTTACTATCGCCCTCCTCTACAGATTGAATCCAGACAAAACTTTATCTTATACAGAATAAAAGCAATCATCAATGAAGATTTGGAAATGGATCACTAGAACTTATATAATCTGCCCATTGAGGCGTGGCAAATCGAAAATTTGCATATTTGAATAAATTTAGCTGTTTTTTTACGGTGAGCGAGTATTATGCAGTCGGTAGCTGCGAATTTGAATAATTCTTAATTTTTTTAAATTTTCCTGTTGATATTTTATATTTAGTTATAATTTTTTAATTTTTTATTTTTTTTTTATATATTGGAGATAGAAGTAGATACTTCTTATATTTTGAAGTATGCCCCTAGCTTTTGAGCCGAATTGAGCAGTGTTGCGTAATGCATAACCTGAGTGAAGTTGTACAACACTAAAAGAGTGCGACGACAGTATGTGCTGTCGTCGAGTGTGGCTCAGTGTGAAGTCGAGTGAGAAAGACAACAATAAAGTTGAGTGTCTATGAAATAGTACAGTTAGATGCAAAACGTCGACCAGGAAGCACGCTGAGACTCGCTGCACAATTAGTAGAGACAAAATCACAATCTTCACAACTCTGAAATCTCATTAACTCTCCAACATATATAAGTTTATTATATTTACTCAACAGATTTTTTATATTTTTTTTATTATATATATTTCTAAAATTTTGCAAAGAAATGCCAGAAAAGTGCTTTGAAGTGAATAAGTAAATGAACTTTTCTAAAGAGTTATAAAACTTAACACATGTTAAAGTTTAATTATTAAACTTAAACATGTTAAACTTTAACTATTATTATTTTTATGAAATTTTACACTGGGTTCACTTGCTCGTAACGTTACTTTCGATATATAAATATATATTATTTTTTTAAATTCTCCTATATATAACCAAAGTATTATAATTTGTACTTTGATGCCGACTTATAGCACTTTAATCCTGAATTAGTTGTTGTCTTTAATACATCTCGGATTGCCTGCTTTGATGCGTTTGCCGAATGCTTTCGACTCTGCTAATGCTAATGCGTGAGCGTCCCGGACATTCGGATTGGCGTATAGACATTCTAGATCTTTCATCCTGCAAGCGGCGACGGGCTTCACGCACACACAGATAACAGTAGTAGGTATATCCGATCAGGAATATCATGGCCACAATTACAGATGGTATCAGATAAAACATGCTGATGCAAAAATGTTTCTGCTCCAGCCAATCCGAAATTATTGTCGCATTCATTTTGCTCGCGAGAGAGAGAGGCCTGCTCGAGAGCTGTACGAAAACTGAAACCGCTAAGCATCGACTTGAATGAAAAAAGTAACTATATTATGTATGTAAAATATATATTTAACATATTTAAGATATATATATATATAGTTGCTCGCTCAGTTGCGTGATTCATTTGTGTAGAGTTTGTTGATTTGCAGCTTGGCAAAGCTTTCATTATCGCCAAACGGCTGACGCATTTATTTCCAGCGGGGGTTTGCGCACCAGTGGGAATACCCTGTACATGATAAACAAACACAGCCAGACAAATGAGTGGAGCCCTCAACTCCAACTAACTCTCCAGCTCTCCGCAGCATCTCAACTTCTCTCAGACAAAACTCAATTCAACTTTGAAATTGTTCGACGCGCCGTGGCCTGTCGCTGACTGTTGACGCTTTATGACGAAGTAAAAAACCGACAACAACAACAACAAGTCATAACAACGATATGTGCTAAACAACAACAACATATATTTATATATAGAGCTCATATCTAGGCTGCAGGCTGATGAACAAAGTTTTGATTAATTTAAATATAGTTTTTTTCTTCTGACATACAAATTTATTGCAAGCTTTAAGCTTTATCGACATATATATTTATATATTTATTTTTAACTTTAAGATAGCAATTTAAAAATATTAGAGACATATGTATATATTGTTACATATTTTATATATATTACATAAGAAATTGTTCAAAACATTTTTCAAATACTTAGAATGAACTTTAATCAATTATATATTTTCCATTTTGTTTAAAAATGCATATCGAGTATAAATATTTTTTAGTAAAAACAACAAAACATTTAACAATTTTAAAATTTATGTAAGCAGAATAAAATTTAGATATCAGAATCAAAGACGAGTAGAGAAAATCATAAAAAAAATAATTAAATACAATTTAATATCCTTTTCAATAGTTAGAAAATGCTTTTGATCTTGAAAATCAGTTAAATTTTTCCAATTTACATTTTAAACAAATCTTTACTAATCAAAATTCTTAAGATTTTTAACATGAAATTTGATAAATATTAGATCCACTAAAAAAATTTAATTTTACATATTATATTGCTTTTGATACGCAAAATCTATTCTAAACAAAATAACAAAAACCTAATTTAAGAAAAAATTATTTTAGAAAGTAACACAATATTTTTTCCAAAAAAAAAATTAAAATAATTTTTTTTCAAAATCTGAACAAAATGCAGAATGCAGAATCTATTAAGATAACAAATTATTTAAAGAAATGCTTTGCATCATAAAAGTCCTTTGAATTTTGACAGAGTTATGGAAGCAAATTTGAACCTGCTAAGGAGAGCTTTACATGTTAAAATTTTAATGATTTTTACCATGAAATTTGACGAAAATGTTGAACCATCCTGCAAAATCTCTTTTAGTGTTAGTTTATATATCTTTTAGATGCAAAAAGATATATATATATATTTTTTTAAAGTAAGTATATGATTATTTTCAAAAAATTTACAACAAATTTTTCTTTTTAATCCAAATCATATTTGAGTGCAGAATCTACCTAGAGCATGAGACATAAAGAAGATTGTGGTCATTGTATAAAGCGGACCTGTTTTGTATGAGAGTTAAAGTTAAGAACAAGAATTTCTTTTTGTCTTACTTGCTTTTATTATAAGACAATCCTTTAACAAAATTTATATATTCACTTTCTTTCATTTTTTTACTTTTAAATATATTTTGCTGACCAAAGAACAACTTTTAGCTTTGTCTGACATTTCCAAAATCCTTTTGTATGCCAAAAATCTTTTTGGCGAAAAAATTGTTTGGCCAACTATTTTCGGATTTGGATATAAATAGATAGGTGTATGTATATTGCATTGCAGTTCGTCTTTTTGTTATATATATGTATTTGTATTTATATTTTTGTGTGGTACTCGTAGTAGTGGAAATAAGTTTTGAGCGCACAACACACAAAGGAAATTTCGCATTCAATTTCGCAGGTGTTTGAGTCGATGTCTGCAGCTGCACCAAGGCGTGTGTATATGTGTGTGTGGGTGTGAGTGTGTGCTTGTGTGTGTTGTCTGCCTTTACCGATTGAAACGCACGCGAGTTGCATTAAAGCGAATTCTCGTTAACTATTTAACTGACAAAAATAACTGAAGTTGAAATAAGATTAGATAAGAAATAGCATAAAAGATAAAGATATATTTGAGATTTATAATTATAATAAACTTTTTCAAAGAATATTCTTTGCCTTTAGGTATCTATCAATAAAACTATATCAAGTCATACTGACATTTCGCAATTCTTTAATAGAAAATATAGATTAAAATGAATTTGTCTACATTTTTCAGTCAATAAAATAGAATTTCGAAGAATCTTCAGTGCTTTTCTTTTTTATTCCCTTGAAAAAATGGTATTTTAATTTTGGTCAGAAGTTTGACACGCACAGAAGGAAGCATCTCCGACCATATAAAGTATATATATTCTTTATCAGCACGATGAGCTGAGTTGACATAGCCATGTCTGTCTGTCAGTCTGTCTGTTTGTCTGGATCAACGCTATTTCCTCCAAAACTATTAAAGCAACAGTTCTGATATTTTGTATATCTCGGAATCATTCGGATCGAACGACTATATCCTATATCTCCCATAAAACAGATCGGTTTTAAGCAATGTTTTAGTGGGATAACTTCGGCGCTATCGCTCGTGTATCCCACCTAAGATATAGTATATATAGCGACGCCTATTGGGGGCGTGGCAAATCGGTAAATTTACACTTAGAGATCCAAAATTTTTCGAATACGTCTATCTTGAAGTCTTCATAGCAAACCAGAGAAAACTATATCTACATATATCCTCTACAATCGCAACTTCGGCCGAAGTTAGCCCATCCCTTTTACAGGTAATTCTTTTAATGCCTGAAGGCCTTTGCTGCTCTGGCTTTATAATAAATTGTTAATTAGAATTAATTCTCTGTAATAATTAAATAAATAAATAATAAAATAAATTCGTTTAATATCGTCTTAGTTGCATCATATATTGCATTCTTGTTTTTTATACTTATTACTCCTACATCCCAAATTCAGGTCACATTCAAGTTTGAGTTAAAGATGTGAAATATCATAACTTGATATCTAGTAACATCTCTAAAAGAAACTATTCGATCTCTCCCTCCTTAGTACTGTCTCTTTAAACTCTTAATTATTAAAGTATTTAAATGCACTTTAAAACACGAATTTTCTCTTCATATTTCAGCTGCAAATTCGTGTAACTGAGACCCGCATTAAAAGTTCTCTAGCTTTGCAGGAGGGAAGGACGAGGGATATTTCCCAGCCGCAACTCTTCCAACACTTGTTTATTTATTTATAGACGGCCCATTGCACTTTCCCCTACCTCTCTCCCCCTCTATCATCTCTTACTTTACTTTAACTTTGCTATTTTGTTTAACGTGTTGCATACTTTGTGGCTGCAACAGCTGCTGCCTGTTGTCGTCGCGCTGATGTTGTCGATAATGATGGCTGCCACAGACACATTAACATGCCCCCAAGTCCTCCTGATTAAGTAATTAGATGCTCGAGTTAGTTAGGGCGCGTGTGAAATTAATTAAAAACTTTCGCTGCTTAAATTTCGCCTTTTCATCGCGCGCGAAATTTAAGCTAAACCCTACGAAAGCCCTTGCCACAGCAGACGGACAAGGGAAACTTTTGCGGCAAAGTCAAGTGGCAAGTGGCAAAAGCTTGTTACACTTACCACATAAATCTGCCACAACTAGCTCGCTTTCTTCCTCTCTATCTCTCTCTTTCGCTCTTCTCTGTCTGCTCTGTTTACTGATTGTCTATCATCGAAGGACATCATGCGGCGTCCATCATAAGTTTTTATACTCTAGCAGAGGGTATTCTAGGTTTGCCATGGAATGTGGCACAGAAGTAGACTTTTCAGATATATAAAAAAAAAAAAAATATATATATATATGTTTATTTAGTATCTCACAGTAGAGTCAATATATAACCACATTCATCTATCAATCAGTAAAAAATTTTAATTTAAAATCGAAATTATTCATAACTTCATATATTTATTCCTAGAAAACATATAGGATCGTATTGTATAACTATATTATATAGTTGCCAAAGGATCAATCAGCAGCTGATTAAGTGAAAAACTTTTTTTGTTATTCCAAATAAATGCTCTTTAAAATTTGACATTTCCAAACTAAAACAAGTAAAGACACTCTAATCGGTACTGCCCGACTACGAGATCCCCTGATCTGATCGAATGCAACAGAAAACAATTTCTAATTAAAAATTAATATGGGACTAAGAAAAAATACAACATTTTTCAATTTAAATTCAAATTAAATTGATTTTTGAGTAAAATTAGGAACCGTTTTCCAAAATATAAGAAAACCGAAACTGTACGCAAAATTTGATGATTTTAGCTTAAAAGATGGGAAAGATATGCTCAAAAAACTTAATTTCGATTACGTTTTTAATCGATATCAGTGAAACGGGAAAAGTGATCGATTATTTGATACAATAATAATAATAATAATAAACTCCATATGCGCGCTGTATACAAGGACCTTCGTGTAAAATTTCAAGTCTCTAGCTCTTATAGGTCCTGCGATCAACGCGTTCATACACAGACGGACAGCTTGTCGCCTTGATCAAGAATATATATATACCTTATGGGATCTATCACGTCTCCTCCTGCCTGTAACATATATTTTATTTAGCAATAACAACTATAATAATAATAATTGCAAATTTTCAATGGGTTCAGAAATATAAAAAAAAGCTATCTTAACATAAACAAGATCTGTTATGAGCACCAAACTACTATATTTACTAAATAGCTTAAGTTCTAGCCTTAGGTAAAATTTCTATGGAACGATTTTACATTTCTTAAAAATAAGTTTAGCTAATTCCAATATGAAGAGCTTTACCTTCCCATTATAAAACTTCTAAGCCAACTCGACCTCTATAAGTGCATTTCTTATTCGTTTAGCTCTTCTTTACTTTATTTTTTGTAGTTTTCTCTCAACTTTGGACAACAAATCGGCATCCCTTTTGGCATTGTTTTCGCTACTGAGAATTCTTGAATATGCTGTTGCTGCAGCTGCGTATTTATGGCATGCCACAAACGTTTATCTAAACTACATAAAGCAATAAAAGTTAAAAGTCAAATAACTGTACGGTACTTCAAGTTCCACTTGTTGTTGTTGTTTGTGTTGCTTGCCCCTTGTTGCAAGTGCCCTGGCAGCTGGCTGCCCCCCGCGTGCGCTTAGCCCTTTGGGAAACTGAGGTAACTCGGAAGTCTCGACAAACGTGCAACGGTTTGTTGCAACTGCGTGTGGCCCCTACAAAAATGAGGCTAATAGAAGCAGAGTACGCTGCAAATGGACACAGTAGAACTTGGCTAAAGATGAGCTAAGAAATGTTAGAGATAAAGAGCAGAAAAAGTAATGTAAAAATATAACATATTTAAAAATATATTTTAAGAAATTTATTATATTAAAACAGAAATAATATTTAAAATATTATTAAAATACAAAATATATATTACATATTTCAACAAAAAAATTAAAACAAAAAAAAATTGGTATATATTTAAGAAATTTAAAAAATAGTTTATTTGCATATATAATTATTTGGGAACAAACAGTTTCTGTATAACTTAAATTAAATAATTTGTAAACTTTTAAAGAATTTAGTAATTTATTAAATTTAATAAATAACAAATATAAAGAATAAAATAATAATAAGAACGTATACATATTTAAATATTGAAGAAAAATTAATGGATGCAGTAACATATTAAAATTAAACAAGTAAGAACGTTGCAGTCGGGCGCCACCGACTGCTTCAGACTCTGTTCCTGTTAAAGGTGTGTAGGCTCAATAAAGATGTAGACCGTCCGTCCGTCTTTCCGTATGTTTGAATGCGAGATTATCGAGATTCCTTTTTTGAGCATGTCTTTTACATCAATTTAGCTACAGTCATCAAATTTTACATATAGCTTTTTTAAAATAAAATACTATTTTGGTTTTTATATAATTTGGATACTGGCTCCACATTTCACAAAATCAATTTAATATAAGTTCATTTGCAAATAAAGCCACATTTACATTTTTTTTAATTTTTTAGGTAAAACCGTATTTTTAATAAAATATAAGGATTTATGCAGAAAGTTTTATTAAAATCCATTAAGTAACATAGAAGTTATAAAAAAATAAAAAAAAAACATTTTATTAAATGATAATATCACGCGGCAGCGATGGGAATCGAACCTGGGTCACGCGCTTCGCATGCCACCACTCTACCCACAACACCACGGCGTCTCTTGCGCGACTGTGTGCCAAACTGAGTTTGGAAGTGTTTTGATTTGGTTAAACAGACTTGCGTTGTGGTAGCGAAGACCCTGCTTCAATCCCCAGTTAGGTCAACTAGAATTTGTTTTACGGAGGCTTACATTATGATTATTATTTTTTTTTTTTTTTTCGAAAATTTAAATTTCATGAACAGTAACCCACATGTCAAATTTGGATGCTCTACGTCTAAGACTGTAGGAGATACAGTTTTACCCTATTTGCCACGCCCCAAATGGGCGTAGCTATATATAACATATATTTTTGGGTAGAGGTAGGATACTAGTATATATATTCCAAGTCCCAACTCTTTGACGGAAATATTGCCGAAATTATCACGGTTTTAGTAAAAGATATAGTAATTCCCGATTTGCCACGCCCCCAGAAGACGTGGATACATAACTTTTGACTTATCTTAAGAGGAGGTCAACAGTATCCCACATGCAAAATTTGGACGGTCTAGCTCCAAAACTGTAGGAGATAGAGTTTTATCCGATTTGCCACGCCCTTAATGGGCGTAAATATCTATAATATATATTTTTGATTCCGAGTGATCTACTTGCACATGTATTCCAAATTTCAAGTCTCTAGCTCTTAATACGCTCAAAATATTATAAGATTTATACAAATCGCTATATATATATTACCGATTTGGTACGCCCCCAGGGGGCGTGGGTATATAACTTTTTGATGTAACTTAAGGGAAGGTCAACAGTAACCCACATGCCAAATTTGGATGCTCTAGCTTCAAAGCTGTAGAAGATATAGTTTTATCCGATTTGCCACGCCCACAATGGGCGTAGATATATAATCTATATCTTAAAACGTCCGCGTGGTGTACACGAATATATATTCTAAATCCCATTTCTTAGACTGCAATATTGACTAAAATAACAGCGTTTTAGTCTTAATAGATATAGCATTTCCCGATTTGCCACGCCCCCTGTGGGCGTATCGGAAAAATACTCAAACTTGATCTGACGCGGATACACACGAGTATATATTCCAAATTATAAGGTTCTAGCTTCTATAGTGTCCAAATGCTGCGCGTTCATACAGACAGACGGACAGACGGACAGACGGACAGTCGGACAGACGGACAGACGGACAGACGGACAGACGGACAGACGGACAGTCGGACAGACGGACAGACGGACAGACGGACAGTCGGACAGACGGACAGACGGACAGACGGACAGACGGACAGACAGCAAGACGGACATTGCACAAATCCAATAGACTCTTTTTCCCTTTGGGAACAGAGTCTAAAAAATATAATTTGAATATTAATATTATAAAAATAGCAATTAAAATAATTTAAAAAAAAACCAATAGCTGTTTATTTATATATAAAATAAAATAGTTTTGTTTTTAAACAATTTTTCTTTTTTTTTAAATTTCGTAAATTTTTTTGATTTTAAATTTCATATATATAGCAATTTAAATAACTAACAAGAAAAACCACAAGCTTTGTTTATTTATTTATAAAATATTTTATTTTAATTTTAAAACTGTTTTTCATTTTTTAAATTTCATATCAAATTTTTATTTAATGAAGAATTTTTGTGTATTTTTTCATAGCTATAATATTTTAGGAAATATTTATATTTTACATTTTTCCATGACTACTTAAATATTTTATTGGTTATTTTATATTATTAGTATTTTGTCTAAAATATGTAAAAACAAAAATGGACTAATAATAATAATAATAAATAATAAATAAATTGAAAAAGATATTCAAGCCAATGCTAACGCACTAAATCAAAAAATTATATTTAGTTTAAAATCTTTACTAAACTTAAAATTTTATAAAAAAAAATATTAATATAATTAATTAAAGGTTAACAAAGTGTAAAGCTCAAATCTTTTTTTTTCCAAAAAATGTCGTAAATATTATTTACATTTTTCTTGAATTCAATTAACACTTCTTATTGAAACGTAGAACTGACTGTCATTGCACGAAATTTCGATTACTAGGTAGCATCATAATTATAGGTAGATAGATATCTAATAGTCAAAAAACATAAAACTGAATCTATAAACCTACAAAGAGTTAAAGTAGACTTATATGTTAATATCCTATAAATGCAATTCCATTAAGGATAATAACCCTTAAACTCCTTCTCTATATCAAAATCCAGCTGGTATACAAATTCTTCTAGATTGCTTATCTTATCCTTAACCTATCTATAGAAATTTCATATAAAACAGCAATTTTCTTAATATTGGAGCAATTTTTCAAAAGAAAATAAAAAAAATTTGTAGAAAATTTATAGACTTTTCTCACATCTTAATTCCAACTAAATTTTAGCAATTTTATCTAAATTTAAGCAGCGCATTCGTTGAGTCCTGCGAACCGAAACACGTTGAAAACTTTCACCAGTTTATGTATCTGTTTACACTTACAAGCTGTCGATGCGGGCTTCGGCTACTCTGGGCCCGGAACGGGGCGTGGTTTGGGGGCTGGTGGACGCAGCGTATGTGGCACGTCAGCGCTAGTCGCTGTATCCTTTTAATCCTTTTGGCATTGCATTGAGTTTGATTTCACACGCGAGCACAGAAACAATAATATTATGCCACAAACACACTCGACGCCAACGAACATGGCCATGTAATCACACTTGAGCCGGCAGCAATGGTCGATCTCCCTCGCCCCCACCCGGTTAGACGTCAGGGGCAGACGCCATGCCCATTCGCACAGTCAACGAGATTGCGAAACTTCATTATGTGTCCGTTTGGCAGGCGGAGCAGAGACCCAGTTCCAATCCCAATAACCGGGCACAGGCGATGCCAGATCTTTTCCATTTCTATTTCTGGTTTGGCTTTGTTCTCGTCTCTGCCTTTGTTCAAATGCCCTGTAAATGTGGCAAGAGAGTATGCTCCTTTCTAGCTGTTGTACGTGTGATTGCATAACGGCAACGATTATAGCTAGATATATTGTGGGTGTTTGCTTGTTCCAAGCGATAGCAAGACTTGAGAAAAACTATAGATATCAAATTTGAACATAATCACATAAAGTTTCTTCTATGAATTTTTCGATAAATATCGATTTTATTTTCAAAAATGTGTCAGTATAGAGAGACTTCAGCAAAATTTGAGTATATGGCTTGCTCTTTCTTAAATTATCGATAAATATCATTGCTTGTCTTCGATTACAAATTATTTTTTCTAACTTTAATATCTTTAATTTCATGACTTTAATATCAAGACTTGAGCAGTGCTATAGTTAAGTTTCTTTTATCAATTTATAGATAAATATCGATTTTCAACTCAGTTCCTCAAAAATCTGTCAGTAAAGAATGACTCCAGCAAAATTTGAGTATATGGCATTCTCTTTCTCAAATTATCGATAAATATCATTGCTAGTCATCGAGTCTGGATTATATTTTCTAACTTTAATATCTTTAAATAAAAGACTTTAAATACTCTGACTTTTTTCTCGATCCCATCAATATCAGTGCTTTGGAAGAGCTTTTATCAATTTATCGATAAATATCGATTTTTAACTTAATTCCTCAAAAATGTCTTTAAAGGAGACTTCAACAAAATTTGAGTATATGACTTGGTCCAATTCAAGTTATCGACAAATGTCAATGCTTAATATCGATTACAGATCATGCTTTCCATTAAAGGTAGGAAAGCAAAATCTTGATATGAAATTAAATTGCAAAATTAATTGAAAATTGAAATTTTATATTTTAATAATTAAATAAATAATAATAATAGTTTATAATTAAATATTTTTTAAAATATTTTTTATTTTTATTTTGATTTTTAACAAGTCTCATTGATTTTAGGAGTTATATATTCGAATTTACATCTAGGCTCTTTCATAGCAAATTGTCGGGTAATATCTATGCTTAGCACTAACTTTTTAGTATATCTCGAAGACTTAAGAGCTACAGAAAGAAAAAGTAAAAGACTCTAGAAGCTATATTAAATTAATAATATATATCGATACGTAATTCGATAATTGGTCCCCGCCAAATCGAAAACCTCAATAATTCGTAAAAAATGCTGTCGCCTTGAAAAAAAGTCGTTCGAATTCCTGTATTTAAATCGAATTCTTGTGTAATTCGTAAAAAATGTGATCCCTTGCCATTTCGAATTATCGGGATTCGACTGTGTATGCATATAGACTCAAAAATGCGAATTCCAGTTCTTTTTTGAAAAATTATTGAAAAATCTAGTATTTTTTGCCAGGTTTTTTGAGCATTTTACAAAAATTTTATAGCTCAACATCTTATGTAAAATGTTCTATATGCAGCGCAGATATAACTTATTTTTAGACATAGATAACTCCCTATCATATACCAGAAAACTTTTCAAAAAAAATTTCATATAATCATATATCATATAAACATATCAAATCTAACACAAAATTTTTAGAAATTTTTAGAGATCTCGAGATTAAATCCTCTATCTAAATAGCGTAACTAACTGATCTGCATACAGGGTATATTTTAGTCGCTCTCATGTCAACTTTATGTTGTTGTATAACAACATCTTCGCTTTTTAGAGATTTTTCTCGAGAGTATCGAGAGTAAATCCTCTATCTAAAAAGCAAAGCTAACTTGTCTGCATACAGGGTATATTTAAGTCGTGCTCAAGTCAACTTTATGTTGTTGTTATTGTACTTTTCGCTGGCATTGAGCTTGAAAATGTGTTTATTTGCAGGGACCCCAACGACATCGGCATCGGCTTCAAGTGCTGCCATAAAATCGCTGAAGCCTTCCGACGCAAAACAAGCTGCCATGTGTGAGTGTGTGGGTGTACATGTGAGTGTGTGTATATGTGAGTGTGTGTGCGAGTTTTCAGTTCCCGTCTCGACTGCAATTGTTGTGCGTGTTTTTGTTATCTTCCGACGGGCTGTAAGGAATGCTAATGCCGTGCCATAAGTACACCTCAGGTGTTTGGCTGAAGCTTCCACTGCGAACTGCTCACCTGTCGCCCAGCCGCTGCTACGGTTTTTGGCGTTGTTTTACTTATGCTGATGACATTTGCTGCGTTATTTCTTAACTAGCTGCGACTTCAATTCGAAATGCAGTTGAGACCTGCCGGGGAACGTGTGCGGCTGCCAAATGAGCTGCCTAACGATTCACCTGGCTTACGGACGGGGCAGCTCCCTACTCACCTGCGGCACTCGCTAATATATATCAAGGCACTCAAACTGATTGCATTTAGGGCTCACAGGCCGGGTGACGACTGCATTATGAGTCCACTTGCAGCGTCACGTTCCACTGATGCAGTCCGAGTCGCCCGAGTCTCCTGGACACTGGACACGGGCAACACTAACATGTTGTTTGTTTTCCAGCCGTTGCGCTCGTATGGCCTTTTAATTGTTTTATAGTCCCATGCGTCCAGCAAGCCAATTGAGCAGTTCGCAACAGGACCTCAATCCAAAATGCCCAAGTGTCCGATTGAGGGTGGGCCAGCCGCTTAGAGAACTCTTGGGGAAGCTCAGCTAATTGATTTCTAAATGCTCATAAGAAGTGGAAAGGAAATAGGAGTAACTGGTAACAAGTGAGTGAGAGAGAGAGAGAGAGAGATAGAAAGAGGAAGAAAAATAGAATTAATTTATGAGAATTTAATTATTTTTTTAATAAATTTTTAAAAAATAAAATGTTTGATCAAAAGGAAAAACAAAGAGAAAGAAAAAGAGAAACAAATATATATGTAGGTAAAGCGAGTGAGAAACAAAGACAGCATTAGAACAAAGTAACATGCAACAGAATGAGCTTATTTTAATAGATTTGCTAGTATATATATTATTGATCAGCTCGACAAACTGAAATCATATAGCCCTTTCATCTA
The DNA here is from genome assembly GCA_035045545.1 of Drosophila gaucha. Classification (NCBI taxonomy): domain Eukaryota; kingdom Metazoa; phylum Arthropoda; class Insecta; order Diptera; family Drosophilidae; genus Drosophila; species Drosophila gaucha. Next base: position 1,887,267 of record JAWNOY010000025.1, on the reverse strand, counting down.
TCCGTCTATCCTTCCGTTCATCTCTCCGTCTATCTGTCTGCCCGTCTGTCTGGTTCAAAGCAAATTCTCTCAAAGTGTTAAATATGTGTTAATATATTACTCATAGGCTTTATATTTAGATCCTCAGATACAGAGTTCGAACTGGCATCGAAGTAATACGAAAAATCCTTTAAAATAAGGAGAAAATAAAATTAAAAATAATAAAAAAATTATTATAATAAAAATAATAAAAGAAAAATTTAATCCTTAAAAAAAATAATTCAGTAAATTATGATCAAATAAAAAATAAACAAAATATTAAAAAATAATTAAATAATAAAAAATTAAAGTAATAATATTTTTAAATAATAAAAAATTTAAATAATAAAAAAAAAAAATTATTAAATAAAAATAAAATAGACAAGAAATTAAAAAATAATAAGATTATGAAATAAAAATGAATGAACGGTTAAAAAAATAAATAAAAATAATAAAATTATATAATAAAAATAAAAATAATAAAATGAAAAATAATTATAAAATTAAAAAACAATAAAATAATCAAATAAGAAACTAATAATAAAATAATAAACGAAAATATTAATAAATAATCTTACTGTACATTTATTTATATAAGACCCAAGTGAAAGCTGTACAATTTAGGAGTCTACTTTAAATTGGTTTCGCATTGATCTGCAATCAGTCAATCGGCCTGGAGAAACAACCTAAACCTACAAATATAAATGGTAGACTTTTATTTTTTCTGCTGCCCTACCCAAAGACTCTAAGATATTTAACAGAGTAAATTTCTTTGATTCGCTGAAGATATGAAAGGATCAAGGTCATTGAAAGTAGAACTTTGAGATCGAGATTTTCGACAATCTCGCGGTTCCCAAAGAATCTAAAAAAGTACGGGCAGTCGGGATAAGTGCTTGATCCGGAAATGCCCGTGGATCTCGATAAAAAAATGAATATTCGATCAAATTATTTGTATTTATCAAAGAACAGAAGATTGATATTGAGGGGGAAATTAATTTTGATATGAATTATGTTAAATTTGAGAGAAGAAATCGGACGGGAAAAGCAAAATTGATTTCGGAATTGGATGGGTCGGGAACCAATATCTTTCCCAATCTCATCTCTAGTTGTCAACTATATTATTAAACTATACAGTCAACTATATTAAGCCTCATCATTCTGAAAAAACTTCGAACGTAAGGGTGTCTTAAGGGTGTCTTACTTGAAAACTTATTTAATAGCTTAAGACAGTTATTCAAGAAAAAAAAAGTTAATTTTACATGATATTGAAACTTAAGTTTCTTCTTATATATGTTATATGAATAGAGAAATGTATAGATATATTTTCACGTATATATATTCATCTGAATTGTGATTCATTCTGTGATTCATTCATTTTACTGCCCATTAGCCCATTGCCCATTGCCCATTAACCCATTGCCTGTTGCCTGTTGCCTGCTGCCTGTTGCTGTAATCCACCCGATTACTTGGGGATTATGAGACGCGCCGATTTGGCAGTCCGCGGCGTTGCATGTGCCGTGGACTGGCCTGCAACACGGGGATAAGCCGTGGTGGCGCGCATTCGGCTGCTGACATTTAATTACAGTGGGTGGTGCAGCGGGTGGTGGTGCTGGGGCCAGCAATTTGTTGCATGCGCACGTAACTCAAATGCCAAACACCTGCAGTTAACACGTTCCTCCAACGTTTACAGCGGGCAAACAAACAACGCGCGGAGAGCGGAGAAGCGTGGGTGGGGCGCGGGTTGATTCAATGCAAAAAGCGTATCCAGACAGGCGCCTCGGTAAAACTGCACTTAAGTCAAACTTGCCAGACAAGTGGCTGGGCATACGCAGCCGGGGGAAATACCCAGAATTGGTTAGGGTCTGGATGTAAGCCGAGGCAGCTGGAGCTGGGGCTGGGGCAAATGGGCCGCTGACGTGGCCGTTTAACGAGCGCCCTTTGGGTGTAAAATTTCATTTGGAACTAAACGGTTTTCATTTGCGCATTTGGTCGACGCTTTCTTATGCTAATTCTTGGCACTGGACACTTAGTTGATTGGTTTTTGTCAGCCGTCATCGGAAGCCGTTGACTGATTGGATTTTGGTCTTTTTGCGGCTGGTCGAAAGCTGCGCTCGATTGACGCATTCGTGGCATGCCGCATCCACGAACAATGTTCGCCAGCATCAACATATCTATGATACTTGCTTAACTACTTAAGCTTAGGTCCATCTACATTAAAAGTTTCCTTTAAAAAACTACTCTACGCAAAATACAATGAAAATACTTATACAAATCATGTAAATAATTAAAAATACCAAAAAAAATCATAAATTTCCTTATTTAAACATTTCAAAAATACCCAAATTGTAGTTTTCTCATTTTTAAATGTTTGCTGAACTGAAATTTTGAAATTTCATTTGCGCGCCAACTTTAGCCAGTGCTTACAGCTTAAGTGTTGTAAGTTGCTTGAAAGCTCAACCACTCTCTCACACTCACGCTCTCTCGGCCACACGCTCTCACATGTTGTTGGTACAAATGGTAAACAAGAGAACGCAACGCAACGCAACGAAATGAAAACGAAACGCGCTGTAGAAATTTATTGTATATTTATTTCGTGCCGCTGCTAAACGACATTTCGTGAAATTTGCGTTCAATTTTCGTTTGTCAGCAAAGTAGCAAAGTGCAAAAAGTTAATTAATTAAGTAATATAGTTTGGGACAATGCGAGTGCACTGAATTATTGCAGTAAACCACAAAGATAAACGATTGCACGCCGCCATCTCCCCTTTGCCGGACAAAAACAACTACACACAAAAAAGCGATTCGTCACGCTGAACTTTCATCTTGCGGTACAATTACTGTTGCCTAAGCCCTGTGCAGTGGAATTTTCAGTGGACTCGTAGAAATATTGTCAATCTCGTTGGCGAGGAGCAAACGCGGTGTCCTCCTGTGCTTCAGTGCGTGGAACAAGCCTATTGGTTTTTAATCGATTTTGCCGACTGTGCGGCTGTCGGAGCAGCAAAGGGAAAACAGGTTGGTTTTTTTGTTGTGTTCTTCTCTCTGTTTTTACTTGCTTATTTGAATCTGAGTAACTGGTTCTTGTATGTTTGTCAGTTTTTAGCATATGTACATATATCATTTGAGTTTGCTTTTTAAGCTTTTCATTCGTTGGTAATAATATGAAAACGAAATACCGGCTTGTTGTCATAGAGAGAGAGAGAGAAAGAGAGCGCGACACACACACACAAGTAAATTGTGGAGCGGCAGTCTTGCATATGTGGTGACTCAGTGAATGCGCTTGTAGTTGTGTGAGGTTATGCGTGTCATTTGGAATTGGAACGCGCGTGCAAAGCAACTACAGTGGCGTCCCCACAGCATTGGCACAGTCATGCACTGGCAATTGATTGAATTGCAGCATTTACTTAATTGATACGAACTTCAAATGGACGACGTAACGTTGCGGCCACAGGCCGACAACTAGTTTCAATTAGTCGCATTTTGCTTTCCATGCATTTCACCAACGATTCCGACTTGTGGGTGCTGCCTCCAACTCAGCAGCTGTTTGCCGCACAGCTGTTCGCTACCCTGTTCCCGCGCAATTGCAATTGCATTTGCATGTATTGCGCGTCAGAACGAGTAAGAAAGAGGTAGACAGATAGAGGGAGAGGGAGAGAATGCGCTTGTTACGCTCATTATGCAATAACAAATTTAGCGTGTTATCGTTTTTATTGCATGCATCGTTGTTGTTGTTCTTGTTCTTGCTGTTTTGCTTTGTGCCTTAATTCGTCACTAAGGTTAATTCGCTCACACTAATATTTGAAGGTTAATTGTAAACAATTGTGAACTTGGCCACACTTAAACTGAATATGCCAGCGCACATTCCCCTACTCTTCTTTTTCTATCTTCTTATATTTTCGTTATCTTTTGCAAATTCGCACATTGCCACGCGCCTAAATAGCTGTTGCCGTCCCGCTTCCTCGTTCCGTTGTGATTTCTGCAATGCCTGCTAATTCAATCGATCAACGCTACTCCACAAACCACCCCCTGCCTGACAAACACACACACACAGAGACACATTTACACCTACCTAATATCTATTGGCTGCCAATTTGCGTTTACAGTTACAATTAGTCGCATCCGCGGACGCAATTATGCTTGAGATGCCGCCTGCTCTGCCGAGAGTTATTGTTGTTGTAGTTGTTGTTGCTGCTGCTCATGTGACTGTCGCCTCGCTGTCACCACGTGCTGCTCCCTCTCTCTGTCTCTCTCTCGCTCTCTCTTAGACTGTCGCCTGCATTGCTGTTGATTGATTTGTTGCACTTAAATTTTCGACTTGTTATTGTTTATTGCACTCGCCGCGGTCCATTGTACTTTGGTCACGCTCCGAGCACACACGCTCGCTGCCATTGCCATTGATTAAAGGGCGCCAATAAAAAAAAAACAGCTGAAATCTGAATACTGTTGCAGCAGCCCTGCGGGGTTGCATCATGCTAGTGATAAGCCGGCCGGAATGCCTGATTACGAGCAGCAAACGTGAAAATTCCCCAAATTCTATAGGCCATAAAAAGAACAGTTGAATTTGTGAGACATATGCGACTAGCTAATACTCTGTAAGGTTTACATACTTATTTTTTCGTAATTAATCTGGAGGAAATATGACGGAATTAAATCTCAAGCTTAAGGATCTACATATTTTTAAATCTTTATTATGTTTTAAGTCTATCAAAGAAATTTTATATGAATTTGGATATTTAATGTGAGATTGTTTTCGGTAGTAAGCACTTTCTGAGATAATAAAATTAAGAAGATGCTATTTTGGGCTTGTTTAGGTAGTATTGCATTGAATAAAATAAAAGGATGCTGAAAATTTCATGAAAATCCGTTAAGTAACACTGAAGTTATAAAAGAAGACATTTTGTCAATGGGCAAACATAGTGCGTGCATTCTTTGCAATGAAAGAGTGTGGCGTCGGAGTAGAGACGGTGGCTTGCAAACGAGGAGATTGAGGTTCGAATTCAGCTAAAAGCAAAAAATTTTTTTTCAATCAGATCTTTTTTTCCGTTTGTTTATAAAGTTTAAGTACATAATAAAAAATTAAGAGGAGAATCCTTACTAGAGATGGGAGTCGGGATCGGCATTTTTAGGACACGAAATCGTCCCGAAACAATTTGTGGGCTTGTTGGGAAAGATTCTAAAAAATTCCAGGACGGTCGGATAAGTGCTTCATCCCTACATCAAGGTGGCATAGTAAGAGATTCTAGAGATATGCTTATGAGCTGAGGTGGGCGTCGGGATCGAAATTTTCCGGTCCCGCAGGTCCCGAACGGATATCTCTGAAATGCCGCCATCTCAGAGCATATCTCTAAAATTTTTTCCATGATCTTATGACCAAGCACGTATCCGATCTTCCTGGACTTTTTTAAAATCTTTCCCAACCCGCCAAATACCGAAAATCGTTTCGGGACAATTTCGGGTCGTGAAAATTCCGATTCCGACGCCCATCTCTAATCTTTACTGAAAAGAATAAGTTTGAACTGAGAAGTATTTTTTTTTCATGTTAGGACACTTTTTTGATGCTTGTTCACAGAGTAAACTGGGGCATATTGGCTTCATGCAATAAATGCACATATATACGTTGTGCTGTCGTTTTGTTTTTTTTTTCAAATTTTTTTCTAGCTTGTAAATGATTTACTTGTCTATATTTCTATTTATGTTATATGCAGAAGAAGTTTGATAAATTCGAAAAATCCTTATGTATTGTTTAATAGCTAGATAACCAAAATCAGAGCTTAGATTATTAAAGAATGTTTCTAAAGATCGATTCAAAAATTCGCAGTGATTCGTGAATTAAAACTCGTTTTTGAATACTTTAAACTTGCAAAATATTTCTGAGTTAAAATCTTCACAGAGTCCTCGTTGCAGTTACCTGCACAGGTAGTTGGTGGCTGCCACGTTCCTACCAACTTTTTTGAGAGTTGCGTATATCATTCATATTTTGGGAAATTTATTTATTTGTTGTAGTCCGAGTGTTGGTCATAAATTTATGCGCAAAATTGTTTGTCTTGCATGTCATTTGGCCATCCACAAAGATTTAATATTTAATACGCTCTGCTTTTGCCTCTTGTCATCGTTTGGCAATTTCTGTTTCTGTTTCTGTTTCAGTTTCTGTTTTTGTAGTGACAAAATTCATATTTTAATGGATTTTACAGCACGTGCCATGTTTATTTGCTGATTGCTTTTGCCTTCGCCTATTTGTTGTTATTATTTTCGAGCATTTTTAATATGCAGCGTGCGGGGCATATAAAAGTATATAATTTATGACACATGCTTAAGCCTGCAGCTGTCAAGCAAATGCTCAACTACGTGTCCAAAGACTAGATGAATAAAAAATTTCTAAAATTCTCTGCATTCAACTGACAAACTAAAGTAAAGTTTGCATAGATAATAGCTATCATAATTTATTATGAACTATATATAGAACTCATATAATTATACGCTATATCTGTCTATCACTTGAAAATTTGATCATGGAAAAGTTATATTTGGGGTATTTTATAAATATATAAGAAAGTTATTTTAGGTAAGTTGGCTATAGACTAAAGTAATAACGGACAGATTGTCTGACTGATTGAACCCATTAGAAGTTATCATCTAAGCTTTTACAGTAGTAACTAATGAATGATGAAATGTGGTTCGAATCTGCGAAACTCTAAAAAATAGCTAAAATTCTCTACATTCAACTGAAAAAGTAAAGTAAAGTTTGCATAGATAATGGCTATCATAATTTATTGTGAACTATATATAGTACTCATATGATTACAAGCTATATCTGTCCATGATCTGAAAATTTGATTATGCCTTAGTTATATTTCGGAAATATCATAATTATAAAAGAAAGTTACCTTGGGTAAATTTGCTATAAACTAAAGTAATGACGGGATGTCCAAGCTGATTGACTGACTGATTGATTGATTGATTGACTGATTTATGATCAACTTATTAGAAGTTATCACTAAGTTCTTACAGTAGTAACTCATGTATGAAAAAATTTGGTTCAAATTACATCCGAAACTCGAGAAAAACTTTGATTAAGATTGATTAATTGAGTGATTGACTGACTTATGATCAATCCATTAGAAGTTATCATCCAAGCTTTTACAGCAGTAACTCATTTATAATGAAATGTAATTCAAATTCCATCCGAAACTCTAGAAAAACTTTAATTATGACTGACTAATTGATTGATTGACTGATTTATGATCAACCCATAGCCGAAGAAATTAGAAGTTTTCATTTTAGCTTTTACAGTAATAACTAATGTATGATGAAATGTTGATCGAATTCCCGAAACTCTAGAATAAGTTTCATTAAGGATAACTGATTGATTGATTGACTGATTTATGATAAACTTATTAGAAGTTATCTTCTAAGTTTTCACAGCAGTAATTCATGTATGATGAAATGTTGTCCGAATTCCATGCGAAACTCTAGAAAAAGTTTTATGAGGACTGACTGATTGATTGATTGACTGATTTATGATCAATCCGTTAGAAATTATCATCCAAGCTTTACAGTAGTAACGAATATATGATGAAATGTTATTTGAATTCCTCCCGAAACTTTAGGAATACTTTCACCAGGCTTAAACGGGTATTACCAAAAAGTATATATGTATTAAATATATTGAAACACAAAATAAGCTTATTAAACTAGTTATTTTCGTATTAACCCAGTTCTATGCTTGTTTTGAGTAATTAAAACATATTCTATCATCTAGTATGTTTATTTTCAATAACTGCTTTTCTTAAATAAACATGTCTTAAATAAAATAAAACATAGATTTTTGTGTAGATTGAAGTACATATACTTTCCATCAAAGTACTCTCAAAGCTAACTATAAATCAATAAAAAAGATTGTATTTGTTGATAGGTTTTATTCACGTTTTGGCTTAGCTTGATATTTTGGGCTTGTTTCTGTTTACAGAATAAATTTGTTTGCTCCACAATTATTTTCGAATTAGGCCAATGCCAGTTGCCTTTGGCCAGGTTTTGGAAAGTTTTCCAATAAATTTGTTGACAAACTTAACTTAACATGTGGGATGAGCTATGCCAATATTTGACTCAGAGCACATTTAACACGAAATATTAGGTTTTTTGAGAATGCTTGACTAGGAGATACCTTGAATCGTTCTAGACTTCCTATATAGGTACATACTTACACAAAAACCTTATACCCTTGTTCTTACTACAGCCCCGAATATGAGAGATAGTTTTTAAATAACTTATGTTCTATATATTCGATCTTTACTGATCCTAAGCTGATCCTATGTATGTACCAAGGTCGAAAATTCTACTATGATGAGTAGTTTCTTGTTTCTTGAATGAGTTTCTTGGAAATATAGGAGAATAAGAGGAGTTATCCGAAATTTAAAATATGCATAGTATGTATTCATAACAGGAGCCTACACACTAAATTATCTCTATCTAGCTTTAATCCCTTACAGAAGAAGTGAGTGGACTCTAGTGGAGACTGCCCAACTGAAATAGTTGAATCTGGATAAACGTTCATATAAACGATAAAAGTTATCGATCAATAGAAGTACCTTCGTTAAAATTTCAAGTCTAGCTTTTATAGGCTCCGAGATCGACACGTTCATTCATAAATCAGTTCAGCTCATCTTTCTGATCAGGAATATATATACTTTATAGGGCCTACCACGCCTACTTCGGTCTGTTACATACTTTTAACAATTTCATTATACCCTTAAGTCGCAAAGAAAACATTATACCCTAGTTACCCCCTTTCAATGGGTTCAGGGTATAAAAAGACGTCAGCAGCTTTGCCAAAAGACGTCACTAAAATATTATTTTAACCAAATTCTACTTATGTCGCTTTTATTTGGACCTTCTTCAACGGCAGCTGCTAAAAAGTCAACAATTGAAAACAAACATCTCAAAAAGTGTTCAATTATTAACAATTGTTTATTTAAGCTGCTCGACAGCTCTCCACACACTTGCTGTATGGTGCATTAAAAATAGTTTTCACTGTAGCCGCGCAAAGGGCCGAACGGCAAAAATGTATCGCAACAGGTGCGACGAAATTTCGTGGCCATTGGTGCATGTCAAATGCATTTTGAGTGGCGCCTTTTAGACGAAAATTTATTTATATGCATACCCTGTAAAATCAGCAAAGAGGGTATGTATGCTATATATACTGAATAGTCATGATTGGGAATATTAAAGTTCGTAGATAAGAGAATATGAATATAAATTGTTGAAGAAGTCTTTAGTTGATTCTAAAGAGTATGTTTTATAAGATGGGTATTATTTGAGAATTCCTAGAAAACTATGAAAACTTCAGTATGAATGAAATTGGAATCTATCTCGAGGAACTATAAATTTATAGAATTTTTTTTATTGAATATTGATATTTATTCATATAATTGTAATCTCATAAATATCAGATGAGATCTTGAGATTAATAAAATACAAAATGTAATATTAATATTTTAAGAAATTTAAAAAAAAAAAACTAAAATATATATATTTTTTATTGAATATTGATCATTACTCATTTTTTTATATTGAATATTGATCATTATTAATTTTTTTATAAGTCTCAGATGAAATCTTGAGATTAAAAAAATACAAAATAAAATAATTTATTAAGAAATTTAAAGAAAAACTGTTTATATTGTTTGATTGAATATTGATATTTATTCATACAACTGTAATCTCATAAATATCAGATGAAATCTTGAGACTTATAAAATATAAAATACAATAATTTATTAAGTAATTTAAGAATAAAAAACTAATATATATATTATTCATATAACTCTAATCCCACAAATATCAGATAACATCTTTATATATAATATGAATTAAAAAATTTTCTTATGCTTAAGGGTTTTTTTCTGTTATTTATTTCAGTTAACTAGATTAAATATTACATTTTACAGCATTTGCTAGTTGATCATATAAAATATTTCTTCTAATATTTTTAGTTACCTCCTCAAAAATAAAAACTCAAATGAAATAATAAATCAATCTTAGAGGCTCTCAAACACACATCACATAAATAAAATAAATTAAATCAAATAACTTTATATATTCTATATTTTCAGATTCTACAGGACAAGCTGGTAAGTTTTTTTTTCCATTTGTAGATTTATAGATTTATAAACCATTTTGCACAATCATTAATCACAAAACATGCCCACTCAATGTGTTTTTGGATTATAGAAATAGACATTCGTGTTTAGTTCAGTTCGAGGATTAGTCATCGGCATTGAAATGATTTCGAGGCAGACGCGCTTTACTCAACAGACGCGTAGACAGAATGCATTAATTAAACTAATTGCAATTTACAATTTACAAATTGCGAATCTAAATTGTGATCTAGAATCGTGATTAAATTGGAAATCATTCCCGAGGGGAAGAAATCGGGCGAGTGGGTCACGTAATTGACAGCATGTAAACACGCGGAAATTCGCAGTGTCCACTGTGCCAGTAAGACACTTATGTCTCAATCTATATACAAGTACAGTGAAAGCTCTACAAGAACTGACATCAACTTGGAACAATCTAATGTTGAGTCTTAGCTCTCTTTATTTAAAAGCAGCTTTTAGAATGCTAAGCGTAAGCTGAAAAAGTTGACTAAGTTAGCAGATGATAGTCACAAATTGAAGCAGTCAGTGTAGGAGTCGTGAGTGATAGAGTAGAAGATACCCTAAACAAGTGGTCGTGTTTTTTTCGGATATTGGGGTGATTGAAAGAAGGAATCTAAAATATAGATCTATTATATAGCTTTAGCTCTTGAAACGTTCAAGATATATAAAAAGATGTTTCATGAGAATGGAAAATCTATTGATTATTTAAAAAATATTTCATTTTCAGTGGGTACAGGGTAGAAAAACACAAAAGACATAGAGTATCTATTGTAATACCATCATTAAAAATTCGACAAAATGAAGACAAAAAATTTAAAAAAAAAACTTTAACTAGACTGACTTGGCCCATGCCGGAGTTTGGTAATGCTGATTTGCCAAGAGGTCAAGATTAAAATTTTTGAAAATTTTTGTTCGCTAGGTGTAAATTTGTGGAAGATATATTTTTGTATAGGAGTGTCTCAGATCTCAGACTTCAGCGCCGAAGTTTAAGATATAGTATATACAATGAATGCAGCAAATTGGAGCCTATGTTCAAAATTTCAGCTCTGTAGCTTCAATAGTCTCTGAGGAGATTGCGTTGATCCAGACAGACGGTCAGACAGACAGATATATACTTTATATAGTAGGAGATGCTTTCTTCTCTGCGTTGCAAACTTCTGACCAAAATTAATAAACCGTTTTTGCAACGGTATAAAAAGTTCCATAATTCCGAGCAATAGTTTTTAAAGTATCTATATAATAATGTATGCATATATTTTAACGAAAATATTAAAACTCTTCATTGCCAAAGATATCTTAAATTTAATTTTCCTATAAAGCTTTTTGGCAAAGTAGTCTCCTGTAGTTATTTGATATAACTGACTGAAGTTGATATTGTTTACTAAAAATCTAATAAATTAGTTTGGTATATAATAGTACTTCTGTCAGTAGTACAGACAAGCATGGCTATATTGACTCGATTGTTGAAGACTTCGAAGATTGAAGATTCCTTCATTAATTCGCAATCATATGATTTATAAAACAATATATGAACTAGTATAAGAACAGTCCACTTAAGTAAGCTTTCACTGTATATATGCGTGTATATCTATCTATCTGATACTTCGCCAATTTTAATTAAATTTTTCACGGTGGCCCCGCCTGCCCCTAGTTTTAATTCGTTTGCATGCTTGGCCAAGCAGAAAAACAACAGGAACAAATTGACATGATGATCGGCACAGATAATGATCAACATTATAGCCAACATCATGATCATGCTCATCAGCAAACATCATCATCATGTTCCTCTTTATGTCGCTCAATTTGTGGGCGCCCCTATTTTTCTCTCTTTTACTGACATTTCGCATTAAAATTTGACTTTGAACTTGTGTTTGTGTGTATGTGTGTGTGTGTTGTTGTTGTAATTATTATTATTATTATACATATATGTTGTTGTTGCGCGCTTGTAGATTTCCATTTATGCAGGGTCAATCCCTGAAATACATTCGCACAGCTCTTTATTGACATTCTTTTTGTATTTTTGTTTTTGTTTTGATACTTGTTCATAAAGTGTAAAAGAGTATATGGGTTTTGTGCAATTTTCCCTATATTGCTCTCCATATAAATGTTTAGCTGCTTGTTGAAGCTAGAGATTTGAAATTTTGAATATATACCACTGGAATATGGTTGAATTTCATGATTATTTGGTTATGTTATAAAGGTGTTATAAAGATATTCCACCAGGACAACTCTAGACCGTATACATCTTTGATCACTTTCCAAAAACTGAGAGATACTGAAACTGAAACTATAATAGTCCTGACCTTGCACCATCAGACTACCATTTGTTTCGGTCTTTGCAGAAATTCTTAAGTGATAAAACTTTCCAGGATGTAAAATCGCTCTTGTTTCAGTTTTTTGCAGAAAAAGACTAAAAGTTCTATAAACGTAGAATCCTAAAATTGCCAGAAAGATCATCAAACAAAATGGATTAAAGTTTTTTCCAAGTATTTGGAAAATTTCCTTACTTTCTATCAAAAACTCAGCAATTTCTTATGTAACAACACAATAGTTATGATCATTGGAGGCGTTGCAAATTGGAAATAACTGTAGCTTCAGCAGTTTAATAGCAAGAATCGCAGATTTCTATAGTTTAAACAAATATTGTACATGTCTAAAGCTCTTGGGGGCGTGGCAAAACAACAAAATTGTAATCTCCCATAGTTTCAAAGCTAAGATCATCAAAATTTGCAGCTGGATCGACGTAGACCTCTACATATCTAAAAATTACCTATAAATGATATATAGACCTCCTCTACATATCTATAAATGACCTATAAACGATATATTCTTCCTATTGGGGCTTGGCAAATCAGGAAAAATTTAGTCTCCTAATCTCTATCCTAATCCGAATCTGAGAGCTAAGATCATCAAGGCATAGAGTTGGATCAATGTAGACCTCCTCTACATATCTATAAATTACCTATAAATGATATAATCCGCCCATTGGAAACTGGCAAATTGGGAAAATTGTAGTCTCATAAAGAACTAAGATCATTATGGCTTGCAGTTGGATCAATGTTGACCTCTTCTACATATATATAAATATATTCAGTCCATTAGAGCCTGGCAAATCAGGAAAAGTGTAGTCTCATAATCTATATTCTAATCCTAATCTTAGAACTAAAATCATTATGGCTTGCAGGTGGTTCAATATAAACGTCCTCTACATAAATATATCAGGAAAACATAAATTTTGTATCAACTTTAGCTGTGAGCATGCATCAGGTCGTCAGTTACGCCCTACTGCAACGTTCTGACTTGAATTTTAATGGATGTTGCAAGTTTCCTGGTCGGTGGTTACCCGGTTGCCCACTCACTTGTCGCGTTTTAAATTTAGCAACAATCAAAAGAAAAAGCAACAACAACAACAATGAATACAAAGCCAGTTTGGCTTTATATGGAACGACATTTCAATTGTGCGAAGCTATTTTTAGTCATTGTCATCAAGCGCGCAAATATTTTACTTGTTGCTTTTATTTATTTTGTTTGCCTGCTTTTGTTTTGTTTAATCATTATTTGCATATTGAGGAAAATGTCGTGCGCATCTGAAAATCGCTAAAAAAAAATAAGTGTACGTGACTAGGTCTGAAGTTTTTTATTTTCCTTTTTTGTATACCTATATATGTATACTCGTATAATATGCATATAATATTCTAGGGATTTGTGACAAGGTCAGTTGGCTGAAATCCCTGTTAGGGGAATATAAATTATATAAGAGCAAGTGGCATGTGTAGCTGAATAACTTATATTTTATATACACTGTCACTAATGAGTTGCTAAAAAAGGTTTTAGCTACTTGTCCACATTTATGTAACTTAGTAAAAGTTATATTTCTGTTAATTGTGCTATAGACTTTTGTCAATTAAAGACTCTTCATAAATGTAAATGTATGTGTAAAGATGAGCTATATAAAGTATATAATTGAGCTAAAGAAAAGTCAAGAACTAGATTATCTGTTTTGAGGGTAAATAAATCTTAAATCAGAATTGGTCTTCTCACTTTAGGCTTATGAGACATTTCTAACCTAACCTAAAGACAAGATTGCCGAAATAACAGCTTTTTTGCTTTAAAAGATACAGTATTTTCCGATTTTCCACGTCCCCAGTAGGGAAAAATAAATCTTAAAACCTTATAAGACAGTACTCACGAGTATATATTGAAAATTTCAATTCTATAACTTCAAAGCTGTCGAAACGGCGCGCGTTCATACAGACAGACGGAAGGACAGAGAGACAGAGATTGCAGAAAACCAAAAACTTATTTTATTGGTCACGTTTGAGGTTCTTTAATATGAAAATAATTTTTTTTCTTTAAATTAAGAATTATTGGAAATTTGAATCGAAAAGTTTTATCTGATATAATCTGATCTGATACCTGTATTATTAAAAAATTCACGCGCTCTCAAACTTAAAACTCTTTACTTAAAGAACTTTTTGTTAACAACTTTGTTGCAAACTCTTCGAGTACAAAAAGCGTTTTATATACGACTGCTCAGATATACCTTTAAAAAGATAAATCAATGTAAGATATATGTATATATATGTAAATAATATATATATATGCACAGAATATGTAGGGTATCAATAGACATCAGAATACATTGTATGTAAATGATCACAGATCTTTCTACTGATTTACCGATTAATTTTAGTGTTTAAAAACATATTAGATTTCATTGTATAGATATCAAGTTTAATTGCAAAATATTCGAAAGACCCGCCCGAACAAAACTGATCAATTTGCCAGCAAACGCTGTACTTCACATTTGTTTATAAATAAATGTTAATTATCTGTATGTAAATTAGTTTTCTCATGATTAAAATGAGCACTTAAAAACTTTGTTTGTGCCTTATGAGTATTTCCACCTAATAGCCGGGCAATTATACGCAACTTCCTACAGTTAAAAGTTCATTCAACTAAAATGACCTCGCAATTACTCAAAAGTACACATACATATCCACGTATATAAATATATCAAAATACTTTTTGCAATCATTTTTGCACACCTATCTAGAGAGCAATAGACGCGTGTCCTTGCCTTGGCCAGCAGCACTCATAATATTTCCAAACAAAATTGAACTGAACATATGAAATATGTTTTTTTTTAACATAAATAGCAATTGACATTCGAAGCATATTTATCATATTTTTAAACGAAATCTTTACGTATAGAGTTTCAGACTATGTCTAAGGAGAACAGACAGGGGAACGACTAAGAGCAATTTATATGCTGAAGACTGTATACCCTTGCTCTTATGCTATATGTGAATATTAATTTTAAAGAGTTTCCTAGTCATAATACAATTTTTTCGTTTAATAAATAGTTTTAAAAAAGTCGGATCTTGATAGAACTTTTGTGCGTGGAAATTCGTAGAACTAGAGTTAGTTATAGAAATAGATATATCTTACGATCATCGTGTAATTTTAATCAAATTTTGCTTATGTATTGTGACCTAACTAAACGTGGAAAATCGAGAATTATATATAAAAATTTAGAGTTATTAATTCGTAAGTTAAGAGTTATAAATATAGTCGTAGAATTTTAAAGAAGTCTGATCTTGATAGAAGGTTTGTTCATATATAGACATTATAGATATCTTAAGATCTATAGTTATAGTCATCGTATGATTTTGATCAAAATAATTGTTAGTAATTGACAATCTTAAGAGTTATATATATAGTAGTAATCTAAGTTTGCTTTTAAAACTTTGACAATCTAGAGTTAGTTACAAATATCTTAAGATCTTTAGATATAGTCGTCTTGTGATTTTGATCAAATTTTGCTGATGCATTGTGACCTCATTAAAGCTCGAAAATCGAGAATTACATATAACAATTTAGAGATAGTAATTGGTAACTTAAGAGCTATAGAGATATAGTCGTAGTCTGATCTTGATAAAAACTTTTTTAAGGGAAATTCGTAAATCTCGAACTACTTACAGGTAGCTTAAGAGCCAAAGATATAGTCTCATCTTGATCAAATTTGACCATATTGAAGCTCGTAGAGCCAGAATTAGATACAAAGAAGTTTTTTAAACAAGATTTAAATTATGTAACTTTCATTCTTACGAAATAGTATTCTAATCCAGCTGATTCCCTGAAAATAAGAGAACTATAAGATTTACGCTTCCTTACATAAAATAAGACACATATTGAGACTAGACTATGCAGACTGATCGAGAATATAAATACTTTATGTGACGTCTTTCATGGCTAAATGCAAAGACACTCTTCATGGGTAAACAAATACGAAAAGATAGCCAAACAGCAAAGATATAATTATATATATATACTATATATTCAATGCCTTGGCGCCTATATTTGTATGCGCATATAGTTCCATTTGTTTTAGTTGATTATTTGTCGGTTGTACTATATACATATGTCATTCATTCACATTGGAATCGGTGCGGTTCGTTGCGGTCATTCATGGTTTCCGTGCTCGTGCGTTTTACAGTGTGCTAATGCCCCGTTAATGATATGTATTAAATAGATATTTGCCAACCCAAAGACAGAAAGAGAGAGTAGGGGGAAGAAAACCTTACAGACATTTGCAACAAATTTGACCCGCCTACACACGTGCTATAAAATGAGGTGCTAATTGTTTGGCTGTTGGTGGAATGTGTTTTTTTCTGATACTCGTTCGAGAAGTGAAAACGAGTATATTGGTTAGACTAGGGACTGGAAATGTGATATATATATTCGTGTGTACCCTTACCTTATAGAAAGTGTTCAGATTTTGGATACGCCCACTACTATATTACACTTTTGGAACTAGAGACTTGAAATTAGACCTAAATATATAGATATATATATAACGCTATTCCCATTGGAGGCGTGGTAAATCGTAATTAAATTACAGCTTAAATCTCAAAATATAAAAAGTGGATTACTGTCGACCTGAATTACTGTCTATATAGAGCATCTACATCTTCTAGATTTTTAGAGCTTTCATCAACAGTTTTTCAAGTTTCGACTTATACTACCAATATATTTTATATTCCATCCTCTTATACGCCCATCGGATATAGTTATTAAAATATATTTAGCTATTTTTGCACACTGAACGAGCATTGTGCAGTCAGTTACACCCGACTGCAAGTTTTCTGCTCCCAAGTGCTAAAATTGACGCAAATTTTGATCACTTGACTCGTGTTACGGGTGGGCATAAATATAATTCTCCCTATAGATACAGTATCTGTATCTTACAAACAAAATGCTGTCAAGCCGTTTAGAAAATTTCACACATTTTAAGTATAAGAAACAGCTTTATATGTTAATAGGTATACATGCAACAAAAAAAGAAAGGAAACCAAGCTTTTGCCATAAACAGAAGGAATTTAAAAATAAATTTAAGGCAGTGTGCAAATTGCTATAACTAATAATAACTACGCAGCTTAGAAAAAGGTAGCTCAAAATTGTTGCTAAGTCTTATGCAAATACTAGATAAATATTAAATTAAAACGTATTTAGACCAGGGCTGAGAAAGATAGTAAAATTTAGATGGTTTAGTTAAAGAAAAAGTTGTAACAATAGAAAAAATTCTCTTTCACAGGCATAGAAAAGGCAGATATCATATTTACTTATCTTATATCATACATATATCATATATACTTAAGATCTGAAATATTAAGTATACTTAATATCATATATACTTAAGAGCTAAAAACTCTAATTAAAAATATTTTTTTTGTTTTGAGTTTTTTTTTTTCAAGAATTTAGGTATATATTTTAGTGTTATATATGTTTTCTTACTTATCATAAGAATTAAGAACATTAAACTTAAGCCAAGCTCATTTCTTTCAAAACTTCGATCTTTTAATATGTAAAGCTAGGTTTACAGCCAAACCCCAAAACTAACAATTTGTTTGTACTAAAAGCAAAAAAAAAATCAATCTGATGTAGTCTTTTAAGCCCTGATTAAAATAGGATTATATAATTTCTTACAAAAATGATTTCGCAAACAAAGTTTTTTTTTAATATTATACTCAAGTTTTGAATAATACCTAAAAGAATTTTCTGCAGATTGAATTCTTAAAACTATTTAATGAAAACCTTAAATATTTTTAAATTTAGCTTTTAATAAACTCACATATATTTATATGTTCCACAAATTTGCAAGTTTTCCACGAAAAAACTTATTCATAATAAAATTCCTGACGAAATAAAAAACTCAAAAGAAGCCGCTCATTAAAAAAAGAAATATAAAATAAATAAAGGAGTGTCAATAAATCAAAACTAAATAATTTGAATATTCAATCAACGGCAAAAGTCAAGGAAATTAACTTTAGACAGTCGGCTTAACTATAGAAAAACCCCACTAAATCCACCCAGTGACACCTATACTAGGTGTCTATACCTCAGTTTATGATTGTAGTAGTGCGTTGATACCTATGGAAATACTAAATACAAGTAGCTAACGCCACACACACACATACACATGCACACAGACACACCCACACGCACACACACTCCTATAGTCAATGGAGGCGTTAAAATATTCGCACTTTTTTATACCCTGAATTCGTTGAAAATGGAAATACGGGGTATATTGTCTCTGTTCAACATTATGTTAAAGGCAGTAGGTAACTGGGTGAGCGTATATATAGTATATATATTCTTGATCAGGATTAACTGTCGAGACGATCTAGCTAGCCTTGTATGTGCGCACGTCTGTCCTGCTGGCAATCTGCCTGCATGAAGCTATTAGAGCTGAACTCTTAAAATAGCACTAGCAGATCAGTTTGCTTTAAAAAATATCGATAAATTTTTTAATTTTCATGAAATCGATAAGAAATCGATATTAAACTTCAGTTATTTTAAGATATCTCTTAACAAATTTGGTATATAAATAGTTGACAGTACTCGCTGATCAGTTTATATTAAAAAATCGATAACTTTTTTAATTTTCATAAAATCGATAAAAAATCGATATCAAACTTCAGTTATTTTAAGATATCTCTTAACAAATTTGGTATATAAATAGTTGATAGTACTCACTGATCAGTTTATATAAAAAAATTGATAAATTTTTTAATTTTCATGAAATCGATAAAAAAATCGATATCGAGCTTTAGTTCTTTTAGAATAACTCTCACCAAAACTTGGCATATAAATAGTTAATAGTACTTGCAAATAAAGTTTGTTTCAAAAATCGATCTTTTTTCAATTTCCAGTAAAACGATAAAAATCGATATCGAACATTAGTTATTTTAAGATATTTCGCTCCAAAATTTAGTATATAAATAGTTAATAGTACTTACAGATCAAGTTTGTTTCACAATCGATAACTTTTTTATTTTTAATGAACTCGATCAAAATCGATATCAAACTTCAGTCATTTTAGAAAACCTCTCACCAAATTTTGTATAAATATTAGTTTATTCAAAAGTATGAACAGATGTATATGTATTATCTGTTCGTACTTTAAAATAAGCTATATACCAAATTTGGTGAGAGAAATCCTCAAATCACAACTCGATTTTATTCGATCTCATCGAAGAGGTAATCAATGTCGAATAACTTGTCGATTAATATCGCTTTTTGAAAAAAAAAACAGTTGCTAGGCTTGTGGCTTAGGATATCTCCTAGTCAGGCACTCCCAACTAGACTACTCACACTTGTTGTTTTTTTTTGTGGAATTCGTCGCAATCGGCGTTGCCGTCGTGTTCCGCCATTTGTAGCGCTCATTTAATTTTTTATTGTTGTTTATTGCTTAACGAAATGTTCATTTAAAATGTTTGATTACAACGATTTGTGAAGTTCAGTCGAATTTGTGATTTTCGCGCTGGAGGAGACCGATCGAGCGCTGCCAATGCGATTTTTTCAATTGCACGCGACTGCGATTGCTGCGGCCCCAATATCAGTCGCCGATCGAATCAGATCGCTTTCAATAGCCATCTCAAGTGCCCCACGGCGAAGTTCAACTCAAGTCTCAGTTCCAACAAGTGTCTCAAAACTATAAAACTAAAAAAATCAAAAAAGGAAAACAGAAAAAAGCTGTGCATCAATCGCGATTGACGGCTGTCAAAATGCAGTTCTTAAATATGATCTGCCTCAAGCAAAGTGGGTGCCAAAAATGGATTTTTTAAATGTGCTAACTGCCTTGTGACTAACAAATAAAATTTTATAAAAAATAATGGTTAACCATTATTTAAATTTTATCACTGATGAGTTTTTAAAGTGCACGCATTTATCATTCATAAGCCAACTTTCATTAGACAAAAGCAAATGCTCAACTTTATGATCTAATTTTCATGTTTGCTGTATTTATTTTTATAGAATTTATTATAAATATATTCTTGATTTCGTAACAAAAACACTTTACTTGAAAAACTTTAAAAAAGCTGCTCCATTTTTTTCAAAAAAAATTTGTTAAATAAAGAATTAGTTCACTTAAATTTTATATATTTTTTTTAAATTTTTTATTTATAGCTTAAAATATATAAATAGTTATATTTTTTTAAATTTAAGGATCCTATTAGATATAAAACTGCATGAGTCAACAAAAAGCAATATAAAACTACTAAAAACAGTGAAGCCGAGAATACTCGACTGTTTTATACTCGTTCAGAGTCAAAGAAAAGCTGAGAACAAGTTTAGTTTCAAATTTTATTTAGATATTTATTATTTTACTAGCGATCTTCAGAAGATTTGGGAACATTACAGCCAAGAATAACCGACTGTTAAATACTTGCTTACAGTCAAATAAAAGCAGCTTAATTTGAAATTTTTCGAGATATTCATAATCTTACAATCTATCTTTGGAAGAACTCATTGTAAGAAAACTTCATTTTCAACATTCCCAAAACCTTTAATTTTTTTGGACGGTTTTGTCCCACACACCCAGCAAAACCAAATATGTAATATTAATACTTTATCGAGTTCAGTTCTGTTTAAACATCTGTATTCAAAGCTTTAAGTCTTTTGATACGATATACTCTTCTTATTTTTTGAGCAAGCATATTAAACAACAATATTTCCATACTTGTGCATACGTAACTTACAGATCTTTCATGTTGCATTGTCATATAAGGTGATAAACTCAACTTTGTATTTTATAGAAAATACAAAATTTATTTTATATATTATAGATTTTATATATGTATATATATATGGTATATCTACTATATTATACACTTATTTAGTAGATAAACTATATACTATATTCACTATATAAGTGTTTATAAAGTATGTATATGTTATGCATGTCAACATGTTAAGGTCACTTTATAATTTGTTTCTAAATCTTCTTCTAATATTTCTTCTTAATACCAACTGACTACGACTATATGTTTATATATTAAGTTGTTGCCAAAACATTTATTTTTCAGTTCGTAGATAATTTATCAAAATCTTAAGAAAATGCAAGCAAAATATCAATTTATCTTCGAGCTATGCGCTGAAAACTTGAAATGTCAGCAACTTATCTTATAAATAGAACTACAAATATTTTTTATTTTTAAATTACGAGATATTACACTTTAAATATTAAAATGAAAAGTTTATAGTTTTTTTCTTTGCAGTATTTACAATAGTTTAATATTAGATCAATTAAGCAGAAAATAACTTTATCGTATGATAGATATCAAATCAAGTGAAAGTTCTCTAGAAGGGAGTGCCTGACTTGGAAGCACCCTGTGTGTAGGTAACTAAGTGTCGAATAGACGTATAAAAAAATCTGAAAAAATCTTTGTCTGTGTATAAGTAGTGATAATTAGCCAAGTTGCTATTTCTAGCTTTTTTGGTCTTCAAAAACCAAGTCAAAATATTGAGTTTAAGCGATATTAAGAAAATTTTTTTAGGTATTAAAAAAATATATAAACTTGGATATATCTAGATCGACTCATCTCATCATCCTGATCAACAATATGTGTACATAATTGCAATTTAGTTTAAAATATACAAGTACAGTCAAATCCCGATAATTCGTCCCCCTCTTAATCAAAAAAACCCCAATAATTCGTAAATAATGAAAATAGTTCGTTCCTGTTCGATAAATGTAATTTGTCAAAAATGTGATTCCATTTCGAATTATCGGTATTCGACTCTATATAGCATAACCAATCCAAACACATATAGAACTTACCAAGGATTTTTATCTTTATTAAAGACATGACCCCGATAACTCATCTGTCATGTAATCTTTTATTATTTTATTAATAATATTTACATATGGATAAAATAAATCAAAAGTGCTTGACGTATAATTCCCATAAAAAGTTCAAGCGCTGCGCACAGATCGTTGCTCATTAATGTGTCAATATTGAAATTATAAAGATCGTACAGAAATTGCCTTGTCTATAAATAGAAACCTCATAAATACATATTTGCGAAATGCAGAGTGCAATAAACGCAAAATGTGTTGACGTCGCTGCGCCAACAGCAAACATACACACACACACTCACACTCATGCACATATGCACAAGCAGACCGCATATCGTAAATACGCACTACTCACACACTCAAAGCAATTGTCGCCTAGCCAATCACGATCACCTTTAGCGTTACACTGTACCACCAGCACCCATCTCTCTCTTTCCCCCGTCCCATGCCTACACTACGCGGATTGCATTGGAAATGATATGCAAAACCGTGAAGCGAACTCCTCTATAAATAAACGCACGCAGTGAAATGAGAAATGTTTCGTGCGAATTTTTATTTTTATATGTATGTTTGTAAGTCGATGATGGCGCATAAAAATGCACAGCATTTAGCGCCTTGAGTCGAAAATGTAGACTCTAAATAATGTGGCTGAAGATAATTTATATAAATATATGTATGCACACATACATATATAGTACATCTTTAGCGAACGTCAGAGAAATGCGTCTGTGCCATATGCTAGAGACATGGAAACTAAATCATTAGCCAACCAGCAATGCGATTCACGAATTTTCCATGACGGCTCTTTGTACGTAGATACAAAACGTAGCTACAGATAGCTCTATATACATACATATGTATGTATGTATATCAAGGGAATGGGGGTTATTGTGGGTTATAGCTATGTACATATGTGAATATATTGTCTTTTTCTCTATGCTCCACTTTTTGGAGCTCTGTTGTTGCTAATTGTATTCGTTTGTTATAAAAATTGTGGTTGCTGTTGTTGTTGTTGCTGTCGCGTTGATAAAATCTAGTACAATAAAAATAAGATACAAGCCGCAACCCAAATGGAACATCTATATATATATACGAATTATAAGTGCGCTACAATAAATTTCAATTGGAATTTAATTCATATTTATTCTGATACAAAAGAATTATAAAACAAAAGAACATTAAAAAAAATGTTTAATAATAATATGCTTAATTCTTTTTTTAATATCAGTAAAATATATTGAAACAAAATTTTTGAATATATTTAATTATTACAGGCAACCGTCTTTTCTTATTAACATTTTCATTAAAGTTCAAAATCTTATTTTTTGTCTAATCATTTAAGGTATGCGACCCACTGTGCCACTGTATCGTATCTCACTCATACTTACGCTCTCGGTGCACTGTAAAACAAACCCCCTCCCATTGCCCCTGCCTGTTGCCTTGTTGTTGATATTTGCTCAATACATTTATTTTTGTAGTTCTAATGTACGTTATTGTTGTTTTCTTTTCGCCTGTTGCCTCTACCCGTCTCTTCACACACTTGTTACGCGCTGTTGCTGTTCCCGTTGCTGCTGGCAGCTATCTGCCTGCTGCTGCTGACGTTGGCGCTGACGTTTCACGCTTTGGCTTTTGGGGGCTATTCCGCTTTGCGCTGCGCCAACATACGCTCAGTTGTTGTGCGGCGTTGAATACAAACGCGTCGATATCGCGTCGAGCGAAGCGATACCCAAAGCGGATAGAAAAACGAACTGAAAGAACGAACGAGAAAAAAAACGCGCGCGTGCGTTTTGCTGCCAACGTCGATCGTCCATCGTGTGTGTGAGACAGACAGAGAGAGAGAGTGAAGGGGCATATACTGCAAAATGTAATTACCATAGCAATGAAGAAATCATCATAGTTTTGCGTAAATTGTTTTGATTTCTTTTGCGTGAAATCAATAAAAATGCGAAATGCAGGCCTTAATCGAAACTAATTGAACTCTTGTGATCGCCCATCGAGACAATTTCCATTGCGGTCGTGTGACGAAAAAAAAAAACACGCTGCTTATCATTTTCACATGATCGTGCGAGCGGTATATCCCACTGCACCCCTCACACCTCCCCTCCCACCGGCAGTTGCCAGGCTAATGTGTGATTTAATATTGATTCATTGTGAATTTTAGTTAGCGGCGCCTGGCAACTTTTGCTTTGGGTTTTTCTAATTTATTTTTATTTGATTTTCTCTAGTTGCTATTTTAAAAAAGTTTTTTTTATTTTCTTTTAAGATTTGACTTAAATTAGCATGCATATAGCGTCAATACCTTTGTCCAAGTGTTTTCTTAAGAAACAGAAAAATATATTTCCTGTGCGAGTACCCTTACTTAACTCCTCCCCCACTGTTTGTTGTGTAAACATATTGTTTTTATTGCTTTCAAGCATTTTATTTGCCTTTCTCATTATTGCGAAATTCGGCAAATGGTTAACTGTATTTGGTTTCCGTTAGTTCCAATTGGAATCCAGTTCTTGACATAATCAACCCAAAGCCACATAACGGCGCGCCCTAGATAAAAATTACTTTTTATTATTTTGCTGTTTTTTTTTGTTATTGTTAGATATTAGCCTATCATACTAAAGATATAGAACGATTGCCTTACGTCAACGTTTTATAAAAATGGATTTGGTGTACTGAAACACCCTGCTCCTCTTCCAACTAACTGTGATTAAAGCTTTAGCTGCACAACCAGTTGCAACAACAACAGCAAGAGAGCAATACTCTTCTAAGCAATTGTATTATATATAATATCAACAGTTAACTGAATACTTAATTGCACTTTCTACACTTTGTTATTGTTGTTGCAGTTGCTGTTGTTGTTGTTGTTGTGGTGATCTAAAAATAAATGAATGCGGTCATTGGACCCTCGCACACCTCCGCACAGTCCAAACTGATTGCGCAGAGCGTCAGCTTTTATGCTACAACGGATCAGCAAAAGAGAGAGAGAGAGAGACAAAGAGAGTGTGCTAAAGTATTAAGAGAGCGCGCAGTACACGCTCTATTTGCCGCTACTGTTGTACAGTCAGCGTCTAATATTGTGCGCACGTTCTAGCTCAAATGCAGTTGATTCATAAAAATACAAAATGCTTATCAGCCGCTGGTTGTGGAAAAATTTTTGCCTTTACTCTATTTATCAGTCATTAGGAGGGCAGCAGGTCTTTCAGCTACATGTGTGTGTGTGTGTGTGTGCGACATGTGCTGCTGGGCGTAAACATTTTGTTTACTTTACGAACGTGAGCGAGTGCAAGTGTATCCCCCTCTTCATTTCCGCCCCACAAATTATAGCCAAAAAGCAAATGCGACGCTTAAGTGTAATTTTAAGAGTCGCACAGTGGGCAATGTAAACAGTTCTGTAGTTACTATTGAAAGTTATCTGATTTTTAGTGAGTTTAAAGAGTTTGAATATTGTTTTTAGTTATTGAAAAGCTTTGTAAAAGTAAATTAAAGTACAGTTAAGTTTTATTGAAATGAATTTTATACATATAAAAAAAAACACTTTAGGAAATCGCATTTCTCCAAATATTTATGACATTAACTAGTGAAGTCGAATAAAACATAGTAAAAATATATATCTTGATATATTATATTATCTTGATATATCACTCATTCAGTCTGTCAATCAAGCAGCCAAAACATTGTCTTATACCACAGTTTTCCACCTGTATTTCACACTTATAGGCGAATTAAGGAAATACCCTTAGTGAGAGTATATTCTTTGACTTCTTCACTTACTCAATCAGTCTGTTAATCAAGCAATTGATATATTACTCTAGGAATCCATAGTATTCCATGTATTTTTCACGCTAGAAGGTGGTATTTAAAAGAGTTTATGCCTTCTATTAGTTAGAGAAACCTTATTAAGATATTTTATGTCTGCTGTCTACTCTTTGTCCAATGGACTGTCAATCAAGCAGCTGATGTATTGATGTATCCTTTTAGAAATAGTTTTTTTAAACTACTTTTCACACTATTTAGTGAATTTCGAACAAAAGAAAACAATTTTGTCTTGTGAAACAGTAAAGCAAACCTACTTTGATATATGCTCAATCTGTCAGTCACTGTCAATCTTTTTATGAGGTATTACTGTATTTTTAGCATATTTCAAAAGAATTGAAATAAATAAACAGTATTAAGTCTACTGAAATATAGTAAAAGAAAACCAATTGTGATATATGCCCAATCAATCAGTCAGTGTCAATCAATCAGCTAATGATGTACTATTACTTAGTGGATTTCGTAGAATAGAAGGAAAAAACTGTATTAAGTCTACTGAAACATAGTAAAAAGGAACCAATTGTGACATATTCCTCAATCAATCTGTCAGTGTCAATCAAACAGTTAATGATGTACTATTATTTAGTGGATATCGTAGAATAGAAGGAAAAAACTGAATTATGTCTGCTGAAGCATAGTTAAAGAGAGCCTATTGTCTGATTGAACGAACATATATTCCTCAATCAATCAGTCAGTATCAATCAATCAGCTTATGATGTATTACTGTATTTTTTTTATCATATTTCGAAGAATAGAGAGAAAAAAACTGTATAAGTCTACTGAAACATAGTAAAAAGGAACCAATTGTGATATATTCCTCAATCAATCAGTCAGTGTCAATCAATCAGCTATTGATGTACTATTACTTAGTGGATTTCGTAGAATAGAAAGAAAAAAACTCTTCTGAAACATAGTAAAAGAAAACTTATTGTGATATATGTTCAATCAGTCAATCAATTTGATGTATTGATGTATTTAGCTTAAGCTGCTTTGATTTTTTTGTGGCTTTACTTTAAACGTACTCTCTTTTGCTCTCTTGCAGAAGTTGCATACTTCGCCAACAACAACAGCAACAACAACAACAATTGTAGCAACAACAACAACAACAATAATAAAGTAACAGAAGATACAAACTTTGAGAAAAATCGCATCTTCGACTGCTTTGGCAAGCGGGAGCAACAGCAGCAGGAGGCGGAGCAACAGGAAACCGATTCACATCAGCTGAAGGAGAGCGCCAATTCGGGCAGCTACAACGTGCAACAGCTAAGTGCCACAACTAAAAGCAACAGTCAAAGCAACAGCTGCTACTACAGGCAACAGGACGCAGAGTTTGGCCCGCAGCAGGAGCAGCAGGAGCCGCCACAGAAGTTAACCCAACCAGGAATCGCTGTCATCGCGAAGCAACCGAAAAGACAGACGACGCAACGTTCGCAGAGCCAACCGTTGATCTTCCAACAGCAGCAGCAACTGTATCGCAACAGGCGACCCGGTACACCGCCCCCGCACGCCGTCAGAAGCATGACTTCCATACCCGCCACGCTGTCCAGCAACAATGTGGCAGCAGCTGGAGCTGCTGCTGCGGGTGCTGCAGCCGGACTCGGAGTCGTTGCACCGGAGAAACAGCCCTGGCCCAACTCCAAGGACGACTACGAGCTGCGGGATGTGATTGGCGTGGGCGCCACGGCGGTGGTGCATGGCGCCTACTGCATACCGAAGAACGAAAAGTGCGCCATCAAGCGGATCAATTTGGAGAAATGGAATACCTCAATGGACGAGCTGCTCAAGGAGATTCAAGCGATGTCCTCGTGCAATCACGAGAACGTTGTCACCTACCACACGTCGTTTGTGGTGCGCGAGGAGCTGTGGTTGGTGCTCCGTCTGCTCGAGGGTGGCTCGCTGCTGGACATTATCAAGCATAAGATGCGCACCGCCAACTGCAAGCAGGGCGTCTTCGATGAGGCGACGATTGCCACAGTGCTCAAGGAGGTCCTCAAGGGTCTGGAGTATTTCCATTCGAACGGACAGATCCATCGGGACATCAAGGCGGGCAACATACTCATCGGCGACGATGGCACCATACAAATTGCTGACTTTGGTGTCAGCGCTTGGCTGGCCACCGGCCGGGATCTCTCCCGGCAAAAGGTGCGTCACACATTTGTGGGCACACCCTGTTGGATGGCGCCGGAGGTGATGGAACAGGATCATGGCTATGATTTCAAGGCGGACATCTGGTCGTTTGGTATTACGGCCATAGAGATGGCCACGGGCACGGCGCCCTATCACAAATATCCACCGATGAAGGTCCTCATGCTGACCCTGCAGAATGAGCCGCCCACGCTGGACACGGGCGCCGAGGATAAGGATCAGTATAAGGCCTATGGCAAGACATTCCGTAAAATGATCGTTGAGTGCCTGCAAAAGGAGCCATCGAAACGTCCGACTGCCAGCGAGCTGCTCAAGCATGCCTTCTTCAAGAAGGCCAAGGATCGCAAGTATCTGACCCAAACCCTGCTCCAATCCGGTCCCAGCATGGAGACGCGCGTCCACAAGGCTGCCAAACGTCAACCGGGCGCTTCGGGGCGACTCCATCGCACCGTCACCGGCGAATGGGTGTGGTCCAGCGAGGAGGAGGACAATGCCAGCGGCACAGGTGGACGCAAGCATCCCTCGTCCGACTCCGAGTCTGAGGATCGTCCCATCAATCGACTCGAACGCGCCGACTCCTCGGACAGCGATCGGGATGAGACGACGCCCGAAATAACACGCAGCCTATCCTCGACTACAGTGACGCCAGGTGGAACTGCTGCAGCTCCAGCAGCTGCTCCAGCTGCCACACAAGAGCTGACAGCTGGCCTGGCCCAAATGCCGCTGCCCAGCGAAGCGGCCGGCGAGGCGCCACCCGTGAATCTGGTGCTGCGCATGCGGAATCTGCGGCGGGAACTGCACGACATCCGTTTCGAGTTTGCCGTCGGCAAGGACACGGCGGAGGGTATCGCTACGGAGCTGGTGGATGCGGGTCTCGTGGATGCCTTGGACACGCAGCCGATGGCCGTGCATCTGGATCAGCTGATTGCCCAATGCGACACGATGAAGACAATAACGTTCCAGCTGAGCTCGGGCGTCCAGCCGGGCGAGACGCCCGACGAACGTTCCCTGGTTGGCTACGCGCAGATATCTATAACGGACTAGGATACGGCCACATATCCTCCTTAATAATAATTATACCCTACGGTCATCAACCGTTATGTTGCCTGCGCCCGCTTTTAGCTACATAGACTAGAAACTAGACTATAACTGTAAATGCTAATGCTAGTTATAGATCGAAAAACGCAAGCCGTTCGTTTACTATAGAAATTACACATACGTATGCCTATAATATCATACTAGCTATTTGTATCTGTCTCTCTCTCTCTCTCTCTCTTTCTCACTCTATCTATCGCTCTGCGCATTGTAATTACTTCATAGATCCACCCCCTTTCGCAGTCCTACCTCCCAAAAAAAAAAACAAAAGAAAATGGAAAACCTGCCGTAGTTAGTCGCAGCACCCAAGCTAAATCGAAAATCGTGTACTTATTCGTTATTGTTTCTGCATATATAACAAATATATGTACTACAAATATATACATATATATATATATATATTACAATCCCTACAATATCATATATAACATATATGTACAGTTGTAGCGGCTACTATTAAAACTCCCGATTTGCGGGCATCTTTAATTTATTCTCTAGTTTAAGCCCAAGTTTTGTTTTTTCCCCCGCCCTCAAAACCCCATTAAATCTTTAAGTTTGTTCGATGAGGTACAGTTGTGTTGCCAACAGCTAAATAATTACCAATTTACCGTTAGTAATATTTTTCGTCTGCAAAAAGATTGTATTTAATTGTTCATGAAGTACAGTAAAACAAACCTACATATATATATTATATATTTAATGAATATTAAACCACATAATTATAGTAAAACGAAAAAAGAAAAAAAAAATATGAAAAGATATGAGAACAACAAATTTATTTTGTGTTTTTTCTTTCAAAGGGTTCTTTAATATAGATATTTTATATAATTGGGAAATGTTTGCTTTAGAGCTAATATATTTTTTAGTACAAAATTTAAATATATTTAAAAAAATATTTTTTTATGTTGGAATTTGATTTTATAAATCGAAATTTGAAATTCACAAAAAATATTTATATAAAACGTATTTTATATTTTAATTTATATAGGAACATTTAGTATTTCGATCTAAAATATTTTATTTTATTTTTTTCTTTTTTTTTTTATTTAAATGTAATAAATAAAAATTTGGAATTCACAAAAATATATATAAATAAAACATATTTATATTTTAATTTACATAAGAACATTAAGTATTTAGAGCTAAAATATTTTTTAAAATATTTAAGAATTTAAAAAGAAAATTTAATTATTTTAAATTAGGTAAAATTATAAATCAAAATTTGGGACTCAAAAAATATATATAAAACATATTTTATATTTTAAGTTAAATAAGAACATTTAATATTGAGAGGTAAAATATTTATAAATATTTTTTTAATAACAATATATTAATTTTTTGAAAAAATATTTATATATTTTTTATTTTTAAATTTGGTAAATTTTGAATTCACAAAAAAATATATATAAAACATTTTATATAAGATCATTTAATATTCAGAGCTAAAATAATTTATTATTTATATTAAATATTTATATTTTTTAGTGACAAATTTTATTACAATTAATAATGAAAATTTTTTTTATTTTGGAATTTAGTATAATTGTAAATTAAAATTTGAAATTCACATAAAATATGTATATAAAACATATTTTATATTTTTATTTACATAGGAACATTTAGTATTTAAATCTAACATATTTTATAAATATTTATTTTTTAGTAAAAATATTTTTTTAGTAAAAAATATTTTTTATAATAAAATGAGTTTATTTTTTAATTATATAAACTTATAAATCGAAATTTGGAATTCACATATATTTTATATTTTAATTTACATAAGAACATTTAGTATATTTTTCATTTATTTATCAGTCTAAAAGTAAAACTTTGTGGATTTAAAATATTCTATATATAAAATTCATTGTAATATTAATATTATATCATAGATCATACGAAAGTCTATGCCAGCTGCCTAAGAATGTTTGGCAACTCAGCTCAAGTTGCGATACCTTTTCTATAAATACAGTAAAACCAGGAACTATAGAGTCTGTAGAACTCCCGATATGCCAGTATTGCCTGTAATTTTTAGACTAGTGGAGAATACTTTTAAACTTAGCTTAGAACTAGAAAACATTTTAAATGCAAGAAAAAAAAGACCTCTTAAATATTCCTAGCTACTAAATACTAAGCCATAGGCGCAGATCAGTGACAACTATATAGATATATATAGTTGGGATCGAACTATAACTTATTGTACTTACATATACATATGAGAGAAATATTGTATACGATTTAATTTGACTTTGAAATAAAAGTGGCATTTGGCTCTACGAACCCAGCTCGAAAAAGGTTTTTAATTCAGCTCAAATCAGATATATTTATCAAAATTTTGATACACCTTGCAGAGATTATGGCCGATTACTTTGATGAACTGGGACATACGCCCACTGGGCCGGAAGGCGCCAACGATTTCGATCGGCATTATCGTCGTCTTCAGGTGCTGGCGATTATGAATGGGATCGATATGGAGATCGAGGTGCCGGAGGCATCCAAAAGAGCTATAGCCGAGCTGCCAGTACATGAAATTGGGGCCGACGAAGTCAAAGAAGACTTCGAGTGTGCCGTTTGCAAAGAGCCGGCAGAAGCCGGTGCCAAATTTAAGGTTTTGCCATGCAAACACGAGTTCCACGAGGAGTGCATTTTGCTCTGGTTAAAGAAGGTAGGAAAAACATCAAATATCTTTATATATATATATAGTATATATCAATAAACACCATTCCAGGCCAACTCTTGTCCCATTTGCCGTTATATCTTTGTAAGTATTTAACAATTTATTTGTTTTTAAAGTATTAATACCCTACATAACCTCAATATAAATTCCCCATAGGAAACTGATGATGAGGTATACGAGGAGCTGCGACGCTTCCAGCAGGACGAGGCCAACCGACGTGAGCGCCAATCAAATTTAATGGATTCCATGTTTGGCTAAAAACCAAAACAAAATATATACATTTTTTATTTCATTCAATGGTTTTGGTGTAATTTTTGGTGTCTGTAATATGCAATAAAAGTTAATTTCAAAATTCAATCTTATATTTTTAACTCAGCAAATATCTAAAGGTAAGTCAGAAGCAAGCCACTATCTGTTTGCAAGCACAGCCTGTCTCTATCACTCTCTTGCTAATTAGTACGCTGTTAACATTGTGTAGTTCAAAGAAGTTGTAAATGGTTCATAATAAAACCAAATGCATTTGTGTCTTTCCTATAGAAGAATTACTACTAAAATTATTTTACTTATTAAAAACCCTATATAAATGGAATATTTATAAAATACTCAACTTAAGTTGTTAAAAAATAAATTTAATTAAATTTTCTAATATGAATATTATTATTTGCTGCAACAGCATACTAACTTTGATTCGTGAGCAACCGATTTGCAAAGTGAACCAGTGATCTGCGTGCGCTTATCCAACACTGTTTTTCAATTAGTTTTTTTGCGCACTTCAGTTAAGCCGGTCAATTTCATTTTTTTTCCGGTACGCAGACATCTTGAAATAAAAATTTTATTTTACGTCGTGTAGAAAGAAATATAATAAGAAAAGCATTAAAATGAACCCAGACGACAACGATGTTAAGTTTTTTGATCGCAAATTTGTGGCAGCCAATTTGCGGAGTCAACTACTGTGTCCGAAATGTAATCGCGAATATTCGCACAAACTTACCAAAGATGAGGCAGCAGGTAAGAACAAAATATATGTAAAAAGGTTTCAAATTATTGTTAAAAATATAGTTAGTGAATATCAGCTAAAGAAATCATTGAAAATTTGAGACTCCTGCGGGCAAAGTTTGACTTTTGTGTGTGTGCTCATACAACTCTGCCGGTGTGTATGTGTGAGCTACTAACCGTTATTTTTTGTATGCATGCATGCGTGATTCGCTAGATTTTGCTTTGCACTGCTTCTAAACAGAGAGAATGTGTATTTCTGCGAAGAGCGAATTTAAATTGAATGAGGAAAGATGAAAGGCAATTGAAGAAGGCAAATGATTTACATGCATATGCATGTATGCGTACTTCGGATGTCAGTGAAGTAACTGGAAAGTGAGTAAGCAACATTTTGCAGGGTTTTTTTAGAGGGAAATTTAATTGAATAAGGAAATATGAAGGGACATATTCATATTTATTTTTGGCATTATAGCTGTTTGTCCTTTGGCAGATATATGAAGGGACATATTTTTAATTGTGTAAGGGTATTTTATGTTTGGCACTAATAGCTGTTTTTTCTTTGTCAGACATATGAAGGGAAATTTATATAATTGTGAGGGTATTTTATGTTCGACATTTATAGCTGTTTTTTCTTTGTCAGATATATGAAGGAAATTTTTATAATTGTGAGGGTATTTTATGTTCGACATTTATAACTGTTTGTTCTTTGTCAGATATATGAAGGGAAATTTTTATAATTGTGAGGGTATTTTATGTTCGACATTTATAACTGTTTGTTCTTTGTCAGATATATGAAGGGAAATTTTTATAATTGTTAGGGTATTTTATGTTCGACATTTATAACTGTTTGTTCTTTGTCAGATAATCGTCGGCCCTTCTTGATGCCTTGCGGTCATAATATGTGCGAATCTTGCATCTCAAAGAATTTCCAGCAAGTGGGCTTCAAGTGTGCCGTCTGCTGCAGCTCAGCGCTGCCCACGATCAATGCCGAGGAATCCAATGGCAAATATGTGGGCAACATAGAAGACTATTACGAGCTCAACTATTACGTGCTGGGCGAAACGAATAGCATCGATGCGTTGAAAAACTTCTTGCTCTGCCCGACGGCAAATAACGTCATCAAGCTGAAGACCAATTGCATCGAGTGCGGCCACAAGGCAGCCGTTGGCGAATGCAAGCAGTGCAATGCGTTCTTTTGCAAACACTGCTTTGAGACGGTGCACGACCGCGGTCGTGTCCTAAAGATGCACGTCTTTGAGCGACTCGTCGAGAAGGAGCCCTCTGGCGTTGGCGAGGCCATTCGCATAGGCAATGACATCTTTCGCATGCCCGCCCAGCTCAGGTGCAATGTGCACAATGTTCCGGCAACCATCTTCTGCATCACATGCAGGCGCAACAGCTGCGAAACGTGCGCCATCAGGCACCATGCCAATCATGTCACCGGTACAGTGGGCGTAATGGTGAGTTGAGTTCCTCAAATATATACATATGTAAATATATGAAATTCTTATGCAGAATATAATTGTTAGCTGAGATGAAAATTGCTTAATTCTTGAACAGTTTTCCTTTAAAACTAAATGTCTCAGATATTGATTAGCTATACAGTGAAAGCTCTAGTTGCGGACAGCTCCCGCAGACGGACAGCTCCCGTAGCCGGACGAATTTTATCGTCCCAAGATTTTTAGCATGATTTTCATACAAAATCCGTTCCCGTGTGCGGTCACTCTCTAAGCCGAACGCGGATACGATTTTTTAAACAATTTTATACAAAATGTTTCTCGCAGGCACACAAAAAACACTTTTTAATAGATAATAATTAAATTTAATTTCAAAATTTGGAAAAGACAATTTTGAAGAGTTTTAAAAGTATTTAGCTCTTTACCCACAGAAGACAACAACATTGAAATTAATATTACTAGTCAATGTGACATTGAAGTAAGCAATTCCAGATGAACAGATTATTCTACAGCCAATTCTTCGACATCTCCCTCAAGCAGACATCTCCCACAGGTGGACAAAAATATTGGAACCGTGGCTGTCCGCCCAGGGGAGCTTTCACTGTATTTATAAATTTGTTTTTTATTTTATAATTAAGTGATATATATTCATTCATTATTCCTAAACTCAAATTGTAGACTGGACGTTTCTAAATATCTGAAACCAAAGCTTTCTAGTTGCCTTAGTATTCCCTTGCAAAACGGGTATATTCGTGTAGGTTAGAAGCTTGCAATGTATAGAAGTTAACTTAAATGTATGTATATACCGTCGAATCCCGATAATTCGGGACCGTCAAATATGAAACCTCAATAATTCGTAAAAAATGCTGTCTCTGAAAAAATTCGTTCTAATTCCTGTTCGATAAATCGAATTTCTGTGTAATTCGTAAAAATGTTATCGCCTAGCCATTTTGAATTATCGGGATTCGACGGTATATTCTAGATCAACTCCACGAGTTAAGTTCATATCCAAGTACGATTGTCCGTCCGTCTCTTTGAATCAAATCAAATTCTTCCCAGAGTTTTATGGTTATTTAATTTTATTTTACAAATAGGCTTCTTTTCACTGCAGGCTGTATATCCTGTGGAGTCAGCTGAATCAGATTACTTAATCTATATAGCTCCCTTAGGTCTAATCGGATCAAAAAACTGTATAAGGAGGGAATATTCTTTTTCTTAAGCTTGAATGTGGATTAATACATTCGTTTAGCATCCGAAATTTAATATAGAGCATGATTACTAGGGACTTCTTTTACTGCATGCACTAGTCAGATATGTATATATCAGTATATTCATTGCTCGTTTTCTAATCTAGCTAAAAATTCCATCAACATATGGGAAAAGCAGATTTGAAGAGAAAATTTTGCTACCATACAATAAAAATAAACCCAATATAAATAGTTTCTCAAGTTAATTCAATAACTTTAATTCATCTTTTTCGTATATTCACTAATAATTAATATCCATTTGTAGAATCATCGTTATGTAACCGAGATTCCAGCTTCAATCAATGCGATTGATTCGGCTCTCTTGCAAATCAACAATGCTGAGTTGGTGAGTAAATGTCAATTTTATAATAATTTTTACTTAATACTTCGCATTTATTTTAGTTACATAGTATATCTAATTGTTTTCTATAGGTAGTATAGATAGTTATTTTTTTTTCTCATTTACAGTTAGCTATTTACAGTGATCGCTCGCTAAAAATAATTTAATAGGCGTACGAAAATCAACAAACGAACAAGTACAAGAACTCTCATTACAAATATGGCAAGCATTCTCTCAGCCACAGGCCTAATGCTCTCTAGTTGTCTCTCTTTCTCTCTGTCTCACTTTCTCGCCTGGTCCACGGGCATTAGATGTCCGGTTGAACCGTCCGTTTTAATCTCAATCACCTCCAGCTTCTCGACGCTCACTTTTGTCGTCTCGAGCTGCTTTTGCCCAGCAGCTGCATTTGTATCCCTTAAACTTTGCAGTTTGTTCTCCTCTTCGTTCTCCTCGCTGCTCTCTGGCGAGTCGCCAATGAGTTCAGAGTCCACCTCAAGCTGCGGTTCCAACTCTTCTGACAGCTCGGGCTCTGGCGTGGATGATACCACTATGGGCTTTAGGCCCAGGGTTTGAGTGTCCTGCGAGATGCTTATTGTGGTTGTTGTCGGAGCCATTATTGTGGTCGGCGCCTGGTCATAGGTATCGTAGGTGCCGCGCTCCGATATATCATCAATCTCATCGTCAATGAGCAGATTGCGTTCCGAGCTTTGCTCGTACACCTGTGCATTGATGCCGCTGCCATGCTTGGCCGACGGCTTGTGATTCTTCGGCAATGCGGGCGTGGAGGCTTCTTCCCGGGCTGCAGGCTTTTCCGCTTGCTGAATGGCCTTGCGTTGCTTTTCCAGACGCATTTTCTCTTCCATTTCCTGGAACTTCATGGCTAAATATCTGAAATGCCAATAAAAATTGTAGTTTATTCCTTTAAGTTTGGTTTGATTATGTTAAGCATTTACTTATCCACAATGGGTCCATTGTAATCCTCGGGGAATTTCGGATTGAAGGGCAGTATGTACTTATACAGCCGTTCATTGAGCACATATAATTGCGAAGTGGTTGAGCACTTGACATTGAACCACCAATCGCAAGTCAACGCAATCTACGAATTATATTTAAAATTTTAGTTCTTTAATGGAGAGAGTTTGCATATTTGTTTACCTGACTAAAGATGGTGCCATTGGGGCACAGGAATGACGCTTTGCCTCCGTTGAGATCACAGTAGTGCCACACCTGGCAATTGGTCTCCGGATCGCCAAAGAAGCCCTTGTAACGCTGCTGAGTGCACTCGAAGCTGGTCTTCGGAATTTCCGAATAGTTTGGATAATCAATGCCAGCTCGACCTGTGCTAGGACCCGGATGTTTATCTGTCGGGTAGAAAAAGCAATATTTACTGATATGCAGACCAAATTTTTAAGTCAGTCAAATCCACATTTTAGGGTGAAACAAATGTGGAAAAAACTCGATTGGTTTTTTTTTAAATTATATAAAATTTAAATAATGATAAAATACTTGATTGATTCTAGAAATTTCACTCTCGTTACTGGTATTTGAATGAAAGTTCTAAATATATAATAATATATAAATACAGCATTAAAAATATTCACTTAAAAAAGTTGAAAATAGGTGTAAAACCTTTTTGTTCAAGCTATTTAAATTTTATTTATGATAATTTATTTTATTTTTAATTTTATTTTATTTTTAATTTAAATGATATCAAATATATCACAGATCAGTTTAAATAATTTGCAGACAATTTCTATGGATTTTAATCAATACACGAACATGCGTGGAATATGAGTGAAAGTTTAGTTTACAACAGAAATATCCAAAAATCTGTGTAAAACTGCTTTCAGAAACAAATCGTACTTGAAAAGTTGTTCTATATGCTATATATATATATATACAATATATATATGTATATAGTTTCAATAATTTGTAGAGAATTTCTATGGATTTCAATCAATACACGAACATGCGAGGAATATGAGTGAAAGTTTACTTTACAACAGAAATATCGAAAAATCTATCTAAAGCTGCTTTCACAAACAAATCATACTTGAAAAGTTGTTCTATATGCTATATATATGTATTGTATATATGTATATAGTTTCAATAATTTGTAGACAATTTCTATGGATTTTCATCAATACACGAACATGCGTGGAATATGAGTGAAAGCTTAGTTTACAACAGAAATATCTAAAAATCTGTGTAAAACTGCTTTCAGAAACAAATTGTAATTGAAAAGTTGTTCTATATGCTATATATATATATAATATATATATGTATATAGCTTCTTTTTTTTTATATATATTATTTATTATTGCTGCTTTTGTCTAGGACTCTATAGCTCTTTCTTTTGATATATATGTATAGAAACGTTACTCACTTGGTCCTTTTTGATGCAGCAGATCCGCATCGAGGTGGCCAGCAGCTTTTGCCGGCGTCTGCTGCTCCTCTTCGCTGCCCGTGTTGTAGTCATAATCGGGATTAGTGCTGCTGCCGCTGCTACTACCATGTTTGGTCTCATGATGCTGGGGAGGATTGGGCACAATTGTTTGGGTCTGCTTTAGATTCTGCAGAATGCGTATCAGCGTCTTGATGGAGTTGTCTATGTTGTCCGGGGTGAGGGTCTGTGGCAGATGGTTGCTCGCCTGCAGCTTGTGCAGAATCTCAGCCAGCGAGGAGGTGCGTATATCGGGCAGCTGATCCGCATCGTTCGGACTTGGTCGAGTCGGAGCATATTTGTGGATCGGCTTCAGTTTAACTGGAGGCGGTGCTTGCGGCGCCTCGCTGTGGATAACTGCTGTGGGTGGCTTGCTGGTCACATAGACATACTTCGGCGTTATCTTGACGGTCTCGCTAGGCGTGGGCGGACTTATATAGACTGGTCGACGGGTTGCCTGATAGCTGTGCACAGGTGTCACGGGCTGCAGACGCAGCGTGGGCTGCTGCTTGTAGATAGGAGGAGCGCGTGTGGATGGCAAATCGTGAAGACGCGGTGGCTGCGAATGATCAGTATATGGAGCTGTGGTGGTGACCAGAATATAAGCATGCGATTGCTGTTGCTGCTGCTGTTGTTGTTGTTGCTGATGTTGCTGTTGTTGCTGTTGTTGCTGCTCCTCGTCCAGCGACTGACGCGGACCATCGATGAGGTAATCGATAAAGTGGGGTGGCGCGGGGGAGCTATGGAAAACAGGCAGAATGTTTTATGAATAGGAAATCGAAATGGAGTGGAAAATACCAAGCAGATGTTTAGGGATGTTTATGCAGCCTGTGTAAGGACTTACCCGAGCAGCGTATCCTTTGGCTGCTCATGCAGTGGGGTCATGAGGGCGCGCAATGGGATATGCAGCACCTGTTGCTGCTGCTGTCCTGGCTGAGACGCCTCCGGACGTACCAAGTGGCCATTGTAATTGTGTAACTGGCTGTGGTGTGGTGGCTGTTGTGGTGGTGGCGATGGTGCTGGTGGTGCTGTTGGCGTGTGGGTATGACTGTGTGGGTGTTTGCCTGCTTTCGTATTGCTTTGCGCAGGCTGCGAATGCTGTTGATGATGATGATGATGATGCTGATGCTGATGTAAGCGCTCCTGTTGCGTCTGCTGCTGCCTTTGCTGCTTGATGCGCTGCTGCAAGTAGAGCACGTATTTCTCCTGCGGCGTCAGCTGCCGTTGTTGTTGCTGTTGTTGCTGCTGCTCCGGCGACATATTGAAGTAACTCTCGTATTTACTCAAGTGTCCATATGCCGGCGACTTTTGATGGACTATCAATGCGGTTTTTGTTGATGTCGATGAGGTGGAGGATGCTGTGGCAGATGTTACCACGGCTGGCTCATTGTATAAGCTATAGCCAACACTGCGGGGCACATGCAAAAGCGTATGAGTAGTGTATGCAGTGAAAGGTCTGTTAACGGTTTCTTGATATGTTGCTATAGATACTATTCTCTCAGTGTATATCTTATCTATCATAGAAACTATTGGTCAAAAATTAAGTCAACGTGAGGAAAACTTATTCGCTTCTTAAGATATCTTAACTTAGCTTTGCATCTATGAGTTTTACCATATTCCCTACATATAAGAAAAATCTCATCATAAGAAATACTCATTTCAAGATATTCATATCAGCATTTAAAGATAGCATGGCTGTCTGTCTATCCATGGAAACTATTATCCCATAAAACTTGACCAAAGTCATATATCACTTATCTTCCATAGGAATTACTGATCAAAAATATTGTTTACGTGAGAAAAATTTATTTTTATACCCTAAACTCAATTAAAAATGGGAAATCAGGGTAAAGGTTTCATATGAAGTAGAGATGGGTGTCAGGATCGGGATTTTCGGGAAAAAAAATGTTCGGGATCGGACGGGATGAGAAAGAGTCTGAAAAAGTCCGGGACGATCGGGATAAGTGCCCGATAGAAAGGAGAACACATCTTAGAGAAGAAAATTTTGGAAAAATATTTGTAAGTAAACAATTTGATCTATCATGAGAGTTCTAAATGTTGGAAAAAAATGTCGGGAAATGTCGGGACCCGCGGGAAAAATGAAATATTTGTCGGGACAATCGGGCGGGAAAATAAAAAAATATTTCGGGACGGGATGGGTCGGGAACAAATTTCTTTCCCGATCCCATCTCTAATATGAAGTATGTAACAGGCTGAAGGAGGTATATATATATAAATATAATAGGAATATATATATATATTCTTGATATATATATATTCTTGATCTGGACGATGAGCTAAGTCAATTTAGCCTGTCCTTCCGTCCGTCCTTTTATCCGCCTTTTCGTAACAAAACTTGATATTTATGAGTCTTTCCATATTTCCTACATTCAAATCTTATCATAATTGGCATACCAAACCTGTAGCTGGAGTTATTATATAGATAGTTTATCAGCATTTCAAAATTTTTCACCAAACTTCACATGAACTTCTTTATTATAAAACGTCTATAGGAACAATCGAAGGAACATAAAGATGTCCTCTAAAAGTAAATTAGATGTATTTTGTATTTTTCCGGCCGAATTTTGATGGCAAACACCTCCCCTAGCATCATTTAAGTGCTAAATGTCCTCTCCACTTGATCATTCACTGTATCATTAGGGTGCAATTTTGGGGGTTGTAAAAACAGCTACATATCGGCTGACCGTGTGTACATATATATGCATTCATATAGATTTTGTATTGGGCAGTTTGCCGGCGGTTGTTTATGACATGATTTTGCAATTTGTGAACATTACGAGATGAACACGAGGCGTTCATCACGCCCACTGAATGCCCCTTTGGGGGATCGCCTCGTGGTGTACAGCAAACAGCTTCTTACGTCAGCCAAACGAATGTCGTCAGAGACATTTGCCAGAGATGGAGGCGTCAACAGAATCGGTAGCAGCAGAAACAGCAGCAGCAGAGGTTGAGGCAATGCATTAAATGCAATTGAATTCTATGCCCAAGGGCGTTGCATGCAACCTGTGCAACGTGTGCCGTGTCGCAGCTCAGCTCAGTGCTGCACAAGCCTTGCCTCCGCTCGCTTTAATATTCCATTTTAATTATTTAAAATGTCATAACTGTGTCAAATAGCTCAATTTTTGTAAACAATGGCATTTGAGCAAAGAGATTTGCAACGATTTTAATCACATAGAAAATGAAAATATTGTCAATGTTATCAAATTTATAAATATTCCATAAATGTGTAAACAGTTCTTGTTATACATCAAAATATATTTCAATAAAAATATTCTTAAAATTTAAATCCATTAGAAATGGAAAGTTGAAAGAGAAGAGAATAAACCTCTTTTTGAAAAACTTGTGAAATATAAAAGTATGAAATTGTGTTTTTCATAAGCTTCATTTCACTTTTTATATCATGCGGATCGATTGACTATATCATATAGCTCCCATAGGACTAACAGCTTCAAAAATTGTTTAAGTATGGAAACCTTTTTTGTTTCATAAACATGAATATCAATTCTGTGCATTTACACACAAATTTTCATGGTATAATGATATGTTAGGGTATACAAATTTCGGCACGACCGAAGTTAGTCAAGTTTTCTAGTTAATTTAAGTTTTTGAAAATCTTTTATATATATATCTTCGGTATCAACAGCAGGTTGTAGTATAAGCTTATAAAATTAAGATCTCTTAATGGAACTTGGCTGAGATCTATCTGTAACATATCTCTATGTCAATTATTTGATCTGTAGCCAACGTAGACCAGTGGGGTATGCGTAAGCACATAAGTTATCAGAAATAGGGCTCGAACCCTACTGACTTCGTATATAATATGATTAATTATCAACTGATTCGCTTGATGTCCTCATATACGACAGTTGCAAATAAAGAGCAAAAATAATAATAAAAAAAAAAAAAAAATTATACCTTCTACTTAACGAAGTGTATATAGAAATTTTTTTAAAAAAATAGGGTTAGTTACGTCTCAGAAATTATTTCTAGGTACATATC
The DNA here is from genome assembly GCA_035045545.1 of Drosophila gaucha. Lineage (NCBI taxonomy): Eukaryota > Metazoa > Arthropoda > Insecta > Diptera > Drosophilidae > Drosophila > Drosophila gaucha. Next base: position 1,844,733 of record JAWNOY010000025.1, on the reverse strand, counting down.
ATACTTACAAGATATATAATCTTTGGCGAGTCAAAGGCCCTAGCAGCTAGTGCTCCTTAAACTTTCATTAAGCTTAGTATGAAATACTAGATTCAGACTATGCAAATATATTTTCAATTGAATACCGCCTAAAATATATATATATATATGTATATATAAACTTTTTAATAGAATATGTTTTCTGAGTACAGTGGAGCGATCTTCTATTAACTCTGTAAGAGTTAATTGAATTTAAAATTTATTGTATAGAAAGTTTAAGCATAGGGTATACAAAATTCGAGCTATCTGGACAGCATGAATTTTACTTTCAAATTCTTGATGAAATGGGTGCAACATTTTTAATTTGTTTGCAACATGCAATTGCAAATGCAACAGCAACAATGCCTGGCACTGAATGGGCTTGTGACTAGGTGTGTGTGTGTAGTGTGTGTAGTGTGTGTGTGTGTGTGTGTGTGTGTGTGTGTGTGTGTGTGTGTGTGTAGTGTGTGTGTGTGTGTGTGTGTGTGTGTGTCTGTGAGAAACCACCAGAAACAATTCTAGGCGCAGGTTGCTGCTAATAGCAGCAATAGATATTGCAACTGACAGATGCAGAGATACAAATGTATCTAGTAGATACATGTTTGCAGAGCTTTTGAGAAAGATATACAGTCGTGTCTGGGTATAGTAAACAGCTCTATATAGTGAACTACAAATCTCTAAATAGTGACCAAAATTTTAAAGCAAAAAGCAACAAAAAATACTAGGAAACATGCGCTTTAGAGTTAAGTACAAGAGCTGCAAGAAAACTTTATTTAAAAAAAAAAAAAAATCATAATAAACTCTGGAAAAAAAAAAAAACTAGAAAACTTGGAAAACTGTTCTATAGAGTTAAACACAAAAGCTGCAATAAAAATTTATAAAAAAAAAAATTCAAAATAAACTGGCAAATAAAAAAAAAATAACTAGGAAACAAAAATAAAAGAGGGTATTCCCCTAATTTGTATTTCTGCTATTGATTGTTACAAAAACAGCTGCTTTAACTCGCCAAAACTTTAATTTTCTACTAATTTAATAATCTCTGGAATTTTTATACTCAAAGTATTTTAAGCAAATAAAATGAGTTTTTGAACAAAATCTTTAATTTTGATATAAGGAACAACCTCAATATTTGCAGTAAATAGTTCACTATATCCAGACACGACTGTATAGTATAGATATATTTGAAATTTTACCTTGGAATCGATTGGACTGGCTCCTCTGCTGGCTGCTCCAACTCCTGCGACTGCGACTCCGGCGTAGGGGAGACTCCGCTTAAAGCGGGCACATCTCCTTCATAATCCGTAACAATTTGTGTTTGATGCGCATTTTTATGGTAGACAATTTCAGATGGCGGCTGCTTTTTGTTGTAATTGATTGTGTTGCCATTATGCAGCTCATTGTTGTTGTTGATGTTGTTGTTCGCTTTGCTCAGCGGCGTATAAATAATGGGTATAAAGTGTCCCGGCAGCGTGTTCTGCGCTGTAAACGGCGTTAAATTGAGTTTTGATTGTTTGCCACGTTGTCGCTGAAACTGCAGATGTAGCTGCGGCGGCGGTGGCAGCAACTCGTACTGCTGTGGCTCCCGCTGCTGCTGATGGTGGTGCAGCTGTTGCTCCTGCTGCGGCAGCGGCGGAAAGTGCTGCACTGTCTTGTGCTGTATTATGATGATTTTCACGATTATATTTGACTTTATTTATGCAGCCATCTATTTATTTATTTGCTTTTTACTTGCCTTTTGTGCGGCGCTCAATGGCTTGTAGGCAATAAATGTGGCGCCCGGCGACGCCGTCTCCGTCCCCTTCCCTTGCACAGGTGGCAGCGGTCCTTGCTGCACCGCCAGCGTATGATACACGTCCGCTGCATTGGACTGATAATGCGGCTGCTGCTGCTGCTGCTGCTGCTGGTGTTGTGGATGCGAATGTGGCATGTAGGCAACGGGCACGGGTATGCGGTTGGGTGGTGCTGGTGCCAGCAACTGTGATCCACCGGCTGCCGGGGCATGCTTCACAGCATATTGCTGATTGATGGGCAGCTCCGGTGCTGGCAAATAGAAGGCCATATAGGGTATCAGGCGTCGATTACGCTCCGAGGCGCTTAGCTCGGCGTCTGCGATGACATCGCTGTGGTTGTGTTTGCCACCGGCGGTGGCATGTGGCAGCGGCAGCAGACAGGCAACTGCAAAAAGATAGCGACATTTTTTTAGTCTTACATAAATCGAGTCGAATTGAATAACTTAGCTAAAAACAAGTTGTCGAAATAAACTCGACCGACAGATATCCTGTAAAGAGGATTTCTTTTTTGATTTTTACTTTTTCGCTACAAATATGGATGTATGTATATCGAAAAGTATAGCAAATATATCGGTTATGCTTAAAAAGAAGAAAAGGGAGATTGCTCGAAAGAATAGAAAATAGAAAAATATAGAAAATAGAAAAATATAGAAAATAGAAAAATATAGAAAATATTCAGCCAATATAAAAAAGCGATATTTTTTTTACTCCTACATAAATCTAATTGAATTGGATATCTTATCTAAAACAAATTGTAGAAAGAAACTAGATTGATAGATATTCTGCAAAGTGGATTTCTCTGTTGATTTTTACTTTTTCGCTATAAATTTCGATGTATGTATATCGACAAATATAACTTATATATCGGTTATGCTTTAAAAAATAAAAAGGGGACTGACAGAACCCTATATAGAAAATATTCAGCCAATATAAAGAAAGCGACATTATTTTTAAGTCTTACATAAATGAAATCGAATTTGGATAACTTATCTAGTGCAAGTTGTGGAAATAGAATCGACTGTGAGATATTCTGTAAAGAGGATTTCTTTGTTGATATATATAAATATAGAAATATATCGAAAGCTATAGCTTCTATATCAGTTATTCTTAAAAAAAAGGGAACTGCACGAAGAAATATATAACAATATTCAGCCTATAGATTAGATTTTACTCTTACTCTTATAAATCGAATCGAATTTGATAACTTATCTAAAATCAGTTGTATAAACAAACTCGACTGGCAGATATCCTGTAACGGAGATTTTTTTGTCGATCTTTAGTTTTTCGCTAGAAATATTTATATATGTCGAGAAATATATATCCTTAATAATCCTTAATATATATCCTAAAAAAAAGGAAAAAAAGAACCTAAGAGAGATCCATGTATTTCCAGCTGAAAAACTAATTTCTTTCTTAGAGAACGCTTCAAAAGAATAATTGAATAAAAATGCTTTAAATACAGATAAAAACCCATATTTATAAATTATTTTTTTAAATTTTGGACGTTTTGAAATAGAATTGTGAATTATCGGTATATGATTTTCATAGAGTTTCTTGATATTACACTATAAGAGAACCTAATTATATTAAGAAAAAATGGATGATCTAAATACAATTTGGCGCTACGATTGTTACATATTATTTTTCTTGTTCGTTTGGTTGCAATTGTTCGTGTGGCTGTTGTTCGTGTTGCAATTGCTCTTGCTGTGTTTGATCCGTTTCCAAGAGCAACCAACTGCACTTGAGTATCTCGCGCAGATTCCAACGTGTCGCGGGAATCGGATCGAGGAGCACAGCAACTGTTGCCTTGGCATAAGGCGATATTACGTCATGCAGCTTGCGTCGAAACGCATACTTTCTGGATCGTTGATCATCCAGCAGTCTGGTCAGATTGGCATCATCGAACGGCATCTTGCCATTCAACATGATAAACAATATGATGCCCAAGGACCAGGCATCAGCCAGTTTTGGATCATAGGGCACTCCATACACAACTTCTGGTGCGGCATAGGCTGCCGAGCCACAATATGTATCCGATAACATTTGCTGCCCACCGCCGTCGCTGGGACAGAAGCAAGCGAATCCAAAATCGGCTATCTTTATATTGAAATGTTCGGAGAGCAAGATATTCTCGCACTTCAGATCCCTATGGGCGATATCAAAGCTGTGCAAATATTTCAAGGCATTGGCCATCTGATAGAACCATATCTTGGCCTGCTTCTCCTCAATGTTCCCCACTTTCTTGACATGCGTCAATAGATCGCCTCTCTCAGCGTAACGCATAAAAATGAAAATCTTCGGCCCTCGCTGTAAAATACTGTGAATCTGTATGATATTGGGATGATCCAATTTAGTCAATATTTCCAGTTCGCGCGGAAAGAACTTTTCGACAAAGTCGTCGGGCGCCTTATTTTTGTCGATAACCTTGCAGGCCAAATTGATATTACGACCGGCCTCTTCTGAATAGATGGCATTGATCACTGTCGCGTACGATCCCTCTCCGATCTTATTGCCGATTTTATAGCCCTGCTGGGCCAGGGCGTGAATATCGGAACTTCGAGTGCCCCGATTTAGGCTGATTTCTCTATTATTGCACATGATTTAATGTTGCCGATATTGCCTTTTTTCTTCAATTACCAACTATAGGTGGAGGTGAGGGCTTTTTATCAGTTGCGAGTTTACGCTTATTCGTCATATATTTACCGTTGCATTGGTTGTATAGACTAAACTTGAATTTAATGGTACTTATTACATAAAATTAACAAAAAATTCCCATTTAATTCCAGAAATTTTGACAAAATAAAAACGTGACAGAACAAGGACTAATAACGAACTGAACTTAAAAGAAACACAACTCTTTTTGATCAACGAAACACAGACTACTTTTTTGTCGTAGAAAATATATAGAAATTGTAAATATAAGCGGTAGAGATTCAAAGCACTTGCAGACAGTTGACAGTTGAATGATTTATAATACTTATATTAGCCATATACAATAGAAAAAATGTTTGAAAGATTATAAATATGTTAACTATATGATATAGTAATCTGATTTTGCAAAAGTTGCTTATTATAATACAACTTTTTATAACCTTGGTCAGAACGGAATTATCCGACTATATAAACTATATATAGTAGCTAGCGGAGTTGATATAGCCATGTACGTCTATCTGGATAAACGAAATCCTCTTCCATAGTTTTAAAGCTACATTGTTAAAATTTTGCACAGAGTCTTCTTTATTCTACAGGCATTGCAAATCTCAGCTTCATCCGGATCAGACGACTTTATATTATAGCTCCCATAGGACAGATCAGTTTTAAAGATTGTTTTATTAGGAGAAATTTCGACGTTAATGAAGTCTAGGACTTGAAATTTGGAATATATATTCGTGTATCCCAACCTCATACGAAGAGTTATAATATATATAGCCACGCCCATTAGTGGCGTAATAAGCTATATCTTCCACAATTTTAAACCTTAATAACCAATAATTGGCCTTTAAACTGTCAAAAACTATGTTTTCGCCTTGCATGTATATATATATATATATATATTTAAATTGCTTGGGTATTACCAATTTGTCCATCTGGCTAGTTATATATGCTATAACTTCGAAGTACTTGTTCGGATATCCCAAACAATATCAGATGCAGACCAAAGCATTTATAAGTAGGTTGTTCTTCTCTTTATACTAGAGATGGACGTCGGGATCGGGATTTTCGGGACTCGAAATTGTCCCGAAACGATTTTCGGTATATACCCTTTCGGGACCCGAAAAGTTCGATCCCGACGCCCTCCGCTGCTCATAAGCATATCTCTAGAATCTCTTACTATGCCACCTTGATGTAGGGATAAAGCACTTATCCGACCGTCCTGAAATTTTGTAGAATCTTTTCCAACAAGCCCGGAAATTGTTTCGGGACAATTTTGGGTCCCGAAAATCCCGATCCCGACGCCCATCTCTAATCCCAACCTCATACAAAAAGTATATATAGCCGCGCAAATTAAGGGCGAGGAAAAGCGATAAAAAAAACATATATACATATATATACCGCTTCCATAAAACTGTCACAAACTATATATCTTCGCTTTGTAGGAGTGTGGCAAATCGGAGAAAATTTCATTTATATCCTATAAAATTGCTAGTGTATTACCGATCTGTTCATCTGTCTGTTATATATGTCGAATGTATTATAGTACTCGTTCGGCTATCCCATACAATATCAGATGCAGATCAAAGCATTTATAAGTAGCTGCTTCTTCGCTTTATACCCTGTAAACTGTAACAGGTAAACTATAGGGCGTATAATTTTCAAATCAATAAGTTACACGATTATTATTGATTTTATGTATATTTCCAAGCTATCTCTTAGTAGAGTCTAGAACTTTTGTTAATCGTTGCAAGAAGAGACGATATTTATATATGTATATATTTGTAGATCTTTCATCGATATCATTAGAAATTAATTTAGCTGTCAGTTGATGTTAATTAGTTAAAATTTAAAATAAAAAGATATGTTATTTTTTTATAATAGAAAAAAATGGAGCATAGTAGACATAGCCAGTTAAAACAAAATTGTTATTAATTGGTATTTGAGTTTCGGTTATTTTATTATTTGTCTCTGCCCTTTCACAAAGTTTGTAATTTCGTCAAAATTTCTGGATTGGAATAGGCAATTTTGTTAACTTTATTATTATAGTACCATCAAATTAAAAGTTTTAGTGAGGGATAACCAACAGTAACGGTAAATATCCAAGAAGTGACGTCAACTATGCACTCCAACTAAATAAATAGATATGTATAGTTGGTTCACATAAAAGATCATAAGCAAGAACATCGATAGATAGCTCCACATTCCACAAACCATGACCAATTATGGAGGCAGCCGTCAGCTGAGCACACGCAGCTCGGACATTGACGCCCTGGCCCAGCGTGGCTATAATATTGGCCACAAGATCGGCGAGGGATCGTATGCGACTGTGATAACAGCTGGCTATGCGGATGAGAACGGTCATGGCGTTAATTTGGCATGCAAGATCATCGATAAGGCCAAGGCCCCCACCGACTTTGTGCACAAGTTCTTTCCACGCGAACTGGAGATATTGACGAAACTGGATCATCCAAATATCATACAGATACACAGCATTTTGCAGCGAGGGCCGAAGATCTTCATATTTATGCGTTACGCCGAAAAGGGTGATCTGTTGACGCACATCAAGAAGTCGGGGCCCATCGATGAGAAGCAGTCGAAGGTCTGGTTCTTTCAAATGGCGAAAGCTCTCAAGTATCTGCACACCCACGACATAGCCCATCGGGATCTGAAATGCGAAAATATATTGCTATCGAAGCGCCTAAATGTCAAATTGGCCGATTTTGGTTTTGCGCGATATTGTCGAGACGAGACCGGACATCAATTGAAGTCGGAGACGTATTGCGGCTCGGCCGCCTATGCCGCCCCAGAGGTTGTCTGTGGTGTGCCATACGATCCAAAGTTGGCCGATGCCTGGTCGCTGGGCGTTATATTGTTTATAATGATGAACGCCAAGATGCCGTTCGACGATAGCAATCTGACCAAGCTGCTGGAGGATCAGCGCGGCAAGAAATTCGCCTTTCGCCGCAAGCTGCAGGATGTGATTTCGCCGCACGCCAAGGCGACGGTGTCTGTGCTGTTGGAGCCGGACGCAGCGACGCGGTGGGATCTACGCGAAATACTCAATTGCAGCTGGCTGATCTCTGTGGAGGAGCCGCGTCCGTCGGCCTCCAATTAAATGAGAATATGGTCATATATATATATATACATATATTTTTGAATTGGAATCAGAGCATACTAAGTATCCATCAGACAGTCAGGTGTGATCTATTTTCATTTACATAACTATGTGGTATACATATGTGTGTATATATATATGTATATGTTTCCTTTTCACATATCTATATAATATATATATAAATATATATATATATGTATATATATATGTATATGTAGCAATACATATTCATAGTTAGTTAAATTGTCAGGTATACCCATACTCTCCTATACAACATACACTAAATGAGGAATAAATTAAAAATTGTCAAGCGTCTTGGTGCCTTTTGCTGCTGTTGCTCTTCCCAGCTGCTCAACTGAAACAAAAAAAAAAGCAACGAAAGCCTGACCACAGACGCTGTCATAATCGTTAAAGAAAAACTACTATAAAAAAGCATTAAGTTTGAATTTTGCCCACCTCCATTATTGTTTTTTGTGTTGCTGTGCTTGGGGAGCAGAGACCCCTAGAGATGGCCCTAAGTTTTTGCCTTTTCAATATCTTGTCATTCTTTTAGTAAAAAAAGTGGAATATATGTGATGCGATGATTCGATATTTGTTTAAAAAAAAAGTTTTTCTAAAAAAAAAGAAATAAATAAAAATATATATATGTTGTAAAAGTAAGTCCATATGAACGAAATCGATTACTTTCGAACTGCCTATAAGAAATGTTGAGTTTGTTTCTTTACTTGAAAGCAACTAGTAGTCCAGCTGGTCTGAAGAACTAAATGAAAGTTTCATAGGAGCCAATGTTTCCTTTTCAAATGCGATTTTAATTTGCTGAACATTTTTTAAAATGTGATAGATTTGTTTATTGTATATACCCAACTCTGTTTTTACACGCAAGATAGTATGTTCCTTTAAAAATAATACATGCGACACATGGTAAATATAGGAATGTTTCAAAAATCGTGTAATATGAAAATACTCTAAATAGTATGTTCCAAAAAAAACAGCAAAAAAAGTTATATTTGGAATCCTAATTATATACATATGTACATAAGTACAGTCGAATGTCGACAATTCGTTATCCCGCTAAATCGAAAACCTCTATAATAAATAAAAAAATTAATTCCGTCGATTTGGAAAATTTCGAATTCCTGTTCGATAAATCGAATTCCTATGTAATTCGTAAAAAATGTGATACCCTTCCCATTTCGAAAGTTTTGACTGTATTTGAAAAACAAAAGCAATACATTTTACATTATTTATATTTTAAAGTAAATTTAAAGTATATAAAAAAAAATTGTAGAACAAAACATAAAAAGCACAAATTTCGTGCAAAAAAAGTTTATTGATTGTTACTGGTAAACCGCGTTATATTAAAATCGTGTAGAAAAAGACCGTGTAAAAAAATTGGTATACTGTATATAAGTATAAATTGTTGGAAATTGGTTCGAATCGCTTACTAAACTCTAGACCTTTTCTATTCTATTTCTTATTAATAATGTCTATCAGAAAATGTTTAATTTCCCATCTGGTTCATACTTGCAAATTTAAGTATCTTTTCATTCACCATAAGTAACTAAAGTTGTTTTCCTAATCAAAGTAGCCAACTTTTGGAACTATCGGCTCAAATGAATTGTCCCTGGTTCATCTCTAGTGTGGAGTGTGTTTCGTGGGCAGCCGTATCCTGGGCGGCATGTGTTGCAAACTTTGGCAAACTTGCAATTGGCAGCCATGACAACGACAACGACAATCTCTAGACGACAGTCGGACAATAAGTGTCCGAGAGTACGAGCCAAATCGGAGCTCTGGGGTAGATAATTTGCATTGGAGCGCGGGCAGCTTAAGTGGCCAAAATAGTCTACTAACTGGTCCAGGTCTTGGTTCGTGCCACAACATGGATAGAGGCTAAGTGTGTGTGTGTGTGTGTGACATGTGTGTACAGTGTGTACACCCACATTGCGCTGTCAGCCAACTACCTGAATTTGGCCATATTCCGACTTAATTTCTATCAAAATGTTTAGAGCTCGGTCTTTAGAGCAGTTTCTAGTTGTTGTTGTTGTTGTTGTTGTTGCTTCGTTAGCTTTGGTTTTTGTCGGTTTTGTTGGATTTGTTTTATGTGCCGAGTGTGCTGTGTTTTTATTTTACGACTCTTTTGTCCAAGTGTGTTGCAGCTGCAACTCGGCTTTCCGTTTAGTTTAAGCATCGCCTGTACACCTGTGCGTATGCGTAATGCAATTTTGAATTAATTAGTATGTGCATGTGTGCGTCTCTGTCTGTGTGTGTGTGTGAGTGCCTGTGGCACTAAAATGTTGTGCATTGGCTCATCTCTCCCTCTCCCTCCTGAGTTAGCTGCTTTCAAATTAATTTGCAGGCAACGTGTTGAGCTCTGTGGATGCATCATCTGTGAAATGCATCTTTGTTGTTATTGCAACGGCTTATTAAACAGGCCTCATACCTCTCCACTCTGGTGGAGCACCTCCTGTGCATTGTTTTGTGGCTGTGTGTGTCGAAAGTTGCTTGGCAACTTCCGTTCACTTTTGTCTATCTCTCATCTTTTTCGGCTTGACAAATCTTTTACTGTCTCTTATTGCAATGTTGAACAATTGAATGAAATTTTGTTTTCGATACGAACCAAATTGAATTACCAAAACGCCTAACTAAAATACAATTAAAGTCAAATGAGAAACTGGCTCTTTGACTAACAGTTAAAATCTTCCTTTACGTTAATGAACTGTGGCTGTATCTGAGTTTTTCAGACACTGCTGCACCCAAAATTCTCTTTTGGTATACATTAGAGGTGGGAAAGAAATTCGTTCCAAAATTGACCCATCCCGTACCTAAATCATTTCTGATTTTCCCGCCCGATTGTCCCGACAAATTTTTTACATTTTTCCCGCGGGTCCCGACATTTTCCGGAATTTTTTTTCAACATCATGATAGATACAATTTTTTACTTAAAAATAATATTTTCTCAAAATTTTCTTCTCTAAGATGTGTTCTTCTCTCTTAAAAAATTCTACTAGAAGTGGAATAAAACCTCTCACTCGTTGTCGAAAATGTTGGAACATCAAGTACTTGCCCAGCAAGCATTTGTAACAAAGACAATTTATTGTATTATTGACAAAATAATAAAATATTTGAACTTCTCTTAAATTTAACAGGATTTATATTAGAATTAATTTCCTCGTCAATATCATTCTTATGTTCTTTGATAAATACAGGCAATTTTATCTTTAATTAATTTTCTTATCGGGACCCGCGGGAATTTCGCGATCAAGCACTTATCCCGACCATTCCGTACTTTTTCAGAATCTTTCCCATCCCGCCCGATCCCGAAAATATTTTCGGAATCCGCGGGACTACCGAAAATCCCGATCCCGACGCCCATCTCTAGTATATATCAAAATTTGTACGCATTTTTCTAGCGATTGAAAACGCGCCCAAAAGGTGCGGCTGGAACATGAAAAATTTAGCATATTGTTTTTGCCAAATGAACTGCTCATGTGTTCCACCACTTGGCCAGCGCCCACACATTGCAATTTCAATTACACACACGCACACACACACATACTAATAGAGTGTGCCGCAAATGCAATTAGGCGCACAAAACAAATAAACGAAGCCAGCGACCAAAAAAAGAAAAAAAGAAGTAGTATAAGAGAGGAGTGGAAGGCCCCATCTAAAGTTCGAGTTTGATATTGTGGCATTGTGAACCGTGTTCATTGTTGGCATTTTGCATTTTTAGCCGCGTCGCGTTGAGTTGGTTTATGGCCAAAACACATTAAGCGAACCGCATAAAAACATTTTAGCCACAGATCCAACTCCTGTTTGGCGCAGAGCAACGCTGCAGCGTTTCAATAATGCGAGCACACACCACACATCATGCTTAGCTGCTAGATACATATTTGTTGATACAGATACAGATACAGATACACACGCTGTGTTTGCCAAACACTTTTGCATAACATTTGCCAATGCATTGTGCTGCGCGCTTCTTATTTGCTGCAATTTCGATGCAGTTTTTGGATACGTCAGGTGCGCAACCCATTACCCCTGACCCCTGGCCCCTTATCCAAATACCCTCTAGCGCTCATTCCCGCCTGATCCAGCCTGGTCAGGGTTAATAGGCAAGCGCATTTTGGCCCGCAGGCAAAACATTTCACGCTTTTTCGACATTTCTGGCGCATAATTTGATTAGATTTCGATATGTCGCGCAAATTGTTTTGCCTCGATTTTGACATCAAATGGGTTTGGGTATTGGCTATTGGCTGCCTAACTGTGTGCAACTGGGGTTTGGGTACGAGATTGGGCCTGCTATTGGCATTTGGACTGCGTTTGTGGAGGACAGTTATATGAGATACTCTTTGCCTAGGATATTACATTTTTGACATTAAATTTGGAACGAATGTAAGGAATATAATTAAGAATTATAAACTGTATGATATGATATATATTGATATGATCTCCATGTCTATCTTTATTTACATTTCTTTCTTTATCTCAAGCTCTATCTCTATCTTAATCGTTATGTTTATCTCTATCTCTATCTGTATCTCTATTTTTATCTCTATCTCTATATCTATATCTAGCTTTATCTCTATATCTATATCTAGCTTTATCTCTATCTTTATCTCTATCTCTATATCTATATCTAGCTTTATCTCTATCTTTATCTCTATCTTTATCTCTATCTCTATCTCTATCTCTATCTCTATCTCTATCTCTATATCTAGCTTTATCTCTATCTCTAGCTCTATCTCTATCTCTATCTCTGTCTCTGGCTCTAACTCTATTTCTGTCTCTAGCTCTATCTACTCTATCTCTTATCTGTATCTCTATCTCTATCTTTATCTGTATCTCTATCTCTATCTCTATATCTATATCTATCTCTATCTCTCTCTCAATCTCTATCTCTATCTCTATCTCTATCTCTATCTCTATCTCTATCTCTATCGCTATCGCTATCGCTATCTCTGTCTCTGTCTCTGTCTCTATTTGTATCTCTATCTCTATCTCTATATCTAGCTTTATCTCTATCTCTATCTCTAGGTCTAGCTCTGGCTCTATCTCTATTTCTGGCTCTAGCTCTAGCTCTAGCTCTATCTCTATCTCTATCTCTGTCTCTGGCTCTATCTCTATTTCTGTCTCTAGCTCTAGCTCTAGCTCTATCTACTCTATCTCTTATCTGTATCTCTATCTCTATCTTTATCTGTATCTCTATCTCTATCTCTATATCTATCTCTTTCTCTATCTCTATCTCTATCTCTATCTCTATCTCTATCTCTATCTCTATCTCTATCTCTATCTCTATCTCTATCTCTATCTCTATCTCTATCTCTATCTCTGTCTCTAGCTCAGGTTCTATCTTTATTTCTATCTCTAACTCTATATTTATCTGTATCTCATCTGCATCTCTCTCTCTCTCTCTCTCTTTATGTGCCCCTCTCTTTTTATACCCTGAACCCATTGAAAATGGGAAATCAGGGTATAATGGTTTTGCAAAAAGTATGTAACAGGCAGAAGGAGGCGTGGCAGACCCCACAAAGTATATATATTCTTGACCAGGGTGACGAGCTGAGTCGATTTAGCCCTGTCCGTCTGTCTGTCCGTCCGTCCGTCCGTCTGTCCGTCTGTCCGTATGTATGAACGCGTCGATCTCAGAACCTATAAGAGCTAGAGACTTCAAATTTTGCATGATGGTCTGTGTATACAGCGAAAATATCGAGTTTGTTTTAGATATTCGATAAATTTTTCCGTTTCAATGTTATCGATTTAAAACGTTATCAAGATTCAGTTTTTTGACCATATCTTTTACTTTTTTTTAGCTACAGCTACCAAATTTTGTTTTTAGCTTTCTGTAAATAAAATACATTTTCTATTTTTTCATATTTTGGATACCGGCTCCACATTTCACAAAAAAATTTATTAAAAAAAAAAAATTATCAAAGCCACAATTTAATTTTGTCAAATTTTTTAGTGAAAACCGTATTTTTAATAAATTAATAGCATTCAATGCAGAAAATTGCATTCAAATCCGTTAAGTAATACAGAAGTTATTAAAGGAAACATTGTATAAGCACGCGGCAGCAGCCTGTACGTGTGCACACATACATTCAAATGAACTACACAGTAATCGGCGCGCGTGCTTCTGTGTGCATGGTATATGTGTGCTTGTGTATACAAATGTGTGCATGTGTATATGCGCGCAGCGGTAATATGTATAGATAAAAGATGTAAGCTAAGTTGTTTAAAACAACAGCTCGGACTTGGTTCAGGGGATCTCGTAGTCGGGCTGAGACCCGACTAGAGCTTTCTTACTTGTTCTAACTGACTTTCTTGAGCAAAGTTGTAAGAGTTAAGTTACTGGATCATATAGCTATCACACATGCCTTAAAAGTCAAGATCCTTTACTTTTTAGCTTTTTGATAACTGGATATCCATGCAAATTACTTATGATTTTCCCAAATAAGTAAACTCATATGATATACAGCTATAATTTGAATAAAAAATGTTATATTCCTGTTACCTAGGTCTTTATGCTTATAAAAGTTTCCAATACCTCTCAACCAATTTAATATTTTTTTTTTCCAAAAAACTTTTTTATCTTTCTGTTATTAAAAATAAGAATAATTTCTTATATTGCAAAGATCTCACCAAAAATATATAAGCCTCATACAACTATGTATATCATTTATCTGACAATGATAATAAAGAAATGCTAGTTTTTTAACATTTGAATAAACCCAACAATTAATTATTATGTTGCTCACATTTGAGTCATAAGCCATAAAACTTAAACTTATCTAAAATACAGCCAACAGAAAAACCATTAAAGCCGCTTATCAGAGCTTTAGTTCGTACATCTAATCACACATCTGAAGAGCATTTAATTGTCGGCTTTTCTTTCTTTAGCACTTTCGAATTTGATTTGATTTTGGCCAATGTTTTGTGGCGTTTTTCGCATGCCTCGCTCGCTCGTCCGCTTTTCACAAATGCAATTAAATGCAAATTTATTCCGTAAATATTTACTTGAGCGTAAATGAATTTTAATTTTGTCATCGCAACGCGCGATTTGTGTTTTCGGACATTTTTGTGAACTCTGCCCGCGGGGGTCGACGTACTATTTGCTGGATACACCGAATACCCAAATTTGGCTAACAATTTACCGCTGAAAATTATAACAGCCAGACGCCACAGATTTGTCGACATTGTTTTAATTTTTAGACTCTGTTCCCAAAGGGAAAAAGAGTCTATTGGATTTGTGCAATGTCCGTCTTGCTGTCTGTCCGTCTGTCCGTCTGTCCGTCTGTCCGACTGTCCGTCTGTCCGTCTGTCCGTCTGTCCGTCTGTCTGTATGAACGCGCAGCATTTGGACACTATAGAAGCTAGAGACTTGTAATTTGGAATATATACTCGTGTGTACCCGCGTCAGATCAAGTTTGAGTATTTTTCCGATACGCCCACAGGGGGCGTGGCAAATCGGGAAATGCTATATCTATTAAGACTAAAACGCTGTTATTTTAGTCAATATTGAAGTCTAAGAAATGGGATTTAGAATATATATTCGTGTACACCACGCGGACGTTTTAAGATATAGATTATATATCTACGCCCATTGTGGGCGTGGCAAATCGGATAAAACTATATCTTCTACAGTTTTGAAGCTAGAGCATCCAAATTTGGCATGTGGGTTACTGTTGACCTTCCCTTAAGTTAGATCAAAAAGTTATATACCCACGCCCCCTGGGGGCGTACCAAATCGGGAATATATATATAGCGATTTGTATAAATCTTATAATATTTTAAGCGTATTAAGAGCTAGAGACTTGAAATTTGGAATACATGTGCAAGTAGATCACTCGGAATCAAAAATATATATTATAGATATGTACGCACATTAAGGGCGTGGCAAATCGGATAAAACTGTATCTCCTACAGTTTTGGAGCTAGAGCGTCCAAATTTTGCATGTGGGATACTGTTGACCTCCTCTTAAGATAAGTCAAAAGTTATGTATCCACGTCTTCTGGGGGCGTGGCAAATCGGGAATTACTATATCTTTTACTAAAACCGCGATAATTTCGGCAATATTTCCGTCAAAGAGTTGGGACTTGGAATATATATACTAGTATCCTACCTCTACCCTAAAATATATGTTATATATAGCTACGCCCATTTGGGGCTTGGCAAATAGGGTAAAACTGTATCTCCTACAGTCTTAGACGTAGAGCATAAAAATTTGACATGTGGGTTACTGTTCATGAAATTTAAATTTACGAAAAAAAAAATAATTTATTGAGCCTACACACCTTTAACAGGAACAGAGTCTGACGCAGTCGGTGGCGCCCGACTGCAACGTTCTTACTTGTTTTTCTTTGTTTTTTTTTTCTCGTTGTTTTGTTGTCCATTTATGGCGCAAATTGTGAATAGGCTACATACAGACAGCCACCAACAGTTTCTTCAATTACCAAGCAAGACACCGAAGTTGCTTTCCCCCACCGTCTTCAAGTGCCGCTGATCCTCAATTCGAATTGCAGCCTGTCGGTTGCCAGTTGCGCATGCGCCGTGCCATGCCACCCGACTGTCTATAGGCTAATTACAGTGTCCGTATAAATAATGCAATAAGCCCGGCTCACAAAATATTAGCCAGCTTTAAAGTGCGAAACATTGCGAGTTCACCTCGCACATAGATTAGTTTTAAATGCGACGCTTGGGGTCAGCGGAGTTCGCTTTGCCCAAATTGCAAATCATCATTTACGGCATTTGCATAAGAGTCTGGATTGGATCTTAATATCAGCAGTGGGCGAGTGATTGCATGTCTAAAGACTTTTAGTAGGTGGCGCATAATCTGATAAATTAGCTTAAGTTTGGCTTTAGCTTATGGAAAATTTAAGTATGTATCATTGGAAAGTTATATATTTTGTAGTGAAAGTTGTCACAGCAAAGATATATATAACGAACAATAGTTGAAGCCTAGTTATATACACATGTATATACACAGAGCATATATCACATTTATATATATAATAGGTATACATATAATGAAAATGGTTTCCCAAGATGTAACAGGCAGAAAAAAGCGTGACCCCATAAAGTACATATATTTTTGATGAGAATCAACAGCCGAGTAGCTCTAGCCCTGCCCATCCATCCGTATGCATGAAGGCGTCGCTCTTCAAACCTATAACAGCTAGACACTTTAAACTTTACGGGAACGGGCTTCCACATTTTTTTTTTAAATCTGAGAAATAGACAAAAAACTATATGAGCTACAGTTTTTTGATCACATCTTTTAAGTTTAAGAAGTCAGAATCAAATTTGTTCGCCTATATTGAATACTCCACATTTGGTATATCTTCCTCAATTTTCCCCAAAATTAGAAGATAGAAGTAGGGACTATAAAATTCGTTCGGCTACGGGAGATGTCCGCCCGTGGGAGCTGTCCGCTACTAGAGCTTTCACTGTATATACATTCTTGATCTGTATCATCAGCCGAGTATTTCTAGCCCTGATCATCCGTTCGTATGCATGAACGTTCGTATGTAAGAGGTAGACACTTTAAACTTTACATGTAGCTGCTCCCAACTTGTTTTTGATTTCCATGAAATCGATGAAAAACTATATCGAGATACAGTTTTTTTTTATCATATCTCTTTAGTTTAAGAAGCTAGAATCAACAAATTTGTATATTGATTATATATATGATATATCTTCCTCTATTTTCCTTAAAATTATAAGATAGAAAAAGTAGGGTTCATGGTTTTTCCTAGTCGGTCCCTCCCGCTGAGAGCTCTCTCCAGAGCACCTCCCTGGTTGTTATACAGTTAATGCCAGAAGAGGTCAAGTATAGTATCTTATATACGATATACCTCGTATAGGTTTATCAACTGTGAAAATTAATGCAATTATCGGCTTATCTTTGAAGATATATAGATTTTATAGCTTTCCATAACAGCAGTTTATATAACTTCAAAGCTGAGCACATCATCTGCCACGCTTATAAATGAATATAAACTCTTATACGGACAAGCGGAGCAATAATAAAACGTGCATTGCCCAATGTAATAGTACTCGAAATTCTCTTTTCATTTTCTTAACTAGTAAACAAATAATTGAATAACGAGCTTAATAATTTACTAAAAATTACATATTTTGTTGCATTGGCTCCTACTATTACCCCAATTACAGCAAACATAAAAAGAACTAAGCCAAACTGATTTTAATCAAAAAATTCCATTTAAAAAGTGATTATTCTGAATCGTTGAGTCAGCGATAATCTGTTTTTATTGGGGTTTCCAATCAATTTATTTATATAATTTTTATAAAATCCTATACGGATGTATAATTATTCCAGCTAGCATCACAAAATCTTTTATCTATTTGGGGGTTTTTTCTTGAATTTGTATTTCATTATAAAAAGAACCAACTTGTTAAAGCTTAGATAACTTCCCAGTCAAAGACCAGTTTCAAATGTTATTAAAAGTAAAAACAATTAACTATAAGATTAATAATTCACAACTGCAGCTACTAATGCCAAGCTATTGTTCCAATCTGTCCTTGACTACTTGTCTGACCAATCTATAAATAATTAATACAGTTGTCTTCCGATGTGACAAACATCCGTCTTCAGCCAGCTCCATATATAGTTACCATATACATATGTTGAGTTATACTCTGCGATTGTTCACATTGTGACCGCTGTTATAACAATTACAATTTTAGTTAAGTAATGGGAAAAAAGTATAACAAAAAATGTGTTCAATTGTTGTTGATTTCCACGTTTTCCACACAAAAAGTGAATGGGTTGATTTTTTTTTTGTATTTTTTGTTTTCATTTTCGAATTGTAACATTTAGTTTCGTTTTGCAAATGTCGCAATGGGTTGCCGTTTGCCCGAGTCTCGAGGCCTGCCAAAAAGGCCCCTAAAATGCACTCGAAGTTGACAGCCGCCCATTAAAGAAACGCAGCTAATCAAATTGCGTTCATCAAAGTCACAAGCTCCGAGACACGTTGTCAACTTTAGAATTGTACAATTTGTTGTCAATAGCGTAGAATACTGAATGAGCTCAATTTGTTGGGAGTTCGACCGACTTCCAGTCGACAGACAGGCCTGTCTGTTACCGTTTTCAGAGTTGCCCGTTTCCTTCTCTCCACTCTACTAACAGCAAGTTTTAATAGAAAACTGACAGAAAGATTAAAATCTCTTCTATGTGAGTAAATCCAAAAAATATATATTCACCTATGATTGTGTTAAAAAGCTGAATCATTAAACATCATATAAATCTCTCATTATAAGTCTCTAAGTATCTTTATGTAAGTACAGTTGATACTAGGTAGAGTTAGTTATATTTAAAACTTGGAAGCAGTTCCTTTAAAATATGTACTACTGTAGATTAAGATAATTCGATAACTATCTGTCTGTCCATTACTAGCGATGAATATATCTCATCTTTCAATATCATTCAGCTACTTAATTGCTAAAGATTTACACACAATTTTTGAGTATTACTTATATCTATATATATAAACTTTAAAATTTAATTTTTTTTCCAAAATCGATAAATATTGTTATATTTATATCGATAAATATTGATAGTATATTACAGATACAAAATGAACTAAAAGAAGCTATCTTATTTAAATGCTGCTCTAATATCTCAGTTTTCTAAAATTCCATTACTTCGAAATAATCGATAAATATCGGTTTTTCTCATATAGCTATTTAGCTAGCTACATCAGTTTTCGACTAAAAAATCTTGTATATGCACTTCAGTGTTGCCATTTCAGACTTTTTTCGGATAGATCTGACCTTTTTTTAGGCCAGCCGGAAAAAATGTTGAACATCCATTGTCAGGAAATCTGTCCTTTTTTTAACGATGAATATAGTGGAATCGTCCTAATAATCAACGTACCACTTGAAATGCATAATAATTATTATTAATGATATATCGAGCTTTATCGCCATGGCGAGCTGCCAGAAATAGACTTAAAAGAAGTGGGCACAAATCAAGTTCATATGGAATCAAGTGTCCCAGAAGACGAAACTATTGATGTTACGTTGAAATCATTATATGTATAAATGTATATATATATTTAAAGTTTACTTTTTAAACTTTAAAATTCTTGTCCTGATTTCTGTCCTTATTTAAAAAATTATTTTCAGCCGTTTGTCCTGATTACTTAATCAGAAATTCAACCCAATTCCATTTCACTCAAAGTCAAGCAGAGGGTATCTTTTAGTCGAGCATTTATGTTGCTTATCGTACCTTATCAGCGCTCGCTAATTGCATGCAAATGAAATGCGTCTTCGTGCATTGACTTTCGGCCCTTTGTTACACTTTCTGACCGCCACGGTAAAGCGTTTAAAGCATTTGCTTTTTGTTTTAGTGCTGTCTGCATTTGTTTAGGTGCATCTCATTATGATGGATTTTGCATTTCATGGCCAGTTGATCTGTGGGAGATTTACGTCCAAATATTTACATAAGTGCTTCCTGCAAATGTGTTAGCAAAATGATTTCCTCAACTACTGTTGTCTGTCTGTCTGGCAACGTGACTCATGACCAGTTGCTGCATTCAATTTGTCGCACACTCGATTTTTTTTTTTTTTTTGGTGGGTTGACCCAAACGCTTGACCCGCATCTAGCAGTGCCCACGGGACGTATGAGCAATGGCTGGGCACGATTTGTGTGGCCAGTCACTAGAAAAAAAAAATGAAGCTTAATTTATGGAGTAATCCCAGTTATAAATCTAGGCATACAATTACTGTTGTAATATCGATTTGCTGGCACATTCATATAGTTTGGCCTCTGTGCCCTCACTGCAAGCCACAATTATATAATCGAAATTGTCCAATGCCATTGAAAACAGATTACGCAAATTAAATGTAGTTTTTTTATATATTTCTCTGTGGCAAAGTAAAAGCCAACTGTAAATCCAAATGTGATTTTTATCTCAGTCGAAGCGCAGCCAAGCTAAACAAATTTGAATATAATTTACTTGCAGCCCCAAAATCCAAATGGAAATAGGAAAACATTGCTTAAACTAAGACGAGGCTCTGCAAAACCTCATTTTATTGCGGCTCTGATCGATTTGTAGCGCGCCACGAAAATCGATCGAAGCAAGAGATCGTCTAGATATTTGTGCAAATGGCTACATCAAGGTCGACCAGCTGCCAGCTGCCAACTGTTCATAGTTTGTGGCAGCTCCGGCTGTAGCTGCTGCTAAATATTGTTCACGATCTGAGACACCAGAGAGTTTTTATACCCTCTGTTTATGATACGAATGCTTAAGTCTCATAATAAAGTTGTGCAAATCGATGTAAGAGACAAAAAACAGAATTGGCATCGTTTGCTAGCAGACATATGCTTTGCATAATATTGATATGTATCAGACGACTTGTTTATGGCATCTACAGCTGGTCTCTGCAAACGTGACACTCTGAAAATGTACTTTTTAGGCTCTCTTATTACTTAGTATATGTACTAACAAGCATGTTTATTCTATGTCTAACAAATTTAAATTTAAAGTTTGGATAAGATACATAAAAGTTGTTGTAGAATCTTTAATAAGCTAGGAGTAGAATCTGAACAGCTTCTGCTAAATTAAGGTACAGGTTAACTTAAGTATACGTACATGATAGCTACTTTACTGGCTAACCTAAGCAAAGGTACATGCTAGCTATTAAGATAAGAGAGTAATTACATCTGCTGAATCTTTGATGAGCACTAAGGAATAATATTTTAACTGCTTGTTGGACTAGGTACATGTTAAATAATGGTACATTGTGACATAGGTATAGGTAGATGAATGTTTTTAAGATAAAAGTGGGTAATTCCTGTCGAATCATTAATTAGTAGGAATCGAATTCCAACTGTTTGTCAAATTAGGTACATGTTATGTTGTTTTGAGATAGGTAAAGGTACATGAAAGCTTTTAAGGTAACATAAGGTAGCTCCAGTAACATATTTTATAAGTAGTTAGGAATAGAACTCAACTGTTTGTTGATTAAGATACGTTTTAACACATGTATATAGATACATAATAGCTATAAATAGAGAGCTAGTAATATAGTTTAGCTCTAGGCAAATCTTAAAAAAGTCTTCTTGGTACATGCATCATACTTCAGAATAGGTACTTGCCTAAAAAAATGATTGAATTTGCGCTATACATTGTTGTAGGTACATGTTAACTTTTGAAAAGGTACATGATAAATAAAATCAGAAGATACATAAATAGCTACTTGAATTTGCATTGCTTGTTGATTTAGGTACACATTCAATAAATGATATAGGTACATGATAAATATACTAATAATGCAGGGTAGCTCCAGTGCTTTCATAAAATTCGACTGCAGTTTGAGAAATCGAAGTTAATACATTCTCAGCAAAAAAGTTAACTTATGATTTGTAGTTTTTGCTGTTTGAAGGAACGTGTACTAATTGAAGGCGGAAATTGCTGGGGTCATTTGCTTAATGTGCAGAGGTTAATTTTGTTCTCATTGGACTACTGCAGTGGCTCATGTCGAGGTCAGTTTGTTGCCATTTCGCTCACTAAAAGGCAATTAATCCAACTCTATTGTTTAGCCTAGCCGCTGCCTGTCGACAAACAGAATGTTTAGAATTAATCGTCGATTGTCAAGCTTTTTTTGGGGCTTGACTCGTTGATATACAACATTCATACTAAATAAGGCACAAAATGTTGCTAATTAGATCGTCAGAGTCACGTTTTCGAGCGGCTCCATTGCCGGTCAATGATAACCATAACTAATAACACCTTTACAAGCATTGCCAATGTCTTGAATTTGTTAATCAAAACGTGCTCCAGCAAAAGTCAAATATTTATATTGTTGCTGTTAAAGTAAACGGAAAGATTATAAAACGCGCTGATCTAACCATTTCTTTTTGGGCGTAACGAACGGCGGCTTTCCTAATTAACCCAATTTATGATTATTTCGGGCTAGTTGCTTGTGTTCACAAACTTAAGAAATAGAGGCGGAAATTAATTATATTTTTACTTATATATAAATATTTGTTATTCAATAATGTGGGCCATCTGTTTGCTCATGATGATTTATTAATTTCTTTCGCTATCTTTTTCTTTTTGCTTTTGTCACAATGAAGTTTTGATTAATAGGGATTATGAAATCTGCTTACTTTGCCTTCTGACTTTAAAGTAAATGATATTCTGCAATATGGTAAAGATATATAGATATTCGACTTATTCAAAGTATTTTACCCAAAAGGAAGTTTATATAAAGTCAAAATGCTGTAAGATCGTTGCTAAAAATAAAAATACTTTAACTATTTGTAGATATTGCATATAGAA
Organism: Drosophila gaucha; assembly: GCA_035045545.1. Lineage (NCBI taxonomy): Eukaryota > Metazoa > Arthropoda > Insecta > Diptera > Drosophilidae > Drosophila > Drosophila gaucha. The sequence continues at coordinate 1,821,849 of JAWNOY010000025.1, read as the reverse complement.
TCGAATCTTAAGCCATCTTAAACTGAATTTCCTTCACTTTCATATTATTAAAAATAAATATATATCAAGACAACTTAAATTGAGAAAATCAATTTCTTCCAATATTCATTTTTTGCAATTATAAATAATTTTAATCAATCATTATTTTCCTCAATCTTCGCATAGTTTAAAGTACTTAATCCAGGTTGATGGTCTTTTCCGATTTACATGAAATTTGTTTGTTGAAGCACAGGAAACAATTAACAATAAAGTTTAATTTTAAATTATGAATGCTGCTTGCTTAACGGATAAGTGCGTGTTGTTGCAAATTACAAGTTTTGGGGGCGCTTATTAAGTCGGCGTCTTTAATTGTGGCACTCTGCTGCAAGGTCGGGGCTGGGGCACATAACTAACTGACCCACACAACAAATTGACCCTGTTCACTTGTTTTTAGGGAAAGGTTCAATTGACAATAATGAGAATTTTGTTTAATTTTGTATACTCTATTTTGATGGTTTTTTAACTTTGTACAGAGTAAAGGTCTACGACCCGATAAAATATATATATTATATATGATTGATCAGCGTTAAGACGAGTGTTAGACGAGGCAAACAAGTTTTTTAGTTTATCTTCATTAAACTTGGTATAAATGAGTCTTTCTGTTGTGGGCGGTATCTACAAAGCTATCGTAACTGTTATAAGAATATGTGATGAAAAATTAACTTTTTTATATATATTTAAAGAAGTCTTACTGAAACTCGTCTTTTTCATAGATTCTTATAAGCATCTAACTTTTAAAAAAAAATATATGTTTTTATAAAGAAAGATTCGATTTGACAAATAAGTTTTTTATAAAAAATTTAACTATTTTTCAAGATTATATATTATATATCATATTTCTCAGTATTTCTGTGTGCTCCCTCAAGGAATATAAACATAAGTTAACTTTTAAAATTCTTATTTTATTTTATATATTTGAGGTGAGATTTGACTAACAAGAAGGTCGTCGAGTTATAAGAATTTGTGATAAAAAAATTTACATTTTTTTTTTGTTTCTCAAGAAATCCTAGTCAAACTTCGGCTTTAAAATCTTATGAGCATCTTACTTATAAATTATATATATCTTTATAAAGAAAGATTCAATTTGACATTTTTTTTTTAAGAAAAGTACTATTTTTCAAGATTATATATCTTATATATCTCCTAGATTGTATGTATACAAAACTCCATAGCTCAAAAGAGTATTTCGATTTCGTTTTCTCTCATTTTTTCTTTGCGTGCTTTTGTAACTTAAAAATTTGAACAATTCCCACAATTTTGAAAATTTTGTAAATTATTTTTAAATCTTTTGCTAATAGCTCGCTGGAAAAAAAAGTATGTGCCGCACTTTAATTGAAGTTGCATTTAAAAGTCGCCGTTAACTTTAAGTCGTGCTGCTTTGGGCCGAGCTTTTTTTGGCGTTTGCCAAGTTGGCATGTGTCAGACGGTCGCCTACGCCGCTGCCGTTGTCGACGCCGTCATCGCTGTTGGCCGTAAATGCTGCCCCTAATTTATGGTCTAGTAAGCGCTATTTTGTGGCTTAGAATCCGAATACTTAATTGTTTACTCGAGATCATTGGCTTCAGATTGTGGTTTGGCCTCAAGCCAAAAACAAAACAAAATAGATAAATAAAAAAAAACAAGTAAAAGTGCTTTAAGAAAACTGCACGACTAGGAGATACCCTGGACGCTGCTGTTTTCTATGATTCTTCATTTCTTATATTAGTTATTCAATAACTTGGAATCTAGATAAAAGATCTTAATAAAATTTTCAGGGCTTGAATAGGATATGCAAATTTACCAGTACTAAAGTTTTTTAATAGTGTTTTGGACGGACAGACAGACCGAGGAATAAGGCTAGACAGACTCAGCTCCTAATCGTAATTAAGATGTTATACACTTATTATCCTAATCCTAATTAAGATTTTATTGATTTATTACGGCAACGTCTTCAACCTGTTACACACATTTCCACAAAACCTATACATTTTCTATGAGTCCAGGGTATATGAAATGTTAAAAATAATGTCGCCGTCTTTACGATCTAATTAATTGCTTAACTGTTTAAGCTTAAGGTGTTGAGCATCTTGTTGGCAACTTGGTTGCCAATTTTTCACGATTTATTGTCTTTGAGTAAGAACCAATACTTTTTGCTGGCCTGGCCGAGCTGTCCAAATAAGTAAAAGTTACGCAATCCTTGCCGAAATAATTTCTGACTATAACCTCCCAGTTTATGGCATTTTAGATACAATTAGCATAAACGAGCTGACCTTCAGCTGCAACAGGCATTTTTCATAAATACATTTCATTCATTTGAACATAATTGTCTTAAATTTATGTAAATGTTGAAAAAGAGGGGGTAAGACAAAATACAACTGTTTAGTTAACCAATAACCCCCCCTGGGTACTGTTATAGTTTTGCCTTAAAGTCTAACCTTAGGGGTCAGACGCACAAGCTTTTAACAGCGCATAAGTTTAAGCATAAATTAATTGGCGTTTCGTTGATTTATGGAAGAGCCACCGACACGAAATGAACCTTGACTACAACAACTATGAATTAGTTTATGCAATCGATCAATAATCGACTATGTGAAACATTTATTGATTGCAACCGTTGATAAGTATAGGTTTATGTTAATTTCAAAATACATTTTTTCCTTTTTTTTCTTGAACACTTAACATAAACACAATACCCGAGTTAATTATAGAGCTAATAATTTGATAAATTATGTTTATTAGTTATTGTGTTAACTAGAACTCTCGAGGCAATTCAATGTCAAGTTAAATTAGCTACCAGATTTCATGATACTCACATGTGGGATGATTGATTTAAAATCATTTGGAAATAAACAAGAAATATACATATTAAAATGGTATGGAGCCTCTAAGTTTCGGTCTCTGCTTTACTTTCAGAACACGTATACCATATTATCGCATTTTTATCTGTTTCACACAGTCTTCTTTTATCTCTTTTGTGTCATTCTTTCAAACTCTTCTCATTTTCCTCACATTTTCAGAAATTAAATTTTCTAATTTCTTTAGTTAGTTTTGTCTCTTTCTTACTATTACTGTCTCTTGTTTCTCTCTTGCTGCCTTTCTTTTTTTTACATCGTTCTTTCTCTCTGTATATGTATATCTGTCTCTCTTTTTAAATATCTCTCCATCTTTAGATATTTCTCTTTCTGTCTCTGTCTCTTTCTCTCGCTCCATTTCTGTGTCTCTCTCGCTCCCTTTATGTCTCTGTCTCTTGCTCTCTTTCTGTCTCTCTCTCTCACTTTTTTTCTCTTTCTCTCTCTCTCACTTTTTTTCTCTTTCACTTTTTTTCTCTTTCTCTCTTCTCTCTCTCCTCTCCCTCTCCTCTCCTCTCTCTCTCTTCTTTCTCTCTCTCTTCTCTCTCTCTCTCTTCTCTTTCCTCTCTCTGGCCTTACGCTTTCTTGCGGTTTATGGAATTTTCTTGGTTTCTATTTTTTTTTCCAATGTCCTTCCTATATATTGCTCATTTCGCTGGCAGTTCGAACAGAGTGTATATTTTAAATTTTATAGGTATTATATTTTCTAGGAAATTCTTTAAATTTTATTTCCTAATAAATCAAAAATCATAATTTATTTTGTAAGTTGAAAGAAAAATTACAATTGCACATTCGAATAAAATTTCAAGTTTTCCATTTATTTATTGAATAGAGTTATCACAGCAATTACAGGTATAATAAAATAATAATAATGGTTAATACCCCTATGGCCTATCATCTTTGAATCGCATCACTGATGCCGGCTTGTTTATTGCAATTTCAATTATGCCTTTTGTGCAATCAATGAACAAGTGGCACGAGTGTGGAGTGAATGGGTCTTTGAGCAGCTGCCATTTGGCGATCGTTCGGTAAACCCGCTGCCACATTCATAAAGCTATATATGTTTATGTATGTAACTGGTATGTAAGCTGATCTATGACTTGGACGTAAGCCAACTTGTCGCCTCTTTAACTTTCCCTTTGATTTAAGATCTTATGTCACTTTGTTGTTAATTAGATCATTAATTAAAGCACTTCTAGGCGTTGTCATATTCACAGCAACAACAAGCATAGCAATAACAATAACAATGACCAATTATATCATGTTGTCATCTACATTTCAGCCCGCTCTCAGGGCCCCCTCTACAAGGCCTAAGAAAGAAAAGTTACGCACGAGCCAAACACCTCAGCCTTTAAAGTAATGTCATATGAAAGCGCCGCGCTTTAGGCCAAGCAGCAGCAGTAGCTAAAACAACAACAATAATACAAATAATAATAATAATAACAATAATAATAATGATAAAAACAACAACAATGGAATACCTTGCCAAATGCAGCGTTTTGTTTGGGTTACCATTACACATTGTCTGCCCACTTAACGAAGCAACTCTCTGCACTGTTTAATAATAAGCCAACTTAACACAAAATAACAACAACAACAACAACTAGAAGAAGCAAAAAAACAAATACGTGTGAAGTTCATAAGCTAATTCGACTAGAAGATACCCTGTGCAATAGTTTAAGCTGGTGTTATATAAAAATTGAGCATTTATAGTATTCTTGCCTTAGTTACATATTATGGGTATTCCATTACTAAAAATATTGTATGTTTATTGTTCAGTTAGTTAAACTAGAAAGGATAACTGACAAGATAAACATAGCTAGATGTCCTGTCCTATGAAAACTGTGGACATTAGCATATTCCTAAATTTTTTATAAAAATAAATTTTTCGTAAATTTGTAGAATAACAGATAATATATAATAATAAAAAAATATAGTTTGAGAAAAAAGAAGTTACTTAAAAAAGGAGATATAAATTTTCCAAATTTTTAATAGTTTTAAGTTCCTAAATCCTAAATTTCGATATGATAATATTTGTATTGTCGCTATTATAGTTGATCGTGAATATACTATATATACCATAGAATCGGATAATGTTATAGTAATATTAAAATATAGTTGATCAGCAATATATCCTATATCATAGAATCGGATAGGGTTATAGTTCATCTGGAATATACTATAGATAACATAGAATATAGGAACATACGATATAGAACATAGGTTATATATGTATTATAGCTGATCACGAACATATCCTATATGTACCTTAAAATCCGAAAGGGTTGTAGTTTATTGGGAATATACTTTATATACCATGGAATTAGATATAGTTATATTAATTTATAGCTGATCAGGAACATATCCTATATACAACAGAATCCGAAAGAGTTGTAGTTTATTGGGAATATCCTAAATATACCATAGAATCCGATAGGGTATATGACTTATCGAGAATATACTATATCCCATAGAATTCAATATAGTTATATTATATTATAGCTGATCCAGAACATATCCTATATATACCATAGAATCTGATAGGGCTATAGTTTATCGGGAATATACTATATATACCATATAATCCGATATGCTTTCTGCTGCCTTCATATGTTACATGTTCACATACCTATCATACCCCTAATGTGCACACTCTGCATAGGTAAAGGGTACTTAAAAACAACAACTATAATATATAAAAAAAAGAAACGGTATCATGTGTTGACATTTTTGTCGGCTTTATTTGGCCACCTTCGTCGTGTGGTTGTTATTGCCAAAAATAAAAGAAATACGCCGTGTAATGACTGTAAAAATATTCACACACCTCAGCGGGCGCACAGACATCATCTGCTCATGCAATTGTTGTTAGCCCAGTTTTCAATTGTTGTTGGCTTGCTTAGCGGCGCATGAAATATATATTTGCGTTATATGGATACCCTCGTATAGCTGGGGTATATTAATTATGCATGTGAACCAATTCATATTCATACGAAAGAATATATTCTTTATTAGCATCACGCCCGCTAATTCCATATTTCCAGTTATCAGCTTTACATACATTTATATAAGGCTATTTTGAAATATCGTTATGAATTCTACATTTTTGACATTGCTTAAAAACAACACGCAGAATCGACTAAACGGTATCAAATGAAACTGCAATAAATGCTAAATAGTTTTATTGACCAACTAAAAACTCGGTAGCTTGACATTGGGCTCATCATGAGCGAGCTTTCACTATAAAAAAAAGCCAGTTCACTAAACCCGTTAAGGCTAAACAGGTTTTAATCTTTCAGTTATCTTACAAATTCTTTGATATTAAATGTAAAATAGTTCCGATACGTTTCTTTTATAGTTCCTATATAATAAACTTTCAGATAGTAGGCGCTTCTGATAAACTTGATCATCATTTGCAGTCTACTGTCAACATGAGATATTAATGTATCGATTGAGCTAGGGAATCGATAACGGTAGCTGAAGTGATGTCATTGTATAATAAAGATATTGTACTCTTATTTTTAGACAAAGAGAAACAATCAAACTTGGCAAGGCACTAAAGCAATACTTTTCTAATACAACACTACTATCGAAAAGTTGTAATACTTAGTAGTATTGCTTCACTCTGGGTATGTTATCGATAATATTTAAATAGAAGGATGGACAAACATTATTGATACTATAATACTATTGAACTTATCATTAATTGTTTAAAATATATCGATAACTTTTTTGTTTGTGCAATCGATAACAGAAAGATGAAACGGTTCTTTTACTTTTCATCTGTTATCGATAATATTGCAATGGAAAAATGGACAAGCATTATTGATACCATTACTTATCGAAATGGCGATCAATTGTTTGAAAAACAAATATGTCGATAACTTTTTTCTTTGTGCAATCGATAACAGAAAGATATAACGATCGTTTTACTATTCGTATGTTATATATATGTATATATATAATATTTTAATAGAAGGATGTACAACCATTATTGATACTATTATTTATTGAACTTATCATTAATTGTTTGAAAAACAAATATATCGATAGCTGCATTTTTTGAGCAATCGATAACAGGAAGATAGAACGTTTTTAATATTAATCTGGTACCGATACTATTTCAAAAGTTGCACAACCATTATTTATACTATTATTTATTGAAGAAGCAATTAATTTGAAAAACGCAAATTTTTTGTGCAATGGATAACAGAAATATATGACGGTAATTTACTTTTATCGATAACATTTCAATGGAAAGATGTTATTGATACTATTAGTTATCGAAGAAACGATTAATTGTTTGAAAAATATCGATAACGTGTCGTTTGTGCAATCGGTAATAAAGAGATATATAAAGATATTTCAAAAAAAGATGTACAACCATAATTGATACTATTTTTTATTGAACTTATCAATTGTTTCTAAAACGAATATATCGATAACTTTTTTGTACAGTCGTTAAGAGATCGTTCCGCACTTTTCGCAAAAGTAGTGTATATTTAGTTCGTTTCGCTATCTTTTGCGTTGATTTGAATTTTGATTGAAGAAAAGTCATGTATGAGGTGCTTTTCTACCCCAACTCTCTTTTGTTTTTTATGTAATTGCTTGTGTATTGTTGCTGCCTACGATTATGACATATTTCGTTCGATTTCTCAACAATGGAAAGCAACAAATGGATTTTTAAATTGGCTTAGACAACTTCACGTTCTTTAACATTTAAATTAAAACATTTCTAAATTTATTGCTGCACATTAAAAAAAAACCTGAACGAAAGAACTTTTAAAGAATATTTGCGAGAAATGGTTAATAAATGTGTTCAATATGTTAATAGAATGCAGCTAAAATGATTACTTAGCTCCGGGTTGTGGCCATAACGAAAAATTTTCACCTGTTATGCAGTAAAAAATCCAAAAAAATAAAAATAAAAACAAGTTATACGATTAAGTCTTGTCTTCCGCCTACTTAAGTAAAGCACTTGATCTGCCAAACGGGCTGGCCAATTGTGTTACCAAATTATTAACTGCTTTTGGCTGAAAATTGTGCAAATTTGCCAAAGGCCACAAAACAATCAAAGCTCGAATGCAAATGAAAAGTCCAATTCAAATGAAAGCCAATGCGAAAACTTGGCGTAAAAAGAAAAACGAACAAAAATTGCAACATTGCGCCGCGTCAAATTGTGAAATTCGCCTGTAGGATTAAGAGTTTGACCAACTGGTTGGCTTTGGCCAACACGAAAACGGTTTTACATATGCGTTTTTAAAGAAAATCGAATGCATAAGCAGTTGGCACAGGAAATAGTGAAATAGTGAAGCAACCTGATTGGAAAAGCCAAGGCAGCATTGAACTTGAAAAGTGACTGAAAGCAAAAGTTGCGCAACTTGTTTTAGGAAGAAAGAAAAAACTTTGTCTGATAATAAATAGCGCTACTAATTGGGTTAAAAGTGCGCGCGTAATATCCATTTAAATTCCGAATAGACTCGGCTATGCAGAGTGTGCACACTTTTAGCATTTAAGTAAAAGTGTAATGTCACGTATTCGTCTTGCAGTTGCTTTCCATCAGTTTAAGATCGCATTATATCAATTATCCAATTGCTAATCAAATTCACGTACGATGCTGACCCGCTCAGTGAAATTTCGAATTGAGAAACTCGCGAGCGTCGAAATCATTTCAAAGTCATTGACACAGCCGGCAACAAGCTGCGGCGTTTCCGTTAACTGCCGCAGATACAATTTTTCTTATTCGATATACTTTGAATTCATTGAAAATGGGTTGTTGGGGTATACGGGTTTGGTGCAAAGGTATGTAACAGGTAGAGGAATGTGTGGTCGACCCTGGTTGAATATCTATATATGCTGCATCTAGATCAACTGTTGAGAAAACCCTCTCTAACTGTACGTTTGTATAACAGTTGAGTTTTTGGAAACTTGAAATTTGATACTTAGGTGCATCTATGGCACCTGCAGAAGTTTGTTTCAAAGTATCTTTAAATATTAATATCAAATTTCAGTTTTTTGCGTATTTTTCGTACGTTTTAGAAGCAAGGGTCATTAAACTTGGTATATGGATTTGAGCTGGGATCAAGAAAGAAAATGGTTCCAGGCTCATCCCGTCCCGAAATCAATTTTTCTTTTCTCGACCGATTGTCTCATAAAGAAATCTTATGATAGGTTAAAATTTTTATTTAAAAATAATATTTTCTCAAAATTTTCCTCTATAAGTTGCCAAAGATGTTGGAACATCAAGTAATTGCCTTGCCTTGTTGTCAAAATAATAAAATATATGAAACTCTCTTAAATTTAATATGATATTTATAAGAATTAAAAGAGAAGAATTATATAAAGAAATTTAAATATTTGCTATTTCGATCTCTAATATAGATTAACTGCAAGGTACCTTATAAAACTGGGTATTCTCTCCAATCTTCCCCAAACATTGAATTAAAGATATATTCATAGCATGTATATCTGATTGTTTTTTTTTCGAAATGTTTGCAAAGATATCAAATAGATTATTTTACACAACATTACCTAACGCTTTTCAGGGTATCTTTTAGTCCAGCACTCCCAACCTAAGTACTCTCTCTTACTTTATTTTTTTTTGTGTTTTTGGCAAACATTTTACTTTTTCTTTTCACCAGCGGGCGCGTTGTGTTTGTCCACGCGGCAAGTGAAAAATCTTGTTTTAACTGGCGTCCAAGCACGAGCGTTACAGCATTTTCCATGCAGCTTTGCCCAGGTGGGCGTTGCTGCCACTTGGAATACATTGCCAGCCACCTGAAGAGCATTAATCAAGTTTGGTAGGCATGAGTTAGCCAAAAAGAAAAAACTTTTATGTATATACGAAAAATTTGATAATTTTGCCAAAGTCAAAAAGTTGACAAACTCAAATTATGATGTAAAAAATTACGAGACTTTTACAGTTCACGGCAATTAGTGAACGTGAACGTGGATTTGTTTGTTGGTTTATCTTTCATTTTTTTTCTTATTTATTTTGGCTATAATATATTTAGGAAGTTATTAACATAATGTCGAGGGAAAGTGTTGCCAGCTTTGCATTTCTTTATCTAATTCTTTTTTTTTTTAATAAAAAAAATATATTTATTGCAACATAACAGATTAACTGCAATTATTTGAAGTAATCTATCTTCAAGTTAACTGTAAACATAAAGCTGACAAGAGCGAAGCGCAGCTCAGATTTGGTTTGGTAAAGTGAATGCAAATATTGATATGAAAATTGCATTAATACTTGTTTTACATGAAGATTATTTACACTAACTTAACGCATTTTTGTAGTGTGAGGCAAATACTTAAGAGGTATGTGAATTCGTTTATAAGTAGAAGAAGGCAAATGTAGGTAGATAATGTGGAAAAGTCAATAACTTGTATATATAATATAGAATGCAAATATATCTATCTACGAGATTTAAGATAGATAAATAGTTGGATTTAAATATCTGTAAACTTGAAATAAGATAGCTAAGATAGATAGATAGATAGAGCGCATTTATTAATAATATCTCAAAGCTTTGTCTATATATTATATTTATATTTATTATAATAAACAAATATTATATACCCAAGAGATCAGATATAAATAGATGGACTTAAAAAGCTGTAGATTAAGGAATTTTAAATAAAATAACTAGATATATCTAATATATAATTTATAATATATATATGTAATATATACCTAATCTCATTTAAAGTATTCCTAATATTTCTATGAATCCCTTCACTTTTAACCTCTAAGCAAACACACATAAAGGCAACACGCACGCTGCCTCCTTCTCCCTTTCATAGAGAGTCCTACATAGCATGCACTAATACATGTGCATACACTTACCCATACAACTGCAATTGTTGGCACTGCTTGGGATATTTGGCAACTGCTTGACAGCTGTGTTTTGTTCTGTTTCGGGCAACTTACTTCGTCATATCAGACAGCTTCAACTCCTCCTTCGCTCTACTTGTATCAATGGCCCCCCGAAAAACTCCCACGAAATCGCATTCCATACGCTAACGAGCTGCATAAATTAGCTGCATATTTTGCAGTTGCAAATGCAGTGCACACAAAATGTTGCACGTTTGCCCCCCTCCCCCATAGGCAACTGAAACCCGCAACACACAAAGGTAAAAATGCTGCTGTTGGACAGCTATGCGACGTTGTAATTCGTTGGCTGTCAATGAATATGATGGATCCTATTTTCGTTGGGTCTACAGCTTCACGGACAGCAGGCAAACTCTGTTGGCGGCCACATTGTGTTGCACATTGCTCAATCGTGCAACGTTAAACGAATCAAATGCCGCTATGCGCACGTATTTGGGATTTTTATCATTTCGACTAGATCCGGTATTAGCAGCCACTTATACATAATTTTCAAAATGCGACCAGCTCCTGGCAATTGTTCACAATGGTCATTCGCTGCGATTTGGTTGACATTTCGTAATGTCCTCGCCAATCCCTGGGGCCAGCAGAGAACTCGTTGTCAGCTGTTTCTCCCCCTTTGGGGATTGCATAATTTCTAGCCAATATTTACCGAATGTGCAGCGACATTTGCGACCTTGCTCCCGTTGAAGCACCCCAGCCAAACAGCCTCAGCTGCACCAGCAGCGGCAGCAGCAGCAGTAGCCCGGTGGCAAATGAAACGAGTTTATCGACTAGCGGTATAAACGGGTAATTATACTCTGAATGCATTGATAATGAGTGAACAGGGTATATGAGCTTTGTGTAGGTGTATGTAACAGGTATGTGGAAGCAAATCCATTGCGAATTGGTTATAAGTTAGAGATATGGAGTTATATCTGTTTGTATGAATTAGAGATGGGGAATCGGATCGGGATAGGGATTTTCGGGACCCGAAATTGTCCCGAAACGATTTTCGATATCTGGTGGATTGGGAAATATTTAAAAAAAAAAGTCCGGGACGATCGGATAGGAGCTCGGTCATGAGATCATGGTAAAAAAATCTAGAGATATGCTCTGAGCTGGCAGCATTTCAGAGATACCCGTTCGGAACCCGAAAATTTCGATCCCGACGCCCACCTCTGCTCATAAGCATATCTCTAGAATCTCTTACTATGTCACCTTGATGTAGGAATGAAGCAATTTTCCAACTGTCCTGGAATTTTTTAGAATCCCTCCTAACAAGCCCGAAAATTAAAATTAAATTAAAACTGGAAAATTAGCAGAGTTAAACTTGAAATTTAGATTCTTATACAGCAAATGCTTTGGTGTATTACTTTTAAAACTGAAAATATAATATTTTCTTTCAAATATACCCGTGAGCGTTGAGAAAGATCAGATAATGAGCTATGGTGTTATTATTGTATATAAATTAAAGAGAAGAACTACAGTAGAGAACAGACTCCAGCTAACAGCTGAAATTCAGGGCATCTACTAGTCGAGTATACCCAACTAGAGCACTCTTACTTGCTTTTGGTTTTGATTTGTACTTACCAAATGCCAATGGCAACAGCCAGCAACAACTGCTACGGCTCGGACAGGTCATTTTTATTTTATTTTTTTTGGGATTCCTCTGATGATGGAGATAATGCTGTTTCGTTTATAAATCAATTCGACGCTTTGGTATTTTGGGTTAAAATCAGCAGGAATCTTGCCTAGCTGCACATAAACAAATAGCTATAATTACTTTATGACCAGATAAATCTACACAAAAAATGTCAACTTTAAATTTATGCACAATATTTGCATAGAAAGCACCAGAGTAACAATAAAGGTTCTATTTGTGGGCGTTAACCGAGCATAAATTATCCACACAATACAAACAATAATAATAATAATAAAAAGAAAAAGAGAATGTCAAACTTTTGAATTGTTTTTAGGTGCGGGTCTTTGTGATATTTAAGGTAACAGTTGTTCGATGCAATAGAATCACAAGATTGACAACAGCAGAAGGTGTGAAAAAAAGCTGAAAAGCTATATGTTTGGAAAGTTAACAAGAAGTTTTGAATTGAGGGTGAAATTTTGGACTTGAATAGGGCATGACCCAGAAAAATCTATATAATCAGCTAAACCTAGCTTCAATGAAGTCTTTTTAACACAGAAAAACTAAGCCTCTATTAACATCTTTTTTTTTGCAGTATTTCCATTTCAAATTATGTTTTACGGCCTTTTGACACCTCGAATTACCGAAGCATTTAAACTAATTTGTCGCTCTCTCCGCAAAGCATCAGCAAAATATAATCAAAATGTTGCTCTATCAAAGCAAATTGGTGCATAAATCTGTCTTTTTTATGGCGTGCCTCGACAGATTATACAAAAAAGGGTCATTTGTATTAGGGTTCGTTATGCTAACAACAATCATCAAAGCTTTTTCGGCATATTTTCACTTTTATTTTGTTGTTGGCTCTCAACACACAATAAACTTAATTTTATAAGAATTTTTTTTCGGTCACTTTAAGTCAACTTTCACATATGTTGCTTCACGCGATTTTTGACATTTATTAATGTAAATAGTCTAGAATACTGAGCTGACATTTATAAACTGTAAACTTTAAGTTGATTAAATGACAAACATTTTTCGCACAAACCAAATAACAATTTGCTTATCAAAAAGCGCGCGCGTTAAATTTCGTGCACGACGCATGCGCAACGTTCCAATTGAAACTGAGGCAAAAGCGCGGCTGCGCGTTTCGTTTATTTGAATTGCTGCAGCTCGAGCCAAGCAGTGCGCGCACTGCTTGCATGACGACAGCGCGAGAGCGCTCTCTCTCGCTCTCGCTCTCTGAATTTTCGGCTGCTATTCGTGCGGTCAGCAGACGCGTGCTATGCGATCTGCCGGCGTCGCGCCGTCGACTGTTGATAGTGCTGCCTCTCTTCCTCCCTCTTGCTAACTGCGTTTAGTCTTGTTGTAGCTTTTTTTTTGCCTTTTCATTGCCCTAGGTCAGGTCTTTGTTTTGTTTTTACTACCGTTTCGCTGTTGTTGCTGTTATTGCTATGTTGTAGCTGTCTCTTGCGGCTTGTAATGAAGCCATTAACAGGCAATTACCTGGGCTGCGCTTTAAAACTGATTGATTCTCCATTTTTATGGGCCCGAGTCAGCGGCTAATTCTATCTATTGACGTAATGCATTGCCGCCTTTCACTGTTCGATAATTAACCTTTGCGCTTTTCATGAAAATTTTTTAAGCCACAAAACATAATCAGCTTATGCACATAAAAAACACAAAATTCAATTTTGACACGCAATATTATGGCATAGCGCAGAAGTCTCTTTATATTGTAATACAATTTATTATAAGAGTACAGTATATGTAGAGTATATTTACATATATATTCGTATTCGTACCAGGGAACAGCTTGAGGCGGTGGTTTGTGGTTGGCTTAAAGTTTTATCTTGCATATATCCTCCATATTTCTTATTTTATTACTTTTTCATGGTAAATAGAATAAATTTAGCTATTTTTTAAAACCAAAAATTTTACTAGTTTGTATTAATCTTCCTTATAAATTCATCAAAAACGTTATAAATTCTCTCTCTTAAATTCTTGGCCAATCGGAAACTGTTGTTCCTAAAAAGTTTTAGTTAGATCTCTGTTAAACTCATCTACAAATAAACCTATATATTATATAGATTACCTATTGGAGCGTGGAAAATAGAAAAATATCAATATTTGTTTAAATTAATATTATAACTAAAATTTTCAACAAATTCAGGAGAGTATTTCCTTTGCGCGTGGATCTTTCCATTGATTTTCCAAGCCACGTTTCATTTTTTTTGACCATCACGCAAGCTTTGCACTTTCTATAAGTTTGTGTTATCTATAAGTCGTCAGATTAATTTATAGCCACGTTAAGACGCATGCACACACATATATAACAACATATATGTATGTATGTATATCCGTAATGCATATCATATACAATGACCTGAAATTATGTTATATTGTTTTCGCTTTTCACACTGAAGTTGATTAATGAATGTCTTTAAATTTTTTCATCATTTACATTTACTTTTAATTCGCTAGTTTTCAAGTTCAATTAGTTAGTTTCCAGTTTAATTGCATGAATAGATTGTGGTGGAAATGTAAGTTGTTTTCCCATAAACGAATGCCAGACAATTAAAAACTGAGGCAACTCGAGTTCGCGTGTGTAATCACGATCAAGCTTCATGCCAAAGATTTTACAACTCTTTTAATATTTTTTTTTCTTTTCAAAACAAAACAAATTTTATGACCTTAAAGTGGGAAAGCCCGCCCTACAAAATATATTGATTGGAATAGTTAGTTAGAGGAACGAAACTGTGTTGTTATTCAGTTTCTAAGCCAATAATAGAAAAAGAGAGCAGCGTAAAGAACCGATTACTAAATTCAATTTAGTCACAAAGCGCACAGACGACACCTTTGTGGGATTTTCAATTATAATGCCCAGCCAAAGAAATATAACATGCTCTTTTTCCTGCGGCACTCTTTTATTTTCATTCTCTTTGCCCCCGACTCCTCCTTCTGCAACTGGCAAAGCGGCAAATGCAAAGCGCCAAAGGCGTCAAAATAACCCATAAAAAAGAAAATAGAAAAAGGAAAAAAAAAAAGTGTGGAAAACCCCATAAAAAAGGGAGCACAAAAAAAGCTGAAAGCAGAAACCGAGCTAGCCAAAGCGCTTAAATGCTTTTGAATGGTGGACATGGACATGGAATTGGAAATGGAAATGGACGCGGATGCAAGTCCGCTTGGGTCGCTGTCGTTGTCAACATTGTAGCTGCGGTGGCTGTTGGCAAAATGTTGCGGGTGCTGCGGTTGCCAGCTCTGCCTGCCCCCTGCCCCACATCGTGTTCGCCTGCAAAAATAGTACAAGGCAAATCCAGCTCACAAGTTGCAAAATCACGCGCCTCGAATGCCAAACGCAATTGAATGGAACTGCCAACTGTAGGAGGCACCTCCTAACAAGACTCGGACGCTTTAGTTTGACTTTGGTTTGCCAACATGATGTGATTTGAATACCCTCTAAAAAATGTACTGAGTCAAAACTAGAGTTGGAATCGGGAAAGAAATTGCTTCCCGACAGATTAACATTTTTATTTAAAAATAATATTTTGATCCTATATAAACTAGAAAGTTTCTACTTCAAGCATTTGTAACAATGACAATTCAGTGCATTCTTGTCAAAATAATAAAATATATGAATTTCTCTTAAATTTAATGATTCATAGAAGAATTAATTTCCTGGTCAATATCATTCTTCTGTTCTCTGATAAATACAAATAATTTGATCGATTATTAATTTTCTTATCGGCACCCACAAGACTTGGGATTAAGCACTTATCCCGAACGTCCCGGAATCTTTTTAGAATCTTTTCCAACCCGAAAATCCCGATCCCGACCCCAATCTCTGGTCAAACCATTCTTGTTATTTTTGATTATAGCGAAGCTTTTGTTAGAGGCGTTAAAAGGCGTTCGATAAAGCATATAGGTAGCTGTTATATAATCTATACTAAAACACCTTAACACTTTTAATTTAAACAAATCTAGATTATATGCTATAATTCTTTGAACAAAAAAAAATTAAGTTTGCTCGTTTATCAAATCAATTCATATTCAAATGTATTCAGCATCTTTTTATGTTGCGTAAAATATAATTATTAGGTTTTATTTTCCGCTTCCAATTGATTAATCTCTATGTTTTTATCAAAATCCATAATCTTAGCAAATTAGGCAGAAATAAAAAAAACATGATATTGATAATTAATTATTTATTACGCATTAACTTTATCGCTTAAACATTGAAGAATTGAGGAGCTGAAGATCTAAGATTGTAAAAGCAATTATGTTTGAATTTATAATATAGACAGCTCATAGGAAGGAACTTAAAACTAGTTGGAATTTGTAAGAGTTACAAATCATAAAAAACTTGTATTTTCTTATAGATTTAATTCACAATTAGGCTAAAGGAATGTGGTAAAGTAGTTTTAGGAACCAAATCACAGATAATATTTGCTGAAGCAGCTCATGAATACTGCTTGTTTTGGATTAAATATATAGTGTCTGCTAATCGATCATAACGAAACATCTTTGATTTTCCGCTATATGTGTCATAATATAGACAAACAACATAATAATATGTAGCTTGAAACTATCAAAGAAAAGATCTTAACCAGTTAGGAAAGAAAAGATCTTAAAATTAGAATTTTTAATAGTTACAAATCATAAAAAACTTGTATTTGGTCCACAATGTGGTTAAAGAAACGTGGTAAAGTAGTTTTAAGAACCAAATCCTGAGAGTTCATTCATACTGATTGCTTTAGGTTAAATATATAGTATCTGCTAGTCGGTCTACCATAAAAAACTAGGATTTGTAATAGTGACAAATCATAAAACGAATCATAGAATCGTGGTAAAGTAGTTTTAAGAACCAAATCCTGAGAGTTCAATCATACTGCTTGTTTTGGGTTAAGTATATAGTATCTGCTAGTCGACCATAGAGAAACATCTTTGATTTTCTGCTTGTTAGTTTATAATATAGACAAACATCATAATGATATATATACAGATTGGTTTAGATTAAATATATAGTATCTGCTAGTCGGTCATAGACAAACTTCTTTGATTTTCTGCTAGTTATGTTATGCCAATTGCCGCATTTGTTTGCCTGCCCGCATAAAAAAAAGTGCAACTAACAAGTCGCCGGGCAAACCACGGCGGAAATGTAGTTGTGTGTAGGTGTGTGTGTGTGTGGTGGCAACAGGCGAGCTGTCTGTCCGTGCGGCTGGGCGTGGGAGCTCAGTCCGTGCTGCAAAATCAATTGGCATTTGAAAATTGCACGCCTTTGAGTTCGTTTGAGTTCTTTATAATTGAAATATGGCCAGCAGGAAAGGGGAGGAGGAGGTCTGCAGCCAGGCAAAATGGAGTAGCCAAGCTACTTACTAGATTTAAGTTTAGGCCAACATTTGAGCCAGGCAATTAATGCAGCTGAGAGCGCACGTCTTCACTCAGGTGTTCCATTAAAAATATCATTTGAGCCACCTGCCCCAGCTGAGCAGCCTGCCAAAGTGGCCTCAACCATATTGTCCTGTGCCTCGTTTGCTTTGACTGCATAAATAATTCGTATGTGTGTGTGAGAGAGAGTAATTTAATTTATTCGTTGACATGTGTCCCGAGTTTATTTCAAATTGCATTGTCATTATGCAAATGCACTTTGCTCAACACCTGAACCCCTGCACCTGCTGTCAAGCACTTTGCTGCTGCTGCTGCTGCCATCAACATTTTGTGTTCAGTTTGCTTTTCATGATCTATTTGTTTGTCCAAAATTGTGTTATTTACACTTAATTTGTCAATGAATGTAATGCTTGCAAACTTTGTTGGAGAGTTTTCAATTTTAATTTGTTTTCATTGCAATTGAGTGTGTGCAAATGTATTTAGCATCTGATACGATTCGATAATTACCGACCTCTGGCTAAATGAGTTCTAGCTTTTCAAATTGCTAAACAATGGGCGTTCAAATCATTGTGATGTATTTATATAATATGTTTTTGTGTGAAAATTTTGATAATTGCTTAGATATTGTCATGGAATAGATAGATGACAGGATAGATGATGAGATGTTTGGTCTTATAGGGTATATATATTTCTGTATATATCACTGTTTTGCTGTCAAAATTTGTCGCTGGCTATCGTAAAGAAACTTTGCATAGGTTTGTTTCTCGATTTTAGACAGTATATATAGTGGAAACTGTCAGATTGTATATTTATATAATGATATATTATATAGCTGGCATATGTATGAATACTTACAGGCTATAGTATGTCCAAGTTTTGTTTCGCAAGTTATGCTGACTAAGCTTGTCTTTAAATCTTAGAATTGACTAATTTTTCAGAGCTGAGCTGTAAGAGGAATAGTGGAAAAACAAGTCTGATTTTGGAAAATTTTTCCTGTTTTCAAAATGTTTTGCCAGCTATTTCTAAGTAGCCTTCGTAGGCACAATCAATGCTATTAATAAATTTGCTGGATGTCATAGAAGATAGTACCAAGTCAAGAAAAAATAATTTTTAAAAAAAATTTCTAAAACAAATTAAGCTAAGTATGAAAAGTTTTATTTTCAATATTTCTGTCAAAATTTTTCTAAACAAAAAAAATAACAGAATGAAAAGTTTTTCTATTTTTAAGATATTTTTTAAGTTTTTTTTAAAGTTATTTTAATTTATTAATTTAGAAACTTGATTATATTTCAGCAATTTCATATGCTATTGTAAAAACTGTTCATATTCCGATAAAATATCATAAAATATCATGTTGGTTCTCAACAGTGTTGTCACTTTCGCTTTTTTCCAGTCAGATCTAGCTATTTTCATAGTGCTATTGCGGGAAAAACTCTAATACTGCGGAAAACGGAAAATTAAGCTTTTTGAAAAAAAGATTTAGCTGGTTTTTGGATTTTATTTTAGTATTTGACTAGGTTTTTGTATGTTTTTGATAATATTGAATACAATTTATGAAATTACCGCATAATGACAAGCAAGATCCAGCCTGGTTCTCAAGACCTCTCGCTAAATTCCAAAGAATTTTAATAAAAACGAAATCAATTGAGTTTCAAAATAGTTGCAATTCGTTTTTCAATTGTTATAAAGCAATCAAATTGCCTTTTTTCTTTTGTTATAATAATAGTATTTAAAACATATTTTAGACATAACTCCTATGTTAATAATGATGCAACACTTGCTTACATTATGGACAGCTGCGTGACGAGAGATGCCTGTGGTTGTGGGTGCTTTTGCCTGCAGCTGACCAAGTAACCGAGTTTTTGCGCCAGCTAATGTTACAGCGATTGAGCTGGGGGAAGCACGTAACAGGCAGGTTGCCTCATGGCAAAGGGAAAATGCATAAGTGAAAATGTGCACGCTTTTCTTTGACTTGCTGCAGTTGCTTTTATGAATGAAAATGTAATTTTACACTCAATTGCGTGACTTGCTGACGGTTCTCATATTTCCAACATTTTTTTTTATCAATTCTTCAAGTCTTGAGCAATCATTCGCTCTAATTGCGAACGCATTGATAGGCAAATTGGATGAGTTGAGTAATCCCATCATTAATAAATATGAGGATGCTCGACGGTATGTATGTTTGAAGCTGTGGCTTAGAGGCGGCGCACCTCGAGCGAATCCTTTCACTGTGTACATTCACTTTATGTCTCTCATAGCAAATGGCATTCACTTGACCAGCTCAAAGACGAAAGAGAAAAAAACAAACAAGCATAACAGTTCATTGATCATGGCAGCTGGATCGGTTGTTTGTGCTACCTGCTCTTTGCCGATGCCTTATTAAAATTGGGGGCTTTTTTTTGGCCGCTAGCAGAAGTCATTAACAGTTGAACCACACCTGACTCAAGTCAGACGCCAATTTGTTGGCCAGCAGCAAAAAGCTTGTGATTTGTTGAGTGCAATTGCAATTGATATGATTTCATGTTGCTGCCTTTTACAAAACATTAACCCAAAAATATTACACATACGTCGTGTAGCTGAAAAGAACATGTGAAACTTGTCAGCTGGTCGTCATACAACGATCACTTAACGTTTATATACGGCAAACGACCGACAACCAGTGTCATAACTTTGAAATTTAACAAATGCAGCCAAAAAGTTTGCAATGGCAAATGTTCATTAGAGATGGGCGCGATTTAAACACGAAATAACAGTTACAGAAACTATATTTTCTTAAAATATTAAAAATTCTGTAATTTTTTGTAAAATTTACTAACATATTGACTATTTGGCATGGGCTGAAAACTAAAAAGCAATATACTATAAATAGCCTTAAGAGTTGGAAGTTTTCAGAAACTAAAATTAGATTTTTGTCCTCAAAAATCTTTAAAATCTCATCAATTTTTCAATATTTTTTCAGAGGCAAAATTATATTATCTTATATTAAAAATTTAGCTACTTGTCCAATATAGGCTTTTTTATAAGAAATCCTAAATCTATTATCAGAAGACAAAAATTCCTTGTCTGTCCTTCAATGCTTGAACTTGTAGAGAATTACAACGGTTTAAGCGACAAAAGCTATTTTTTTTCTGCCAGTTTTTGAGAGTTATCAAAGTTTTTGAATAGTTCTCTAAATTCTAATGCTTTTATAAGAACTTTATATACAAGAGTTGTAAAACTTTGGATACATAAATATAAATATGTATAAATGGATTAGTTTTTACCCGCAATAGCTTAAGTATTCAGATTTTATGGCTACTCACAAAAATGTATGACTAGAGTTTTAGAGCTGTGGATGAACTACTCTCAAATATTAAGAGAAGCAATAGGATATCCTTGAAATTGATGTCTCAAACTGTTATTAGACTTTAGAATTATTAAACGAGGTGTGTTCAAATAGTATCGCAAATTCCGAATATTCGTGGGTTGAGGAATGGGTTTATGGATTATGGTTATGAAGTGGAAGCCAAAGGTCAATTAATGAAAGCTACCGCACAAGGCAAAACATTTTGGCCGTACTTATTATCATAAGTGATCAGATTTATGGGAACTACAAAAAAATCGAAAATCTGATTTACAGAAAACCCACGGAAGTCAAGAGAGGGACTTTCCTTGGGCTTAAATTTTGATCCCAGCAGTCTACGGCGAACAGTTACATCGCTTTTAGATAGATTCAGGTCTTTTTTGATTTTTTTAAATGATGCCAACGAATTGGATCTGCTGTATCAAACGATGCGTCGGTCATCTAAAGGCGTTGTCGTACGTTTTTCGCCACGTGTTTCGTGTTTTTGATTGATATTTTAGGGCATTGCAAACCATTTTTGTACGTTTTACCTTAAAGTCTACCCAGTAATTAAGTGTATTTTAATGCAAATAATGGTAAAGAATAATAATTAACCTAATTACTATTGACAAATATCTTAATTTTTTCTTCACTTTTGGCGCAATTAAACCAAAGACTGCTATTTTTGTGAACGGCGAAATTCATGTGCATAAACACAAAAGTATGAAAAACGTGTTAAAGCAAAGCAAAACTGACGGGACTTTTTCGTTATTCTTATGTCTATATTCTATTTTACAAAAGCAAAGTTCAAGATTTTAAGCTATAAGAAGGAATATGCCTTAAATATTGGCATCTCTGTTAGGTTCTACTGCACTGCTATTTTTGTGAACACAGCTGTATATTGGTGCAATGACACTTTCTTTCCTAGTAGACCTGCCCTGGCCACCTAGATTGACACTCTAGAGTAATTCATTCAAAATGAATAATAAATTTAAGCACTGCTATTTTTGTGAACACAGCTGTATATTGGTGCTATGACACTCTCTTTCCATGTAGCCCTGCCCTGGCTACCTAGATTGACACTCTAGAGTAATTCATTCAAAATGAAAAACAAATTTAAGCGCAACTTTTTTAGGACTCAAATTACTTGTCACGATGCCATCTCTAGGGCAACAGTTTTGTATGCATGAATGTGGAGGCAAAGGCAGCTGCTGTGGACTGTCATGTGGATTGAAATGCTGGCCAAAAGAGTGAGTTGTATTTGGTTGACTGATGTTGTTGATATTGCAGTTCAACTGGATAGCTTGGGCACTTGTTGCCGGCTTTTGTGTGTCGGCCAACGCAGCTGCTTATTATTTATATTACTTTTGGATTTTTGACTGTGTCCCGTTTTGGCGCATGCAGCGAAGGCCACGATATCAAAAGTTATATTAACTAAAATGCATATCGCTAGCAGATTTGATTTGTGCTTGTGCAGGGTGAAAGTCTGCGGCTTGCATTTATATATATTTATTTGGTAATAGCTGATTAAGATGCCTCAATTCTATGGCTCAATTATTTATGGCTAATGTTTCACACAAAGCAAAGGAAATTATCTAAGCAGATAAGTCGCGCTTACATCATAATCTGAAATTTCGGGTATTCGAAACGTTTGACTGCGCTGCGGCTTTTTGAAGCTATTCACACCAGCTGCTCCAACTGGTCAAAAGCGAATGCAGGAGGCCGGCAAAACACATTCATTGTTCACAATTTTTCAATTGTCGTCTATAAAGCACACACGCACACACACGCAGTGCTTTATCGCCCCAGCTCAATCGTTGCAGCTCCCAAAACGAGTTGCTGCATGCACATATTTTATTTTAGCCCGGTTCATTATCGTCTTGGCCGTTCGACTGCAGCGCTCCCGCTCAAATCAACCGGCAGCCATCTCTCAACTGTTGCAGCAGCAGCTGTAAGCCAAACGCTTTGCTCATATCTGCAAATGCCAATCGCTCGACTTGTTTGTTTAATTAACTGAAAAAAAAAAACAGAAATATTTACTAAAAAAGTTGTATTGCCGGGCTCAACCGGGATTTGAACCCGGGACCTCTCGCACCCAAAGCGAGAATCATACCCCTAGACCATTGAGCCGCATGCTGAAACAGCGGCCAATGCCAAAAACTTTAGCTACGGCCAACGCGGCTCGCGTTTTGGCCACGTTTAGCTTATTTTTAGCTGTCGCCTGCAGCAGCCAAAAGTGTGCAACAACTTTTGTGGCAGCAACATGAATTAATGTGTGCCTAAAGTTAGGCAATGGAAATGTGTCTTGATATCTATGGGATACTAGATATCTTACAGCTATATGTATATCTATGTTGAGTATCCAAATTTAATATATTTATTGTGTATTTGTTATAATTATTATTGTTATTAACTAAGATTAATAGCAAGTATGATTTTGCAACTTATATTTTTCCTCAACTTTCTTGCACTCGGTGCCTTTTTGAAGCTCTGCTCGATTTTAACTTTTGCTACTCGACTCTTTAACAGCTTCAATCTCGACTTCTGCTCTCCAGCTTATCGACTTCAATTTCTACTGCTTTTCACTACATACGACTTCCAATTCTGATCTCTCAACTTTTCTACTTCTATCGCCTATCGATGATCTAACAAGTCTAGGGGTTGGATGCACAACAATGTATTCCAAATCCCAATTCTTACATGGCAATGTTGGCGAAAATAATAGCATTTATGCCTGAAGAGATATAGAACAGAATATTAAAATAAAATCAAAGAACAAATTCTATTCAATAACAGTTGAATTAAAGCTTAAGTGATCTGTAAGCTAGTTCACACTAGTCATGAAGTCCTGGGTTCGAACCCCATTTGGTAAATTTTCAAAAATAAATAAAATAATATATAAATGTTTTGACAGCTCTCTCAGTTCATATAGGATATTCGTTTAGAAAATTTTGGGGCCGGGTGTGTCCTAGTGAGCTAGGCATTATGCCTAGCAATTCAGAACAAACACACCCGGTTCGAATTCAGAACAAACATTGGACAAACTAAGATGTATTAAAATTTGAAGTGAAGTTTAAATTTGAAGTGAAGATTAAATTTGAAGTGAAGTTTCAGTGAATTTTTTTCCAAAACAAAATTTGGTTGATGCGTTGTCGAATATAAAAACAAGTAAGAACGTTCTAGTCGGGTCTGCCCGACTACGAGGATCCCCTGAACCAAGTCCGAGGCGGTGTTTTAAACAATCTAGCTTATATCTTTTACCGGTACATATTACCCTCTGCGCGCACACACACACGCAAACATATACATACACAAGCACGCGCGCCGCTTACTGCGCACATGATTTAGCGGCTGCGCTTGGGCTGCATTCTGGGCAGCATTATGAGAAATTCATTGTTAAATAACTTCGGTTCTAGATGTACTTTCTTAATGAAATTTTCAGGACATAATATTAGCATCTAAAGGTGTATATATTCGAAATCCCAACTCCCTAGTATTTGAAATACGTTTTTTCCACATGTGGAGCTAATGGGGGGAGGTATCCAAAATTTAAAAAGTTTATTATCTGCATTTGCATCACACAAACCTACATAGTCAATTTGGTGTCTCTAGCTTATATGGTCTTTAAGTTATGGCTTAAAAACAAAGTCAAAATATCAATTGTTATCGATAATAAGGAAATAGGATGAGTTATCGAAAAAAAAATAAACTTGTACTGCGTATGGTATACAAGAATATATATCTAAAATTTCAAATCTCTAGCTTTTGTGATTTACGAGATCACTGCGTTCATACGGACGGACAGACGGACGGACGGACGGACGGACATGGATAGTTCGACTCAGCTCGTCGTCCTGATCAAGAATATATATACTTTATGGGGTCTGCCACGCCTCCTTCTGCCTGTTACATACATTGTCACAAAACCATTATACCCTGAAATCCCATTTTCAATGGGTTTAGGGTATAATAATGCTGCAACTCTTCGTTGTATGGCGTTGCCACTTCGTTGTAATTGCGGCTAAAGTTGACAGTTTGAAACAAATAGTAACGTCTTTTTATAAAGAGTTGCTACTTTTTGGGGCTTGGCAAATCAGGTACAGTGAAATCCCGATAATTCGAAATGGCTAAATAGATCACATTTTATTACGAATTACACAGAAATTCGATTTAACGAATTATCGGTATTCGTATATATTATATATATCTGATGGTTTGGAGGCTTCAGACTTGGAATTCGAAATATGTTCTCGGGCATACTACCACCACATATAAGTATCAAAATTACAAAGAATGACAAATAGGGAAAACTGTATCTTATACAATTTTTCAGCTAGAATCGCAAAAATGAGTTAGTGTTGGGGTTCTTTATAGATTGACCAGTAATCTAATATAAGCGCCACTTAAGGAAAATGCAAATTGAATATCATTGAAAGTGTTAAAGCCCGTATCTCCTCAAATTTTCACTGTTGACATCCTCTATAGATCGAGCTGAAATTATACAGTCCGCCCATTGAAATAGGGATAAATTCGAAAGTATAGATATATATATATATATATAGTAATTTAGTCATTAATTCCGTATCGGACGACTATAAGACAGATCGGTTAAAGGAAATGTTTTAGTGGGAAAACTTCGGCGCTATTGAAGTCTAAAACTTGAAATTTGGAATATATACTCATGAATCGGATCCCCATACATAAATATATGGCAAATCGGTTAAAACTCTGTCTTCCCAAGTTTTATAGTTACTGCTTAAAATTTTGATATATAGATTACTGTTCCCCTGCACAATAGATTGACCAAAAATTATATATATCCACTTGTTGAGGGCTTGCCAAATCAGAGTAAACTATATCTATATCCTTTACAGTTGCAAGGGTATTACCAAAACAATCCCTGTAGTTTTTTTTTTACTTAGAAATAGTTTTTATTAAAATCAAACTAATTATATATACAAAACGTTACATTTAAAATTAAATCTTAAGTATAGTATACATATGTATATGGAAATATAGCTAGGCATGAAAATGCAAATATTATTAAAATGAAAACATGTTTAAAATGCAAAATGCAAATGCATTGTTTTTGAAAATTCTTAGTTCTTGAACTTATCAAAATAATTGAGCATTGAGAACTTTATGGAATTAGTTTTTGAATTTATTGTTTAATATGAGTATTTAATTAATATTTATTGAAATTTTCAGGCTCGAAATTGTTTAAAGAACAATGCTACTTAGGATCTTGAAATATTTAATACAGTATTTGCTTTGCTCGTAAATTAAAATTGGATTTTTAAACTTTTTACCTAATTTAAGTAGAGCAACTTTTTGATAAGTTCTCAAAGCTTCAATTATCTAGCGACCTCTTTTGAAAACTTCGCGTGTTTGAGAAATAAAAATTTGCAGCACACTTTGACACTTTTAAAAATAAAGTAAAACAAAACTTTATACGCTGTCCAAAGCTAACTGAGAAACGCCATCAATAAATCATGATGGACAAGCATGTTCGCGGCATAAACACAAAATCTAAGCACTAATAGTTGTCGACAAACTAACTATTTTAAAAGTCTATATGTAAGATCTGCGGTTCAAGTGAAGATATCTTCGACCAGCTGCTTGGTGATGATGCGATGTGGTCGAGTTGGATTCACCTTGGGCCGCTGATAGAGACGCGCGTTGATCGCATAAAGCCGGGGCGAGAGATCGCAGCGTACATTGAACCACCAATCGCAGACGAAGACCGCCTGCGAGAACTGTGTGCCATTGGGGCACAGAAACGATGCCTGTCGTCCATCAATGTCGCAATAGTGCCAGCCTGTCAATATAATCGGTTAGTATACTCTACATATAACAAGAAAGAGATAGAGAGAGAGGGAGATATTGCTCACCCTGACATCTGGTTTCCATGTCCGCAAAGAAACCCGGATAGGACTGCTCGTCACAGTAGAAGTTTGTATAGGGCACGGCCGAGAGTATGGGATAGTCCACGCCGGGCCGACCTAAAAGATATTTGGTTATTGCAATTAGTGCTGTCCAAAATAAACAAACAATCTTGTTTGTTTCCAATCAATTTCGCTTCATGTGACGCGCTTTTTACTTAAGAGAGAAAGTGCAGCTGCACCAAAAAAAAAAACATTCACAAAAACTACCTTCCTCCCGCCCTTTCTCTCGAACTCGAAAAAAATGTCAAATGCACGCACGCACCGAGCCGCATAAAAAAGCATGTTGTACTATGGCTGGCATAAACAAATCTGACATTCCCCGCTGGCTGCGCCGACCCCTCGGCTTGACCCCTCTTCGGTTCGCTAATAAATGAATTTACGAGTAGCTGCACTTCTGTGCCAAATTTTCCATTCGAAAAATAATTTAAAAAGCGTTTTTTTCTTCTGTTTTTGGACTCTGGTTGAAAAATGCATTTTCGCAACTGCAAATGAAAACAAAGCTAGTCGAAAAGAGGCTGCTCGACTAGCTGATATCCTGTACTCAGTTATGCAAGATATCATTTTTCGCTTTTTATGCTCGTTTATGAAGTGAAATGGGTATATTGGTTTTGTCACCTTTGAAGCTAAAGACTTGAAATTTGACACATATACTCTACAGTTTCAGAAGTAGAACATCCCAAATTTGGCAATTAAGCATCTGTTGACATTCTTTAAAGATCGTTCAAAGAGTTTATTTATCGTTATATAGAGTTCTAGAATTTGACAAAAAAAATTGGTGCTTCCCTCTTCTTTAGATTAATCGAAAATACATACACCTTTTGTGGGCGTGGCAAATTGAATAAAAATTATATATTTCATAGCCTTAACGCTGAGATAACCAAATTTTGCAGTTCGATTACTGTTGACTCCCTCTACTGATAGTCAAATAAATTATATAAATCCGAACAAGAAACAAATATTTGATAAAAATATAGCTGGTTTTTGACCGTGAACGAGTATATATGCAGTGTGTTACGCCCGACTGTTATCTCTTTGACTTTTCTTAATAGGCTGCTTGGCTTCACATTTTCTGACATTTGATAAAATATATTAATATGAATGCTTAGTTTTTCGCAAAGAATGATCTAAGGTAATCATATATTTAATATCCCTAATCAAGTAAATTTAACCTAACGCCCAGATATCTTAAAAAGAACAAATTGAAGATATGACATTACTGTTTATATATATGTATATATCGGGGAGCTAATGAGATTTCAGAGTTGTGAAGGATAGACTGTTGTATTTTCTTTCATTTTGTCACTAATATTTGAGCAGCGAGTCTCAGCGTACTTCTCTGTCGACATTTTGCATCTAACTGTACTATTTCATAGACACTCATCTTCATTGTTGTCTCTCTCACTCGACTTCACACTGAGCCACACTCGACGACAGCACATACTGTCGTCGCACTCTTTTTGTGTTGTACAACTTCAGTGAGATTATGCATTATAGAACACTGCTCAATTCTCCTCAAAAACTAGGGGCACTTCAAAATATAAGAAGTATCAACTTTTATCTCCGACATATATATTATAAGTAGATCTTTTAGATATACAGTAGAATCCGACGATTTAACATCGTTATACCCGGAAGACGCTCTAACAGAAAGGAGCAGAAAAATACATACAGTAGGTTTTAAAGTAAAAAAGTAATTTTTTTTATTAAAAACAATTATTTTCAGTATTACCATAATCATTTCTAACAGAGTCGTTTGATTTGTGATATATAATTCTATAGATCTTTGTCTTGTTTCAAAACACTCTTCTCTAGTTGCATCATACTACTATTCATAAATATTAAATGTAAATCTATTGCATCTACTTTGCTTGTCGAGCAAATATATACAACTATAGATTTTTGTCTTGTTCTAGCTTTAAAGCTATTTCTTCTCTAGTTTCATCGTAATATGATATGATTCATATATAGTATTTGTTAATCTTTTACATTTATTTAGATTGTTGAGGAGATATATAGAACTTAAGATCTCAGATCTTTTCTAAGTTCAAAGCTGTCTCTTCTCTAGTATTAACCTTGTTATTCTGTTGAAATATACTTTTCCCACATACAACCCTTCCTTCACTGCTTACTGGGTATCAGAATTGTGTGCTGTCAGTGCACACCCTGTCCGCAGCCTGCTGCCTATTTTAGTTTGTGTCCGTGGCACGAATTTAATGATGAGCAGTGAGTCGTGCATATTGATTGACTTGTCAGTCGGTTGGTTGTAATGATGCTCACCCGGTATGGATTTGCCCAGCTCCAGATATTCGCGGACTGAGGGACTCAAAAAATTGTCGGGTATTTCGGGTAGATCCTTCTCCTGGCTGCCGCTCTCCTCATTCTCCAGGTCCTGTTGCGGCTCTGGCTCAAAGTTGACGGGCTCTGGAGCGCGTGGGCGTTTGGTGCGCTTCGAACGTTCCGTTTCACGGCAATCTACGGGAAGCGAAAGAAATCACAAAAAATAACATAAAATGTAATTAACTTTTTTTATGCAGCAAGCCACAAACAACATTTTAAAGTTCAAGGCTGCAACAACAACAACAACAATTGCGGGCGTTGCAAATCGCATTAATGTCAAGATTATAATTTGGGTTTGGGCCGCACCCGTTTTTTGGGCCATTAGCTCGAATCTCAAGCACACACACACACACATACACACAGCTGTCAGCTGTAACCTCTGCTTGTGACCCGCTTCGGTTGCTACAACATTGTGCAACATGTTCTCATGTTGTGCAACATTGTGTGAACATGTTGACAAGTTGCTGTCTGTCTGTTGACCTTGCAGCTTCTTTGGGAAAATACTTTAGCTTGATGACTAGAACTATGCCGCGTAATTGCTTAATAATAATTTGCTGTTGGTTTTTCTTCGCTCATTAGCTTAATTTGCAGCTGCGCAGCTTCGTCCGCTTCCTCCATTTGCTGCCCACACGGCGACAGGTATTTTGCATGACTTTGCCTTTGCCTTTGCCTTCAAGCGGAGTCCGTCCGTCCGTTGGCCTGACAAAACTTGTTCTCATTTTCATTCTACAATTCGCGCAATTTATGCACGTTGTTGGCAGTTGTCGTTTGTTGTAATTGTAATTGACCTTAACCTTGTTACACAGTGTTTATTTTTTTTTTTTGTATATTCATTCTCGATTCTTATTGTGGTTGTAGCTGTCGCTGATTTTGTATGCCGTCATTCAAGTCGCTGTTTCAAGTGTCTGTTGCGAAATCGCCTACATGCTGCAGGCATATGAACTTTCGTTGAAGGGCAGCTGCCCCTTGAAAAGGCCGACTTTAACATTATTTTTATTTTAAGCCTTAATCTTGTCTAAACAAGATTTTAGCTTGTTAAGCATAAGAATACTTCTCCTCGCACATGCCATAAATATTGAGAAAAATATGTACTTAATTTAAAGCGTGAATTTTAGTCATGGTTTGACATCTACTTTGATTTGTCATTTCAGCTTAAAAGTATTTTTTTGAATTCTTTATCTTTCTGAATCCTAAAAATAACATGATATCTGCAACAAGTTTTTGAGCTGGTCCAATTTTGGGTCAAAATTGACTAATATATTGACTTACATCGTTCCAGATCCCAAAATTCCTAGCTCTTATAACTTTAGTGTATCTAGAAGAAGCTTTTACATTTGAGGCATTTTCTTTATGATTTCTGCTTTAATTTGATATTGGACACAAAAAACGTTTTTGAAATTTTTTACAAGAATTTTTTGATATTTTATTTAAGCGTATTATCCATTAGATCGTAAGCCCATCTTATTTCTAGCTCTCATAACTTAAGTTTACCTAAAAGAAACTTTTAAATTTGAAGCATTTTGTTTATGATTTCTTATCTTATTTGTATCCAAATAAGATTTTTCAAAATTTTTTAATAGAAAATTTTTTTTGACAGTATTATCATATATAACAAACACGCCCACTAAATTACAATGTCTCATAACTTTACTGTATCTAAAAGGAACTTTTACATTTGAGTCATTTTGTTTATGATTTCTTCTCTTATTTGATGTTGTGTCCAGGTTTTATTATTTTTATACATATAAGATTTTTGAAAAATTTTTAAACAATTTATTTTGTTATATTTGAGAGTGTTATTAGAGGTTTTAGGGTTTAAACCCTATGTCTAATGACTTGTGTCCCACAGCATACTCCACTGGTCAATGAAAGCTGGCAACATTTTATTTTATTTAAGTATATATTTAAATGAGTATAAAATGTTAACTGAATATTTATCAAATATTTTATCAAAAATCATGTGAAAGTTGACAGAATTTAAGACTTATAATGCTCGCAGTTCTACAGTAAATAAATCTATAAAATTTTAAACTCTCATAGCTTTGTCAAAACTTTAGAGATATTTATGTGGAATCAAACTTTATTTATGATTAAAGATTGTTGTATATTTTTTTTTATTATTTATTTGTTTTAAATCAGTGTGCGATTTTAACAGGGTGGGTTTAATTAACTAAAGATGTAACCACGCCTAATCTTAAAGAAATAAGCTATTTACTGTGCTTTTTTAAACAAGTTTTATTGTTTTTTTTTGTAAAAAGAATATATTAAAAATATTAGAATTTATTAGTCAAAAAATATGTTTATTTTAAAGCCTCAAAGCTTTGTTTTTCATCGAGTCTCATTACAAAAACTATCTTAATAGAATTAACAAAAGTAATCAAAGAGTTGACATAGCTGATAATTTTAATAGATATAGATATTATATATGGATAATAAATATTATCTGATTTCCTGTTTTGCTCTTTGCTTTTCTTTCTTTAACTACTTTTTGGATTTTATTTGCTGTAAAATTCTTTGGCACAAATTAATATTTTTAGGCATTAAATCAACATAACCAATTAGCAGCATTTAAACAGAGAAGAGAAGAGATGGAATTCAAAAGTTCGTTATTAGCTACACACTGAACACACACACGCACACACGCATACACTGCGTGTGCGACAAATTGCAACATAAAATTTGCTGTAAAAATGACAGCAAAATTTATGACAAATGAAATAATTACTGCGAAAAACAATCAAATTGTAATTAGAGGCGAGTCGCGAGGTAAACAAAAACCCACTGCCGACGACAAATTGTAAAGCCTACAAAAAAGATATATACATACATATATATCTATAGAGCTATATCTATAACAGCTACGCACTAATGCCAAAAGTGTGTGCGTAGAGAAAACCAAAAAAAAAAAAGGAAATAATATCGTGTCTAATGAAACATTTCGCATGGACAGTGAACTGGGCTGGGCTGTGGCTGGATCAGGGGCTGGGCAGCTGTCCAACGGATGCAGTGCATCACAGCTGGCTATGGGGCACACCTCTTTGCCGCGTCTGGCATTGGATTAGGTAACCCGAATTGAGTTGTGTGTGTGTGTGTTGCAAATGCTGTTTTGGGGCACCACTCGACACCAGAGCGAACCACACTTTGGTGGCTTGTCGTCGCGAATGTGATTGGGTTTTTTGGTTTTAGCAGTCGCATAATTAGAGTAATTGCCATACGCTGCAGCATGCACCAAATTGTGGCAGCAGCAGCAGCAGCAACTGCTACGCATTTCACAATTGTGTAATTGGCTTTTGCCTTAACTCGACTATTGATAAAGAGTCTGACCAGAGCTTATTAGCCAAAGGGTTTACCTCTGTTTACCTGCGCACAGCACATTAACATAAATCTTACTACCTCACTCTCTCTCTCTAGCTAGTCTGCTTGTTTTTATCAGTTGCACAATTTTAAGTGTGGCATTATTCATGTTTTGTTTCGTGTGGCGCTAAGGACAATGCCACAGCCACAAGGGCAATTAGGCATAGGCTGATAGTTGTGTCTGGAGTTGGGCATATGATAAATTGTTCTCTAAAACTGACAATAATTCTTTGAACCTTTAAAAGTGAAAAGCAATAATCATGAACAGTTATATGTGAATATAACTTTCCTGTATTGAAATATGTGAGATAAAATTTTTTTTTATTCATTATATATTAATATATTATATAATAATTATCATTATTATTATCACTAATATTATAAATAATCAAAATTGGATTGGAGTTGGCCCTAGTAAATCCATTATTGCAAATTTAAATTGTGAGCTTTCTTCTCATATTCGAGAAAAGAAAGAAAGTTGTTATCATTTGTAAATCCTGAACCCGTTGAAAATGGGATTTCTGGTTTTGTGACAATGTATGTAACAGGAAGAACGAAGCATAAAGGCCATAAAGTATATATTAAGTCGAATCCCGATAATTCGAAACGACAAGGGGATCACATTTTTTACGAATTATTCATGTTTTCGATTTAGCGGGAGATGAATTATGGGGATCGACTGTATTCTTGATCAGGACGACGATTCCTGCCGTATTTTCGTACTTATAAACGCAGCGAGCTCGTTTCTTGTATATCATACCATATTACACGTTTATATTTTGCTTCGATAACTTATCCTATTTTCGTATTATCGATAAAAATTGATATTTTGACTTCTCTTTTAAACCACAATTTAAAGACTATTTGGTTTTCTATGATAAAAATACAGATTATAAATATTTTAGATCTTGCATACCTCCTCCAAAAATTATTACTAGAGACTTGAGTTTCTGCGTGTACACACCTTTAGATGTTATCATTATTTTCTGAAAATTTCATAAAGAAAGTACATCTAGAACCGACGTTATTTACCAATTAATCGCTCAAAGTGTTGCCCATAGCCCTTGAAACATAATCTCGGACTTGGTTCACGAGATCTCGTAAAATAAGATTTTTGTGTTATTCATGATAAGACTCCTAATGAACCTCTCCAAAGTTTGACTTGAAAACATATAATTTATTATTATATTCGTTAATATATGATAAGCCAGTTCATGGATGAAAACAGCGTCCTAAATCAAAACTAGATATTGCTTCGATCCGTAAACCGATTTAGCTATCACTTTAGGGTTTACTTGCTGAAGAATATGAATTTTTATTAACTCTGGTATGTAGGACATGAAATGCTTGTCAATCTGTATATAACAGCCTTCTTTAAAGGATGTTCTCTTTTTCTGCAAAATTATAGTCTTACAATTTATTTAAAAATAAAATTATTATTTTAAAGTTGCGAATTAATGTGAGCTTATTTTCATATTCAGATACTTACAAATTATACAGATTTTTGCGAAGCAAACTATGTTTTTCTAGTCTCTCCTTTAAGAATTGTCATGCCAAAAATCAGATTAGCCCAGTTCAAATACGCCTAGTCTATTATATCCTTGTTCCACTCTCAGCTTAACTATCGTAAAATGTTGAAAAGCGCGACTTTTGCCGCCTTCAAATTGTTGATAGCCTCTAACCGCAAAGCGGCCCAGTTTAGTTAGACGTGGGCGTAGTTGGGGGCGTCATTTGATACCCTCGATAAGAATCGTAAGTCACAAGCAGTTCTAACGCCAATTTTATTCGGCAATTTGCATTTTTCGGCAACTAAAGCTAGAAACTTGTTCAAGTAAACTTAAAGCCATATCAAATGGATATTGCCTGCCTTCATAATTTTTGACATGGCCGTAAAATATGTTAGCGAGTGATCAAGGGGCATGAGGTAGGGGCAGCTATATAGTACGCTAGCCGGAGACAAAGCGCCTTTGAGCTATTTGCACGAATCAAAATCAAAATGAAAATGAAAATAAAAATGAGAAACAACTCCGAACTCGTTTGTTGCATTGTTTTGTCTTAAATCGTCGTCGCTGAGGTTTGGCCGCCAGTTTATGCAATGCATTTAGTCGATAGATTAAGGAGCTGGCTATACACCCAATATCTAACCGAATAGACGTGTGTATGTGTGTGTGTGTGTGTGTAGCAAATCGTGACTGCATGAAGTTGCCGTTAAAATCTATGACTAGGCCGCAAAAGCTGGCGAGATTCAAGGCACATGCACATTTTTAAGGTGGAGCTCGTTGTGATGGTTTGTTTTGTTTTTTTTTTTTTTTGTTTTTGGGATCGACAATATATTATGTATACCCTATAAAAAGTATATCGATAAAGCATAGGTAAAATATGGTATAGGTGTGTGAGTTTTGTGTGTGTAATTAATTTCAGGTAATATTTAGATGACATGAAAATAGACCATAATCAGATTATCTAAAATGTTGCTAGCTTTTTGGTTTGTGATATTTTCTATTTAAAGATCAGATGAGAGATGGGCGTCGGATCCAGCAACGAGTGAGAGGCTGTTTTGTATTTCTTATAGAAGAAAATTTTGAGAAAATATTATTTTTAAGTAAAAATGTTGTTATCTTAACTTAAGAGTTCTAAATGTTGAAATATAATGTCGAGAAATGTTGGGACACGCGGGAAAAATTACAAAATTTTCGGTAAAATCGGTCGAGAAAAGCAACGAAACGGAATGATTTGGGAACCAATTTCTTTCCCAATCACATCTCTAGATCAGAGCAATCTTTTTTTTTTAAATAATATGATTTTGTTAGTTTTTTGGTATGTTATCTCTGCTATTTAAAGAACAGAGCAATCTTTTTTATTTAAATATTATGATTATTATATGGCTGAAGTCAGAATTTCCTTAAAAATAATCAAATTGAATCAGAAAGTTCTAGTATTCGAGTAATCACTGTAATTTGTACAAGTTGCTATTGACCTTAAGCCAATGAAAGTTACACTAATTTTATATTAAGTTACCCTTAGCTAACTACAGGGTATGCATTAGTCACACTTTTTGAACTATATTTGAGCTGCTTGTTTTGCTTTTTTTTGTTGTTGTTTGCAGCGATTTTAAAGCTCAGGCAATGCATTGATTATACTAAAGTACACACTCGATTGGATATGGGCATATATAAATGTACATGTCTGTATATATATGCAGGCGTTATCT
The DNA here is from genome assembly GCA_035045545.1 of Drosophila gaucha. Classification (NCBI taxonomy): domain Eukaryota; kingdom Metazoa; phylum Arthropoda; class Insecta; order Diptera; family Drosophilidae; genus Drosophila; species Drosophila gaucha. The sequence goes on along the minus strand of JAWNOY010000025.1, from coordinate 1,785,922 downwards.
GTATTAAAGAGAGGGTATTTGCAGTTGCGCCCACCTGGCTGCAGACTTGTGTGTTTGGGGGAGGCGCAACAGGAAATTCATTTACATAATTTTTGTGCTGTCCATTGGTATTCTTTGCGCTTGACTGGGCATTATCCTTTTAATAAGCACACACACACACATGTACGCATACACACAGACACTCAACCGTGTGGATAATCAGCCTATCAAGGATTCAATTATATAATGAGCTTAATTTATTTTGCGCCGCTTTCAACCATTCGAGTCGCCGATGGATCAACGCGGAACTGAATTATGTTTGCGGCGACAGTTGTATGTTGCATGTTGCCAGTTGCCAGTTGCCAGTTGTTGTTGTTGTTGCTGTTGTTGATTGCGGTCTCATTGTGAAAGGATGTGCTGTGTCGTCTTTTGATACTTTTTGTTTTTAAATGATTTATTTTCTCATAATTGTCAATAAAATGCTGCACAATTTGCATTTGCTGACTTTTAACCCTTCACCTCATTGCGTAAAGCAGCAGTCGCAGTCGCAGCAGCAGCAGTCGCAGTAAATGCCAGCACATGCAGTCTTCAGTTAAATGTGGCAGACAACTTTTTCGAAAGGAAGTATAAAACTGTTAAAGCGTTAAAGCCATAAATATGTTCCGTTTTGCATCTGTAAGCAAGCCTGCAAATTGGGCTACATATGAAGCGAAACGAATCCAATTATGAATCGTAGTTTTGATCTTAACCAGTTTGCACAAGTAACAAGTGACCCTTCTATTTCCTCAAAAATGGTTTGGGTTAAGCACAAAACTTGTGAGAGAAATACAGCTATGAAGCAAGCATAAGTTATACACTCAACTATTGCATCTACTTAACGATATTTCGAACATACAAATCTTGCAAGAGACTTGGATTTTTACTGTTTTATTTAGAATTGAGAATAATAAAGACAATTTAACAGAGTTGCTGTTATCTTTTTACAAATTTTACAATGTGCAAGCCAAATTTTAACAATTACTTTAGTAAATAACTACATCATATCCAAGTTTTTACTTCTTTACTCAGCATTTCTCATGTCTCAGTTTAGATTATTTAAAAATTATATGGTATATGATGTGGCATGGTTTGGTACGCCACATAGTACAATCCATTTTTGCTGAAAAAACCTCTAATCGATACAATTTGCAAGTTCATTATGTTCCTTTATGAGACAATGTTAAGCTAGGCTCCAACTATAAGAGAAAACTCTTTATCCCCGACTAATAGGTCCCCTGAACTAAGTCCGAGATTATGTTTCAAACAATAATACATATTAACTTATGCGCACATACATATATGTACATACACACACACGCAAGCACGCGCACCGACGGCCGCAGACATTCCAGACAGACCGCGGATCCCGAAAATCTCTGTCCCGACGCCCACCTCTGCTCATAAACATGTCTCTAGAATCTCTTACCATGTCACCTTGATGTAGAGATCAAGTACTTATCCGACCGACCTGGAATTTTTCAGAATCTTTCCCAACCGGCCTGAAACGTTAGGAGATATATTTTTTCTGATTTAGCACTCTCCGACATTTAATTTTCGTTCAAAATATAGAACTTTTCAAACTTGGAGATCCTAGCAAAATAAAGCTGTAAAAGATAAATGTATCCAAAGAATCTAATCACTTTCTAAGAGTAAGATAAACTTAAGTATATATTCTCAAATTTCAAGTCTCTAAGTCTTCGAAATGGTGTGCCGATGGAAGTTGCATTTCACACAAAACTTGTATAACAACAAGTAAACATAAAAATTAATCAATAAAAGTCATTTCAAAGCTGAACAAAATTAGGTTTCATCGATTCCCATTTTTAATGGGTTCAGGGTATATAGAAAGCATAAATTGCAACATAAAGAGTTCTCTTCAGTAATAAATATGAATATATTCCAATAAAATTGTTCGATTGTAATCAAAGGTAATTCTGTTTTTGAAACAATTTTTGATTATATTAATATTTATTATCTAATTAAATCGTGATACTTCAGGTGGATTCAAATATTATTTGCAATGCGAAAAGAGTGCGTTAACATTAAACTCTCATCCAGCTCCCTTGTACGGCAGGTAAATCATATTGTCTGCTGTCAAAAACTGTTTAATACACTCTTTCACATACATACATATATATATATAGGTATGTATATGCGCATATGTATGTAATTATGCATTTTTATTTCATATTAATTGCATTGAAAGCCGCCTCGGCCACAGGCAGTTTATCAACGGCCAACTCATAAATATAAATGAGCAACATTTTTATTATATATATATATATATATATATATATATATGTATCTGCTTTTTTGCAATTTGTCGCGCACAAAGCAAATTTCATTTTAATTGAAAATTATGCCATGGCATTAACATTAATCGCAAATTAATGGCGCGATCCTCGGCGCAAATTGTAAGGAAATGCCTTCGAGCAATTGAAGGCGTTTTTCTTTCTACTCTATTGCCAAAACTTGTTGGCCGTCAGATTCCGTTTTTTAGCCTCAATCAAATTGCGAGTTGGCATTATAATTTCATTTTTTTCAGGCTTATCGCCTTTTGTGCCATTTGCATATGTCAGCTGGGCGGCTGTAGGCTTGTAGTTGTTGTTGTTGCTGTTGTTGTTGTCATGTGTGTTGGGTTTTTGCTTGGCCAACAGCCGCGCATAAATTGTTTTCTCATGTGTGCCAAATGCTTGACTTACGCGCCCAAAAAGTAAAAAAAAGTGATTAAAGCATTAAAGCAACGACTGCGCGATGCTCTGTTTGGAGTTGAAAGGACGTGGATTAAGTTTGAGTTTGATTCAGTTAATAAACTTTTATAGTCAATAGTTCGACTTGACCATGAAAGTAATTGCAATTAAGATAAACTTTGGAATATTTCATATTTTCTATAACAAATAAGGAAAAAAAGGCGTATGAATGCAGAAGTCTATTTCATAGTTAATAAAAGATTAATTTTGTGGGAAATTGCAGAGTAATAAATAAAATCTTTTATGTAGGTATATGTCGAAGATTTAAAACAATAATAATGACATATGTTAATAACATTACCATTTAAGCATGTTTTTTTATAGACATTGTTAGTACTGAAGAAGAAGAAAGAGACAAAGAGAGAGTGTTTCTATTACATTTGAAAGCTAATAGATGCAAAAGGCGAGGTCCGAGCGAGATGGCTAAATATATGAACTGAGTGTGGCGCAATAGTTCTGTGTGTAGAGACTGTACAGAGTCATTAGACTGTCAAGCAGGAGAACGAAAAGATTACGATTCGCTACGCTTTGAGCAAAAAGACAAAATGGACAAAAACGTGACACCATCTCCTACATATATTAGTATATAACTATAAATATATTATATGTATTAGTTGATTATTTCTAATCAACATTTATCAATATAAAACACAAAGAAAATGAGGAGGTCGTCTGTATATGTAGCTATTTTAAGAACTTTCTATTTCTATCATTATCAGACTTTGCCATCAACTAGTCTTTCCTCCTCCATCCCTCTGCTACAGTCACTAAGCTATAACTAGTTGGGAATTCTATGGTGCAAAGCATCAGCAATTCACTTTCTGGGAGTGTTTCCTCTTTTCTTTTAGCATGTAACAGAGAATCTGAGTGACAGAGAGACTCTCAAGACCTCTCACATGTCTCTAACGTTCCACATAAGACTAAAGATTTTGTATTGGCAAATTTTAAAAAATTTCTTCAAAATCTTTAAGACAGGAAGCTCCTACTTTGCTAAACATCAGCCAAAACAGATTCTTCAATATACATACATAGATATCATTCAATAGATACATTATTATAAATCTGTCTATCATCATATGTCCTTTCATCATATTTTAGTTTAGCTTTGTCTTCAAGTTCAAATTAAGCTGTTTTAGGCAAACTCTAATTCCGGATACTTAAACTCTTAAAACATATTGACGATATCTGTAAATCACATCAAATTTGTAGCTCTTATAAACTAATATTTCTCACTTTCGATTCAAAAACAGAGTATGTTCGCACAGGTAAATCTCATTGCGCACGTGTGCGTATGGACGCAGCCCCCACTTCTTTATTTTTTTGTTATCCGCCTATAAATCAATTAATTTCTGCAAACATGCAAATGCAATTGGAATTCGCAATGCTTGCAGCGCCACCTGGCGACAGCGGGTTAAACTACAACCGCTACGAACAAGTGACAAGTGGAGGCAAAGTTTTATCAGCGTGTCAAATGCAAGACAAATAAACGAGCAACTAGCCTCAATTTATAGGCTCTACATATATAGTATATAGCAGCCATATATCAGAGTCGGGCTTTATCGCACATTTTGTTTTCATAAAAGTTTCCGTTTCGCATTAACCAGATAGGCTAAATGCATATTGAAAGACTTTTGCCAGAGACTCATAAATTGTGTCTGTTTTTCCTCCCAACACAAAAGCATTTGCATACTTATAAGTAGATGGCAAATGTTTTGACATCGTGTTGCAATTTGTTGTTGTTGTTGTTGAGTCTCTCTCTATGTAGTTGTTGGCGGATGTGCGCTCAAAGATCAAACAAAAGACGGTTGGAGTTACTGCATGCTGTTGCATTAAGTATACGCGCCGTTGGTTGGGGTTAACAGAATTTGCCATTTGCCTTTGGATGAGACAACAACTTTATCAAGTGAATTGTGTCGTGACTGCTTGCATCCATAATTAATTATGAGCAATTAATTATCAATAAATGCAGATAAAAACAAAAATAGATTGCCATTTTCCTCCGTTTAAACTTGAGTTCAACTCTTGCGACCCACTTCTGTTGCGCATTCAACAGACATAGGTGGAATTGAATGAATGAAAAGCTTAATGCTGTTCATTTTTATCAAATAAGTTATTTACAGCTAATATATATTGAGTATATATAAAATATATTCTTAGCATATATTTAATAATAACATTTTTTTTTTAATAAAAACTTTTACCTACTTAGATTCTATTTTACTTCATATGTTAACATCTTAACATTAATATTCTCTTATGAATCACATTTCATTTTTTATATTTCTGTTGAAAGCTCTACAATTTTTATTGACAATTTGTTTATTTTTATTATTTTTTTTATTTATTTATATTTTTTGCAATTAGCATTAAAATTTATATTGCGATGTCACAACAAATTGATGTCTAGACTTTACAACAAGATTGTTGTTCGTTTCAGCCCTCGCAGCATTAGCAATCCATTTGCATCAGTTGTCCCCACTTGAAAGTAATATAAACCGTCACAATTGTATTACAGATCTGACTTGCATATATATATATATATATAAATATAAAGAAAATATATGCACTTGTGTAACAAATAGAGAGCAGTTGTCTTTTTATTGAAGCTCAAATGAAGTCTAAAAAAATCATTTTTGTTCAAATATATTTTTAAGAATTTAGAGTGTAAGAGAACAAACAAAAACATGCAAGTTAGGTTTGGTTTAATTTGATTCGATTTATTGAAAACAATTATAGAGCTCAAGCTTATGATAACTTCTGAAAAAGTTGACACTTGAAGAATTATTCTTTTCCTGATATTTTTCTATGCTTCACAATTTTTGATAGTGAGCTTCTTCTACTGAAAGTTTTTCCAAGAACAATTATTTAATTTTCCTAATATTTTCCGATACTTCACAATTCAACTATAGCTCTTCAACTTTTGACTTATAATATAATATAATAAATATATCAAAAGTAAAATTAAAAGTAGTCTTTTCGCATATGTATTTCTTAAGCTAGGCTTAAGTCAACTGATGTGGCAAATACATTCTTTAAAGTCTGGCGTAACTTGACAAAACCTACATATATAAAACATAGGACTTCTAAAAACAGAAAATAATACCAATTAGATTTATTTTTGTGACAAACGTGCTAAAACTAAACGTTAGTTTTGTTTAGACTTTTTCGATTTTCTTATGTCTATATTTCATTTTACAAAAGCAAAGTTTCTTTAAGAAGGAATATGCCTTAAATATTGCCATCTCTGTTAGCATCTACTGCACTGCTATTTTTGTGAACACAGCTGTATATGTCATAAAATTTACTATTTTAAAATTTTCTATTTTATTATAAATTAAAATTTTTTGTTTTAAAATATATTTTTTGGTCGATATAAACACAGCACATCCTCCCTTTTGGTCAAACTTTTGTTCTAGGGTATAACACAAAAACAATTGTCAACTGTTTGACATTTTGCCTCTCACTGCACTCAGCCTCAGCCTCAGCTATTCTTGTTGTTGTTGTTGTTGTTGTTGTTGCATTTGTTGCATGTGGGCAATAAAACTAAGTAATAATATAAGCTGCAATGCCAAATGCGATTCTTAATTAGACGCAAAAGCGAACTCTCTCACACCTAATCGAAATGGCAAACGAATATTAACGCTTACTTAAGATGTTGCCACGCCCCCTTAGTCACAAGCTCTGCCCCAGCTCCACTGCCTGCCACATGGAATGTCGTGCAGCATGAAGCATGAAGTCGATTGTGGTGGGTGCGAACAACCTTCAAATTTCGTGAGCTACAAATATTGTTGCAGCTCCGAAATGTCAAAGGCCAAAAAGAACTTTCCTGACAAATTATGAATGGGATTTTAGATTTGAGATTTAAATTTAGATATGGATTTGGATTGGGCTGAGCATCTGCTGCTGATCAGTTATGTAATATACTTGCTAGAGATTTGCGTGGCAGTCGTAAAAGGCAGGTCGCCGCCGATGTTGCAAGTGTCGGCCTCTTGTGGCACCGAACAAATAAATCGCAACAGGCCAACGAGATGACGACGCGTTGACTACTTGGCCATAAATGTCAAATACGCAGACAGCGCGCGTTTCGCACGCGGTTTTTGGCTTGCAACTTATACTCTAGCAAAAGGGTATATGCGTTGACTTAAGCAATGGGAGAGCAGCTTAAAGAGTATGTGTATTGAAAGTTTCGTGGATATTTGAGAAGCAAACTCTGAAATCCGAAACAATGTTCACATGTCAAAACATAAAATAGGGGTTCGAATCGTTGGGATCGTCCAACAATGTTTTTTTTTGCTACTGCATTTCTGTTTCTAGCATTACTACAAAAAACACTTGAAGCTTTGGAGTAGTAAATAAATTTTATAGTATATAAAATATATTATATACAGTGAAACCTCAATATAACGAAAAACTCAATATAACGAATTTTTTGTTAAGTCCCTGGAAAATAACTCGCTTTTGCGAAGTTTTTCATACAAAACTGCACTATAAAACTGAAACTGAAAATCTCTATATACTATATACTGTCTCTATATACAACGATCCCAAAAAACCAAAATAAAATTTGTACCAAGCCGTTAAAGTCCCGTTATCAACAAAGTCTTGCTTTAATAGTCTCTATAGACCGAAGTCAGAACAAAGGAAACTCTAATAAAAAAAAATTATATCTAACTGTTTTTATCATTATTTTAATATAAAGATATGAATACCATATTTAAAACGAATTTTTTTCAGATTTCTTTAAATTTCGTTATAACAAGTACCCATAGCGTATCAATAGCTATAACAAACAATTTTGTGATTCCCCTCACATGCCTCGATATTCGAGGCTTCACTGTAGTATATAACGCTCAATCAAAGTTCTTACGTTTTCAGGAAGTATATCTTCTAACTAAATACAAATGTCAATAACATCAAAGTTTATGTTTCTTCAATTTAAGTTCTATAATTATCAAAGCAATAACTTTTTAATTTTTTTTAAGTCATTGTTTTTATTCAATGGATGTTCTCCCGAAGGAGTCTATCAATAAGTTTTTCAAATCTTAGATTAAAAATTAATTTTTCTGTAAAAGCAAAAAACATTATGCTTTCGCTAAGTTTAAAGATATCTCTCACAACTGCCAACTGTCTTCAAGGGTATTTCGCATTCGGCTATTCGAAAATAACTTTTCTCGTATATTTTTTGCGTTAACGCCTGACACATCAAGGCGGCTGTAACTGCGTGCGCCCGCCCTCTTCGCCTGTGTGTGTCGTGTAATCTGCTTGGATTTATTGCGTTTAGCTTGCGTTTTGCTGTAATTCGATTTGGCTGCAACAACAACAACAACAACTGGCAAAAGCCGCAGGCTGTAATTTATGTTCTGGCTGCAAGTGTTGTTGTTGTTGTTGCATAAACATTTATGATTTATGGCCAACGTAACGTATGCAACTTACCCGTAAACAGTAAATATCCACAGAAGACGATGAGCACAGCGAATGCGAGCCTTGGCAACATGTTGCTAACGCCACAGAAATGTTGCCAGTGTCAAAATTATGTTGCCAAGCGACCTGTTGCTTTTGTTGTTGTTGCTTATGACCTTTTTTTATAAAAGCATAAACCAAAATCCACTTTTCAATCAACCGCAAGTTAATAATTTTAAGTAAACGCGAGCGCGACAAAAAACGCGTGCAATTTTTCAAGCTCTAACCAAATATATTTTAAACTGTTTTGTATTAGCGACAGCTGCAACATAAATTTTGCCACACCACAAAAAATGGAAAGCGTTTTGTGTTAGTTTTGCATGACTTGGCCCATACAAAAGCATCAACAACTAGTCGAAGACAGCAGTTGTTGCAGTTAGTTGCCCAACATGTGGCACCAAAGTAGCGGGCGGGCGAGACTCTTGTTTGCAGTTGCAAATGCCGCAACAGTAGCAGCAAACAATAGCACACGAATGTTGCACTAAACACACACACACTCACACTCTGTTAGGCACACATCACAAATTTGATATTTGTTGTTATTGTTATTAGTATTTGTCTCCAGCTGCTGTTGCAAGCAGCACACAGACTGCCTCAAAGTTTTATTGTTATGCTGTTGTTGTTAGCCAATTGCAGTTCAAGTCGCGCTCAACGTCCGTTCGCTTGGCGATTTCAGCTTCAACTGATTTTCTGTTTTCAATTGTCTTGTTGGATTTTTCGCAACCAACGAGCATCCAGCCAGCTACGCTCAGAGCTTGAGTCGAAACTTGAGTTTGTCTCCCAACTCGTTTGTCGTGCCTCCAAAATATATATACAAATATTATAACAAGTAAGAAACCTCTAGTCGGGTCTGCCCGACTACGAGATCCCCTGAACCAAGTCCGAGCTGATTAAAACAACCTAGCTTACATCTTTTATCTAAACATATTACCTCTACGCGCATATACACATGCACACATACACACAGGCACGCATATACACATGCACACATTTGTATACACATGAACACATATACATACCATGCACACAGAAGCACGCGCGCCGATTACTGCGTAATTGATTTGAATGTATGTGTGCACACGTACAGGCTGCTGCCGCGTGCTTATACAATGTTTCCTTTAATAACTTCTGTATTACTTAACGGATTTGAATGCAATTTTCTGCATTGAATGCTATTAATTTTTTAAAAATACGGTTTTCACTAAAAAATTTGAAAAAATTAAATTGTGGCTTTGATAATTTTTTTTTTTAATAAATTTTTTTTGTGAAATGTGGAGCCGGTATCCAAAATATGAAAAAAATAGAAAATGTATTTTATTTACAGAAAGCTAAAAACAAAATTTGGTAGCTGTAGCTAAAAATATGTAAAAGATATGGTCAAAAAACTGAATCTTGATAACGTTTTAAATCGATAACATTGAAACGGAAAAATTTATCGAATATCTAAAACAAACTCGATATTTTCGCTGTATACACAGACCATCATGCAAAATTTGAAGTCTCTAGCTCTCATAGGTTCTGAGATCGACGCGTTCATACATACGGACAGACGGACAGACGGACAGACGGACAGACGGACAGACGGACAGACGGACGGACGGACGGACAGACAGACGGACAGGGCTAGATCGACTCAGCTCGTCACCCTGATCAAGAATATATATACTTTGTGGGGTCTGCCACGCCTCCTTCTGCCTGTTACATACTTTTTGCAAAACCATTATACCCTGATTTCCCATTTTCAATGGGTTCAGGGTATAAAAAAACAAAAACAGCGACAGCAAATCTTGTCTCAGCTGCGCTCAGCTGTGTTCACTTTTAATTGTGCTAACTAGATTTGGCCTTACGCAATTGCAACTCAAATTAAATCAAAGCCTGATGAGTCAGACACAGACACTGTTAGAGAGACCCTAGTCACAACCTTCGCCTAGACAAAACATTAAATTAGGTAAATTTATATATATATATATAGCCAGTTCAGCATCATGTAATTAAGAAGTTTTTTACTTGGCTTTGGGCCAGAACTAAATAACAAAAACAAAACCTTCAGTGCCTAGAAGGTCTCCTTTCATTTTTACTATAAACATATATACATATATATTTATATCTTATATTCTTTTTGGTTGCTGCTAATCGATGCTGAAGTGGAGCGTTGAGGCATCTTGTCTGCAGGCTGACCTTGTGGCCAAGTTTGGTATTGTTCTTCTTGTCAGAGCATCTAGGCAGCGTGTCTTTGCCCTCCTGCAGAACCATAAGAATATCGTGCTTAAAAATAGTTATTTCTCTTTATATTGGCTAGAGTCGGAGAGAACTTTACATTTGTAAGAAAGCGTGCAACGCCTCCCAGAAGTTGCCTAGAATAGCTGAAGCTATAGAAAGTGTTATTGTTCTATATATCTATATCCCTTACAGAACAAGATTATAATTCCTTTTGTCTGCAAATTGAATTACTACATCCATCCATAATTCATTAGTTTAACTATCCAAGACATTATCAATCGAGATCATAGAAGATCTTCCGTAAAGAGATTATTTTTTTCTGATAGAATTATAAATTTTATGTTCCGTATTAAGGCGTTGTTGGAACGTGGACGAGTATTAAACAGTTGGTTACGCCCGACTACAACGTTCTTACTTACTCCGGACTGCATTTCAATATGTGTTCGGCCTGATTTATTTTAGCCATCTCGCACACTGACCAGCATGCCAAATTAGCCTGGTTTATTTATTTTTTTATAGACAGGAACAGCTTTCAAGGCCTCTCAAAGTACGCATAATTCATAATCACATTAGGCAGGGCTGAGGCATGCATAAAACACATAATTTGCCTCGACGAAGTCGCCCACATAAAAAGCATTAAAAATCAAAAGCGATAAAAAAAAAAACAAGAAAATCAAAAGTACACGAATTAACTATTATATAAATAAATAAAAATTGCAAATAGCAAAAGTTGATTTCGCATTACAACTCGTAGACACGCACCCCAAGTAGAAAAAACCATGAACGAAGTTCTATATATGGCACGCCGAATAGTAAATACTCTTCTAGAAATGCCTTGATGATTATAATATGATTCTTGTTCATAGCCATGAAACAATATAATAAAAAGTAATAAGTTTTATATCTTATTATATAAAAATCTTTTCGTATAATCTCTTTTTTAAAGCTCTGATATAGATCATCAGCCTAGATACGATTCTGACTATGGATCTTAGAAATGAAAAACTAGATTAGGTTAATACTAACGGAAGCAGAAAACTTGTTTCAATCAAATATATAAAGTTTTATTTTAAAAAAATCTTTAAAAAGAGAAAGAGAATACTCGGTTGTTGATGCTGATCAAAAATATATAAGGTTGCTCAAATTTTTACTAAATTGTGTTTGCTCAATCAAAGTATTCTTAAATTTTCCCTAATTATAATATTATACTATTATTATATTATTCATTCATTATATGTTTATATATTAAGGGATTGTCGGTTTCTTGTATGAAAATTCTTTTATCACGTGTTCACCTATATTTTTCGATTTACATAAGCCTTTCTTCTTTTTTTTTTAGATTCTTTTTTTCTATATATTCTTCTTTGATAAATATGCTCAAAGGTTCTTTGTATACAGCTGTATAATATGCTCGGGAGAGCGCGCTAAAATAAAAGTTCAAGAAATACAATTCCTTTACAAATATTTAAAGTTTATGGACTTAGATCAGTGTCGATTAAAGATGGGCGTCAGGATTGGGACTTTCGGGACCCGAAATTGTCCCGAAACAATTTTCGCGCGGGTTGGGAAAAATTCTAAAAAAAAAGTCTGGGATGGTCGAATAAGTGCTTGATCCCTAGATGAAGGTGGCATGATAAGAGATTCTAGAGATATGCTTATGAGTAGAGGTGGGCGTTAAACTCGAGATGTTCGAGATCCACGGGTTCCGAATGGATATCTCTAGAATCCCGCGGGTCTCAGAGCATATCTCTAGAATCTCTTACCATGATCTCGGGGTCAAGTATTTATCCGATCGTCACGGACTTTTTTTTAGAATCTATCCTAACCCACCCGATCTCGAAAGTTGTTTCAAGAAAATCCCGATCCCGACGCCCATCTCTAGTGTCGATGTTACACATCTCATGATAAAGTCATAATACTATTTGGAAAGTGTATCGATAATGCAATGCGGCGGCTAACGAGGCGGCACAAAGCGCCAGTAAATTGTCCGTCCGTAATTGATAAACTGGCCAAATGAAGTGGCTTACTGCGGCTGGCTGAGTTACTGAGTTACTCACACACACACACACGCTAATACACACACACTGCTGAAATTGCGCGCAATCATCTTTTTACTTTTGGTTTTTTATTTTTATTTATTTTTTTACAACTACTTTAATTGCACGCTAATTGTTTTAATGTGCGCTAAATGTTGCCGCTGCAAATTATGGCCAAATTATTGGCAACTAACTTTAGTCTTAGCGCTTCCTAGCTTAATTTATTATTATTATTTTTAAGCAAGGTTATCTTTTGATGGTTTTTCGCTAACTTCCGACTATGAAAAGCAAAAATCTTATGTAGGGCATTTGAATTTTGTATATGATCGCAGAACTTATGGCAGTTACTATTTTGGCCACAATTAAGAATTCGTTTTGGCCAAGAGCGCATTGACTTCAATTGTTGCGTGCTTGTTATTGCTCAGCCTAAAGCATTAAAGTCTAGGCCCAGCTCTTAGAGATTATTATTGTTATGCTCCACAAGTTGCTGACTGACTGACTGATTGACTGATTGACTGCTTGACTGACTGTTGTCGTAGGAAGTGTATATGTTGCGTTTAAAGTGCCCGCAGAAAAATTGCAGATTATATTGAGAACTATTTTCGATGTTGGCCATTAAAACTAATTGGCAGCGCACAGCTGAGCACGCATGTATTTATGGTTAGCAATTAGGCCGGGCCTATTAAATCGTATGAACCGAATACAATAGAGCATATCAATGCGAGAGCCAGAGCCAGGACAAGGTCAAGATTAAATTGATTTGATCTCGACTCAACTCGAATCACTTCAAATCGATGTAAAACAATGCCCAGCCCCGAAATATGGTTTCGTTTTAATGATGTGCGAACGCTTCAATATGGATTTCATTTACACTTGCCCCTCGTTCGATTCGATCTTCGATCTACGATCTACGATCTACGCTCTCAAAGCGCACTCGCTGCCTTTTATGGTAGAACCGAGCGATTGGTGCGAACTTGCCTGTCATCTGCTACAAATCAGCTGTCATAAGCCCAAAGCAGCATTTTTGTATTATTTTTGGTGGTTTTTACAATCACTTTCAAAAGCCCCCCAACAACAATTATTACAACAACAGCGATTGCTCCAGAGAGCTGCTGGAGCGGAAGATACCCTTTAAGTAATTATGAATATCCTATATATATACTTTCATTTCTTACCATCGCACTCTTACCTCAACTTCTTTTGTGGCTTACACAATCTTGAAAGCTTAAAGATGACTTTTTATATAGTATTATATAATAGTGTATTCAAAATCGTTTTAGCTATGCTTTTTAAAATATGTTTTTCTTTTGAGCATAGCCAAAGAGCTTATCAATGAAGTGAAATAAATTGTATTTAGATTGTATTGATTTAAGAAAGACAAAATATTAAATTTAGCTTAGGTTTTTAAATGTCTTTAAACTTAAAGCTTTCAAATGTTTGAGGGGAAAAAACAACTTTTTAGCTTGTGTTACAAATAGACCCAAAGTGTTCAACGATCTATGGTGGATGAACACCGTCCTAAACTCATAAGCTTATAGTCTTATATACGTAATATATTTCACATATATATCTCATATACAACATAAATCTCATATATTTCATATAATCATATATGTATATTCCTTACATATCTCATATATTTCATATATCTCAATTTCATCAGAAATTTCGGTTAGGTCATATAATTTATATGCTCTAGTAGACTAATCTATACGTACATCTATGTAACTCTCTTGTATACTATATCTCATCTATTTTGTATATTCTTCAAATGTATGACTGATCTCATATACTCTTTTATATACCTCATATATGACTAATCTTTTCGTATACCTATGTATATACCCTCATGTATATACCTCATATATTTAATATATATCCATATATCTCAATATCTTGATATGTATCTTAGATATTTTATCCATCTCATATATCATATATCAGCATGTCCTCCACTCTACGTTCACGAACAGTTCACACTAATACATAACTCTCACTTCCCAATTAAATTCGCTTGAAAAAAAAAATATATCTTATATACTGATAAAAATCACGTATGTATTTCCCATGTACATCATTTATATCATATATATAATATCTTATATATCATATATCTCAAATATTTCATATGTATCTCATATATTTCATGTAAAACATCTATATATTCTGAACAAATTTTACATATATCATATACTCTTTTATATACGTCAAATATGACTAATCTACATGAGAATCTCACATGAGTACCTCAAATATTTTATATATTTCATATATCTCATTTATCAAATACATTATACCATATTTAAATTATATGTCAAATATTTGATATGTATTGCATATATTTCATATGTAGCATCTATTTATTAGATATATATATATGTTTTATATATCTCATATACCTTCGTATATATGAATACATGAATACCTCAAATATCCCATATATTTCATATATCTCATTTATCCAAATGACTTCTCACATTTCAAATACATATATCATATAATCATATATGTAAATACCTCACATATCTCATATTTCATATATAACACATAATTCATAGATCCCATATGTAACCATATATATCTTTCACATCGACTAGGCTATATTTTCTGATAAAACATATAGGGAATATATATATTTGCATAAAATACTTTCCAACTGTTACATACAATATGCATACTATCAATACACACCTTCGCTTAATTTCAAATGGGTATACCCTATATACAAGAAGACCACAGTATCTAAGCAGACAACCGCCAACTTGTTGCTGATAATGATCATTCGGCGAAGAAGCATTTTTTCAATGCACAATTAAAAGTGGCAGCACTCGAGTGCCGCTCGCCATTCACCTGCAGCGCAGGCGGCTTTTGTTGAGTAGACTAGCATCATTAGAATGTCTTTTAATGGTCTCTCTCTGTCTCTTACAGGTGGTGAAGAATACGAAAAAGAAACTTGGCGACTTTGCAAACGAAACGCTGACCAACATCTCGAAGCATTTCCGCCTGCTGCATGGCCACCTGCAGAATGCCGAGCTGAAGGCGATTGAGAAGCTGCGCGAGTCCAGCCTGTCGCCGCAGATGCAGCTGAATGTGGCAATAAGCCAACTGAATGGCTATGGGACTGTCCTAAAGGTGAGCGCCCAAATGCCCTACCTGCACCACCTACAATCTGTGACTAATGCCAATACCTTTGTCTAGAACCTACGCCAGTTGCTTAATTGCGGCGTCGGTGATCGTTGGGAGGTGCCGCAGGATATTTGGCTAAGAGATCTTATAACTATCACCAATGAGCACCTGGAGAAAATACCCACCTTTGTGAAGGTTACCAGTATCGACCGTAACCCCTATCAGTGAGTTACATATTCTAATTCTTTCGGCTTTGTTTTGATCAGAGTATAGATCAATCAATATCTTTTCCATATGCAGCTGTGTTCACAAAAATAGCAGTGCAGTGGATGATTGCATAGATTTCAATATTTTTTGCATATTGCTTCTTTTAGATTCAATTCTTGGACTTTGCTTTTGTAAACTGGAATATAAACATAAGAAAAAGGAAAAAGTAACGGGACTTTTTTAGAAGGAATCTGCAAAAAATATTGAAATCTCTGTATCCATCTACTACACTGCTATTTTTGTGCACACAGCTGTATATATATTTTATTGGATCTATTGCTTTGCTTTGACTTGCTTTGATTTCTTATATTCCAATGTTAAAAATTTCTATATGCTTTCTCAACTATTCCATCTTCCGATAGCTTGGAAGTCCCTAACAATATAACGGAAATGATCAGTCGTAATTTGAATTGCCAATTTCGGAATCCTGATTTTGAGGTGCGTCTCAATAATGAGTACGATCATCAGAGCATTATCTCGATCACTAGCCAGCCGCAGAACTCATGCATTGACAATTCCTGCAGGCTGGGTGAGAAAGATCAGGTAGTTGCTCCAAGCTCCACCGCCTCAACCCGTGGAAAGCTCAGCAAGAAACTAAAGCGTCGTCCCAAGAAATCCAGAAACAGCTCCAGCTCGACGAATGAGAGCTTTAGCGATTGCTCTGTAAAACAACTCAATTTGTTGCGCACATTTTCCGCCATGGACATCAGTAAGTCCCAGTCGGGATATTCCTCAACCGCTACGGTGTCGAGTCATCTGGACGACTGGTTTCGCACAGGTGCAGTTGTGCGCGTGCGCTCCATCCAATCCCCGGGGGATTTCTATGTGCAGAGCATCCGTGCAGCGAAGCAAATGCGCAAGCGTCTGGAGGTCTTCGCCGAAACATCCGGCTGCCTGGCACCTAGCCTCATTGTGGTGGGTCAACAATACATCACGTACCACAATCAAACCGAAATGGATCGCTGGCATCGCGCTTTGGTTATCCAGAAGGCGGAATCACGTGACGTCTATAATGTCTTCTTGCCGGACATTGGACTCTCCCATAAAGTGCACAGCAGCTAGTAAGCTTGTTTCTAATCTTCTTCTTTATTTTTATGATATGTCAAGTATCTCAACAAAATCAAATCTCTTGCAGCTTCCGTCAGCTGCCCGACTTTCTGGCCTCGATGCCCTATACCGCCGTCCACTGCAGCTTGAAAGCGCTGATGCCCAGCAAGGGGGGTGCCGAGTGGGAGCCAGAGGCGATTGCCTTTTTCAAGCAGGTGGTGCTAAAGTACGTAACGTATGGGTTGTAGTTGAATTGATGGACTGACTGACTGATTGAGTGACGAAATTATCGATTTTGTTAGCCTATATCAGGTGATCGGATTCAAAGATGAATAGAAATGTTATTGATTGATTGACTGACTCACTGATCGACTGACCGACTGATTGATGAAACGATATATTTTGTGAGCCTATGTATATCATCTGATCAAATTAACCGATTGATTGAGATTTTTTCATTCGCCAGAAAGGTTATTGATTGAGTGACTGACTTACTGATTGACTGACTGACGATCACTTAAGTAAGCTGTTATAATTTGACTATTTAATTTTGACTGATTGATTGATGAGACGATGACCAAGTTCAGGTGACCAAATTGAAAGGTGAATAGAGCCTTTTTCATTCGCCAGAAATGTTATTGATTTATTGACTGACTCACTGATTGACTGACTGACTGATTGATGAAACGATATATTTTGTGAGCCTATGTATATCATCTGATCAAATTAAACAATTGATTGACATTTTCTCATTCGCCAGAAATGTTATTGATTGACTGACACACTGATTGACTGACTGACGATCACTTAAGTAAGCTGTTATAATTTGACTATTTAATTTTGACTGATTGATTGATGAAACGATGACCAAGTTCAGGTGACCACATTGAAAGGTGAATAGAGCCTTTCTCATTCTCCAGAAATGTTATTGATTGATTGACTGACTAACTATCGGTTAGTTAAGTTGCCATAATTTAAGTCTTGTTTGAAATGATTTCAATCTGTAGATTAACTGAATAATGAACCTACCAGATTGATTGAATCATATAGATTGATGGACTCGTGTCTATCAGTTAGACTGATTGATTATGTAGATTGAATGATGTTTTATTTCGACAAACTGATTGATTGGACTTTTCTGCTTAAAGAGGAGTGACTGATTGATTTGATGGTGACTGATTTAGCATCTGACTTATTGATTGATTGACGGACTGGCTGATTATTGATGGACTGGCTGGCAAATTGATTGATTGACCACTTCTGAGTAATGGTGACTGACTGATTTAATTGATGAATTGACTGATTTACTTTTTTACTGTTATCAAATAACTTATTGAGAGACTGATTTATTGACGGATTGGCTGATTATTGACCGATTGACTGACTAATTAATTGATTGACTACTTCTGACTAATGGTATATTGACTAACTGATTTGATTTTTATCAATAAATTTATTGAGAGACTGATTGATTGACGGACTGACTGATTATTGATAGACTGACTGTTGAAGTAATAGACTAATTGATTAACTGACCACTTTTGACTGATGGACAAACTGATCAATTATTGATGGACGAATTGAATGACTTATGGATGAACTGATTGACTGTTTAATTGATGATCAAAATGACTGAGCATCTAAACACATATTTCTTGCCTCCAGCAATCCTGTGCGCATCTCCGTTCTGCGACAATTGATGGGACAGCTCTACGAGGTGGATCTTAACGTCAAAAACCATGACTCCAACATTTCGGTGCGGGATGCATTTTTGTACACAGGTCTGGCCCGGTCTGTTTTACCCAATTGGCAGACACCACTGCAGCAATCGTTCGCCGCGGAAGCGCAGACATTAACGCAACGCAATCTGCGCGTGGGAGATGTGATTATGATACAGATGCTGCATGTGGTGCAGCTGCAGGAGTTCTATGTCATTCCACGCGAAATGGAAGAGAAGCGACGTTCGCTGAAGCACGAACTGCAATGCTTACTGGATCACATGAGTCTCAGGCGCCTGGAGCCCATCTATGTGGGTCGCCTGCAGCAGGCCTGTGTGCTTCAGTCGGAAGGCCAATGGCATCGCGCCTCCATCGAGTTCCCTTTGCCCAAAGGTGAGCCAATACACACATACTTATTAGAGATGGGATCGGGAAAGAAATTCATCCCGACCCATCCCGTCCCGAAATAATTTTTGATTTTCCCGCCCCATTGTCCCTACAAATTTTTCATTGTGTGCCGCGGGTCCAAACATTTCCCGAAATTTTTTTTCAACATTTAGAACTCTTATAATAGATAACATTTTTTACTTAAGAATAATGTTTTCTCAAAGTTTTCTCAAAGATGTGTTCTCCTTCCTTCCAAAATTCTACTAGAAGGAGAATACACCCTCTCACTCGTCGAAGATGTTGGAGCATCAAGTACTTGCCTAGGAAGCATTTGTAACAATGACAATTTATTGCATTATTGTCAAAATAATAAAATATTTGAACTTCTCTTAAATATAAAAGGATTTATTTTAGAATCAATTTCCTCGTCAATATCATTCTTTTGTTATTTGATAAATACAGTCAATCTTATCTATTAATAATTTTCTTATCGGGACCCGCGGGAATTTGGGATCAAGCACTTATCCCGACCGTCCTAGACTTTTTTTTAGAATCTTTCCCATCCCGCCCGATCCCGAAAATTTTTTCGGGACCCGCGGGATCCCGAAAATCCCGATCCCGACACCCATCTCTAATACATATATTATATGCAATTGTGTTGCAGGTTACGTGATGGTGCGTCTGGTGGACTCGGGTGGCTCGCGGAAGGTCTACTGGGATCAGCTGTTTAGGTTGCCGCACATGTTCTGGGACCAGGAGCTGGCCATCAGGTGTTGTCTGGCCGACGTGGCGACAGTGCAGTTAAATGACTCTGCTTGCACATCAACAGCAATAGAAGTCTTCAAGCAGCTCACCTCGAATCCCAAGCTGCAAATGAAGGTGGTGTCCATCCAAGGAAACGGTGCTCATGTTGTCCTGCAAGTAGGGAACCGGAACGTATCTGGCATGCTCCTGGCCCAGCTTAATGGCCAGGCCAGTGGTGAGAGCAGCAAAGTAATCAAACCACAACCGGAACGACTCTCGCAATTCGATGCGGAGACCCGCAAATTGATAGACGAGGCCAAGGAGGAGCAGTTGGTTGATCCGTCTCTGCCTCCTTCCCCAGCTGACAAATTGAAGCGCTCAGCCATTGAGGTGCTGCATCTGCAGCATCCAGGTGAATTCTATGTGACACTCACGTACTTTGTCTCCGCCATTGCGGAGCTGAGGAAAACAGTGCAGGCAACAGCCGCCGAAATGTACCAGAGCTCTACGGCTATTCCCAATTGGAAGCCAGGCGACATGTGCTTTGTCCGTGTGATGGCCAAGGGGGATCTGGAACTACTCTGGCATCGCGGTCAGATTGTTAACTGTTCCGATTCAAATACTAGCAGCAAATACGATGTGCGTCTGCGCGACATTGGCGAACTGGTGCTAGACGTACCCATCAACTGTCTGGCCGCCATGGATGGAGCACTCGTCCACATCAGCAACAGCGCCGTGTGCTGTCGCCTCTTTGGCATCGTTCCGAACGGCGTCGAGTGGTCACAGAAGGCTAAGGACTGCTTTAAGGCGCAACTGGAGGCTTATAGTTCGCTACATGTAACGGGACATGGACGCAGCGATCACTTCGTGAATGTTACCCTGTGGGGTGCTCACATCGAGATCAGTGGACCCTTCACTCCAGCCTCCACTCGGTACACGAACATCAATGAAGTGCTCTTGCAGCAGGGCCTGGCTCTACGCGATCCGCAGATGTTGCCGAAGCACGCAGAGGAATCCTCATTCAACTGTAGCAGCAGCAGCCTAAGCTCACAGGACGATAAGGATTTGTTCGCATGCCTCGACGGTGTGGCAAAAATTGAAAGTAAGCCTTGATTCCTGTCCTATTCTCTTAGCTCTCTTTCAAGTTTTCCTCCCGTCTCTTAGCAACGGATCAGACGGATTTCCAGCACAACTATGAAATGCCGCCGATGGAGCTGCTCAAAGATTTCAATAGTTATAAAACCACCGTCGGCTGTATTGAGCCACCGTTGGCCTGGCTGCAGCCGCGTGAATGCAGCAAAAATCTTTTCACAGCTTTGCCCACCTATGTGAATCACCAGTGTGAGATTTACTTGAGCCTGGCCAGCGATGAGCAGTTTATCCGGCACATGCGCAATTTGCTAGTGAAGCGTTTCAAGCCGCTGCTGGAGCAACAGCAAGCCAGCAGCTATGTGGTGGGTCAGCCCGTGGTGGTCAGATATCATCTGGATAATCTCTTCTATCGCGGCATTGTCAAGAGCAAGCTGAGCGCTAAGGGTGAGCACAGGGTATACTATGTGGACTATGGTAACGAGGAGAAGGTGTCGCCAGCTGAGATGCTGCCGTATGCGCCCTTTCCACAGCTAAATGCCCTCTGCTGGCGCATAGCCATACACGGCGTACAGGCCATGCAGCAGAACTACACCCTAAAGGCCTTGGACATGGTGCACGAGACCGTGGTCATGAAGCTCAGCAGCGTTCGTGTTGTGGAAGTCCGGGGAGCTAATGGCATACCGCAATGCCAGATCAAAGTGGGCGACATGGACATAGCCACCATGATGTTGAACAACAAAATGGCGGTGCGTGCCTCATCCCAGGATGCCGAAGGATTGCAGCAGCAACGCGCTGACACTCTGAAGAGCTTCAAGCTCTTCGATGATTTGCTCCAGTTGGGCGACGTTGTCGATCAGACGAACACAACGGTCCAGCCGCCGCCGGCTAAGAAACAGAACATGATGAACAGCAAAGAGATGTGCGATCCTGACTTCGATTGCAAGGAGGCAGCCAAGCAGCCGCTCCCATCGAATATTAAATTTGAAGAAGAGAACAGCGATTCGGATGAGTCGGAAGAAAATAATTCAGTGGAAGGTTTTTCGGATGACTACGTCATCGAAGAGATCGTCGAAGGCATTGTCAACGAGAATATTAAGAGAGAAGCCGCCAGTCCCGAACCGGAGCAGTCCAGCTTCATGCCACCGCAGGGCATATCCGCCAAGGATCAGCTGCATCGCCGCATTCAGCTGCGCTATAAGGTATGTTTGATAGGAGGATTTAATACATTCACTTGAAACACGTCTGGTTTTTTAGCAGGAAAGGTTGGCCAGTGCACATTTCTCACCCATGGACACGTCCACGGAGCACTCCTATCATGATGGTGTCGGCTGTATCAAGGCACAATGTCTGCCCACGGGCGTCAAGCATTTTCCGTGCAGCATCGACAAAGTGCTGTCCGCCACGGAGTTGCAGATATCGCCGCAACTAACGGAGTTTGCCAAGCAGGAAATTGTGCTGGCCCAGGAGACAATCGATTTGATGCGAGATGCAGCTCAGCTCAATCCTGTGCATGTGGAGTCTTTGTGCCTGGCCCGCTATAGTTTGGATAGTCAGTGGTATCGCGCTGTCATCAAGGAGGTGTACCAGGCCTCCAATAAGGCAACTGTCTACTATATTGATTTCCATGACACCGAAATGCTGCCCTTTTCCGACCTGAAGGTAATGCCCAAACCGCTCTTTATGTTTCCGCAGCGTTCATTCCGGGTCAAGCTCTATGGCATCAAGATAAACCGTAGCTTTGCGGAGACTTCCGTGCGCCAGGCTCTCCAGGCGTGTCTATGCGAATTCCCTACGGTGTTCGCACGCGTTCACTATCCGCTCAACTACCATGACTACAGCGACGAATACGGTGAATCCGAGCCGTGCTCGTCCAGCGATTATTCTACCCGTCAGGGATTCAAACTGCTCGAGGTCGACATCTTTGAGAATAAGTACAAGACCGAGCTCCTCTATAAACCCCTAATTGACAGTCGTATGTTCCTATTGAAATAGGTTACAAATATTACTAATACAACCGTGAATTCAAGTAGCCAAAGAGCTTATTTTTCTAATTTCTTTTCTAAGTTTTCCTCATATTTTTAAATATTGATGTAATTACATATTTAAATATGTAGTTGAATTTTAAGTTTTTTCCTTACATATTTCAATATGTATTTTCGCTTAATTGTTTTTGTTTTCTTTTTTAAAAAATTTTTGCATTTCAATTTTGAAAACCTTTTTATGATTCTAATTTTAATAAATACATACATAAAAATACTTAAATAAAGTATAAACAATTTTTATAATTATCCATAAATTGCATTTATTTCGTCCACAAAATGAATTTTATTTTGCTTTTATAGCCTTACAAAAAGGGTATATTACTTTTCGATTAGAAGTTTGCAAACGAACAAAAAGAAATATCTCCGACTATATAAAGTATATATATTCTTGATCAGTACAACGATGTCCGTCTGTCTAGCTACACTGCTGAAACACAGTCTTATTTCTGCTGCTGGCATTGCATATCTCGGAATCATCCGGATCGGACGACTATATCCTAAAGTTCGCATAGGATAGATCGGTTTTAAAAATTTTTTTCGCAGGTTAAAATTAAAGTATGCGACTTGAAAATTGGAATATATACTCGTGTATCCCACCGCCATACAAAGATGTGGTATATATATAGGGGGCGCCTTTTAGGGGCGTGGCGAATCACTTCAACTGTATCTTCTACAATTTTACACATACAAACACAAAAATTGACAAATTCGTTAAACTCGAACGTTAAAAAAATTATTTATCTGCCTCCTTGGGGCGTGCAACAAGGACGGAAGTCCCTTTGGCTGTTGAGATAACATAACGATTTTTCTACAGAAAAAATAGCTTATATTTTTTTTATATATTAAGGATATGGCCGCGTTAAAACCAATTTTCTAAAAAGCACATACTTTCTTTAGCTATAGATCGGCCAAATCCTCAAGGATCTTGGAAGGAAATACCTTTTTGAATTTGTAGGGATTAGAGCCTACCTATTGGCATTCAAAGATATTTAGGATTCCACCAAAAATTCAATCTTAAATGGTCTAAAAATGGCCAAAAATAACAAAAATTGGCAATAACTTAGCCATTTGAAGGACTACCGCGATGTCCTTTAGACCACATGACGTCCTTATGATCTTGATTAAGAATTTACAATAACAAGGACGAAAGTCCTTTTAACTAGTAAGATAATATGATGATTTTTCTGAAAGAAAATAGCCTCTAACTCGGCTATATCCTTGCGTATCCTGTTAATTGATGAGTTAAACTAATTGGGGTCTCACGGACTATCAATAGGCCAAAGGACATCTCAGTAGTCCTTGTGGCTTCCGAGATATTAGGGATTTTGTATGTTTTTTGGGAATTTTATTAGCCGCTGCAGCCGAAATATCACAAGTCCTGGATTACGATAATATTTTGATGGAAATATATAAAGCTGGTCCTCATGATCCAAATACACTATGTTTTTTCGTCCTGTGCTAGGATATAGCCTAGAGCTATTTTTATATATATATTTGCTGTGCTTTTATTGCTCCGCTTAAAAGTATGCAACAAAAAGAGTTCGTGAAGTTTTAAAGTTTCCAATTCGAATTCCTCTGACAGACAGGTGTATCTATAAGAAGCCCAAAACAAAATATATACGATGTTTATAATTATCCATAAATTGCATTTATTTCTTCCACAAAATGGTTTTTATTTTGTTTTTTTTTGTTTTCATTGATTCTCGTTGAAATTTGTATGTAAGTTGTAAATATTTGAAAGTGGTTTTGTTTGTTGGTTTTGTTTTCCATATTATAAGGTAATGTATTATTTAATTAATTCTCATAATGCTTATGTTGTTGTGTGTGTTTGCTTACAAACTAGAAATTTTAACTAATCGCTCCACAATCGAAACCATCGCAAACAATTATTAAAAATAAGCCTAGAGAAGTTGCAACTACTACAAATCAAATATATATATATATATATGTTTATGTATATAGATATATACGTGTATATATATATTCTACAAACATCGAGATGGTTTTTACTTTTAGGTTTATTCATTCAATATGACAGTTGTGTTCGTTTACTTTCGATCGCTGGTAGACAGTTTGTCTCTTTTGTTTAAAAAATATTTAAATTATATAACAATTTCTAAAACGGTCGCTTGCAATTTTGTATTGTGTACTATAATATATGTGTATGTGTGCGGGTGTAGGTATAGGTGAGATGTGTGTGTGTGGGTGCATTTGTGTTTTTGTGGCTTAGAATGTGCTCAAGTTTGGAAAACTCAAAAGTATAATGGTACACATATACATATAAATATATATATATATATGTATATATGTAATTAAACCAATTGCAGCTAACTTAAATTAACTAGATTTGTGTTTTGCCATTTACAAACGCATTAGACATAAAAATATATATATATATGTGTTGCTATCTATATATAGATAAGTAAATACAAATGATTAAAATTAAATGTTATCAAACTAAAGTTGAGATGATTTAAGATTACGTCATAAGATTAAATGATAATAATAATGAATATTGCACTGAACTAGGCATGTCATTTCACTAACTGTAAATATGTTTACAATTAAACAAAAATTAAAGCGATTTCTTTTTCTTTTTAAAACAACGATTGTTTTTTAATGTGTGGATTAGTCTGTGTGTGTGTGAGTGTGGGTGGTGTTGTCTAGAGGAAAACGAGGGGCGGAAGGGGCTAACACATTCACATTTAGCTAAGTCTCTTAAACCACATTCAAATGTACGATTAGTAAAATGTTATTATATTATGATAAATTGATTTGATGTTTTTGTTTGTTTTTTTTTTTATCAAGAATTGGCATTCGCATATGTAAACTATACGCACACACATACATATATATATATATATATATATATATATATAGATGTATTTATGTGTATGTATATATATGTATATCGTTTAATAGGTAATACTAGTTTGTTTTTTTTTTGTTATTTGTAATTAACCACAGACACATATAACACACCCATACACCCACGCGCACACACAGAGATATACACATACACACAGAGAAGAGCCATGAACAGCTATTTAATAAATGAATTAAACTTTAGTTTAGAGTAGTCAATTAGTCGGTTAGTATATTCCATTTAGACCTCAACGGTAAATGGATCCCGCGAATGATGAATCTTCAGATGCTTATTATGATTGGTCTTTGTCGTCGAGCTCTTGCCACAGATGGTACAGTGGAAGGGACGCTCGCCCGTATGGATGCGCCGATGCTCGATCAGATAATAATGCCGATGGAAAGACTTGTCACACTGGTCGCACGTGAACTTCTTGTTGCCATGATGCTCCCGCCGATGCCGCATATAGTTGTATTTGCGTATGAACTTGCAGCCGCAATACTCGCAGGTGTATGGCTTGATCTGTTTATGGGCATTCATGTGATTCTTGAAGTCCAGCTCGCGCACAAACGCCTTGGGGCAGTACTCGCACTTGAACGGTTTGGCCGTGCGATTCGCATGCACCCACGAATGTATCTTGAGATTCCATTTGGTGGAGAAGCTCTTATTGCATATGGCGCAATCGTATTGCGGATCTGTCGAATGCGTTGCCATATGCGCCTTGATCGAGGTCTTGGCAAAGATCTGCTTGCACATGGGACACTCCATGGGCTCAGCATAGTCAAACTTGTCCGAGTGGGCCAGCCGAATGTGCCGGCGCAGCGAGTTGGCATGCACAAAGCGATCGCAGCAGTACGGACAGCACTTGGGCTTCAAGTCGTGCGTTTCCTTGTGCCACAGGAAGCGCGCCTTAGAGGGCAACACCTCGCCACAATGACACACGTACTCCTTCTTACGCACCAGGATCTTAGTGTGGCGTTTTCGATGTTGCGTCAAGTTCGAATAACGCTTGAACTTTTTCCCTATAAATACAAAAGTATAAAAGTAAATACTCTTGATTCTTTTATTTTTAAGGACTTACCGCATATCTTACACTTGAGTGGCGTCTGGCCGGTGTGCATGCGCATGTGCTCCACTAGAGCGCTGCGCACCACGAACTTCTTGTCGCAGACATAGCAGCCGAACTCCTTCCAGCCCAGATGACGTTTCAGATGCAACGAAAAGTTCTTCCAGCGATAGAATTTCTTGCCACAGGTGAAACACTCGGCGGGATGCTCAGTCAAATGTGCATCGTAGAGCTTGACAGAGGGGAAATCGGTGCGGCAGACGTAGCATAGAAATATGGATTTCTCCATGGCCTTTTGCTCCAGCTCGCTGAGATTGTTGCGCTCCTGGCCCAGCTTGGACTCGTTGTAGGCAATGAGCATGCGATACAGAGCAGCCAGCTTGGCAGCTGGTGTGGTCATGGCCAACGGCTGTATGGTTGGCTTCTCGTCCAAATCTGTGACGCCGGCCGGTGGCTTCATGTCCGCATCGCGGCCGCTCTCATCGCTGCCATTGAGCAGACCCGCATCCTTGACATCGGGCAACTCTGAATGACCGAGAAGTTGCTCGGATGCATCCGGTTTATCGTGGCAGTGCTCCTGCTTGATCTTCACAATGCCATCCTTGGAATCCTCATGCATAATGTCCCCATTGTTGTCGCCCGCTGCCTGCAGCAATTGATGCTGTTGTTGTTGCTGCTGCTGCTGACCTTGTGCCTGCAGCTCCTGCGGCTGTCCCATTGCCGTATTGACTAACGCCTGCGTGCAGATGAGACGTCGATTCTGGCGCACATAGTTGTGCTCGCCAATCATGTGCGCATTTCGCTCCTTCAACTTCTCAAAGATGGCCACGCAGTGCGGACACTTGTAGATCTTGCGACGCGGTGGCTTCCGTTGCGCCAGCGCTGCGGCCACCGCCTCCGCTTCGGCAGCAGCACGAGATGTCGAGGCTATTGGTGGACCAGCCAACATAACCGATGACGACGAGGAAGTGGTGGGCTGTGCATCCAGCAAATGATTGTTTCTACTTGAATTTGGGGATGTATCCAACTGGCCAACCGGCTGCACATAATCCGAGGCGACCGCATTGAAGTCAAAGCTGAATCACAGAAAATGGATATTTTTAATGGATAAGCATCTGCTGAGGAATGCCAAAGACTAACCGCTTTTGCTCACGCTCCGGCTGCTGCTGGCCACTGAGATCCTGCGCTGGATAGTAATCGTGGCGCCAATCGGCCAGCTGCTGATTATAGCCATCCGTAAACTGGTTTCTAAAGTAACGCTGAGATAAGTCGCCGTACACCTAAAATCAGAAAGAATTCCAGTTAATCTCAGATAGTTTTAATTAATTAATTTAATTACCGATTGACTCCAGGAGTTCTCAATGTCACAGTTGCTTTCCTGCTCGGAGATTTCACCCTTGGCGGGCATTTTCTCATCGGTGCGTATATTTAGACTCAAGCCACCGACCAAGCTGCTCTCTGTGGCGGCGGCCGCAAACGATGAGGATGTGGTGGACGCCGATGCAGAGGGCAAGTGGCTGCTGCTATTGCTCAACTGTTCCCGCTTACAGGTGTCCAGATCCAAATACTTGGCCTCGCTCACATCGCTGTCCACAGCCGCAACGCTGCAGCACTCAACGGCTGCGAGGGCGGCAATAAAATTGTTCGACTGCTCCATATTCGAGCTGTGCGAAGTGCTCGCCTGTGCTTGCTGCTGCTGCGGCTGATACCAGGGCGCCATTGGCGATTGTTGTTTGCCCACGCGAAAGGTCGCATTCATGGAGCAATCCTGATCCAAGACAGATGAGTTACTGGAGGAGGAGGCCAGCGTGGCGGCATTGGTGGCTTCGCTCGAGCCATGCTGTGGATGCTGCAGCCCCTGCTGCTGCTGCTGCTGTTGCTGCATGCCAAACGGAGTAAAGGGAGAGACAGTTGTTGTTGTTGCTGCCGCCGTTGTTGTTCCCGCTGCAGTTGTTGTTGCATGTTGATGGTACAGGAAATTGAAGTCTGTAAAGGAGGACGGCTGCTGCGATTGCTGCATAGCTTGCTGCCCGGGCTGCTGCTGCGACTGCGACTGCTGCTGCAACTGTTCGTGCTGCGAGTCCGAGGCATAGGAAGACGAGGAGGATATCACAATTTCATCCACCTCCAGATTGTTATCAGGCAGAATGTACTCATCGCCCGGCTTAGTCGACTTCTGTACGTTGCCGCTGCCGCTGCTGCCACTCGCAAACACGGAACCCGCCGAAGCAAAGCTGGCCGCATTCACCACAAACGTTGTCTGATTGCTGTTGCCCGCCGGCAACTGCTGCTTCGAGTTGGCAAACTCCAGCAACACACGCGCATCATCATCGTTGACAGCGGAGTGTTTGCGCGCCTGCTGCGCCGCATAGCTGCTGGATGTCAGATGCTTCTCCAGAATGCTGCCACTTGTCGGGGGCGACTCCACATTCTCGCTCTTGATCTGCACCGGCTCCGCGGACGCTTTCGATGATATGCTGAGTGTTTCGGCGCAGCTGCTGCCGGCAGCGTTGTTGTCAGTCTTTTTAGTCGCTGTGGCCTTTGGTTTGATGACTAATTTCTTGGGGCCACGATGTTGGGCTGGCGCTGAGAAGCGTTGCGGCAACAACACCGTTGGCTCCACCTCCACTTTCATTGGCGGCGGTTGTGTGAGATCCTCGTGGGCAACGTTTGTGTTCGTGGTGGTGGTGGTGGTGCTGCTGCTGGTGCTGGCCATGCGTATGACGCTGGTGGTGCCGTGGCCGCTGTTGCTACTATTGCTACTGCCGCTGGCATGCTCCAGGCTGGGCTTCTGTTCCATTGCTTGCATCTCGGCACGTACCGTATCGTAATCAT
Source organism: Drosophila gaucha (assembly GCA_035045545.1). Taxonomy (NCBI): domain Eukaryota; kingdom Metazoa; phylum Arthropoda; class Insecta; order Diptera; family Drosophilidae; genus Drosophila; species Drosophila gaucha. The sequence goes on along the minus strand of JAWNOY010000025.1, from coordinate 1,756,251 downwards.
CCATTGGCTCTTCCTTCTCCACCTTGACCAGGGGTATGGGCGCCACAGCTGCAAACGGACGAGCGGCGCCAATGCGACTGGAGGCCACTATATTACCCACCAGATCCAAATACTCGTTCATGTTTAGCGGCACATCGCTGAGCACCGTGACACGATTCTTTTTGGACTTGGTCGAGATGGTACTGCTGGAGGCGACGGCGGCGGCGGCGGCAGCAGCAGCAGCTGCTGCTGCTCCACTGCTCGTCGAAGGCGCCGTGCAGAGTTGAGCTGGCGAAGGACACGCGAGCTGCGGCACATGCGATTGCTGCGTCTGCTGCTGCTGGTGCTCCAACTGATGTTCGCTCTCAGCGCAACTGCTGCCTATGCTCATAAAGTCATCCTCATCCTCCGGCTGATGCTTGTTCGCGGCGCGTTTGTGCTTGCGTCCATTTGGTTTTGCCTTGCGTGACTTTTTCGTTGTGGCTTTGTGTGGAGCTCTGCTGCGACTGTCCTCGTGCTCATCGTCGCCATCCTCCACATGATCATCCATCTTCATGTGATCCTCAGCATCGCTGTTAGTCCAGCTAAAAAATTGAAATTAAAATTTGAATAGAATTTATTTGTTGCTCTACTTTATATTGACTTACCCCTTGTCATCCTCCTCCTCGTCCTCCTCTTCGTCGTCCTCGTCATCGTCGTGTATGTGCAGCACGCTGGGAGGTGACTGATAGATGCGCTCAATCACAGAGAACTCCCCATCTTCCTTCTCCACACACTCGACAATATGCTTGGGAGTTTCCTGGACTATGAAGTCACCATTCTCCCGCTCCAAATAGTGCGCCACTGGGGATTCGGCATAGCGCAGCACGGACGCACTGGACGAGGCGGGTGAGGCGCAGGCAGCTTGCGCTGCGGCATTCAGCAGGGCACCAAATGGCGAGTTGGTTGTCTGGCGACTGCTGCTGGCTCGTCCGACGGAGATGGACGTCATCAACGCAGACGAGGAGCTGGCGCAGTTGGCGGCTGCATAACTGCTGCTGCTGTTGCTGTTGCTGCTGGCTGCAAGGGATTGCTGGTGCTGAGGCGGATATTGCAGTCTTAATGAGGCAGTCGACAATGTTGACGGAATCGTGAGCTGTGGCGGTGGTGGTGGCGGTGGATTCAAGAAGATATCCGTGTGAAGTTTACTATGTTTGCCACTCGGTGGTGCAAGGTTAACGCTGTGTTGTAAGGTTAAATGTTGTTGTGGCTGTTGTTGTTGTTGCTGCTGCTGCTGTTGCTGTTGTTGTTGTTGCTGTTGTTGCTGCTGTTTGTTTTGGTTGTGCTGAGATCGAATTTGACTGATGGCGGCGCCATAGGCGGGTGGTGGCTTTTGATGCGACTGCGTTGACGTCGCCTGCTGCGCAAAGAGCTGCATTAAAGGAAAGTAAATTGTTTAATTGCTATTCAAGGTGTATATAAAAACTCCGTAGAGCCACTCACCTGCAGTGGCGGCGGTGGTGGCAGCGCTGCTGCATAGGTGTACTTCATAGCCGGCTGTTGTTGATGGTGGGCAAAGTGCGTAGCCTGTTGCTGCTGAGTGGCCAGATACTGATGCTGCTGTTGCTGGTGTGGTGCTTGTGGTATTACCAGCGTGGTGGCACCACGTGGAAAGCCATGCAGCGCAGTTGCTGCCGCTGGCGCCACCTGCTGCTGCTGCTGGTCATAGCGATAGTCGGAATAGATGGCTGTCACGCTGTTTGTGGTGGGTGTATTTGATGTGTTGGCTGGCGCCTCAGTCGAAGGTGGCGCGCTTTTAACTGCCTTTATCGGTGGATTGCTCAATTTGCTGTTGTTGTTGTTGTTGTTGTTGTTGCCGCAGCTGCTGCTGTTGCTACTGCTGCTATTGCTATTGCTATTGCTGCTGGGCAACGCAGCTTTGACTGCTGTTGATTTAGTTGCTGCTGCTGTTGTTGATGTTGGTGGTGCAGTTGGAGGTGGAGGTGGTGGTGGTGAAGATGCTGGTACAACGGGTTTGACATCAACCGTAGTCGTGGACGACAATGAGGTGGAGCCAGCGCCGCCATCAGCCGAGAGCAAAGCTGCCGCCAGGGCGCTGCCCACGCCAGCGTTGCTAACAATGGTCATTTGCACCAGAGCCTTGATGACCTGTTCCTTGGGATGAGTCTCCAAATGATCGGAGAGATTCATGCCCGCGTGCAGATACAGGGTGCACACGGGGCACTGCACATTGTCCACCATGATGGCGATTGGCTGCGAACTCTTCTTAATCAAGCTACGTGCGGTTGCAGCTGCTTCTGCTGCTCTTACTCTCTTACGCACTCTCTCTCTCTCTCTCTCTCGCTCGCGCTCAATATCAGTTTAGAGTCATAAAACTGTGACTTTCGGTGCTGTTGTTCGTGTGGCGGCCATTTTGCTCAATCCTTGAGCGGCGCTGCAAGTGAAGAGAATAATCAGAAAAATACGTACGTGATATATAAATATATTTATGAAGCTCGATAATAATTGCTTGATATCCAAGTGATATGGCAGCAACTCAAAGAATGCACAGCAACCCGCTCAAACCCCGGATCGTTGCGACATAATCTGCGAAAACGTGCATTTTATATTTGCAGCGGGGCCAAGTGCGGGGCAAGAGCGAAAGCTTTTGCTATGGGAAAAACTAGAGAGACAACAGCAAGTGAGAAAACGGCTAAGCAAAGGACGTGTGCGGCAGGCACCCGAATCAAAATCAAAAACAAATAAACATAAATGTGCGTATGTGTGTATTGTAGTACCTATTATGCAGCTGCATGTATGTATGTGCATGTATGCGTGTGCAATGGGTACGGGAAAGAGCAACAGCAACAGCAACAGCATCGGTTAAAGCTTCGTCCGCCTGCCTGTGAACTGCTTGCTATAGAGGAAGAAGAGCACAGAGTGGAAATGGAATGGAATGGAATGCCCAGTTGTGCCAACAACAACAACAACAGCAACAACAACGACTTTTGGAACAGCTTTTTCTGTGCATTCAACTTGTGAGGACGATGAGCACACGGCAACATCGCGATAATGACGAGTTATTTGCTGGGCATGAGCAATAAATGCAATGAATCAGCGAATACTGTGACTTCAATATCTACACTCCACAAAATATCAGTGACTGTGATTTTGTTCGAATGAATTATGTTATTCAGATCAATAATAATAATACAAAACCATTTCCATAAGTTGGAACTTCTGGTCCACATTTTTAATGTGATCAAGTGCGTTATTTGAACTCAAAAATGATTGCTATGCAGCTTGGTATTTGATTATCAATATTATTGTTATAGCCCGATATATTTATAAACATGTGCACTGCATTGCAGGTTGCAGGTTTCCAGTAGTAGATGAGCTTTTCGCATTTTTTAACACAGTATAAATAATCTCCATTTGTTCCACAATTCCAGGTGTGATAATAAACAGCTGCTCACTATAAACAAACCTAATTTTCTAATTTTTTAAAACAAAAACATTTTTCTTTGTGCCTAAGCTAGTTATCGATCAATTTTAACAGATAGTAATGAAGGGATATTTATTTCAAATGCACTGCAATTACCCACTATGATCTAAATGCCCACTGAGAATATCGATATTCGTCACAAGTACTTGTACTAATAGTACATATACAAGTGTGTGTATACATGAGTACATTGTGCTCATCTGTGCTCTAGCTCTGGTTTGTTGTTGTTAAGCACTGGCAATGCCGCTGGAAATGGTCAACTTTTTGCGTTGTTTTTTTTTTTGTTTCGTGCATTTCTACTACGGGTATTTTTTGTATGTTTTTATTTTGTCTAAATATTTTTTGTTGTATACACATACATTCATGGGCACTACACGTATAAGGGTTGTGCTGGGGCTGCACAAAAATAAAAACAGCAGCAATGTCTACGTCTGTTGCTATTGATTTTTCCTTTGAGTGTAGCGTACAATGCAAAACGATGAACAAGTCGCACAAAAATCAAAAGTGCGTGAGCTACCACATACATACAAACATCGATACTTTTCTGATGAGTACATACATTACAAAATTAAGAAAGAACTCATGTGAACAGTAATTGCCACCTTCTTTACCTACCTTCGCTTCTGCTACTGCGACTGCTGCAGTAGTGTGTGTGTATTAGTATGATCTTGCTCAGGACTGCGAGCTGCGAGTTAAGGGGAGCTCTGCTAGCGTTTTATATTCTGTTGCTTTGATTTTCCACATACGCAGAACGCACTACCGTTTGCTACACTTGCCCACACACACACACACGCACACACACATGCACAAGAAGGTAGACACAATTTCAGAGTATTTCCGCTTTGTGTTTCTTTAATTTTCTCGGTTCTCTCATACAAGGAGAGACGTACGCGCACACACACAGTGGAAACAATGTTTTATGAGCACTAATTGTAAATGAATTGTAATTGCATATGTATGTATGGGATATGTGCGTTCAATAAAAACTTTTATATACAGGCGGCGTCAATATCGATCGTAACTTGTGTGCGTGTGTGTGTGTTTGTTGAAGGCAAGGGCAAGATTTCTTCGATAAACATGCGGGGGAACAGAACGTTGTATCCTTGATGGGGCACCTGCAGCTGTTATATTTGTATGTATTTTTGTTTGTATGTAATTGCTGCTTCGCGGTTTGGGGACTCCTTGGGCTTGGTCTGGTCGTCGCCTCTTCGCCTCGTTCAATGACACAGAAATCTTTCTTCTCGTCTTTTGCTTTGTGCGCTCCTTCTTCAATATACAACTGAGCTTTTATATACATATATGCTGTGAATGCGAGTGCGAGGCCATTGCTGCGTTTATCTTCATGTGTGTGTGCGTGTGTGTGCTACACACAAAGTAAATTTTCAATCACGTTTTTCATGCACTTTGTATAGATTTTTTATGGGGCATTTATGCAAAACTTATGTACGCCTTTATTAGCTACAAATTGGTGATATTTTTAGTGATTTAAATTCACTTTGCACTATTAAATAGCCGTCATTTCGATTTCACCTTGCAACAAATGAAAAATTACAACACCAGGCGTTAGAGTGTTGTAAAACTTATGAATGCTGCGTTTTAACGTTGGCCAACACTTGGTCGTGCTGAGCAACTCTGTGTGGCTGCATCATTGGGAAATTTTTTAGCCGACTGTAAAAACTCGCATTCTAACTAATTTATACAATTTTATTATTTAGCGAACGGTAATAAATTAATAACAAAATGGCAGATAAAGCACAAGAACAGAGTATTATGGACAAGTCCATGCGGTCAGTGTTTGTAGGTAACATACCCTACGAAGCCACTGAGGAGAAGCTCAAGGAAATTTTCAGTGAAGTCGGCCCGGTACTTTCGCTCAAGTAAGTCCTTCGGCATCTGTGGACCATGTACATAATAATATTTCCCCATGACGCCCCACTTACAGACTTGTGTTTGATCGCGAGAGCGGTAAGCCCAAAGGTTTTGGCTTCTGCGAGTACAAAGACCAGGAAACGGCACTGAGTGCCATGCGTAATCTCAATGGCTACGAAATTGGCGGGCGGACTCTCCGTGTGGACAATGCGTGTACAGAGAAATCACGCATGGAGATGCAACAGCTGCTGCAGGGACCACAAGTAGAGAATCCGTATGGTGAGCCCTGTGATCCGGACGATGCACCCGAGCTCATTACCAAAACAGTTGCCTCCCTGCCGCCGGAGCAGATGTACGAGTTGATGAAGCAAATGAAACTGTGCATTGTTAGTAATCCCTCAGAGGCACGTCAGATGCTTATGCTGAATCCGCAGTTGGCCTATGCACTGCTCCAGGCCATGGTGGTAATGCGCATCGTTGATCCGCAGCAGGCATTGGGTATGCTCTTTAAGGCCAATCAAATGCCGCCCGTTTTGGGTGGCAATCCGCATTCTAATTCGGGATCCATGCCCATGGGCTCATCGTCGCAGCAGCAACCACCGCCCCAACAACAGCCGCCCACACAGTCGGGAGTTGTTGGCGGCCCAGGACCAATGCAGCCAATGCCCGTACCCGGCCCGAACTTCAATAATATGCACTCGAATGACATCGATTTGCGCATGGTGGCCGGCGGGCCGGTCAACATGGATCCGCGCATGATGTCGCGTAATCTGGACCAGGACATGCGCCAGGTGCCTGGCCCTATGCCCAATCCTGTGCCGCCGCCACTCATGGATCCGCGCACACGCGCCCAAATGCAGCCGCAACAAGGACCGCCTGCCGCACCCATTCCATACCCGAGCGATCCACGCCAGCGCCCAATGGATCCCCGACTACGTGGTGCCATGCCGCCTGGCCCAGTCCAGCAGCAGCCGCCCCCACAAGTGCCAACTGTGACGCAGCAGCAGCAATCGGCGGCACTGCAGCTGCAAAGTCGACTCGGAGCACATGGAGTATTGCCCTCGGATGCTTCGGATCAGGAGAAGGCTGCGCTCATCATGCAGGTGCTACAATTATCAGACGATCAGATCGCACAGCTGCCACCAGAGCAACGTGCCAGTATACTGGTGCTCAAGGAGCAAATTGCCAAAACCCGAACTGCACGCTAATTAAATTTAAATAAATTCCGATTTTTATTGTACAACATTTGATTGAGAAACTAAGAATAAAGATTAATCAAGAGGATACACAGCTAGTTGGCAATTGGATCAGTGAACGGACACCAGTGTCTGGTGCAGCTTCTGCACGGTGGTGTTCAGCATCTGCCGCAGCACCTCATCATCGACACATTGCACAGTCTGCAATTGAGATATATATTAATAATAGAATATTCCAATTGTTTGAGCAGTTTTTTACCAGTGTCTCCAGATTGATCTCTGCGTGCTTGCCGCTGACTGTGACCGGCAGCAGATCGCCCTTGAACAGCTTGGGCACACAGCTGTCGCCGAAGGTGTCCTGCAGCGTCTCGATGAGGCACTCGCGGAAACGCGATTCCTCTGACTTGGTTTGCTTGGTAGCGCCCTTGATGTTTGTGCCGCCCAGCTCGGACTGCATGAGGCAGGCGAGCACGGCATCCGCATAGACATCATTCACATGCGTCGCATGCCATTCCATGATGATGATCTTTTGCTCGACTGTCAGCTCGACGCAGTTGAAGACGCGCAGCTTGCGCTCCGGCTCGATAATCTCGACGCAACCAGCTCCAATGCGATCGAGCAGCAGTTGCAGCGTGGCCAGGGAACTGGTCCAGGGTATCGACTGACGCTGTGTGACCACAGACATGCTCATGTCTGTGTACTCTAAAAATGAAAGAGGAGATTGAGTACAAGTAGTGCATTTGTGTAGATAGAGAATACTTACTGCCCAGATCCGAGGGCGCCAGCAGATGGTACTTGAAGTCGCGCTTGACCAGCACGCCAGAGAGTTTGCTGCCCACCTCGGGTTTCTTGGCAGCCAGATGTCCCATCACCTTGGCAGTCTTCTCGCCCCGGAAATAGAGATCGACAGCGTGTGTGTTGCGGGGATTATAGAATTTGATGTCCGTGCTGGCGTCTGCTTCATATTCGCGCTGCAGCGCCAGCTTTAAGCGAGACATCTCGTTCTGTTCGCCATGGACGAGGACCACATGGTTGGGTCGCAGCATGCGTATGAACTCGCTCGTCTGCTGGTAATCCGTGTGCGCTGAGAAGGAAATGTAGTCGACGGACATGTTCAGGGGCAGCTTTTGGCCAGAGAGCGTTGTAATCTCCTCTGGCTCGGATAGGATGGTCTTGGCCAGTGTGCCCTCCACACAGTAGCCAGCTATGATGACGCCATTCTTGGGATCGGTGCACCAGCTCTCGAAGAGCTCCCGCGACAAGCCCGACTGCATCATACCGGGCGAGGCCATGATCACACAAGGCCCGATGTCATCAAAGTGATCGATGCCCTTCAGATTGGAAATGTGACGAAAGACAAATGGATTGTTCACAGCAATCTGGCGACGGATGCGATCGTTCATGGCATTGATGTAGGTCTGATAGACGGCCATGCACTTCTTGGCCAGCGAGGAGGCATAGTAGATGGGTATCTCGTGTAGATCTGGGTTCTGTGACCAGAACTCATCCAATATCAACAACAGCTCTTGGGCACGACCCAAGGCAAACACCGGAATGAGGCAGCGTCCGCCTTGCATCACGATCTTCTGCACCAGCGATGTGAAACGACTTTCGCGATCTTCCCGCTTTTCGTGGATGTGTGTGCCATAGGTGGATTCCGTGATCAGCACATCTGGCTTCTTGGGCGGCACCTCGGCGGCCATCAAATGACGATCCTCCTGACGTGAAAAGTCTCCCGTATAAAGGATTTTAATGCCAGCAATCTCTATCATAAACATTGCGGCGCCCAGCACATGGCCAGCGTTATAAGCGCAGAAGCGAACGCCCATCACATCGCGTTCCTCATGAAAGTTGATTGTCTCGATCTTCTCCATGGATGCCTCCAGATCAGCCTCTGTATAAAGCATCTGCTCTGTGGATATATTGCTGATTTTGATGTAATCCGACAGCATCCAGCGATAAATGGCTTTGGTGGCATGTGTCATAAAGCAACGTCCGCGAAAGCTGGTCTTCATGAGGAACCAAGGCAGAGCGCCGCAGTGATCCAAATGGAAACTAAAAACAAAATAAAAATATATTAAAGGTTGGCTGAATCAAGAAAAATTCTGCAAACGCACTGTGATATGAACAGCAAATCAATTTCGTCAGCTTCTATCAAATCCACATAGGGCAACGCATCCATGCCAGACAGTCCGGGATGTATGCCACAGTCCAACATTATTTTCTTGCCCTTGAACTCCAGCATAATGCAGGAGCGTCCCACTTCCTGGCCAGCTCCACTGCAAGAAAAAATTTCATTTCATTGCTCAATTAAGAAAAAACTTTTTGTTGCTTACAGCGGCTTGATTTGTAGTAGATCGCTCTCCTCATCAGGCACACGCGTATCATTATTTGCTTGGGCCTGCGCCATTCTGTTTTAATTTATTAAAATTGGGGAATAAATAATTTCGACGTTTTGCCGGCAACAAAAACGCGTTCAATTATTTCACATATGATGACTGCAATAATCGATTAACAATTATCGATAGCAGTAAGAGAAACCTGAGAAATACTGTTCCTCTTTGTTTTGAAAGTCTTTTATTATTTATTTTCAAAAATATAGGGTATCTGCATAAAAATTGATCAATTATAGTCCTACTTTTGACACTTAAAACCATTTATTTTATTTACTGCTGCAAATCTCATTAATTTCGTTAGAAAAATACCAAATGACTTGGTTACTGCAGCCCTGGTATATATAGCTGTAATTCTATTGTATTTATTGTGCATGCCAGTAAAAATAATATTCTAATCAAATGCAAATGGCTGGCTCTAGCTACGATGGTAAATATTTAAAATGTTTACATGCTCATGTGCTCATACCGTTTAATTTCAAACAAACACCAAGTGCTACGCAAGCAGGCGCGCACCCTGGAAAATGAAATCGACCTCAAACTTGTGGCATTCAGCAAAATCGGAGCTGGCAGCAGCAGCATAAGCAGCAGCAGCAACAGCAGCGCTGCTGACACATCACCTCTGCTCGGCGAACATGTATTCGACTCGCTGTCTGCTGAAATAGAGCAAATGCTCGACAAGGTGAGGCATCTCTCGCATAATTACAAAATATCCATTTAAATCTTATATCCATTTAAATCTGCAGTTGTCGACGCTCAATGAATCGATGTCCGAGCTGCCCGCAACGGGAAGCGCTGCAATGCACACACTGCAGCGGCACCGGGAAATACTCCAGGGCTACAGGCAGGAGTTCAACAAGATCGGTGCCAATCACACCATGCGCATCGAGCGAGAGGAGCTGTTACGCGGCTCTGGTCTAGCGACTAGTGGTAGTCCCTCGATTTCTGGCCTCAGTCGTCGGGAGATGTACATGAAGGAGAGCGGACACTTGAGCAGTGCCGGCAACATGGTCAACGACCAGATAAACATCGCCATCGAGACGCGCGACAACCTGCACGCACAGCGACAGGCATTCAAGCGACTGCAGACTCGCTTCAACGACATTTCGAATCGTTTTCCCTTAATTTCAAGGTAACATTAATAACTAATAACTAACTTAACTTAATAACTAATTCTAGTTTTATTGTCTATTTCAGTTTGATACAGCGCATAAATATCAAAAAGCGACGAGATTCGCTTATTCTGGGGGCGGTAATAGGCTTCTGCGTTATTTTGCTGCTAATTTATGCTTTTAATTAGCCCGCAGCATTTAACACATTTCTGACAATTATTTCTGTATTTTTTCTCTATTTGGTATATGTATGTGTATAATCAACTTGTGATAGCAATAAAATGTAATATTTAAGTCCATCAATAAACCAAATTATATACAAATTATGAGCTGCTTTTGACAACTGTTTAAATTAAAAGTTAACTTAACGATTCGTTGAATTGCATACTAATCGATAGGTTTGTTATCGAAATAGTTTGGTGGCTCTTGACAACTCTGACGCAACAGCTGCTACCTGCGATGTGATAACAATTCAGACTATTTCCACACGCCTTTAAAATTTATATTGTTTTTATCACAAATATTGTATAAAAAACTGATTATTAACTAAAAGGCAGTCATGTCAGTGATGCCCAACGTTGAGCCCAAGGCAAGTGAGGCCGCCAAGCCAGGAGTCCTAGACACCGCCGAGCTGGACAGAATGGCCATGCATTTCGTGGGCAACTTGAACAGATATCGTGAGAATATAGTAATACCCAAAAGTAATGGACCGGTTAAAATCAAAACAAACGAGGAGAAGCTCATAGAAACAGCCGTAGAAAGCTGTGCCTTCAAAAGCGCCATGGCCTGTGTTATGGGTGGGTTGCAGAAAAATAAAAATCAACAACAATTTTTACACATGTTTCTCCATTTCTTCCCGCAGGCTATGGACTGGGTGCAGCTTTGGGTCTGTTCAGCGCCTCTGTAAATCCCAGTATGGCCGATCCGTTCGCAAACGAAAAGAAACAGACGGCGCGCGAGGTATTTCGCGAGATGCGCGGCACAACTCATTCGTATGCCAAGAATTTTGCGCTAATTGGCGCCGTCTTCTCCATTGTCGAGTGCACCATAGAAACTGTAAGTGAGAATTGTTCTTTTATCTACCCAATATTTATGTATGTATGTGTGTATTTGCATTGGCTAGAAACGCGGCGTAACCGATTGGCGTAACGGTACCTATGCGGGCGGCATAACCGGTGGCTTGATTGGGCTGCGAGCGGGCATTAAGGCTGGTATCATTGGCGGCTTGGGCTTTGCGGCATTCTCCTCGGCGATTGATTACTATATGCATATGAGATAAGGTGCAGTTGAAGTCGTGTTTGTGTAGCTCCTATAAATGTTTGTTCTTAATTACAAATCTGGTTTTTATGCGCACACTTTAAAGTTTGCCGCCAAGGCAAACGCACCGGAAATGCACGCAAATGCACGTTTAACGAGCTCTGCACGAAGAGCTTTTCCTGCATTTGGAGCCATTATTTAAGACACACACACATTCACAGAGCAGCAGCTGCTGCACATTAATATTAAAGCAATGAAATGCGCAGTCGCGCTTTCGGCAGCGGCATAAACAATGTGCCACAGTCTCAAATTCGGCTACCGACCGGTTTTTGGGTGGCTCGTCGATGGGAAGGGCAGAGAGACGGTCGCTTCCAGCTTGTGGGAACGTCTATGGGAAGGGTAGAGAGACAGTCGACAGTCCAGCTTGTGGGAACGGCCATCGATATCCCAGCTTAAGGCAACCGCACAACATGGACAGAGAATGTTTGCTGCCGCTGAAACGATTTCCAGTTTCAGTTGAATTTGAGCAACAGGCAGGTAACGATCGCAGTCGCTGCTTCAGTTTCGCTTTCAGTTGCTGTTCGTTTGATTTAAGAGCCAGAATCGAGGATGAACCGCGGCGGCAGCTGCAAAAGTGCAACAACAAATTGAAACGGGTTTCAAGTTGCAAGTTGAATCGCGGCGGTTTCTAAGCGTGTAAAAAAAAGAAGAAATATGAAAAACAATTTATACAGATAAAAACGAAAATTACAATTTACAGCAAGTACAAATATCGATGAGTCAGCGGGATCTGTTTGTGTTTGTTTATGCAATCAATTGCCACACAGCGCTAGCGACCACAAACAGTTATTTGTTTTCATTATTTTTGTAGCAGAGTGTACACCAGCTGCCGCCACTTGGTTTTGTTGTTGCCATCAATTTGCATGTTCTTCGAACAGCTCAATTTGTCTCGCTGTATCAATGCATACACATGCACACACATGTATTCATATGCATGTCAATACGTAGACATGTATGTATGTATATGTATCTAGATGTTGGCGCAAAGTTCAATGGAACGTAGTGACACATGCTTGTTGCCATTCCAATTGGCCTCTTCGCATCTAATTGGAGTCGGCATTTCTTTAATATTTCCTGTGCCTGGAATTCTGCTCTTTCTATGTGATTCAAGCAGCGCAGTCGCCGACAGCTGAGTCAACTGAGTGTGCGTTTGTTGTTCCGTTATTCCGTTATCTTATCCGCTGAAATCATTGACGCTTGTGCTCAATTTAAAAAATTAAAAACAACAATAACAACACGCAATAGTGTCTATTGTTTCAGACACCACAAGAGACGACCTTGCAGCAGAACAAAAACAAAACACGACACCCTGTACTTACATCCCACATAGCGGCTTAGCCGAGAGCGAAAGTGTATGCCAGAGACAGAGAGGGAGAGTGTAAGAGAGAGCGCAACGGCAAGTGTGGCTCTCAGCTGATATCTAATCAAAACAAATAATGCCTCAGAACGCGTTCTGCGGTTTGAATCATTTACCTTAGTTTCAATTCTACTTCGAAAAGTGCTCGTGGTAGCTGTTTATTTCGCAGCGCAATCGCAATCGCAATCGAATTCGACTGAAAAGTACATAATACAAAGAAACTCAACTCTAATTCGGAGCAGTGTAATTAATACTTAAAAGTGTTTTGTGCATTTAATTGAAATTGAATCAACAAAAAGGCTGTAAATCAGATTTCAATAAATAACTACGTCTACAGCATGAAGTACAAATTGTTGCTGCTGGTGAGTAAAAATATATATATGTACATATATACAGCTATATAGTGTGCATGTGTATCTGAAATTTCGAACTTTTTCTTATCTTATCTGAAATTGCTTTTCGTTGGGGTCAGCTATGAAACACCTAAATATAATACATACATATACAGTGAAGATTATGTACATAGATAAAGCTCATATACGTTATATATACATATATATTTATGGGTATATATACGTCTGCATATAGTTTCTCTGCTTAGGGAAACCTTTTTATGGTAGTTAGTATTTTCAAAAACAATATAGAAATATACTGTATATATTTAGAAAATATCTGGGCACGTCATAAGCTTTTCTAAAGAAAGTCTGAGCAGTTTTTCTTGTTGTTTATATACAAGAAAATATTTACAAATTATAAAATTCTTAAAAACCTGGTGATTCACAGATAAATGAGTTCAAATTTTTAATATTTAGCTTATTCTGTTGACTTAGCATAGGCAAATTTGTAATAATTGAAGCATTATAAAATTAGTTTCCTTTAAATAAAAAGAATTCGATTTTCCTAAAGATTCTAATTTTCAAAAGTTCAATTTCAGCTTTAACAGTAAATTTTTTTCAAAATATCCAGAATTTCGCTACAAAAAATTTTTCGCTAAAAATAAAGCAGGAAGCGAAGTATTGGTACACTAGTCATAAGGTTTAGGGCTCAAACCCTACTCAGTAAATTCATAATAAAATTTTTAAAATAAAACAAAGTGGGATAAAGCTTTAAAGTTTTATGAAATTATATACTTTCAATTTAAAACAATATTTTTATATAAATATTAATATAGGCAAAGATGATGGATTACATAAAAACACTTTAAAAATCTTAAATCTAACTGCTAGATAATACCTTTTTCCAGAAAAAGAAGAATTGTGAAGTATTTACTATATTTACATATGTGTATATAATACGTATGTGGATGTATATAAATACAGTCGAATCCCGATAGTTCGAAATGGCAGGGGAAGTGCACAGGAATCAGATTTATCGAACAGGAATTCGAACGATTTTTTTTTAAGGGTACATAATTTTTTACGAATTATTGAGATTTTCGATTAAGCGGGCAACGAATTATCGGAATTCGACTGTACAATATAATTTATAATCAATTACTTTTTCTGTGATATAGTATATTAATATGTATAAAAGTTGGAAAGGAGCTTTTAATAAGTAACTACGAGAATAATCTGAAAAAAAACTAAAATTATATTTAGTTTAATAAAAAAAATTCAATTTTTTTCCGAAATATTTTAATGTTTTCTAATGTTTTTCTTTCCAAAATTCAATTTTTTCCCGCAATACTTTAATGTTTTCCATTTTTTTTCTTAAGGTCAGAAACTTTTCAGACTACGTAGTTACATACTCAAAGCTCATATATGATTATTGTATGTTCTTTAAAGCTTTTAGATGATTATAGTATTCTCGTATAATCAATATATAAATATACAAAAAATATTACTTACATCTTTTAAATATATATCTATATATCAGATAATATATAAAAACTTTTTGAATATATGATACTATATACTATATACTATATTCATTATATAATACAATAAGTCTTCGAATTTGCCGCTAATCATATAGTATTCTATAAATATATACAAAATACATCTTTTATATATATTAGATAATGATATATGATAGATGTAGTTAATAATTTGTTGATAATGTTAATTAATAATGTCTTCAGATAATATATTTATATATATATATTATAATCTGTCTATAAGCAATATAAAATATATTCATTATATAATATAAATATCTTCCTAATTGCAGCTAATCATATATGATTAAAGATCTTATATGATTATAGTATTCTATAAATATATACAAAATATGATCATCTTTTATATATATAAAATATAATAATATATGATAGATGTAGTTAATAATTTGTTGATAATGTTAATTAATAATGTCTTCAGATAATATATTTATATATTGTGTATACTATATCCTATCTATAAGCAAAATATAATCTATATTCATTAAATAATACAAATATTTTCCCAATTTGCAGCTACTCAGCGCGGAGGCGCTGCTGCTGAGTATCGTATGGGCCCAGCAGGAGAGCATACCCTACCAGCCCGTGGCGAACATCTGCGAGACTTGCTCCTGCCTGTCCGCCCAGGACACGAATCATCGGCTGCACCAGACGCTGAACTGCGCGATGAAGAACTTTGGGCATATTCTGGCCCGCTGGCCACCCGAGTTCGGGAGTCAGCATGCGGGAATGGAGATCGTGGCATCCTTCTCGGGGAACAGCATACGGCTGCTGCAGCAGCTGCCGGCGACGAATGCGACGCTGACGTTCTCGTGCCGCCACTGTGGCATACAGCAGCTGGAGGTGCCGCTCTTCATGGATGTGCCGAATGTGGAGGGACTCTATCTCAGCTGGAACGAGATCAAGGACGACGCACTCAAGCCGGATCTGTTTCGCGGGCCCTTCAAGGCCACCAAATACGAGCCGATTGCTCTGAAGGATCTGGATCTGAGCCACAACAACATCTCGCGGCTGGATCGCAAGCTCTTCGAGCACACGCCGCAGCTGCGGAAGTTGGCGCTGGCCCACAATCGTCTCAGTGTGCTGGATGCGGCGACAACAGCTTCGTTGGCTTCCATCGTCAACTTGCAGCGCTTGGATCTGTCCCACAATGGACTGCTGACGCTGCCCGGCGAGCTCTTCGCCAAGCTGAGCAATCTCTATCAGCTGGACATATCGGGCAATGAGTTCGCCGTGGTGCCAGTGGGTCTACAGCAGCTGGGCAGGAGCCTGCAGCAATTGAGTCTGGCTGGCAATCCGTTGGCCAAGTTGGAGGCACAGAGTTTTCGCCAGCTGGATGCACTGCGTCGCCTGAACATCAGTGCAATGCCAATGCTGCGCAGCATCGAGCAGGGTGCTCTGCATCTGCCCGGCCTGGAGCAACTGGACTGCGCACGCAATCCCAAGCTGGACCGACTGGAGCTCCAGGATTTGCTGCCCAGCCGCAATCTGACACAGCTGGACATCTCGCAGAATGCGCTCACCACACTCACAGTCAGCAACACGACGAGCTGGCCCCGACTGCGCAGCCTGGCCATTGCCGGCAATCCCTGGTACTGCAGCTGTGAGCTGCTCCAGGCGCTGGAGCAAGCCGGCGCCCCCCAAGTGCTGCTGCCCGCCAATCTGGCGGTGGCTCGCTGCGACACGCCCTACCTGCTGGCCGGGCTGCCCCTAAGCAACTTGACGGCGGAACAGATCTGCAACATGGTCATACCCAAGAAGTATCGAGCTGTCGAGGATGATCCGCCGCGCTTCCTGCGCCGTCGCTACATCATCCTCACGGCGATCATTGCCAGCGTCGTCGTCGTCGCCGGCCTCATCATCGGCTTCATTGTGGTCTGCGTGCGCCGTCGGCTCAAGGGCAACGACTACGGTGTCCAGCCCATCCGCTACACCAGTGTCCGGGGCAGCAATCTCTCTGCCTTCTCCCAGCTGCAGCCGGCGTCGGTGACCAGCAAATTCAACAATGCCGCCGCCGCAGCCACAACGGGTGCACCCAATGCCTAAAACCTCGGCCAGATTCAACTGCTGCACGTGCTCCGAGCCAAAGATGTCCACGAAAGTGTTTCAGCCACAACAAAACAAGACTTTGCGTGCATGCATTTGCTTGTATATATAGCATACAGTATATATACATATATATATATTGAATTCCGACCTCCCTTGGAGGAGGCTTGCCTTCGTGTCCCTAGTGTCTAGTGTTGCCATCGCTGTTTGTATTGTACTTAAGTTCCGTTAGTTTTTAATGATTGTGAAATAAAATGCATTTTTATAAACATTTTAGTAGATATAGTGTATATTTGGTTCAGTACAGTGGGCACTACTACATAAAGAACTTTATCTAAAAATATTGCATTAGGGAAAACAGTGTGAAGTTATGAATTTTAATTTAGTAAAAACAAGTATATATTTCAGATAGAATCACTTTCCGTTATCTTTAGCGAATGATCACTGTACTCTTCTACATAAGCAAATAGCAGTTCATTTTTTGATTTGATCTCAATTTCGATTTACAATTAGCAAAATCGAAAATTTTAATGGAAGTCAAGAAATATTTATTTTTGGTTCATTACAGTGGTAACTACTATATAAAGAACTTTAACTTAAAACATTGCATTAGAGAAAATATGGTAAAATTATGAATTTTAATTTAGTTTAAGAAAAATATACATACATATATGTACATTTCAAATAGAATCACTTTCCGTTATCTTTAGCGAATGATCACTGTACTCTACACTACAGGGAAACAACAGTTAAGTTTCTGATTTGATCTCAATTTTAGTTTCGAACTAGCAAAATCAAATTTGATGGGATTTATTTTTGCTTCAGTACAGTGGGCACTACTATATAAAGGCAAAAATTTCATTAGAGAAAACATGGTAAAATTATGAATTTTAATTTAACATAAAAAATATAATAAATTTCAGATAGAATCACTTTCGTTATCTTTAGCGAATGATTACTGTACTCTTCTATATAAGAAAACTACAGGTTATTTTCTGATTTGATCTAAATTTGGATTTAAAACTAGCAAAATCGCAAATTTGATGAGAATTACGAAATATTTATTTTTGGTTCAGTACAGTGGGCACTTCTATGTAAAGAACTGCTGCAAAGAACTTTAACTAAAAATATTGCATTGGAGAAAATACAGTACAATTATGAATTTTAATTTAGTATAAGAAATGTAATAAATTTCAAACAGAATCACTTTTTGTTATCTTTAGCGAGTGAACACTGTACTCTGCAATATAGGGGAAACATTCAGATTTGATCTCAATTTGAATTTCGAACTAGCAAAATCCCAAATTTGATGGGAGTCAAGAAATATTTATTTTTGCTTCAGTACAGTGGTAACTACTACATAATGAACCTTAACTAAAAATATTGCATTAGAGAAAACAGTGTGAAACTATGGCTTTAATATATAAAAATTATAATAAATCTCACAAAAATCACTCTCCGCTATCTTTAGTGAGTGAACACTGTACTCTACAATATAGGGAAACATTTAGATTTCATCTCAATTTGAATTTCGAACTAGCAAAATTACAAATTTGATAAGATTCAAGAAATATTTCTTTTTGATTGAATACAGTGTTTATTACCGTATAAAGAACTTCTAGTAACTTGAACTAAAAATCTTGCATTATAGATAACTTTCTACAATTGTTAATTTTTGAATTCCTAATTCATAATCTTTTTACATTATGTATATTTAAATATAAGTTTTCAGATACAGGAATAAGTTTTCGTTCGCATTAGCGAGCAACTACTGTAGTCGACTACATAAGGGATTTCTGATTTGATCTCTATCTCAATTTTGCTGAGATTCAAGGATTATATATGTACATACCATAACGTTCTCTATAAGTTAGTTTATTGATTTTTCATGGGACTTTTTGTACAGCACGTTATAGATCCGAGGAAATTGTGAAAGGCAAAAAACAATCAGAAGCTAATGACAAACTGTTGTTGGAGTCGCTAATGGCGCAGCTGGGCGAGTTGCTTATCTCAGAAATGTTTATAGATAAATTGTGAAACGCATGAAGATAAAGTGAGTAAGGGGTCTAGCATTCGCTTTCGAGCAGCTCCTCCGCCATGGCTCCTCCGGGCGTTGGCCGCGGCAGCGTTTCGTCAGCATTCGAGGCTAAGAGCTGACGCATCTGTCCGTCCAGCTGGAAGAGATTGACGGCTTCTTTCTGGGCGAGGAATTGACGCATTTCGGCAAAATTATCGCGTTCTTTGATCTGTTTGCTACGCTGCTCGTAGAGCTCGTCCGCCGAGTCAGACTCGGAGTCGCTCTGACTTGGGGGCTCTGTTAGGCGATTATCCTGTTGCTGCTGCTCCAGTTGCTCCACTTTGCCAAACAGCTCGTCCACATTGATGCCCTTGGCGGCGAGCACTTCGCGCTCCTTCTCCAACATCACGCGGCGAATGGGATCGATGCGATCCTTGAGCTGCCTGAGCACCGGCTTGAACTTGCCCTTGGTGATGCGCTTCTCAAAGTTGAGCAGCTCCTTTTCGGGCGTGGGATATGGTGCCGCCTGATGCTCCTCCTCGTGCTGTTGCGCCTCAAGCTCGTCGTACATGTACGCATAGAAGTCGTCGCACTTTTGCGGCTCATTCGGATGCTGCGAGAATTCCACACGCAAAATGCTCTCCGGAAATTCCTGCTGCTTTACGGGCGATTCGCTTCTGCCAGCGGGCTCGATGCCCAAATTCAATTTGCTATTCAGAAACTTGTTGTAGACGAGCATCAGGCGCTGGAAGTCATCGCAGCAAACGGCCAGAGCGTTCTCAATGCCACGCATATTGTTGGCCACGGCCACCAGCTGATCCGCATTGTTCTTCTTGGCAGCCTCCGCAGCAGTCAGCTGCTGCAGGGTGACATCCAAGGCCTGGCACTCGCCGGCCACAGCCACCATGCAGGCGCTCAGCTTCAGGGACGAGTGCTGCAGCACAACAATGGGTCCACTTTTTTGCTGGTGCGTCTTCGCCGCGTGCAGCTGTGCGATCTCCATTTGCTTCTTGTTCTGCATGGCCAGCGATAGATTCTTGAAGTGCTGCTCCTCCTCCTGCACGAGCTGCCTCACCTGGTTGTCGATTTTCACCAGCTCATTGCTGAGCCGCGAAATCGAGGGTCGCGTCATAATGGTGAGCGCCAGACGCAGCAGATACTGCGACTGCACATAAGCGAAGATATTGTGAAAGTCCTGCAGCATAGAGAAAATTGATTAAATATATATTTAAGCCCTTAGCCCATTGAAAATGAGAATTCAGGGTATAATGGTTTTGTGACAGAAGGAGGCGTGGCAGACCCCATAAAGTATATATATTCTTGATCAGGACGACGAGCTGAGTCGATCTAGCCATGTCCGTCTGTCCGTCCGTCAGTCTGTCCGTCCGTATGAACGCAGTGACCTCGTAAAGCACAAAAGCTAGAGATTTGAAATTTTAGATATATATTCGTGTATACCATACGCAGTACAAGTTTATTTCTTTTTTTCGATAACTCAACCTATTTCCTTATTATCGATAACAATCGATATTTTGACTTTGTTTTTAAGCTATAACTTAAAGACCATAATAGCTAGAGATACCAAATTGAGAATGTATGTTTCTGTGATGCAAATAAAGATAATAAACTTCTTAAATTTTAGATACCTCCCCCATTAGCCCCATAAGTGGAAAAAACGTAACATCAAATGCTAGGGAGTTGGGATTTCGCATATGTACACCTTTAGATGTCACTATTATGTCCTAAAAATTTCATTAAGAAAGTAGATCTAGAACCAAAGTTATTTAACAATGAATTTCTCATAGTGCTGCCCAAGCGCAGCCTCTAATTCATGTATGCAGTAAGCGGCGCGCGTGCTTGTGTATGTGTATGTGTGCGTGTGTGTGAGGGTAATATGTACAGATAAAAGATGTAAGCTAGATTGTTTAAAACACCGGCTCGGACTTGGTTCAGGGGATCTCGTAGTCGGGCAGACCCGACTAGAGCGTTCTTACTTGTTTATTCTACAGTTAAGATATATATATATATACGCACCTTGATGTGCTTCGGACTGTAGTCCGTGACATTGTTCTTAAAGTATTCACACTCGCGCAGCTCCTCCATGGGCGCATAGTAGGGTCCATATTTGGTGGGCAGGGGATAGTCGAGCTCCAGCTTGCGCGTTGCATCGTAGAGTATTTCCGTTACCTCCTTTGCCGCCGTAATGCAGTCCCAAGCGCGTTCTATTTGACGGGATCTGCGAGAGGAAGGTGATGTATCTGCTATTTTGATGTTGCTTGCACTCACTCAATCAGCTCTGCCTGCTTCATAATGATAATCTCCTGGAAGTAGGTCATGTTGCGCCTTATGCAATTGCCGAACTCATCGATGGTCTTCACCAGCTCCTCGAGTTTGCGCTCCACGATCTTGTTGCGGCACACGAAGACGCTTTTGACGGCGCACAGTGCGCCAAAGGTGGTGCTCAACAGAATGGTGGGCATCAGCGACAGTCGCAGGCCACGCGGAGTAACCAGGTGCTGTAGAACGGTGCCGCTCAACAAAACCAAGGCATTCTGCGTGGTCAGCAACTGCCGGCCGGTGGCCTTATCCGTATGCTGTTGCATACATTGCTCCAGAGCCTCCACATGGTCGACGAGCAAGCGTTTCGAATAGAGTATGCGCTGCAGCAGCTGATCTGTTATGGCCTATTAGGGTATTCCTTGGCATGAGTATGTTTATTTATATATATTTATTTTCGACACGGCACTCACCTGTTTCTGCTTGAGCTCGTTACCAAAATGACGGCACTCGAAATGTGCCTGTGTGAAAAATGTGCATATATTTATTTGCAGCAAAGATATTTTGTGCAGTAGAGCTTACCGTTAATCTCTCCATTGTTTGCATAATTATTTTACACTGCAATTTGTAAGTTTTATTGCATTAGCTTTCAGCAATATTTACGTTGTTCATGTGTGCATACCAGGGATGCAGTTACGTGAACGTGAGCTGATATCTCGCTCTAACATATGGCATTGGCCATACGCTTGCTGAACGCAGAACCAAAACAAACGTTAACGCCGGCTGAGTAACGTTAGCGCGAAACTGAGCAACGTTAACGCAAATTTGTGGCACTTATCTAAAGCGATTGGCAAATACCGGTAATTTTTAAACTGAGCATTCCAAAATGAGTAAATTGTGAGGATTTATTTTTAAGGGGTAAGTCCATTTTTGTATTTGTCAAATAAACAAAAACAAACGAGAATTTCTTTGCGGAAAAGTGGTGTATGCAGTCTACTTTTAAAATCTCCCTAAATGTAATGATTATATTGAAGTAATGACTATTTATTATAACTAGCCAATATAATTGATGCGTCGAAAGAGACTTAAGTTTATCGATAGGTTTATTCATTTCTATGAAATCGATAAAAATGTATATTGAATCACTTGCATGTAGCTCCTTGTTCAATACCAGTGCAATGCACACATACATTCGTAAGTTTGTATTCTTTGTGGTATTTTATTAATTGAGTCGCATCGGCGATTGTCTTGTATGTGTGTCAGGCGCCATTTTTGTTGTGCATTTAAATGGCGGTGTATGATAAGATGACTTCGATTATTGATAAGAAGGGTTTGATTCCTGAAAGACATATTAATATATATTTAAACTTTTTTTTTTAAATTTTTAACTACTTTATGTTTAAATACATATGTATGTGTGTGCTTTTGTGTAGGTGTATATACAGATATAATAAGAAATGCTGTTCATGGGGGAATTAGGGTATCTACTAGTCGAGACCTCTCACTTTTTACCATTTTATTTAAAATTTCAAGTATTAAAGGTGCTTTAACTTTAACTATCAGCTTTGAACTAACAATTATAATGCGAAATTAAGAGTCCTGATTGAGTCAATTACAACTGCTGATTGCCATTCATTATCCAATTGATGGTTGGTGTTAGATTTTCGTATATATAGAACTAGCGAATAGCGTAGGTTAACAGTTCTTTATAAGATTTTGAAATAAGTATACGTTGAGATGGACACCGTCAATCAACCCATTGAAATAGAGCAGTTTCTGCAGTTTTACCGATATCAGCAAATCTTTCGGTTTCTACACTTTCAATTCGTGCGCAATGATGAGGGTCGCTTGGTTAACAAATCGGAGCTGGCTTTCCAAGCTGGTTTCCTTTTGGACATTTGGTTCTTTGGCATCAATTTCTTTGACATCGTGTGGTCGCTGTATCTGGGCCAGACTTCCCATCAGAATCTGCCCGTTCTCAGTATTTCTATCTATTTTACAATACGTGGAATCATGTTGTATATCAAGCGAAAGGATATTGTGGACTTTATCAACGTACTGGATAGGGAGTTTCCACAGGATCTGGCTGCCCAAAGGGTGCTCCACGTGCCGGATGCATACAAGCGACATCACATACGACAAGGATATGTCGAGCTCTATGTGAATTTTGCTATCCTCGGCTTTTGTGTGTCACCTGTGATTTTCTATATACTCACCTATGAGGATCGCAATGCACCCATTCTCCTGGATCATCAGCTGCTGGGCGGCTGGCTGCCCTACGATCTCCGGCAGAATCATTTCGTCTATCCTTTGGTATGGCTCTACGATGTCTACTCGATGCTCGTCGGGGTCAGCTTCTTCACCAGCTTCGACACCTTGTTCAATACGCTGCAGACGCAGGTGATAATGCACGTGGATTGCCTCTGCCGCCAGCTGCAGTTGCTCGACGGAGCGGACAGTGTGAATCCCAGCGATGAGAGACAGTTCTATGAGCACATCTTCAGTTTGATCCGACGCCAACAGCAGATCAATTTGTTATGCGATCAACTCAATGACATTTTCAAGCTTGCGATCCTCATAACGGATCTCGTGGGCGCCACATCCATCTGTTTCCATTTGTACCTCATCACCGAAACGCAGGATCCTCTGATGATTGTCAGATATATTTGCCCCACTTGTGCTTTGGTCATGTTCACCTTTGAGTTCTGCCTGCGCGGCACTCAGATTGAGGAGGCCGTGAGTTGAGTTTTACAATAATTTCCTATAAAATATATATATATTATCATATTCCCAGTCGGGTCGCTTGAACGAGGCTCTGTATAATCAGAACTGGTATATGGGCAGCAAAAAGTATCGTCAGCTGATTTTGATCTGGCTCAAGTATGCCCAGTGCACTCGGAAGCTAACTGCCTACGGCTTGGTGGAGGTTAACATGATGCACTTTTCCGATGTAAGTGGAGGGAAGATACTCCTGGAGTTATTTATTATTGTCTCTCTCTTAGAGATGGGATCGAGAAAGAAATTTGTTCCCAATCTATCCCGTTCCGAAATCAATTTCGCTTTTTTCGGTTTACTGTCCCGAACATTTTAATTATTCCAGCTGGTTCCGATTTTTCAAAACGTTTTTTTTAATTTTTTCCAGCGGGTTCCGATTTTTGAAAACATTTTTTAACATTCGGAAATCTTATGATAGATCAACATAACTCGTTGCCGAAAATGTTGGAACATCAAGTATTTCAAGCACTTCCATTTCATTAAAGTTAAAATAATAAAATGTTTTAACTTCTCTTAAATTTAAATTGATTTAAATGTATATTATTATAATTAATTAATGTATAGATTATTATAATTAATTATTATAATTAATTTCATCATCAATAGCATTCTTCTGTTCTTTTATAAAGACAAATAATTTTATCAATTATTATTTTTTTTTCGGAACCAACGGGAATTTCGGGATCAAGCACTTGTTCCGACTGTCCGGGATATTTTTTAAAAATCCCGAAAATCCCAATCTATTAAAATGTATTTCATATATATCATTTTATTTTGCAGATTATGCAACTGGCCTACAGACTTTTCACTTTTCTCAAGTCGCGACAATAGATCTAAGCTACAAAACTTTCTTATAAGCAAAGCCAATTGCTGTCGAGCACTGCCGACTGCATAATACTCGCTCACTATCGAAAATTAGGGTTTTTGCAAAACAAATTGAAGATTGAATATTTGACACTCCTTATCAGATTAGTCTTCATATCTGACTACCATAATGTATATCACCTACTATCTAGTTCAAGCTCAAATATATTGATATGTTTTCCGAATTGCCAGGCCCCAATGGACGGATCATATAATTATATGGTCAACCTGTAGAGTAGCTCAACAGTGATATACCTGCAAATTTTAGCGATTCTAGCTCTTGGAAGATATCATTTGAAACGCCTCCAGAGGGCGTATCTAAAAAATATTACCACGAAGAGATAGAGCTCTATGTATATTCTAAACTTCAAGTTTATACATTTAATACAGAGAGACAGCAATACGAACATGGCAAAAACCCAGTCTACTCCTATCAATTTGTGAACGGGCATAATGTATTGGGTCGTTCACTAAGTAATTTCGTTTCATGACAACAGCTGATCTTGAATTTTTTCGCACCCAACTTCACGCTTAAGCCAATAAGTCCTTACTTTTAGCTTTATTAGAGCTGCTTTTTACTGTATGTTGGCTACATATAACAGTGGGCCAGAAAAGTATTTGCAGAACAGTAAATTTCCAAGTTCCGAACGCTATAACTTTTGATTCTTCATTGCAACATCCAAAATTAAAGTGCTTATGAATAAAGCAACGCTTTAACTATTTATTTGCTGCTTTTTTCACTGGAACTAACTTAAAAACATATGTAGGTAAAAATTTGAATGTATAAATTTCAGTTTCTAAAATAAATAGGAAATATTTCCTTTTATATATAGGTATTAGAACTTTAAATGTTGTCCTGAAGGATTAAATGTTAGAGAGTTTGGAGATTTTCTGCTGTGACAATACTTTTTTGGCCCACTGTATATCATTTATCTACTGCTTTTAGTACTGATATCTAACCTTAGACGTAGATCTCTAGATCTCTAGTTAGATTTGAAGATTAGCTTTCATAGAGTAAGCCTAAACTTAACATCATGTTAAATTCTTTGCAGTTAATGTTAAATCCCTTTATATTTGTAGTTATTTTTATTATTATTTATTATACTTATGTACTTAACATAGTTTGTGTTCACGTTTACATAGAATTTGTATACATACATATATATAGATATCTAGAATATTAATATCCCATTTACATATCATCGGCAACAGTAAAATGATTATCTAAAATAAAACTTTATCAATTTTCAATCCAACTTGGGCCAGCAAACAATATCCCATCTTCTGTGCTATAAGGATATAAAGGTGTGTTAGCGGATGCTATAAAAAGACAGATGTATGAAATTATAGAATAAATAACATTTGCATGTTGTTTGCTGTTGAGTAGCTGAGTGGGCCGCAGTTGGTTCATTTACAGGGGATAGGTGGTGGGCAAGGCACGTTGATAGTCGAGATCGTACATCTGGGCCTTGATGAAGGCCATCTTGCTCTGGGGCTCCGGCTGTACGGTGGCCAGCCCGTTTTTGTACGCATAGCAAACGATCTCCTCGGCAATGGCCAAGGAGCATTGGACAATCGAGTTGAGTGGCGGATAGAGGCTGCCCTTGTCCAGATCCTCCTTGGAGACGATATTGGCCAGACACTGGGCAGAGATGAGGAACACCTCCTCCGGTATGGTCAGCATGCCGGCGCACAAAACGCCTAGAGCCACGCCCGGAAAGATGTACGAATTGTTGCCCTGGCCCGGATAGAATTTGCGTCCATTGTACGTGACGGGAGGAAAGGGTGAGCCAGAGGCAAAGATGCAGCGACCCTCTGTGTGGGTGTAGGCCTCCTCGGCGGTGCACTCGGCCTTGCTGGTGGGATTCGACAGAGCAAATATGATGGGCGTCTCATTGATCTCGGCCATCTTCTCGAGTATCTCCTGGGTGAAGGCGCCGCCCTGTGCCGAGGCACCAATCAACACATTGGGACGCACCTTGCTCACCGCATCCGACAAGGTGTCAATGGGTGCGCTGACTTGAGCAAAGTGCAGCTTATGCTCGGTCAAACCACCCTTTGGACGATCGCGCACGATGACGCCACGGCTGGAAAGGGAAAAAGCAGAGATTAGCTGAATATGAAATATGAATCTATATAAACTAGGAAAGAAATTCGTTCCAGACCCATCCCGTTCTGAAATAATTTTTGATTTTCCCGCCCGATTGTCCCAGCAAATTTTTCATTTTTCCCGCGGGTTCCGACATTTCCCGAAATTTTTTTTAACATTGAGAACTCTTATGATAGATACAATTTTTTACTTCAAAATAATATTTTTCGCAAACTTTTCTTCTCTAAGATGTGTTCTCCTTTCTTCCAAAATTGTACTAAAAGTAGAATATAACTAGAGGAATGGACTAACTTCGGCCATGCCGAAGTTTGGTAATACCCTTGCAATTGCAAAGGATGATTTGCCACGCCCCCAACAATTGTATATATATCATTTTTGGGAAATCTATTAAGCAGGGCAACAGTAACCTATATATCAAATTTTGAAGCTGTAACTATAAGACTTTGGATGATACAGTTTTCTCCGATTTGCCACGCCCCTAATGGGCGTAGATATATATTCTTTATGTTTTTTTTAGGGGTGGTTGATACAAAAATATGCTTTAAGTTTCAAGTCTCTGGCTTTAACAGCATCCAAAATATTGGAGGATTTATGTTAAGCACTATATAGACTTTCCCGATTTGCCACGCCCCAAGTAGGCGTGGATATATAATTTTTTGATCAATCTGAAGGGAAGGCCAAAAGTATATTACTTTCCAAATTTGGATGCTCTAGCTTCAAAACTGTAGAAGATATAGTTTTTTCCGATTTGCCACGCCCCCAAAAGGCGTAGATATATATTCTATATCTTTTTGTATTTGGGTGCAACTCAGGAGTATATATTCCAAAGTTCAAGTCTCTGACTTTAATAACGTCGAAGTTATCCGACTAAAACATTTCTTAAAACCGATATGTCCTATGGGAGCTATAGGATATAGTACTCCGATACGGATGATTCCAAAATATACAATGCCTGCAGCAGATTGGAGCCTATGTGCAAAATTTCAGCTCTGTAACTCTAATAGGCTCAGAGGAGATTGCGTTGATTCAGACAGACGGACAGACGGACAGACGGACATGGCTATATCAACTCAACTCGTCTTGCTGATCAATAATATATATACTTTATATGGTCGGAGATGCTTCCTTCTGTGCATTGCAATCTTCTTACCATAATTAATATACCCTTTTTGCAAGGGTATAAAAATATTTGAACTTCTCTTAAATATAACAGGATTTATATTAGAATTAATTTCGTCCCGTACTTTTTTAGAATCTTTCCCATCCCGCCCGATCCCGAAAATCCCGATCTCGACGCCCATCTCTAATATAAACTAGTTGCCTTACCTATCGACCATCCAGATGCGCGCCTTGGCTTCCTCTTCGCTGAGGCCCTCCTCCTTCATTGCCATGGTGCACAGTGTGGCAATGCCAAGAGCTGCCTCGCCGGCGCCCAGGAAGAGCAGCACATTGTCCTTCAGCTTGGTCTTCTTGATCTTCAGCGAGGCCACCAGGCCGGCAACAGCCACAGAGGCTGTGCCCTGGATATCATCGTTGAAGGTGCAGTATTTGTCGCGGTACAGCGACAACAGACGGAAGGCATTCGCGTTGCCAAAGTCCTCGAACTGAATGAGACAATTCTGGCCAAAGCGACGCACACACGCCCGCATGAACTCATCGACAAACTCATCATAGAGATCGCCTGTGGCGCGGGTCTGGCGCAGACCCATGTAGAGCGGATCATCCAAAATGGACTGTGTGTTGGTGCCCACGTCCAGGGTGATGGGCAGACACTGATGCGGCTTGATGCCAGCCAGAGCCGTGTACAGTGACAGTTTGCCCACGGGTATGCCCATGCCATTGGCGCCCAGATCGCCCAGTCCCAAAATACGTTCACCGTCCGTCACAACAATGGCGCGCACATCCATCTCTGGCCAGTTCTTGAGCACATCATAGACATGTCCCTTGTCCTTGATCGAGATGAACATGCCCTTGGGCTTCTGGAATACCAAGCTGTATTTCTCACAGGCCAAGCCCACCGTGGGCGTGTACACCAGCGGCATCATGTGCGCAATGTCCGAGCTGAGCAGATTGTAGAAGAGACGCTCGTGGCGATCCGACAGCCCAATCAGATACATATACTTGTCCAGATCGTTTTCCAGGCGATTCAGCAGCATGCGACAGTGCTCCACCTGATCCTCCTTGCTGCGCACCACATACGGCAATAGGCCATGGATGCCCAACAGCTGACGTTCCTCATGTGTAAAGGCGAGACCCTAAAAGAGAAAGTGTGAGAGAGAGAGGGGGGAAAGATTAGAGTGGTGCTAAAAGTCTGTTTTGAAACAGATTGGGATGTCTGGCTTTAATATTTTGTTTACTGTTTAATAATAATAATAATAATAAATAAAATTAATAAATAATAAAAATAAGATAGATAATATTAACCCGTTATATAATATAGAAGATTATGCTATAGAATCAAAGTTTAGATTAGAACAAGCTTACAAAAGAGCTAGAATAATGTCTGAATAGCATTAGACAAAAAAAATTAAATTTTACGATAAGAAAATAAGTAACTTTAACTTAAATGTAGGAGATTTGGTCTTGTTAAGACATGAAACAGGCCATAAGTTAGACCCACTGTATTTATGACCTTTCACCGTTGAACCAATTGAAGATAGGAAAAATATTGTAATAAAAGATAGCAAAACTAAGAAACTAAAAGTTCATAAGGATAGATTAAAAATGTTTCAAAATTGAAGTGCGTTTATAAAAATAGTCTGATCAACCACAAAAAAAAAAGATATAATTAAAATTGTTCCATACAATTATTGGAAATTTAACAATTTCAAGAGAGAAGAAAATATTTATTTACAAAAAAAAAACCAAAAACAAAAGACGTATCTTTTAGTAAGTAAATCGAATTTCGAAAATCTTTGCATAAAGTCTAAAAAAATAGCTGATTTCAAGAACTAAACCTAAACTATTTGTTAGTGGTTCGAACGGGAAATTGAATCAGCAAACAAAACAGTTAACCTACTTTAAATCGTACCGGTTCGAGGCTGAAATAATCGCTTCTTGCTTATAATATACCAAGCCTTAAAGAAGTGAGAGTTTTACATATAATTCTTAAGAAATTGTTGAAAATATAAATATTTTGAGATCTACAAAATATAAATTAAAAACATTTAGTTCAATAAAAATAATTGTGGGATAAAAAAAATAATAATAATTAAAATTTGATTTGTTTCATAAATATTTTGCACATATATCATATATAGAAAACCTGGTTCATAAAGGCAATTAACTGTTTTTTGAACATCGTCCAGTTCTTTAGCTCTGCTTCTTCCTAATAATAATAGTAATTAAGATTTGATTTGTTTGATAAATATGTTGCATATGTATTACATATGAGGATTCGAAACGAAATATGGTAACATTGATATGGAAAACCTGGTTCACAAATGCAATTAACTGTTTTTTGAACCTTTAGCAAAAACATCGTTCGGTTCTTTGGCTTTGCTGTCTCTGCCAAACACGTAGATTAGATTAACTTAATCAACAGACGACTGTCAACATATATGTGCAACATATCTGACTGAACCACTTATCAAAATGTCGAACCTTTAAGCTACGCACCACAGACAACCTGTCTGGGTGATTGTCCCTGTCGACATCTGTTGTTCGCGTGCCCATGGGCTGACAAAAAGTCTCTTGGCTGACCTTCGCCCCTGCCCAAGCCGATAGGCAGCGAGATTTGCATGCGAAATATATATATTATATATATATATTTATTTGAAGTTCAAAGTCAAATGCGGACAGCATCTCGAACTATATGGGCATGTGTGATTACGAACGGGTATTCAAATGCATTCGCTTTTGAAAGTCGAATATAGTTTGCTGACTCAGTCAGCCGACCTCGATATGCTCCGCATGATTTGCAACAATTCAAAGTGTTTAATTTGTTGTACTTATATTTTTTTTGTTTGTTGAAGCTATTGTGATATGAACTTACATGAGTGTGTGTATTTGTGTGGAAACATTTTCCAACATTTCTTTTAAGCTTATGCAACTTCCTCTAGTGCTTTTGTGCCTGACAATATGCATATATATGGAAAGCAGAAGCGCAACCTTTTGTTGCATTCTTGGAAGGTTTTACATAATAGCAAAATCGTGACAAGACAAAGAATAATAGATCGTAAGCTTCATTGCAATTTAACACAAATATACGTAAAAGTAAAGGCTAACGTTTAGCTGAAGCTTAAGTGATTTAGCATATTAATGTTGATTACAGTAGAAACCCTTTGTTTAAGTTTTAAAATAACTTTTTATAATAATACTAAATTCTATAAGCTAAAGAAAATCACGTAGCTGTTTGTTAAGAATAAATATATAGTCTAATAGTCTGGTAACTTTCTAGAGGAAGTTATGCGTGCTTAAAATAAGGTACAATTTATAGTTTAATATATATATATATATATATATATATATATATATATACATATATATATACATGTATATATATATATATATACATGTATATATAGCGTATAAGACCTAAGATCCAGTTCTAAATGAAAAATTTAAAACTTTAGTATGCTCTCTACATATAAGCCAAATTTGATGAACCTGAGACAAACATATCCCTAGTTCTTTGGGACTAATTCGTGAAAATATCTTTTTTTTTCACTTTTACGAATCAGACTAAAGCTAAAAGCTATAGAAAATTGGTCAGAAAACATGGTATACGCTATATGAACTTGTTCTCTAATCCATTTCTAAAACTATATTATAAAGGATATTTTATACCTGCATTATATAAGTTCAGTACATGCCATTTTTAGATAATTTTACACTTTTAGTAATATTAAACATGGTATTAAATTCATAATCAAATATATATCATTATAATATGATACGCCATGTTAACAATAAAAATGATATGTTTACAAAATGCAATTAAACCTGAAAATGATATTCAATAATAAACAGAAATTGAGCTAAGCAACTCAGAAATATGAGAGAAATGTATACAAAGTATATTTATATATTTAAAATTTGCTCAATTTAATTGCCTGTTCTCGAACTTGTTATTCGCTATATTCAATTACATTAAGATATGCATGTTTTTCGCTTGTTAAATTGTTCGATCGCGTGCCTTAACAAATTTACAATAATAAATTGATGACTTAACAGAAAAGTCTTATAGAACTTTGAATAAAGCTAAAAAAATGTTTACAAAAATTCCCAAAAAAAAGGTAAAGAAAAACCCAAACACAGACTGATAAATGCGTCAGAAATTGGGTAAATTTTTATGCCAACTCATCTTAATTTTAAATAAATAATATGTAGAGTTCCAGCATTAAAGCTATTTTAAATCTGTCTGCCTAAGCCCACAGCAAAGGAAGAGATATAAAAACAAATTAGATTTAATCTAATCAAAACTTGCTGCAATTTAAAACAAGACCCCATGCGGTGGTTGAGTGGCTTAATGTGGTTTTAAGTAATAGCAACAACCATTGGAAACTCGCGCACGTCCCACTCAGCGGAATTCGCCAATAAACCAAACATTCTGGAACTGTTTATATCATTTACGATACGATACGATACGTCATCAATGGAGCTGATGAAATAGTGAGTGCGATACCGTTGAAAACGACACCGTTGACATTGAAACAGCGCCAGTTGCACGATAAGCGAGCGGAGCGAAAGAGACAGAGAGAGAGAGGTTGAGAGTGAGAGTGAGATCGTTTGCCTGGCAACAGTTGTAGCTGTTAAAAATGTTGCCAAATCACCTTTTTTCCCGTCAAATTTGGCTTCTTTGAAACTCCAATTGCGGGAAAAATTGCAAAACAGCGGGTAGCGGGAAATATAGCTTTTTATAAAACGGATTTAGCTGTTTTTAATTTAACTTAATATTTGCATGATTTCTTATAAAATTTAGTACGAAAAGGTAAAAATTTCAGTAAAATTTTTTGTATTGAGCAACAAAAAAAAGGTGGTCAAATTAATTTTTTTTTTTTTGATTATCAACAAAATTTTTGGAAAAAATCCAGGAATTCAATACATTTTCCTACAACTCATACAAAATTAGCTTCGAAAATTGAGCTTTCTCTTGATCTAGCTTTTTTTGCTCAACAAAAGTTGGCAACACTGGCTGTTAAATGCCGTTTCAACACACGCACACATAGAGAGTTGCAAGCGATTCCCAGCGCATACGCAATAATCATCTATTGGGGATTACGCATATCAAATTTGCGACAAACTTGCAAAAAAAAAAACAAATCAAAAACAAATTGCTTGGCGCTCAGCTGATGTTTGCGATGTCTGGCACGCTCATAATTATCACTATCATTATCATAATGAGGGGACAGTCGCTAGTCGACGGCGATAAGCGCGCAACGCTAAACCTGACCTCAAAGCGATCAAAGCTCTCACAGCGATGACGACACCAACGGAATTTACAACAAAAGTTGCTGCCACAGACAATTTCACACAAATTGTTTCCTCCGTTCAAAAGGTGAAAGGTCTTTGCAGTGTGAAGCCCTAGCATTACAAATTGCCTGGGTTGACGTTGCGTGTGTTGGGATTTGGCATATGACAGCTACTATTTCAGCTATATTAATTGCTTGGATTGTTATGAAATTTATTTAGTTTTTTTTAACTCTTTTCAACTGAAAAATAAGTCAAGATTGAAAAGCTTTCAGCTGAATTTTTATTCGTTTATAGATTCAAAATTTTATTTTTATCTGAATTAATCTTTTTTTTTTTTTTATTTGAGTCTGTAGCGCATTTCTAATTAAACCTTTACTTTTTTAAAATAGCTAATTTGCAATTACAACGCTTAGTTGTTTGGTATTTTTGTTTTTTTTTTTTTTAAATTTAAACTAAAAGACAAACACAATACAACCATGCCCTATTGAGTGGGATTGTAACTTGGGTTCTCGTCAAACGAATTGCCTTAAGTTCTGGTACTTACAT
Organism: Drosophila gaucha; assembly: GCA_035045545.1. Lineage (NCBI taxonomy): Eukaryota > Metazoa > Arthropoda > Insecta > Diptera > Drosophilidae > Drosophila > Drosophila gaucha. The sequence goes on along the minus strand of JAWNOY010000025.1, from coordinate 1,722,598 downwards.
AGGTAACTCGTCTAACGTGGACGGCTTTTCAAATAAATATTTCAAATATGTATTTTCCTTGCAAAGCTTTTTCTAACTTTTTTCTATCCTTTCCTAAAAACAAAATAGTTTGTTTTTATATTAAAAATGCAGAAATTTGTATAAAATTTATGATTTTCTATAATTATATAATAATTATTATATTTACTACTCATTATTAACTGCGTTATTATTTGCTCTTTCTTTTAAACTAAATTTAAAACTATATTTGAGGTCTTATTTTCATACAGGTCTGTAAACTTGTTTTCTACTTATTTATTTTCTCAAGCTGATTATTCTTTTTTATTTATTTTCTTTAAAATGCCCCAGCTATTTGCATATTGAACTATTGAAGTAACTAAGTTCACAGTTTTGCTTCATGGAGCGCATTGACCGTATTAATTATTTAAATTTACTTACACTTACTGTGAGCATTTTAGCTATAGCAAACTTCAAACTTAATTTCAGCTAGAAAATCTTAAGAACATAACCAATCACTTTTTCATATATAGTATTACTTAAAGTACTTAAAATTTTTTAGCGTATTTAAAAGTCGACTTGTTCGATCTTTCGATCTTTCAGACGGCAATAAACAACAACAATCAGATAAGTTAGTCAAGCATGCAAATAATCTGTCTATCACTTTTTTATTTGTGTTATCCAAATAAATATTGTGTGCTAAATATACATATGTATGAACAAAAATATGTACATACATATATACATATATGTAGAGTTTTGTCATTGTTTAAGTTTTTTGTGCTCAACTTTATTCAACGCTTGACGTAGGTCAGTTTTTGTCGGTTAGGAAGTGGAAAGTATTTAGTATATGCAGTGCGATAAGAATTGCAAAAATTTCCATTATGCAATGGAAACGTATTGGTTAAGTCTTTGTCAAACATTTGTAGATATATGTATATATATACATACATATGTATACAATTGCCTACAAAACCACATACGCTTTGTAGGCAGTGTATAAAATATATATAAGATATGAAAGCACTTGTATAACATGATTAGAGCTCTTGAGAACTATTGTAGGTCACCTTTAAATGTTTTTTAAAATTATTTAAAAAAAAATAAATTATCATATATTTTTTTCTAATTCTTTTATTACTTATTATAGCTAATCTACTTTGCTTTGCATCGAAACTACCTGCCTATTAAAATTGTTAATTACTTGAATATATACATACATACATATACATACATATATATGTACATATAATATTAAGAAAACATAATTTGAATATTATGAAATTCTTTAAGAAACTTTGTAGGATTTGCCCATAATAAATTGCCTGTTCATTCTACATTCTACTTCGAACAGCGCTCACCCCATCTGCACAGCCCGCAATTAAAGCTCATGCGCATTGTTCGCTCCCAAGCACACACACACAATCACCATCAATCTCATTCGGTCTCTTTCTCGCTCTTCTGCTCTTTGCATGCAAATTTATTGCTCAAATGTACGGAAGAAGAAATTACAAAACAAAGAGCGAAAAAAGAAACGTCAGCTAAACAGCATCTGCAAATTGGCAATGAACTTGGATGTTGAAGCGTAACGGTAAAAGGCATGCAACCCAATAAACTGTGTGCTCACACTTCAGTTAGAGCTAGAGCAAATGGTTAATTGAATATTTAATTAACTGTTGAGTTTATTGGGCACTCAATTACGACGAGCCAATACACTTGCTCAGTTGCTCTATTGATTTTCTATGCCCAATGCTGTCATCAACTAAAATCCACAAAAAAATTCCACATGAGCTTTGGTCTTCCAGTGCGGCGCGTGGTCGTACGTTCTGCTTTGGCTATGTCATATAAAGGTCAAGCAAACCGGCAGCAATTATTTTTTTTAGTGAAAATTGTTAGCTGACATTTTTGTTTAATATTTATTTTATAATTTATGACTTTTGATTTTTCGGCAGACTGTGGCATAAAAATAGCAGACAAAAATTGGCTAACATGTTTTTTAGTCAGCTTTGTTTCAGTGTATGTAGGGTTGAGGTCGCAAGCACTAGGAAAAAATGTGTGTCATAGTTTTATAACAAAGAACAAATTTCGAAAATTAACTTTCAGCCCTATTTGCTTTTCTCAGTGTAGCATCTAACAAGTTGCTAATGCGGCATTTGAAGTGTATTTATGCTCATACATTTGAGGTACTACATATCTACGAAATACATCCGAAAACAACCCCGCAAAAGTCTGCGCTCTCTGCTGGTATTTTTCCACTATTTTCGCGTATGGCCAAGCTAACGGCTTTCTTCAAACTTACCTTATTATGGCGTTTGTCGCGCATGCGATCGAGTCCAGAGATATTGCCCAGGATCTCGTTGTCGCCGGTGCCCCAAAGGCCGAGGCGATCACGTTGCAGATCTTTGCTCATGTCGTTGCTGCTGTAGCTGCGTATCTGGTGCAGATTGTTGTTGCTAGGGTTGCCAAGTAGTGGTTGGGCTTGCTTTTGGTGTAGCTCGTGCAGGCTCTGTTGTAGCTGTTGCCAGTGGCTCGAGGATAATATCGGTGGTGGCAAAGCGTCAGCTTCGTCTGCTCTTGCTATTGCCTCGTCAACGTCGCGTTGCGTACTGATTTGTGTTGTGAGTTTTGCAAAATTGGAAAGTTCGTATTCGAGCGTTGTTGTCGTTGTAGTCGTATGATTTTTACACACACGACTACTGCGCCATTTCGCAGTCGCAGCGGCAGCGCAGTCACCATCACAGCTGCTAGTGCTTTCATGTGTGTGCTGCGTGTTTGTATGTATGTGTGTTGGTTGTGCCGCGTTTATTTTGTTATTATTGTTGTTGCTGCCGCCGATTCTCTCTTGGATGAGTGCGCGTGTGTACAAATCAGCTGTTTGACAATGAGCGCAGCGTGTGCTATTGCTGCTGTTAGTGGTGCTGCCAGCGTTAGCGCCAACGCCAACGCCAACGGGTATTGTGGTCTTGTAATAGCCGTGCTCATTTTGTTGTTGCTGCTGCTGCTTATGATGATACGGTGTTGTTTGGCCATTGGAAGGGTTGTAGGAATTGTTGGCCGTTGGATAAATCGGCGTGCTGTGAATGAGACAGAGAGACGGAAGAGAGTGGAAATGAGAGTGAGAGTGCAATAAGTGTGTGTATGTGAGTGTTCGTTCGTTTAAGCTAATGTAAGTTGAGAGAGTAGGCAAGACAAATGCTCGTTCTCGGCATAACTTAATTATTACAAGAAAAAAAACTCGATGTGATGTTATGTGCATGACATTGTTGTGAGTCAATAACGGCAATTCATGCTCAAGAGAAGTGAGGCAGAAGGCAAAGCAGATAAAACTGAAAAGCTTTCATAGAACTTTAAATCAAATTGGAAGTTTGAAGAAATTGACTAGCTGAAATTAAACAACATAAATTTGTGCCGATTAAGATTGTGTTTGGGATAAGGTGTTATGGCACAACATTCAGAAACAGGTGATGCCTGAAACAGAGGAGATAAGAGCTGTGCTACGCCCACTTTGTGCTGCCGATAGATAGGTACAGAGTTCACTTATATTGTCTATATATATTTGTAGATGTATATAGTACTTCTTGAGCCATCCATAGGTTTGAAATGAGGAAAAGCGCTTCACAACCGCGTACATGCTAAAATCTTCTGATTTACTCTATAACTATGTATGTACATATGTATGAATATGTCTATATGTCAAGAGTTGAAACACTGTTAATTTTTGACCGTTATGGTATAGCACTCAAATCGAACTGAGTGTTAGAATTTCAGGGGATATGTCGTTGGGGCACTTCGTTTTCCCATTACACTTTGTAGTTTTCATCGCTGTTTGCTTTTGCTGAGCTTAGATGCATGATGAAAGAGAGAGGCAAAAGGGACTATATATGTACATATATTTGTATATATAAACATATACATATATTGACTGATAAGACCCGAGTGACTGACTTTACGGCAATCAATCAGGGTATAAAAACATTTCGCTCGAGCATGTAAACAATTCGCAAAATAAATCAACAGAGGCGTCACAAGACTTAACTGTGAGTGCTAAAAGGGGGCTTAAGAGATATCGAGTGTGTATATATATGTACATATTATGTATATAAAGCATATATGCATGTATATTTACATATGTACATATATAATATGGGAAGGGAAGATTCATTTATAATTTCCTTTATAACGTTATATATATCTACATATCTATACATATGTATATAAATATATATATGTACATGTATTGGTATTCATATATAACTACATACACACATTTGTATGTATATAATTTATTTATTTATTATCTATAATAAACTAACTCGATTATATCAAGATTGGTTAAGATATACGGAAAATGTTTTTTTTTTTAAATATAACTTTTAATATGTCTACGTCAGTTATATGACATTAAAGTCTAATCTGATCTAACATATGTATGTATGTATGTACGTTTATGCTGCTTCCTAAATAAAGTTGACTCTATGCAAAGTCTTATAACAGTAGTTCGAAAACTGAGAGTCTACTTTGCATGGAAACTAATTCTTTCATATCTGGATAATAGATAAGTAGTCGAGTCTACTGATGAAGAATATACATACATATGTATATATATATATATATGTATAATACTTAATAAATTAAAAAACATCAACTTCTGTGCATTATACATATTTCGAGATATAAATAAATATAGTATTAAAATATTCTCTAAATGTACAGTGAAAGCTCCCGTGGACGGACAGCCACGGTTCCAGTATTTTTGTCCGCCTGCGGGAGATGTCAAAGAATTGGCTGTACAATAATCTCTTCATCTGAATCGCTTAGTTCAATATCACTTTGACTAGTAATATTAATTTAAATGCTGTTGTCTTCTGTGGGTAAAGAGCTATCTACATTTAAACAATCTTCAAAATTGTCTTTTCAAAATTTTTGAAATTAAACTTAATTATGATCTATTAAAAAGTGTTTTTTGTCGAGAGAGTTTTGTATAAAAATGTTAGGAAAATAGTATCCGCATCCGGCCCAGGGAGCGTCCGCACTAGGGAACGGATTTTGTATGCAAATCATGCTAAAAATCTTGGAACCATAAAATTCGTCCGGGTACAGATGTCCGCCTGCGGGATATGTCCGTGACTAGAGCTTTCACTGTATATACAAAGAGAGTGAAAAACAAGTAAGTGCATTGTCCTCACGGCGGCACTGACTGCATAATACTCTTTCAGGATATAAAAAACTGTTAAATTGATTAAAAATGTTCAATGTTTCCAACTTGCCAAATTGCATATGGGCGGACTATATTCTGTATAGGTTTATCAGTAGAAGAGGTCAAAAAAGATAGAAGCTTTAAAAATATGAAATATACAGTTTTTTTCTGATTTGCCACGCCTTCTGTGAGCGTTTATATATTACTTCGATCTATATATATATATTATATTTTAGTCGATCTGTTGAGAAGGTTAACAGTAATCTACCCGTAAAATTTTGACGTACTAGCTACAAGATATAAAGCTTTGGGATTAGCCACTGTCTAGTGAGCGAGGATTTATAATAAGAGGTTTAGCTGTGGAAAATGCAATCGACCTGCGCAATTTAGGGGTTCTAGTTGTAATATGTACAATAGTTGTATCAAGTAGAATATATAGTTTTTTCTGATTTCCCAAAACTACAATAGCCGTAGCTATATAATGTTGATATCTGGATATCTGGGTATATTATACTTGAGTTTATACTTAGAGTTTGAAGATTCTAGCTTAAATAGATTCAAAATGCTTTTGCTTTTAACAGGCGGACATTACAGAAAACCCATATACCCTCTTCATTTAGTGAACGAGCATAAAAACAATGTAATTGCTTGCAGAAGATAGATTGGATCTATAACAGGTGCCATCAAGATAGAACTGAAAACTCGAGCAACTCAGTGGGCATTCCCATACATTGACCTCGCATGTCGTCCCGGAATATACAGACATACATACATACATACATACATATGTATATATATGCGTCTCAAATATCGTGACAAAGTAATTGTAAACCCCTGCTAGGGGAGTCGAATCTGGCCAATGCCAAAAGTAGGTGCACAAAAACTGAAAGTAAAACAGAGGCTGGGCAATTTCGTACACCTGCGTCTAACCTTCATAAATATTAATGGGTTAAATTTATGTTTTGATTATTAAATTTGGATTTTTTATTGAGGATTTCTATGAATTTTTGTGATTGTTTTCTACAGTAACCTTACTACATATACTATATACATATGTATGTATATATATGTATATAAATGTATATGTGTATCGTGTCTCAACAGTCGATTAAATCAATGCCCAGCCACGCCCACTGACCACTGCCCACATACAACTGCAACTACCAAAAGAGGGCGTTTTTTTGTTGTATTTAGGGGTCAGTAAAACGCGCGTAAATCGCTAATAAAACGCTAGTGAAACGCGTCATTAAATGTTAATTACAAACTGTGTATCGAAAGGACGAACTGCCAGGCAAAGTGGGCGTGGTCGAACGACTTAACTTGTGTTTGCTTACAGAGAACAGGACTTGTGTGTGCACACAACTAAGTGGGTAGGGTATTAAACATGCCTATATACCCTATTTATTTACTAATTAGTGCTAGACAATGTGTTAGATATTATTGTAGATGGGATATGGAGTACAGTACAATATTTTAGATGTGTGAATGGCTCTTAAAGTTAGTGTGTAATCAAGTTTAATTAGTGTAATTATCTAACTAGGGGAGCTGGGAACCGGGAATCTATAGAGCAAGGAATTCTTTGACGACCATATAGAGTATGCATAGTAATGCTTTAGGTATATAGTTTTTATATATAATATTGTAGTATGTCATATAGTGTAAAATTCCATTTATATCTTATATACATAGTTATTTACAAATCGGTGCACTATATCTATAGAGCTTTCATATAAGCAGTAAGTCAAAATTTAAGATCTCGTATGAAAAACTTTTTTGTTTTTAGATTTATCTTAATTTTATAGTATAAAGTTTAGTAAGTTTACTATATATAACTCTGCTTATCAACATCGGATCAGCGTTACATAGTCACATATTATACGAAATGTTCTATATATAACTCTTCTTATGAAAATCGGAATATAATACCTATAGCTATTTAGGCTTATAGCCAGAGCTCAGTTTTAAAAAGAGTTGAATATATAACTTTTCTTATCGACATCGGATCAGCGTTATATAGTCATCCATTATAGGAACCGTTCTATATAATAACTCTTATTATCAATATATATATGTATATGATATAGGTCCGTCCTTAGGCTTATAGCCAGAGCTCAGTAGAAAGAGTTCTATACATGACTATTTTTATTCAGATCGAGTTGAGCGATATAATCAGCTGTCCATTATACAAACTGTTCTATACATAACTTTTCATATCAATATCGGAGCATAATAGCTATAACTACTTAGGTTTATAGCCAGATCTCTGTTGTAGAATGAGTTCTATGTATAAATATTTTAGAGTATAAAAGCTATAGCTACTTACGCTTATTGCCAGATCTCAGTTGTAGTAAGAGTTTTATTTATAACTCTTCTTACCAATATCTATATAATATATATAATATAAAATGATATATAATATATATATATATATAATACATATAGCTCTATAGAGAGAATAGCGTAACAAACATTTTTGTACAAAAACTTTTTCAAGACATCTTAACTCTAATATATTTAAATATTTCTATTACAAGCCACTTGATTAGCATAAAACTAATGGAACTCCCCTCTCCTTCACACTCTTTGCTTTTGCTTAACTGCATTCTGCTTGCTTACCCATTTTCATCGAAATTCCTTATAGCATTGCGATCGGCACAGAGGGAACTTGAATTGCCCATTTTAGCAAAGTTTTGTGCTATTTAAACAAAAAACAGTTGTAAATATAACACAAATGTATAACAGTTAATGCAACGCGAGGACAGTTCTTTAATTATTTCACTATAACCAATATTAGATATGTTTCTTATAAATATATTTAATTTTTTTTTTGTTTTGCTTTTTGCCGCGCGCTGTCCAACTGTGATTCGAGCGAAACTGAATTAAAAACTAAAACTAAAACTAAAACCCGCTTCGGCCACTTGTTACAATCAAAAATGTTGTCGCATGGTCAAAGGAGAAGGCGACTGGCGGTGCGAGCGAGCTGGCATTAGTCAAGCAGCCAGCTCGCTCTCGCAGGCGGCCAACGGCACGCGATGCTTGTCCGCGATGACAGGTGGCGTATGTGTGTATAAGAGGCGCTTGCTGTGGGAGAGGGACGAAGAGAGTGAGTCACATTGTTGGCGCTCCACACAGCTGTTTAATTGGACGCACAGCCTTATTATACGCTAACAACAGATGGCATTATCATTTTGTGTCATGTTAAGTGTAACGCATAAGAGATGATTCGAAGCAGATTTATGATGTTTATATATATGATTGATTAAACATTAAAAGACTGCGGCAGTCAGCTATGTTTCTTTGTAATTTTATGAAGTTTTGCATATTATATTTTAGATAGTGCATATTAGGGATCGGGACTTTCGGGAATCTTCGCGGGTACCGAAAAAGTTTTTGGGATTGTTTATATATGCTTCATTTAAAATTAAAAGTCTGCTGGAATCAGCTATGTTTCTCTGTAATTTTATGAAATTTTGCTCTATCTTTTGGAGGTAGTACATATTAGGGATCGGGATTTTCGGGAATCCTCGCGGGTACCAAAAAAGTTTTTGGGATTGTTTATATATGCTTCATTTAAAATTAAAAGTCTGCTGGAATCAGCTATGTTTCTTTGTCATTTCATGAAACTTTTCATATCTTTTGGAGGTAGTACATATTAGGGATCGGGATTTTCGGGAATCCTTGCGGGTACCGAAAAAGTTTTCGGGATTGCTTATATATGCTACATTTAAAATTAAAAGACTGCTGGAGTCAGCTATGATTCTCTGTAATTTTATGAAATTTTGCTCTATCTTTTGGAGGTAGTACATATTAGGGATCGGGATTTTCGGGAATCTTCGCGGGAACCGAAAAAAATTTGTTGGTATTGTTTATATATGCTTCATTTAAAATTAAAAGTCTGCTGGAATCAGCTATGTTTCTTTGCAATTTTATGAAATTTTGCATATTATATTCTAGGTAGTACATATTAGAGATGGGCGTCTGGAACGGGATTATCTAAAGAAAAATATCGCTTAATTTGTTAATTTATTTATTTTAAAAATGTTGACTATGCGTGTGTCAACAGAAATTTAAAAGTATTTAAATTTATAAGTAAAAATAAGATATAACATAGAACAATTAGATAGCCTATTTAAAATCAATCAAAGACCAGTGTGGTATGCGAAGGCACATAAGTTATCAGAAATAGGGTTTGAACCCTACTGACTTCGTATATAATACGATCAATTATCAACTTATTCGGTTGATGTCCTCATACAACAGTTGCAAATCAAGAGCAAAAAAAAAAAAAAAAAAAATGTACCCTAATAATATCACCGATACGTTGGAGGAATTTTTTTGCCAGACCCGCCAGCTAGGCCCCCAATCACAGACAAATGTATCAATCAAAAGTTTCTGCTTATATAAAACTTAAAAAAAATTAGTATATAATGAAATTAGTAATGCAAGTAAATAGATATAGAAAATAGATAGTAGTGAGGGGAAATCGTAGCTGTCGGGACCTGCGGGAAAAATTAAAAATTATTCGAGACAATCGCTCGGGAAAAGCAAACTTGATTTCGGGACGGGATAGGTCGGGAACCAATTTTTTTCCCGATACCATCTCCATTACATATGTACATACATACATCTATATCTATTTACATATACATACTTGAAGGCGTGGATTGATACACAATATTTTAAAGCTGGCATAGTATTGATTGAGGATAAATTAAATTCTGGTAAAAATATTTTTTTTTTTAAATTTAAATTAAGTTTAAGTTTTACTATAAATAAAAATATTAAAATATAAAAAAAAGTAATACAAATTAAATAAAGATCAGATCTATATAAAATATGATAATTTAAGAGTATTTTTTAGGCTAAGTTCTTAAGTTTTACAGTGTATTCAAGCTTTCTACCAGCATAACTACAAAAAGCATAACAAAACAAAGTCCAATTTCATTCCAAGGGTATTCAATGTTCGGCTTGCCACTCTTTTCATGTTTCACCTTAACTGTAAGTACATGGCTTAAACTGCTTTGGCTGCCCCACAAGTTGGCTAATCGCTGTGACCTCAGTCGCAACAAATTGCATAAAGTCATTGTTGGCTATTTGTTGTACGTGTTGCTCGTGGCTAATTAAAAAGTAATAACAATAATAATAATAATAATAATAATAGCCTGTAGAGTAAGTATAACAAAAGCAGCGACCATCGTTGCACTTGGCTGGAGCGTGATGAAGGTGGGCTCAATATATTTCTTATAGAAGTCTGGAAACATTTGCTAGAAATATAGCTTGAAGATAAACTAAAAATGTTAGTTATTATAAATTTAGGAAAAATTTGGAGTTGAAATAAGATATCAAATTATTTGTCTTTTAAAAATATATCAAAATTATAAAAAAAATATTTTTAAAATATTTTTTTTTAATAAAGTTTGAAAAATAAACATAAGATTTGTCTTATAAAAATATATCAAAATAAATTTTTGAATAATTTATTTAAAATTTAATTACAATAAAAAAATTTTTAAAAAAGTTAATTAATATATCAAAATTTATAATAATATTTTTTTTAATATTTTTTTTTTAATTTAAACAAAGTTTAAAATATTTTTATATATCATTTTTTATATAATAAAAAAGTCGACTTCCCCTAGTTCTTTCGGATGTCAATCTCTGATTTCGTAATTTTAATGATTCGAATTTGATTTTGTTGTCGTTTAAGTTGCACAAAACTTTTAATTAACTTAACTCAATTATTTTGCTTGTTTTTTTTTTTTTTGGCTCACAATTATTTTGTCTAAAACAATAGAAACGAACTAATGTTGGCTTATTATATATATATATATCTATATATATATATATATATATATATATATATACATTTATAAACATTATTTTAAGTATACTTCATTTAGTTAAACATTAGTTAAGTAATATCATTTCTACGTTTTTGATCTCTAAAAGCGAATTGTTTTTGCATGAGATATTCAAGGAGAGTTCAAATGAAACCGACTTGATTTCATTTTTATCTCATTTAAGTCTTACTAATTATTGCTAAAAATATATATAAGTAATTAGTAAGAATTTTGATTTGACTTTATATATTTTTTATTTAATACACAATTTATTTTGTATATAATTTTATAACTATATATAAATATTTCTGATGCCAAAAGTCGAAAATATGGTTAAAACTTAAACTTTTCTTAAATATATGTTTTTAGATTTATTTATTTTTTTTTATTTTATATGTACATTCTATATATAAAGAATTGTAACTAACTTACTTAAAGTTGGACAACTCTCCAAATTTGTAGCTCTATAAAACTTTTATGTTTAAAGTGAAGAGTTTGTTTTTAATTTTAAATATTTTATATAATATATTTATTAACAATAAAAATTGAGTAAATTTGATTATATTTCTAATAAATTTTTTGTAATATTTTGTTTTTCTATTGCAGCTTTTTTACTTAACTCTACAATAGAGAGGGGATCGGAAAAGAAATTTGTTCCCGTCCCATCCCGTCCAGAAATAATTTTCCCGCCCGATTGTCCCGACAAATTTTTCATTTTTCCCGCGGGTCCTGACATTTCCCGACATTTTTTTTTCAATATTTAGAACTCTGATAATAGATAAAATTTTTTACTTAAAAATAATATTTTCTCAAAATTTTTTTCTATAAGATGTGTTCTCCTTTCTTCCAAAACTTCTACTAGAAGTAGAATGCACCCTCTCACTAGTTTCCGAAGATGTTGGAACATCAAGTACAAGTATTTGTAACAATAACAGTTCATTGAATTGTTGTCAAAATAATAAAATGAACATCTCTTAAATTGAATATGATTTATATAAGAATTCATTTCCTAGTTAACATCATTCTTCAGTTCTTTGATAAATACAATAAATTTTATCTATTTATAATTTTTTTAGGACCCTCGGGAATTTCGGGATCAAACACTTATCCCGACTATTCCGAATTTATGTAGAATCTTTCCCATCCCGCCCGAACCCGAAAATCCCGATCCCGACGCCCATCTATACTTTATGGCGCATGTATACCTTGCCTAGAAATTTGTAAAATTCATTTTTCAAATTTATTTTATTTCAAATTTTTTTTAAATTAATTTATTTATTTTTAATTATTTTTATAAATTTAAATTTATTTAATTTAGTCTGAAAATTCATTTAAAATTTATTATATTAATTTATTATATTATTTATATTATAAATTCCAGTAAATAGTGTTGTTGGTTGTTAAAGCTGCTTGCAATAGATGGCGCTGCTTAGGGTTGCGGTCTATGCTAAGCTGTTGTCTGCAGTAGCTGGCCTATAGGTGGCGCTAGTCGTTAGCGCGCTTGTATATTGTTTGAATATTGAATTTATTACTTATTATATTTTATGTTAATATGTTTTAAATTAAAAAATTTAAAAAAAATGAATTTTTTATGTAAAGTATTCAAGGGAATTATTGAATTTAAAATTAAATATGTGTAAGCATTCAAAAACTGCATATCTTCAGCCATAGATATGTAATGAAATTTAAGACTTGGCATTAGCATAAGCTAGATATAATGGAGATAATGCATGAAAAAGGCCATTACTTGGGAAAGTACTTTGTAATGTAATATGTTAATAAACATATTTTGCATACTTTTTAAAATAAAGAAATAAATTTGCTTATGCTTAAAATGCTTTGAAGTTAGAATAGATACTAGTTTTGGAATTATTGCTTCTCAGTTTAATATATCTGCAATTATTTCAATATTTATGAGCATACAAATTACCAGATGACATTGTCAGCCACCCAGTCAATATTATGTCTGCATACAATGCGGTTAAATTGAAGTATCTTTTAATAAACCTCGTCTCAAATGGATTATTATTATTGCTGCTGCTGCTGCTTTGCCAACAATTTGCTGCACAACAAGCTAACACACACACTTTCACACACACATACCGCCAAGCTCGACATAAATTTAATAAAGGCGAAGCAGCAACAAAAGCAATTGAGGGTCCACTTTTATCATCAAATGATTTTCTTCAGCTAAGCTGGGCACAATTTTCACGGCGTTGCAGTCACGTCAGCTGCATCTCCTGCACATGTCTCTCCCTCTCTATGTGTGTGTGTGTGTGTGCGGCGGTAATCTATCATAATTTTTATATCCTAAAATCCCATTTTCGTATTAGAGCAAAAATGTCTGCGAGCAAATATAATAAAATGGCCAACACATCGACGTGGAGGCAGCTACAGCACGCGGCTCAAGTGCAGGCCACACACACACACACACACACGCTCGCTCGTCAAAGGCTAACTCACACACACACACTCACACATGCGCGCGTGGGCGGACATGGCATGCCAACAGTATGAAATTCCAGTCAAGCGCTTGCTTTCGTTCCTATTTTTGTTAGCAGTTTTCTATATTTCTTTTTTTTTGCGCCCTTTTCGAAAACTTGTTGTGTATGTGTGTGTGTGTGTGTGCTTGGCTTAGCTCCACTTGGCGCGTTTTATTTTTCAATGCCTTAGCTTTGTATAGCAAAAAAAAGAAGAAGAAAAACGTTCAAATAGCCAACAATTTTATGAGTCTCACACACACACACATACTCACTGAGCGGATATGGCATAAAGCGGACTTTTGATATTATTGTTGTAGTTGTCTAATGCATTGTCCTTTCACACACACACATACACATACGCACAGTTGGACTGTAGCGCAATTATGCCGTCTTCTTCATAATTGAAGAGCTTCACATTTTTTGTGCCTATCATAAAGTAAATTCTGAGAAAAATATATTTTTATTGAATTCAAACAAAAAACAAGTAAAAACACTCTAGTCGGGACTGCCCGACTACGAGATCCCCTGAACGTTTCTTCGAGCTTCCACAGATAAATAATTTAAATGCAACAACAAAAAATTTCTAATTGAAAATTAAATTCTCGACTTCTCGCTTGCAAGCCACCGTCTCTTCCACGACGCTATTTTCTCTCATTGCACCCACTTCAATGTATGTCTACACACGTATAGAGAAAAGGCATGCACTAGGCACTTGCTGCCGCTTGCTTTTGCTGACTGACAAAATATTTTCTTTAATAAGTTCTTTGTTACTTAACGGATTTTGATGAAATTTTCTGCATTGAATCCTTTTATTTTTTTGAAGTATGGTTTTATTTAAAAAATTAAAAAAAAATAATTGGTAGCTTTATTTGCAAATGAACATAAAATTGATTATTTTCTTTAAAATTGAAGCCAGTATCCAAAATATAAAAAAAAATAGAAAATGTATTTTATATACAAAAAGCTAAGTACAAAATTTGGTGACTTTAGCACAAAGGATGTACAAAATATGTTAAAAAACGGAATCTCGATTCAGCGATTTTCCGATTAATCGCACCCATATTATGTATTTGATTGTTTTTTGAGTGCATCTAACTGCAAAAGTTGTTTATCCCAGCGTTAAAGCTGTGGAACCAACGGACCAACATTGCACAAAACCAATATGCATTTTTCACTTCGTGAACGAGTATAATTAAAATTCGTATTCATATTTTATATATAATTTATATATTATTAGAGAGCTATTTTCTTTACATTCATCAACTGAACTTTGTAATGCTCCATTTTAAATTTAGAGTTTTAGCTAAAATCTAGAAAATGATTAAAATTAAATTTAATATTTAAATTTAGCATTCAGTTTTCACTGATATATATACAAATATATATATACATATATATATAGTTACAGATCATTCTTGGAGAGTGATTCGAACTAGTTCTCTTAAGTGTGAATATACTTTTTAGTCGGGTGATCTCTTTAAGGCACTTATATCTAAGATTTTCCAACTTAAAAACTTATTATGCTACTTTTCTTTCATACACTTTCTCTTTCTAGCACAAAGATCAGAAATGTTTCAGAGAACGCTCGTATATTTAATTTAGTATTAAATAGAAAAATCTTTCTGATAAACCTCGTATATTTATATGGGAAAAACATATAAATAAGAAATAGTTAAAGTTCTATTCGTAGTTATCGCTATATTATCTTCCAAATGAGGCAGGTCTTAGGTTTTCATAGCCATCGTCAAATTATCTTCCAGTTGATGGAATTATGCAAGATCTTAATTTATTTTAATATATATTATATATATTATATATCTTCCAGGTGATTCACATAAGAATCATATTCAAATATCAATTAAACTCAGTTAAGTCTTAAGCACAGTTTTTAGCATAGACTTTAGCAACTCTTTAGCTCGAAATGAAAGTTTTAAAGTCTTCAGTGGTTGCTTATGTAAATAATTTGTGAATACGTTACAATTGATGAGCGAAAGCTGCCAGCAACAATTGTTGCTAGAGAAGCAGGCAGCAACAATAAATTTAATTAAAAGTTTTATAACAAGCTTTGCTTGATTTCACTTTTGTCAGCTTCACAGCTGGAGACAGCTTTAATCGAAGCTGTTCGCTGAATGCTGAATTTTCGGAAAAACTGCCAACCTCTCTCTCTCTCTCTCTCTCTCTGTTACTCCCACTCTCGCTGTCTCTGTCTCTTTCCAGCATCTCTTCATATTTGATATTAATTAAAAAGTTTCCATTGTCGCGGGGGGCGCTTTAAACAAATTGTCAGAGCTGACGAACCAGCAAGAAAATCATAACTCTTGCTGTCTCTCTCTCCCACTCCACGGGCGGGAAATCAAATACAATGACCATTCCAGCATGTGTGTAGCTGTGTCTGCGTGCATGTTTGTGTGTGTGTGTGAGTGCTTCCATGCCGCGCTGCTGTCAAACCAACGACAATGCCGGCGACATCTGCTAATGTCACGCCCGGACTTAAAAAAATTGCAGCCTTTTTATACTCTGTTCACAAAGTGAAAAGAGGCATATTCGTTTTGTAGGCAGTTCGTTTTCATGCGAAATTATATTTCCAATAAAAATTATAATATTTCCTGCTTTAGAAATGTAAGCACAGAGTATTGTGCAGTCGGTCTTCGTTTGTGTTCATCTTTTGGTTAGCTGGAATTGTTAACAATAATGGGAAGCTTAGATAAGCTAAATCAAAATATAAATACTAAAATATATACATATATAAACTTAATTCACCTCCAGACGAAAAAGAATAAGACCTAACACAACAGGCGTATAGTGGATATTGAAACTAATATACTCTTCCACAATTGTATTAGCATTCATTCATTTGATCCTGTTATATTTGTCTACTGCAAAGAGCAGCCAAAGCAGAGAGCGCAAATTGTGCTTAGCATAAGCGAGAGAGCGGCAATCTGTATTAACGCTCTCGCTATTGGTTTCTTTTGGTGTTGCTGATCCCGTTAGGTCTATGGTTTGTGCTACCAGCAAGAAGCGAAGTTAGCGACGTGTGAGAGCGCAGAAATAGTTGAGCGGAGAACAGCTTAACGTAATTAGATAATTTAGTTTTCGCGCGGCTGATCGGTTGAATTGTGCATGCTAATAAGTCTAATGGTGTAAAATGAATTTAGTTAGTGTTGTGCGTGTTTTCTAAGTGATAAAAATATTATGTGAAGGTAAATACATGTTCATATGTATATTGAGCGGACATTTAAATATTCATAGTTTGTGGAAAAATGGCGTTCAATTCAACATAAACTTCCAGAGAGAGAAAGAGAGAGCAAGAGCGAGGTTAAGTGCTAAAATGAGCGTAAGATATGCCTGCTCTTATACAATTAGCAAAAAAAAATTTCTCCGCCATTAATAAGCTGCAGTTCTTATACGGAAATGCAATTAGGCTTAGTTTAAATTTTATTAAAGATATTTAAATTTTAGGGAAATTTCTTAAGTAGTATTTTTAAACATTTTGGCATATCTCCTTTTAATATTATTATTATTTTTTTTTTAAATATATAAAACATTAATAAAGATGAATAAGAAAAATTTAATGAATACTTATAGAATATGAAACTTTAGCTATTGTCTTTTATCTGTATTATCTAAATAACTTTATTTGAGTTCTAACCCATTTTATGACGGTTGCTTATTATTTAAACACGTGCTTGCAAACAATAAGCCATACAACATTTATAAACTCAGTTGAACTCAAAGTTTTCAATGCATATATACATTCAATACGTTGTCAATACAATACATAAACTGGATCAAGTTAAATATCATGCTGACAATAAGAGTAGATAAAAGAACCCCATTAAATGGAGAATTGTGATTTTGAAGAAAAAACATTTTACTTCAATATATGAAAGAAATGTAGAGTATCTTAATTTTCTGCTGAAATGTATTAAGCTTTGCTTCAAAAGAAAGGTGTCATATAAATATTTAGTATATAAGAGTATTTGAGCTTCGTTCTTATATACCTTATTTGCATTCACGAAATTCCTATAAATACTCTGTAGTTAGGTTCAGGTTTAAGTAGAAACTTGCTGAGATGAAGAACATTACCATCGTATTGGCTCTCGTGTGCGTCCTGGCCTATCTGGGCAGCGTTCAGGCCCAGTGCTGTCGGGCTTCCTTGACCCTCTCGTATACCATACGTGGCACCTGTGCAGATGCAGGTGGTCGTGGCACTTCGGGAGGCAGGTGCACGATTACCATTTGTGCCGATGGCCGCGCCCAGGTGGGCACCTACTGTGGTCGTCGATCCTGCAACATCTTTGGCTGCGCCTGCAGAGGTGGCTGCATTTCCGGCCAGTGGCAGCAAAGTTTCATCAACAACAACAGAAACAGGGGAGTCCGAGTCTTGGGTGCCAGCTGGAACACATAAGCCGGGCATATATCTTCCATAAATTTTGAATGTACACAAGAAATATATAGACGTCTCGCTGCTTTTTATTGCAAATACTTAACTTGTTGTTATATATATTTACTTATTTGGTTTGAGTAAAGGTATGTTATAGACAGATGACTGCGTATTTGATTGCTTATCTGATGGTATCAAATGAATTTAGTTAGTTTTCTAAGTGATAAATGTGTTATATCAAAATATATACATGTTCATATAAAATGGCGCTCAATCGAAAAGAATTTACTTCCAAAGAGAGAGATCAAAAGAGAGGAGTTATGCATGTTATAGTTATGCATGCTCTTATCAGTGTTGCCGTTTCCGCTTTTTTCCCGTCAGATGTAGCTTTTTATACCCTGAACACATTGAAAATGGGAAATCAGTGTATAATGGTTTTGCAAAAGATATGTAACAGGCAGAAGGAGGAGTGGCAGACCCCATAAAGTCTGTCTGTCTGTCCCTCTGTCCGTATGTATGAACGCGTCGATCTCAGAACATATAAGAGCTAGAGACTTCAAATTTAGCACGATGGTCTGTGTATACAGCGCGCATATCATGTTTGTTTTAGATATTCGATACATTTTTCCGTTTCAATGATATCGATTTAAAACGTTATCAAGATTCAGTTTTTTGACCATATCTTTTACATATTTTTAGCTACAGTCAACAAATTTTGCATTTATACAATACATTTTCTATTTTTTCATATTTTGGATACCAGCTCCACATTTCACAAAAAAAATGTATAAAAAAAAAATTATCTAAGCCACAAAATAATTTTAAATTAAAATTGTTTACCGAAAACCGTATTTTTAATAAATTAATAGCATTCAATGCAGAAAATTGCATTCAAATCCGTTAAGTAATACAGAAGTTATTAAAGGAAACATTTAGTCAATTGTAAAAGCACGCGGCAGCAGCCTGTACGTGTGCACACATACATTCAAATCAACTACGCAATAATCGGTGCGCGTGCTTCTGTTTGCATGGTATATGTGTGCTTGTGTATACAAATGTGTGAATGTGTATATGTGTGCATGAGTATATGTGTGCATGTGTATATGTGTGCATGTGTATATATGTGCCTGTGTATATGTGTGCATGTGTATAAGCGCGCAGAGGTAATATGTATAGCTAAAAGATGTAAGCTAAGTTGTTTAAAACATCAGCTCGGACTTGGTTCAGGGGATCTCGTAGTCGGGCAGACCCGACTAGAGCTTTCTTACTTGTTCTTCTTGATCTAGCTTTTTATGCTCGTCAAAAAACGGCAACACTGGCTCTTACAGTCGAATTCCTATAAGTGACAAGGGGATTACATTTTTTATTAACTACACAGGAATTAGATATATCGTACCGGAATTCGAATTAATTTTTTTCAAAGGGACATTATTTTTTGCGAATTATTGAAATTTTTAATTTAGAGGGGGACGAATTCTCGGGATTCGCTTTCATATAATAAGTAAGAAAACAGTGTGAAACTTATCTTACATTAATCTTAACTTAAGTTCTTAAACGCAAATGCAATTTATGGAACTGTCTCAAATTGTATTAAAGACAATGAGGGAATGTTTTGAATATTTTTTTAATAATAGCTTAAAACCGTTCAAATATAAAGAATATTTCTTTTAAATTTCATTATTAAATATGATGAATAACAAAACAAAAATTTAATGAATTTTCGTAAAATCCTTTTGTGACTGAGTAAAAAAATGGTTTCGAAGTGAGTTTGGTACATATAGATAAGTTCGTAAGGGTTTTTTATCATCTCCGGCAACCCAAGCATAAAAGTACACGCTTGTTTTACTTTTTAAACATTTCCGTTTGCACAGCTAATTTAGAACCTGTCGGATAACTCATAATAGACCCCTGGAGTGGGTAGTTGCTGGTTATCTGGAAATATACTCGGAGCTAGGTGCGTGTCTCTGACATTTTCAAATCAACGCACGGCGCACATGTCCTTTCGCTTTTTCATTTGGCTCGAGGGCTCGGGGAAATCCCAATAATATCTGCAGCTTGAGCTGAGCCCAACTTTGTGCGCACTTGACTGAAAATGTAAGCGATAATCCTGCGGGGGGACGAAGGTAAAAAGCGCGCGTAATTGAAGTCTGAGTGGGCGGGCAGGACGGGCAGGATGTGGGGCAACGTGTGACTGCATATTTATGTCAAAGTTGCCAACGATGCTCGAATGGCCGTAGACAGAGCCAAGGCAAATATCCTTCCTGTGTTTAATAAACTCCTCGAACAACAAAAAAAAGCAGCCAAAAAAAAGAGCGAACTTCGTCGATATTTATCGAATTTCATAGCCGGCGGTTAAGTGTTTGTCGGCTGTGTTTGCATTTGCATTTGCCAGCATGTATAGGTATATGTGTGTGTGTGTGTGTGTGCGAGTGTGTGTGTGCGTTTGCCGTCTTGCGTTGCTTTGAGAAGGTAACTGAAATTGTTCCCGGGCTGAGTTTATGGCATGTACTGAGGCATGTTTTAAGTGGTTTTACAGGACGCGCCTCATTGCGTCTTGCAATCAATTTCGCTCGTTACGTTGCGTTACGCCAGCACAGGTGCGCATATAAAAATTTATACATATTTTAACTAATATTTATCAATATACAAACATATACATATATAGGAAGCAGAACGAGTTGGCATAGGGGCGTTCTGCATATTTAGTGCTTATTATGGCAAAATGATTGTTTTACCCTTTTATTCAACACGCATTTACATACATATATATGTGTGTGCATGTGTGTGTGTATATACATGCATGCACATATCGTGATATATGTTAATCTGTAATAAATAGAGAACTGTTTTTATGGCATGCGCTCATAAATTGTATTTCTATGCATTCGACTTTTATTTACTTTGAAAGAGCTGCAAAAATGGGTTTTTTGCTCAAATTGAAGTTAAATAATTTAATACTTAATTGTTATTTATATGCAGACTACCTTATTTCAATAGAATTTTCAGAGTTCCCCATCCGAAATGTATATAATCTGAAAAGTAAACACATTCGTCTTCATCAAATATTTAAGCATGCTATTTAGATAGCCAAGGAAAATGGAAAAAAATAGCAAAAATTGTTCGTTTCTGGGTTGAAGATGAAGAGTTTTACATTCTGAAATTCTAGTGCTTGCTTTAACAAATACTTTAACTATTTAGAAATATAGAATTGTATTTTAAATTTCAGCAGTTTTCCATGACTTTCAAATCTATATTTAAATAGATTAAGATTGAGTTTATTTCAAGTTATCGATATTGATCAACAAATCAATTGAAATCAATATCGATATTTTGAGGTAAGAATCTATATTTTGTACCCTTGTTAAAATTCTATTTTAATTTTGGTACAAATCATCTATGAATGCATAAATAAAACAATGCGAAAATGATTACCAAATTTGTGAGAGAAGTTGGCGTGGAAACAGTAAATTGGACACTCCAATCTAAATTATCATGTTTGAACATTATTGAAATTTATCTAAGTAGGACAAGAGAAGAAATACTCACTGAGGTCACAAAGCAGTGGAAAGGCATTTCATTAAAATAACTAGAAATCTTGGTAAATTCCGATCCAAACCGCCTCCAAAATATTACAGCTACCAAATGAGGATATATTTTTTTTTAAATTTTAAGTTAAAATTGAATTTATAAAACATTTAAAACAAAATGTTGTCAAAATACTTAAGTCATATATTAAACTTGCCTATTTTTAATTAAAAAAAAAAAAATAATACAAAAGCAATACAGTCGAATCCCAATAATTTGTTATCGTTTGATCTCCGGTTCGATAAATCGAATTCCTGTGTAATTCGTAAAAAATGTGATCCCCTTGCCATTTCGAATTATCGGGATTCGACTGTATTTACAATGAAAAACTATTATTTTTATAGTTCTATGCATTATATAAAAATATTATAACAATATTGATTTTCTCTTAAAATATGAAAGAATTGAAGAAGAAATTGAGGCATTGCTATTTCAAAATATACATAATATAAGTATTCTTTAGTTGATGTAGTCATGTCTGTCTGTTCGTCTGTCTGGATCATCTGAAACTTGTCTCAGAGCTAATAAGTTATCGGCCTGAAATGTTGCTTCTTTTCATAGCAGTTATTGTATATCTCGGAATCATTCGGATGGAGAAATATGTCATATAGCTGCCATAAGGATGTTCGGACAGAAGACTCACGTTCAGAAGACACATCACGGCACTGCAGCACTCATTTAAAAATAAGCTGTCAAAAATGTCGTGGTTACTCGCAGCACACAACAAGCTTTCCTTGGACAACAAGGTCAAAATTTACAAGACTATCCCAGCTCCAGGTCTTTATTATGCTCTACAGATGTATGGCATTGCAGCCAAAACACACTTAAATAAGTTAAGAATTCTTCAGGCAAAAAAAATTGCTTAAGCATGATATTTTTAATTTTTAGGACATTTCTATCTCATACGAATTCTATACGAATCTTAATTAATCTTCTATTGCTTACATTAGATATCAATGCTATTTATTATGTTGGCGGTTGTGGTGGGAAATTAATTGTTAATACGCGGTTATGCCTTTTGGTCCTGTCCATTCCTTAGTTCTATTAGACCGATTTCAACTTATACATATATATGTGTCCATACACTAAGAATACAAAATTATACGATTTACAAAGGATATTTAAATGAATCAGGTTTTTGACTGTCCCATTCAATGGAATATTACTAAATTATACATTAAAATCTTATTCCAACAGTAATAATCTTAATAATAATAATAATAAAAAAAAAAAAAAAAAAACTTTAAGGAAGATTACTAAGGCCCCTTGGTACATGAGAACCAGGGACATCGAGCGCTACCTCAAGGTGCCAAAAATTGGAGATAAAATCCAGGATATGGCAAAAAAATATATTGAGATACTGGACTCTCACCCAAACATTCTGGCTAGGAGACTAAGGGTCGCAGACTACAGAACTACTTGTCAGACGTCACTCAGACGTCACCATCCTCAAGACCTGCTGGACCGGGTGTTGACCTAAACTTGTATCAAAAGAAAATGAAATAGCGTACCTCAGATTTATTCCTACTATGTCTAAGCCTAAGTTAGTTTGCATTGCTTGCAAACAAAAAAAAAAATCCGACTAGATTAAGTTGCTTAAAATGGTAACAGAACACTATTCATAAATGTAAATATGTAAATAAATAAATATACTGTTAAAGCCATTAAAAATGAATGCTTAGCTTAAAGAAATTTGTATTAGTTAGGAAAACTCTTTTGTTTCCTAAACTTGAATATCAGTTAAGTGCATTTAGAGGAAATTGAAAGGGTATACAAGCACAGCCCCTAGCTGTAAATACCATCCAATTTCTAACCATATTTCTTTTGTCTAATTAGGGACTATCAAAAGCCTTGATATTCCTTGAATTTGACATATAAATGTTTTACAAATGTGTTGCCTACGAAATATCTAGCATGATTATCTAAGAAATTCCTAGCGTATTATACATATATTTAATATAAACTAACAGCTCTTAAAGCAAACTTCTCTCAGCAGCTTTAAGAACTCTTTTAATTTGCGAACTTCTTTGCTCATTTAATGTAATGCATCGGTGCTTTAGGGCTTGTTAGGCACAGACTTTGTGCATAAGCAGATGATGGCTGGTAGGCAGCTGGCAGACGCATTCGCATTATAATTTGTCGCACACGCACACACACACACACACACACACACACGTGCAGACAAAAGGTGTCAAAGGCCTTTTGTGCGGCTGTCTTCCGCCTGTCATTGACAGCAGCCGAAAGAAAGTGTGCCAAAAAATCAGGCAAAGACTTTGTTAGCTCCTCCCACAGCTGTCTACTTAGCATAGGGTAAAGGGTGTCGAGGGGAAGGAGAAGGAGGTGGAGCAGGAGCAGGCCTGTGTTTGAGAATTGTGTGAAAAATTCAAATCGCTTTTGGCGCTGGCAGCTCTTTGGCTCAGTTTGCCGGCTTGCCGCTTATGTCGGACATAATTTAAGCCCGGTTAGGCTTCTGGACAACAATGCGACCGAAACTGAGGACGATTAGAGCCCAGAAGCTAAGCACTGCCCTGCCCCCGGTTGACCCTGACGGCCAATCGATTGGCAGACCCAAAGACAGTTACAAGTGCCCCCAAACACTTGACTTGGCCGCCAGTCACGGGACTCACGGGCATTTGCGGAATGTTCACACACTGTGCACAGTGTGACAAGCACCACAGGCGGGTGTCGAACTTATGACACGATAATCGCCAGCCGACGTGTTAATACCTCACCTAATGTGATGCCGCTGCGGGGGAGGGGAAGTGCTTAGTCCGTAGGCTTTATATCAAATGAAGCGTGTGAGTTAAGAGAAGTGCAAGGATTTCAGCTATGATCGACTTGGAGATACCCTCTGATGCGTAATAAGTGTTCCAGAGATGGGCGTCAGGATCGGAATTTTCGGGACCCGAAATTGTCCCGAAACGATTTTCGGTATCTTTCGGTTTGGAGAAGATTTTAAAAAAGTCCGGGACGATCGGATAAGTGCTTGGTCATGAGAATATGGTAAGAGACCCTAGAGATATGCTCTGAGAAGGCGGCGTTAAAGACATACCCGTACCCGAAAATCTTGGTCCCGACGCCCACCTCTGCTCATAAGCATATCTCTTGAATCTCTTATTATGCCACCTTGATGTAGCGATAAGGCACTTATCCGACCGTCCTGGAATTTTTTAGAATCTTTCCCAGCAAGCCCAGAAATTGTTTCGGGACAATTTTGGGTCCCGGAAATCCCGATCCCGACTTCTATCTCTAGTATAGGCTTTAGTCTCATATAATTAATGGGCAGGTTCTTAAAATATGTCATATACCCGATCTTAGTGTATTATATGAGAACCTATATACCAAATTTGAACAATTTAGCTATTATAAGCGAGATAAACGAATTTGACCTTTTTTTTGCCATAGTTCTGCATTTACTAATCTAGTTTTTAGTGATAATAAAATTTTGCTGCTAAAATTGTTGGGCGGGTATTCAATATGTGTGATATACCCGAACTGAGTATAATATATCAGCATCTATATACCAATTTTGATCTATGTAGTTCTTCTAATCTTCGAGTTTTGATGAATACATGCAGAAATTTGTTAGCTAAAAGTTCAAGGTTCTTAAAATTAATAAGCAGGTATTGCAAATGTGTGATATACCTGATCTATCTGAAAACCTATATATCAAATTTGATCTATAAAGCGCCTATATTCATCACGTTTTGATTAAAAAAGCGAGATTGCTTTCTATATTTCAATGCATGCAGAAATATAACAGCTAAAAGCCTAAGTTTTGCGCTTTAAATTTGTTGTGCAAGTATTAAAAATGTGTGATATACCCCATCTGTGCGTAATACATGAGATGATATATCTAAGTTGATCTATGTAGCACCTATAATCTTAAAATTTTGGTTAAAAAAGCATGATTGCTTTCAATATTTGAATGGATGCTAAAATATGGTATGGATTAGAGATGGGATCGGGAAAAAAAATTTATTCCCAACCCCTCCCGTCCCGAAATAATTTTTTATTTTCCCGCCCGATAGTCCCGACAAATATTTCAATTTTCCCGCAGGTCCCGACATTTCCCGAAAATTTTTTCCAACATTTAGAACTCTCATGATAGATCAAATTTTTTGCCTATTTTCTCAAAATTTTCTTCTCTAAGATGTGTTCTCCTTTCTTCCAAAATTCTACTAGAAGAACAATACACCCTCTCACTCGTTGTCGAAGATGTTGGAACATCAAGTACTTGCCTAGCAAGCATTTGTAACAATGACAATTGCATTGTTGTCAAAATAATAAAATATTTCAATTCTCTTAAATTTAACAGGATTTATATTATAATTAATTTTCTCGTTAATATCATTCTTCTTCTTTTCTTTGATAAATATAAGCAATTTTATCTATCAGTAATTTTCTTATCGGGACCCGCGGGAATTTCGGGATCAAGCACTTATCCCGACCGTCCCGGAGTTTTTCAGAATCTTTCCCATCCCGCCCGATCCCGAAAATTTTTTCGGGACCCGCGGGATTCCCGAAAATCCCGATCCCGACGCCCATCTCTAGTATGGATCCTATATATGAGATCTACCTATAATATGCGAGAACTTACAATACCAAATGTGATCTATGTAGCTCTTAAAGCTTTTGAGATTTGATTGAAAAAGTGTTTTATTAACTTGATAATTATTAATACTATGAAAATTGGGATGAAATCGATCGATAAAATGATATCGATAATTTCTTTAAATCAAAACAAATATTTCATATAGGTAGACGGAAGAACGTAAAATAACCCAATCAGCTATTACTTCTATTAATATATCAAAAATATTATCTTTTATCTATAATATCTAAATAGCTTTTCGTAACTCTGACCCAATTTTAGAAGGTGGCTGGTTATTCATACACGTGCTTGCAATCAATAAACCAGTTGAACTCGAAAGTCCAAAATTTGAATACCTTTTAAAATGTAAATATTGTCTTCACACGTATTGCAAAACAATACATAAATTGGATAAAGTCAATTATTGTGGTGATAATAAGACTAGATAACAGAAGCCCATTAAATGGGTTTTCCGTGAAAGCCGAATTGTGATTTTGAAAAGAAAGCTGTCATATAAAGACATATATAAGGGTATTTGAGGGAAATTCCTATAAATACTCTGAAGTTCGGTTCAGGTTTAACTAGAAACTTGCTGAGATGAAGAACATAACCATCGTATTGGCTCTCGTGTGCGTCCTGGCCTATATGGGCAGCGTTCAGGCCCAGTGCTGTCGGGCTTCCTTGACCCTCTCGTATACCATACGTGGCACCTGTGCAGATGCAGGTGGTCGTGGCACTTCGGGAGGCAGGTGCACGATTACCATTTGTGCCGATGGCCGCGCCCAGGTGGGCACCTACTGTGGTCGTCGATCCTGCAACATCTTTGGCTGCGCCTGCAGAGGTGGCTGCATTTCCGGCCAGTGGCAGCAAAGTTTCATCAACAACAACAGAAACAGGGGAGTCCGAGTGTTGGGTGCCAGCTGGAACACATAAGCCGGGCATATATCTTCCATAAATTTTGAATGTACACAAGAAATATATAGACGTCTCGCTGCTTTTTATTGCAAATACTTAACTTGTTGTTTTACTTACTTGGTTTGAGTAAAGGTATCTTATAGACAGATGGCAACGTATCTCATTAATAAACTGATGAAGATAGATGCATTTATGAGTGCAGAACTATAGTATGGATAGGATTTATCAGATCGGCGTATACTATATGAGAACTTATAATACTAAATGTGATCTATGTAAAAAGCTTGCAAGTTTTGATTGAATAAGTGTGTTTTAAACTACAATAGTTTGGTGTCCTAACAAAGATGGGAGATCAAAAACAACAATTTTGTCATATTTTAGTGTTTAGTGTTACTATTAAAAGGGCAAAAATGCAGCTCAAGCAAGGCGAAAATGTGTACGGAGAAGATGTATTGACAGAACGCCAATGCCAAAATTGGTAAGCAAAATTTCGTTCCGGCAATTGGTGGGATTTCAAGGGGATCGCTTATTTTGAGCTTTTGCCGGACAACACAACGGATTATTCTGAAGTTTATTGCAAACAGCTGGACAAATTAAGAGATGCACTCAAAGAAAAGAGACCAGAATTGGTCAATAAAAAAGGTGTAGTATTCCACCAGGATAATGCGAGACCTCATACAAGTTTTATGACTCGCCAAAAGCTATTGCAGCTTGAATGGGATGTGCTACCACTCTCACCATATTCTTCAGACTTGCCACCTTCGGACTATTACTTGTTCCGGTAACTACAGAATTTTTTTGATGGTACAACTTTCACCTTAAATCAGTACGTCAAAACCCAAAATTTTATGATCGTGAAATCAATCTCTTGCCCGAAAGATGGCAAAAGGCATAAGATCCAAATGGAGCATACATAATTTCATAAAACTTTTTATAAAATAAAAAAAATTGTGTTTAAATTGCTCTAAAAAAACGAAAATACTTAGTGAATGACCCAATAGATAACTATTGATATGACAATCTGGTTGAATATCGATCAAAATATATCTATAATATATAATATATAAATAATCTGCTGAAATCAACATAAACATATGAAGAAAGAAAGGAGTTAGTTCGTTCTACAAATCACGAATAAATACATAAATTTATATTTATGAAATCAGAGATATTATCTTTAACCTATTACCTGCAATAAACATTTCTTGATTCTGATCCAACTTATCAAGGCTTCTGTTTATTCAAGCTCGCACTTGCAATTGGTATATCAATATTTATTTATAAACTCCCTTGAACTCATAGACATTGTCTTCACACGCTTTTTAATACAATACATAAATTGAATCAAGTTAAATATCGTGCTGACAATAAGTCATGATAAGTGTTGAGTAAATGTGGATTTCTCACTTTAAAGATAAACCACTTAACTTCAACATATGAAAGAAGGGTAGAGAGAGTATTTTCATTTTCTGCTGAAATGGGAACGCTTTATGATTGCGTGAAGAGAAAGCTGTCATATAAGTATTTAATTTAGGCTTCGTTGTTATACAGACATTGCTTCGATTACAGAAATCCTATAAATACTCAGTAGTTAGGTTCAGGTTTAAGTAGAAACTTGCTGAGATGAAGAACATTACCATCGTATTGGCTCTTGTGTGCGTCCTGGCCTATGTGGGCAGTGTACAGGCTGAATGCTGTCGGGCTTCGTTGACCCTCTCGTATACCATTCAAGGCAACTGTGCAGATGCAGGTGGTCGTGGCACTTCGGGAGATAGATGTACAATTACCATTTGTGCAGATGGCCGCGCCCAGGTGGGCACCTATTGTGGTCGTGGATCCTGTAATCTCTTCGGCTGCGCGTGCGGAGGTGGCTGCATTTCAGGTGACTGGCAGCAAAGTTTCATTAATAACAATGGTAACAAGGGAATCCAAGTATTGGGTGCCAAGTGGAACTCATAAGGACAAATAACTTCCATAAATGTTGAATGTATGGAAAAAAATATATAGACGTCTCGCTGCTTTTTATTGCAAATACTTACCTTGCTGTTTTATATACTTACTTGCTTTGAGTAAAGGTTATTGATGGCATCAAATGAATTTAGTTAGTTTTCGAAGTGATATATATCAATATGTATGTATATACTAGAGTATGGATTGGATATATCAGATCTGTGTACACTAACGAGACCTCACAGTAGCAAATGTGATCTATGTCGCTCTTACAACTTTGAAGTAGTTCATCTTTTGATGGACTGGTGATTCGTCGCCACCTGAAAGAGCTGCACGTCCCCTGTTGAAGATGCAGCTGCTTCACACTTTGTTAACGAACAACTTATAAAAATTTGCTTATTGTCCCCTGGGGACAGATTGCAAATGCAAAACCATAAAAAAAAACAAGTAAGGAAGCTCTAGTCGGGTCTGCCCGACTACGAGATCCCCTGAACCAAGTCCGAGCTGATGTTTTAAACAACCTAGCTTACATCTTTTATCTATACATATTACCTCTGCGCGCATATACACATGCACACATATACACTTGCACACATATACACATGCACACATATACATACCATGCACACAGAAGCACGCTCGCCGATTACTGCGTAGTTGATTTGAATGGATGTGTGCACACGTACAAGCTGCTGCAGCGTGATTTTTGATTTTTCTTTAATAACTTCTGTATTACTTAACGGATTTGAATGCAATTTTCTGCATTGAATGCTATTAATTTATTAAAAATACGGTTTTCACTAAAAAATTTGAAAAAATTAAATTGTGGCTTTGATAATTTTTTTTTTTTAATAAATTTTTTTTGTGAAATGTGGAGCCGGTATCCAAAATATGAAAAAATATAAAATGTATTTTATTTACAGAAAGCTAGCTGTAGCTAAAAATATGTAAAAGATATGGTCAAAAAACTGAATCTTGATAACGTTTTAAATCGATAACATTGAAACGGAAAAATTTATCGAATATCTAAAACAAACTCGATATTTTCGCTGTATACACAGACCATCATGCAAGGTTCTGAGATCGACGCGTTCATACATACGGACAGACGGACAGACGGACGGACGGACAGACGGACAGGGCTAAATCGACTCAGCTCGTCACCCTGATCAAGAATATATATACTTTGTGGGGTCTGCCACGTCTCCTTCTGCCTGTTACATACTTTTTGCAAAACCATTATACCCTGATTTCCCATTTTCAATGGGTTCAGGGTATAAAAAAAAAACTTTTGCTTAGCTGAAGTTGTAAAAAAATATGAACAACTCTTTGAAAGTCTGGTATAATTTTGATAAGTTAAATACTAAAATACACATGTATATATATATATGTATAAGCTTTATTCACCTTCAGACGAAAAAGAACAGAGCTAACACAACATGCGAGAATGGATATTGATAATAATATATTCTTCTACTATCGTATTAGTATTCGTGCCTTTGATCCTGTTATATTTGTCGACTGCAAAGAGCAGCCAAAGCAGAGAGCACAAATTGTGCTTAGCGTAAACGAGAGAGGCAATATGTGTGTGCGCTCACGCTATTGCTGTTGATCCCGTTAGATTTATGGTGCGACGTGTGAGAGCGCAGAAATAGTTGATCAGAGAACAGTTAAACGTTATTAGATAATTTAGTTTGTGCGCTTCTGTTCAATTGATCGGTTGAATTGTGTATGTTAATAAGTGTAAAATGAATTAAATTAGTTGTTGTGTGTGTTTTCTAAGTGATAAATGTGTTATATGAAGTTATGCATATGTACATATATGTGTATATATTTCTATATATTAGGCAGGCATTAAAATGTTCATCGTTTGCGGAAAAATGGCGCTCAACTCAAGTGCAATAAAGAGCGTAAGCTATGCGTGTTTTATATAATTAGCAGGAAAAAAGCTTGAAAGGTTTCTGCTATCAATATTAACTCAAGTTCTATAACAGAAATGCAATTTTTTGAACTAGCTTTAATTTTAATAAAAATAAATATGAAGATTTTTTTAAATAGTATTTTTAAAGATTTTGCATAGCTTAAAGCAATTTATTTATATATTGAATATTAAATTTAAATGTTATTATTGTTATTTTTTCATAATTGAATATGATGAATTAAAAATTTATGAATGTCAGACAAAATCATATTGAGATTGTGAAAAAAAGTTTAAAAATGAGATTTATATACATAGTTAAGTTCACAAAGGTTTTTTTTTACTAGTACCCCAAGGATAAATCTACATGCTTGTTCTACTCTTTAAACGTTTAAGTTTTAACAACGAATGGTTATGTTAGATTGACGTATGCCAAACAAGAACCAAATGAGCTTTGGCTGAAATAAAAGTATGTTAAAACTAGATAATTATCGATATTATGGCAATCGGGTTGAATATCGATAAAAATATATCGATAATCTGCTGAAATCAAATTAAATATATGAAGGGCAGACGGAAGAATATTAAAGAAAGGAGCCAGCTCGTTCTACTAATCACGAATAAATAAATAAATTGATATTTATGGCATCAGAGATATTATCTTTAACCTTTTACCTGCAATCAACTTTTCTTGATTCTGACCATTCCTGGTTATTCGATAGCAATCAATATGCCAAATTAGTATTTATAAACTCACTTAAGCTCGAACTCTTTATAAACTTAAATATTAGATCATAAATATTGGGCTGATAATAAGACTTGATAAGTGTTGTGTAAATACGGCATTCTGATTTTTGAAGATAAGACACTTAACTTACTTATATGTAAGAAGCGCTGAAGGGTAGAGTATCTTCATTTTCTGCTGAAATGTAAACCGCTTTATAATTGCGCGAATAGAAAGCTGTCATATAACTATTAGATATGTAAGGTTATTTTGGCTTCGTTGTTAGTCTGTTGTGATAACAAAATTCCTATAAATACTCAGTAGTTGGGTTCAGGTTTAAGTAGAAACTTGCTGAGATGAAGAACATTACCATCGTATTGGCTCTTGTGTGCGTCCTGGCCTATGTGGGCAGCGTTCAGGGTGATTGTTGTCGGGCCTCGTTGACCCTCACGTATATTATTCAAGGCACCTGTGCAGATGCGGGAGGTCATGGCACTACGGGAGGCAGATGCACGATTACCATTTGTGCCGATGGGCGCGCCCAGGTGGGCACCTTCTGTGGTCGTGGATCCTGCAATCTCTTCGGCTGCGCCTGCAGAGGGGGCTGCATTTCTGGTGACTGGCAGCAAAGTTTCATCAATAACAATAGTAACAAGGGAGTCCAAGTGTTGACTGCCAGCTGGAACACATAAGCCGGGCAAAGCATATGTATAATATATATACAAAAAAAACATACGTGCATGCAGAACATTTGTATAAATAAAGTTGGTGGCGCTGCTTGTTAATACAAATACTTGCGTTTTTTATTTACTTTTCATTTATTTATTTGGCTTGAATAAAGGTAGGCTATAGACAGATAACAGCGTATCTGATTGCTTAGTCTATTCATAGAGTTATATATCAAGTTCAAGTTCAACCTTCACTGCGGTCAGACGTGAATTTCCTGCTGCGCTATGGCAATTTAAGTCTGTGTCGTGTGGAAATCTGACATTTCAGTGTTGGAGCTACGTAATTTTAAAGCCAATCAATATTCATAAATTTGCTAACCGGAAACATTAAAACTTTTAATTAACTGTCCCAATTTGTGGTGACCAACGGTTTTGGTCTTCAAAGTAGACGATATCAATATTAAACTTGACAAACTTCAATATTTATACGACGAATTAGAGGCATCATTAGAGAAAAATGTTAGTTCAGTGACAGCCTCTAAGGTTAATGCTCTAATTGGAAGCTGCCACCTATTCGTGTTGGGAATCAAGCGATGACAACAGCTGTGGAAGTCTTCTAGGTCATCTAACCCATACAGCAGTTCTTTCAAAGTATTCCCCTAATTTCGAGTTTGTGACAGCTCTGAAGAAAGAGAAGCAAAGGTGTTCATGTTGCGCCAAATTGCTTAGCATTGGACGTAAAGTATTAGCAAGTGGGAAAATTTTACAGTTGATACACAACCAGAGGCGTTATTCAAATGTTGTGCAGATAAACTGAAAGTCCACAAAGATTCATTAACGTGTTTTAAGCTGGTTAAAAGGGAAGCGGACTTATCTGCAATACGTTTCGTCAACTTTAAGCTAGGTTTTCCTAAATCCCTGAATCCTGAATTCCGTTCATCTGATAATCCTTCCACCTGTCCATTAGTTCGTCAACTATCCGTCAACCATCCATCAGCCAACTATTCGTCCGTCTATCCATCCGTCAGTCCGCCTATTTATCCGTCCGTCCGCGTGTACGTCTGTCCATCCGTCCGTCCATCCGTCTGACCATCCGTCTGTCCATTCGTCCGTCCATCCGTCCCCCAGTCCGACCGTTTATCCGTCCGTCCGTCAGCCTATTCATCCGTCCGTCCGTCCGGCCGTCCGTGTGTACGTCTGTCCATCCGTCTGTCCATCCGTCCGTCCGCAGTCCGACCGTTTATCCGTCCGTCCGTCCGGCCGTCCGTGTGTACGTCTGTCCATCCGTCCGTCCATCTGTCCGTCCATCCGTCTGTCCATCCGTCCGTCCGTCCGTCCGCAGTCCGACCGTTTATCCGTCCGTCCGTCCGGCCGTCCGTGTGTACGTCTGTCCATCCGTCCGTCCATCCGTCTGTCCATCCGTCTGTCCATTCGTCCGTCCATCCGTTCGCCAGTCCGACCGTTTATCCGTCCGTCCGTCCGGCCGTCCGTGTGTACGTCTGTCCATCCGTCCGTCCATCCGTCTGTCCATCCGTCCGTCCGTCCGTCCGCAGTCCGACCGTTTATCCGTCCGTCCGTCCGGCCGTCCGTGTGTACGTCTGTCCATCCGTCCGTCCATCCGTCTGTCCATCCGTCTGTCCATTCGTCCGTCCATTCGTCCGCCAGTCCGACAGTTTATCCGTCCGTCCGTCCGGCCGTCCGTGTGTACGTCTGTCCATCCGTCCGTCCTTCCGTCTGGCCATCCGTCCGTACGTCCATCCGTCCGTCCGTTCGTCAGTCCGTCCGTCCCTCTGGCCATCAATCCGTCCGCCCGTCAGTCCATCCGTCCGTCGGTCCGTCCGCCTGTCGGTCCATCTATCAGTCTCCAACCGTATTGAAGCTAGAAACTTAAAATCTGGTGTGTACCCTTCTCTAAAAAACTGTTATTAATATGGGGTGGGGAAAATCGGGAATTTCTATATATTCAGAAACAGAAAAGCTGTTTTTTTATTGCGTTAGTGAAGTTAGTGGCTTAAACATAAACAGAAATATATATTAAGTTTTCAGAGGTATACTCTTGAGGATAAGACTGAAGTGGAACTTTATCTTATCTATATAGAGTAACACAATATGACAAGTGACTTACTGTGGACCTCGTCAGTAAATCGAACAAAAATTAGATATAAGACTTTTGGGGTCAAAGAATATCAAGTTGTGCAGCACTATTGATTTTCTCTACAGATAGGTCTATGTATGATGTAATTACCAGAAAGCAAACAACAAATCAAGCATTTTTAATAGTTTTTAGCTACTTTTTTCTATCTTCGAGTTTGAATACCTTTATCACCCGCTACTCTTCAGCCAATCTCGAGTGGCTTACATTTATTTGATATTTATGTTCTGCTTTATAGTTCTCTTTCAGCTGCTTTTCACTGCTTGCAACTTGGTGGCAAGCATCTAAGTGCAGCGTGCATGCGGCTCCATTTAGTTCTCATTTCTTATAGAAATTAAAACAATTTGTTGTTTTAGCTGCAATTCAAGGCAATTGCATTGCACTTTTTCCGGCAATTCATAAGCATAAAGAGCATAATGTTTCAACGGACATGTGTGTGTGTGAGTGTGTATAGTCACTGCACTTATCCTTTCACTTCATGCGCATAATGAAGAGCACTTTACGCTTATGAAAGCGATGGCTAAAAAAACGGGCAGCAAAATAAACAAACAAACAAACGAATAGGAAAAAAAAGCAAAGTCGTAAAAAGAAAGAAGATATTCAGGCAAGGAATACGACGAATGAATACCCTTGCAGAGAGATGACATCAAAATTGTATATGGTTATATAGGAGGAGCTTGGCAAACTTCATGAATAAATGGGAGAATGAAGCTATATTTCTATTGGGTCTAATAGTTGCTGTAAATATTTAAATACCCTTTATGAAAGGTAAAATAAACAACTATATATAGATATAGGCATATATATAGACATATTTGTAGCTTGTTATGAAAGTCTTGAAGAACAGTCAAGAGAATTATCCTATACTTAACTTTCGAGCAATACTTCTTATAAATACTTTATGATATAGTAAACCGTTGTGAATCTTAAATACCCTTGCAGAGATCTAACATAATGTTAGTATATCTCTTTAGACAGAAGACTTATCTGATACCTCTGTTAGAAGTGGGTCTTATTAATACTTTATGATATAGTAGTCTACTGCTATGAAAGATTTCACTTTTACTTCTATGAAAAGGTTGGTTGTGAAATCCTATATCTATATATTTTTTGAAAGATTTTACTTTTACTTCTATGAGAAGGTTGGTTATGAAATCCTTTAATATATATATATTTTTGTATCTAAAGAGACAGCAATGTATCATAGTATAGTATTTTAAGAAAGATTTATGATATATGAAATATGTAAAGTTAAGAAACTTTCGTTCTTAGTTATACATTTTTCTTTTTCATACAACTTGATCATTCCTAAAGCAAAATTGAACAAGTTAACGTTTGATAGAACATCCATCACAGCAAATAAACTCAGGTTTATAAGTTGTCAAAATTTAAAAAAACGTTATTGTGTAAATACTTTTTACCACTTCTGTATATAAGTTATATAGTGGATCGATTTAATCATCAGAACTAAAACTATTGCCTGTTGGAAAATATTGATTGTATCAGAAGTTACATCAGACTAGCTTAAAGATAGAGAGGTTATGACTATTGTCATATCTATTGTCAATCCATCTAATCTATAAGAACTTATAAGCTAATTTTTTGCTACATTTTTATCTAATATGATCTATATATATGTATTCTATCAAGTGATTTTGTCAAATTTCACCAGTCGCTGTGAAAAATAGGTGAAAATTGATGATATGAAATATTGTTTGCTATGTTTAAGTTTTGAAAACTGAGCTCTAATAATGTCAACTGATTATAATATAAGTTCGATAATATATATATGAATATAATATATATACGATATATATGAATCAAATGAAGTGATTTTGGCAAATTTCACTAGTTGCTGTGAAAAATAGGTGAAAATTGATGATATGAATTTTAGTTTGCTATGTTTAAGTTCTGAAAATTGAGCTCTGATAAAGTCAGCTCTTTAGAATATAAGTTCGATAATATCTGAAACAAAATGTAACATGTAGATCAATGTATATGAATCCTATCAAGTGATTTTGTCAAATTTCACCAGTTGCTGTGAAAAATAGGTGAAAACGCAAAACCCAAAAAAAAAAAAAATTTTAATTTTTGAAAACTGAGCTCTGACAAAGTCAACTATTTAAAATATAAGTTCGATAATATCTTGACGAAATGTAGCATGTACATCAATGTATATGAATCCTATGATGTTAATTTGGCAACTTTCACCAATTGCTGTGAAAAATAGGTGAAAATTTGTGATATGAAAATTTGTTTTAAAACTGAGCTCTGATAAAGTCAACTCTTTAGAATATAAGCTCGACACTATCTAGAACAAAATATAGCATGTAGATCTATATGAATCATATGAAGTGATTTTGGCAATTTCCACTAGTTGCTGTGAAAAAAACAGTGAAAATTGATGAAATGAAATTTTGTTTGCTATGTATAAGTTTTGAAAACTGAGCAAAGCCAGCTCTTTAAAATAAAAGTTCGAAAATATCTGGACGAAATGTAGCATATTGCCTATCAAAATAGATGTATCCTTTGTGTAGGGTATGAAAACAAACGCCAACGAGCGTACGACGATTCACATTAAGGGGATAGGGCTGCATTTTGCATGCTTAAGACTATACACACAACCAGCCACACCCACACCCACACCCACACCCGCACACAGACACACGCAAACGTGTGCTTGAAGTGACGCGTCATGCGTGCAAAGGACATAAGCAGTGACTGCAAAAACTGAAGGACCGCCCACAATTCAGCAGCGTTCGCTAACTATTTGCACTCTGGCGGCTGGCGCTTCAAATGAAATGCAAACAGGCAAGGACGAGGCAGCTGGCGACTGAGCCTGCGGATGTCGCCTTTCAATTGACGGCCACGCCTTTTGACGCGAATTTAGTTTTTAATTTCACTTTCGCTTACATTTCTTCTTCTTTTTTTTCTATTTGCTCATTTAATGCAAACGTGCTTCGGCCACAAGGACACTTGGCATTTGGCTTGCAGGCTTTCCTTCTTCACATTTATTTTTTTTCATCTGATGTGTTTATGTATTTACAGCAACACATAAATCATACAGTTGTGTGTATCTGTGTGTGTGTGTGTGTGCATAAGTGGCTTTAGCCAAGCGTGACGCCTCCAATGCCGCCTCCAGCCCCTGCGCTGCCCCTGCGCTGCCCGCTCCAAGCGAAACAGTAAACAGCTGCGAGATAAATTGCTCATCTGCTCGACCTCGACGTTTCCCCTTGCCCCAATTGGGGTCCACTCTCCCCCATTCGGTTCGTTTCTTAACCCAACTGTGGCTCTGTGTCAACGACGAGCTGAAGTGTTAAGTACATAAAACCCACACATGCATTGCGTTTATCCATAATGATGACCTTACTTATGACTTGAATGCGTGCGCAACGGCCAACGCTGCGTATACGTAATGGGCATAAAAAAGCGACACACACACGGATTGTTTGTATATCACATAAATTTATATATATATGCATAAATGTGAATATATGTATTTAGCAAAAAGAAATTGGATTTGTCGAATGATTTGACTTCGATTAGTATGCGAAAATTGGAAATGCAAAGAAGATTGATAAGGATGATTAGACTTTTTGAGAACATATTCTAAGCTCTTTTGTAATGTTTGAAAACAGAGTCAATATATATAGGCGTTGTAAAAGGGGTAGCCGACTATATAAGTATATATATTCTTGATCAGCACGAGCTGAGTTGATATAACCATATCCATATGTTGGTCTGTCTGTCCGTCTGTCAGTTTGTCAGTGTGTCAATCTGTCAATCTGTCAATATGTCAATATGTCATTCTGTCAATATGTCAATATGTCAAAATGTCAATCTGTCAATCTGTCAATATGTCAATATGTCAATATGTCAATATGTCAATATGTCAATATGTCAATATGTCAATATGTCAATATGTCAATATGTCAATATGTCAATATGTCAATATGTCAATATGTCAATATGTCAATATGTCAATATGTCAATATGTCAATATGTCAATATGTCAATATGTCAATATGTCAATATGTCAATATGTCAATATGTCAATATGTCAATATGTCAATCTGTCAATCGGTCAATCTGTCAATCTGTCAGTTTGTCAGTCTGTCAATCTATCAGTAGTCTGTCTGTCAGTCTATCAGTTTGTCAGTCTGTCAGTCTCTCTGTCAATCTGTCAGTCTCTCTGTCTGTCAGTCTTTAAGTCTGTCATTCTGTCACTCTGTCAGTTTGTCTATCTGTCTACCAGTCTGTCAGTCAGTCTGTCTGTCAGTCAGTCAGTCTGGCAGTCAGTCATTCTGTAAGTCTGTCTATCTGTCTATCAGTTTGTCAGCCTGTCAATCTATCAGTAGTCTATCAGTAGTCAGTCAGTCTGTCTGTCAGTCTATCAGTTTGTCAGTCTATCAGTTTGCCAGTCTATCAGTTTGTCAGTCTATCAGTTTATCAGTCTCTCTGTCAATCTGTCAGTCTCTCTGTCTGTCAGTCTTTCAGTCTGTCATTCTGTCACTCTGTCAGTTTGTCTATCTGTCTATCAGTCTGTCAGTCTGTCAGTTAGTCAGTCTGTCTGTCATTCTGTCAGTCTGTCAGTCAGTCTGTCTGTCAGTCAGTCAGTCTGGCAGTCAGTCATTCTGTAAGTCTGTCTATCTGTCTATCAGTTTGTCAGTCTGTCAGTCTGTCTGTCAATCTGTCAGTCTGACAGTCTATCAGTCTGTCATTCTGTCAGTCTGTCTGTCTGTCTGGATCAACGCAATTTTCTTCTAGAGTTTTAAGGCTGGATTTTACTGCAATCATTATATATCTCTGAATTATCCAGATCAGACCACTATATACTATTGCTCCCATAGTTCTATCTGTCCTATGTCCAATGCATAGGACAGATCGGTTTTAAGAATTGTTTTAGTAAGGAAAAGTTCGGCGCTATTGAAGTCATAAGATTTGAAATCGTGAATACCATTTCGTTTCAAACAGAGATGAGGTATGTATAGAAGTACGCTCTTTTGGGGGCGTTGTAAATTGGTGAAAGCTGAATTTCCTACAGTTTAAGTGTTAGAACATTCAAATATAGCAAGTAGGTTAATCTTGACCACGCTTTACATCGATTCTAAAGTAATAATCGGTAAAAAAAAATCTTTTACACATATTCTTATCTTATCTTACTCTCTTCTTGCCAAATCAGAGAAAACTATATTTGTATATTTAAGAACTGCAGGCGTATTAGCCCCTCCCTCTAGTTTTTTATTTATTTATAGAGTGAATCTGAATCCTTATTATAGTTGACTAACTAAAAACTATTACAATTGACTCACGAGCTCATCAAAAGATGAAAAATATCGCTCATGGCTAGGGATGTGAACCCATTGTTCAGTTTTCTATAGAATGTTATTGGAGTTGTTGTTGTTGCTGTTGTGGAATAATTTATGAAATGAATTGTTTGCCATTTGCAACTTTGCAGCTTGATAAAGTGCATTTAATGATTGTTGAGCTAAATATTCTGCGGTTGGATGTCGAATGCCTGGTTGAGGTTGCATTATTCGTTCGGCCGCACTCAATATTCTAGCCAAAAACAATTAACATCAATGATGCTGGTCCACTAATGAAATGCCGAGCGCAGAGCATATCAAAGTCAAATAAATATTATAATTTTGCTAAATAATATTAATCGATTGCACTTATTTGTTATACATCAAGGCTAATTTAAAGATATGTAAATGGAAAAACTATGAAAAATCGCCAGACACTTTAGTTGAACTCAATTCAAATTGATTTAATTGCCACGTCATGGGACTGCAGCATGAATAATAAGTACAAATATGTTTGCATGCTGAGAATTCTTCAACAATTTGCTATAATCTATCCGCAACTTGTTAACAGCATCCGGACTCTGGTCTTTTGTACAAAGTGGGCTGGCGAGCGGGCAACAAGGTTATTTTTATTAGCATTCCATGGTATTGCCATAGTATACCCTGTAATAGCTAAATGGGGTATACAGGTTGCTCGTGCGCGAGTAGTGAAAACAGTAATTGAAGTATTACAAATATTTTCGAGGTATATGCTTAAAAACAGGGTATTTATCTGTTTCGTAGAAAAGTATTCAGAATTTATCTACATATATTATTAGTTTATAATTTTAAGGCTTTTTATGTAGATTAATGAATAAATGTATTCATTAGGATATTTTTATTGAACAGGGTATCTCTATGACAGTGTAAAGTCAATTTAAATTTTACAGGGTATTTTATTTGCTTTAAAATCAATTTTTGAACTCATTTAAGGCATTGAGCAAAAACATGAGGCTTTTTTATTTGTTCTACAGGGTATATATTTACTTTCCTATACTTTCCAAAATTTATAGGGTATCTATCAGCAAGTACTAAATCAACTTAGAGTTAATGCAGCTTTAAATTGGGTTGTTTTCACTATTATCTATCTACAAGCTTTCAATGAATTTTTGATTATTTACAGGGTATCTAGCTGCTTGCTCCAAATTAATTTTCAACTCTTCATATGATATTTAGAGATATTTATAGAATATATACATCAAAGCAAGTCTATATCTAGTTTTAAAAAAATTGTTATAAATTTCCTAGGGTATCTCTTAGTATACTTATTTTGTTACTTATGCAAAGAACTGTTTTGGGTCTAAAAATTTGTTTTTTTTTTCATGCAAAGTATCTATCAATGTGCTTTCAATGAATTTTTAAATATTTACAGGGTATCTAGCTGCATTTCTCAAATTAATTTTCAACTCTTCATATGATATTTAAAGATATTCATATAAAATATACATAAAACCGAATCTTTCTCTACTTTTAAACAAATTTTTATAAATTTCAAGGGGTATCTCTT
Organism: Drosophila gaucha; assembly: GCA_035045545.1. NCBI lineage: Eukaryota > Metazoa > Arthropoda > Insecta > Diptera > Drosophilidae > Drosophila > Drosophila gaucha. Next base: position 1,681,339 of record JAWNOY010000025.1, on the reverse strand, counting down.
AGTTGGGACATTTGGTTAGTTGTGCAAAGAGCTGCTTTGGCACTGCAGCTGCAATTTCTCATGCTCTTTGCCGACTGGCTGCTCAATCATGAGCAGACATTGGATGCCACCAGGGAGCACTTTGCCACTCAAGTGCCAAACAATTTCAAAAATCAACACGAAACGGGAGCAAGGGCCAACATTTTGCCCACATCCGCTTCCAGCTCCAATTGCAGCTACAGTTTTGGGGACGAGCTGAAGGTAGCTGCTTTTTGGGAAGTAACTGTCAGAGCTCGGTGCGCTCGGCAATGGCTTTTGTTCAATTAATTAACTTGGCCCAAAGCAGCACCAGCAGCAGCAGCAGCAGCTGAAGAGCTAGAAGTTCCAGGTCGAGAGCAGCTCTAATGAATACCAAATGAGATGCATACCTGGCCTGGTCCTGCTGCTGCGTACCATATGCGAGAGATGGCAACAACATACGATTTATTTGACGCAATAAATTCGCTAAAAAGTGTCACAAATTTTATGGAGCGCCGACAACCAGCACAGATGACAGATTGCTGCGGCTGTGGCTGCGTCTAAGAATAAGAATGGATTTGCTATATTTCAGCTGGAAGGCATTGAAAGATCTCCTCAAGTGGCTAACCCAAAAAGCAGCTCTACGTTTCGCACTTTACTAAAATTTAATGTAAATTTCGTATACCTCTATTTGTATTTTGCGTATACGATAAGACACGGCCAGGTAGCGCTTGCTCTGGCATCTTATTCGTTTCAATTTACATATAATGGCTGTGCACGCCATATCCTTAGGCCCTCTTTTGGCCTCGCTCATCCCGACATTCTATATAAATGATGTGTCAGTTTGCGTTGCTTGCTGCGTTTTTATTTCCGACTCGCTTTCGCTCATTTTATGCTTCAGGTGATGCTGCTCACTTGACACAGGCGTCGCAGTCGACGTCGCTGTTGCCGGCATTTGGTTTTGTGGTACAAACAAAAAAAAATGAGAGAAAAGGTAACAGTAGCAGTGTGGGAAGTTGAAGGTGATCGACTGAGAGATACGCTGTAGGAAACACTCAAGCTTGCAATAACAGAAAGCATTTTAAGTTAACTTCTAATCAAATGTGAAGACTTTAGTTCCTTTGCAGAAATGATGCTTATGGCACATACCCTGTATGAGCGTTGAGAGGCATACATACAGTATATTTGTTAAATGCAAATGCATAAGCAAACCTTTTCATCAAATTTGGTATTTTCAGCTCTTTTAATCAATAAGATGTGCTAAAATGCACAGAAATTATGGTTTTTGGGAGATAAGTTATAAAAAATGATAAATATCCTATATAAAATGATTATGAGAGATATATTCATACTTATTGTACTTTAAAATACACTAACATTTTTATCTATTTTTATGCATATAGTTTTTTTAATAAATGAGTTATGCTTAGATTACCAGATATACTAATCGATATTTATCGATTTCTGTTATGCCATAAAAGTAGCTTTCAATAGTTTCACTATTCATCTGTATTTCTAAAGGAAGAATCACATTTCCAATGTTCAGCCTTCAACAAGTTTCAGCTACAAAGAAACTCAAGAAACAGTTATTCTATATTTATTATTATCGATATTTATCGATATTTAAAATTAGAACAGATTTTTGCTCTTTAAATAAACGCAAGACCAACTCAAAATCTCCAGCTATTTAAGTCTAAAAAAAACACTTAAAAATTAAAGGTTTATTTTGCTTTTACTTTTATTTGTTTTTTTTTTATATCGATTTCACGTATGCCTTAAGATTAGCTTTATATAACTAAATACACTTTTGAGCTGTGCTTCTGAAGGAAGAATCCACATTTACAATTTTCAGCCTTCAACGAATTTCACCTACAAAGAAACTCAAGAAACAAGTTAATATAGACATATTAATTATTATCGATAATTACCGATATCTATAATTAGACATATTTCAGCTCTTCAAATATAGAAAAGATTGACTCTACATGTCTAACTATTTAAGTCTACAAAAAACACTTCAAAATAATAGTTTTATATTGCTTTTACTTATATTTCTTATTTTTATCGATTTCACGTATGCCATAAGATTAGCTTTATATACCTAAATACTCTTTTGATCTGTGCTTCTGAAGGAAGAATCCACATTTCCAAGTTTCAACCTTCAACTAATTTTAGCTAAAAAGATCTCAACTAAAAAGAAACTCAAGAAACAGTAGATTTATATTAATTATTATCGATATTTTTCGATAGCTATAATTAGACTTAGAATTAGATTAAATAAAAGCAAAATTAACTCTACATGTCTATCTATTTAAGTCTAAAAAAAGCTTAAATGCTTATAGGTAATTATTTATTGCTTTCACTTTTATTTGATTATATCGATTTTGCTTAAAATTGATCGATACTTACAAATTCAGCAAAGCTGTATATCTTAGGAGAGATTTGATTTCATATTTAAAGTTTCTAGCTGTGTTGCATTTATGAATCTGAAATATATGCTCATAAAACTAGTGGAAGTTTTCATTGAATATTATCGATAACGGCATCAGTTATCGATAAAAGATTAAAATAGATACAAATGCATATATTTTGAGTATTAGATGGGGGCAGAGATGCCTTAGCACAACTCTGTTTTTAAATGAGTACAGGGTATGTGGAAGGCGGATGCACTTTGTGCTCCACCAATTGGCAAACAAATGGCAGAGGTAAGGCAAGGCGCCGCCCAGGATTGGCGTGCGCGCGAGCACAAAAACAGATTACAGTTCAAGAACATGTTTTGATAAGCAGCAATTTAAAACGTGATGCTATTTTTGGTTTACACGAAAACGCCAGACGCAAGACGCAAGACGGGCGAAACGTCTGTCGAAATACGCCCCCACAGCGACAAAGGAGCTGAGTTAATGGTGGCTGCTGCTAGGAAGCTTAACAAAAGGCTGCCGTTCGAGCAGGTGAGCAGGTGGGCAGGTGGGCACGACTTGTCGCAGGGGCAAGTGTGGTGAGCTGCTTCTAATTTCATTTGCTTGCATATTTAGTCGGTGAGCGTTTGAGATGCCGTAACGCCTGATGAGCTATTCAGCACAAGCTTTAATGCAATTTACCCATAAAGATGATGAACATTTTAAAGACACCCGCGATAAGAGGTTTTGCCGGAATGTGCGTCAAAAAACAAAACAAAAACTTGACGTGTCGAACAACAAAGATATCAACATAGTTAGCAAGTGTTGTTAAACATACTAATTTTAAGTTAGACTTGAATTATGCAACACTTACAAAGAATATAAATGAATAGAACAGTATTTTGAGAAAGACTCTAAAAGGGAGTATATCAGCTAAGTTTCGGCTAATTTATGGGAGCTTGAGTCGTAAAAGGGATTCGTTCCAATTGGGAAGTAAACGGGATCCAATTGGACGTTTTCGAAATATAGATGATTAGAAGATTAGTTTGAAAAGACTCTAAAAGAGAGTATATCAGCTAACTTTTGGCATATGTGAGCTTGAATCATGAGAGGGGATTGATTAAATTGGGAATTGAAAGGGGTACAATTGGACACTCTTGAAATATAAATGAATAGAAAATTAGTTTGAAAAAGACTTTAAAAGAAAGTATTTCAGCTAAGTTTTGGCAAATCTATATTTGTTCCAATTGGGAACTGAAAGGCATCCATTCAAGAGCGTCTCTTGAAATACTTTCATATATCTCATATTAAATAATCATATGTATATCGAATTGAAAGTAGTGAAAATATTGGACGCTCTTCACATATATAATATATCTCATATAATATATTTAAGTATCACTAAAAAAACTTTTTTAAAATAAAACGTAAAATTCTAGAAAAATAACAAAAATTAAAAGTTTTATTTTTCAGTGTCATAAAGTTTTAAAGTAGTCTACGTAGACCAGTGAGGTCAGTTATCAGATATAGGGTTCGAACTCTACTGCGTTCGTATGTAGTATGATCAATTATCAACTTATTCGGTTGATATTCTAATAAACCAGTTGCAAATCAAAAGCAAAAGAAAAATAAAAATAATCAAAAATAAAAATAAAAAAAAATAAAAAAAAAATACATTTTTTTTAAGTATTTAATAAATGTCTTTTTATAAAAAACTGTTTATTTGTATGAAAAACATTTTAAAGTGCCAGCAAATTTTCAAATTAGTTAAGTTTTAACACAATTCAAGCTCTTCGGAATGTAGAAAAAGCAATTTAGAGGAAGATTTCTAGAGTTTTGCTTTTCGAAGTATTATATAGCAAAATATTTCCAAAATTTTTAAAATGAAAAATAAAGAACTTGGAAATTAACTCTGATTGCGGCCCATTCAAACGTTAACAACAGATGTTCTGGCCACGAATGAAAGCACTCGCAAGTTGGTTTCTAAGTCCTTTATGTGGGAAATTATCAATTGTGAGTGTCAATAATTGAATTGAATAGGAATAGAAAACATTCGAGTCGATGTCGTAATAGCCATACAATGTGACAATAATAAATAACAATAATAATAAATGAAGAGCAGATACGAACGGAACGCAACGAACTCGAAAGCTTAAAAACGAGCAGAAGGCAGACGATAAAAATAAAATGAATGCCAATTTTTGAAAAATTAATTTACTGTCTCAGGACTTGGCTCTCTATCGATATTCAATGAAAATTGCAGCAGAGCCAACGAAGCGGCGATGGCAAAAAAAAAAAGAAAAAACAAATATGAATAGAGAGCAGAAATACTGGGAATGAAAGCTAATTTACAGCAGACCGAACACTGAAATACCCTCAAAGGTATTTTGTATGGTTTTTTCTCAGAGAGATAGCAACATTTGTGTATAGAGATAGATAATATAGTAGCTCACTGCTTACAAGATTTTAATATATGGAAGTAAAATTGGAAATTTCTGTAAACGTTTTATCAAATATATAGGAAATCATAATTTTCAGCAATATTTTATATGTCAGCTTGAGTAGATTTTAAATTCTTTAAAGATTGCAAGAGAAAGACGTAGATAGAAGATTCGAAAGAATAGTTTAAAGTGTGTACATATATGACGAAAACGGTGCTTTGAAATGTATATACCATCTATACTTATTTATTTAAAAATATAAAAATTAAAAAAAAATTTAAAGAAGTTTTATATAAAATTACCACAAAGATTAACTTAAAACTTAAACAAAATTAGTGTGTATTCAAATTAGTTAGAGAAGTAAAGACAAATAGAAAGCAGATAACATAATATTCGAAACGATTCCAATTGGGAAATTTTTTACAACGATTTTTTCTGAAATGTATATAGACTAGACACAGATCAGATTACATTAGAGCAGATCAGATCAGATTAGCTCAGATCAGATCAGATCAGATTCGTTCATTTGCAGCTATATAATATAGTGTTGAGCTGATGAGCATTTAATGGTATATTTCAAGGCAAAAGTACTTAGAGGTATATCGAATCACTAAATCGTTTCTAAAGCAGATTTATACATATAATGAAATATATACTAAATAATATAGTGACTGATTGGATTGGATTGACTAAAGCATATGCTGCTCTATATAATATTTTAGTACTCTAAAAAAAAAACACATTTTTCCCACAAAATCTATAAGATATGGTCCTCTATTGTTAATCAGATTTAGCTATATGTGAAGCTTCAAGATGTTAATTTAGCTTAAGAAAACTTTGAATAGAAAATAGTTTAGTGTAAAGAACTTTTTATCAGATAAGATCATAGGTAGCTATATACTCGTAATATAGGTATAAGCTGATGGGAATCGAATATTTAGGAAAAAGTCTGATTATAATAAGTTTATCGAACTACTTAAATCTTTTAAAATCAGATATATATACAGTAGAGTTCCGATAATTCCTTCTCTGCTAAATCAAAAACCTCAATAATTGTCAATTAATCGAATTCCCGTGTAATTTATAAAATATGTGATCCCCTTTTGAACTTTCTGAAAGATATAGATGAAGATTATAGATATACGAATGTAATCTTTCAGGACAGGTGTACTTACTATATCCACTCACCTGTTGTTACGAATCAGGTATATATAATTATAAGATTTGTCTCCTTCTATACTAAAATTATAATACTTCCAGCGAGAGTATCAAAAGAATAGACATGAAAACATACTTAACAGGGCAAATAGACAGATGGACAGGCGAACAGAAAGAGATGGAGAGAGGGGAGTGCGAGCGAGCGAGATGTAGGGCAAAAGTCAACATCGATGTACTGTTCTGTGCTAATGTGCTTTTGGCTTGTTGTTGTTGTGGTTAGTGTTGTTGCTGTTGTTGTTGTTGTTGTTTTGGCAAACAGCAACAGCGACAATCGATTCTCAAGACATCAATAAGAATGGCAGCGTTGTGGGAGCTAAAAAATTCCCAACAATAACTTTTCATTTGAAGGATAAGCGCAAAGTGGCCCCGATTCAGCTCCTCCTGGCTCCTGCTCCTCCTGCTGGCTGCTCATTTTGCAGCAGACAAGCAGCATTTGTAATAACTGTCATAAGCGAAATTGGTGTTATCCTGCGCAAGGACAGCGCCTTTCCCTTTGCGGCAAGCGGCAAAATGAACGAAATTAAATGACATTTTTTTCTTAGCTGCTTTTCCTTTTGTTGTTGCTGCTGCTGCGGGGGCGGATGGCATTGAATTTAGCACCCAATATAAAAATCAACAATGTGTGAGTATGTTCTCTCTCTCTCTCTGCGTGTGTGTGTGTGTGTGTCTAAGTATGCGATAAGGATAAGCTTTAAGCATGAGCATGTGGCAAAAATTCCTAACGCTGAGATTTCATCTGGCAACAAGCTGCGAATTGCGCAAATGAACAGACAAAAAAAAAAGATGAGGGCTCCCCCGCACAAAATTGGCGGCCAGAGTCCCCGAAACTGAAAAGCAAAATGTCAAGTAACGCCCCATTATGACTGTCATAGAAATGAAAAGTAATTTTGATTTATTAAACGTTAACAAACGCAGCAGCATACACACACACACACACACACATATGCACGCACACAAACACACTCAAACTCCCTGGCACGCACAAAAAAACAAGTAAAAACGTTGCAGTCGGGTGCCACCGACTGCATATATACTCGTTCACGCTGAAACTACGGCCTAGTTCAATCAAGTACTATCAGTAAAAGGATCAACCTCTCAGTATTAAAGCTGTCGATCCGCCACGCCCCCAGGAGGCGTATGTCAATGATGTTAAGTCAATCTAAGGAGGAGGGTACCAGTAACTTATATATAAATATATGTATATTTTTATATATTTGGGGGTCTAGCTCTTAAACTATAGAAGATGGAGTTTACCTGATATGCCACGCCTCCAATGGGCGAATATAAATATATATTCCAAATCTCTTTGACTCGCAGTGATCTATTCGGATATGTATTCTAAATTGCAAGTCTCTAGCTTTTATAGTGCCCACAATATTATAGGATTTATACAAATAGTATCTCCTGATTATCCATGCCCCCAAGAGGCGCATGTCAATGGTGCTGAGTCAATCTAAGAAGAACATCAACAGTAAATTATTTCTAAAATTAAAACTGGAAGATATAGTTATACCAATTTGACACGTCCCAAAAAGGCGTAGCATTACATGCCATATATTTTTGTCTAGAGGTGGGACGCACAACTATGTATTCCAAATCCCAATTCTTACATGGCAATATTGGCGAGAAAAATAGCATTTATGCCTGAGGAGATATAGTAATTCCCGATTTCAACTAGAACAGAATATTAAAATAAAATTAAAGAACAAATTCTGTTCAATAATAGTTGAATTAAATCTTATGTGATCTCCTTCACACTAGTCATGAAGTCCTGGGTTCGAACCCCATTTTGTAAATTTTCAAAAAAAGAAAATAATATAAAAATGTTTTGACAGCTCTCTCAGTTCATATAGGATATTCGTTTAGCAAAATTTGGGGCCGGGTGTGGCCTAGTGGGCTAGGCGTTAGGTCTAGCATTTCAGATTAAACACACCCGGTTCGAATTCAGAACACACATTGGACAAACTAAGATGTATTGAAATTTGAAGTGAAGTTTAAATTTGAAGCTAAAATTAAATTTAAAGTGAAGTTTAGATGAATTTTTTTCCAAAACAAAATTTGGTTTGATGCGTTTAATATAAAGGAAATATGTAAAAAATGCATATATACTAGACAGCGCCTAATTTAATCAAGTATTTTCAGTAGAGGGGATCGGCAGTAATCTAAAATGCAAAAGTTGAAGATATATCCTTTTCATAGCATGAGACTATGATTCCTCATCAATCTAAGCGGAAAGGAAACAGTAACTAATATCTCAAATTTTGAAGCTCTAGCTCTAGAAGAATAGAATTTACAGGTTTACATGATTTTCCACGCTCCTCTGGGCGGGGTTCTAAAAGTTTTATGTAATTTTGAGAGGATGTCAACAGATGCGTGCCTGCAAAATTTGGATGTTCTAACACTAAAACTGTAGATGTTCAAAGGTGTAAAAGAGACAAATGGACGGACATTGCACAAAACCAATATACTCGTTTCATTTCGTGCACGAGCATAAAAACTTATTCCACACATTCGCATAAATGTTGTGTTTGCGTTTGCGACATTTCGAAAAAGGTTTTCGTTTTTCCTTTCGGCTGGTGTATAAAACCCAAGTGCTTAACCTTAGCCCTTTCTACTCTCAATACATATATATACATATGTATGTATATGTTTATAAGCCCGGCCTAGCCTAGCGGCACGTTTCCACTTTTTTGCTGTCGCTTCATTTTGTTTTCACTTCCGCCTGGTTGTTGCCGCCTTTGCTGTTGTTATAAGAAACTCATTCGCATTGTCAACTTCGTTTTCATCAGCAGACAGACAGACAGAGAGGGAGTGAGTGTGTGTGAGGGAGAGAGAGAGGGGAACAACCAGCGAGACACTTGAGACAGCTTGCTAGAACTGACAGTCGCTTTAAGATAAAAATTTTTTTATAACTACACGTCGACATCTTTCAGTTTGTTTCAGCCTAAAAATTTGGCACGCCCGTTTATTTTTTTCTCGTCGGGGGCCATTTATATCCCGTTTCTGGGAGAAAAGTTGGGGCCTTGTCCTGGGTTGTCATAAAAATAACAGAAACGCAAGAAGCCAAGTTAAGCATCTTGGCGACCTTATGACATATTGCCTAAATGGTACCCATGTGGGAGATTGTGCGTACAATTGGAGGGATGGAAGTTTCGCATTAAAATATAATTGGATAGTGATTTAGATGATATTGCTCGATGAAGTAGTGCGTAGAACCATCCCCCGAAAACTCAATTTATCGATTGGTTGTGTTTCGACTTGAAGCTACGCTTAAAGTTTATGTTCTGAGAACAGTTTTACATGCAAGATTTAAATATTGCTGCTGTTAAATTAACGATAACGATAATCGATAAGATGAGTAGATCAAAAATCGATTAAATATCAATGTCTGTTTAGCTGTAAAATTGTATTATCGATAACTTATTGATCTCCAGAAATATCGATAATTGTGATTCAAACTAAGATATTACTTTTAGATATCGAAAATATTTTTTTTAATATAATTTAAGAAATAATGAAAGTTATCGATTAATCTATTACAAATATATATGTTATCGATATATATTTGAATAGCTACGTTTAGATATGGAAAAGAGTTTTCATTCTAAAATTGAATAACTATTTGGAAGACAGTTATCGACTAATCGAAAAATTCAAAATGATAAAATAGATAAATAAGATATGGGAAAAAGAGTTTTATTACAAAAATATTATAAATTATGCAAGAAAGCTATCGACAAATTGAAAAATATAAATTAATGAAATATAATCGATTTAAAAAGTTTATGTTTTCGTTATAGCAGTATATAATTAGAATTTTAAGATGTGGAAAGAGTTTTATTTAAAAAATGTTTTAATTATTGAAATAAAGTTATCGACTAATCGAAAAATATAAATTGATAAAACACAATCGATTTAGGAAATAAAAGTTATCGATATATATAGTTAGGAATTTAAGATATGGGAAAAAAGTTTTTTTTTGAAAATGGTATAATTATTGCAAGAAACTTATCGACTTATCGAAAAATACAAACTTATAAAAGATTTTCGATTTTAAATATAAATGTTATCGATATATTTATATATTTGTCTGTTGATTATAAAAAGTCTTTCAAATAGTTAAATTTGTTGAGTTTATTTAGTTCCTCTTCTAACAATGACTTTTAATCCAACTTTTCTATCTATTTCTATTTCTATCTATATAATTTATCGATTATTGATATGAAAATGTTAACCAACTATCGAAATTTAAAAATTTCCTGCTACAAATGTGTGAGAAAATAGTGAATAATTTTAAATTCGCAACTGCTCTCAACTGAAGTGAGATTGAAGCCGAAATGAGGCAATTATCGAAATCAATGCAGCACTTATCAGTGTTGGTTAAAGCACTAGCAATTGTAGCGCTGCCAGCAGCAAAAGCACTGCAAATGACAGCACAAAATTTTGGCCGAGAGGAATTCGACTTTTGATACGTTGGCATTCGCAAACGACGATAAACACATCCGATTAAATGGGCCAAAGCGTTTAATTATAAGTTCACTTAATGTCAAGCTGAAAGCCAAAGGCTTTACGGCCAACAACTCTCGTTAAAGCCGATGGACGCCGAGAGGGAGAGAGATAGAGAGAGAGGGTGATAGCGACATGGACATAGGAACGCGCCGGTTTGCCTTTGGGCCATGGCAAATGTGGCATCGTGACGTGGCATTTTGACAGTCAGAAGGCAGAAAGCCGATAGCAACAATATGTCAATGCAATTGCCAATGTCAATGATATGGCCAAAAACAATGCAGAGACAGAGACAGAGAGTGAGTGAGTGAGTGAGGGAACTGGAGAAACGGAGAAGCCATCCCAAATGCCTTCCTTCAATCAGTTGGAAACTCATTGGACTTGGCTCATGTTTGGGGGCTTTTCTTTGACGATTGCGTTTTTAATTACAACAAAGCGCAGCATAGAGCCTAAATCTCTAGCCAATTAGCCGCTGAACCGACTGACATGACCCGACAGCAACAGTCAAATGCACTCTGTTGCGAAAATGCCCCATGGAGACAGACTAGCAGATACCACTTAATCAGTGCCTTGTTGAGTAACTTCACAGAGCTCAAAAGCAATTTATGTGGCTATTAATGGGACTTGGTTCCTATTTCTCTCTAAATTGTGCCTAATGCTAACCCTTTGCTGCACTCATTTGTTACAGGGTATTAAAACAACTAACGGAAATGTTGCGCTTGTTTAAATTGCCATCAACGCGCTGAACGCGTGTCATCCACAACGATGCGAATCGCTGTTTGTGCTGTTGCCCATGTGGCACGCGACACTTTGACTGACAGTCGACGTTGCAAATGGAAAATCAATGCGTCCCGTTAATCGCCGTGACTTGACTCATTTCCCAAAAAGGGCGCTTTACACGTTTTAGTCGGCTCTTTAGATTTGTGGGAGCCAAGAAATTTTGTACCTGAAAAGCTCAAAATATGCTAAGAAAGTTGCTTAGTTAGAATATTTACAAAAAGCTCTTAAGATTTCTATATATACTTTAGAAACAACCTGGCCAACATACATACATATAATATAATCTCATCTCTTATAAACTCTCCTACCTTAAGCTAGCTTAACCCAACCCTAAACGAAACCTAACCTTCCTTTACTATCTCTTGTAATATAACATACTTATGTAAAGCTCTAAAAACTAGTTCAAATACTTAGTTCTGAACTCAAATACTATATATAATCATATCAACTTAACCTCACTTAACTTAATGAACTTTCAGCAGTTGCTTACAGAAGTACACTTTATTCTCAACAGTGGCCTAACCTAATTTAAATAACATAGAAACTAATTTTATGCTTTATTAACACCTGATTAATGATCAATTAAAAGCAATTAAAAAAATAAATATAATAATTATATATATTTAGTTTTTTTACACAAGCTAACTAGGCATATAAAAATAGTTGAGGTTTGTTATGCAACAACTATTGAACTTACAAATATTTTTTTGTCATTATTTTATATACCCTGAAGCCATTGAAAATGTTCAAAAAGGGTATAATGCTTTTGTGAAAATGCATATCGCCGGCGAAGGCGAAGGCGTGGCCGACCCCATTAAGTATGTATTTATTATTATTGTTTGATCAGGAGCAACAGTAGAGTCGGCCGTCCGTCCGTCTGTTCTTTCGTTCCCTTCTGCATGTCCATTCGTCCGTCCTTCTGTCCATCCGTCTATCCGTTCTTCTGACCGTCTGCCCGTCTACCCGTCCGTCTGTTTTTCCATCTACCACTCCTTCAAAGCCCATTTGTGCGTCCGTTCGACCGTCCGTCCGACCTAATGTCCTTCCATCCGTCTGTGTTTCCATCTTCTGTCTGTTCTTCTGTTCCTCTGTCTGTCCATTTACTAGTCCGTCTCTCCGTCCGGCCGTCTTTTCGTCCGCTCGTCTGTCCGTCCATCCGTCCGTCCTTTTGTCCTTTCGTCCGTCTGTGTTTCCACTTTCCGTCGGTCTTTCTGTTCGTCCGTCCGTATTCCGTCAGTCCTTCCATTTGTTTGTCCGACCTTTCGTCCGTCCTGCGTCCGGCCATTTGTTTGTCCGGCTATCTGTCCGTCCATCTGTCCGTTCGTCAGTCAGTCCATCCGCCTGTCTATCCTCCTGTCCGTTTGTCAGTATGAAAGCGTTGATCTAGCCAACTATGATAGCTAAGGACGTAAAGTTTGGAAAATACAATTGTGCAGTATTTGGTTTGGTTTTTGAAGACTCAGACTCAGACTAAACGCCCTTGCGATTTGTGACATTTGTTAATAGTATACAGATTCCAAACATATGTGTTCCAGAATTTAAAAAAAAAAACTCATTTCAAATAGAAGAGTCGTGGAATTCAGAAAGATGTCCAATATGTCCTCAAAATGCATTAAATCAATACGCCTAGAATTAAAATTGAAAGAGCAGCTCGGGTGAGGCTTTAAGGTATTCCCTAGTCGGACTCGCTCGACTATAACACTCATACATGTTTTTATTTTTTAGCATTTTATTTGTTCGAACCGCGTGTGACTAACTAACCGTCGATTTTTAAGTGGATTTCACTTTAGTTATTTTAACAACAAATATGTTGAGCGCATTCTGTGTTTGTTTGCAACTCATGTTGACAGAGTGACATGGCTACCGTTAGGCCAAATATTTAATTTAAATCAGTGTCACCGGCCATTAAACAATTTGCGTTGGTCAACTCTGTATCGAGAGTGTTGACCCAGGACTTTGGTGTGACTGAATTATAAAGCTGCTTTTGTTGCTGAACTCGATGTGAGTGATGGGAATATGTCGTGCATCGATGTATATTAAAATATTTGTTCTGTCAGATTGAATGATTGACTGATTGTTGGTTAAAGCGCTGCTGCAGCTGTGGGTGCTAAGTAACTAAAATTTTTAATTTTGTGTTGGGATTTAGAAGAATTTCAACTGAAATTCTTTAAATTTATTTTTATAAACTATTTTTGATTGCCATTCAATCAAAGATCATTGTAAATTTTTAATAGATTTTTTTTCTGGCATCAGATTTTTATTTTAACATTTTATTTTTCATTAAATTGCAGAGTTGAATAGGGCGAAGCTGCAGAAAAAATTTTTGGTTTGCAGAATTCTAAATTGCTTGAGTTTTATGTAGACTGAGCATATATGAAGTAGTATACGAACATTATAATGTTAATATGTTAAGGTTAATCGATTAATTGACTGATTGATTGCTGCTAAGCGCATAGACCTAGCTGTTAGAGCTAAGAAGCTAAACTATTCATGATGTATTCCTTTTCTGAGTTAAGTGAAATTTTAGATGGAAAATAATTGTAAATACCAGCTGAATTAGTAGAAAATTTATTTTAGAAATTATAATTTTTCTGTTTTTTTTTTACTATATTGACCTCATACACGTTTGATGACTCGCCGAAAGCTATTGCAGATTGAATGGGATGTGATACCACACCCACCATATTCTCCAGACTAGGCACTTTCGGACTATTACTTGTTCCGGTCTCTACTATTTTTTTGGATGGTACAACCTTCACCTCAAATCAGGACGTCAAAAACCACTTGAACCCCTTTTTGCCAGCAAGGATCAACAATTTTATGAGCGTGCAATCAATCTCTTGTCAGAAAGATGGCAAAAGGTATTAGATCACAATGGAGTTAACATCATTTCATAAAATGTTTTATAAAATAAAAAAATCGTTTTTGAATTGCACGAAAAGAAACGAAATTACTTAGTGAGCGACCAAATAGTTCTTGACTGAAGATTTTTTTTATTTCAATTGAAAAGTTCCTTACCTCCTATAGATGATGTTTTCTGAATTGAATTCTTATTCAAATTAGAGATGGACGTCGGGATCGGGATTTTCGGAACCCGAAATTGTCCCGAAACGATTTTCGGTATCGGCCGGGCTGCGAAAGATTCTAAACTAGCCCCGGACGGTCGGATAAGTGCTTGGTCCCGAGATTGTAGCAAGAGATTCTGGAAATATGCTCTGAGACAATGGCATTCCGAAAATACCCGTTCTGAACCAGCGGGTCCCGAAAATCTCGATCCATACTCCCACCTCCACTCATAAGCATATTTCTAGAATCTCTTACCACGCCAACTTGATGTATGGATCAATCACTTATCTGATTGTCCCGGATTTTTTTTAGCATCTTTCCCAAGCAGCCCGAAAATTGTTTCGGGACAATTTCGAGACCCGAAAATCATTTCTAATTCAAACCATCAGAATGTAAATGCATTTACTTTCGATAGTCGCACCTCTGACATCGCTCGTGTCACGTGACCATCTCTAGCCGAAACCATAAAACTATTACGTAAGCCTGTCACATATATGGTAGCAGCGAGTGCATATGGAAGCTAACTAAAAATTATAATTTAAATTCAGCGCTGGCAGCCATATGAGATGGCATCCAGTTGTGCCCAGCTGCGGGTTATTTTTTGGCATTCGGATTTTGTGGGCGGTGTAATCTTTGGAGATTGCAGGCAACCACCGTCTGCGGTTCAGGTGGAGCTCTCTACTTTGCTTATGTTTCATTTGGCAAAATCTACATGTCGATGTCGGGAGCCAAGTACCTGGCCATGTTTTCATTTAATTTGAAACATTTTCTTTGCTTAAATTACAGAAACACATGGCTGGTGGAACGGGTGGTTGGGTGGTTGGGTGGCTTGCCCGGGCGGTTGCTTATATAAGACGCATAGGTCGGTGTCACACGGCTCGGCTTATCTTTTATCGGGGCAAATGTCTTTGTTGCTTTCAGTTTGCCGGCAGCCAAAATTGGGTGCAAAAACGTTTTTTGGACCTGGCCAAAAGCAAAACAAAAAAAAAATGTTGAAAAGCGATTATACTCGACTGCAAAATACACTGCTTAAAGTTGATGAAAAGCTTGAGCTGAATATGCGATTTTTAAGGTGAGGCTAAGGACTTATCGGACCACGAAGTTATCGAAGTTTAAATAATTCAATAGTTAAAAAATTCTGTATTATATCGCAAAATAAAATATAGCCTAAAAAAAAATGGAATAGAGTGTATAAGTATTAAAGAAATAAGAGTTGACAGCCTGAAATAATCTTCTTCTAGGCCAATTTTCTAGCTCTATCCAACATTTTAAAATATATTATAATTGATTAAATTAGAATTTGGAGCCTGAGGTAATCTTTTTCTAGTTAATTTTCTGACCCGACATACGTTTTTTTCGATCTATTTTTTAGTTCTTGACAAAACCTTCAGAAAAACTCATTTGTAGACTTAAAATCGTCTCATATTTCAATAGGTTACACAGTTAGATGATCTCTGCACTAGTTATATCTGCTGCAAGCTCGAGCGAACATTGATAGTCTATGGATATAATTGTGCTATAAAGCTCATATACCCCATTATAACTATGTGAACTGATTACAGATTATAAAAAGTTAGAATAAACTAAAAACCTTAAAGCTGTTTTCTATTCAAATTTAGAAAACATTATGATATTTTAGATATGTATAAATTATCTGAGCAGATATTTCAAGAAGTTCATATTAAGGCACACACTCAAAGATAACTTTCTGAAAATAGATCATATGGACTTGATATATATATGTAATATATATCAAGGTTTATGTAAATATATAATTTTAAATCCAAAATTATTTTTCAGTTCTTAAGATAAATGTATCTCATCTTTGCATATTTTCATATGCGCGAGCTTCAAGCAATCTTCTGTATTTATTTTTGGGCAATAAAGCAAACACTTCAATCAATTAGTATATGTAATATCAGATATCTATCTATATACCTAGCTATATCTATCTCTAGCTACAGCCATACCATAAAACTAATATGCTCCATTTCAATTTCACAAACAACGCAAAAAGGTAACAATAACAAAGCCCAAAGATACACGGGGCGACATTTTATTTCACACCGAATCCGGAACTGGGACTCGTAACGGGATTGTGGACCAGCAGCAGCAGGACAACGACGAGGCACGGGCAATTTACAGTTAGAGGGGACACGTGACTTACTAAATCAACTCGGGCTGCTCGAGCTGCTGCTCGTGCCGTCTGTTTGAAGTTGAAGTTTGTTTGTGGCTGACATCGCAGTTGACGTCGCAGTCGACGTCGACGTCAACGTCTCGCAAATGTCAGCTTGACAAATCGCGCGCAAAAATCTGGGAAGTCTTTCTGTGACGTTCATTTTTGAATGTTTCTCAAAGCGTTGGATTTAACGTCTCCAAAGCTGCCGCAAGCCGCAAGGGAAGGGTGTGTGTGTGTGTGTGTGTGTGTGCGTGTGTTGGCGCCTCTGCCACAAATGCCACACGGCACGCCGGCGGCGCCTCTTTGGGTAATTTGTTGTGTTTGTCCACCCGCTAGCCGCGCCACCAACAATTTTTTTGATTAATCAAAGGACATTTTCTTTATTTTCCGTTTTTTTTTCTTCTTCTTTTTTTTTGTTGATGCGTTAAAGAAGCCTAAATTAATGCAAAAATGATGAGTGGAAATTTGTCAAGCTTATTTACTTCCGTCATTTAATGGCCCGGCGGCACATTGACAGCAGCGACTGGACCCCAAATACAGACGCCGGAATTTATCTTTGTTTGCTTTTTGGTTCAGTCTCGGTTTTTTTTCGCTCTTTTTTCGTTTTTTTTTTGTTATCCCTAAGCCATTTTATGCATAATTTTGTTTGGGGAGTTTCAAAACGTGGCTTCCCTCCGCGCCGCAGGACGTCCATTCCGTTGCTCTCTCTTTTATTGTCCGCCGTTTTTACCTGCGGCCATTGGCCCTTGCATATTTTAGCCGGATTTGTCATAATGCGTTGAATATTTTGCTTCGCTTCGGTTCTGGAAATTGTTTTGGTAGGGGCTGCCAAATCGAATTTCTTGGCTTTTTGTATATATTTATATATAATTTTTTGTAAGGCCTCTTTTTTATCAATTCACCATAAGCAGGCTAAACGAATTAGTGAGGAAATCTATGGCTGAGGTCTATTTGGTTGGGTCGTTATTTGGTTTCCTGCTGCCACTTAAGAGTGGGTTAGGGATAAGGCAGGCTCTGTTTGCTTATCAACTGATAAGAAGAAGGTAGTGCATATACCTTTTAGGCTTTTACACTATTATTTGTGGTTTTAGTTTGAGCTTTTAAATTTTCTGAATGCTATAGAGAGAATACTTTCAAAATATTTTTAGTAAATTATAAGAAGCTAACTTTTCTTTAACTAGGAGACTAGGAGAACCCCTGAACGAAGTCTGACGAGGTGTTTTAAACCATTTAGCTTACATCTTTTATCTTTACATATAACCCTCTGCGCACACAGACACGCATACACAAACACGAGCGCCGCTTACTGCCTAGATGATTTAACGGCTGCGCTTGGGCTGCATTCTGGGCAGCATTATGAGAAATTGATTATTAAATAACTTCGGTTCTAGATGTACTTTCTTGATGAAATTTTCAGGATATATTATTGTTATCCAAATGTGTATATATGCGAAATTCCAACTCCCTAGTATTTAAAATACGTTTTTTTCAGTTTTGGAGCTGATGGGGAGAGGTATCCAAAATTTGAAATGTTTTTTATGTGTATTTTCATCACAGAAACCTACATAATCAATGTGGTGTCTCTAGCTATTATTATTATCGATAGTAAGGAAATAGGCTGAGTTATCGAAAAAAAATAAATAAACTAGTACTGCGTATGGTATACAAGAATATATATTTCAAATTTCAAGAGTCTAGATTTTGTGATTTACGAGATCACTGCGTTCATACGAACGGACAGAAGGACAGACGGACGGACGGACGGACGGACGGATGGACAATGGGTTCAGGGTACAATAAAAGTAAAATGTCAGCCAAGCAAGTGAAACTCGGAAAATATAGTTTGATGCAAATATAATAATATAGAAAAAGAGCTTTGAAGCTCGTGGCTGCTGACCTTGATAAAAAATATATTAAAATAGGAACAATCTTATGTTTTTTATTGACTTTCATATAGATACCTAATAATTGACAGATGATCCGGGAAATTTAGATATATATACTAACTATAATTGAAAAGATAGATCCTTAAACTGAGAGACTAGTTGAAGGCAGCCAAAACAATATTTTATCGACTCGTAGACCTAGTTATACTTATCAAGAACATGACTATATATACCAGACCAACCTTCTCTCTTGCATATGTTAAATAATATAGATAACCCTCTAATAGAAATAAATAAAAATTTATAAAAAGGTTTAGTTTTTGTTTTCAACCTAATTTTGTTGTCTGCAATTAGGCTTAGACAAATATTAACTCAATTTAATTGCGGGTAAATAAGTGTTGAAAACAAAAGTTTTGCTTTAAATTTTATTTTTGTTTTGTTTTTATTTTTCATTGTTTTGTTTTTATATCTCGTACATCATTTAATACAAATACATTAACATTTCACATTTAATAATTATGTTTACTTTTAGTTGCAGTTGATTGTGTTTCATTTCTCGCTGTGTGCAAATACATATATACACACACATAGATATATATGCTGTGTATGCTGTAAGTATGTGCATTATTAATTTTAGTTTTTAGTTTTATTCCATTTATATTAGATTTACAATATTTAGTGCTTGTTTTTCCTTTTATCAAATTTGATTTGTTTTGTTTTTATAGATTTATTTCTGTACGTTTTTTCGTGTGGCATCGACAGAATTTGCTTGACTATGCAGTTACTATATAGTTAATATATACACACATATATATATATGTATATATAAGTATATATAAGTCTATATACAAATTCAACAGTTGCCTTGTTTTTTTTTTCTTTCATCAAATTTGATTTATTTTGTTTTATAGATTTCTGTTCTTTTTTCGTGTGACATCGACAGAATTTGCTTGACTCTGCAGTTACTATATAGTTAATATATACACACAAATATATGCATATATATATATATATATAAGTATATATACAAATTCAACAGTTGCCTTGTTAACTTTTCATGCTTGACTGGACTTAAATAATATTACTTTTTGTTTAAATATAATCATAAAATATTAAAAATTAGGCTAAAAGAAAAACGCTCCATAGATACAGCCACTAACTCAGAGTGCAGTGCCAGCGCAGCAAGGACGTCAGGCACAGCAGCCAGGCGCCAAATGTGGCTGCAAAACCATAATACGATTATAAAGGACACACACACACACACACACACACACATATGCATACGCTGGTTGACTCACCTGCTCGGGCACTGGCACAGGTGCCGTTCTCAGTTCGACGCTGATTGATGCCGTTGTCCTTCAGCGCCAATATGGTTGTGCGCAGCCAGCTTTCGCGCCGCAGGCCCGCCACGCCCAGTATATCAGCCACGCAGCGCAGCTCCAGCATCTCGCTCTTGTCAATGAAGCGCTGGTCATCGATATGCAGGCGCAGTTGCAGCTTGCTCGCATAGAGCGGAAAGCCCTCGATGTTGCGTGTGACTTCATTGATTTGCGGCTGCAGTTGCATCTGTGGTGCCTGCCACAAAATGGAATGGATTAGATGCTGCACGGGTTGAGTAGACTCGACTAAAAGATACCCTGCATACAGCAACAGCATAGCTTACTTTTAATTTTAAGTTTCACAAAATGTATACGACTAGCAGATACCCTAAATATATGATCAAGAATTCAAGCCTGTCTTAGTCCATATCTATGTTGTGTTCTTCTCATAATAGTCGAAAAGGTTAGACAAGCAGATACTCTTTATTCAGCAACGAAACAGCTTACTTTAATTTACAGTCTCACATAAGCTATACGACTAACAGATACTCTGACTCCAAGACAGACTAAGTTGGAGTCAAACTATGATCAAGAATTCAAACCTGACTTAGTCTCTATCTATGGTTTGTTCTTCTCAGAGTCTTATGCTCTGCTTAGAATTCCACAATAATCAAAAAGGTTCGACTAGCAGATATTCTAAATGCAAGATTGACTTCTATACTATGTGATTCTCTGAGTCTTATGCTATTAGTCCAGGTCATAAAGGTTCGACTAGTAGATACCCTTCTTCTATGTTTCATATACGAATGTGATTCTTAGATTCCTACTAACAGATACCCTGACTCTAAGACTGACTTCTATACTATGTGCTTCTCTGAGTCTTATGCTCTTCTTAGAGTCCCATAATAGCCAAGAATGTCCGAATAGCAGATGCCCTACGTTCAGAAAGTATTTAGTATACTTCTATATGAGATATATGACTGCATTTCTTCTCTTGAGAGTCCCAGATACCCTAAAACCAAGAAAGACTTATATATTATGTGAATCTCTGACTCTTTTTCTGCTCTTAGAGTCCCATAATAGTCAAGAAGGTCCGACTAGCAGATACTCTAAATACAGAATCGACTTGGTCTGCTTCTATGTTACATGTTAGGCAGAAATTCTTCATTTCAGATTCCCTCAATAGTTCGACAGGTAAATTATAAATTACTCGAAATAAATTTTTTTTTTTTTGATTTTATCAAATTTAATTTTACTTTTTTTGTTTTTTTTTTTATTGTGTTACTCTTCCAATTTCACTTTTTTTTTTTAATAAAGTATTATTGCAGCTTTGGTACTTAACTCTACTTTTGTCTACTTTTTTGTTACATATACGGCTGTGATTATTCTTTTTCGACTAGGAGATACCCTAAGATCCAAGACTGACTTTCTCTACTCTTATATTCTTTTCAGAATCTTATCTTCTTCTTACTCATACTTTGTTTTTAGTCAGTATTTCATATGTGACTGTGTTTCAAGAGCATGAATAATGCATCGAAATGTATTTACTATATATGCACAGAAACCAAAGACTCTACTATTTCAAATATATAGTTAATTTAATTTTTTTTTAAATTTTTGTGAGAATGGGCGAGATATAGAAGGACTTTCAAATTCATCTTTAACTTGAACTCAAAAACTATAATTTCTTGTATCTAGTTTCAATAGTCTTCGAGATTTATTCAAAAAACCAGTTTTCTTTATTGAAACTAAGGAAATATAAATACTTATCAAGAAAAATAGATAAATTTTCTTTAGAAGTGCCATAAAAGTTTATGCATTAACAATTTCTACCCACAAGTTCCCATAGTTTTCCAGATAGACAAAAAATATGTCATATGATAGCCTCAGTTAGTCATCCTCATATGATTTATAATGAGGCACAACCAGCATACCCCATTTCACGAATCGCCCATGAATTCCGTGTATAAAAACCTCAAAGAGGAAATCGAAATATTTCGACAGAGCTATACGGAAAAGCGAATGTCGCATAATCGGTGTCAGTGGAAATTTGGTGGCCATGCCACATGCCGCAAGCAATTTGGGGGGCAAGCAGCGCGGTCAATGCTGCAATCAGTTGTGGGCCACGACGATAGCTGTCTCTATATGTGGAATTCATTTGGGCAGCGTGCAACGGTGCGTATGCGTAACGTGGCCAAAAATTGTGTACTTACAGTTTTGTTGTTGATATACCATGTAAGCCTCGCCGCAGGATTCGACCATTCGGAGCTGCAGTTGGCTAACAGCGTATCGCGGTATTTATAAGCATGCCGTATCCCTGAGATAAATGGATCAAATTTTGGCAGCACTGTGAAGCAAACGAGTGAGTAAAGCTCCAGTTAGTAAGACTTAAAATTGTGGCATGAATTTCATTTAAATTGTGTTGAAAAATGATGTTTGGGAAATACTGCGGAGCTCTTGGACAGGTGGAAGCGGAGCTCTTGGACAGGTGGAAGATATTTGAGTTTTTCTTCAGCTTAAAGCAAAATTTGTTGAAAATTAGGTTATGTGTTTGCTGTGGGTTCCAAATTAGTTGTTCAGAAATTTCAGTAGGTTTATATAATAATAATATTTGAAACGTATTCTAATTTAGTCTCAGAGCTTTTAGATATGTATATGAGTATTAAAAGTTGACATACGAAAGTATATGTATATATTCCCGTTTCTGTGCTTGCGCTAATACGTCTAATATGGGAAATAGATATTATAATAATAGATTATAATATAACTTTAGTACGCTCTATGTAACTTGCCTTA
This sequence comes from Drosophila gaucha, assembly GCA_035045545.1. Classification (NCBI taxonomy): domain Eukaryota; kingdom Metazoa; phylum Arthropoda; class Insecta; order Diptera; family Drosophilidae; genus Drosophila; species Drosophila gaucha. The sequence goes on along the minus strand of JAWNOY010000025.1, from coordinate 1,658,755 downwards.
AATTTATCTCATCAAAATTTTGACCATTTAAAGTATTTTCTGTACCAGCTTAGAGAAGATGCAAACTTTTTTCACAAACAAATTTTGAAAACAAAAATTTGAAAAAGAATTTATAATATTTTATAAATAAAAGTTTAAACTTGATGCAACTTTTAATCAATCTTCCCAATTTCTGTTAACTTTTAATACAGATATTTTGTATCGAAAAGTTATTTTTTAAGTCTTCACAGTTTTTACTAAAAATTTGTTAAATGTCATCTGCAATTGTCTAAGACTGTTCCATAAATTTAATACTCTACTAATTTCTTGTATCTCGCTCTGAAGGCTTGGGCTGCGCTGTTCTTGTCAACATAAGCCAACGAAATTTGACAAAATTTAGTAGTTAATATACAAATTACACTTTTCGTAATATTTTTGACATCCTAAATCCGAATCTAAGAGCACTGAAATAAATGAGTATTTATAGCTCTGTTTCGGTACGCTTTTGAGATATTCTAATCTAGTTAAAATAAAGTTTTTATAATAATGTCGTTATCGATATCTGTTAGCACTCTTTCTCTCCCGAATCAAATCTTTACTTGTCACCTTGAAATAGTCTGTTTGAAAATACTATACCAGGTATAAGACTTAGAGTGAAAAGGGTAGAGTTGTAGGGTTGTGGGGCAGCTGCTAAGTCAATATCTCGACTGCCAATATCTTCTAGTTTTAGAAATAGAACATCTAACTTTGGCAGATAGGCATCTGTTGACATCCTCTCAATATTACATAAAACTTTTAGAGCCCCGCCCAGAGGAGCGTGGAAAATCATGTAGTAAACATAAACAAATACTTGATTAAATTAGGCTGTCTCGAGTATTCATTTTTTGCATATTTGTTTTTATTCGACAACGCATCAACCAAATTTTGTTGAGGAAAAAAATTCATCTAAACTTCACTTTAAATTTAATCTTAGCTTCAAATTTAAACTTCACTTCAAATTTTAATACATCTTAGCTTGTCCAATGTCCGTCCTGAATTCGAACCGGGTGTGCTTGTTCTGAATTGCTAGGCATAATGCCTAGCCCACTAGGCCACACCCGGCCCCAAATTTTGCTAAACGAATATCCTATATGAACTGAGAGAGCTGTCAAATCATTTATATATTATTTAATTTTTTTGAAAATTTACAAAATGGGGTTCGAACCCAGGGTTTCATGACTAGTGTGAAGATCACAAATGCTTTGATTTAACTGTTATTGAACAGAATTTTTTCCTTTTATTTTATTTTCCGCCTTTCTGGGGAGTGCTAAATCGGTATAACTGTATCTTCCACAGTTTTATAGTTAGAGCCACAAAATTTAAGAATTATTTTTTTTTTTTAAATATATTGTGATTTTGTATTTTAAGTTATTATATGTATCATATAATGTTATATTAAATACATTTTTTTGTAAAATATGTTTTCCTCTGTCGCGTATCAAAACTCAACTATTATACGATCCACGATACCATCGAACGTTTTCCAACACTAATATCAACATTTACTTAGATGTTATTTCAAACTAGTTAACAAATATTTTACTTGAGCAAAATCATATTTAATCGTCGAATTGCAATTTTAGGCAGCTGCAGCAACTGTAAACCGGCAGAGGATTATTTGCTTGGTTAGTTGTGGGTCAGTCAAGGTGTTAGTGGGTACATGAGTACACCACCAAAATACCACTTAGGTAATTATCAACCCGCTAGCAGTCTCTAAATATTTGTTCAAAGTGTTAATTAATCTTTACAAATAATTGCACAGGACAAACTTTTTTGATGAAAGCAAGAATAACTTGGTTTATTGCGTCGAAATACACACGCACAGACCGAAAACAAAGTATCCGTCACCAGCAACAACAACAACAACAACAACAACAACAACAAAGACCAACTTGAGTACAACCACAAAACAACAACTAGAAATTTTAGCCGAGTTTGAGCTATAGTCAAATGAATGCTGACTGCCGCAGTTGTTGTTGTTGCTGTTGAAAATTTGTGAAATATGCTAAGGAGCTGTAGCAGTAGCTGGAGACAGGAGACAGGAGACGAAGTCTGTGCCTTGGCCACAGCCGGAGGCATGGGAATACAAGCGAGTGGGCGAGTGGGCGAGTGGGCGAGCGGGCCATCAAAAGTCAGCAGCAGTCAGCAGTAGTATAAACTTTTTAATTGACTTAATACAAACCACTTTGGTGGAAAGTTTGCCTGACCCTGTTTCCACCTGCCACCGAACCACCACTTAACCCACCGAGCACCGAGTATTTGCCAGCTGATGATGATGATTGCGGGCATGTTGTGCCGCTTTTCGTGGCACCACATCACATGGACCTGGTCAATGTTGCAGGTGGTACAAGTTACCTAAGAGGTGGTGCAACCGAGCCGAGGTGGGGCAAAAAGTGGTAAGCAGAGCTGTGACTCGAACACGCAGCGTGCGGCATGCGGCATGCGGCATGCGGCAAATGCGAAAATTGTACGAAAACAAAGCAATCAACTCGGATAAATAAACCAAAAATGCCAAAGTACCAGTAAAACACACAAACAACAACAGCAACAACAACAACAGCAGCAACAAAAGCAACTCAAAATAAACAAAAAAACAAAAGAAAACAAATGAGAAGAGTTTTCATTGTGTTGCGGAACATTGAATACGCTTGCGAGGCTAAGAGCTAAAAGGGAATAACTATATATAAGGTCAACTATTTATTTTTCATTTCTCTGAAAGTAAATATCTAAAATTATAAATCGTTAGGTTTTAGCTCAATTGTATATAAAAATTTCACATATATAGCTCCAATAATTGTTTTTTTTTATACATTTTCTTTATATTTTAAAACTATTTTTTATCAAACCAGTTTTTAGATGGTATATTAATAAATTTGAAGTTTTCCGCTAAAGCAAATATCTTTATTTATAGACAAGATGTCAAATGGTCTTAGATTCTCTATTAAACTACATATTCATTTTGAAGTTATTTTAAAAATATTTTGAATATAAAAAAATTTTTAATTTTGTGGGTTTTTCATAATCCGAACCAAATCTAAGGAAATACAAATTACTTTGTTTCAGTTCTTAGCTCTGCTCTTAAGCTAAACATTTGATGTTCATAAGCTTAAGTCTTTATATAAATAAATTTAATATTTGAAAAATATTATATATAAATACATAAATATATAATTATTTACATATACATATATACATATATACGAAATATTATAAATATATAAGAACAAGCCATCAAAGTCTGGAATATCTGTTAATTTGATACCATGTTCTATACTCCTAAAGGTAACAAGGTGGTTTGACATAATGACTAATGACTTAACTTTGAAGAAAGAAAAATATAGAGACTGTTGATATATTGGAAAGAAATGTTCAAAATTGTTCTTTAATCAGCAATTTGATACGCTTCGTAGACCAGTGAGGTAGTCAAGTCATCAGATGTAAGATTTGAACCATACTGAGCTTTTTATAACACGCTCAATTCTATAAACAAGTTTGCTTGATGTCAGAAATAACAGTTGTAAGTAAAGAAAATAATAATAGTTGAGACTTGAACCCGACGAGTTCAGCTTATTATACCATCTCTTGCAAATATTGAACATATATCATGACAAAATTCTTTAAAAGTAATAAGTACAGAGTTTTCAAAACACAACATATCTTCAAAAATTACTTCTTCGATCGAAGCTATTAAGCAATTATCTTCTGAACCAGGCAAATTTAACTGATGAAGCAAAAATTAAACTAAAATCAGAACAAATTAACAAATTTTTGGGGTTTTCTGGCAAATAGTTACCTATAAAATATTTGTGTATTTAGGAAATATGAATAAAAATACGTAAAATATCTTCAAATACAATTTTTCCATTATGAAATTTAATACCAAATCAGCTATACAATTTTTATGAAACAAAAACAAATTCTTAAAAATTAAAAAAGTTTTCTATTTAATAAAAATAATTTTTTTAATCGACCTTATATGAAACCAAAATTTTTCGAAATTAATAAATCTTATAGGTTTATAGTGAGTAAATCAGAATATTTTTGTGCTTCGAAAATACAATCTTGAATACTCTTTATTTTTTAAAAAACAATTTCGCCACTATAAAATTTGATGCCAAGTTAGACGAAGTAAGCTTATGAAACTATTAGAATCGAAGTCAAAATTCTATAAAATTCAGAAATATCTGCCTCAAAACATTACAAAAAGCTCAACTAAGTCAGCAGACTCTTGGCAAGTGTATATTCGAAAGGAAAAGCAACAAAAAGCCAAAATAAAGTAAAGGAATAAATGACACTATAGGCAGTTGGGGAAATTGCTTGCTGCCAGTTTGAATGCTAAACGAGACCGAAAACCAACAACAGCAACAATGAGCACAAGAAGTTGGACTGAAAACAAGCAGAGCATGCCAAAACACAGGTGAGGCACTTTGGGGGCAAAACCTGTGTCCGGTGCGAGCACCGCAAATGATGAACCCATATTAAAAACTCAAAAGTCAAAAGTGCTTGAGCTGGACAAGCAACGCGAATCAGACCTTTAAGTTTATATATATATGGGAAATCTCTGTAGTAATTAGGTGTGTGTGAGTGTGTGTGTGTGTTCACAAAGGACACAGAGATCACATGCTGAGCAAACTTTGACGAAACTTAATCAGTGGCAGGCAGTGCGACACATGGCACGCAACTAAGCGGAAAAATATTTGCCAAGCCAAAGTTTAGACACGCCCCACAAAGCTGCTGCTGCTTCTTTGTATACCCTGAAACCATTAAAAATGCGAAATCAGGGTATGATGGTTTTGTTAAAAGTATATATATTCTTGATCAGGACGACGAGCTGAGTCAATTTAGCCCTGTCCGACTGTCTGTCCATATGTATGTACGCGTCGATCTCTGAACCTGTAAAAGCTAGAGACTTGAAATTTTACACGAAGGTGCTCGTATACAACGCGCATATTGAATTCATTTCAGATAATCGATAACTTTTTTCGTTTCCATCATATCGATTAAAAACGTTGTCGATATTCAGTTTTTTGAGTATATCTTTTACGTCTTTTAAACTAAAGTCATCAAATTTACCATATAGCTTCTTGTATATAAAATAGAATTTCGGTTTTCTTATATTTTGGATACTCTAAATTTCACTCAAAATCAATTTAATAAATCAATTAGAAATATTTTTTTTTTGCTTATTCCATGCTATCATCTTTCTGTACATATGTTAAATTGCAAGCTCACATAAACGTTCAGGGCATCTCGTAGTCGGGCAGTCCCTACTAGAGCGCTTTTACTTGTTTTTTGTTGGGCATCATCAAAGAGCGCTAGGTGATTGCCGTTAGAAAATCGAGACACGGCAAACACTTTTACCTGCGCTGTTGTTGTGTCGAAAGTTTTTCCAGCTCGGTCTCGATGCTGGGCGATGGCACTTTGGTGACAAAAATTCCCAAGTTGATTGTTGGTCTGTCAACAGCTTCTCGCAGCCATTGAAACAAAAAACTCGACTACAAGCCACTACAGTGCACAGGGTCTGGGCTTGGGCATGGGCATTAAGTTGAAACTACGTGCTGCATCGGACATGGGAGACATTGTTTTATGCAAGGGGTACGAGGGCTGGGGAGGTGGGCGTGGCTGGTCCTCAAAAAAACTTTGTCACCAGCTCAGCTCAGCTCGTTGATGAAGTTTGATGGCAACGTTGCCTGGTTGGCTTTTATATTTGGTAATGCTGGCTCCTCATTTTATATATGACTTGAATTGTCCTTTTTATGGCTTCTGCTGGACGCTCACTCACACACACACACACACACACACACACAGATGTATGGCAGTTGGCATATGCCGAAAATGGCTCACAACATGCTGAAAATTCAGTCATTTCTTTTATGTTTCGGGCGGTCAGTTTATGTGTCTCTTGTTGGTTATTGAAAAATGTTCATGAATGTGAGGTAAATATGTCAATCTTTATTTAATAAAGCACAGATAAAAGAAAACTGTTTTGCTTAGATTGACGGACTGACTAAGCGATTGACGGATTGGTTGACTGTAAAAACCGCAAAAGCTGGGAATTTGATGTTATTTATAGAAATTTACTTGACATCGAGCGGATGGAGCTGATGCTTTATAGGGCAGTATAGCATCCTCTAGGATAATCTCTGATCCGAGCAAGGATTTTCCTATTTTTCCTCTTGAAAATTCAGTTTTGAAGACTTTGCCAAATCAGTTTTGCTAAATTTCAACTCTCGATTTTAATACCTGAAATTTTCTCTGAAAGATTTCTCTGTAAATTTTTGACATGTCTCGAGCTGAAACTAAGCTCTCTCTTTCTCTCCATGTCACGCGAACTAAGATCTCTCTGTCTCGTTCAAATTAAGTTTTCTCTCTCTCGCTCAAACTAAATTCTCTCGCTCTCTTCCTTTCGCTCAAACTAAGTTCACTCTCTCTATTTCTCTCTCCCTCGCTCAAACTAAGTTCTCTCTCTCTCTCTCTTTCGCTCAGACTAAGTTCTCTCACACTCTCTCTCGCTCAAACTAAGTGCTCTCTCCCTCTCTCGCTCTCGCTCAAACTAAGTTTTCTCTCTCTCTCCTTCTCTTTCGTTCAAACTAATTTCTCTCTCTCTCTCTCTCTCTGTCTCTCTCGCTCAAACTAAGTTTTCTCTCTCTCTTTCCCGCTCAAACTAAGTATTCCCTCTATCTCGCTCAATCTGACTATTCTGTCTCTCTCTCTCTCTCTATCTCTCTCTCTCTCTCTCAAACAAAGTGCTCTCTCTCCCTCGCTCAAAACTAAGTACTCTGTCACTTTCTCTCCGTAGCTCAAATTAAGTACTCTGTCTCTCTCTCGCTTCGTTGCTCAAACAAAGTACTCTGTCTATCTCTCTCTCTCTCTCTCCTTCTCTCTCTCCCTTGTTCAAACTAATTACTCTGTGTCTCTCTCTCTCGTTCAAAACTAAACACTCTGTCTTTCTTTGTCTCGCGCTCAAACTAAGTTCTCTACGTTGCTCAAACTAAGTACTCTGTCCCTCTCTATCTTACTTAAACTAAGTTGTTGGTCTCTCTTTCTCCCTCTCTAGACAATTCGAGCATGTTTACCAACTGCATCTCCATGTACACAAAAAAGTTATCTCTTGCAAAGTTTAAAGTTTGTTGCATATACCAAGATTCATTGGAGACGTGATTTACACTGTTTGGGAATAAAGCTAGATCGTGGGATGCGTCAAACTTTAGCTTTCTATTGATACTCCTAAGAAAAAGGCATGGCAAAATTATGAAAAAAATTTGTAGTCTACGCTTTAATGTATTCTATTGGCCCAAAGGCTGGAAGACATTTCTAAGAATTTATGTCAATTAAATTTTGCCTGAATAGATTTTGCCCTCATGAATACTCAATGAAGACTCATTTCAATACATCATTTCTATATATATAAGTATATATAGCAGCTTTCTAAATTTTCATTCTTAAAATACATGAAAAAAATGTCTAGGATCACGGTTCGAAGCTTACATTTGATTCTTGAAATTGCTTTTTATTTTTGTTGCTTATTAAGGCTATTTTTAGCTTAGCTTGAAGCATACTGAATTTATAATAAATTTAAGATTAGAGCTTTTATAAAAACTTTTCTGCAAACTCTAAAAGCAGATTTTAACAAAAACAGTTCAATTCGCCAAAGACAAAGTCAAAGCAAAAATAACTGTATATATTAAGTTATATGGAGAAAATAAACTATTTATTTATACAGCTTGACGATTGATTTAATTGAAGCATGTTCAGCAGGTAAAAACAATCCAATCGAACGGCATTGGATCTAATCTAGTCATTGTTATTTGCATGTTGAACAAGTTAAGCGTGGCTTACAGCCAAATCTAAGTACAATAGATAAAATTCAAATTGACATGCAAATGGCAAAGACGACAAACAACCTCGAGAAGAGAAAGACAGAGAGAAAGAGAGAGGGGGAGTGGGAGTGGGGCGCCACAGAAGGGATGTATTCTTGGAACATCCAATTAAAGGCGAAATGCGAATTCAAATTTGATTGTTACGCGTAAACAAATGCTTAAGTGCGCATTATGCAAATCAATACTCTTAAAGTAGCGTCAATAAATAAAGACTTTGTTGCCACGAGAGCTGAAGTAGGCAACAAATCGCTGAGCAGGAAAATTGCGACAAATAAATCATTTTGAGCCGCAATCGCGAACGCGTGCAACAAAAGACATAAGCAGCCCTATTTTCATTTGCGCCAAATGACATTTGGGCCCGAATCAATTGATTTGAATTTCAAAGCGTGCCAGCATCCAAACCGGCAAGCCAGATCCTGCCTGGCCAGATTCCAGGCCGCAACCGCAACCGGCTCGGCCTCATCGACGTTGCCAATCAAAGCGAGTGCGAGCTCAAAATGGCGGCCATCATTGCCCGTGGCGCTGACATTAACAAAACCCAACTACAGCTACCCCGAAAAGCCGCCAAAAAATGAGCTCTTGTCCTTGTTGCGGGCGTTTACAGTCGGTGTGTGCGTGTGTACAGGGTATGCTCAACTTGTAAAGACAGTTTGTGACAGTTGCTAAAGAATAACATAATTATATCTCTCTATATTTAATACTATAATATACTATACTATGCAATACTATACTATACTATACGTTACGTATCCACTCTGATGATATGAAAAACTATCTTCCTATACTGGCAACAAATATTTTTCTTACAACTACTCCATTTCCCTTTGGAAGTTATAAGAAAACATATGCGCAAATATTAAATAATATATACATCAAATGAACAAATTGGAAACCTTTTTCGATAACTTATTCTTTTCTCTTTAGAAATCAATCAGGAAACGCTTTAGATAGAAGAAGCAGCAGATTAGTTAATTAAAATATTATTTTATTATCGATAACTTTTGATATTTTACAGAACACGGATAACTTGTTTATTAATCCAATAGTATTTATTTTCTCAGATGATTGCTAAGCGAAAGGTAGAATGCACAGAAAGCAAAGAATTTGTTTCTCAAAGATGCTTGCATTCTGCTTAAGTCAATTTCTATCGATGTCTAGATTAATATCGATTCATACCGACTATCATTTATACCTGAATTTTTTGAAGAGAATTTTTCCTACTTTTCATTACTCAAACTGAAACTGCTTATAGGGTATCCAAAAAGTCGTTCACGCCCAACACATGCCACTACAAATTTCCTAATCTAGACTTATATTTATTCCATAGATATATATTTTACAATAGTATTGTAAAACTACTGTAAAGTTGCGTACAGGGTATCCTAATAAGCGTTCACGCCTAATACACATCTATATCTTTTGCTTAATATAGATTAATATTGCTTCCTTAGAAGAGATTTTTCCATATTTTGCAATACTCATCTGAAGCTAAAGAAAAACTGCCTGCAGGGTATCCTTGCAGTCGTTCACGCCGAACACACATCTATATATATTGCTCAATCTCGATTAATATCGATTCTTTAGAAGAGATTTTTCTAAATTTTTAAATATTCGTCTTAAACTAAAGTGAAATTGCCTACAGGGTATCTTAATAGTCGTTCACACCCTACACACAGTGAAATATATTGCTATGACTCGATTAATATCGACTCTTTAGAAGAGATTTTTCGATATTTTTCAATACTCAGACAGCTATATATATTGCTTAATATAGATTAATATTGCTTCCTTAAAACAGATTTTTCCATATTTTTCACTACTCATGTAATGTTTAAGTAAAGTTACAGGGTATCCTTGCAGTCGTTCACACTTTTACATGTTGTCGCTGTTGTTGTCTGAGTTATGCCCGTTGTCTAGTGCCTGGGCTGCACGTGACAACGGCACAGCCGCCTTTTTGGAGGCAGATTATAAATTGATTCGTACAAAGCTCACAATTGAGTTGAATTTGAGGGCAGGCAGCAGGTGGGTGGGCCGCTGGGCTGCTAGGGCGACCGGGCGACCGGGCGACTGGGCGACTGGGCCGCTGGGCGACTGGGCTCTAGATTTATTAACAATCATTACTCATACAAATGGCTGAAGCGTGTCACAATTTTGCAGCATTTATGCGGCGTCCTTTGAACTGCGTACGCGCCTACTGCGACTGTCGCTTTGCCAATGATAAATGAAAAGGAGTTGAGCCGCCTCGCACCACACACTCTGCACCGCCGTAACGGTGGTGCCTGCAGCACCGCTGGCGGCGAACCGTGCAAAGACCATTTATAATTTTATTAAGTGTTTGCAAAATTGCACATAATTTGTTGTCTTTGTGTGTGAAACAAGCACACATACACAGCCACCTACACACATACACATGCGCACACACATATAAATCAAATCAGTAAACAACAGAAATGATAATGATCTACACTAGGAGAAATTGGCTGCTCTAAAGTCGTATGCTAATATATGAGGGAACTCTTATAGTTTCTAATATATCAAATTTTATAAAGTTTGTCTAAGAAATCTTTTGCAGCTTATGAAATTTACACAATTTCAAGTTCAAGTTTTATTTTTAGATTCTGCAGTTTTTTTTAAATGTTCTTCAATTAAGAATTTTCTTTTGATTTTCCTTAATTTGATCTAAAAATATGTTCCTTAAAAAAATTTTCTGAGCTCAGTTTGAACATTTATGATCTTAACTTAATTTCTTTCTGTGGCATCTTTCAGAAATCTTTATACTAAATCTTAATTTTGCAATATCGAGAAGTAATATATTGCTTGAACAACATTTTTTTGTTCTTTATAAGTAAAATTTCTATAAACAATCTGTAAATAATCTATTAAATTTAAGTCATTTCAGTTAGGAAGATACTTTTTGAACAAGAATTTAGAGGTTAGTCTAAAAATTTAAAGAGTTTCGCTTCAACTCAGGTTTGTGTCAGCTGTGGAAAATCTTTAAATCAGAAGCTTATCTAGAGTTTTCAAAAAGAAAATTATACTTGATAAAAGAATTTTATGCTAAGAATGTGCAATATCTGTATATTCCCCTTCCTTCTAATAGAAATCACTACTGGAATTCGGCGATTTCGATCTAAGATTAAAGATTGTAGCTTTGAGAAATCATTATAATAAATCATTAAAGGCAGGTATCACGAATTACACAGGAATTCGATTTATTGATCAGGAATTCAAACAAATTTTTTTCAAGTGTACAGAATTTTTTACGAATTGTTGAGGTTTTTGATTTAGTGGTGGACGAATTATCGGGATTCGATTGTATACAATTTTTTTTTGGTTTTTTTTTTTTTTTTGTAGTTTCCACAAAAATTATACTTTACATATTTTCTCTAGCTCTAATAATAAAATCAGATAAAAATCTAATTTCCGTCCTAAAAAAAAATACAGTTGCAAGCTTTTAGATCTTAACTTGTCTTTACATGAGTTTTCAGTTGAAAAATGTTCATTTCTTTTTTTTTTTAGAGTGCTTTGGGGGAGAAATATGCTGCTAAGTCAGCGGGCAGTGGTGTGTAGTGTGTCTGTGTGTAGTGTGTGTGAGTGTGTAGTGTGTGGTTTTTTTCTTGCTACCTACCGCCTACGGTCATATTGGAAGCTTTATCGATCAGCTCGAACTCGGGCGCATCGCCGGACACCTCGCAGCGGTACTGGCCGGACGAGTGGACATTCAGCTTCTCCAGCTCCACGTTGCAGATGAATTGATTGCAATGCGACGAGCCGTCGGCGATGGTGACACCTTTGACGGGGAACCAATTTGTTGTCGGCGGCGTTAGCGGCGAGTATCTGCAAAAAACCATAGAAATTGACTAGGTGTGACAGAGATAGATAGAGATAGAGAGAGAGGGAGAGCGCGCGAACGCCTTGGAGTTCGAGTGCTGCGCAAAAATCGAATCCATGAAATATTTATGAGGCGCATGCAAAAAGGTATTTTTCGGCTACGGCTGCATTTTGCGCAAACGTTGCGCAACTGCGTTCCAAATAAAAATCCATCGATTTGCACCACTCTTTCTCTATATATACATGTGTATATATATATTTATATTTTCTGTTATGCGCGGGCATTATGCTGCTTTCAATGGCTGCTGCAACTGCGGTTATGCTTGAGGCTTAGCGCTTTTCAATGGCTTCAATTTGATACAAAATGGTAACAAAAAGCGCGAAACATAAATAAAAGAAATTACAATGAAATTCAAATTTTGCCAGGGCTGCACAAATTGTGCATAATTTAAACAAATGCGATTCCAATTGTGCTCTTTGATCCACGGCATAATTGCAAACAAATAGTTGGGCATTTGCACTGAAGCTTCAGATAGTGCAGCTGCTGAAATATAGCTTTCGATAAAAATATTAGAGTTGGGATCGGGAAAGATTTTGGTTCCCGAGCCATAGAGTCCTGAAATCAATTTTGCTATTCCCGCTCGATTTTCCGCAGATCCCGACATTTCCCCACTTTTTTTTCAACATTTAGAACCCTACTGATACATAATTTTTTTTATTTAAAAAATAATATTTTCTCAAAACTTTCTTCTTTCAGATGTGGTTTCCTTTCTTCCAGAGTTCTACTAGAAGTAGTAGTATATAAAGTATAGCAGTATACCTCTCACTCGCTGCCGAAGATGCTGGAACATCAATTACTTGTCTAGAAAGCATTTGTAACCATGCCAATTTATTGTATTGTAGATAAAAAATAATAAAATATTTGAACTTCTCTTAAATTTAATTATTTATTAATTTCCTCTTCAATATCATTCTTTGATAAATACAAGTAATTTAATAAATTTTTTTTTCTTATCGAGAACCGCGCGAATTTCGGGATCAAGTACTTATCCCGTCCGTTCTGGACTTTTTTAAAATCTTTCCCATCCCGATCGATTCCAAAATTTTTTTTTGGGAATCTCTAAATAGTATCACCATTATTTGATCACCTTAAGTGTTAAGCAGCTTTTAAAAGCTTATATTAGGTTGTTACATAGGTAATTTCGGATTTTTTGATAGAAAGTAAAGACATTTTTTCAAATACTTAGAATGAACTTTAATCAATTATATATTTACCATATTTACCAAAAAGTTTGACATCAAAGCAAAGTTCTGCTTGCAAAAAATATTTATGTCAACTTGGCAATAGCCTAATAATAGAATATTTTGAGCCACAAATCTGAATCAGTCAAGTTAAAACGACCTTACAAAAACTCATCAAACCAAATTTTTTTTTGGAAAAAATTTCATTTCAAATTTAGACTTCACTTTAAATTTAACTTTAACTTCAAATTTAAACTTCACTTCAAATTTTAATACATCTTAGTTTGTCCAATGTCTGTTCTGAATTCGAACCGGGTGTGTTTGTTCTAAATTGCTAGGCCTAACGCCTAGCCCACTGGGTCACACCCGGCCCCAAATTTTGCTAAACGAATATCCTATATGAACATAGAGAACTGTCAAAACATGTATATATTATTTTATTTTTTTGAAAATTTACAAAATGGGGTTTGAACCCAGGACTTCATGACTAGTGTGAAGATCACAAATGCTTTGAATCAACTGTTATTGAACAGAATTTGTTCTTTGATTTTATTTTATTATTCTGTTCTTGTCGAAATCGGGAATTACTATAACTCCAGGCATAAATGCTATTATTTTCGCCAATATTGCCGTCTAAGAATTGGGATTTGGAATACATAGTTGTGCATACCACACCTAGACAAAAATATATGGTATATGTAGCTACTCTTTTCTGAGGCGTGGCAAATCGGTATAACTATATATTCCACATTTTTATACCCTGAACCCATTGAAATGGGAAATTTGGGTATAATGGTTTTGCAAAAAGTATGTAACAGGCAGAAGGAGGCGTGGCAGACCCCATAAAGTTTATATATTCTTGATCAGGGCGACGAGCTGAGTTGATTTAGCCTTGTCCGTCTGTCTGTCCGTATGTATGAACGCGTCGAACTCAGAACCCATAAAAGCTAAAGACTATCTATATCTATATCTATATCTATATCTATATCTATATCTATATCTATATCTATATCTATATCTATATCTATATCTATATCTATATCTATATCTATATCTATATCTATATCTATATCTATATCTATATCTATATCTATATCTATATCTATATCTATATCTATATCTATATCTATATCTATATCTATATCTATATCTATATCTATATCTATATCTATATCTATATCTATATCTATATCTATATCTATATCTATATCTATATCTATATCTATATCTATATCTATATCTATATCTATATCTATATCTATATCTATATCTATATCTATATCTATATCTATATCTATATCTATATCTATATCTATATCTATATCTATATCTATATCTATATCTATATCTATATCTATATCTATATCTATATCTATATCTATATCTGTATCTATATCTATATATATATCTATATCTATATCTATATCTATTTCTATTAATGCGTCCCGTTCTGCCCCGCAGCTTATGTCCAGGTGTTCTGGAACTAAATATGATAGGCGTACTATATTCTTCTGTTTTTTTTTTTTCAAAATTTCTTTGATTATATTACTCAAATCTCTGCAGATGGAGGCATTTCCCTTCTTCTACCTTTGCGATTGTCCAACTTATTGGCTCAATCGCATTGGATCGATGCTGAACGAAAGATTTTACTCAAATTGCTTCTTTCATATAAACTTCATTGACGAGCTTAATGATATGTTTTCCTGGAGCTTTTCAATCGGATTTATAGCCAACCATTTTCTTATAATCGAATTTTTCTAGAAGTGTAAAATCTTCTGTTCAAATTTATAAATAAAATCTTTTATCTGTTTTTAAGCAAAATTCTTTTGAAATACATAATTAAGCTTTACAGAAATACAATAAATAAATACTTTAACAATCAAATCATTCAATTTTTTTTTACATATATAATACAATATATATACTCTCTCTATATTTGCATATTTATCTGTGCTGTTTACTTTGCTTCAGAGCAAACTCCAAACTTATTTTTGCTAAAATCAATTCATGAACAAATTTTCAAATGCACTCAGCCCTTGTTGTCTATATCGAGTTATACATATAAATATATATATATATATATATATGTACATACATGTACATATGCATATTGAATATAGAGCACTGTGCTGCAATTAGGGTATACAATTTGGAGCCCTAGAGTACAATTTTTTTGACACATTTCAAATGTAGATTGCATTTAGTTTATTTTTTGCAGCCATAGAACATACATATGTATATGTAAAATGTATAAAAAATATTTTTAAAATAGAGGGCTGGGTTAACTCTTGCAGTGTCGACTTTTGTATACCCTTACAAATTCAATATTTTATTCAATATGGAAATAAACGATATTTAAGCTTAAAAAAGTAAATAGTTTTAACTACGAAAAATGTATTTTGAGCCGATCAACCCTATGTTAGCTGTATGTTCTAGTTGACCGATTCGGTTGATACCCAGAAAGCCAAAAAGTAGTCTTAGTACAAAATTTCAAAGACAAGAGCTTTAAAACCGTAGATAGAGTTTGGGTTGATCCAATCAGACGGATAGACGGGGTTGGCTATATCAACTCGGCTCGTCCTGCTGATGAACAATATATATACCTAATATACAGCACGAAATGTTTCTTTCTAAGCACTGCAAACTGTTGACCTGAATTCATATATCCCTGTTGTAAGCATATGCAAAATATATACCTTTTTAATAAGTAATATTATAACTCAATAGAATTTATTGTTATTTGTATTGGTTAAATATTTGAAAATGTGCTTTGTTTGTGAGTTTGATTTCCTTTTTGTTATTGCATTCAATTTATGATATATTTTTAGTAGATTGAGAAAAGGTTTTAAATATATTTAACAGCTGTTTGGCTTTTTGTTGAATTTGTTCCGTATCGATATAAATTTCACATTTCACAATTGAATAAGGGGAATTCCTTGTTTATTAATTTATTAGTGAAAACTCATATAGGTTTAAAAAATTCGCTCTCTTTCAGCATGTTGCATCTAATTGAATAGCTTGACGTCTGCTTTATTGAGATTTAATAATAATTTTTTTTCCACTTAAAAATCAACAAAAGAAAAACAAGTAGGAACATTGCAGTTGGGTATAACTGACTGCTCAATACTCGCCTACGGTACAACAGCAGTAACATATAGATTTGTCGCTACGCCCTAATGGACGGACCATATTACTTATCGGTCTTTCTATAGAGTGGGCCTTCTGTAATGTCATTCTACCTATAAGACAGTTGAAGATTTGGATGAATACATATATATATATATATATAGATATATATATATTAAGTGACGTTATACAACACTAAAAGAGTGCGACGACAGAATGTGCTGTCGTCGAGTGGAGGCTCACTGTAAAGTGACAACAATGAGTATCAATGTGGTTGTTGTAGATGAGCGTCTATGAAAAAGTAAAGTTTAGAGATGTGCTTTGGGATCTGTACTTTCGGGACACGAAATTGTCCCGAAACAGTTTTAGGGCTGTTTGGAAAAGATTCTAAAAAAGTTCCCGAACTTGATTCCTAGATTCCTAGGTGGCATGGTAAGAGCTTCTAGAGATATGCTTATAATTAGAGGTGAGCGTCGAAATCGAGTATGTCTGGAATGCCGCCGTCTCAGAGCATATCTCTAGAATCTCTTACAATGATCTCAAGATCAAGCACTTATCCGACCGTCTCGATCTTTTTTAGAATTCACAACCCGCTCGATACCGAAAATCGTTTTAGGACAATTTTGGCTACCGAAAATTCTGATCCCGACGCCTATATGTAGTACAGTTAGAAGCAAACAGAGACTTGCTGCACAATTATTAATGCAAAAATGCAGCAGTCGAGCCTTCCCAACTTCAGAATCTCAATAACTTTTTAATATATATATATAAGGTGAAAGCTCCCGTGGGCCGTTTCAGTATTTTTGTCCGCCTGAGGGAGAATAATAAATAATTGGCTGTACAATAATCTCTTGATCTGAATCGCTTAGTTCAATGTCACTTTGACTAGTAATATTGATTTCAATTTTGTTGTCTTCTAAGGGTAAAGAGCTATCTACCTTTAAAAAATCTTCAAATTTCCATTATCAAATTTTGAAATTAAACTTTTTTTATTCACACATTGTAATTGTGTTCTATTAAGAAGTGTGTTTGTCCACTTGCGTGAGATTTTTTGTACAAAAATGTTAAAAAAAAATCGTGTCCGCATCCGGCCCAGGAGCGTCCACCAACGGGAATGGATTTTGTATGAAAATCATGCTAAAAATCTTTTGACTACAAAATTGATTGGCTACTGGAGATGTCCGCCTGCGGGAGCTGTCCGCTACTAGAGCTTTCACTGTATTTTTAGTATATGTATATATCAAATCTGACCGCCTCCCGTAGACATTTTTAATTATTTTTACACAATCTAGAGAGAAGGCCAACAGTAGCTTACATCTTCAAAATTGAAGCTCTAGCTCTGAAACTATGAAAGCTTTAGCTATAAAAACTATATATTTTGATCTGAGAGCGATTTATATGAATATGTTTCAAAAATTGCAAGTCTCTAAAATGCTAGACGAATGCACATTGCATAAAAGCAATATACTCCTTTTCACTTCGTGAACGAGCATTAAAAAGCGAGAGCCTAAAAAGACTTGAACAACGGCAACATTTTGTGCTCGATTAAGCCCGAGCAATGGCCTACAATTAAGCCAGTTAAATAAAAACCTGCGCTTTACACATATTTGAACGTGAGCTGGGGGAGCTTTACTGTAGCACGGCGAGGGGCAGGGGCAGAGGGTGACAGTTGGGCGCAGTTGCTGGCGCCCATAAAAATCCATTTCAATTAAGCATTTAAATTAGTCGCGACACTTTCAACCGATCGAGTGGGCACACACACACACACACACCCACACCCACACACCCACACAAGTGCCCCATCGTCCATTAGCTGCGTGCAACACTTTGTTGCAATTTCATGACGTTTTCAATTTGCACCATAAAATCTGCATGAATGCGCCGGCAGAGTCCAAAAATATTTTTATGACTGTTTTTTATTTGTTTTACAGCCGCAGCAGCTGCAGCAGAAATCGCCCAAAAAATTGGCAATTGGGCAATCGGGCTTACCTGAAAAACTCATGGCCATCCTTATACCATTTGACCGAGTTGAGAGTACGATTGCCCATCTCATAGCTGCAGAACAGTTTGGCCTTTTGTGCGACATCGATAATGGGCGGGACGGAGAGGCTCGACAGGTGCAGCGTCTCGCTGGGTACGACGGCTGCAAAAGTCGTTAAAAAGGTAAAAATAGTTATATACAGTTATGGCATCTGTTTATCAATAACGACAGCTATCTGAGAATATATTTAATGCATATCATTCCCATTAGCAGCTCAGATAAATATAAGAGAGAAAAAAAACCATATTTAAGTCTTAAAATATTTGTGGCCGATTGCGGAATTTTCCTGACTTGTGGCTTATAGTATATTTCCCCTTATTGCTGATTATTTTATGGCGACTTATGGCTTATATTGAGTCCTTTGGCGAAGCATTATCCGCTTTCCATTCAATTTTAAATTATTTGTACACATATTTTCTTGCTGTGAAAATTTTACTTTTAATTTATGGCTGAATCATGAAAATATTCACATTTCATAATTTTGACGTAAAGTTTGTTAAGTTTAATTTGAATTTCATATCAAAAGATAAAGACAATACAATCATTTGACCTCTGATGTAAGCATCAATTTGCGGATGATATAAACTAGTTAGAAAACACAGAAATTTAAATTTATATACTTTCAGATTGTTTTCAATAAATAAATAAAAAATAATTAAATTGATATCTGAGGGTCAACAGTGAGCTGCTAAAAATGGTGATCCTTGCTCGAAAACTTTTAGACCAGCGTCGTAGCGTAGTGGGGGCAAAAGGGCGGCACTTTTTAGGGTCGGCAAAATGTTAAAATAAATAATGATGTGACTGTTCTTGACGAAAAGATCTCAGGAATTGCGATTTTTTTTGCTTCTTTTTACACTACAATCAACCTACTTTCTTACTTCAGTATCGAAATGTATAGATTACACTTAATAGAAATTGCTTGAAAAAAAAGGACAGCAAAATTGTCTTTCAAGCCGGACGGCAGAGACTAAGCCTGTGTGAGACATATAAATATCCTCGATGTGACACGGCTCCAGTGCTCGGGGGGCGTTTTCATATAGATTTTGGTTTGTCTGTTAAAGAGTTCAATCTATGTAAAAGATTTGGTATATATATATGTATATATAGAAGATTTGGTACAGAATATTTGGCTATAGCTGTTGACCACGCCCATAATCGGCATGTCCAAAAGAAATTTTAGCACTTCATAAGACGAAGTTACACACGTTTATATATGCTACACTAAAAGTCTCTTTAATAGCGAACAAAATGCTTTGCTTTCATAAGAATAGATGGACAAAAGCATATACAGCAAATACACACAACAAATATATGTGTACATTTATAAAAATATATAAAATTCTGTTTTCAGACTACACCCATGTATTGATGTCATCTAGCATTCAAGCATTCAAGAAAGTAACTTGTATGCAAAGTTCTCATGCTGAACTCTCTTTGAGTGGCCTGTGCAGTTATCCTCATTCAAAGAGTATCTCAACTGGCTATGAAATGTCATGAATTATTGAAATAATTTAAAATTTAAAAGAAATGAAGAGCATTGTAAGAGTTTATACTACCTTGCTTTCAAAGTGTAGCTTAAGAAGGAATCTATGAGATGATTCAATTTATATAGCGCTTAAAAGTATGCTATGATTTTTTTACTATTTCTGAGTAGGCACTGCAGCTGCTCGCTCAGCTTTGACACTGCTCAAGAGTCAAACTTAAGTAAGCGTTTATGCAGTCTTGCTGTCAAGAGATCATCATTGAGTCAGTCAGTCAATAAGTCAGTCGGTCAATCATTCAGTTAGTGAAATGTAGGCTATATTTTGTTTTAGAGCTACTCCTCAGCAGATGCTTTAATCTAATTATAATTACTTAAGCCTAGAGAAAGGGGAGAAGATTCAAAAACCGACACCTTTTTAATCTCCTTACGAGGCGAGAACCGGGCAGCTTTCTTGCGAGTCAGTTTTCGTGAACTTTCATCCGTTCATTGTAACGACTGGATAGGAGTGGAATCTGATTTTTCATTGGTAGTGTGTTGAGATCCTTGTGGAGACGGGAACTACGTACATACCACGG
This sequence comes from Drosophila gaucha, assembly GCA_035045545.1. Classification (NCBI taxonomy): domain Eukaryota; kingdom Metazoa; phylum Arthropoda; class Insecta; order Diptera; family Drosophilidae; genus Drosophila; species Drosophila gaucha. Next base: position 1,638,559 of record JAWNOY010000025.1, on the reverse strand, counting down.
GCAGCCAGTTATTTGCCTCATGGCCTCATTTTGCAATACTTGTATTTTGTGTCGGTTGCTTTGGCGGCTATACCACAAATTAGACCTCCAGATCGGCGTGAGCAAACACAATCAGGCAATCAGTGAGTCAATCAATAAGTCAGTCAGTCAATCAATCAGTCAGTCTGTCTTCTGTTTTATTACCGTGAGTCTATTAATTCATATTGCGCTCAAATGTATGCTATATTTTGTTTTGAATCTAGTTCTGAGCAGACGCTGTTGCTATTCATTGCTTTGGCTTCTTCCACCTTGCGCTCAAGGAATCAGGCATCCGTCAAACAATAAGTCAATCGGTCAATCAGTAAGTCAGTTATTCAGTAAGTTATTCAATCAATCAATTCTTATTGCACTCAAATTATGCTATATTTGAAGCTACTTCTGAGCATACGTTGTTCATTGCTTTGGCTTATCACACCTAGATTTCAAGGAATCAACAATCAGGCAATCAGTCCGTCAATAAGTGAGTCAGTTAGTGAGTCAATCAATCAGTCAGTCAGTTGATAATTGAGTGACTACTCATGCAGTAAGTCAGTTAGTCAATCAATTCATATTGCGCTCAAATGTATGCTATAGTTTTTTTAATGCTACTTCTGAACAGACGCTGCAGCTATTCATTGCTTTGGCCTCTCCCACCCTGAACTCAACGGATCAACAATCAGTCAATCAGTCAATAAGACAGTAGGTCAAACAATTCATATTGCGCTCAAATGTATGCTACACTTTTTGATGCACTTCCTGCATAAGCCAGTGCAACAGCTCGCGGCTTTGACCCTGTTCCAAGCGTTAACATCTTCTTTGTCGCGTTTTCCTCTTCTTCTTCTTCTTCTTGTCGCTCACATTTATTTTTGCATTTAAGCTGTGCAAATGCAGGCCATGAATCACAGGGCTTTTAATTAAGTTTGCTTTCGCTTTGGCCTGATAATAAAAAATTACTGAAATTGGAGCAGCGGCAGCCGCATGTAATTGTGGCATTGTAATTATTATTGTTGTCGTTGTGCTTGCTGTTGTTGTTGCTGCTGTTTTTTTTTTATCTCAACTATGAACTTTTGCACAGCCGACAAAATAATTAGCGTTGTGCTATCTCTGTCTCTCTCACGCTGGCAAACATCTTCTCTCCGAAGCGGAAGCAACAGTTTTTCATTTGTTTATGTGTACGAGTTTCCGTGGCAGAGCCGGATTTAATGGCCCTGTATAGTCCTGTCCACTAATTACAACAACAAACAACAGACAACAAACAAAAATTAACTTATGTGCCCCATAAATTAGCAATGTAATATAACTTATTCCGGTTGCCTCGCCTTAACGACATTCGCTCAGCCAGAACTTTGCGATAATTCGCTCATAAAGTTTATCCCATTATGTTAAGTGTAATTGATTTATTTGAAGAGCACAAGTATTATCTTGTATGTATAAAAGCAGAATTTTTAATTATTAATTTACTTTGAGTGTATTGAATATAATTATTATATTTGTGGTCACTTGAGTTGTATTGTATTGAAGAGAACGAAAACCCTGTTTGACGTCAGATATGCTTTGTTGTTTTTCTTGTGCTTTAAGCTATAGCGGAATAAATTATCAGTTATAATAGTATTCATTAACAAGATTTATGCCTTTAATTTTATTAAATTTTTAAGCATAAGCGGAAAATTTGACATATAAACATATTAAATACAGTCGTATCCCGATAATTCCAAATGGCAAGGGCATTCCCTGATATTTTTTACCAATTACACAGGAATTCGATTAATCGAACAGGAATTTGAACGTATTGTTTTTCAAGTGGACAACATTTTTTACGAATTATTGAGGGATTCGACTTTATATATATTTATGCTCTTTTATGAAGTGAATAGACGATAATGCTCTTTGCATTTGAGAGCTAGAGAGAGATCTTAAACATACATTTGTATGTTCCCTCGTCTTATAAAATGTTTTGATTTCCTGGGGGTCGTGCCAAATCGGAATCAAACTATATTTTTCACAGTTTTAGAACAGATTGATAAGTGTTGCCTTTCGCTGCAGATATGCCTATAAGTTATATAGTTCTCCCATAGGGGCTTGGCGAAGCCATATTTGAAATTTATGAAATTTACCGTAAACGAGTATAATATGTCCTGTTAAACTATTAGCTAAGCATATAAGAATAACTTTATTTTGCCATATATTTATTTGTGCATTTCTCATACTATTTCCTTGAAAATATATGAATTTTGTTAATACACTTCTCAAACATCGTCTTGTCTAAAAGGTTTGTTGCATATTAAGATCGACATTGCCAAAACTCAACATGACAATTGTTATCAATTCTCTAGTTGCCGATATTTGATATACACCGGTATTTGATGTAGGTGGATCGATATTGTCACGGTTTCGCACTGTTATGTTCAACTAATCATAATCTCTACAACTATTTCTCAATTACACGAGTTTTATCTTAAAAAAAAAACATTTGTTGTACAAAATACAAATACTGTTGCTCCCAACTGCTCCCAACTTACTAACTATTTTGTGTTTGGATTGATTCATATTTAATAACATTGAAAGTATATTTTTAGTGAACCATATTAGAAAACTAATAATTTTAGGTATAGATTGAAAAGATTAAATTATTATTAATTTTTTGTAATTTTTTTATGTAAATTTAAAGATCTGTTTTGAGAAATTGGGAAAATGTATTTTGTTTCATATTTTGCACACCCATTTTTTTCAGGCATTCAAGCAAATAACTATTTTAAATATAACTATGTTTTAACTTACAAATTAAACTAGTTTATAACAACTTGAATAATTTGAATCTTCATCTAAATATTTGGTATATAGAAAAATGTAGAAAAAAATCGAATACGATGTTTGAATTTCACACCTTTAACAGCCATTTTTCTGTTACCTTGCAGAAACGCATAGTTAAGCAAATTATTGTTGTTTAATGAATTTTTGGCTTTACTTTTTTTAATTTTTAAGCCTACTCGAATTATCTGCATTAATAGGCTTATGCATTAAAATGATTAAAAACGTTTTTTTTATAAATTATTTTTTGTTTTACATATGTTTTATACTTTGGCTGTTATGATTATAATTTTATTTATTTTTTTTTATATATATTTATAGATCTCGTGATTTATTTATAATTCAGTTCTTTTTCCATTACAGCAAAACAATTTATTGTACCACATTTTTAATGAATGCAAGGCAAAAAAAACATTAAATAAATACAAAAAGTAATCAGATATGTAAATTAAAGTGAGAAATTCGGAATATATATATTTAAATATATTATTTATTAAATACATCTGTGCATATATTTTTCACTCGTTTTTTAATAAATTTGTTTACAATATTGTTTTGTTTGCATGTAAAATTAAGTTCGGCTGACATGTGCGATTAAGTACTTAACTTGTTGTTGTTGTTGTTGTTGACATGACTTTAATATTTATGCCTTTCACAAATGGCCAAAAGCTTTGGTTGGCTTAAAGCAATTTGCTAGCTCGCAAAGTTAGCTGACAAATTGCTTTAGGCCAGGCCAAAACCGAGCCGCATTACTCATAATGACAAGCAAAAAATTCGATTAGCTTAGAAAGCAATTAACATGCTAAGCACACAAGCACACACATTCATACACACACACATGCATGCATAGACAACATACAAGGAAATTAAAAAGGATTTTGGCGCAAATGACGAGGGCATTTTGAGAGCTTGGCCACAACAATGTTACATCCAGCTCGTGCCTAAATCTGGCTAAAGTCTTTTGCTGAAGCAAAGACTTCTTGTAATACCCTAAGCATATGTTGCGCGACTATACCGGGTATTTTGGTTTTGTGCGAGTATTTTCATAAAATGAAAGAAATCTTGAATCTGAGACTTGAGTTTTAAAGCATAGCTCGAAGACTTTAAGATTTAGGTACACCCAACTTGGTATGTAACTTGTCGCATACTATATATAGCTTAGAAAAGTTTCACTTTTTGGAGTATATACTCTGATTTTATCAGACATTTAGGTATATAAGGTTGGCTTTTGGGATAAATACATACATATATCATATATAATATTAGTTTATAGTATATAAGCTATTTTCATACATAGAAAATGTTTTTATGTTTGAACAATAAACATAAAATTAAGTTAAACAAAACTTTCTCATAAAACTTATTTCTTGAAACTGGGATATAGATATAGATATACATTAATTTTTTTCCACTCCAAACGAATTCTGTTACCAGAACTTAAGCCAATTCCTTTGACGAGCACCTGGGTTCGATTCCCAGGCAATAGGGCATTGTTGTATTGTGTTTAGTCTTTAGTAACTTAAATCTAAATTATACAACTAAGTGTTGTAGTCACGAAGGCAAATCTTTAAGCCATCTTAAAAAGTCAAGACATGCGCTATAAAGTCAATTAACAAGATAGTTGCAAAAAAAGAAAATAATTTTATATGTAAAGAGTAGAAGCGGCACAACAAAGTGGCAACGCCATACCACAGAGTTGCATGCAATGATGAAGGGCAGAGCTGGATCATCGATAGAAGAGATAAAATTTGGCAGAGGGAAGAAGAGGAAGAAGAAGAAGAAGAAGCAGAAGAAGAAGAAGAAGCAGAAGAAGAAGAAGGAGAAGAAGGAAAAGAAGAAGAAGAAGAAGAAGAAGACGAACACGAAGAAGAAAAAGAAGAAATAGAAGAAGAAGAAGAAGAATAAGAAGGGGAAGAAAAAGAAGAAGAAGCAGAAGAAGAATAAGAAGAAGAAGAAGAAGAAGGAGAAGTAGAAGAAGAAGAAGGAGAAGAAGAAGTATAAGAAGAAGAAGACGAAGAAGAAGAAAAAGAAAAAGATGAAGATGATGAATATGAAGAAGAGGAAGACGAATCAGAAGAAGAAGAAGAAGAAGCTTTAATGACTTCTTCGTCTTCTGGAGAAGTTAAAAAGCTGAAGTTGATGCCTACTGAAGCGCAATTTCCCTACTACAATATGTCTAAATACAGCTGTGTGCACAAAAATAGCAGCGCAGTAGATAATAATAGAGATTTCAATATTTTTTTCATATTCCTTCTTATAGATTCAATTCTTGGACTTCGCTTTTGTAAACTGTAATATAAACATAAGCAAAACGTAAAAGTCCCGTTTGTTTTGCTTCGTCTTGGCCCGTTTTTCATACTTTTGTGCTGATGCATACGAAAAATAGCAGTCTTTGGCTTAATTCCGCCAAAAGTAAAGAAAAAGTTAAAAAATCTATCAATAATAAGGCTAAACTTAGGATATTTGTCAGTCGTTCATTCCCATCTAAAACACTCTGACTGGCTTTTTTTTTATGGGCGGCTCGCTGACGGATTGTTGGGTCAGTTAATATCACTCAGACATGAGACTTAGCTGCCTTGGCGACGGCCACACACGCACACGCACGCATTGACAGTTGGCTGAGCATGTGTGTGGGGGGGCTGACTGGCGATGAGTTGCCCAAAAGACCAGTTGGGCCATAAGATAATGAATGCGTTGACGTTCAAGCATTTAATGTGCCGAAACAATGATGAATTAGTGACGAGACAGAAATATCTCAAGCGCAAAATAATGAGGCGTTTGCTTGGACTCCCTCTCCTCCCTCCCCTCCGGCGCCTACCCTTCCCCTGCAGCTCCTGCTCGCATTTGCAGTTACAATCATGGCCAAAAATTCACTGTGCGGGCAATTTGCTTTGAATTTAGTTGATTGCCGGACGGAATTTGGCGCCATTTGAGCTGTGTGCGCGTGTGTGTGTGTGTGTGTGTGTTAAATTCACAGCATGCTTGGAATTTTCGATTAAAGAAAGCGAAGCCCAGACGAAAACATTTTGTATTTAAATTGAAGCGGCAAGTGCGTCTTCCTCTTCTTCACTGAACATATGTATACTCTATCTATTAGGTGGCCTAGGTAACGGCTCTCTAATGCCCGCCCACTTGCTGTGTCTGCGAGGTAAATTTGTCTTTGTCATCGCCTTTGACATTGACATGTGGCTCGTTTCTTGCCCGCCCACAAATAACCCACAGCCACTGGAGTGGGCGTTATGTTCAGTGGCTTTAATGTTGCGCTGTCCTGCTGTTGATAGCTCAAGTTTGTTAGTTCCGGTCTATTGATGGGTATTTGAGCACCTGTTGCTACCCTACAAACGCAAAAGTATCCTTTCTGATGTTTCCAGCTCTCATAACTGGGCCAAGAAATTGAAGTAAATAGAAGAGTTTTCTAAGACATATCACAAAATGTATTGGGTCGTTCACTAAGTAATTTCGTTTTTATTTTGGTGCAATTTACACTAGAGATGGGATCGGGAAAGAAATTCGTTCCCGACCCATACCGTCCCGAAATAATTTTTGATTTTGCCCGATTGTCCGGACAAATTTTTCATTTTTCCCGCGGGTCCCGACATTTTTTTTCAACATTTAAAACTCTTATGATGGATAAAATTTTTTATTTAAAAATAATATTTTCTCAAAATTTTCTTCTCCAAGATATGTTCTCATTTCTTTAAAAATTCACTAAAAGTAGAATACACCCTCTCACTTATTGTCGAATATGTTGGAACATCAAGTACTTTGTAACAATGACAATTCATTGCATTGTTGTCAAAATAATAAAATATTTGAACTTCTCTTAAATTTAACAAGATTTATATTAGAATTATTTTCCTCGTCAATATCATTCTTCTGTTCTTTGATAAATACAAGTAATTTTACCCGTGGGATTTTCGGGATTAAGCACTTAATTTATTCTTCATTTTAATCTACTACCTTTTTTAAAGATTAGATTGATTATAGATAGTGTATTGAGAATTCGTTCTGCTTTACAATTTTTATGATTTATGCCTCGAGCATATTCTCTTATGCCTGTCAATGCTTTTACTAGTTACAAAACTTAAGTTCTGCAAGTTATTGTATGAAAAATGACGCATATTTCATCAGGCGGACATGTTCACATGTATGTATGTGTGTGTGTGCATGCATGTATCTATGCTGGGCATCCAATTTTATCTTTGTTTTAGTCCGTTCATCACTGTTCTTGCTGTTATCCCTTGGAACTTAAAGCACTTTAAGGACAACACGAAAGTTGTTTTGGGCTAGATGCGTGCGAGATTTGAGCTCGCATCAGAAGTTTTAGACAGTTTTATGCCACGTGGATTGGGGGCGTAAGTCACCTAGCGTAGTACGAGGCTGATGGATTGCTTGGGTCGACAGGAAGCTGGTGAGTGTCTTTCAGTGAATGCCGCGTTTCCGGTTGCAAAGCCCTAACCAAGCCCCCCCCCCCCTCCTACCCGTTTTGCAATTTAATAGGAAACCTGAACTGAACTGAACCGAACTGAATGCAAAGAGCTTAAAGTATTGTGTGGGCCGACTAAGATGAACTGCAGCGCTGCAGAATTATGTATAAATTGCAGATAAATATGTAATCAGATGAGCAACTAGCTGCAGATGCTCAACAAAATATAATACCTTAACAGATTTGCAAGGAAAAGTTGTAACGAGTCGACAGTTGATTGCATAAGGACTCTCTCTCTGCATTCGCATCCGCATCCGCAGCCGCATCCGCATCTGGCAATGGCTATATAATACAGCCAAGCAGACACCGACAGATAGATAGGCGGACGGACGAACGGACCATCTGAGTCGGCAAGTGGGTAATAGTTTCAGGTAAAAGCCTGTAAACGAGCAAACTGGCACAAACGAGCAGCTAGCTAACGGAAAGATGGCGCTCAGCACGGCGAGGGCAACGGTGCGGATGCTCGATATCCAAGGCATCTGTGGCAAATGTAGCTCGAGTCGTGGATATAAAGTCATTGAGTTGGAAACTGTTTGCCAGTGCCAAGCCAGCAAAATACTCAAGTAGCAGCAGCAGCAGCAGCAGCAGTAACAGTAGCAGTAATAGCAGCAGCAGTGGCAGCGGCAGCCCCAGTAATAGCACTAACAGCAGCAGCATCAGCAGCAGCTTCAATTTTCTCTGCATCGCCCATTCGCCGCTTGTTTTATTTATTATATGGCGTATACGCAATATTTGCACATGACGCAGCTTCAGCGCAAATATGCAGCAATGCATTGTTTATCCTAAATATTTTGTTCTTTTAGTAGGGCTGTCGGACAATTTTGTTTGCTTTTGTTTATTTTGCTTAGTATTACAGTAAGGGTATTATAATTTGAACATGAAATGTGTAACATATAGAAACAGTTGATCATCAACCTTTACGTTTTTATACGCTGAACTCATTAAAATAGGGAAATCAGAGTATAATGTTTTTTTCAAAAAGTCTGTAACAGTTTTTTTTCAAAAAGTATATATATTCTTAATCAGGGCGACAAGCTGAGTCGATTTAGCTCGGTCCGTCTGTCTGTCCGTGTATGTATGTATTTATGAAGGCGTCGATCTTAGAACCTATTATACAAATTTTACACGAAGGTCTTTCTTTATAGGGCGCATATCAAGTTTGTTTCAGAAATTCGACAACTTTCTCGTTTCTATAATATCGATTAAAAACGTTATCGAGATTCAGCTCTTTTTAGCATATCTGTTACATCTTTTAAGTAAAGGTCTTAAAATTTTGCAGTTAGCTTTTTGTATCTAAACTACAATTTTGGATTTTTTTTTAAATTTTGGATAACGGATACAAATTTTACATTAATTAATTGGAGTTCAGTTTCAAATATAGTCACAATTTATATATTTTTTTTTGAGATTTTCGATTTAGCTGGGGACGTAATATCGTGATTCGACTGTCGTTCCGAATCTTCATTTCAAATATGAATCTTCATTTCAAATATGAAATTTGTAAGCTTTTCTTTACATCCAAGATATATGCAAGCGCTGCTGCTGCAGAGATTCAATTGTCAATTCAATTATAAATAACATTTGCTTGCCTTTAAGACATCATGATTAAAGTTTTCAATTACATGCATCAATATGTTTCGATTATTTAAGCTAATTCTAATTAAAATACTATGAAAGACATAATCGTCTAAGCAATTTCAATGGAGCAATAGAGACAAAGGCTAACTGCAGGCAGCTTAAAAGAGCTAGCCTAGCAGCTAGCACAATGGACACACGCCATTGGTCAAGACGCTGCTGATCCCGTTATCTTAATAAGTAAACGACACATGCATGACGCCTGGTGAGCAAATGCTAACTGCAGGCAGCTTAAAAGAGATAGCGAGCCTAGCAGCTAGCACAATGGACACACGCCATTGGTCAAGACGCTGCTGATCCCGTTATCTAAATAAGCAAACGACACATGCATGGCGCTTAGTGTGTGAGAGAGCATGAGATTTTACAGTTGCCTGCTTTTGTTGTTGTCTTCTTTATGCTAAGGCTTAGCTTAATAAGAGTTAAATGAGAAAATTCAGTTCGTGTGCGCTTCTCCTGCTGATCGCTTGCATTGAGTGAGAGCGAGCGAGAGAGAGAATGTGCTTATTAAATACAGTTAAGCCTGCTCTTATAATCACTTAGCTGCATACATTTTAGACTCTGCTTTGCAAGCATATTCGCAAAAGGATTAATATTTTGCGTGGTGAAAACCTTGTAGTTCAGTGTATTTAGGCTTCGGCATGCGAATTTACCCTTTCTTGATTTTGGTTTAGCTTTGTGTAGTTTGACTTTATTTTGTACTATTTTTTTCTTTTGACAATTTTGTTGCTATTGTTGAAGCGCTTGCAACTTTTTTAATCATTTTCATATATATATTCGCAGTTGCAAAAAGTCGTGGCGAATATTTTTTTACATTTGTATTTGCTTTTTCTCTCCATTTTTTGTTTAATAGGCGACGCCCTGCAACCTTTTCAGGGGCTGGCTGAGTTCTCGCTTTTCCTTTTTCTTTTAATTAAAACGAACTTTCAATACAATATGCCCGGTCGACTGGGAGGCTGGGGGCTGGGAGCTGGGGTCTGTAACTGGAGCGGGGCAGTTGCTTTTTGTTTGCTGTTAATTTTTGCCAGCTTCAGTTTTTTTTTATTACTTTGTTGTTTTTTTTTTATACTGGTTTTCGGTGTTGGCATTGGCGTGTCCTTTGTTAGATTTCCCATGTCTCGTCGGGACACGTTTTCGTTTTCATTGTTGTTGTTGCTGTTGTTCTGCTTCTTGTTCTTGCTGCAGTTCGCCGAGTCTCTGCAGACGCTTGTGTTTATTTATTGTGGAAAAAGTTGCGAACTAAAATTAGTAAAGTGGGTTTTGCATGGGGAGCGAGATGTAGCCTATAAAGAACAAGCAACACGAAAAAAATACAACAACTCTAAAGTGTGCCAATTGCAGAAGTTATTAGCTCCTGGGAGCGCTGCATTTTAAAAGGGCCAAAAGCAGAAGGCTTTAAGGCAGAACAATAAATGAGTTTTAAACTCACAGCAATGGGAGATGTGCAAGTAGTAAGAGAAACAGTGAAAAGAAAGAGAAGCAGAGGTAGCATAATGAAAGAAAGGGTAGACGAAAGTGGTTTGAAGAGGTCTGCAGTAAAAGTGCAACCAGAGCAATCAAATTTAATCGATTCTCGACACGGAAAAAAACATTTTAAGTGATTATTGAAAAAAGTGCATATATGCTAGGAGGGAAGGGGAAATAAATAGAGTAAAAGGGAAAAAGATCGTAAATTAGAAGTAGGGAAAATAGAAATGTAAACAGATTTCGTAAAATGGAAATGGAAAAAGAAAGGGTTTGATTATCTTAAATAAGTAGTCGACAAGTGTTAAGCGAAAAAAATTGATTATTTCCAGAGAAGGAGAGCAAACTGGAGAGTTATAGATTGGAATTAAAGATGGCTTACAAATTAATCGTTTATAGAGAATTTTAGACCAAGGAGTTGATTTATAATATCAACCGACTACATTTTGTTCAATCAAGTTCCAGAAATAGCTAAATTTTATAAAATGTCAATATATTCAGATTTGCCAAACATTAATCTGTATTTAGCTTAAATTCAGCTACATGTAAGGGAGATCAATAGTAATCCACCTGTAAAACTACTTGGTACACGGTCTAAAACATGGGAAGATATAATTTTCTTCCGATTTGGCTTGCCCCAAGAGATAAATGCATATAAATTTAGTGATCTCATAGGCTGATCATTCAAGCAATATATATATATATATATATAAGGTCAACATCTGTAAGATTGTAGTAGATAGATTTAGAGGATATAGCACAAAACCAATATACTTTTTTTTTACTTTGTGACCAAGTATGAAAATCGATATGTATCATAATTGAATAATACAATTTAAGTTTTATATATTTCTGTAATATCAATCAACTAATTTTAAATGCTAGTTCATATTGTAGTAATGAGTAATGAGTAATGAGTTATGAGTAATGAGTAATGAGTAATGAATAATGAGTAATGAGTAATGAGTAATGAGTAATGAGTAATGAGTAATGAGTAATGAGTAATAAGTAATAAGTAATGAGTAATGAGTAATGAGTAATGAGTAATGAGTAATGAGTAATGAATAATGAGTAATGAGTAATGAGTAATGAGTAATGAGTAATGAGTAATGAGTAATGAGTAATTTGTAATGAGTAATGAGTAATGAGTAGTGGTTAAAGTTTCTCTTCAGCGGTTGTTGGTAAATCTTATATACTTAGTCAAGTGTTGGTAAATCTTAACATTATCAAATAGGCCTACTACAATTTTAATTTATAAGTTCTGCATATCGCTTTTTTAGACATATCAAATTAACAATAACATATTTCAGATTTATATGTTATCTGAGTTGGCAAAAGTCTGCATTTAAACTGAAATATATGTTTTTCAAATTATATATAACAAACACTTCACTCACGCTCTAGAAAATCGTAAGCCATTTTAGCCACACTTAAAGCTGAACTATAAAAACATTTTATAATATATTGAAACTCATTCTTTTTAAATGGCAGACTAAACGCTTCGCAAACCAAAGCTAAACAGTTAACCAAAAGATCATTAACGGCATGACCAGATAAAAAAAGACCTGGGCTAGTTATCAGAACAGTTTACCTAAGTGTTTACCTAACAGAGAGAGAGAGAGAGAGAGAAACAGAGGGAGAGAGCGAATGAAAAGTGCAACAAGCACTCGAGAAACTTTTCTCATTTAACGTTGGCGCAAACTGAAAAGCTACTCAAAATCTATTTGATTTTGGTTCGTGGGAAGGTGACAAAAAAAAAGTGGAGAAGAAAAACTAAAGAAAAACATAAGAAAAACATTGGACACTTACGGACGCAGTAATAATAACAAAATATTAAGTTTAAACGAATTTCGAAGGAAAAGTTTTTCGCCTCGACTGCAATTGACATCCATTAAAGTTGTCCATTTTGACCGCGAGGTCCTGCTTCTGCTCCTGTATTGGGCCATGGCAAATATCAATTTAAATTTTCAATTGCCGGCAACATCAATTGCAGCCGGAAATGGCGGTGTTTAGGCCAAAAGTTTGCTGCAATTTGCAGCAGACAGGCAAAATCAATAAACTCAAACTCAGCTTCAGCAAAGCTGTTGCCTGTTGCCACATATTTACTTATATAGATGCTCTAACTTAAGGATATTGTAGATTGATTATAAAATGTGTAAAGGCAAAGTTAGAGATGTGTTTATAGACTAGATCAGCTACAATAGCCGATGTAGCTTGAATCTGTCTGGAGGTTTGTTTGCTTAACTTTTCTTTCTGCTTATAGACAGTAAATAAGTTAGACTTTGAACTGAATCAGTTTACTATATCATATATATGATATAGGACAGATCGCTTCAAATAATAAGTTTTTGCCTAAAAAATTTGTAAAGTAAGGAAATATGTAAGTCGAGTCGATCCATAAACTATCAGTCAGTTTCTATATTAAACAGCCCCTTAGTTTCAGAAAACTGGATTGGAACAGATCACTATATCATATATATGCCCATAGCACAAATGTGTTAAGAATTAATTTTAAGTATACAAAACTTGTTTGTCTATAAATAAAATTAGCTTAAACCTGAAATTGTTTGAGTTTTGCTTGCACGCAGTAAATAAGTTGGAATTGGAATTTGATCAGATTACTATATCACATGTACAGTTAGAATAGATACGAATAATACGAAATATGTGTCAATCCATAAACTGTCAGTCAGTTTCTATACTAAACTGGGCCTTAGTTTCAGAAATTTTAATTGGATCGGATCACAATATCATATATCATATATTAATATATCATATATAATATAAATCTGTTAAAAATGAAGTTTAACTATTAAAAACTTGTTTATTTATTAAAAAAAATTAGCTTAATCCAGAAATTTTTTGAGTTTTGTTGGCAGACAGTAAATGAGTTGCCATTGGAATCAGAGATTACTATATCATAAATAAGTTTCCGCGTAAAAAATAAAGTAGGAAATGTGTAGTCGAGTCGATATATAAAGTACCAGTCAGCTTCTTTTCTAAAACTCAAGTTAGAAAGAGTTTAGGAAAACTTGACTGGATCAGATCACTATATCATATATATGCCACAAATCTGTTAAGAATTAAGTTTTATTATATAAAACTTGTACGTTTATTAAAAAAAAAATAATTTGCTTAAACCTGAAATTTTAGAGTAAATAAATTGGAATTAGAATTGAATCTGATTACTATATCATATGTACATATGTACTATCCTTTGATAGATCGCTAGAAATAAAGTAGGAACTGTGTAGTCAAGTCGATTTATAAAGTATCACTCAGATTCTCTACTAAAACATCAGTTTAGAAAGAGTTTTAGAGGCCCTAAGTTTCAGAAAACTTGATTAGATCAGATCAATATATCGTATATTAAAAAATTGTTCGCTTATCAAAAAAACTTAGCTTAAACCTGCAATTTTAGAGTCTTCTACTTTCTGTCTGCATATAATCCAAATACCACCAAATTCTATTGGAATCAATTTGTCTGTTTTCTCAAGAGCTCAAGTACTAAGAGCTTTATTATTCCTGAAGCAAATATGTAATAATATATCATTTCGTATTACTACAGTACATTGCTTCTTAAAGTTTTCACTTAAAGCACTTCTAAGCTCCATAATGAGCAACAAGTCTGCAAGAGCTTTAGCATACCAAAAGCTTTCCATCGAAGTTACTTTCATATAACTAGAAACTGAAACCTTTAGGCATTCCTATGTACACCAGTGTATATATTCTTCGGCATGTTAACATTTCTCTTCTCATATTTGTTTTCTTCCTCTTTTTTCTGACACACCATAGAAATTGAATAGGTTTAGGGTTTGGCTGACTTGGTCACATCCTTATGCTCTTAAAGCAGTTTCTCTGAAATTTTATTTTTTGCTTGCTTTTTCTTCTATTTTTTTTCCCTTTGCCACATCAACGCAAATGTCACGCATAATGTTTGAGGGAAAAAAGGGAATATAGGAAAAGCAAAATAAAATAAAATTGAAAAAATATATATATATATATTTAGCCATATATAAATATGTATGTGTTTGAGTCCATATGTATTTTCATTCGATGGCATGTTGCAGCGTTGTTTTTCCACATCGTCTACTTATTTTGCAAAAGTCAAATATTAGCTGAAAAGTTGAGAAAGTTTTCTCAAGCAATTTTTCGCTTACATTTTACGAACAGCACCGACTGCCTTGATGCCTGCCTGTTCCTGCTGCCACCGCTGCTGCTGCTCCTGGTCTATCTGTCAGCAGACGGAATGCTGTTGGCATTTCCCTCATGCCAGCCGCACTTCAGACCGCTTCGATCCTTATCTACTTAGTTCTCAGAGCTGCTGCCACAGTCGCTTTTCTTTTCTTTTCTTGTCTTTTCTTTTTGTTATTTTCTTGCCGCAGCGTCTCTCTTGCCACGCGTTTCAGTTTCCCCCAAAGTGCATTAAAAAAATATTGCTGCTGCATGGTCGGATACGAACAGCGCGTATCATTTTTGATAAAATTCATGGTAATTGTTTCAACTGTGAATTTATCGAAGTTTTTCATGTTACGCACAAAACTTTGCCCGGCTCTCGGCAGCCAGCCAGCCATCCAGCCAGCTAGCTATCCAGGCATTGCTTTTTATGGGAGACGGGGCACAGGGTGCTCCAAGTGCTGGCCGCTTGTGGATTGCAGATGCAGAGTGAAAGCGTGGAGCCAAGTCTTTAAAATACATTAAATTAGCGGTTTCATTGCACGCGAGCTTTTAACAACAATATCAAAAGTTTTTTATTGCTATATTATTTTTGTTTTTGTTAAATTATCTGATGCTTAAAAGGGGCAAATTATTGCGCTGATTAGCTGCAACAATAGTTTTATTACCAAATATTTTAATATTTTTGTTATAATTAAAATATTAGAAGTAGAACTGCAATGGAAAAGTTTAGCGTTCCCAGAGAAGTCAAACAATATAATACGAGTTTGCTTATGGTATATGTTTGGAAAGTTAGGAGGGGGAAATATATATACATTATTATTATTCTCATTCTCATTATGCTCAAGAAGCTAAGGTATCTTAAGTGAAATGCAGATTTCTCAGTGTACTCATCATTATCGTTATCATCAATATCATTATCATTATCATCTTTATTATCCCAACTTAAAATCAAAACAAAAAAAAAATAAGTTACTTTTAATGTTGTTAAGTTAAACCTCCTTTAAAGCTACTTTGGTGCACAGCGCAGTTCATCAAAAGTTGTTTTTTTTTGATGGAGTCAAGAAGTTGGAAGTTTTAATTTAAAAACCTCCTAGAAAACTGTCTCACTTTTGGCCAGCCACAACATTTATATTAAACTTTTGACCTTATCACAACAAAGCCAATAGAATCAATTTTGGCCCCCTCTGCCACACACAAATACAACAAAAGGAGCCCACATTGCTGTGGTCCCCAGTCAGAGTCAGAGTTAGAGACGAAGTCGAAAAAGAACTCGGAGCATTGAGTTAGATTTCATCTGGACAGCAGACATACGGCCCGGACTTGAGCTTCGGCTTGGGCATGCTAAATAAGTGAGGAAGTCGAGAAGGGAGGGAATGGGGCTTCACTTGTCTAGCTGCACATGGCAGGCGCTCACATTCACATTCACAGTCACAGTCACAGTCACAGTCACAGAAATGCGTAGTATATTATTACTGCCAATAATACAAATGCCAAGGGTTAAAGTTGCCAGAACAAAAGCCAGATAAATGTCTGTTGTTCTAGCTGGGCAACTGTTTTGCACTTCCAGATACATTTATATCGCACAATGCACTTCTTCCTCGTGGACCTTAGATTATTAATAACAGTTTGTAATGAAATGCCTGCAAGTGATGTGCGGCTTAAGCAATGCTGCCTTTATTATTTCATTGAGAATATGATTGGAATTTTAGTTGCACAAAGATAGCTAATAATTGTTATAATTGTTATTATACAGATTATTATTATTACTATTTTCATTATTATTATAGTTATTTTATATATTATTACATTCATGATTCTGATTGTCATTGTCATTGTCATTGTCATTGTCATTGTCATTGTCATTGTCATTGTCATTGTCATTGTCATTGTCATTGTCATTGTCATTGTCATTGTCATTGTCATTGTCATTGTCATTGTCATTGTCATTGTCATTGTCATTGTCATTGTCATTGTCATTGTCATTGTCATTGTCATTGTCATTGTCATTGTCATTGTCATTGTCATTGTCATTGTCATTGTCATTGTCATTGTCATTGTCATTGTCATTATTTTATGACTATTCTTATTATTTTCACTGTTCAAGAATTTCCATAATTTACTGCCTATTGATTTAACAATCTTTGCTTTTAAGGCAGTTGTCATCTCAATGAGTAAGGTGTTCGGAATGGGTTTCTTGCAAGGTGTGCGCTACCTCATTGAAGGCATATTTCATGTTAAAATATGACTAAGCTACGTGTGGCACACAAATTTATAACTAATGCAAAAAACAACAGTTGCGAAACTGTGGCAAATTTAAACATATTTTGTGTAGGCGAGTGTGGGCGAGAGAGAGATGGGGAAACATTGAGTCAGAGGACAACTTATGGCTGCTGCTGCTCAAGACGCAGTCACAGAATGTAAAATTTATGGTTGGGTCTGGTGAAAAAGTGCCGACTGTACTGCCAGGACTTTGTACGTGGGCCAAGTACTGCCTGGGGGCGCTGTGCGAGAGATTATGATTAATTGTTGTGATGTGGGCGTGGCACGTGTGACAAAGCGCAACGGTCAACGACACAACCATGCAGCTAGCACCAGAGCGACAGAGCGAGAGAGAGAGAGAGAGATATAGTAGCAGCTGCAGTCATGCCACGCTTGCCACATAAATATATGAGGCTGCGTGACACAGTGAAGGCATTAAAAATTAATTTGCTTGCAACATAACTAAGTGCCAGAGCCGAGCCAAGCCGTGTCGGGTCCAGGCGAGACAGCAGCTCGGCTTTGGCCGCAAAGTATGCGGCATATTTGCTGCTAATATTTCACGCTCATTTTTGCGTAATTTAAAAACATCAAATATCCAATTAAACTTGCCACAAGCATTCATCCTCAATTTATAATAATTACAAACTAATTAACTGTGATCCCTGCGCCAAGGCAACGCCGAGCACAGAGAGCCGAGCGCTGCCAGCCAACCGCAAGCAATGCCGAAAATGTGAAAATAATTATTAACTGAAATTAAACCAAATTACAGTTGCCCCAAAAATAAGAACAACGGCAACATTCTGGGATAAATAAGAAAACTCACCATAGCAATCGAATTGCCAAGCTGAAGGCAGGCAGCCAAAAAAAAAAGGAAAGTAGAAATGTAAGAGTTGACCGACTGTGCAATACGCGCTACAAGCTTGAAAGAAGCTTAAGCCCAACATTTACTTGTTTTCGATATAATTTTTTATTTGCCTTTAGTATATTACATAGTTCTCATCTGAAATCTATCAAACATTTCTTGAGTTTCTAGTTTTTTTCTAGTTATATGAACAAGAGTTGGGATCGAGCATGAAATTGATTCCTGACTCCTGACTCCCGTTCCAAAAGCAATTTTTGCTTTTCCCGCCCAATTGTCCCGAAGAATTTTTAATTTTTCCCGCGGGTCCCAACATTTCCCGACACTTTTTTTTTCAACTTTTACAACTCTTATGATGGAATAACATTTTTTTTTTAAATATTATTTTTTCAAAAATTTATTTTAAAATCTTTCTCATCCCAGTCCTATGCTGAAAATATTTTCGGTAGTTGCGAGATTCCTGAAATTCCCGATCACAACGCCCATCTCTAATATAAACCTTAAAAAAATAACTTCCCGAACTTTTACATGCACCATTTCTGCACTGCAGATACTAAGTTCAGCTTTTACTACACAAAAACAAAAGTAGACTTAATAAATTGCTAAATTTTCAGTCAGTTTAAGCACTCTACTTTATCTGATCCATGCATAAATCTTTTAGCTTTCAAGTTGCGCAGCCGAAAGCAAATATACCCCGCTTCGTACACCCCAAGCATTAAAAGTGATATAAAATTTAAATTTTCGTTTCATTAACAATTTGAAATGGGCGTTGCTGGAGCATGAAACTGGGCTGCGGCTGACGAGCTCTGGCCAAAATCTGTACACAACTACAGCTCATTAAAGCTGGCCAAGATTCAGACGCAGATTCAGACGCGTCAAATATTTATTTTAAAGTGCAAATTATGTCGAAAGCGGAGCGAGAGGGAGAGTGGGTGAGAGGGAGAGCGGGAGACAGTTCGTCAATTTTGGGAAGTCACGCAGTTGGTTTTTGGGTCCACGTTTTGCCCAATGCATTGTGGCCAAAAAACTTCTTCTGGCAGCAAAAAAAAAAAAATGTGGCAGAAGAAGAGAAAGGACCTTCGGCAGGATTTCCACTAGCATGTGCGTTTCGTTAATGGAATTAGAAAAGTTTTTAAGCAAAAAGCCAAGCCAAATATACATACCAACAATATATACTAATATGCTTAAACACATAGGGTATATGTGTATGACTATGATTTTGTTAAAAAATGTGCGTGTGTGTGTGTGTGTGTATGCACTAGAACTATAAGCATGACATAAGCAAAGCACCAAAATTGCGTAATGAAAAAGTTTTTGCGTCTTGACGCTGACTCATTGAATGAGGCAAATGCCTCGCAGGCGTATGTCCATGTGTGTGTGTGTGTGCGTGTGTGTGTGCTATAAAAGTTTTCGCTGTTGAACAAACGCAAATCATGGTCAACGTTAAAGTTAATATTCATGTTGGCGTTATAATCAAAATTAACAAGAATTGCGATGTAGATCAAGGTTAAGAGAAATCATATTGCAGATGTAATGATCTTAATATAGGGTATTGTCATATAATGTTATATAATTGTCATATAAGTATTTAAATGTCGATATAGGAAAATGAGGGATGACCTAGGTAGACATCGATATATATAAGCTAGAAAACTGTTTCTCTATTCTAGTTACTTTATGTTGCTAAATTCTATTTAGTTTCGAGATGTGAAAAAATCTCTGGAAAACTATTTTATTAACATTCTTTTACCTCTCTTCAAGTTTGATATTTTAAAGTTTAAATATAACTTTCTTAATATTTCTATATACAATACATTGCAAATGATACCAATATAGGATATTTAAATATCTATATGGGGAAATGTGGGATGATTATTTAATTCAGGATCTAGGTAGAGATCAAAGGTCAAGCGATAAGCAAAAGTCTCTAAATGCTAGTCACTTTATGTTGAAAAATTCGAATCACAAAAATTCACATTTCACAAAATTATATAAATAGAACTTTCGATAGAATTGAAGTCTTTAGAAACAGCTAAGCAAATTCTGAAAATCTCTAGAAACTCAGTTTCAATCAAAATTTCAATATATGAACATATAATGTAAAATATCACAATAAAAACTTAAAAAGTTATATCTAAATTTATGACTTATAAAAAATCAATTTGCATACTCAACTCGAATAAATACTTTACTAATTCAAATAGCAAAAAGACATAAATGAATTCATATTTTTGTTAGTGAAGCAACTAAATTTATGTTTATAGCTCAAGCTATGAAAAACTTGAGTAAACGACTATTTCGTAAGTCATTTTATATTATATGGTTTTTAGGTTTTTCTAGTTGAAGGAAAAAGTTTTTGTTTTCATGTGTAGAAATGGGAATGGTTAAAGTGTTAGGGCACATATCAAAAGCCAATATAAAAATCAAATTCAAATTTATGACTCGAAGCGAGAGCGATGCCAACTGAGCCGTGTCTGAAGAGGAAGATGGCAAAGGCCAAGGAAACTTTGCCGATTTGTCGACTGGCATTATAATTTCAAATTCCTGGACTGCTAATAAGAAACGATTCCGACTGCTAAAGCAACGAATTGACGTCTGCGTCTTCATGCCTTTGTGCCCGGCTGTCCATGCGCTTGTCGGCGTGTAAAATTATGCGAATTGTCTGTCCGGGGGCTATTAAGGCCGCATTCGATTTCGTTTAGACGGGAGTAAATCACCCTGGCAACACTTACAACTTTCGACAGTTTTACCAGCCACAGCAGGGACGAGGAGGCGGGAGGCGGGGGGCGGTGGCACCAGTCATCGACTTGTGCTGCGGGCCACATAAATCATATTTCAAATGGCGCGTGGCTGGGGCTGCTGTTTATTATTGATATGCATGAAATGGATAAGCGCCAGCAGGGAGACTTTAAGCCCAACAATCGAACGTATATAAATAAATAGAAGGAATATGTATTAAAGGCGCTTACTGCAGAATAAGCAGGAGAGTTATGGAAGTCACAATGCTTGATGCTTGATGGCAAAGGACAACAGGACTTTGGAGCTAAGAATAAAACTATTTTAGTTATAGTTATTGATGTGCTAAATGCAAATCTGAAATCAGAAATAGTTTTGTCGATATGTTCCTAGCCTTAAAACTATATTCTACGTAAGCAAAATTCGAATTTGAAATCAAAAAAACACTTTTCAGGCTTTCCAGATGTTTTACCTTAATGGTTTTTGGGTATACCATATGCCCCATAAATATTTATTATTATATATTTAAATATTATGTAATGATATCTGAATATACTACTTTTTTCTCATAACTATTTTTTTTATTAAATTTTAAATAGGTCACCAACTTTTGGATTCTTAGCTACACAGTTTTAAATCAAATTTTATTACACATATATATTTAAGATAAATCCAATTTTCCAAAGAAGTTTTCAACTACAGAAGAAAGTCTGCTTTAAAATAAGGCAAGATAAGTTAGCTTTAAAGGGGTTAAAAGAAGTTCTTTATGAATTGATTTCAAAAAACTTTTTTCCTATTGGCAAAAGTTTTATAAAAGTTAAGTAAAAAAAGAAGTTTACTTGTACTTGCTTTTGCTTTTGTGGTTGCAGATTAAAAATGAAAATATCCTTATCAATGAAATCAGAAATAATTACCTACTGATGCATTGTGTTTTTGCCAAACTTCAGTTTCTTTTGAAACAATTGGCACTGAACTTCTCTTTCGTTTGTTGTGGAAAATTATTTCCACAGTTTGATGTATGTTTGTGCTATAGTCCTTAAAAATTGTTCTGCCAACATTCATATGCAAAAAAAACGAAGCAATTAATCGAAGCTAATAATCGATTAACGTAATTAATCAAACACCATTTTCCGACTCAATTAAATCGTGAATTGGAACAAAACAATCGATTATTGTGTATCACATGATTAATCGTGCCATCACTAGATTTGACTACATTTGATACGGATTTAAATATAGATTAAGATGTATTTTAATTGGGATTATATAAACAATATATAAAAACGAAGATATAGCTCTATATGTGGTTATATATTTTTAAAGAAAACTCGAATTTTAATTTGATATTCCCCATTTCCTTTTTTTATCAGGTCTGAACCTAACGAGTCTAGCTGAAACTTTTAATATTGAGATTAAAGAAAAGAAAGCTAGCAAATTTCAATATTTTCAATTCACCTTAAGTTTTTATCTAATATATATACTTAAAAGTCTACATTAACTATAGTATATATACATTTCTTTTCAATTCAGCTTAAGATTTTATCTACTATCTATATACTCATAATTATGCATAAACTTTTGGTATTCCTTTATATATGAATCATGTCATAAATATTATTTAAGACTTTTGGCATTATTTTAGTTTTTATTTTGCAATATCCTGCAACAATTTGGACGATTTGGAATGTGGAACTAATTGTTTATGAATCAATTTGCGGCAGTTGGCTCGTTAAATTTGGGGTTAAATATTTAACGGCTCTGTCGGCCATTAACACTTGGCCATTGTGCAGTTTATGACGGCCCAGACGGGCTGTATTTATATCTCTTTCTCCCTCTCTCTCTCTCTCCCCTTTTTTATATGTTTTTTGCTTGGTTTTCTATGCATTGAAAATGTGGGCATTAACAGCTGGATTTTTATGAAGCCCGTTCAACTATTGTCAAATGATATTCTTGATATTATTATGATGATTATTATTATGGCGATAACTGTTGTTTTTATGTAGAAAGTTGGGCTGGCTAAGTGCCCCAGCAATGGCTGCTCGTAACTGAATATAATTATGCCGATGCCAATCAGCTGGAATATATTTGTCCCAGCTGCCGGCTATATTATGTTAATATATATATGTATATATATGCATGTGTGTGTATATACATTTGTTTATTTGTGAGTCGCTTCAGTCGTGCAGCTAAACAAAAATAATTACGCCGTGTTTAACTGGGCAACGGGTCGTATGAGTAACAGGTGCTTGTGAATTACTTGTAAGTGGCTCTCGGCCACAAAGTCAGCAGTGAAATGCCAACAGCGCCAGGCGCCACCTTGGCATTGTTGACAGCCACAGCACTCACACACACACGCACACACACATTTGCATCAGCAACAACAAGCACCAACAGTTGTTGACTTTTATGCCGGCAAATGTCAGTTGCTAGCCAGCCTCAAGGCACGGCGTTGGCGTCGCAATGCGCAACGCGTTTCTATATGTATATATGTATATATGTGTGTGTGTGTGGGTGTGAGTGTGAATATAAGTACTGCTGGCACAAAGCTTAGCATAATTCAAAGGCCTACAGCAGCGCACACTTCCTGCAAAACATGTGCAAAAAAAAAGTGGGGAGAAAAATGCAGCAACAGCCAGGGAAAGTGCACACACACACAGACACACACTTGCACAGCTGAATAGCTGAGTAAAGGGTTTTATGTGCGGCACGTAAATAAGAAAATTTCTTTATTATGAAAGAGATGTCAACAGCGGAAGTGCTGCAAGCAACATCTCAGTTTGCGGCACACAGAGCGGAAATAATAAAATCGAAAGCGAACAGCACATAAATTTCTAGAGCTTCCTTTAAAATACATATATAAATATATATATATATATATATGTATATGTATATGGGTAGAATTTAATTAATAATATATTAATTACAACATTTAAAAGTGTACATTATTTATGCATGTCTCATGGTTGCTCATGACCTCTTTTCGAATTATATTATATATTATTTCTTTATTAAAATAATGAGCATTAAATGCTAGGCCACGGATTTATTTGCTGCTGGCAACTGTTCGATTCACAATTTATGAGACGCACTTTTTCATATTTCAAACCAAGGCAAATGAAAGAAAATATTTTAATTAAGTAGGCCCATAAAGAATGCCCCGTTCGAGTATAAAAAATTGAATCAGTGTGTCAGTTATATGTATATACATACATATTTTAAAAATTTAATATATCAAATATGAAATATGTAATTTAAGGATTCCTCTACCCTGATAACATCGAAGAGCAATCAGAGCAGCAATTAAAAATTAAAACTGCGCTTATATTATAGAGTAGACATTACGAAATTATATTTAAGCAAATATTGCTTTAAAGAGTAAGTAAATGAACCAATATTTAAAAAATCAATGTTCAATGTATTTTAGCTTTTTTATTTTTTTTTTTTTTTTTTTGAGTTTTTTAAAATTATTTTTACACATTTCTTTTTAATATATATACGTAAAATTTATTAAAAGCTTTTGATTAACTCCCAATATATTTTGAAGTTGCTTTGTGAACTCTTTGTAAGCAAAACAGCAAATTATGAAATTTCCATTAAAAAAACCTTAAATTAATAAAATTCAAATGCATAATCAATCCAATAAAAAAACAAGTAAGAAAGCTCTAGTCGGGTCTGCCCGACTACGAGATCCCCTGAACCAAGTCCGAGGCAGTGTTTTAAACAATCTAGCTTATATCTTTTACCGGTACATATTACCCTCTGCGTGCACCCACACACGCACACATATACATACACAAGCACGCGCGCCGCTTACTGCGTAGATGATTTAGCGGCTACGCTTGGGCTGCATTCTATGCAGCATTATGAGAAATTCATTGTTAAATAACTTCGGTTCTAGATCTACTTTCTTAATGAAATTTTCAGGACATAATATTGACATCTAGAGGTGTATATATACGAAATCCCAACTCCCTAGTATTTGAAATACGTTTTTTCCACTTATGGGGCTAATGGGGAGAGGTATCCAAAATTTAATAAGTTTATTATCTGTATTTACATCACAGCAACCTACATAGTCAATTTGGCGTCTCTAGGTATTATGGTCTAAAAGTTATAGCTTAAAAACAAAGTCAAAATATCGATTGTTATCGATAATAAGGAAATAGGATGAGTTATCGAAAAAAAAAAATAAACTTGTACTGCGTATGGTATACAAGAATATATATCTAAAATCTCAAATCTCTAGCTTTTGTGGTTTACGAGATCACTGCGTTCATACGGACGGACAGACGGACAGACGGACAGACGGACAGACGGACAGACGGACGGACGGACAGACGGACAGACGGACATGGCTAGATCGACTCAGCTCGTCGTCCTGATCAAGAATATATATACTTTATGGGGTCTGCCACGCCTCCTTCTGCCTGTTACATACATTGTCACAAAACCATTATACCCTGAATTCCCATTTTCAATGGGTTCAGGGTATAATAAAGCAATAGTAAAATGATGTTTAGCTCCAAAATCTGTAATTTTTAACACACATAACTTTGAAGTAAATAAGTTCTTTACCATATTCCATATTTCACACTAAAAATCTTTACCAAATATCTCATGCAAAGCAAGTATTTATTTATTAACACTCACTACGCAGTCAACATGTCAAGTAATTAACATCATTTACAGATGGAAAAGGGTCCTCAGGTCTAAATGAATTGAATAGAAGAACAAACCACAAGCAGACCGCATATTAGACCTATGTCAGCCAGCTGCCAATTGATTGTCAGCAGTTTAATGATACGGCAATTACCTGAAATCATGTGGTTACAATATTGCCAGCAATAAGAGAGAGAAACTGAACAAAATACATGCGACAAGTTGCAGCAGCCGTTGCAACAGGGCCACAAAGGCAGATACAAATCGAGCTGGTAGCAATTTGTTGGGTCATTATTCATGGTACATATTGAGGCAGAGCTAAATGACCAACAAAAGTGCCAAATCTTTGTTCACACCTAACTACAAATAGGAGAGCAGACTGAGAGAGGGAGAGACGAAGCGAGCTGAGGTCCAGAACCATTCAGCTATTGGGTCGCATGTGTTTGTGAGCGATTTTTATGGTTTCGGATTGCTGCGTCTGGTCGTTCGGTGAACCTTCGAAGTGTTTTTCCTCTACATAAATTTGCTATAAAAACCATTTAAACGGAAACGTTGAAGCATTCAAAAGGCAAAGACCCAGTGTCGGTCATTGCCAAAACTAGCCAGCAAACCCAAAATCCTAGCCAAAACACTAGCCCACACTCCCAAAACTCTAATCTAAACAAGTAAAGAGCGTCAGAGTGGGGAGTAGACGAAGAAGAAGATACTCCGTTTCCAATTCTAAACTGTTTAATGTAATAGAAATCATATAGTAAATCATTATCATAATGTAATCAAAATTTCTATTAAATCAAAGTCAACTGTGAGCTGTCAGCAGAGTTTAGATTAGGATTATCCATAATTCTGAAGGTACGCCTGTCAAGATAATTTTTTATTTTTAATAAAATCAAAGTCACTTTAAGTTCTCAATATAGCTTGAATAAATGTTATCTATAACTTTGAAGGTACGTCTGTCAAGATATTATTTTATATTATATTTTATTTCTTCAACATTGCAGATCTTTGAAAATGTTATTTAAGCTTCAAATTTTAATGAAAGACTCCACAAATCAAAAATTTTTTTACTGTTTGCACAAATTTTTTAATGAAATCATTGGAATTTTAAGATAAGTTATCTTAACATAAATTGCAATTGAGTTAGGTTATTTTATCTTACAGTCCTTACATAAATGTTCTTACAATGGAAAATAATTTAACTCAAGTCGAATTTGTATTATTGCGCTAAAATTCCAATCTTACAGACTGAGACATATGTATGCTTAAAATATATCAAAATTAAATATATATATATATTAAATATATTTATATATATCTAAAATTGATTTTCAGGAAATGTGTAGATAAATCAAGACACATTTGTTATAAATAAATAAAATATAAGTTCCTTCACAAAATCTTAAAAATCTTTTATGATCTTCGAAACATGTTAAAAAAACTTGAACAAAGTATTGATATTTATCAATTTTAGGAGAGAGAATTTTTTTTTAAATTTAATAATTCAGATTTCTTCAAATTCCAATCTTTGTCTGCAAGACATGTTGAAAATCCTTAACCAAGGCTTCGATATTTAACGATTTTAAGAAAATGTGAGAAGTTTAACAAAAAGTCATTGAGATGGACTTATCTTAAAGTTCACACATATGCTCACAATATTAAGGTAAAAACTTTGGTAATACCTTGAAAAGTATCGATACTTATTGATTTTAAGATGTGTCTTGTTTAAGAAAAAGTCATTAGGATGGACCTATCATAAAATTCCAATATCTTTTAATTTGCGACATATGCTCACAATATTGAAAAAAAAACTTAGGTAATACCTAGAAAAATAGCGCTACTTATCGATTTCAAGAAAATGTCAGAAGTTCAAGAAGACGTTATTAAGATGAACTTATCGTAAGATTCCTAATCTCTTATAAAAACATTAAGTAAATAACTTATTTAATGCTTAGTAAAGTATCGATAATTATCGATTTTGTGAAAAAGTGAGCTGTTTGCATAAATTTATTTAATAATTTATTTAGTATTCTCCGCAATCGACTCGCTCATGCAGTTAGACCCGGTTCTTCAATAATATATAGCATACTTTCGAGCGTAAAGCCAACAGTGTATACCCTTCTCCATCCATTTGACCATTAGCCGCGTGGTATAAACAGATAAACACACACTCACACTCACACACATGCATACACACAGATTCGCACACATGAGGCTGCGCTGTAGTTGTCGTTTGACTTGTGGTCCGAGCTTCTGGCCGGTCCGCTGCCCAAATCTAAAATGCTCCAATAAAGCAAATTATCGTTAAAATGCTGCTGCACATAAGAAGATTTACGATTGCTCAGCTCAGTGCTTGGCTCTCGCTTTTGGCAGCCCCGAACCTTGGCCAACGTTCTGCTGCTGCTGCTGCTGCGGTTCAGCCCCTTGCTAAGTCTGCCTGCATGACCATGCCCTGCCCTACCCCGCCCCCTTACTTCCCTGCCCGGCTGGCCCTTTGCCTTTCGCTTTGTTTGTTTTGCTGCGCTGGGGCTGGCGCTTGATTTTTGCGTACTTTTCGATTTCGATTTGGATTCGTCCCGTTTGGGAAACCTTTTGCATTGGCCTTTTTTTTTGGTTTTCTGTTTTTTTTTTTTTGTTTTTGTGTTTCTCCCCCACTTTGCTAGACCCGCATTCGATTTCCCTGGCTAAAGCCAAATGAGCGTATGACCAAAACAAATAGCCCACAAAGTGAGTTGTTCTATGGGTATACCACATGCATGCTCTCTCTCTATCTGTGTGTGTGTGTATGCGTATGTTTAATGTGACTGTGTGTGTGTGTGTGTGTGTTGATTTGCAATGCCATGAATGCTTCAACGCTTTGCCGTTCGCCGGGCACAGCTGCTGCACAAATCTCACACAGTTGGTTATTTGACAATTGATGATAGCATCAAGTTGGCTCGCCAAAAATGCTTCACACACACACGCACACACGCACACTTTGACCTCTACTAGAGATGGAAACGTGCTGAAACAGCTTTAAGCGCATGTGATCAACTAAGAGATACGCTGTAAGTTTTATTAAACTGCTTTAAGTCAGATGCAGCCAGCTATAAAGTTAAAGAAAATTTTAAAATTACTTTTAATATTTAATAATATATGTTTTTACTTGTAATATTAATATATTAATGTAATATACTTAATATTTGCTTCTTCTCTCACACACAAATGCTCATTATACCCACATTAAAGTATTTTTAATGAGCATATCTCATTAGTAAAGGCAGAGGGTAGTTGTCATTAGGAGCTCACGTTTTATTAATTAGATTTTTGAGCTTTTACGTGATGTTTTGTTTGCTTTAGCAATATTAAAGTTTTTAGTTTAAAGAGCTCAAAAAATAAATGCAGGCAAACTCAGCTAGGTTAATTACTTTTATATGCAAATATTTTCCATATTATTTGTTTCCCTTTACATATACATATATATATAACTGTATATATAATGAGCTTGTAATATATTATAATATTTGCGTGCGATGCTAAGCGGATTATCATAATGTGGCCATCTCTAATGGAGTCGAAAGCGCTCGATTGTGCGACTTTTGTCATTGGGTTTTATTTATTTGTGCTTGGGACAGGACTTAAAAGCTTTCGTGGCATTGTATACTTAATTTCAAGCAGCATTTGATTGCACTTTAATTTTTTTCCTTTTTATACTCGTTCACCGAGTGACAAGAGTATATTGGTTTTGTGCCATGTTCCTTAGTTTGTATGTCTGTCTGTATGAACTAGAGAAACTAGAGAAATTTTGAACATATTTTCTTTTGTAGCCGCGTTAGATCTAGTTTAAGTTGGTTTTTATGCTCGTTCACGAAATGAGAAGGGTATATTGGTTTTGTGCAATGTTTTTAATGCTCTACGTCCGTCTATACTTCTGTCTGTATGAACGCGAAGCATTTGGACACCTTTGAAACTAGAGAAACTTGTCTCAGATCAAGTTTAATTGGTTTTTTTATACTCGTTCACGAAGTAAAAAGAGTATATTGGTTTTGTGCACTGTCCGTATTGCTGTACGTTTTTCTGTATGAACTATAGAAACTAGAGAGCTTTGGAAAATATGTTTTTCGTTTGTAGCAGCGTTAGATCAAGTTCAAGGTAATTTTTTATAATCGTCCACGAAATGAAAAGAGTATATTGGTTTTATGCGATGTCCGTCCGTCTGTTTGTAAGTCTATCTGTATGAACGCGAAGAATTGGAACACCTTTGAAACTAGAGAAATTGGCCTTAGATCAAGTTTAAGTTGTTTTTTGGGATACGCCCATTGGGGGCGTGGTAAATAGAGAAATATTATATCTTTTAAAACTGAACAGCTGTTATTTTCGGCAATATTTTCGTTTAAGGGAGTTGGAAAATATACTCTTGTATATCACTCATAGATAATAATAGTCGAATACCATTTCGAATTATCGGGATTCGACTGTAAATGGTATATTTATATGGCTATGTATATATGGGGAGTGTTAAATCTGGTAAGAACTATATCTTTAAAAACTTCCCTCATTTTAGCCTTACCAAAAATCATTAACATACGCCTCTTAAGGGCGTGACAAATGGCAAAAAGGCAGCTGGCTGAGAAAGCCAGCTTTAGCTGCAAAATATAACTGTTGATTCCCTCTGCCGATAGTCAAATATATTATATGGTCCTCTCAAAGGGGCGTGGTTAATCCGAAAAATCAATATGTGATCAAATTTAGTTGCCTCTCACCGAGAACGAGTATGTGGGCAGTCGGTTATGCCCGACTCCAACGTTCTTACTCGTTTTTTCTTTAAGCTTTCGACCCTGAATTATTAATGAGCGCAGCAGAGCGTTCCATGTTTCATGTGACATGGAAATCAGCTGGTCCACTTCCGTTTTAGGCCTTGTTCGGGACTCGGCTGGGTCGTATCTGGCTGGTCATTTGGGCCCCACGAACATTTCCGTTTCCGATCAGCGCTAATGAACATTTAGTTGACGATTGTCCGAGCTGCCTTTGACCTGCTGCTGCTGCTGCTGCTGCTGCTGCTTCTTCTTCTGCTGTTGTCAGCGTCCGCTTCTTATCAATGTTAATGCATGCGTTTTCTCTCTCTTTTCTCTCTCTTTTATCGCCGTTTCCTGTCATTACTTCAGGCAACGCTAGAGCGCGTCGCATTACATTGTCCGGGGAGCAGTTGAGTTGAGTTGAGTTCAGTTCAGTTCAGTTGAGTTCAGATTACAGGCAAGAGGCCTGGGCGTGCTTCTGTCCCTTCTGCTACCTTGCTTACATTGCTTAATTTCGTTGGCAATTATTTATTTAAAATGGAATTCATTGGGAGCGAGGCTTAATTGTTTGACTTGGCATCGAAAACTATGCCCCGGTGCCGGAACTTTGACAACTCGTTGACCGTAAATTTTCAAGTTTCTCATTAGGTGGCTGCCATTGGCAGCGCAGTATTCCCCGTGGCCCTAGCCACGCCCTGAAGGGCAAATGCGGCCGCTTTCTAATCAACTTGGACCGCAGTTTGTCGCGCTACATAAAAGTTTTGCTTTTTTTTTCCTTTTGTGTCGACGCCTTGGCCAGGTCTAAATGAAAGCGTTTTCACTGCGATTTCATTTCATTTAGGCATCCGTTTTGCCACTTCGGCCAGCTTCATTCATTATGCGCTGTTCAGATTTGTAATTTACACCTCCACCAGCCAACGGGGCCTAACAACGTGGCCCAATTAAATTCCAACGAGGGGAGCAAAACGAACTCAGCTCTTTACATAAATTTTACATTGAATTGAACATTAAATGAAATATTAACAAGTATTTGCAGACAAACTGATATCATTCGATTTTAATTATGAAGTAGAGGGATGGGATATCTTTGACCTTATCGAAGTTTGGTAATACCATTATAATTGTAAATGATATTATTGTTAAAGGATAGTATTGTTGTTCTGATTTGCCAAGAAGAGATCAAGAATAACGTATTTACTAATTTTTGGAACTTAGGTGTAAAATTATAGAGAATTTTTTTTGTTTTTTTTTTCCATTTGGTACGTCCCTAATGAGTGAAGTTTTATATACTATATGTTTTTATGCAGAACAAAGCCATGAGAAGAATGACAGGCGCAGACTGGTTTGTGCGGAACTCAGTGCTACACCGAGATCTAGGTATTCCCACAGTGGCTGATCTTATTGGGCGACATAGCACTAGGTACGCGGATATGATGTCAATTCACCCAAATCAGCTCGCAGCTAAATTGGCTACAAACGAGAGTAGGCGAAGATTGAAAAGGCTACACCCCCTGGACCGCAGGAGAGTTCGGATGTAAATATTGTAATTATTATGATAGTACATAAATGTATCATAAGCTGTATATGCAGGCGTTCAGCATCCAACATAAGTCTAGATATAAATGCGCTATAGAGTCCTAGACAAAAGCAGCAATAATAGATCCAAAAAAAAAACTATGTTTTTGTATGGGGTTGGTTTATACATACATAAATAGGGTTTTCGGTTTCAAGACTCTTATGTGAAATACTAGATAGCCTTCCCTACTTGCCACGCCCCTAGTGAGCGTGTATATATAACTTTTTGATTGATCTTAAGTAGAGGTAAACAGTAGCCTACCTTCCAAATTTGAATGTTCTCATAAACTTTAGAAGAAGAAAGGGCATAGATATATATACTATATATTTTGTTTTGAGGTGGAATACACGAGTATATGGTCTACTTTTCAAGTCTAAGATTTCAATAGCGACAAACTTTTCCTACAAAATGATTTCTTAAAACCTATCTATTTCAAAGAGCTATAGGATATAGTCGTCCGATCCGGATGATTTTGATATATACAATGTCTACAGCAGAAAGGCGCCAGTATGCAAAATTTCAGCTCTGTAGCTTTAATAGGCTAGAAGACAGACAGATAGATAGGCAGACAGACAGACAGACAGATCAAGAATATATATACTTTATATAGTCGGAGATGCTTCCTTCTGTGCATTGCAAATTTCTGACCAAAGCTAATATACCCTTTTTGCAAGCGTATAATAACAATATTTTGACTAATGAATAGTCGAATACGCTCTTATATAATTTCACTATTAAAGCTAGCTAAACGATGTGAATGCTTTAAGAGTTTGTTTTTGGTGCGGTAACATTTTGACAATGCCATAAAGGCGCACAAAGGCAGCCCCTCCCCCATTCCCCTCCCCCTCTCTCTGACTTTCTAGCTGGCTAAACTGGAAAATGGCTGGCAGCAATTATGGCCCTGGCGCAGTTTCCTGCAACAACTAACTGCAAGCTGTAAAATGTTTATGAAGCTTTTATGATGCTTAAGGGGCCTGTAGGAGGGAGCGGAGAGTTCCCTCGGCTGGCAAGGAATTAACAATATAAATTATATAAAAGGCAGCGGCTGGACAAAACTGAGTGCTAAATGGCTTATTACAACGAATATTTTCATTTGTAATTGTGCTTTGTGTTTTTGTTTCCCGCCACGCCACGCCACGCCACGCCCCATAGACAAACGACGCACTTTTCTCGCCCAGCAAAGGTTTGGCTGTCAAGCTCCGTATTTTGTTGTTGTTTGATTCTACTTTATACTCCTGTGGCTGCCGTGTATAGGAACTAGTTGTGTTTATCATACGCCACGTGGGCCCACATTAAAATTTTAAGAGCCGCTTGCGTTACGGTCCGCTGCTCGCTTTTTGGTATTTTTTTTCTCACTTTTGCATAATCTTTAATTTAAACAAATGCCCAAAGCCAAAAATAAAGCCAAAGATGACGCAAAAGGCGAAAGCCCACCCGAAAATCTACACCGAGCCGGCAACTGAACTAAAAATGAAACGTGCCGTGCGAGCAAATCAGCTTAAAAATAATCAAAAAGGGAAGAAAAAACAAAATATAGAAAAAATAAAGAGACCAAAAAAAAAACATTGTTTGCTGTAACATATATAAAATAAAGTAAAATGCCGGAAATAATAGCAGAGCAATGCAGGAGACCAAACAAGCGCTGTCATAGATAAAAATAGAGTTTGTTATGATTTTATATGCTCTACAGAAAATGCAGCTGAGAATGGAGAATGAGTTTGCTTCTACGAAATACTGTCCTTTAAAAATTTATGAATATATATGACAAGGGCTTATTTATGATTTAAGAAAAAGTTATTGTGCCATAAAGATAAACGTAAAATTTATGGCTTAAATTTTATAGTGAAAAAAGAGAATTTTTTTTTAAAAATATATAAAAATAATAATATTTATTAAATTAATATAATAACTTAAGTTTATAAACATTTATAGTTTTAAGAAGTAAATATAAATATATTTTATATAAATAATTTTTTTTGAGTTAATATAACTCTTAAAGTATTTAACTTTCTGTTAAAGCAAAAGTCTTTAGTATAAGAACATAATCATAAATCTGAAAGTTATATGACAAGAGTTAAGTTTTATACCCTGTTTTTAAATGTTCTTCAACTATAAAGATAAACTTAAAATTTATGGCTACAATTTTTAAAAAAAAAAATATATATAGAAAATATATTGAAACAAATAGACAAATATTAATATTAGTTTTAAAAATTGAAAATATTTTTAGCTTAAAAACATTTAAGGTTTTTAAGGAAGTAACAAAAAATATTATATAAATAATGTTACTTGAGCTTACATAACTTCTTTTAGTATTTAACTTTCCATTAAGGCAAGACATCAAAAGTCTTTAGTGTGAGAAAATGTTCATAGCTCAAACTAAATTTTTTTATTTAAGATGAGGTTCTTTAACTAATAAGATAAGCCTAAAATTTATAGCTAAAATGTTGTAGAAAACTAAAATGTAAAGAAAATATTTTTAGAAAAATATATAAAAATATTAATATTGATTATAATAGTACAATAATTTTCATTTAAAAACAAAAATAGTCTTAAAGGTTTTTAATAAATAAAATTATTTATATAAATAATTTTAGTTTAGTTAACACAACTTTTTCTAGTATTAACATTTCTGTTAAAGCAAGAGATTTAAAAAACGTTTTATTGTAAGAAAATGTTCATTGATTGAGATGAAGTTCTTTAACTCAAAAGATAAACGTCAAATTTATGTCTAAATTTTTGGAGTTAAAATAAATATATAAAAAATATATATGCTTTTTTTTTTAAAATACAATAATATAGAAATATTAATATTTATTATTATAATAAAACAGTTTTAATTTAATTTAATATTTTTTAATACGAAAAAAAAATTTGTATATTTATTTTTTATGTTAATTGAGTTATTATAACTATTTCTGGCATCAAACTTTCTGTTAAGGCAAGTGTGGAAAGTCTTTAGGGAAAGGAAATTTATTATTCTATTTTACTAAATTAGTATTTGTTTATACTTTTTAGTGTATTTGCTAGTCGTCTATAACATTTTTAAAGTACGTCTTCTTCTTTTTTTTTGCACTATTTGGCCATTGGACTTTTATAAATGCCAGCAAAGCCGTTGCGACTTGGACATAGATGCCAGGTTGGCAAACCAGCAGCCACGACTTTGTAAACGGATTTTTGTTGCTGTTGCAGTGGCATGCCACTGTGTATATGTGTGTGTGTGCGTGTGTGTGGGTGAAGTGGCTGCTGCTGCGACACTCAAGGACATATCTCAAATACGCGTGACCAGGATATTTGCGGCACGCGTTCAAAATGCCAGCCAGACTGAGCCCCAGAATGTTGCTTTAAGACGACAACAATTTTTGGCTCTATTGCAAATAAGCTTAAAACTAGAGAGGGAGAGGGGCAGAGAAAGAGATGGAGAGAGAGTAAATTAAGTGCGTCAATATACGCGCCTTGGTAGCAGTTCTTGACCTAGACTAAAGCCAAGTTGAAGTTTTGCTTGGCCTGCGGCAAAAATTTATTTTTATTTTTGTATAATTTTTTCTGTTTATTTTTTTTTAGCTGCGGCTTTTGACTTTAGGCGTAACCTTATGCCATGTGCTTCTCATATTTTTTTTATTTATATCAAAATTTCCTTTCTTTTTTTTTTTAGAAATTTATTTATCAACGCTTTTTGTATTTCCTGCTGCTGCTGCTGCTGCTGTTGTTCCGCGGGCCGTTTGTTTTTGTTAAATTTCATATACTTCCTCATTTTTAATTTATGACAATGCCCTGGCTATTGTTGTCGGCCGGCCACGCCCACATAGCGCGCACAGTGTTATTGTAACTGATGCTCTTATAAATGGCCGCAGCCAGTGCTGCTGCCAGCCCTCGAGCCAGCCTCCTCCTGCTCCAGCCCGTTACGACAACAATTCGTTTGGCGCTTTTATCGCAGCGGTGCGACAGACAGCTCCGGTCAGAGAGGGGGGCTTTGGGCAGCGCCATGGGCAGGGGGCGTGGCTCGGTGAGGTCACTGGGCCTGTACGGAACGCGTACACTTTGTATATCCTGTGGCCGCCATTGTCCTTGACTGTTTCATTATGACAGCTGTGCGCTGCTGGCGCTGTCTGCGTACCAGTTCCCTTTCCCGTTCCCCTTCCCGTTCCCCTTCCCCTTCCCGTTCCCCGTTCCCATTTTCCATTTTCGTTGATTTTGGTTTTGTTTAGTGGCGCATTTATGCTATTTAAGTGTCATGTTTTTCCCACTCTCTCACTCACTCACTCACTCTCTCTCTCTGTCGCTCACTCATTGTTGCTCTGCGGTGACTAAAAACAAAAGCCAAGTGTTGGCATTATTATTATTATTATCAACGCGCTTCCTTTTCCGCAGCCATAGAACAAAGGCAACGAGACAAGATAAAATGCTGCCATTCATGCTCTTGAGTGATTTTAACTGAATTTCATTGGATTACTTTCCTGCATTCCCAGTCTATTATCTACACCGCCCTTCCCCTCTCTATCTATCTCTCTATATATATATATTTATACATCTCTTGATTTCGTGCACAAACTTTAATTCCCTTTGTTCTTGGCTAGAGGATTTCGTTGGAATGAGGGCAATCGATTGAGTGCCTGAAAGCCGATGTCAATCAATCCCCACAATTGACAGTAATTAAGTTGCTTTGTCAGTACAGTACAGTACTTATTGCATATGTTGAATAATAATCTTTTGCTAGCTCAAAGGCAAAACCAATTTCAGTATACTTATATGCATGTTCAATTTTGATTTGTATGCTCAGCTTGACTTAATTGAATTTAAAGTATCATTTGTGGGTAATGCATCTGTCTATTTGTACTGTAATCATGACAATCATTATAGGATATATGAAAAATATAGATTAAATGCTTGTATTCGCTTGAAGGGAGATTTATTATTTGATCTAGAAATATATATATGGGCATATTCAATATAATTATATAATTATATAATTATTATAATTATATATAAACTATGAATATTGTGTCGTAGCCAGAAGAAGGCATAGCCGAGCTTGTGGAGCGTTCGTGGTAGGGAACAATAGCCAAGTCCGTCTAACTGTCTGTCTGTCAGTCGGCCGTCTATCCGTTATTCTGTCTGTTTGTCTGTCCGTCCACTCGTCCGTGGATCAGTCGATTCGTAGTTCCATCGGTCCGTCCGTCGGTGAATTCGCCCATCAGTCCGTTTGTCCGTCTGACTGTCCTTCCGTTCGTCGGTTTGTCCATCGGTCTGTCCGTCCGTCTGACAGTTCAACCGTCCATCGGTTCGTCCGCCCAGTGTGTCTGTTTGTCCGTCTGTTCATCCGTCTGTATGTCTGTCTGTCCATCCATCCGTCCGTGGATCCGTCGGTCCGTCTATCTGTTCATCCGTCTATCCGTCTGTCTGTCCATTCGTCCGTCGGTCATAAGTCTGTCAATCAGTCCGTTTGTCCGTCTGACTGTCCTTCCGTCCCTCGAACTGTCCGTCCACTGGTTCGTCCGCCCTTCCGTCCGTGTGTCAGTCTGACTGCTTGTTCGTCCACCCGTCCATCCTTCCGTCCTTCTGTCCGTATTTTTAATAGCGTCTATTTTAGATCCTGTAGAGCTACTCTTAAAGCTTTACTCCTTTGTTCTCCTAAACTAAATTCTTTTTATCTTCCATTCAATCAATAGAAACCGATAACGAACCCTAGTTATTTGAGCACATTTCGCTCTCTTCAAGAATTAAAGTCACTTGGTATTCAGGCTCTGCGAAAGGATATGCAAACGACGATATCTCTCTCTCATTTTCTTACAAAATTGGTAAAAGCTGGAGTGCTTGTAACATTCACTCGCCAGTTTGGTTAGGGTATCTCTTAGTCGGGCACTTCCAACTAAAACAGCTATTTGCCACTGAATTTTCTTGAAATAATGTCTTTTAGTCTAATATATCAATTGAAACACTTTAGCTCAATAATTATGTTAAATTTAAATTAAGTTCAAGCCGAAAATTTGAAAATTTGAACGGAAAACTATGATTTATATATTTGATTAGTGAATGCATCAATTGAATTGAATATAAATGAATAATGCAAATCGTCAGCTTAATCAATTACTTTCAGCAAATCGCATAACCAAATAGCGAGTAGCTGAGTAATGCTCAGCGTTGCATAGCGTTAGCAATAAGCCTGAATTATGTATTTATTTAATTGAAAATGAATTCTCATTGGCTGCAATCGCTGACGCCGCGCAAAACACTCTGATTTATATGGCACGCATCTTTGGCAAAATTTGTATTTTATTTTCGTTGGTGCGTTGTTAAAAGTCGCATCAATGCAGATTTATGTTTACGATGGAATTGCGGCAGCAGCAACAGCGGCTCGAGCTGGCGGCAAGTCGGACGTGGCGCAGTTTCTTCGATTGCCCATATAAATATGCAATTATTTTGCATTTTCCAGCAGCTCGGGCTGTTATTTGCTTGGCGGTCATACGCCATGTTGGCCCTGCTTATGACACTCGCGACTTTTGGGCGACAGCAAAGAGCAAATTGACTTTTACACGCACGCACACACAGGCAGATGGGGACACCCGGACAGATAGACGGACAAACGGACAGACACACATACATAGAAACGCATACAGACAGCAGACAGACACTCACATACACACACACATACACAAACACACATATACACATAGACTCAGACACATACACACACATACACACACATATGAATTCATATGAAAAAAAAACTCACACACACACACACTCATACATATATACACACATGCTCATACACACACATACTTTCACAGTTTTAGGCACACACACACACACATACACATAGCAACTCACACATACACACACACAGAATCATACACACAGTCTTTCGCAGACTCTCACACACACACACATATATATATAGGAACTCACACACACTCACACACAGAAAGATGCTCCGCCTGGCATTGACATGTGGCAAACTGGGGTTGCGGGTGCAACCGCATTTATTTGTTGATACATTTATATTTATGCGCATAATTTGCATTTGACATATATTTATATATATATGCAAATAACAAATATATATGTTTTTATGCTTTGCTCCAGCAAAGCGAGCATAAATATATATCAAATGATTATACCCTTCAAAGCAGAGACATATGTGCAAAGTCCCCCAAGTAGCGAATGTAGAATAACAAGAAAAAAAAACACATTGAATTTATTTAAACAAAAATGCATTTGCTTTAAACAGCATTAAAAGGCAATTGCATGCTCGAGAGTTTTCATCAAAAGAGCTCTTGGAATTATTCTTTTATAAAATACTTTTGCATTTCAATGAATACTTTGAAATTCGATTTGAATTGTTATTGCTATATTCGTTTTAAATTTTATTGTCTCAAACTGTTTTGTTTCTCATCTCTTTTATAAATATTGCCAGCAATAAAATTACCAACAAAAATATCTTGAACGTATAAAATTTACAACAATAAATCTTAAATAAATTTGACTGTGACACAAAATGGATTTTTCTATACGCTTTTCATTCTCTTGAGTAAGAGAAGTCTGTTAAAATATTGTGACTAACAAATTGCTTTGAAATATATACCACAATATCATTCACAAAGTGAAAAGCTTTGGAATATAAGCTCACCTTTGCCCTCGTCTTATAATTTGCTGGAATTTTTTGGCATTGTAAGGATGAGCAAGCTTTGCAATTGGATCGGTGTTGATCTTTTCGACTGATATACCTATAAATTATCTTTTTCTTTTTAACTCTCTCTTTCTCTTTTAGTTTCTCTTTTTCTCTCTCTTTCTTTCTCTATTTTTTTCTCTTGTCCCTTTCTCTCTTTTTGCCTCTTTCTTTCTCTGTATATCTCTGTTTTTTCTCCCTTTCTCTCTTTTTCTCTCTCAATTTCTCTGTATTTTTCTCTCTCTCTCTTCCTTTCCATTTTCCTCTCTCTTCCTTTTTTTTCTCTTTCGTTTTATCCCTCTCTCTTTTTCGTTTTTTTCTCTCTCTTTCTCTCTTTTTCTCTCTCTCTTTCTATTTTCTTGTCTTTCTCTTTCTCTATTTATATCTCTCTCGTTCACTGTTTCTCTCTTTCTGTCTCTATTTCTCTCTATCTCTCTCTATTTATCTCTTTCTTTCTCCATTTCTCTGTCTGTACTCCCCTCTCTCCCGTTGTCATTCTTTCTCGCTTTTTTCCCCTTTCTCTTTCTCAATCTCTGCATCTCTTTTTCTCCTTATCTCTTTTTTCCCTCTTTTTCTTTCACTCACTCTCCTTGTTTCTTTCTCTCTTCTTCTCTCTTTCTATTTCTCTCGCTGTCTTTTTCCTTCTCTATCTCTCTTTCTCTAATCCTCTCCCTTCTCTCTAAATTTCTAAATTTCTATTTCTGCAATGTCTCTCTTAAATTTCTGATTTTTCTCTCTATCTCCCTCTTTGTCTCGTTCTCTCTCTCTTTCTTATCTATTTCATTTCGTTTACTCTCTTTCTTTCATCTCCATCTCTTTTTTTTTCCATCTGTCTCTTTCTCCATCTCTCTCTTTCTCTTTCCCTCTATTTCCATTTCTTTCTCTATTAATTTCTATCATTCTCCCTTTTTCTCTCTTTTTTTCTTTCTCTATTTCTTCGAGTCTTTCTTTCTCTTTATCTCTCGCTTTCTCATTCTTTTCTCTCCATCCCTCCCTCAGTTTCTCAGCTTATACACTACATCTCATTGTACTCTCTCGTAACTCCTCTTCCTCCATCTTAATTTTATTCCTTCCTTCACTCAATCGGTTATGCGATTTTTGCATGAGCTTAAAGAAGTGTCTCTGTATGCAAGTCACATGTAAATCCTTTTATCTCTGTTATACAATATGTTATGTAATACAGCACTGGCAAATATATTAAATAGTCTGATATGCAACAATGGCCCATTATAAGTTGTAGGACACGAATGCATTTAACAAAACATATCGAACCAAATATTGATGGCAAATGTGTGCGTGTGTGTGTGTGTGTGATGGCATAAGTATTTATTATGTATTCTGATTCTGTATGCACTTTGTCTTTAATGCATTACAAATTGAAATGCACTGTCAAATTTGAGCATTGTTTTCACACACTACAAGCATTTATTATTTGTTGTTGTATTGCTTGTTTTTGTTGTTGTTGTGTTTGCTTTTGCTGCTTTTTGTGGCAGCGATAAGCTTTTTGCATAACCATATCGCATTTTATTTGCCCGGCTAGCAAGCAGCATCAGCATCAGCATCAGCAGCAAGAAAATATTTGTTCATTTAAGATAAATTTATGACTGTTGTCGATGCAAATTGTTGCATTTATTGAATTGATGCTGATGTTGCTGTTGTCTGTTGTCTGTTGTCTGTTGCTGTTGCCTGTTGTTTGCTGCCAATGCTCGTAAATAGTTTTGCAAATAAATTGCAAGCGTATATAAATCGCGGCTCATATGATAGGTGTGCGTAGCTGACATTTGTGAGAGCCGCACACACACACGCACACAAAAACTTTACGCTTAATCACGTGCATAAATATTTGAAAATGAAATTGAAAAAGAGCTCTGTCTCCCTCTACTGTCTACTTACCCTGAAGTATGATGCTGAGTAATAGCAGCAACAGCCACAGTGTTTCTGGCGGGTGGCTCATTCTGAAATCCTTTTCAATTTCGTATGTAATCCTGCGCAGCTACTAGTTTAATAGCGTCTTTAGCTGCTGCTGCTCCGACTGCTGCTGCTGCTGCTGCTGCTGGTGACGTTGTCCTTTGGGCGCATTAAGCGGAAACGCTTTTACATTGCCGCGATAACAAACGGAAATGCGCGCCTGCCACAAAAGGAGGCGCAGGATGCGCAGCAGTTGGCTGCCAGTTTGCCTGCTGCTAAATGCTCCGGTTGCCCAGCTTCTCCTGCTCCTTTTGCTACTCTCTCTATCTATCTTCCTTCTTTTTATTGTTTTTTATGTCTTTTTTTATGATTCTTGTCTTATGTGAGGTGCCTTCTCGTGTCAGCCAGGCGGCTGATAATATTTATGCTGCTTGCTTTAAGAATTTGCCTCAATTATTTGCTAATTGTATTAAAGCTTTCTTCAAATTACATTTTTTTCTCTTTTCATTTTTGGCCATAAAAGGTAGCTCGCTGTCAAAATGCTTGTTAATGGTTTATCGCTGTCTGCTGCTGCTGCTGCTGCTGCTGCTGCTTTGAGAATTTATATCCGTTTCGTCGACTTACAGACATGGGCAAAGACCCGCTTTAGCATTGGCTTAAAGTTCAGACAGACACGCGCGATCTGGGCGAGGGCTTTAGCTGCCGGAAAGCACGAACCTGATTGTTGCACTTGCGGCCCCCGGGGCGTATACGTCATGCGGCTTGCCGGCACGAGGACAGCGGGATGCCGGCAGAGAAACAATGTCGAATTCCATCTAATGCACTTACAGCTAAGCCCAAAATACATCAGTCCCAGCGAGTAGCTGCAGATGACAGAGATTCAAAGGGATGCTGGATATATATACATATATAAATGAAGATATGTATATATATAGCAGTATCTCTTTGAATCTACAGTTGTATATAGATATGTATATATATAGAGCTATTACATAGACTTTTAAGATATATATATTGCATTCTTTCCTGCTTTTACTTTAGATTTTTCTCTGTATATAAGAAAATTCATAGCTTCTGTTATTTATTCCGAGCTAATTATGATATTTTTTAATGTAATGCATGTTTATTTGCAATTTGTCTTATATTGACAATAAACAAATTTATTAGCATGAAATTTCACATAGCCAAATGGGTTGAGCTCCACTGAACTCAATCCATATATTTATATATTTTTATATATTTGTCTAAGTATTTGTATCTCTATGTGGCAAGTCCATTACTTGACGTCGTTTTAGTCTTCTTAGATTATTTCTGTTGTTAAGTAGTCCTACTGCTAAAGTATTTTAATGTTATTTATTCCGAGCTAATTATGATATTTGAAAGCTATAAAAGCTTGAAGTTCATAAAAAGCCAGTTTGAGTAACATTTGCTGTTATTAGAGATTAATGTAGGTTTATATGAGAATATAAATAGTTAGATAATAAATAAAATTCAAATTCTTTAAGAAGAAATATAAGAAGTCGAAGCCTCTTGTCAAGGCTGCCCGACTAGGAGATGCCCTGAACTAATTCCTAACATAACATTGATATCCAAATGTGTGAATGAAAGGTCAAGACTCTCCTCTTTGAAACACGTTCTACAGTCAAATGCTGATAATTAAAAATGGCAAGTGAATCACATTTTTTACGAATTACACAGGAATTCAATTTATCGAATAGGAATTCGAATGCATTTTTCAAGAAGACAGCATTTTTCTATGAATTATTGTGGTTTTCTATTTCGCAGGAGT
The DNA here is from genome assembly GCA_035045545.1 of Drosophila gaucha. Taxonomy (NCBI): domain Eukaryota; kingdom Metazoa; phylum Arthropoda; class Insecta; order Diptera; family Drosophilidae; genus Drosophila; species Drosophila gaucha. Next base: position 1,595,748 of record JAWNOY010000025.1, on the reverse strand, counting down.
CGAATTATCGAGATTCAACTGAATTTAGTTAATAGGCTAATGGGGAGAGGTAACCAAATTCTGAAATATGTTCAATCTGTATTTCCATCAATGAAACCTAAATAGGAAATTTGGAAACCAAAATCAAAATATCGGTTGTTATCGATAATAAGAAAATGGGATGAGTTATCGAAAAAAAGCTTGTGCTGCGTATGGTATTCAAAAATGTATATATAAAATTTAAAATCTCTCTTTTGTAGTTTATGAGATTGCTGCGTTCATACGGACGGACAGAAGGACGGAAGGACAGACTGACGGACGGACGGATGGATAGATAAGCGGATGGGCGGACAGAAAGATAGACGGACAGACGGGCGGATATGGCTAGATAGACTCAGCTCGTTGTTCAGATCCAGAATATATATAAAGTCGTATCCCGACAATTCGAAATGACAAGGGGATCAGATTTTTAACGAATTAAACAGGCTTTCGGTTTATCGAACAGGAATTCGATCAATTTTTTTTTTTAAAGCAAATTTTTAAGAGGAGATAGGATTTTTTATGAATTATTGAAGTTTTCGATTTAGCGGAGGCGACTATAGTTTGTTGGGTCTGCCACGCCTCCTTGCCTGTAACATACATTGTTAATAGTCCATTATACCCTGAAATCCCATTTTCAATGGATATAAAAATATCTCAAATATTTACGACTTGTTCAAAGTGTAATACATTCAAAAGCTCAATCTTTCTCTAAAGATTATTTAATATAACTTGCTTTAAATGTCAGCTGAAGTTGACTGCTTTTTGTTTGATTTTCAAAGTAAAGTATTTAAGTACCTAAATTTAACTAAAATTGAGATTAATTTGTTCTTTAAATATTCTTCTTGTACTTCCAGCTGAAATCTTAGGAATCTGCACACCAAAACCCGTTGGGAATATGCAAACCTCATTGAATGCCTTGCGAAGCATCTAGAAACCTAGTTGAAGACCAAATGCTGATATTTACGCTCTATTCCGCAGCTGCGCTCGGATTCATTTGCCTGAAATGCCAATGCGAATGCCAAACCCAAACCCGAACTCTGACGCGTTGCGTGAATCGTCTTAATCGACAGAGCGACCGAGTGACTGGGCGACCGAGCGACAGTTGTTCAGAGTGCTGCAGGCAGAATTTAGCGCCCGGCCCGGCCACGCCTACGCTTGAGCCAGCGAATGCGGCACAAATCAAATTGGCCGCCAAATGTTGGCTGGCCTGCGTCAAAAGCCATCCATCAAGGACGACAGCTTTAGGCGGGCGCAACTTTCCATGAAATTGGCTCGGAGCAGCGGCTACGAGAGACTGAGGCCCGCCACTTGAGACTTAATAAACTGCACAGAGAAACACACAAAGAGGAAAAGAGCAAAAACAAAAAAAAAACAAAAAAATGACAGCAGGATAAACAGCAAAAATGTGCATGTAAATAAATAAATGCTTAACTCTTTCAAAGCCAGAAAAAAAACAAGAAATGGATATGGCGGGTGTGGGGCGCGTGGGGCGCATATACTTATAACGAGTATTTGCCCCAGAAGCCCCGGCGGCATTAACATCAATTCATCATCACAGTGCGGCGCAGACGTATGCGCACAGCAGTTTGTTTAATTTTTGGCAACAAAAAGTGCGGCACGTCAAAGGGCCGCGGGCTAGCAAAAAAAAACCAGGCACGTATGACGACTGAGAGATACCCTAAGCTTGAAAGAAATTGTAGCATATGCTTAGATACTATAGAAAATGCAATTCTGTTAAGTTAGATTTGCTGCTGAACAAGGGATCTTAAGTATACTGAGATAGCGGGAGTATACGACTATGAGATACCCTAAACATAAGCTTGAAAGACATTATGCCATAAGTTTGTCTACTATAGAAAATGCAATTCTGTTAAGTTAAACTTGATCTTTAACGACGGATCTTAAGTAGAGTGAAATAGGGGTAGTCGACGACTTTGAGATACCCTAAGCTTGAAAAAAATTGTAGCATAAGTTTCTTTACCATAGAAAATGCAATTCTTTTTAGTTAGATTTCCTGTTTAACAACGGATCTGAAATCGAATGAGATGGCGGGAGTAGACAACTGTGAGATACCCTTTATATAAGCTTGAAAGCAGTTGTAGCATAAGTGTCTCTACTGTAGAAAATGCAATTCTGTTTAGTTATATTTGCTATTCAACAATTTATCTTAAATAGAATGAGATGGCGGGAGTAGACGACTGTGAGATACCCTAAATATGAAAGAAATTGTAGCATAACTTTCTTTGCTATAGAAATTGCAATTCTGTTTGGTTACATTTGCTTTTCAATAAAGAATCTCAAGTAGAGTGAGATAGCGGGAGTAGACGACTTACCCATACCTTATACATAAGCTTGAAGGAAATTGCAGCAGAAGTTTCTTTACTATAGAAAATGCAATTCTTCTTAGTTAGATCTCAAGTTATGTTAGTTAACAACTGATCTCAAGTAGGGAAGGGACGACTGGGAGATACCCTATACATAGGCTTGAAAGAAAGTGTAGCAAAAGTTTCTATACCATAGAAAATGCAATTCTGCTTAGTTAGATTTGCTATTTATCAACGGATCTCAAGTAGAACAAGATAAGGGGAGTACACGACTAGAAGATACCTTAAACACAGACAAGAAAAATATAGTGTCATAAGTTTTTCTACTATAAAAAATATATATCTGTTTAGATTCGCTGTTTATCAACAGATCTCAAGTGGAACTTAAAGTGTCAAAAGCCAAAGCTCTAGTTTTTTCACTTTTAGACTTAAATTCAGCTATCCACTGAATGTAATAAAATGCTAGTTTATATATTAAATAAGCAGCTGCATAGCAATTTTAAGAAATCTAACTGATGTAGACTTTCATAAGTGATATATAGCAAAATAAGGAAAATTTGAGGAGATGTCGATAGAATTGGCATAGCATTAGCTTGAAAAGCTATGTTTTCTACAAGGTGTACAGGGTATACCAACAAAAAAAAAGTGTTATATGCTGTCCGCCGTTTTGCTGATGTATACCTTCTGTGCATCAAGTCAACCAGTTGGGGCTAAGCCCAGACCTCGAGTCTCAAATGCAGCCAAGAGTAACGCTCGCTTCGCGTTGCCAACATGACCAAAGTCCATGTTGTTGTTGTTGTTGTTGTTGTTGCGGGTAGCTCATATGCACAGGCTTTAAATACTGCTTGCTTCTTCTCTTTTTGTGTGAGTGAGTGTGTGTGTTTGTTTTTTGTGTGTGGCCTGCGGCCTTGTTGTTGTTGTTGTTGTTGCTGCGGCTGCGGCTGGCGCTTTCTAAACAAGCCGGCAAAACGCCATGAGTCAAATAAATTACCCCAGCATTGTTGTTGGCAAATTTTTGATGGTTTAATTTTGTGGAAAATAAGTTGAGCCGCTGCGTGGCTGCTGCTGCGGCCATATAGAACACAGACACATACGTACGCACACACACACGCACACATAAGTCATATGGCGCTGCCTACTTTTTGGGGCCGTAGCACGACGCGTATACGCAATAAAATAAACGCGCCGCAGTTACATTTTTGCGCGCTGTTTCGCAGTTGCTCGGCACATTTTATGCCGCATTGCCAGCTTTATTTATTTATTTTTATTCGCCCAGCGCCCTTTTATGCATGCATTTATAAATTATTGTTGCGTCGCCCCAAACCCAAACCCAAACCCAAACCCAAACACAAACACCATAAGCATGTATTTATGTATTTCAAATTTGTATTCGTGTTCGTTTTCATATTCGTTTTCGTATTCATGTGTTTGTCACTCGAAGTGCTTTGCATTTTCAATTTGCAGGCACACCTACTGAAAATTGCATATTTATTTTAAAAATTTATGATCTAATGAGCTTTACCCTCTGCGTAAAGTGGCTGGCAAATAAATTAAGCAGCTGTTTAGAAATTTGCAAGCAGCTTTCAAATTTCAATCTGTCGTTAGTCAAGTCAAGCACTTAATTTTGAACTGCCTGCCCTTAGATGAAGCACGTCACTTGACTTGTCATTACCCTCCATTAAAGTCGGCTTCAAATGAAAGCAGCTGAGTTCATCTTGCTGCTATTTTGGGAGCTGTCAGCTTTTTCATCTTTTTTTTTTTATATATTTTTTCTATTACTTTTTTTCAATAATGCCTTTGCCTTTAAACAAATATATGTTGTTTGCTAACTCATATTCAGGCACTTCATCATCTACATCATCATCATCAGCAGCATTATTATAATCGACATGATGATCACGCGTAACCATCAACTTGATGCTACCCCTGTGACATTGTCGGAAGGGTTTAAGTGCCTGCTCTTGAACCACAAGCAGCAGCAGTAGCAGCAGCAGGAGCTGGAGGAGGAGAAGGAACTGTAGCTGAAGCAGCTGACTGTCATCCCCTTATTGCTAGACAAATATTCAGGCAAAAGGTTTGCTTTGAGCGTTGTGAAAACGTGACGAGCAACTTGTACGCTCTACTGTATAATCTTTAAGTAATGATACGCTCAGCTTTAAGACCTGCCGCCATTTATTATCTATATATATATATATTCTTTTGATTCTCGTTTGTATAGAAAGTTAAACGAAAACGACTATAAAAAATGAGAAAAAAACCTTTGAACTTAAAATAAAAATGAAATTTGCTTTTGATTTCTAAAGCTTGTATAAAAATGTATAAATTGTATTAATAAAAAATTATATATAATCAATAATAATACTTTTATAAATTATGTACTTATATTCATAAATTAACTTCTGACTAAAATTAATATACCCTTTTTGCAAGGGCATAAAAATATTCTCAAAAATGTTATCAAATGTTAAAAGATTTTGTAACCTATAGATTTATTTATTAATATGTAGCACTTATAGATTGAAATTTTTAGCTAACGTCAGTATTATTATTTTGTTAAAAATGTCAAGAATTTAAGTAAAAAATGATTAAGATAATAGTATAAAAATTAAAAAGTAAAAGTATAGGTATACTAATGCTAATAAAACCAAGAGGGATGGTCTAAGTTCAGCCATGTCAAACAAAAATATCAAATAGAAAAACAGCTCTAACTCGGCTAATTCCTTCCTTGGTTCCCGAGGACCAGCCTTACCGGATTCTATCAAAATATTATATGGTCATCTAAGGTTGTAATTTTTTTAGTTGCAGTCCGGCGCAGTGGATATGGAAATTGCCCAAAATACCTAAAATGCCTAATATCTACAAAATCTTAACTACTATTGAAATGTGCTTTGCTTTAGTATTGATAGTCCTTGAGACCACCATTACTTTGACACATCGCCTGTTAGTTAGAAGCTAGTTTCCTTATGTTAAATCATTATTTTATCTCGCCTGTTCAAAGGACTTTCGACCTTGTTGTTATCCATTTTTAAGCAAGGACATAGATAGTACATCAAAACAAGTTATAAAGTTTTGGCATTTGTGGCCATATTTTTTGGTGGATTTCTGGACATCCTCAAATGCCAATTGATAGTGCTGCTCCCCTCGGGCTCTAAAAGGTAGGTTCTTCCAAGATCCTTAAGGATTTGGCCTATCTTAAAATCGATATTCGTCCGATACGAAAGATTCCGAAATATACAATGTCTGCAGCAGAATGCTTTCCAAGCTTCTGATCAGAATTAATATAGCTTCTTATGGTATATTTAAAATAATAATTATATATGTACTAAAACTAATACTTTTTTATTATTTTTTATAGAAATAATAATAAATATGATATCAAAAATAACTATGATAGTACAAATAATAATTTTATATCTAATTTTAATATGATAAAAAATTATCATTTTGTATTATTGCTTATTGTAAAACTACTACAAATAAAATTTAATATTAAAAAAAATATTTACTTATTTTAATATATTTTAATAATGAATATAATAATAATAAAAATAAAAAAAAATATATAATATTAATTTCATGTTTTCAAATCTATAAACTGTTATAGCTATTTATAAATTGAATTATTTAATAAGTAAAATTAAAATTTATCTATAAATAAATTTAGTAATAAATGTTTCTAGAACAGAATTCAATTATTATAATTTAAATAGCTTCCATAATACAAATTGTAGTTTTTATTCTAATTGTAATATGATAAAAAATTATACTATACTACCAATACAAGAATAAAAAAAATAGTAAAAATTTGTTTAGAAATTTTAATATATTTAAATAATATTACAAAAAATAATATAATATTATTTGCCTGTTTCAAATCAAAAACTATTTCTGTTATAAATTAAAAGAATTAAACTTAAAATTCACCAATAAATAAATTTAGTAATAAATGTTTCTAGAACAGAATTCAATTGTAGCAACAAAATATGTTGAATTTATATATATATTTATATTTATTATTTACTTTTATTTTTGATACAAATTTGATATATTTGTTATAAAGAAGTTTTCTGCTACATTGAATTTGTATGCAAACAGAAACATATCTTTAATGCCTTTGCTATTTCACTCATAATTTCCACAAATTTTCAGCTGAAGTCGAGGACTACTTTTGCTGCTGAAGCATTAACTCCTCTTTTCCGCTGTTATTCACCCACAAGAAGCTTTCAGCGTGATTGTAACAAGCGCGACCAATTCACTTCACACTTAATTATGCTGCCCTTTGTCAATACTTGGCTTATGGGCGTGACGCCACGCCCACTCGCAACACCTTCAGCCGTGTTTGGGGTGTTGCAAATGCCAGCACGGCCTCGGCGCGGCTTCAAATCGCCTAACAATAAACAATTAATTACGGTGCAAAGTCGAAGCCTTCGACACATAAAGGGTCTAATTAAAAAGTTGTAAATGCTTGCGGAAATCAAGCAAAAAAAAAAAGCAAACAACAACATGTTTTTGGCAAGATTTTAATGCTGCAAAGGAGTAAAAAAAAACTCGCATTCACCTTCGTCATTGTCATGTTAATTAATTTGGTAGCACTCGAGAAGTCAAGTTGGCAATTTCGGCTGCTCAGCCTTTGACCTCTTGCCAATGCCAGCACAAAATGTCAAAAACATGCGTAGCAACAATAACAAAGACTGCCGGCCTTTCGCACTTGCTAAGACTTTTCAATGGCCATCAATTTTTAATAGCAGCAGCAGCAGCAGCAGCAGGTCCTGGCAGCAGGACTAGCTCCATGTCCAGTTGTGTCGCGCCACAGCTCAATGCTTTTGGCATGGCTCGTTGGTCCCGGGCAGCTGCTCACCTGGCGCAGTAAGGATTAACACTATGGCTACTCAGACAGACAGACAGAAAGAGGCAAACACTAACTTCACGTGATTTGAGTTTACGTCTTTTTGTTTAGCGCACGTTGCGTATACGACGTGTGTGGCACGCGTTAACCTCTGCACGCACAGAAGGCTTTTCGAGACTGATGCTGGGCCAATTGCTCGGCCCGGCACAGCGTGTGGCTGAAGCGGGCAGCGACGCCGACGACGGCAGAGCTAACTTGTGTGCCTCGCCTCAGTCATCGTCGGTCCTTTTTAGCATTTATTTCTATGTCTTTTTATTTGGTTTTTGCTTCTGCTGTTGTTGCTGTTGCTGCTGCTGCTGCTGCTGCTTGTCGACATCTCTTCGTTGAAGTCATGAGACGAAGACACCGCAGTTACTGCTGCTGCCGCCGTTGTCTTTGGCATGACAGCGTAACATATTGTCGTATCAAGGACGAAGTTCAACACTTCGTCACCTGCCTCAACAATGTGCTCGGTTTTACAGCTTCCCTCGGCTCTGAAAAGCATTTCTGTCTCTTTTAGCTCATTTGTCGCTTTGTCGCGAGTCTCCACTCGCGCTCTCTTAAACAGCACTGGCTTTCAGTGCTGCTGTTAACTAACTGTTAAGTAACAGCCAATCTCTAATAATTTATTTTAATTAATTATTGCAATTATTTTAATTATTTTTATTTTCAATTGCAAGATAATCCATAAAATTTAATTTTTTTTTACATTTTTCATAAAATTTCTGCTTTGGCATGCTTAACAGCGCTGAGCTCTGTTGCATTCTGTTAAGCTAACAGCGCTGCTAATGAAGTCTCCACTCTGTTAGCGCTCTGCTGCTGGCGCTGTAAGCCTTAGCATAAGCTGTTGCCGCCAAAGGATTTGGCCTGCTTTTGGGCTTTTCGCTTCAGACATTTGGCAATTACATTCGCCCAGACAATGGGCATGAAAATCTTGCGTTTTAATATTATTTCCTTCTTTTTTTTTTGATGAGACGCAATAAAAGCAGCTAGACTAGTCGGACTATGGTTAGGCAGCCTTTTGGGCCACTTCACGTAGCCAAGATTCGTTTGGATATTTAATGGGATTTGCGCTCGTAAACTTTTGAGTGTATCTTTTTTTCTGTGGCGGCACAGAAATGCAAAGCACAGAACGACAATGTAGTCGGACAGCAATTATCTTTGACTTGCTTTTGCTATTAGCCACTGACCGGGTCCAGCGATTCCACTGTTTTGCCCCCGACCCCCCCTCCCCCCACACCGACAACTATTTGCGCGTATATCTTAGGCATATTTTATGTGCCAAAATGTTGGCCGGACTTTTATGGCCTCAAAGTTAAGCGGCACAAGTAAGAGTAACAGACTAGAACATGGAACCCGGAATCGAGTCCAATGTAATTTATATATCTACACATAAATATTACGTTCTTGTCTCTAGATCTGACTAGTCGCTGAAGTGGTTATTAATGTTCAGCGAGGGTAGACTATATAATACAATAGAAGTATATACGTAAATGATAAATAAAAAATTACTTCTGTACTAAATACTGCAAGTTTTCATTCAAATGGAAAAGGAAATAACATTCGCCAATTGGGGAAAAAATCCGACTTGTGGTTTTTCGGATTCGAATACATTTTTCTAAAAGTGGAAAGCCTATAGAAAATAATAGATGTAAATCGATGCTTCAATTCAATACGCATCAGACGAGGTATTGCACTTAAAAATTTAAAAAAAATGATTCATTTCTGAGGATATCTGAAAAGATAAATTTAGAAATTATAAGTTTTCCTATATGGTTTGTTTGCCTTAACTTACCTTTGCAATTCATATGGCAAAAACCTTCCCAATTATCTCCCGATACAGTAGTTCTAGTCTTTTATTTGGAGTAGTCTATTTGTCATTGTGCTAAAAAGAATATAGTTTATTATAAAGTTAAAGGATATGCTTGAAATACTTACATCTGAACTTCGGCGTCTTTTGGAATCTATAGTCTATAGTCTATAGTATCTATAGCAGCAAACTCCTATCATTTCAGTATCTGACTGAGGAGCAAACCAGGCAGCAGTTAAGCAAATATCGAACTTATTGCGACGTTTCCAAAAAATAAATTGAATTCCATTTAAAAGTCAGCTCGTACTAGCGTATAGTTGAATGTAAATTATATTATATTATTATTATTAGTTCCAGGAGTAGAATAATTAATAATCCACACGAATAGTCAACAGGTTCGAAAAGTTTTTAATTGTCGTTAAATTTTGAGGCAAGGTTCGATAGGATTTTTTTGCGGAAGAGAGCAAACTTTTTGTAAAGCAGAGAAACACTAGAAAATCAATAAATGCAAATCGAAGCTAAGAATAAATATCCGATGAAAATTACTCTTGTTATAGTTAGTCGAAATTAGTAAATATTTTGCTAATTTGACTCCATCCGGTTTTGAGAAATGTTAAATGTTTTTTGTCAAAAATGTAAAATTTTCAGATCGAAAGTTTTGAATGACAATCGACAGTACTCATTCGTACGTATCTAAAATTATATATCATTTGCAATTCGCGTGAAAAGTACCTAATTTGTGGCTATGCCAAGGATTTTTTCAACAACGAATAAATTTTTCAAAAACTGGAAAAACTAGGATAAATTTATTAATGCAAATCGATGCTTTGATTCAATACGCGTCATACGAGGTTGCAGTTAGCCAAATTTCATAAAATAGTTAATTTTTCGAGGCAATCCGATTTTAACAAAACTGATAATTTTTTGTCAAAAATCCAAAATATTCACAGTGGAAAGTTTTGCATGACAATTAAAAGACCTCATTTGTACGTATCGTAAATGATATATCACTCGCAAATCAGACAAAAAATACACCATTTTTGGTTATGCCAAGGTATTTTTTGGCATTTGTCAGAATCAACTACATTTTTCCAAAACTGGAAAAACCAACGAAAATTGGTAAGTGCAAATCGATGCTCTGGATCGCGTCAGATAAGGTATGAAAACATTAAAACTACTATTGTTGCAATTAGTCAAAATTTATACAATATTTTCTTTTAAGAATAGACCATATTTTCACAAATGTAATGAGGGGTTACATCATATCTTTCAGATTTCAGATCAAATAATAAACCGTCTATATGCATTTGAGAGCTTTGCAAGTCTTACGACATTTACAAATATCATTCTTTTGGAGCACGTTTGCTGTGTTGATTGAACTTAAATATGAATTACGAAAGTTTCCGCTGTGGGATAATCGTCGTGAACCGCAACAATCAGCTGCACTAACAACATTGGCAACAGCAACAACAACAACAACAGCAGAAGCAACAGCAGCATCAACATCAATGTCAACAACAATTTAGAAATTTAGCTTGAAGTAAGAAAAAAGTTGTCCGCATATTATGTGTTTTTCTCCTTGAAGCGCGCTAATTTCCGTGGATAATAGTTTCATCTTCTTGCTGGCGGCCGCAAGACAGATCCTTGGGTGGGTGAAGTGGTGCCCCGACTGCCGGCTGACATGTTGAATGTTGTCGTCGTTCGTCTTGCTCATGTTTTTCTCGAGTTGCGTGTTGATGCTGTGCGTGGAAAAACTCGACAAGTTCGCAGCTCGCAGCTCGCAGCGGCCTTAAGTTGTCGGCCAGAGTTTGGCAAAGCTAACAAACAAAATTGATATACCCGTCGAATGGGTCAGGCTTTGGGGATAGCTCGCGTGAAATTGTTTGCATCCAGCCACGGACATGTTTTATGGCCAGCTCCAGTTGCGGGCTCATGTCATAGTCAAATTGACCAGAGTCCGAGGCAACAAAAAAATGAAAAAAGAAAAAGAAAATGTCACAGCCACTGACCCAGACATCAGCAGCAGCAGCACCAGCAGCAACAACTGGGCAAAGAAAACAGAACAGAAAAAAAAGAGAGAACTCGTCGAGACAATTGCAGCTACGCACTCGGCGTATCCTTGCCGGGTGCCAAGTCCTTGGGGAAAGGGCTGCATTGTTTGGATTGTTTATGGTTTGTTGATTCGTGCATGCGATAAAGCATTTATTTTTGTCGCTCTCCCATAACTGGATACGAACACCAGCTCCCTACAACTACAAATGAGCCAAGGAAATTACACTCTGCAGAGGGACAGCAAAAAGTTGTCCTTCTCTGTTGCGACAGATTGAATATACTGTTGCTGTTCTTCTTCTTCTTCTGCTGCTGAAAAAATGTAGTAAAGTAGTTTGACTAAGACATGATATTTAAGATTTCATTTTGGAATATACTTAAGGTTTACAACTGGAAATGCTAAAAATATTGAAATAATCTGAATTTGTTGAAAAGATTTTTTGTAGCTGTTTTCTTGTTATTTCACTCTATAGCCCAAAACTTGACTATTTAGGCTGGCTTATTTGCCATTGTGATTACAACACTAAGTTCTTTGCTTTTTCTTTTAAATTTCTTTCAAAAGCTTGCTTAACCAATATATTCCTTATCAGCATTTTGATAGAGTAAAAGAAATCCAATCTAGTCTTGGTCTCAGCTGTTTTCAATGCAACAAATAGTAGTGCAATATTTCAATGCCAAGTTGCTTTACAATGCTGAGACATATACAATAGGTAAATACATAGAGAAACATATAAAATTATAATATAGAATTTCCATTTCATATCCAATCTATTGATTCTCATTAAAAATGTATATTATATTCGTCTCTATTCAAACAAATCATAAAATACCCAGCATTCAGAACAGCATCGACACCTAGAGATTCCGGAAATTGCTGCTTGGATAGGTTGACAGAGCATCCAAATCAACTCGCCGCCTAACTAGCAGCAAAAGACAGCAGGCGAAGCCTAAAAAAGCAATATCTCAGACCGTAAAAGAGTAAAGATGGGATCAGGAAAGAAATTAGTTTCCGACCCAGCCTTAAAAATGTTTCATTTTTCCTATGGCCTCCGACATTTCCACATGACAGATTAAAATTTTTATTTAAAAATAATATTTGATCAAAATTTTCTCACTCGTTTTCAAAGATGTTTTAACGTCAATTACTTGCATAAAATTTTTAAATTGTTGAGTCTTCGAGAAGACCAAGGGGGCTCATGTGAAGGGGGAAAACAGCACATGTAGGTACACAAACATCTAAAATAGAGTTTAGAGTGTTATAGAAAAAGCTAGTTGCAAAATTAATGTCAACCGAGTCATATAAAATGCACCAATTAGTTGCATTAATTAACTCATTTAGTAATTTAAAATATAATAAAAAAGAAGAAGAAAAAGTATGAAAAACAAGGGATAAAGCTAGCTCTAGTGTTGGATGGTGGCTATCCTCCGGAACAAACAATGGAGAAGAAACTAGAAACATCAAGCAAGCATGTGTAACAATAGAAATTGATTGTTTTGTTGTTAAAGTACAAAAATTCGCTTAATTATTATGATTTATATAAGTAATTAATTAATTTCCTCGCCAATATCGTTCTTCTGTTCTTTATTGATAAAAAGAAAAAAACGAAAACCATGATTTGAATACTTTTTTTTTGCTTTACGCACCATCAGGTAGGTAATTTTGAAAATACCCAGGTGCTGTTAACATTTCTATCAAATAGAAATATGTTTCACCATGCGTTCTGCTTAGGGATTTCAATTATTGTGTCGATATGCTCCAAATATCAAGAAAAACAAGTAAGAAAGCTCTAGTCGGGTCTGCCCGACTACGAGATCCCCTGAACCAAGTCCGAGGCAGTGTTTTAAACAATCTAGCTTATATCTTTTACCGGTACATATTACCCTCTGCGTGCACCCACACACGCACACATATACATACACAAGCACGCGCGCCGCTTACTGCGTAGATGATTTAGCGGCTACGCTTGGGCTGCATTCTATGCAGCATTATGAGAAATTCATTGTTAAATAACTTCGGTTCTAGATCTACTTTCTTAATGAAATTTTCAGGACATAATATTGACATCTAGAGGTGTATATATACGAAATCCCAACTCCCTAGTATTTGAAATACGTTTTTTCCACTTATGGGGCTAATGGGGAGAGGTATCCAAAATTTAATAAGTTTATTATCTGTATTTACATCACAGCAACCTACATAGTCAATTTGGCGTCTCTAGGTATTATGGTCTAAAAGTTATAGCTTAAAAACAAAGTCAAAATATCGATTGTTATCGATAATAAGGAAATAGGATGAGTTATCGAAAAAAAAAATAAACTTGTACTGCGTATGGTATACAAGAATATATATCTAAAATCTCAAATCTCTAGCTTTTGTGGTTTACGAGATCACTGCGTTCATACGGACGGACAGACGGACAGACGGACAGACGGACAGACGGACAGACGGACGGACGGACAGACGGACAGACGGACATGGCTAGATCGACTCAGCTCGTCGTCCTGATCAAGAATATATATACTTTATGGGGTCTGCCACGCCTCCTTCTGCCTGTTACATACATTGTCACAAAACCATTATACCCTGAATTCCCATTTTCAATGGGTTCAGGGTATAAAAAGAAGAGATATCGAAAAAATAATATAAAATATATAGCAATATAATATAACAATACAATATATTTTGTAGTCCTACTGGCGGAACAACAAACAGGATCGGGAATATATATACTTTATGATATTTATATTTTGTATACATTTGCACAAAATCATGATACCCATTTCATTTTCATTTAGGGTATAAAAATTAAGGACAACTATCATGAAATCAAAATTTGTTATTCCACTTGTAACAAAAAAAAAAAAAAAAATAAAATATTAATAAAATATGAAAAAAAAGGTTCGTCCAGAAATTCATTAGGCCTGTACATGCCATATATATAAAGGCTTAGGCTCTTGAAAAATGTTATATATAACAAATGATCAACACTCGAAACTGTTGCGTTTAATCTTGGACTTGAGCCAATGCCCTCAGGACTATTAATCATTTTGGCCATCAAGCATGAAAGCGATTACTCATACATAGATGACGCGTCGACCCCTCCTAAGCCCCAAGAGCAATCCGTATAGCAAACATTGCTTAATAGCCAGTCAAATGGCCAGAAACAAAGGAGAATCAAGGCTAAGCGGAATATTTGCTTAAGTGTTATTTCTGTCAGCTTAGAGCCCCCGGCCCCAAACAAAAATTATGCTACAATATATGGTTATATTTATCGCATTTGATTGCGCGTATTAACCGAGAAATTAATAAGATAACTTTACGATAGAGTAGAGAGAGAGAGAGAGAGTGGGAGAGAGAGAGAGCCAAACTTGTTTACTTAACAGTTTGGCCTAATTTGTTTTTATGGCTGAGCTCATATATGAACGGACGACGGCTTTATTTCTGTGTAAATCAGCAGATTTATAGATTTTCGGCTTGCTGGCTGCTAATTTGATTTTGAGCAGAGGCAACAAACACACGCACACACACACATATAAATATATGTAGTGGCATTTAAATAGAGTCAAAGTTGGGCACATGTTGTGCCAAGTTAATTACCCAACAGACAGCAGAACGGGAGGCGGCAGGCGGTGGGCGTGGCTGAGTTGAGTTGCCCTACGTCCATCTACATAAAAGAATAACAAATTGTTTCAAGGCCTCGGCACAAATTCAATTGCTTAGTGAAATGCCATTTGCCAATTGTTTGTTTTAAGTGGACGCAACGGACGTGACCCATGTGTGTGTGTGTGTGTGTACGTGTCTCTCTCTCTGTGTGTGTGTGTGTGAGCGTTTATTGCGGCTAATTAAAAACAAACAATGGCTGTATAAAGTAGGTTGCAACAACAATGGCTGCAACAACAGTGGAGCCAGCAGCATCTGCCAAGGCAGCCAATCAAGTCAAAGCCTAGTCCACATTACATTAAGGCCTTTGGTAAGCCACCCCACCACCCAACCACCGCAGGGCACATTTGAGCGGCAACCACTCGCATTTCTTTTTCACTTTCGACATCTTTTCTTTTGCGCGCTCCACTTGATGTGGCCCGGCCTTTTGTTAATGCGGCGACATAATGAAACAATTAGAGGCACAAAATTAGGTTACACTAGCAGTCGCAGTCGCAGCAGCAGTTGCAGCTGGCAGCAGCAGTTGCAGCTGGCAGTTGCATGCAAATGCTGCAAGTGCGAGTTAAACAAGCTTTGGACAAATAATAGAACGGATAGCACAACAGAAAACATGACTGAAAGCCACAAAGACGACGACGACGCAAGCAGCAGCAGCTGTGCCAGTGGGCGGTAGAGTTGGGGGCGTGGCAGTCATGGCTTTGTCCATTTAATGCGCCAGACGATGTGTTATCAGTGTCAAGTGCTGCGCAGCAAAGTATGCTATAGAAATTGTGTTCGAGCCATGCTACACAACATTTAACTGGGCTAAGCTGCATTTTGGCCAAGTGTTGCATAACACTAAAAGAGAGAGGGAGAGAGTGAGATGTTCGTATTGTTAAAACAGCTTTGATTGACTTTGCATACAAATAAGCAAATAGCAATTCATACGAAATTCATGAACTGCACGAAATTATAAGAACTGGATAAGTGCGGATCAGAAGTATAAACAGAATTTTATAGTACTTTGGCATGGGAATTGTAAGAATTTTATATGTTACAATCGAATTATATAACATGGATTGAGAAGGGATATTAGCTAAGCAATATCTTTACAAAGCTTAAAGTTATTGTTGGAGCATTGTTATATTAAGCTTTTCTCGGTTCTTATATCAATTTTGTTTGATCTGTTTTAACTCAATGAGGCATATTTGGCTGACTGAAATATAGAAAATATTATTTTCTCTATTTATTTAAAGAATACTTTACTATATTGGAATAGTGGATTATTAGATTATTGACATTGCAATTTCCTTTAAGTCATTTACGATTTATTGGAATTTCCCTGGACATTGTTGCTTCATTCTGGCTTTAACGGTTTGAACATATATATTTTATTTTATTTAGTAATTTTTTATTTAAAATGTTTTATTATTGTAGTTTCTGATTTTTTTTTTTAATTATTTTTACTTTTAGTATTTTTATTGATAAAATTTTTTTTACATTATTTATATTTTATATTTATTAATTTTTTATGTTATTATATATTGTATTTTTGGTTTTATAAGTTCATTCATTTATAAATTGATTTAATTACTAATTTTTTTACTATCTTTTGTTTGTTTAATTATTTTTATTGTATTTCTATTTTAATTTTAATTTTTATTATAATTTTAATCTTAATTTAAATTTATGTTTTTATTTTAATTTGTGTTTTTATTACTAATTGAATTTTTACTTTTATTTTAGTTTGTATTTTTAATTTTTTTATTTTTGTTTATGTTTGTATATTTTTTATTTTTATTTTTTTTTTATTTTGATTTCGATTTTTATTATTATTTGTATTTTTATACCCTGAACCCATTGAAAATGGGAATTCAGGGTATAATGGTTTTGTGACAATATATGTAACAGGCAGAAGGAGGCGTGGCAGACCCCATAAAGTATATATATTCTTGATCAGGACGACGAGCTGAGTCGATCTAGCCATGTCCGTCTGTCCGTCTGTCCGTCTGTCCGTCCGTCCGTCTGTCCGTCTGTCAGGGGATCTCGTATTCGAGCAGACCCGACTAGAGCGTTCTTACTTGCTATTTTTGATTACTTATTTTTCTTTATTTTTTTTTATTTATTTTATTTTATGTTTTTTTTTCATTCATGTTTTTTAATGTTTTTTTTATTTCTTTATTTATTTATTATTTTTATTTATTTACTTATTTATTTATTTATTATAAGTTTTTAATAATAAATACACCTCTTAGACCTTTAGAGCCACTTCGGTTCGACTACCACAAACATATTTGTTGAACTTTGATTTGAGCTTCCGAAAGTTGTGAAGACTTAGAATTGTAGTCTTCCTAGAACTCAGTATTATTTCAGTTTTTGCAGTGCTTAGGCTTGGACTAAAAAATAATTCACAGAAACTTATGCAATTGCATTTTGATTTCGAAAGTTGCTACAAGTAATATGTTATAAAGCCGACGTACCCAATAAGTTAATTCTTTTAGCTTAAAACTAAAAGTAGCCAAATGAAAGGCTATTGGAATAAGCGCAGAGTCTTAGCTAGCACCTATTATAATAACTATCTTTAAGCTCTCACCAAGTGACTTATCTGTTAAACCTGACTGAAATAGGATATACAATGATGTGATGAACTTCCATTACATCAAAACGAATACATATACATATGTATATAAATGTATAAGTATATGTATATGTAATGTAACGTATATAGTATTTGTTATATATTTTATTAATTATTCCAAATTTTATTGATACACAAAATATAGTTTAAATGTTATATAATTGACTGAATTGTTTTGTTTTATATATTTTCTAAAAATATTTGAGTTGTACTTAATTGGAAAACAATCTCATGGCGATTTTATTACTGTAAATAGCATAGCAAATATTTTAGTAGCATTTGGCATTTAAGAACAAACTCAAAGCATTTTAAACTAAAATATGATATGTGGGCAGTCTCCTTCTCTGTGTTTTGTGCTCTCTGTTGATTGTTTTCGATGACCCTTGCGATAACAGAAATAATTTCGGTGCTCAACTTTTTGTGTTTGTTTATCTATTTGGCGACTCGGCAGAGTATTGTTTGTGTTTTCCTGGGTTGTTGCATTCAGCAGAGCGAATGTTTTCATTAAATGTTTTGTCAACAGACAGAGAGAGAGGGTGAAAGAAAGAGAGAGAGATAGAGAGCTGGTCATATTTGAGCATATTCATATGCAGCTCGCTGTCTCTATGGCGATGGCCATGATTGTAACTGTGTACATATTGGCCGACCAACTAACTGGCCGGGCTAACACCTATTGGCCAGCTGGCAGTTTTGTTGACGTTGATTTTAATGCTGGCTGCTGTTGTTGGTTTTTGCATTTTATGCGCTCGTTTTCTATAGCCAAATCGTGAAAGGAAAACACGCACGGCCGCTCAGCTACAGCGGGGCCCGGCTTAACGGCTTTTCAATTAAAGGAAAAGCTTTCCCCCCCTCACACAGACACACACATACACAGGGTCCGTGGGCCGTCGCACATATTTTATTATATTTTGTTGCATTTAATTAAACAAATGTATTCAATGTTAATACAGCAACTTAACTGATTTATACGCCCAGGTTTCGGGCAACTAGCTGCCGCTTGTTGTCTCATTCGCAATTTGGCCAAATTAATTTGGTAAGAAATCACGTAGATACGCAATTAACATTGCGCTGGAACCAGCTCAACTCGACTCGACTCGACTCCACTCGATTCGACTCGACTCGACTGTGTCATTTTATATCATTTCAGTTACAGGCCACGTACGTAGTGTCCGTCGCTTGTTAAAGACCATTAAATACGCTGACAGCTTTCGAATGCAAACGCAATCATTGCACATAAACAACTACATAGATACACACACACACATATACATATACAAATATATTTGTGTTTTTGCAGCTAGTTACATATTGTTGTGCGCGTACAACGGGGCGTATGAAATGCTTATTTTTCTTCGATTTCAGCTTCGATAAACAATGCAGGAGCTCGCTTTACAGTTTCTTAGTATTTCTTATGCTTTTAAAAGCTTCTTTTTAATAAAAGCTTGTATATTTTATTTAAACTAGTTTTCTGCTACCTTCAATGACAACTTAAGCTAGTTTTGAGTTTAGTTTAGGAGGAAACAAAAAAAATTAGAATAATTTCTTATATTACAATATTTATATGTATATTTAATATATTTACAAAAAAATTATATTATATGTAGAAATCTGTTAGGGAGATCCAATAGATGCCCAGCCAGCATTTGGAAGACTGTTTTAAGACTACTTAGAGCCTTCTTGATGACTAAACAAGTAAAAACGATCTAGTCTGTACTGCCCGTCTACGAGATCCCCTGAACGTTTGTTCGATCTTTCAATTGTCTGTAATAACTTCTATGTTACTTAACGGACTTTGATTAAGTTTCAGCACTAAATCCTTTTAATTTATTCAAAATACGGTTTTAGCTAAAAAAATTTAATATTTAAATTATGGCTATATTGCAACTGAACTTAAATTAAATTGATTTTGTAAAATGTGAAGCCCGAATCTTAAATATAAAAAATAACGAAGCTATATTTTATATTCAAGAAGCTAAACGCAAATTTTGGTGACCTTAGCTAAAAAGCAGTAAAAGATATGTTTATAAAACTTAATCTCGATAACGTTTTTATTCGATATCATGGAAATCGGAAAAGTTATCGAATATCTAAAACAAATTTGATATGCGCGCTGTATGCAAGAGCTTTCGTGCAAAGTTTTAAGTCCCTAACTCTTATAGGTTCTGGCAGATTCGACAGACAGACGGACAGAGCTAAATAGACTAAGCTCGTCGCCCTGATCAAGACTATATATACTGTTACATACGTTTTTCTTAACAAAACCATTATCCCATTTTCAATGGGTTCAGGGTATACAAATGATTAATTTCATGCGGGACAAAAAGATGATTCCAAAATGATAATCCATATGCTCAAAATGTTATTTATTTAAACTACAATAGCAATAACTACAATAATACAAAGCAGTCGCCTATGGATCATGCAGGGGAAAGAAATCCGATCTTTTTTCCATTTTTATCTTCTCTTTGCTTTTTAGTCAGCCGTCTGGCTAACACGTTAGAATGCCCACCAAGGCTGTGTATACAATTTTGAATATATTTTTACAACTCTTTTCTATATGTGGAGTAAACGTATGATTCAGCACTCGGCAGCTTTTTACAACTTCTGTTTGAGTTCCTTCTGCTACTCTTTTGCAACTACTACTTCGATGCTTGCTGATAATAGAAGTGGGTATTCTTTTGACATAGCTAAACAAACTACATAATTATTGCTAATTGGAAATAAACAGCAAAGACATGACTCTCAAGCTAAGCTTAACAAAAGCATAAATTTTGTATTTTTATATATATATGAATATGTATTATTATATGTTTAGACTCTGTTCCCAAAGGGAAAAAGAGTCTATTGGATTTGTGCAATGTCCGTCTTGCTGTCTGTCCGTCTGTCCGTCTGTCCGTCTGTCCGACTGTCCGTCTGTCCGTCTGTCCGTCTGTCTGTATGAACGCGCAGCATTTGGACACTATAGAAGCTAGAGACTTGTAATTTGGAATATATACTCGTGAGTATCCGCGTCAGATCAAGTTTGAGTATTTTTCCGATACGCCCACAGGGGGCGTGGCAAATCGGGAAATGCTATATCTATTAAGACTAAAACGCTGTTATTTTAGTCAATATTGAAGTCTAAGAAATGAGATTTAGAATATATACTCGTGTACACCACGCGGACGTTTTAAGATATAGATTATATATCTACGCCCGTTGTGGGCGTGGCAAATCGGATAAAACTATATCTTCTACAGTTTTGAAGCTAGAGCATCCAAATTTGGCATGTGGGTTACTTCCCTTAAGTTAGATCAAAAAGTTATATACCCACGCCCCCTGGGGGCGTACCAAATCGGAAATATATATATAGCGATTTGTATAAATCTTATAATATTTTAAGCGTATTAAGAGCTAGAGACTTGAAATTTGGAATACATGTGCAAGTAGATCACTCGGAATCAAAAATATATATTATAGATATTTACGCCCATTAAGGGCGTGGCAAATCGGATAAAACTGTATCTCCTACAGTTTTAGAGCTAGAGCGTCCAAATTTTGCATGTGGGATACTGTTGACCTCCTCTTAAGATAAGTCAAAGGTTATGTATCCACGTCTTCTGGGGGCGTGGCAAATCGGGAATTACTATATCTTTTACTAAAACCGTGATAATTTCGGCAATATTTCCGTCAAAGAGTTGGGACTTGGAATATATATACTAGTATCCTACCTCTACCCAAAAATATATGTTATATATAGCTACGCCCATTTGGGGCTTGGCAAATAGGGTAAAACTGTATCTCCTACAGTCTTAGACGTAGAGCATAAAAATTTGACATGTGGGTTACTGTTCATGAAATTTAAATTTACGAAAAAAAAAAAAAATTTATTGAGCCTACACACCTTTAACAGGAACAGAGTCTGACGCAGTCGGTGGCGCCCGACTGCAACGTTCTTACTTGTTTTTAATAATTTCTGTTATAAAATGTTTGTCCGACAAATTATTAGCTGTTTTTTTTGCACTTTGATAAATAAATAAAATAGCTAAATATATCATAAATTCAAATTAGCAGATTTTAAATGTTATCCATGCTGAAATTCAACAAAAGCTTCTGCCGGGCAATCCAATTTATTATTTATGGTGCATTTAATAACAGCCAAATAAAATCTATAGTATAAACGGGGCTAACTAGTTAGGCTAATGCCACATGAATACGCTATAAACTATTTATAAAACATATTTATAGGGTATTCTAAGTCTCAGGAGAAATATACAATAGTTTTTAGCGTATCTAAACTCCTACATATTTTATTATAATTTTTCTATATTAACAAGCTCCAAAGTTTTGAACACTTCAACTCTGAGAGAGTGCATCTACTCGTCGCATATCAAATATTTATATATATATTTATATATGAATTATGAGCTATTTTACAAGGTATTAATAGCATTCATGTGATTTGCATTGTTTTAAGCTCTCTCACTATTATTGTTGATTATAATTAATTTTCCAACATTTTTGGCAGCTTATTTGCTGCTCAGATTTGTAATTCATTTATAGTTTTTAGTATTCCGTTTTGCAAGCCTTTAATGCGTTAAATCGAATTAAACGAAATGAGCTTTGCCCAGATAACTTTGCTCAATACCCTTTGAAATGGGCCTAAAAAGGGAGTATATTGTGAGAATAGACTAGAGATATTCTTTTGCTTAAAGTCTTTTAATAGAGAACTAGCTCTTCAATAGCTTTTTAATATTATTATTTATATATTTAATTTTTATTTTTATTATTTTATAGCATCTAGAGAAGATAGAGGAGTTGAAATTGCTTTGCTTAAAGTTTTTTAATAGGGAACTAAAATATCTTCTTCTTCTTGATAACTGTTTGATAACTTATTGATATTATATTATATATTCAATTTTTATATTTAATAAGATTATATTAGATTTGAGTTTAATTATCTTTTAGCATATGGAGAAGAAAGAAGAGTTGAAATTGTTTTGCCTAAAGTATTTTAACAGAGAACTAAAGTATCTTCATCGTCTTGATAGCTCTTCGATAACTTTTTAATATTATTATTTATACTAACATATATTTCCTTTTATCTTGTTTGAATCCCAGAAAGTGCACAAACAATGAAAGGCTACAGGTCGACCAGGAGGACAAATACCTTGGAGTAGTACTATACAGCTAGTAATATTCAGATTCAGATTCCAAATTGCAAATTTAAGCTGGCGAGCCTCAACTGGATGCTGTGCGGCAAGTCCAAGCTATCTATAAAGCAGGTATTGTGCCTGCCTGGAGTTGCGGCACACAGATTTGGGTAGTGGCTGCTGTATCAAACCTCAAACGTGTAAAGATGCTTCAGAACAAAGCCTTGCGGCTTATGACTGACTGTGGCTGATATGCACCGGGACCAACCGATATAATGACAGGCTGAGAACACACAAGAACAGGATTGCAAGCCTCTCGCCTCAGACCAACCCATAAGACGCTTAAGACTACGGCAATATCACAACATTTTGAACTAAAGACTACATCAAAATAATAATTAACCTAAAATTGAATGAATAAAAATGTATGTTGAATTATTAATTATGTAACCCTTATATTTATTAATTATGATTATATTATATTAGATTAGGTTTTGGAAACTCAGATCTCTGATTTTCTCGACTTGGACTTCAGCTTTTCGACTCTGTCAGCTTCTAGGAGACAATTTTTTACCCGCTTCAGCTTGAAAACTTCTTCTCGACTATCGATCATCCAGCACTGCACTCCTTCCTCGTGAGCAACTCTGCGGCATAGTGTTGCCACCTCGTTGTGCTGCTACTCTTTGTTAAATGTAGGTATATAGTGTAAATAGCTTATTTCCTTAAGTTAAGTTACCTATCCTCTTATAGTGTATTCGCACACTGATCTTAGATAAATAAATAAGATGTAAACAAGCAAAAGCGCTCTTGTTGGGTCTGCCCGACTAGGAGATCCCCTAAACCAAGTCCGAGCTGATGTTTTAAACAACAGCTAGCTCACATCATTTATCTATACATATCACTCTCTACACACACGCACACATATACATGTACACAGTGCAGCATTATGAGAAATTGATTGATAAATAACTTCGGTTCTAGAAGTACTTTCTTAATGAAATTTGCAGGACATAATATTGACATCCAAATGTGTATATATGCGAAATCCCAAATAGTTCCTAGTATTTGAAATCCCTAGTATTTAAAATAAATGGTTTTCAGTTTATATTTCAGGTGTTTGCTGGGTATCTGCTAGTCGTTCGTATTACATTTAAAGGATTTTAAGATTAACGCTTTAATGTGCAACTTATTTTGTTACCCTATATTTGTAAATCTATATTTATGTATATATTTCATATATTACCAGCTATAGGTATTATAAATGAAATAATTTAATGTTGCCATACAAATACTACTGATGAACTTTGCTACAGAAATGTTTTAATATGATTAGAATTGCTGGAAGTTTAATATATATTAGTAATACAAAGTCTAAAAATTTGGGAAAAAATTCCAAATTATATTAAAAATGAAATAAATATATGTAAAATTTCACATTTAGTAACTAATTTAAAAAAAAAATAAAACAAAAGAGAGAGATAGAGAAATATATAATAAACTAAATATTAAATCTGGCTGAAATGTTTTTCTCCACATGGAGCTGGCCGTAAGTAATACTCATAAACTATTACATTCCGAAATTTTGTTTGTTTTCTCGACATATTTCGAAATTATTTGCCTGGTCACGTTTTATTGTTAATTTTAACAAATTTTGCGAGCTGATATCAAATTTAACGATGTCCCACGACGTCGTTGCAGGCACTCGTCCTGTGGCTCCTGACAATGGACAAAAAAAAGAAGAAGCAGCAGCAGCAGCAGAGCTGCCGAAAACAAACACAGACACGTTTTATATATTTGGCTGAATGGCACACATATTTTGTTATAGGCCGGCCTGGGCTTTGTGCCCTTTACATCGTATATTTCACTCTCCCTCTCTCCCCCTCTCCCTCTCTCGCTCGCTCTGCAGCTTGTTGAATATTTAAGCGGTTTTAAAACATTTGTTACATTCCTTTTCTGGTTTTTTCGTTTTGGTGCTCGCTAGTCTGGGGTTTTTATTGTTTTGGTTATCAACGCTCAGCGCTTTTAAAAAATTCAATTGCGGTCGGAAGTCGTCGCACTCACATAAACTGTGGAGCTGCCCTTTAGCACCATTGCACACTACCTCTCTCTCTCTCTCTCTGTATCTCTCTCTGTTGGTGGACTCCCCTTTGAGCAACAATTTACATTTAAATGGCGATAAAAAGGCGATACAAATTTGAAATTCTAGACGGCCTGGCCAACAGCTGGACACTGCTGCACCTCGCCTTAATGATGCCATCGACGTGTACCTATATATATATATATATATATATATATGTTCATTCCCACAAGTTTTGGGCAGGACTTTGCGTCAAATGCAAATTTAAATTCTCGTTCAATTGTTATTATTGTTGTTCTATTTGCACTCTGGCAGCAACACTCGACGCCTTGGCTACCATATCAGACTCAGACAACAACAACAACAAGCTGAGCAACATACGTTAGTTCTCATGTCCCTTTGGGTATCCTTTGCCCAGCAGCCATTGTCCTTGCCTTTTGCGGTTTGCTTTTTTTTGCCTTTTGGCATTTTCAGTTTATTTTTATTGCCAAACAAGACTTTTAAATATTAATGCAGCATATTTTGCCAAAATGATAATGCAACAAATTTAATTGAATTATTTTCAAACTCAACATAAATTTAATTTTAATTTTTTTGATATTCATTTTAAATATTTTGTTATTTATTTAGTTGAAGAGTTGACAGCAGTTTACAAAACTTAAGCCAACATGCTAAAGACATAGCTATAAAGGCTTTCGGCTAAATAACGTAATGATATATACATATATTTTTTTTTCGTAATTAGTATATACTATGAGCTTAGTAATTATACCCTGAACCCATTGAAAATGAGATTTCAGGGCATAATGGTTTTGCAAAAAGTGTATAACACGTAGAAGGAATCGATGATATCGATTAAAAACGTTATCGATTTCTAACGTTATCAGTCTCTCAATTTTACAACTAGCTTTTTGTAAACAAAATACATTTTCCATTTTTTAATATTTTGAATATTGACTCCATATTTTACAAAATCAATTTTTTCAAAAATTATTTTTTTACAGCCGCAATTAATATTTTTAAATTTTGTAGGCAAAATCGTATTTCCAATAAAATGAAAGCATTCAATGCTGAAAACTTTATCAAAATCCGTTTAGTAACAAAGAAGTTACAGACCCAACTAGAGCGTTCTTACTTGTTAGAAATGTTCTTCTAAATATAATAAGTGGTATGATACAGTTATATAATCTTAATCTAATCTAAAGTCTATAGAAAATATCACATTCTTTGGATGTTTTGTTAAGGTTTTACCGTTTATTTGTAGATGGATTGCATAATGCAGATATTCTGAGAAAAGAACTTCCATCTATTTTGAGTAAAAGTAGGACAGGTAGTAAGCGAGGGTAAATGTGGTTTGGGAATGTGATGAAGAGGGGATATTTTTATCCAAATAGTGTACGTGTGTTATAATTGGAGTCGTATAAACTTGATTTCTTCGTTTCGGAACATCTTAATTTTATTTTATTAAATTATTAGATTTATTTACGTTATGTTACCTATTAAATGTGTGGCTGAAGAAGTTCTGTTTATGAGTATAGTGAGTACTTTTTATTTGTCTGTTAATATTTGTGTAGTTATTATATATTTTCTAACTTTTTGTCATACAATAACTTATTTCAAGTACTTTGAAAGTATTTTCATATTCATTGATTTGCTCAATGGAAACTTTTCACTCACAATAAATAAGTTTTCAATGAAGCTTAGCAAAATACTGTTCCGCCTCCCCCTCTTCGGACAGACTTTGCCAATTTCCGAAGTGACAAAATCAGATAATTTACAACGCCGTCAATCTTTATCATGGCCATTGCAGTCGGCTGCCCCAAAACAGCAACAGCAACAGCCGGTGGGCGTGGCCGCGGGCCCATATTTTTGCACATGCCAGCGCCGATAAGCAAGTGCAAATCAGTTGCCAATGCAATGGGGCAAAAGAAGAAGAAGAAGCAGGCAGGCAAAATGCGAAAAGCTTGGAAATCATTTGATTTTCTGCTGCATTTAGTTGGCGCGCTTTGCCTTCTGCTATTTTCGTTTTCTTTGCTATATGCTCGCTCGGCAAATGAAAAAGAGTATATTAGTTATGAAAGTGTTGAGAATCATTGCATATCAGAGAACAAACTAAATAACTCTTGAGTTCCTCTATAGATAGACCCATAACGATAGCTGAGCGAGTATTATGCAGTCAGTTGCGCCCGTTCTCTCTTGTTCGTACTTCTTTTTTTGCCATTTGGCCATCGTTTTGTACGTATTTTATTTGCCGATTAACCGGGCTTAGTCGTCTTCGCTGGCGCAGTTGAATCCTTGCCAAGTGGGCAGTGCCAACTGTGTTATCGGCCCTCAAAGGCTGCCCCCAAAAAGAGATTCCAGTTGACTGCAAATGAACTTTCGACCGCATGCGGCAAATGCTCTACCTGCCGCAGAGCCAGAAGACAGCTGCGACAGTTCGAAAAATATATAAATACTTGATCACCATCAAGAGACGACTTTAAGATTCGTCTATCATCATAAAAGCTAGAAGTTTGAGTATAAATATACACTAGTCAGCATAAGTATTTTGAGGAAGCCCTTTCAGCTGTGACTATTGAAGTTAGCATTAGTTATAAACTTTGCTTAAACTTTGTTTTCAGCCAAATACCTGGGCCTAAATTTAGGCAGCAGACTGACTTCGAACTTACATCTCAAACATAAAAGAAAACAACTAAACTAAAAGCTACTGAAGTTAAACTGGATGCTTAGACAGAACTCGGCTTTAAGCCAAAAAAAAAACAAAATACTAATATGCAAAACACTACTAAACCGATTTGGACTTACGGTATACAACTATGGGGCACTACAGCGAAAAACAATGTACTTATCAGACAAAGATTGCTATCGAAGTCTCTAAGCAGAATCATGAACTTAATCCACAGAGATTTGAAAATAGCAACAGTCATAGACGAAACTTTAAAATTTAGTACAAGACACTTAATAAAGCTAGAAAACCACGAAAACAACTTAGCTTTTAACCTGTTAGACACTACTACATACTTAGGAAGATCACACTGACATACAACTCTCACTTCCCAATCAAATTCGATTGATGTCTCAAATATAGTTGCACATAAAGACAATATAATAAAAAAAAATAAATAAATAAAAATAGTATTACATATCAAAATACTTTTGGCATATTCGGAAATTAAAAACTAATTAGTATCTCTTAAAGTTTCTATGTAAAAATATTAGTTTATTCTTTTAAGTAATAGTAATAGTAATAATAGTAAAAATAAAAAGCAAAAATTTAATTAGAATTCTTCATATATATAAAGCAAACATTTAATGAGAATTCTTCATATATAAAAATTAAAAATTAAATGAGAACTCTTCATAAAGGCATTTCAAGGCTAAACTCAATAATTCATATTTTTTATGTCATCAAAATACTTATGCCGACTACTGTATATAAGTACATATTCTAAGCATTGATCAAAAACGTATCTTAAAGCAGATTTTTGCATATTTCATGATTCTATTCTGAAAAAAGAAAAATCAAATTGCAATTAAGTCCGAGCTTGGCTATAAGTCAACTGCTATTCGATTCATATTTCATGCTCCAATTGGCGGAAGCACAGAGAGTCTGCTCCTCTTTCACTTACTCTTCCCTTCTCTTTCTAGCTCTCTCTCTCTATCACTGTCTCTCACTTTTCTCTGTTCAAGTTATGGCTATAATTGCCGGACACGCATTTTAATCAAATCAAAAATTTACGACACTTTTCGCGAGTGAAGCGGAAAAATTCTGCATTTTCTATTCAGCTAAACTTCGGCCAACATTCCCAATCCGTTTCCCAACTTGTTTTTGTTGGCAGAAATCTGTTTGGCGCTTAGAATTTTGCAGCAGCTGCAAACATGGCGAATGAGTCGTTTCTGCTCCTCCTCTACTCCTCCACCCCCACCACCACCAACCACACTCCCTCTGAGCTCCTGCTCATATATGCAAATATGCACTCTGAAACAATAAAATTGTGCATTGAGATGCAGTTGGAGTTTAAGCAGTGGGCGTGGCAGGGCGCGAAAGGCGGGGGCGGGGGCACTAAGTAATGCTTCGAGTAATTTATGCAGCGAAGCAAAGCAACTAAAATGCGAAATGCGAAATGCAAAATGCAAAATGCAAAATGCAAAATGCGTGAAGATTTCACTACCGAAGTGACGAGCCATGCAAATTGATATGCTGCTTGAATGTAGCAACTGCTTTTTGCACAGTGTAATCGTGCCACAACATATTTCAGCTGTTTCCAATGTCTTTTAACTCAGTGTGCCATGAAATTTGGTAAATTGCAGCTGCCAATTGCTCGAAAATAGCAATTCATATTGCAAATTAGCAAAGTTAATAGCAGAAGTTAACATATTTTGATAAACTGATTTTGATTCAATAAAGTCTTTGCATTTCAATTGGGTTGCTCATGAATAGTTACAGCACACTACTCTTAACCTGGCATTATGTATGTTTTCTAGAAGCTCTAGCCGTTTAGTTACTTAATTTAGTTATTAGTATAGTTATAAGCCAACTTCAATGGAATTTGTAAATGCCTTATTTTGCTTGTTTATAAAAAAACATATTCATATTAAATCAAAAATAATTTTTCAGTTAAGATAATTGTATCGCATCTTTATAAATTCTCATATACGTCAGCTTTAAGCAATTTTCTGTATATTTTTTAGCAATGTTTACTTTATTGCTTTAATAATAATTACCATATCCCATTAAAACAATATTGCACTTATTGTTTAAGTATATATCGGCGAGTCAATAAGATTTTCAAGTTGTGAAGGGTCGACGGTTGAACTTTCTTCTATTTTATCTCTACTAATTGTGCAGCGAGTCTCAGCGTGTTTCTCAGTCGACATTTTGCATCTAACTGTACCATTTCCTAGTAGCTCAACTACAACAACCACATTGATCCTCATTGTTGTCTCTCTCACTCAACTTCACACTGAGCCACAATCGAGGACAGCACATACTGTCGTCGCACTCTCTTAGTGTTGTACAACTTCATTCAGGTTATGCATTACGCAACACTGCTCAATTCTCCCCAAAAACTAGGCGCATACTTCATAATATTAGAAGTACCCAATTCTATCTCCGACATATATATATCTTGTTTTAATACAAATAAATTAAATTAGCTGTGGATGATATAGTTTTTACCATTTTGCCACGCCCCAGGAAGCGTAGTTCAATGATTTTTGATCAATCTAAGGAGGGACACAATAACTTATACGTTAATTTTTAGGGCTCTAGCTATAAAACTATAGAAAATATAGTTTAGCTGCTTTGCCACGCCCCCAAGGTTTGTAGCTTTATATACTATTGTTGAATATTATAGTTAAATATTATAATCTATACTAAAATGTAATATGCGTGGCGCCATCTATTAGTGGATTATGCAAATAATGCGCGTAAGCGCTGCTTAACTTAAACAGCTGTTCTAAGCTCCTAATCAGCTCTTCATTTGCCTTGCAAAAGCCGACACGTACACACGCATCTAAATATAATACTTGTAATTAATATGAAATAAATTGTTAATATAAAATAAATAAACAGTAATATTATTGTGACTTCGTTCGTGGACCTCAAATCTCAACAACTATCTTTTTTTGTCTACAATATTGGTTGAAAATAATAGCTTTTTAGTTTTAGAAGATATAGTATTGCCCGATTTGCCACGTCCTCTGTGGGCGTATCAGAAAAACACTTAAACTTGATCTGTCTCTGGAGTATATATTCCAATTTCATTTGTCTCTAGCTTTAAAGGTGTCTAAATGCTACGTGCTTATACAGACAAACAGACAGACAGCTAAACAGACATTGCACAAAACTAATATATTCTTTTCACTTCGTGAACGAATATTAAAATGTCCCTTAATATAATATCTTTAAAAGTAGAATTTTACTATTGTTAAGATATATTTATATAGAGCTTTACGATTTAAGTCCTTATTTCTGACACTGGATATATTTTCTGAGATTTTGTCTGTAGTTGGAGTCAATTACTTTAAAGTTTTCGAATTCAACTCTCTTTAAGCATATAAAATTTAATATTATTTGAGAAGTTTGAGTTAATGAAACAACGAAATTAACACTTGAGCTGAATCTTAAAGAAATTGAAGATTTGGTTTCGGGTATTCCATGTTAAGTTTTTGTGTCTTGTGGTTCGTATAATGAAATTCTGCGACACCTTGTGTGAAGCTGGCAACAACTAACAATTAAGTCCATAATGCGAAGATCTGATTGTTAACTGAGGTAAGTTTCCCATTGATACAAGGACTCGAATCCTGTTAAGAGCAGTTAACTAGACGGCGTCCTGGCAATGCACTCAAGTACTGCAAGACAGACGTGTGTATTGCTCCACCCCGCCTCCCGCCTACCGCCTTCCGCCTCCTGCGTCCATCGAACCCGAGCGAGCGTCAATTTTGACTGCCTGGCAGCAGGATCTGTGCAACATTTTCTGCAGCTTTTGTTGACATGGCTTTTGCGGCATTGTCGCAGCCGATGTCACATGTTGTATGCAGCACACACACACTCCCACACTCTCACACATACGCGGGCAAGGCTGACGGCGTCTGTCATTTCGAATTTCGTTTGGCTTTTCTTTTGCATGATACTTTTTGGCATTTGGCTGCTGCTTCGCACTTGCAGCTTGTCGCTTAATTATGTGAGCCTTGAGGTTGCAAAAAGTAGTTGACACTTTGACATGAGCTGCGCTAAGTTGACAATAAGCTCAGACATTGAGTGAAGTGGGGGCGTGGCGGGCGGCTAAATGGAACAATATGCTAAGCATAAGCAAAACAATTAGGCAAAAACATAAGAGCTGTGTGCACTCAAACGAAAGAGTGGAAAAAAAAGATGTGAAGTAAAAACAAATGTATTCATTTTTTAAAAATATACTTTTTGCTAAAGGCTGAAGGAAGAGGAGGTCATTATGGGCTTGGGGTATTTAAAGTTGTTCAAGAATATGATATAGTATATGTTATAATTTTGAAACGATTTTTTAGTGAATTAGGAATATTAAATCTTAAGACTAAAGAAAGAGCAGGTCCAGGGGTACTTAACACTGTTTAAGAATATGATTTATATGATATGATTTTGAAATGAATTTTTATTTTTATTGAGAAAGAGGAGGTCATGGGCTAGCAGTATTTGACACTGTTTAAGTATATGATATATAGTATGCGATATAATACTGAAACATTTTTATTTAAAAGTAAATTACAAATATGAAAACCCGTTTTTCAAAAACTTTTCACTGATGCCACTCATGCAGTTATAAATTGAGTAAAAAAAACATCGGGATAGTTTAAAAAATCGTGTAAGATGAAAAAATTATCAACATTTTCAAAAAAAACCGTGCAAAAGAAATAACAATGAAATCCATCATATAAAAGTGTTCATACAAAAAGTATTTTTAGAACAAAACAAAAAAATTCAAATTGAAATTGGAAGTAAAAATTAATTTTGCAAATATTTATCAAGTTAAATTTATCAAAGAAAAAAAGCGGTAATAAAAATTGAATATACCACCATAAACTAACGTTTAGTAATTAGGTAACTAAACCGCGCGATATAATGGTAAGAAAATAGGATGATTATAGTGTATTAAGTAGCGCTTAGTGCATCCTCATAATATTAAAAAAAAACCAATTAACAAAAAGGAAAGGATATTCCCCCAGTTGTATGCTCTATAGATAAGTTTCTAACACTGTCCAAAGATATAAATTAAAAATTTTTTTTTAAGGATTTTGTGTTAGAACCAGAATTTTGTGTAAAAAAGAGTTTTTATTGTTATTGGTGAACCGTGTTATTTCAAAATCGCGTATAAAAATACAGTGCAAAAAGAGAGTTGGGTATATATATCTACATAATACTTTAAATGCAAGTTTAATTGGAAATAATTGATATATATAATATATTTAGAGAGTTTGATAATAGAATGATAAAAGAAGTTTCTGAATCTAGCGATATCAAAACGAGCCTAAATTAATTGCTTATTATCCAATATGGATTCTTTTATTTTTCCCTTCCCTAACTCATTTATTGCTTGGCACATCATTTTGATTTTGCTAAGTGCATTTGCTGGGTTATTACTGTGAATCATTGTTGAATCGTTATTTGCATTGGCCCGCTTGTAATACTTTGCTAACTTCAATCATCAGTTCCATTTTGTTTGGCACTTTTGTGTCTGCCTCTGTCTCGCTCTGTCTCGCTCTTGGCCAACAAGTGCCGCTGACAAAAGTGTAATGGAATAAAATATTAATAATCAAGCGAACTTTTGCCAAGTGTCTATCATCAAGCTAAAGGCAGTTCAGCCTGAAACTTGGACTGGACTGGACTTCAGCAGGACATCAGTAGGACATCAGCAGGCAGGCATCGGGCATCGGGCATCGGGCATCAGCATCTATAATTCCTTGCGCTCAAACAAAGTTGGGGTATCCGGGCAGAGCTGAACTGAACTCGACTCAGCTGACAGTTCGGCGGACTTTTGCCTTGGCTTTGGCCCGTTTCTTCGTTTCCCCCGTTCGTTTTACAATTTGTTAATTACTGCAAAATGAACTTTCCCGCTGATGAGCTGCAGCTCGGAGAGTCGAGCGATGCGGCACAGCTTGGACTTGAGCAAACAGCACCAGCTGCTTCCTGTGCAGCTCAGGCATGTCCATGTCCCTTCTTTCCTTCCTTTTTTTTTGTCGAGGATGCTGACAATGTTTTCATTGCTCTGCGACTCTCGTCGTTCACTCCGATCATCACTCTGCCAGCCATCATTGTTGCATTCCGTCCAACCACCCGCTGCTCGCTCACTAATGCGGTTTGTTTTCGCAGTTTTTGTTTCTGTTGTTGTTGCTGTTGTGCGCTTCGTTATTTCATGTTTTGTTTTACATTCTGTCGCTTTTTATGCAATCTGCAGCGCCGTTCCGAGCTGAGCAAACAATGTTGCTACGCGGCCTGGCTGCCAAAACCAAACAAGCTTGAGACCGCGACCACGACGCTTCACGTCCACAGCGCAATTTTTCATTTTTCGCCAGGCAACGGACAGGCGCAGGACCAGACGCGCCAACGGGCCAGCTCATTCATTACCCGAGGGTCTCGTCCTTGTGTGCAGCGTGTCCTGTGCGCAACGCCTGCAATCGCCGCCCCGTACATCATCCAAGCGCACGCTTTGCGTCCGTCCGTCAGCTCGTCAGAGGGACCCTCCTTCGTTCCTCCATCCCTCCGTCCCTCCGTCCTTCCGTCCGTTTGTCGTTGTTCCTTCCTTCCGTTTCATTGCCAGCCGCAGTCGCAGTCGGAGTCGCAGCCGCAGCCCAGTATCCTTCCGCATGATGACACTGTTTTTGGCGGCCGCCGTTCGCAGCCATCGCATCGTGGACGTTAGCTGCTGGCCTCATTTAACTTGTAATTACGCTTGAGCAAAAATCAAAGTGGCTCAAGTTGCCAGACAGCCAGCCGGCCGGACCACCTAGACCAGCCAGCCAAACCCAAGTCCGGGCCAGGCAGTCTGGTCACTGCTGTTGCCCTGTCGCAGCTCCTGGTCGTCGTGGGTGTACCGACTTTTCCGTTGGCAGCAGCTATGACAACCGCAGCCATTGCCCTGGCACCCAGCGATAACACCCTTCTCCCTCTTCCCTCTTCCCTCCTCCCCAACCCTTTTCGCTTGTTTTATTTTTCGGTTTTTCTTTTTGGCCGCCAATTTGAGCAGCATAAAATATTTAAAGTCTCGCTTGCCGCTGATTATTATGCCACGCCCTGCGTCTTGCCAAACGTCTCCCTGGGCGACAGCGGTGTTCCCCGAACATGGTTGCCTTAGCTTGGGGACACATCACACAGGCACCTATCGACCCGCCTACATCCCTCCCTACATCCCATGCCCTCATTTCGCGACTTGCGCAACTTTACCTAAAGTTAAATTTTTCCCAAATTTGTGGCAACTCGTGCGCCTAACCCTTTTGATACCCTGTACCGGTGGTAGGGAATATTGGCTTATGATACTTATATGTAACGGGAAGTGTTGGTAAACAGTGTTGGTAAACAGTGTTGATAAACGGTGTTGGTAAACAGTGTTGGCAAATAGTGTTGGTACATAGTGTTGGTAAATAGTGTTGGTAAGCATTGTTGGGAAATAGTGTTGGTAAACAGTGTTGGTAAATAGTGTTGGTAAAAAGGTTTTGTAAACAGTGTTGGTAAACAGAGTTGGGGAACAGAGTTGGTAAACAGTGTTGGTAAGCAGTGTTGGTATGTAAGCAGGGTTGGTAAATAGTGTTAATAAACGGTGTTGGCAAACGGAGTTGGTAAATAGTTTTTGTAAACAGAGTTGGTAAATAGTGTTGGTCAACAGTATTGGTAAACAGTGTTGGGAAAAAGTGTTGATAAACGGTGTGGGTTAGCAGTGTTGGTAAGCAGTGTAGGTAAATAGTGTTGGTAAACCCTAACCCTATAGCCTTTATAGCTTATACCAAGTTTATTTAATAAATATTAAATATTTGACCGTCTTGTAAGACGGTCTTTATAGCCTTTATAGCTTGTACCAAGTTTATATAACAAATATTCAATATTTGAGCGTCTTTTAAGAAAATCGATCTGGCGAGCATCAAAAGTATTTATTTTTGAAATAATTTAAGCTTTCCATATTTTTTCAATATATCAATTAATATATTATGCAATTTCAAAGCCCTGTTATTCCTTTACATTCAATCCATCCTGCAGCGCATCTTCTAGTCGAGCACACCCGCTCTATTGCACTCATTTGGGTTCTTTTTTTTAAGACTTTCATTTTTTGGTTTGTTTTGTTTACAGTTTACCAGCGCGACTTCTACGCACTTCCGCCAGGGTTTCGGGTTTGGGTTTGGGTTCGAGTTTGGGTTTCGCTTTTTGGGCCCTAAGTCTTGTTTGAGTGTGTCCAAAAACGATGTGCTGAATTGTTGGTTCGGCTTTTAGTACATAATTTATAGCAAAACCTGTGCATAAACAGCTTAAATTATGTGCCGAGCTCCAAGGAGCTCAGGTCTCAAGTGATAAGAACCAACTCGGATTAATTTCACGAAAGCTGCACAGGAAAAACAACAACAAATTATGACTAGTTGGAGGTGAAGTGTGAAAGTATAAATACCCTAGCAATAATTGAAACTAAGGTGAACTACGGGAAATGGGTTTTTTTACTGAGAGAATATTAATTATATTAATAATGTTAGTTATAATTATAAGAAAATATTTAAAAAAATTATAATAATAAAAATAATAAGTATAAATAATAAATAATTTATAATAAAATAATTAATTCATAATAAAATAATAAATAATAGATTTTTTTTAAAATAATTAGAGATAATTATAAAAACTTTTAATAACCTATTTCTTTGATTGATTGCTTGTTATGACTGCTATAAGCATTAGTGATCTAAAAAAGTTAACATGATAAATTTAGACTAGAAAATAAACTTTGCAAAAAAAAAAAATAGATATAGATACATATATACATATATAAAGATAAACTATATATAAAAGTAGCCATAAACCTTTAAGTAACTAATGTGATTATTCAAATATTTTTCATTCAAAAATTTATAAATAAAAATAAAAATTATTTAAAGCAGAATTTAAGCCAACAAATCTTAAACAAAATATGCAAATTTAAAGTCAAATATCTTAAAAAATCTATAAAAATACCATTTCTAAAAAGATTCTGTCTAAGAACCCATTTTGCAATCTTTTGTGTCTACTCCATTAAAGCAGACAAGTCGAGGCCGTAGTTCAAAGCAACTAAGTTGCGTTAATCTATAAGGCATTCGGTTCGTCTGGCTGAGTCTGACTGTCAGTAAACATGGCTTAAGCCGCAAATAAACAGCAAGTGCTATTCTCTATTTGCGGCTACATATGAAATGCGAAAACCATTGAAAGGCGCTCATTTAGTTGGCTTTTCCCTGCGCCAGAACGGGGAGGAGGGAGGGAGGGCTTGGAACACTTTAGCCGCAATATCAACACATTTGGGTTTTAGCCATAATGAAGTTGCTAACTTTAGAAATGCGTTGCCAATGGGGCTAAGAGGGGGGACTTAAGACCAAAACATAATCAAAACCGAATTATGTGCTTTAAATGCGTCCTTTCGGTCGTCCTTATCGTGCTGTGTTCCCTTTGTTGAGAGCACGCTGTCTGAAGAGCATTCAAACTATCATTTTCCTACTTAGCCAAATGTGTGTCGCCAGTCGCCAGCAGTCTGGCTGGCAAACACACACACACAGACGCACACATCTAATAGACATGCATAAAGTAATTAGAAAAGAAAAAGAGTTGGTTCGAAAGAAAAGCAATTAGTGTCTCTCTCAATTTCTCTGCGCATCTGACGCTCACACAAACACAAACATGCAACTGGCCCCAGTCTGGGTCTGGGTCCAGCTCGAAGTGATTAAGACCATTTGCGCGTCCTCCCCAAAAAGCAAAGTTGGCTTAGAGCTGAACGGAAGTTCATCTTTCACTATATATATAGTATATGGAAGGCGTCATGCGGCGCACGGGACGTATGAGTGCTGGCCATTAATGGTCCCTATTCGATATGTGCTTTGTGCGTTGCAAGCGAAAACAATTAACACCCAGTGCCCGGCCAGATATGTAGATGGTTGATTAAATGGCGGCCCAAACGGAGGCGACCAGACAAACTAACACAAAAGTTGAGAAGTGTTGAAGGCAGCCAAAGTTTTTTCATCAACAAAAACAATTTTGGGAGAGAGAGAGAGAGTGAGAGAGCGAGAGAGAGCGAGAGGCGAAGGGACAAGTGATTTGCTGGTCAAGCGACGGAGATGAGCCACAAGTTTGATAGACGCAGGCGGAAGTAAGAAACTTTTAGGGTACGATAAATATATGCTAGAATGTGTGTATGTGTGTGTGTGTGTGTGTGTGTGTGTGTAGGTAAACAGCGCAACAAAGTAAATATCAAGTGAACGCCCGCAGCCTACACTTGCCTTCTGTCAGCTTGCGACGAACTAAAACCGGAAACGGAAGTTTGCCAACGTGCAACAGCCACAGCCGCTTCGATCAGTGTGCGCGCGCCCCCGCGCGTATTTGTGTTTGTGCCTGATTGCTGTTATCAATTGGCAGACGCAGGCAAAAACGCAAACAAGCTCGCTGCGACTGAAGGTTTTATTATTGAAATACCCAAAAGTCTGGCGTGTCCTTTGCGTGCTGCAGCCACTTGCACGAGTCCTTTTGCGGAATCCTTGCATCCCTGCAGAAAGCTGCGCATCACTCGCCTGTCACCCTGTCAGTTTCTACCTCAGCGGCTTTTCCATTTCCCATTTCCCATTTATATTTCCAGTTGATTTAGCGCGCCTGTCGCTCCGCCATTCTCTATTTCGGCAGACTCGCATTAAACATGCTTTCTTCTTCTTCTCCTTTTTTTTTCGAAAAATTTTCTAATTGAAAAATAAAAAAAAAGACAGAAGCAGCAGCTGAAACTATGGCGAAACTTTGTTTGACATTTATTGCCGTAGGCCAAAACATTTTTAGTTTCTACGTTCAGCTAAAAATTAAAGAAGTTTTTGCGCTTTCAATTTGCCTGCGGCCCGGCGACTGGCTCGTCGTAGGCATATGACAGCAAGCACAGCAACAAAAACAACAAAAACAACAACACAAAACATACATAAACAACAAAAATATATTGCCCACTGAAGCGAACAAAACTAAAAGCAACAGCGCATCGCATGACAAAGGAAGAGCTCTAAAAATTGTTGACATGCCACAAAAGAAATGAAATTTGTTTTCAATGTAAAACGTCACGAATGCAACACAAATCTATTAAGTTATTATAGATGTGTGTGTGTGTGGAAGTGTATGTGTGTAAATTATATGTGTGTATATCATAGTTTTCTATTAGTTCTCTTAGAAAATGAAGCATTATATGTGCTGGAGGTGTAGCAAAATATTGCAAATGTATAGCTCTATAATATAACTAAATTTGAGGGACTTCGAGGTAAGAATATATTTGCCTAAGCATATGGGTAGTATTCACTAAAATTGCTGTAAAATGTTGTCTTAATAAAACATAAATATTCAAGCCAAACAACTTAAAACGTTTTCATTACTAAAACAGTTTTTTTATCAGATCAATCCTAACACGAAAAGATGAGAGATATACCAATGCTTGCAGTGAAAAGTTGTCAATGTGTATTTTAGCAGAAACTCGGAGAAGTGCTTTCCTTGATTCAGACAGACGGAAGGACAGACGAACGGACGGATAGGTGGACGGACGAACAGGAGGACTGACTGGAGGACGGGCGGACAGGCTAGCTGTCGGATGGACGGACGGACGGACGGACAGAGAGACGGAAGGCAGACAAACGGACGGATAGGATGACGGACGGACAGGAGGACGGGCGGACGCGCTAGCTGACGGACAGACGGTCGGACGAACGGACGGACGGACGGACGAGTGGAAGGACGGAACGGTGGACGTACAGCCAAGCGGACCTGCGCACGGACACGCGCACAGGTGAACGGACAATCGGACGGACAGGCAGCCGAACGGACGGACGGACGGACAAACAGATGGAAAGACAGTAGGACACAGATGGACATACGGACGGACATGCGGACGGACGGACGGACGGACGGGCGGACAGGCGGTCGAACACGTAGACCGAAGGTCGGACGGGCGCACGGATGGCTAAACGGACGGACGGCAGGGCGCACGGTGGGGTGGTCGGACGGGCATGCGGACGGACGGACAGGTTAACGGACAATCGGACGGACAGACAGACAGATGGACAGCCAGATGGAGAGACAGATGGACAGACAGATGGGCGGACAGATGGCCAGGGGGACGGACGGATATATATCAACTCAGCTCGTCGTGCTGAACATGAATATATGTATATTATTCATATCACTGAATACAATTGAAAACAACAATTTTGTAAACTTCTGACCCCTTTAAAAGCTCAATTCAAAA
This sequence comes from Drosophila gaucha, assembly GCA_035045545.1. Taxonomy (NCBI): domain Eukaryota; kingdom Metazoa; phylum Arthropoda; class Insecta; order Diptera; family Drosophilidae; genus Drosophila; species Drosophila gaucha. The sequence goes on along the minus strand of JAWNOY010000025.1, from coordinate 1,556,215 downwards.
GTGTTGCAAATGTTTCGATAAAAACTTTGCTAATTGATGCATTGCATTAAAGATTGGCTGATAAAGGGAGTAAGAGTTAAGCTTCAAGACTGCATGAGCAGCAGTTAAATTTTCAACGTGAACCTCTTAATTTATTAAAAAATAAAGAGGTTTTTAACGAATTTTTCATGTAGGAAATGAGCGTAAAATTTTAAATTGCAACTTTTATTTTTTCTTCAAAAAATTGGAAGAAAAAAATTAAAATTTTTTTTTTTAATAAATTGAAATTAAGTTGAATTGAGAATAAATGAAAAATGTTGACGACAATTTTAAAGCAAGAAACATGAATCTGACAAAACCCAAGTAATACTAGCTAGTATTTATGCCAATGCTTTTCAGGCTTCACAATCGAAATATTAATTGAAATAAGCTAAGCCAAAGACATATCACAGAACTTTCATGAAGAACAGAGTTTCCTATGATAAACTGCATTAAAAAGAATATTTTTCTGTCCTAGCGTAATTTCATCTTTAATTTTTAAAAGTTTTTTTTATATATTTTTGTTTTAATATTATTTTTATTATTTATCTGATTTTTTTTGCAAATCTTGTTAAGTGCTGGGGTGGTAATATAAGTGGAATACAGGTGCTGCTTTCGGCCACGTTGTCAGCGTGGCGGCTCTTTGGTTGGCGCCACGTTCGCTGCGCCTCTAAGTATGCAACAATAACAATATTTAAAGGTATCTGCCAATTTATTTTAATGGCCGCAATTAAAGTTAATTACTCGCGTAGACAAAACGTGCAGCGCGAACGATGATGCTGAGGCTGACGCTGACGCCGAGACAGAGACTGAGACTGAGATGGTCGAGGAGTTGGCAATGGCAATGGCGACAGCTACAGCTACAGCTACAGCTGGGTGCCCAAGGTGGGGCCGGGTTGAAGGCAGCTGCCACTTGGCTGGTGCTGGCAGCGCCCAATTAGGCATAATACGCTTGACTTGCCTGGCCAGAATGTATCCTGAGAGGGGGAGGGGGAGGGGTCGCTGCTCTGTGACTAAAACTTCGAGGGCCGCCGCCGCCGTTGGTCGTGTTTAATTTTGTTAATGATATTATTGCAATTGACCCTATTAGAATTCGACTGCGGCAAATGAGTCAAAATGAATATTTAGTTGAGACTGGAGCACACTGAAAAATGTGACGGGGCGGGTGGGGGCGTCTGTGCAATTGCCTGAAATGTGATATGGTTATATGGTTTTAGGCCTTAGCTCTCGATCAATTAACTCAAATGGCAAAGCCTTTAAGTCAGCCTCTTGGCTTAGCGCAGTTAATTGCAGTCGCACTTAAAGGACAAAGTCCTTTAGAAATCACAGTGAGAGAGAGTGAGAGAGAGAGTGGAGGCTCCATCATTTGCTTTGACGCTGTCAGCGCTTTGCCATTTTCCACATTTCAAAAAGTGTTTACTTGAAAAGCAAATGTCTGAAATGAAAATTGTTTTCTTGTTTTCTAGTTTTCTTGATGCTGCTGCTGCTGCTGCTGCTGCTTGCGGCTGTCTCGGCCATCAGCAATATAATTTTAGTTGGCCACAGTCAAGCACGACAAACACTTGAGAACAATTCGTAGATGTTGCCGCTGCTCAAGAGCGAGAGAGAGCGAGAGAGAGCGAGAGAGAGTCGAGACAGAGACTGCGACTGCAACCACAACAATAATGACTTTATGAAAAAATGATTATCCTGCCGAGCTGCCTGCAGTGCCAGGACCACAGTCCCGACCAGAGCTGAGCAAACTTGCCGCAGTTGAGGTAAGTCCTGGCCAAGTCTATTAAAAGCAACAACTTGACAAATTACGGATTAACAATGATCTGAGATTGCAAAACACAAAAGCTAAGCTGTGCAGCTGAGCGTATCGAAAAATACGATTTATGCAGATTATATACAACTGCTTTTTGCTATTAAAAATCATTTTATATTGTACACAATAAAAAAATATTTTAAAAAAATATATAAACATATTTCTAAATTTATTTTAATAAAAAACATTTGTGGCCTATGTCGACATAGCTTAATATAAATAAATTCAAAATATTTGATATGACTAGAAAGAGAGGGGGAGAGTTGAAAGAGAAAACTATGGAATTTAGTTTTTTATTATATATTATAATTATTAATAATATTTTTATAACAAGAACTTGGGAAAAAGAAGAAACAATATGAATATAAAACAAATATAAGGAAGAGAATGATTATATTTGCTTGTTTTTTCTGGAATGCTATATTAAGAACTGATTATTCCTATTAAAACTATGTTATTCGAAATTTCATTGCTGGGAGTTTCATCTTCATATCTATAAAATTAACTTTCATACAAAAATTCATGTTATGACAAGTTTTTCTTCTAGAAACTAGAAAGCCAAGATATTCTGAAAAGACAATCAATTTTTGACTGTTGGTACATTGTACATTGTGACATATATCAGCTTTATATGGAGATAGAAGCCCAAATCTATTGAGTACACAAACCTATGAAGCAATGATATTTTCTAGAAATGAATTGACGAAGAGAAGAGCTACAGAAGAAAAATGTATATATTACGAATGAATGCCTTTACAAAACTAAGACAAAAATATTATTTACTAAAAATATTAAATAAAATAAATAAATAAACAAATAATTATTTATAAAAAATTATTTTTATTTTTTTATAATAATTCTATATATACTGTTGAATCTCGATAATTCGAAATGGCAAGATAATCAGATTTTTTACTAATTACACAAGAATTCCAACAATTTTTTTTAAAGGGACAGCATTTTTCATGAATTTTTGAAGTTTTCGATTTAGCATGGAATTATTGGGACTTGACCAAATAAGCTTAGTAAAACTACAATAGAATTAACCATAGCTGGTAAAGATTACCTAAAAATAAACATAGTTTTCAGGCAAGAAACTAATTTTAGACTAATAATTTTTATAGCAGCTATATGATATAGAATCACATATCGGAGGATGCTGCCTGAAAAAAGTCACAAGTTCCATAAGTGATAAACGAAGAGAAAATATATTGATAGATCAAGTGTAATTACAATTCAATAAATTAACCTAATATTTCATTTGCTAATAAAATAAAAAAAAAAAAAAAATTAAAATGAAAATAAATATTTTAAAGCAGAATTTTAAATGAAATAAACTTAATGTATATTATAAAATAAATGAAAAAAATAAATTAAATAAAATTAATAAAACAAATAAAATAAATAAAAAAAATAAAAAAAAATTAAATAAAATAAATAAAATACATAAAATAAACAAAATAAATAATATTTCTTTTATCAAGCACATTTCACAGGTTTTGCTTCCAGTGATTTTTGGTTTGATTCCGTGATCTGTGCATCTCTGTTGCCGCGTCGCTTTCTTTTGTGGCAAATAAGCAGAAAATCTCTTGCCAAAAATTTGTCAGCATCAGAAATGGAAATGACCAGGGCCAAGGCATGTTAGCATTAAAATCGGGGACTCCACTCGCCCCACTCTGAGCGCCATGGCCAAGGTAGCGAGTGAGTCCTTGCTGTTTACGTAAGATGACAAAGGCGAACGCGAGTTGTCCTGCTTAAAGCGAATTCCACTTCGGTAAACCGTTAGATCTATGGTAATGGCCATAGAAAATCGTTTTGCCTGTGTAACTTGGCTGGCCAAGCACCCCATAGCCGATATCTCCGGGTTGTCATCAGCAAAGGCAATGACTTCCCAGACAGCGGGGCGGGATGCAGCCAGAACTCGGGAGGAAGGAAGGTTTTGGTTTTCAGCCAAATTATTAGAGCAGCTGCTTCGGCAGAAAGTCAACGGGAGGCGGAGTGAGTTTGGGGGCCAAACTGATTTGGAATTGAAATGAATGAAAATAACATTTTGGCTTTTCGGTTTCAACTTTTGCCTCGTTTGCAAAATTTTAATATACTCTTGCCCAAAAATGAACTCGAAGCAGTTATTGAACCAGAAACTTGCACCAATCCGAACCGCTCCACTGGCTGATGAGTAAATTTACATTTGCTCAACTAATTGTGTCGCTCCGAAGATCGAGTTGGTCTCATGCACTCGCTTAATTAGTAGAAACAGCCTTAAATTTAAAAGCCCTGTCTTAATGATAAACTATGAGTGTGCCAGCATGCACTTGCGGCATTTGTTCTGACCCGGTCAAAAGCATTTTTGCAATGTGGCAAATAATATAAATAAAGTGAAATTGCAAAGCAAAGAGTTTTTAGCTAGCAGAAAATCAGTCGAGCAACGGGCAGGCGACATTTCCACACAAAATGGACCAAAAATATAATTTCAAAATAGAACCGGGACTGGACTGGGCCGGCAACTGGCGCTGGGCATCGTAAACGAAGCGATGACTTACATAAACATTGGGACAAGGACAAGCAAACAGCAGCAGCAGGAGTCGGAGCAGGAGCTGGAGCAGGCACTGAGTAAACAGAAATGACACAAGCCATAAAAATCTAAACATACGAACGTTGCCAAGAGCGAGATGGCAATACAGCGGGGCGTGGCTGAGGCGGGAGGAGGGAGGCGGCAGGAGGATGGGCTTGGTGCAACTTAAACGAGCATCCGAAAGGATTTTGTGTACAATTTCCGTTTTATGACTCTCCAGAGTGGTAATAAATCTCACACAAAACTATTTCCGTTGCATTGGAGCTGCTTAGCTGCTCACGCTAGACCCCCAGCCCCGACTCCAACTCCAACTGAGCACATTATCTTGTGCGCAAATCCAAAATCTAAATCCAAATCCATTCAGTATAAATGATATGCCCCCCCCGAAGCTCCTCCTCATCTTCTGCTGCCATCCACAGTGCACAGAGCCGACCGCCGTCTGGCTGCGGTTTTTCGTTAGCTCCGTCGTTGGGTCATTGTCGGCCATTGCTGCTTATGATTCGTCTGGGCCGCCATTTTGTTGGCTCATAGCACGTACTGCACGGCTTTGTTGCACTTTTTATAACCATCTTCGCTCTGTTGCTGTTCCACTATTTCCGCTAGTTGTCTTTGAGCTGAGTGCGCTTTTAGTGTGGCATCCGCTCAAACACACACACACACACACACGCTCACACACGCGCACTCTTAGAGCATAGTTAAACTGTTGACAAATCAGCAAATGCCCCAAATTGCTCGTTTGATGCCTCAAATTTATTAAGTACGAATGCAATAAATTCAGCTCAGATAATCTGCGAAACATGGAAAATGCCAAAATGATTTGCAAGTCAATTTGTCAATGAATAAAAACACTTAAATGCCGCTTCCTTTACGTAGTACCTTACGTAATAGGGACAGGGGGGGGGGGCTTGTAATATTCTATGCTTTTAGGTTATGCTCATCATTAGCAGCAGAGTCACGATTTGACTTTATAGAAAGCACTTGAATTTAATGTGCGTGGATTTTGCCTTCCACCATTTTTGCATAATTTTGCATAATCCTTTTGTGTGCAGCAGCAGCAGCAGCAGCAGCAGAGACTCCTTCGAGCAGCTTCTGCTGCAACATGCGGCGTATACGTAACTTGTAATTTCATTGCATTTGCATATTTTATGTGTATGTGTGTGTGTGTTTTTGTTTTTGTTTTTTTACACTCTTATTCTTGCATACTCACATCCTACGCCTTCGCTGCCTTTTTGTTAAAAGTAATCTATGCTGTTTTCATTTTGCCCCAGCTCAAGCAAAGTTTTATTGACAGTAAACGTGGCCGATGAGAAACTAAAAGTTTGCCAGCGCTTTGGGGATTTTCCAATGTTCGTCTGCCCCTCTGTCCACCCGTCCTCCGTCTGTCTGTCTGACTACACATGTAAGGACTTTTGCTGTGATTCATAAAACAATAGCGTAAAAACGTTTTCAAATCGAAACAAACATTTCGTGTACAAGTGTTTAAAAACTGAACTTTTACACGTGTCCAGCATTTCAGTTGCCATTTTCTGCAATTCATTCTATATATATGTGTGTGTGTGCGTGTGTGTGTGTGGTGTGTTGTTCAATTGCTGCCATGGCTTGTCTTTGTGGACAAGCGTTGTATATATAACCAATAAGAAAATAGTTTGTTATAAAACTATCAAAAAATACTTGTGAGACTTTGCTATTACACTGTTTTCGTGCGATAATGGGTATATTAGCTTTTCTTAAAAGCTGCGTATTTTTATATATTTTTTTCTTTATTGGCTATTGTCGTTTATGGCATCAAACGAACTTTTTGATTACAAAATCGATCGTATTATTGCACCTTGAACTCAGTAGGATTCGAACTGTATATCTGATGGTCTCACTGGTCTACGAAGGCTACATCAATAAATATATTGTAGACGCTTTATTAAAGGTCTTTTCAACATCTGCAATTGCATCGATCTAGTCTCAGTTTTGGCTTCCTATCGCTTCTTCTTAAAATCAGTTTAAGTATTAACATATATACAAATATATTATTTTCTATTTCAAAATTTCAATAATAAATACAATTTCCTTTGAATATCCATTCCTTTTAGTTAATTTTTAAGATATTTCTTTAATTATTTACAGGGTATCTGCCTGAGCGTACAGTCTTGTTAACTTCATTTCTTCAATACATTTTGCTAAAGTTTCTTCCCAACTTTTTTTTATACTTATTGAAACTTCTTCTGAATCGGTGATCATTTACAGGGTATCTTGCCGTAAAAACAATATTGTTGAGTTATTTCTTCTTCTTTATTATTGACTGCTTGTTAGTTTACAAGGTATCTTCAAGTACTAACACACTTGTTAAGTTTAATCTGAGTTGCTTCTGAATCCGTGCTTATTTACAGGGTATTTCGTAGCGTTAAGCTCACTTACAGGGTATCTCCAAGTGAAATAGTTTTTTCCTAACTTGAGTCATAGGATTCTTCCATTGCCTCGTCCTCATTCTTGAGGTTGCTTCTAAGTCCGTGCTTATATAAAGGGTGTTTCGTAGAGTTTAGTTCATTTACAGGGTATCTTAAAGTACAAATACTTTTGTTAACTTCAGTCTCCTTGTTTTCTCGATTGCTTCTTACTCACTCTTGAGGTTGTTTCTGAATCCGTGCTTAATTACAGGGTATTTCCTAGTGTCAAGCTCACTTACAGGTATTTAAGACTGAAAACACTCTTGTTAACTTTAGCCTGAAGTCCCCTCCGTTTCGACTTCTTCATTCTTGAGGTTAACTCTGAATCCGTGCATATTTATAGGGTATTTCCTAGTCTCAAGCTCATTTACAGGGTATTTTCAAAGGAAAGCACTCTTATTAACTTCAGTCTGAGGTTAACTCTATCTACTTTTCTTCATTCTTGAGGTTGCTTCTGAAACCGTGCTTATTTACAGGGTATTTCCCAGTGTCAATCTCACTTACAGGGTATCTCCGACTGAAAACACTTTTCTTAACTTCAGTTTGAGCTCCCCTCCGTTCGTATTCTTCATTCTTGCTGAATCTTTCCTAATTTACAGGGTATTTCCGGGTGCAAACACTCTTAAGTTAAGATCTTTCAGACTTTTTGCAACAACTTTTCGCATTGTAAAGTTTCTCTTTGTGTTTTTACATATTTTATTGTGATTGAGCCACAATAGCTCGATGTTGTAGCCCGAGAGTTATTTTTTAACCAAATATTTTATTAATTAATTTTAATTGCGCTTAATTGAATTCATTTTTATTGCATGAATAAAAAAGTTTGCAATGCGGAGGAGTAAAGCAATTTCATATGTGAAAGGCTCTATGTACGTTTCCCTTGTTAAATTATGCAAATATATTTTCAAATTTTGAAAACATCAAGAAACATTTCCGTTTCATTCAACTGAATAAATAACTAGACACCTTTTAATTGAGCCATAATCAGTCACAGTTGCAGTCAGTTGATAAATTCTACCTCTAGGTCACAATAGTGAAGCCACTAACGAGCTCAATTTTATTACGCTCAGCTGTCAAAATATCAAACAGCTAATTAAGTCTCGAGTCACTGACAAGTTGCGCACTCAGAGCAGCAGCTGGCAGCAAAAAAAGATAGAGCCATGTGGCTAGGGGGGGGGGGGGGGCGTGGCAATGCTGGATATGGATATGGTTATGTAGACGGAGATGGAGATGGAGATGGAGATGGAGATGGATAGATGATACGGGGGCCAGTGGCAAGCCGCAATGGGAGTTCATTAGGCGCAGCTGCGTCAGTTGAAAAATATACTCTCAAGCTGAGGCCTTTTTGTTACAGTGGGCGCTCGGCTATGCTGCGTATGCGTAATTTATGCCACACACACACAAACAGACTTAGTGTGTGTGTGTGTGTGTAGCTGCTGGCAGCCGTAAGCAAACATTCCATGGGGATGCTCCCGCCAAGGTGTTTGTACAACTGCTAAACGAAATACTAATGCGGTAAACTGTATGCAAAAACCGTTTTAATTAGCACGAAAATCATTGTAACTCGTTGCCAAGGCCCCGCCTGGCACCCCCTCCCCCTCCCCCCACCTCTCCACTGCCTTAGCTAAATGGCAGCAATGCCTCCTTGGCTAACTTTGCTGGGACAGGCGCTGGCAAGGGTTAGGCCAACAGGGACACAGCAGCAGCTTTTGCTATTCCTTTTTTATGTATGTATGTGTGTGTGCTTGTGTGTGTGTGTGTGTGTGTGTGTATGTGTGTTAGCTCGTGTCCTGCACGGACTGATGAAGAGATAATATTGTGATCACGTTCGGCAACCTGCTGAAATGCAAATAGAACATGCCCCAAGTTGAGTTGCAGTTGCCACACACACACACACAAACACACGCACACATACACACAGAAATTTGTAATTCGAGTTGCGCTAATGAAACGTTCATTAATCATATGCCACTTGACAGCAGCAATTACAACAACAACAACAGCAACAACAACAAATTGCTCATACGCTCCGTTGTACGCCTTAAAGTCAAAGTGTTTGCTTGGCGGCTAGCGAGCATTTCTTTAGCAAATGTTGTTCCGAGATCTCGCCTCGTGCTGTCTCTTTCTTTTGACACGCCTGCTGTCTCTGTCGCACAAAAGACAAGTGCCAACATTGCAGAGAGTAAAGGACATGAATGAGTTGCACTCACCACGCCAACTATATGTTATGCTATGAGAGTGTGTGTGTCTATGTGTGTGTATGTGTGTGTGTGTGTGTGTGTGCATGTGTGTTTGTTAGTTAATTAATATTCCCGGTTGCCGCACGTTTCATGTTTGCATTAATTTGGCAGGTAACTTGTCAACGTTCTTGTTGTTGCCCTCTTGTTGGGCTGATGAGGATGTTGCCGCTGCCAGGCTATATCTAACAAACACACACATACACATACAAACACACACATATACACATAGAGAGAGAGCAAGTGAGCCTTGAGCCAACATGTTGTTAGCTGTATGTTCGACGCTTGTAATTAGCCAAGATCGAAGTGATTTAATTACTTGCGCAAACTTTTAACATTGTCTACTTGGCATACTAAAACTTTGCTGCATAATCAATGGCCGCAAGTGCCGAAGCGTCCTCCATATACAGTTCCCAGTTCCGATTCAGCTATAGCATAAAGGACACACTCACAACATTTGCCGTTGGCCCCGAATGTTTGTCTAGCTAACGAGAGCTCAGCTTGTACTGCGCAGGCCGCATTGTTATCATCGATGCGAAATGAATGTAATTAGACTTTTGCCAATTGCCGTTCTTCTAATAAGCTTCTAATTAGCGGTGTCTCAAGCTGGGCCGCAGTCAGCCCGATGGGCAGAGGTGTCGATGATATCATTAAATGGTGTCAGCATAATCAGCAGCACTTCAAAATAAGTAAAAATACTCTAGTCGGGACTGCCCGACTACGAGATCCCCTGAACCTTTAGTCGAGTTTGCATGTAGAAAGATATGGATGCAACAGTTAAAAAAAAATTGTTTTTGAACAAAAAATGTTGGTAGCAGCGGGAATTGAACCTGCGACTCCTCGCTTGCAAGCCGCCGTCTCTAGCCATAACACCACACTCTTCATATTGTTCTCAGTGACAAAGAAGTCACTAAAGTAGAATTACAGAGAATTACAAAGAAACTGAAATTGCGATTTAACAAACAAAATTCAAAGAATAACGCACACATTTGAATGTATGTGTACACACGTATAGACTGTGTGCACAGTGTGCACTGCACGCGTATTGGCGCTCGCTGCCGCTTGCTTATGCCGATTGACAAAATGTTTTGTTTCATAACTTCTATCTTACTCAACGTATTTTAATTAAAATTTCAGCATTGATTTCTTTTATTTTACTAAAAATACGGTTTTATGTAAAAAATTAAAAAAAATTAAATTGTGGCTTTGAAAAATGTTTTTTTTTTTAAAAATTGATTTTGTAAAATATAGAGTCGGTATCCAAAATATAACAAATATAAAGTGTATTTTATTTACAAAAAGTAAAATGCAAAGTTTGTTGACTGTAGCTAAAAAGATTTCAAAGATATGGTCAAAAAAACTGAATCTTGATAAAGTTCTTAATCGATATCAGTGAAACAGAAAAAGTTATCGAATATCTAAAATAAACTCGATATGCGCGCTGTACACATGGACCTTCGTGCAAAATTTTAAGTCTCTAGCTCTTATAGGTTCTGGCGGACAGACGGACAGGGCCAAATCAACTCAGCTCGTCGTCCTGATCAAGAATATATATACTTAGTGGGGTCTGCCACGCCTCCTTCCGCCTGTTACATACATTTTACAAAACCATTATACCCTGATTTCCCATTTTCAATGGGTTCAGGGTATAAATATAACAGCTCCTGCAGCAGCAGACTAAGAGATACCCTACATAAAAGTGAAGAGCAAAGCCAAAAGTTTTTTCGCTTTTTATAAACTTTTTGCTCATAAAAATTTGTCATTTGTATAAATTCCAAGCTGCCAACCATCATATCCATCTTTGAGCTGCTTCAAGGGTATCAAAAAACATCAGCTAATCAGGCTTATTTGTTCACATGTGTGCGTCGTTTGACTTTTTGGCAAACATGAATTTGGTGAAAGGCAACGATTGCGCACACGCCCCAAATGTTTAACCCCATTGCTCTTCCTCTCTCTTTCTCTCTATTTCTATCTCTATCTCTGATTCACTTTCTCGCTCCCTTTCACTTTGTAGCCGCACATGTACAAGTAATCTAATTAGTTTTATGCTAATTAGCACGCGGTTTTAATTTAATAAATTATTATGGCGCATTATATTGGACAAAACTACGTGAAACTATGGCAACAACTACGCAACTACGCAACTGGCATGCAAACACGAGCTCTAAACCAATTTGAGCGGCTTTTGTTGCCGAAAACTAAAGAAGTGGATTAAAATCAAGACAAGCTAGAACAAGGTTGTCTATGAAATAGACAGAATCCATTATAAAATAGATTCAAATATGTAAGCAAGAACTCGGATAAGCACAGCCTTGACTTTGCCTAGCGGGTTTACATACATATATGACATATACAGTCGTGTCTGGGTATAGTGAGCGTCCTATATAGTAGTACTCTCAATAATGAACAATCCAAATTAGAGATGGGACCGGGAAAGAAATTCGTTCCCGACTCATCCCGTCCCGAAATAATTTTTGATTTTCCCGCCCGATTGTCCCGACAAATTTTTAATTTTTCCCGCGGGTCCCGACATTTCCCAAAATTTTTTTCAACTTTTAGAACTTTTATGATAGATACAATTTTTATTTACAAATATTTTCCCAAAATTTTTTCTCTAAGATGTGTTCTCATTTTTTTCAAAATTCTACTAGAAGTAGAGTGCACCATCTGTGATTTTATTGATTTTATTGATTTATAATTTTCTTATCGGGACCCGCAGGAATTTCGAGATCAGGCACTTATCCTGGCCCTCCCGAACTTGTTCAGAATTTTTCCCATCCCGCCCGATCCCGAGCATTTTTTCGGTACCCGCGATTCCCCGAAATCCCGATCCCAACGCCCATCTCTAATTGTAATTAAAAGTGAACTTTCTTAATTTTTTAATAATTTTTGAGTGCAAAAAAAATCGTTAGAAATATGTTTCCTTCCTTTAGTTAGAGGAAAAGTTGGAAATTGTTAAAAACAGAAATTGGAAAAGAACTTAGCATTTTATCTGTTTTGTTCCTGTGCGAGAATAAGCTAAAGAAAACGACCTTTGGGTTAAAAAAATAAACTTGATATAGTGAGCTCCCTCTCCCTCTGTGAACATTCAATAGTTAGTTCACAATCATCAAACACGACTGTATCTGGTTTACATGTCATATATATATGGTTAAAATGCTCTTCAAATTCTCATATAAATTATCAGATTTCCAATTCCATAATTTCAACACACAATTTTTTTCGAACCATCAAAATAGAAAACTTTATTGTATTAAATAAATCTATGAATTTTTGGTAAATTTTGAAAGCAAAAGGAAATAATAGATTAAGTAAAACGAAGTAGTATTTAGGACACGTGCTTAGATCCATTTTAATAGTCAACATGAATTTTCGGGATTTTTAGTAAACAGCGTGCATAATTATTTATATGGAATATACAGAGTATGCGGTAATTAGCCTATGGCCGGAATCGCAGGAACCTAGATCGCATATATCCCACATATCATGCTATAAAGAGAAACAAAATTAGAGTTTGTAGGCGCGTCGCAGCACCAGATCGAAGTAGGCATCGTTGTCGATCGAGGCGCTGATCGAGGCATAGTAGTTGATGAACTCCTCCTTGGTAACGATGCCATCCGGATTGGGGGCGCCAGCCTCGAAGTTTTTCAGAAATGCAGTCAATATTTCAGCTTCAGTCAGTTCGCCGCTCAAATACTTGGGGTGATCTGTCACCGAGTAAACATGCTTCAGATCGTCAATAGAGATTTGGCCATCGCCATTCGAGTCCAATTTGCTGAAGGCTTTTTCGATGATGCTCAGGCGAGATGCGCCCATCGGAGGCTGCATATGAAGTGCCATAGAAGTAGTTTGTAAATGAGAATAATTATATTAGACTTACGCGCAGCTTCATGAGAAATTCTGTCATGTTAATGGTGCCATTCTCATCGGTGTCAAAGCTGTAGAGAAATATTACAATAATTGAAAAAGTGAGAAAGAGATAAGTTAAACTTACGTTTTGAATAAATCCTCCGTATCGGACTCATTGAAATCAAGATCCATATCGTTGATGCCCTTCTTGAATTCTTCCAGACTAAGGGTCTTGCTGCCATCATCATCCATCACACGAAATGCTCTGAAATGGGAAATTTACGAAAAATTAATAAAAATCCAATGAAAATATAATAATTATATTATTATAATAATAATTAAATATAATATAATAAATTAATAAATTAATAAATATTTAATTCATTTTTCTTTTTTGCAATGCCTCTGTCAATAAAAATTTGTATCCTTAAGTAGAAAAGGCTATAAAGTATCTTTAAAACAACATAAATAATAAATACTCAAATTTAAATTTATAATTTATAGTTATTGTAATAAAAAGAAAATGTCCAAAAATAATTTATATTTTTACACGATGTGAATAAAACACAAAAAAAACAGTTTAAAATTTCAATTATTGTGAATAAACCAAAGAAATTTTTAAATTTATTTTCCCTACTACTTTAAATAAAATTGAACTAAAGACTATAAAGGTAAGCTAACTTCGGCATGCCGAAGATTGATAATACCCTTGCACTTGTAAGGCTTATAGGGGTTGTACTTTTTTCTGATTTTCCAAGAGATCATGAATAACGTATTTGCTAGTATTTTGATAGTTAGCTGAAAATGGTCGAAGATGCAGTTTTTATAGACTTGTTACGGTCCAAAGAGGCAGATATATATATATATATATTTTTTTTTGATCAACCTATTAAGTAGGGCTAGAGTAATTTCTATAAATGGTAAACGTATTTGTTAATTTTTGGATCTCTTGGTGTAAAATTGTAGACGATGAAACCTTTTCCGATTTGTTAAGCCTCTAATGAGCGTAGCCTCTATATATACATACTACAATATTTTTTTTTCTGGAAGTGGGTCTTTTATTTCAGTTTCAAGTCTCTGGCTCTAACGGCCAAAATATTAGAGGATTTATATTATATACACTAGATAGACTTCCTGAGTTTCCACGCCCCTAATAGGCGTAGGTGTATATACCATACATTTTTTTTCTATATGAGGCCCAAATAAATATTTCAGTTTCAAGTCTCTGGCTCTAACATCACCCAAAATATTAGAGGATTTATGTTAAGGACTATATCCTATAGACTAGACTTCCGAGATTTGCCACGCCCCTAGTAAGCGTGAATATATAACTTTTTGATCGATCTGAAGAGGAGGTCAACAATAACTTACTTTCCACATGAATGATTCAGCTCTTAAACGGTAGAAGATATAGTTTAATCCGATTTGCAACGCTCCATAAGGCGAAACTATAAATACTATATATTTTTGTATGTGGTGCGATTCATGAGTATATATTCAAAATTTCAAGTTTTATACTTCAATAGTGCCGATCTTTTCCCAACAAAAACATTTCTTAAAACCGATCTATCCTGTGAGAGGATATATTCGTCCGATTCTGATTTCGAGATATATAACGTTTGGAGCAGAAAGATGTCTTTGTGCAAAATTTCACCACTGTAGAGGAAGTACTCTAGGAGTGGATTGCTTTGATACAGACAGACAAACAGACAGACGGACAGACACAGGGAGAGACAGCCAGACGGGCATGCTAATATACCAACTCAGCTCGTCTATACACTTTTTAAAGTCGTAGATACTTCCTCCACTGCGTTGCAAACTTCTAACCAAAATGAATATACCCTTTTAGCGAGAGTATACAAATTTAATAAAATTTTAACCTATATATCTATATCTAATCAACACTTAAGCAAACGCAATCAAAATTGATTCAACAAAATATAGAAAAATTACAATATTCTAAATAAAAACCGATTACTTTAAATAATATTAAATCGTAATAGAAGTAGCAGGCAGTAAGAGAAGGCGGGACATGCGGATTAGAATGTGTGGAATTTTTTTAGAAAATGCATTGAATGAATTGAATTTTCTGGCTGACAAACAAGTTGCATAAATACAAATAAAAAATCACTCACGCATTCACACACACACACGCACGCACACAAACACAATTGGTCAATACGCAGATATACAATGATTCAGCTAATACTCACACACACACTCACATACACTCGTACACACTCATACACAGAAATGTGGATATATTGAAGTTGCGATTTTGTTAAAAATGTCTATATGTTCAATACGGAAAATTGTTAACGGACCTGCCGCCTGCCAGTCGGAAATTGAAATAAAACCTAAGAGCAAGAGAAATCTTCTCTGTTTGCCCGGCCAGGTTATGGGCGTGAATGCGTTTGGGTGGTTCGCGCGTGTGTGTGTGAGTGTGTGAGTGTTGAATGGTACTGAAAGCAGAGAAATCCAATTATGTTTGTTTGCATTCAGTCAGCGATTTTTGCCATCGCTCAGCTCCCCTCCCTACCCTCCCCCACATATTCAACTTCAGCGGCTGCGGCTGCTTCATCCATAGTTTTTGCCGCTCGGCACACACTTGGAGAAGCTTTCGAAATGTTAGTTCAACATGCACTCGACATATTTGCTAGTGCCTAGCTCCAGCCCATATCCAACACATCGCAAGCGCACAATCATCATCCTTATGCAGACCGAATTTATGGGATGGAAAAAAACAACATGCTTCACTTAGGGCAGCTTCCCCTATATTCTACATGTTTCACTTGTCTGCCACTCAACAATTTCATCATTTTTATTACGCCCACGCCCATGCCCAGTTGTTAATAAATATGCCGACGTAAGAGCACGAAGAAAGTCGATCTCTGGCCCAAAATTTGGGGGATTTGTGTATAGCACTCACCTGGCTAGCCCCAAGATGCCCGTGGCGCCACGGCTGAAGCACTGCAGCCGCAGTTTGTCCAACGATGCCTTTTCAATGCCATTGGCCAGCTCTCGCTTTGCCTGGTTCTTCAGCGCCGCCTCCTTCGAGAATAGGTCTTCGCGTTGCATCTGCCGAATGGAAATGTAAGGAAACACAGAGTCAACTTTTGCACTTTCTCACCTTTTTCACCATTTTCATATTCTTATAGTAGTTGGTTGGGATTGGAATGTACAAAACACAATTAAATTCTATATCGTTGTGAATTTGGATTATTAAAATGATTTGTTTTTTTTTTCTACAAACAAGAAGCAACACTAAACTGATTATTTTCAATTCTTGAATCAAACTGAATCGAGAAGTTTTAGCTACAGAGCTCTAGATCGATGCCAACTTGATTAACCACAAAAACTCGACTCAAGCTAACTAGGGTTCTCTTTATTCCTTTGTTTTCATTGAATTTCAATGAAAATCTTCTCATTACATAATATTTATTTTATGAGCCTAAGCTGCAAACAGGAATTGTGTTTTTATTTACTTTAAAATTAATTAAAATATTTTTTTTGTGTAAATTAAGTCGACTTTTGGCCTGGGGGCATCCGAACTTCATTTAATACTTTGGATAATTTACCTCGCATAATTATTTCTATTATGACAGCCATAGCCGGCAGCTATTATGGTTAAGAATTCGGCTAGAGAGCTAGAGCAAGAGTTAGGGGTAGCAACTGCTAAGGTTTGTTTACTGTTTCAGCCCAAATATGAATCTCTGCGTATTTTATGGCGCTTCATTTGACGCTTCACTGCGCCCAGCTAATTCATTCAGATCTCACTTATAAGGCTGTATAGTGCCTCTATCTTGATTGTTTATACAGTAAAATATTTATACGCCACGTGGGCTTGGCTCTTAATATCATCTTGATTATGTTCAGCTGATGCCTTATCAGATATTTTCTTAAATACATTAAATGATGTTTGTTTAAACTACGTTTAGTGAATCGCTGATTGACTGACTGTCTGACTGAGTGTCTGAAGGTCTTATTGCTTCGACAATGATTGCTTGACCAAGTAACTGATTGACAGAGACTGCCCGATTGACAGATACTGACTTACTGACTGATTGACTAAACTGACTGAATGTTTGATTGCTTAGAAAGTGATTGCTTGACTGACTAACTGACTATCTGATTGACAGAGAAAGACTGACTGATTGCCTGATTGGCTAACTATCTGATTGATAGACTGACTAACTGACTAAGTGACATATTGACCAGCAGACTGACTGCCTGGCTGTCTGATTGACAGACTGACTGGTTGGCTGATTGATTGACTGATTACCTGACTGATTGACTGACTGACTGACAATTTGTCAGCTTGACTTACTTACTGATTGACTGACTGTCTTATTGATAGACTGACTGTGTGATTGACGGACTGACTGATTAACTTACTGATCGACTGATTGACTGATTGACTGACCGTCTAATTGACTTACTTACTGATTGACTGACCAACTGGCTGGCCGACTGACTGAGTGATTGACAGACTGACTGACTGAGTGATTGACTGACTTACTGATTGACAGACTGAGTGACTGACATACTGATTGACTGATTGACTGACTGTGTTATTAACAGACTAACTGTCTGATTGACATACTGACTGATTGACTAATTGATTGACTGATAAACTTACTGATCGACTGATTGACTAACTGACTGACTGTCTGATTGACTTACTTACTGATTGACTGATAGACTGGCTGACTTATTGATTGACTTACTGACTGATTGACTGACTGACTATCTGATTGACAGACGGACTGATTGATTCACTTACTGTTTG
Source organism: Drosophila gaucha (assembly GCA_035045545.1). Lineage (NCBI taxonomy): Eukaryota > Metazoa > Arthropoda > Insecta > Diptera > Drosophilidae > Drosophila > Drosophila gaucha. The sequence goes on along the minus strand of JAWNOY010000025.1, from coordinate 1,538,508 downwards.
ACTGATTGACTGACTTTCTGATTGACAGACTTACTAATTGACAGATTAGCAGACTGACTGACTGACTGATCAACAGACTTACTCATTGACTCATTGATTGACTGACTGACTGATCAACAGACTTACTCATTGACTCATTGATTGACTGACTGACTGACTAACTGATTAACTAATGACTAACTGACTGCTAAGAGCACAATCCTAAAATAGTAAGAGTCAAGCTGCAAATATGATATCTTAAATTTATAGAAACAGTTACCCGAGCAACGCCGGGTAACAGTCGCAACTGGCAGCTGCTCTTTCAGCTTTATAGAATTCTCCAGAATATTTGCCACAGACACACACCTATCAATAGGATTGCCACTTTGCTCAATGAACCGGAGCCGCTTGAACTTTAACTGGTTGATTAGTGCTGCAGTCGTTGCCCATGTATGTATGTATGCATGTATGTGTGCGCGTGCGTGTGTGCAGGGGTAAATGTGCCTGTTCACCTCAATATTTCAAGCATGACATCATAATGACAATTGTGTTATATCGACAAACGCGTGACTCTCCTGGAAGTTTGGCAGTAGCAATTATCTGGCAGCTCTTTAAATATTTTTATAAAGCTTAAAAGAGAATTTAAGAAAATAAACAGCTACTACTTTATGCTATAAAGTATTTGTTCCTATCGTTATGCTCAGAGCAGAGCTTTATATAAATAAATTACGTAGCCAAGTTTAAATTTAGCTTAAGAAATAAATATTGTGTACTTTATATTAGTTGTTTTTTTTTTGCTGGTATAAAATGTTGTCTCATTTTTAAAGAGAATTTGTTAAAAGAGTGAAAGAGAGGGAGTTCGAGTGAGGGTGTGTGTGACAGAGTGAGGAATAACAAGTCATTGAATGTAATTTCTGTGACAGGACAGAGCTGTGCTTGCCTGATTATTGATTGGGCTGCAATCAAATAAAAAAAAAGATGTAGACACGCAACTGTGACTGCTTATATAAATTACCTATGTCAAGCAAATTATGAAGTATTAAAAAAAAGGGGACTGCTCTGAACATATAAGACATATAAACTAGAGATGGGATCGGAAAAGAAATTCGTTCCCATAGAATAGAATATATAAAGTAGAATACCCCTCTCGCTCGTTGTCGAAGATGTTGGAACATCAAGAACTTACCTAGCAAGCATTTGTAACAATGACAATTTATTGTCTTTTTGTCAAAATAAACAAATATTTTAACTTCTCTTAAATTTAACAGGATTTATATTAGAATTAATTTCCTTTTCAATATCATTCTTCTGTTTTTTTTTATAAAATACAAGCAATTTAATCTATTAATAATTTTCTTATCGGGACCGGCGGGAATTTCGGGATCAAGCACTTATTCCGAACGTCCCGGACTTTTTTAATCTTTCCTATTCCGCCCGATCCCGAAAATTTTTTCGGGGCTTGCGGGATTCCCGAAAATCCCGATCCCGACGCCCATCTAGTATACACATATGACATATAAACTACGAACATATTTGAACATAGTATAAAAATGGTTTTCTTACACAACTATTAAGACTCATATCAATTTATATTAGATGGGAATATCTCTAGAATCTCTTACCACGATCTTGGGACCAAGCACTTATCCCACCGTCCCGGACTATTTTACAATCTTTCCTAACTCGCCCCATACCGAAAATCGTTTCTGGACAAATCCCGATCCCGATGCCCATCTCTGATGCATACCATAAGCAGTTGCAATGAACTTAACATGCATGTTAAAGTTTGAAAATAGCAGCGACATCAATTCTACTGATCCATCTGAGCTCTTCCCATGAAATTTGTTCTAAGAATTCGCAAAGGTAAGTGAAATATTTCGCTCGAATATTAAATCGATAAACTAATGAGCTCATTGGCTGTGCCAGTTCCTGGCAAGGGATTGTCCGCAACGGGTTTGATGACCCAGTTAGATAGTCAAACGCTGTCACGACTGCTGCGATAAGTAATTCACAATGGCCCTAATTAAAAGACCCAGGTGGCACTTTAGCTCACGATGATGCGTCACACCAAAGGAGGTCACTTTATCCACTGACTGCCAAACTGTGGAGCTTTTGGGTTTGTAGACAAATGTAGCTAAATGTGGCTGGCAACAAAATGCAGCTGTGCAGCATCTGTTTGTGGGCAAAGCTTCAGCTGAAAGTCAAGGTTATTCACATATCGATTTTGGCAAATCTCTCAGAGAGATATATATTTATATGTGGTGCATGCAGGAAGGCCGAAGTAAGAAAACGTACAGCAGAGCATGAAAAATAAATTATTGCTTTATTGAGGGTAAACAAAAAGACAATTTAACACGTCAGCAGGACGCTGAGTGTGATTGGGGGCGGGAGTCGGGTCGGGGGTGGTTTGTATAAGAGAATGTGAGACGAGAAACGGATATAATGGTGACATGGACATGGACATGGCGACAAAGGATATTGCGCGGCGAAATAAAGCAAATAGGTCACGTTCAAAGACAACATCGATTAACCATAAATTGCGAGTTAAGCAAAAAGCAACGAGGCAACGCCAGGACACAAGTAAAAGCCTGAAGGAGAGCGAGTCAGGCGAGTCAGGCGAGTCAGTCGAAGCCTGGCCGAGTTTAAGCATGATTTGTGCGTGTCTTTATGACATGGAACACATTCCCCATACGGGCGAATAACTTTATGTGCACAGTTACAGTTATATAGATGGAGATGCTGATACAGTTACACATACAGTTCATGATATAGACACACACACACACACACACACACACACACACACAGAGAGACAGTTGCTGCAGCGGCTCCTGTGCGCCTGTCACCAACACCAGCAGCTGTCATCTGGCATAGAAACGCCAACGCAGCAGCCGGGAGGAGCTGACAATTTGTATCCGCGTGTGTGTCACAAAACTTTCACAATAATTAACAGACATGTCGATTATTTTCTTGGCACACATTTTACCTTTGCTTGTCACGAGCGTGTGTGTTGCCAGCTGGTTGTTTGTGTTTCTCCTCTTTTTTTATTGTATTTATTGTTCCAAAAATGTTTCAACTTTTGCCGCTGACAATTCAACTTTGCACACGCACCTCGCACGTGTCGCGTCTGCCGAACGTTTGCCAACTGAGGCAACATACGGCGACAGCCGCACAGAAAGCCAACCAAGCAGTCACCCGTTGCAGCGACAACTACACTCAATAATGCTATCTACTCATTGTTGTTTTTGTTGTTGTTAGTGCTGTTGTTGTTGTTGTTGTCGCCTCTGGCAGCACCATAAGCGGCGTCCTTATAGAACTAATGCCAGCCAAAGCTACAATGGCAGCAGCAACAACAGCTGGGCATGGAACATAAAAAAGCTCGATGAAAATGTGATTGACTACAAGATACTCTGTATATATAGTAAGTAGATACCTTATATTTACTCTTCACTACCAGATACTTTATGTAAATAGTAAATATATACCCTATAGGCAGTCTAGTTCCACATTGTAAAGAGCTTTTTAGTCAATTTAGTATATATAAGAATAACATTGAAATTTTCACTTATTACGACTTTTAACAAATGAATATATGTACCATAAACTATGCCTTAATCTGTTATATCATATATATATGTATGTATATGCATATTAAAAATAAATCTGCTAAAAATTAAATTAAATTAAAAAAAATTTTATTAAAAGTTTTTAATAATTAATTAAACTTGATTTTTTTTTAAATTTTGCCCTTATTTCATGTTTCAAAGGGAAATATTAATATATTTAGCAAAAATTGAACCATAATCTGTAATTGTAAAAATTAAAAAAAAATGTAAATTTTTAAATAAAAAAGTTAAAAAGATTTTTTCACTTTTTCTTTTACTATATAAATATAAATAGTTTATGTAAATATTATCATATATCCAGTTTTTACAGTGAAATATGAATATATTTATCTTAAACTATACCTAAATCTGTGATTGCATACAAATATATATTTTAAACAAAATTTTTCGAAAAATAAAAATATGTTATAAAAATTTTGATATAACAAATTTAAATAGTTTTCTTTATTTTTCTTTTTATTATATCGATATATCATTTTTTCTATTTTTTACACGGTAACATGAATTTATAATTTTAATGAGTATTTATATGACCTATTTTTTTCTGAAAAATAAATTTTTTCATTTTCTCATTTTCCTTATATAATAGTATAAAATATTTATTAAAAAATTGAAATATTTTTTTATTTAACATTTAAAAATTTTTTAACAAAATTTAAATAGATTTTTCACAATCCGTTCCTTACTATTTCATATCTATTTGCATATTTTACAGGGTAATATTTCTTATGTAACCATATATTTACCATATATATATACTTATATACTTATATGATATAATATATTTATGCTTTCCCAACTTCACCATATCATATTCTTTTCGCTTATTTACAGGATAACATGAATATATACTTCCAAAAATGATAAGAAAATCATATATTTATATAAACTATTCATTTCTGAAAAATAAACGATTTTTTAAATATTTTTTGAAAAAATTCAAATAGTTTTCTTCACTTTTGAAACTATAACAATATCATGCCCATTTGCATCATTTACAGGGTACCCCAAAAAAAGCTTAGTTAAAGCATTTGGCTGGCAATTGTCAAAATGCATAGCTACATTCTCAAGCCGAAGCTTTTGAGCCTTTCTCGCAATTTTTGTTTAGCTACATTTGCTGCGCACCTTTTTGCCACCTTCTAAGAGCGGGGCTGGAACGATGCAGGGGTTGCGGATTCTTTGCGCTGTTATGGTGGATTTGGTTTTTATGGCACGACACGGCATTATCATTACCGTTTCGTGGTGTCGAAGTGCATAAAATTTATACGCTCATATCATGGCCCGCTTTGCCAAATTGATGTTCGCTTTATGAGTTGTGTTCTCTGACATTATTTTGCGCCAGATAATTTGATTGCTGACATTGTTCCGAGTCGAGACGAGCTTTGCTGCTTCAATATATGCTTCCTATACATATTTTAAAAATTTAAAAATAAATAAATAATTTTGCTTTAAAATTTTTCTTTTTTTGATAGTCCTTAGATTCGAGCGCCACTCCAAAGAGTTGACGAAAATTAATTATTTTTAATTGCCGTGCCTAGTTGTTGCCTGGGGCAGGCCAATAATTAAAGTTATTTTAGCCTTATTTACATAAACAATGGAGCTTTTAGCCTAATTAACTCTTAAAGCAGTTTTTTCTTCTGTATTTGACTCACTTTATAGCTGCCAGGGGTTGGTTTTATAAAGTAACCAGCTTTTTTGGAATGAGTTGTTTAAGGTGAATAGAAACTTATCTATTTTAAATGAGAACTTAAAAGAAATCAGTTTTTCTCGTGATATATCAATGATTTATAAATATATGTAGTATCATTAAAAATTTTTAACTAAATTATAAATTTCAAAATTATATTTTAGTGCAACTTAATAAATATAAGGATAAATAAAAAGAAAATGTTGCTAATATTATTTTGAAAAAAAAATTCTTAAACAATTATACATATATAGGAAAAAGCTTTAATATACTAAACTTAAATTTTTTTATAAGTCTGTTTTCCTCGTAATTTATAAATGTTTATAGAAATATAAGCATATCCGTTTCAAAAATTAATTTTTTAAATATTTTTATGTAGCTCTTTAAAACAGTTTTTTATATAAACTCGCGATATTAGCTTATATATATTTATAAAAATATTTTTCTAAGTATTTTCTTTCAAGATTTTTAGGACATTTCATTTGTATTTAATTTTTATAAAATATTCTTTGAAAGTATTTCTCATCCAGTTCAAAAATATTTACTCTATTTTGTTATATCTTTAGTTTCATAGAGTTCCCTTGAGGGCCATCTTTTATATTTACATTTATCTTATCAAATTAGAAATTTTTAAAACATTTCTTGGCGCTGTTTTCTGTGTACAAACATCAAAGTATTTCCAAGTATTTTTTTAAGAAGACGAATGCATTTTTGCCATTTAGCATTATGTTCTATGTAGTTGAAGTACACACACACATATCGTGCTCATCTGTGTGTGTATGTGTTTTGAGCCTAAGTAAGAGAAATTGCGCCATCATACAACATTTTTCTAGCTTCATGCATTTACTTTATGTGCGCTTGCCTTTGTCCACATATTATTTTCTCACTTTTATTTCCATGTGTGTGTGTATGTGTGTGAGCGTCCTTTACTGTCAACTACATTTTGTCAAATTACTTATGCAAATCTTTCAACTTTTACAAGCGCGTCCTTGCCACGCGAAAATCTCGTTTAGTGCCGCTGCTGCTGCTGCTGCTACTGCTGCTGCAAGTTTTCCTTTTTCTCTGATTTTTTGAGAAAAATTACGCTCAAAGCCTGACATGAAGTGGCAGCCACGACACTGATATCACACATACACACACAGTCAGAGCCATCGCTTCATTCATAACGGGCGCTGTCACGGAGGTCTACTAAAAACCTATTTGAGTGCCAGCCACCAGAAAGAGTGTCGCCTGGCCAAGCATCCTGGCTATCCTGGCGCACGGACAACATTGTTGTCCCGCCATCAAACTCTGACTGTGCAATCTGCATACCTCTTTGCAAGAGGCCACGTCAAGTGCTCGCAGCGCTTATAAAATAAATAAAATTTATGCTGCGACGCATTATTGCCTTGTCTTTTGTTGCTGGCGAATCTCCCCCATTGTTATTGTTGTTGCTGCTGCTGTTGCTGTTATCGTTGTTGCTGTTCTATTTAAAATATGACAAATCGTCGCCAGGTAGCAGGGGGCGACCAGCAGCAGCAACACCGCGGGAAACTCATTTTGTGGCACTGATAAATTTGTCGACCGTAAAAATGCTTCACCTATTTCGAATACCCTGCCCAAAAAGAAATGAATACCTTAACTCTGAGTGTCAATTAATGCTTTGGAAGAGTTCTTAGAGATAAGTATAAGAAAACATATCTCAATTATAAATACAATAAATAAATGTTTGAGTAATTGAGAATATACAAAAATATACACGAATTAATTACTTGAAACAAAATAAATAATTTTAAATATGCTTGACCTGCAATTGATTGATTAATCAGCATTCATAATTAAGTACTTTTAAAAAAAATTTAAGAATTAAGAGAAGTTATTACAAAGTTGTTGTATAATTAAATATAATTAAATATTTTATAGTATATATTTATTATTTAATTTAATAACATAAATCATATGAAATTAAACAACAAATTGTAGTAGTTAAGAGATTTTATAATAAAGTTATGATATAATTTAATATAATTAATTAATTATTTTTTAATATTGATATATAATTTATTATTTTTTAATATTTATTTATAATTTCTAACATAATTCATGTACAGCTAAAATAAATAATTTTTTTTTGCAAATAAATTTTATATACAAATTTTTAAAATTTTTTATTTAATTGTTTAGAAAATATTTTACTATTGAAAAAAAAAAAACATTTCAATAATCTTGTTTTACATCATAATAAAAAATTGTATACAAATGTAATAGAAAAAATAAAAGAAATATTTATTATCATTTAAAAAATAAATATTATGTAACTAAAGTATAAGTTTCAAAATTATTTTTTATTGCAACTCAATATTTAAATTAATTTAAAAAAAAATATTTTTCTATAATTATTTTTATGTAAAAACTCTTTAAATTATTTAAAATATTATTATTATGAACGAAAACATTTTAATAAAGTTATTTTTATGGGATTGAATATAAATTGTAAATCGAAATCAATTGAAAGAGCAACTAATATTCGTCTTTTCCAAGGCGGGCCGAAAAATTTGTTATTGTAAATGATAAATACTTTGGCTGGCTTTGCTTTCGCCTGTACCTGAGCCCTTAAGTGTATGCGTAAGGACGGACGGCAAGGACAACGGCAGCAGTGCCGTCCAGCATATTCAGCTAGTTCATTATTTATGAGTGTGTTGGCATGGAATTATTCTTAGTCTTTATTATGGCAACGCTGCGTTATGCTGCGAAAGAAAGGGACTTAGAATGGGCTTAGGGCACCGCTGCGGCGTCTAGTGTGCAAATTTTCAGATAACTTGCCAGCCAGGAGCGGGCAGCGAAGCACCTAGTAAATATTTGCTTAATTAGTGAAATGACGGACCGCAGCAGTCGTTCGCCTCGTCATTGTCGCCGCACACAAACAGCACAAGGACACTCTTCGAGGAGCTGTTTAAAACGGCGTCTGTGTGTGTGTGTGTGTATGTGTGCGTGGAAGGGCGGGGTTTTCCTTTGTTTGCTCGACGCTTATATTAATTGAGTTTGTTACGATTTTTGACCTTGCCACGTAAGCAATTCAGAGCACTTTAGAAGTCCCTCGCCCCATCGAACAACAATCAGCTCCGTCCATCATTAATCATGCCTCGCATCATACATCATGGGGAGCATTTGCTATGCATGAAACGCTCGACTTTGGCAAATTGCAACACTGTCAATAAAGATACAACATACAATAATTTGTAATACGAAAATCTGCATGCAGGTCCGAAAGCAGCAACAAAACAATTTACTGCCAATATTTCACAAAAGCTTCAAAACTGTCTTTGACAATTACGACAGCATCGAGTTATTTTATTTAATGAATGCCACAGATTGCACAAAATGGAGAAAAATTGGTTGTCACGTGTGTGTGTGTGTGTGAGCCTTAAAAATAACTACCGAGTGTAATAAATTATGTGCAGTGGACAGCAGCTACTGTGCGAGCTAAACAATACAGCATATCCGAAGCTGGCACAGCGCCATCTACCGGACATTTTAAATACCTGATGTCCTTTATGCTGCAGCTGTAGTTGCAGCTACTTCAGTAATTTGCAAATATTTCAATAGAATCGGGTACGTCCTGCTAACAAGTGAGACATACGCTCCTGCGAGCTGGCTACAACAATAAATTATGGGGCGAGTCGGCAAATTGAATGGCACTCGCGTGCCAGACGAGCTCCAAGCACTAGATACAAAATAAAACTGCACCCACACACACACACACACACACAGAGAGACACTCCACTCACAGTTATTCAGTTCAGCTAGCTGTCTATGCAGATGCTTGTTTGAGGTTTTATTAATCATAGCACTGAGGCAAGCCACGACGCGTCCATTTAGCCATAACTGCAGCTGTATGTGTGTGTATCTGTGTCTCCATCTACAAATGTAGCTGTAGCTGTAGCTGTGTCTGTTCTGTCATGCGATGTGTTAGTTCGTTAATATGCCAAGGGCTGCCACTGCTAAATCTCTATGGGGTCTGACAAAGGCAACTGCCATGTGTTGGCCCCCCCGTGTCTGTGTCTCTGTGTGTGTGTGTGTGTGTACTCCGGGAATGAGAATCAGCCCAGTGCGCTTCTTTTAACTTGTTTTGCCTGCTGCTGCCGCTGTGGCTGTTAGCCAGCCATTGGGATGTTAAAGACAGAGCTCGTCAAAGGCCAGCAGCAGCAGCAGCAGCAGCAGTCGCTCTCTCTCAGACACAAAATACTTGCACAGTTGCAGCAATTGCTGCCACCGTGGCTTAAATACTTCATTTAGCTGTCCTTCAATCGGGCTTAGTTTCAGCTGCTGCATTCTTATAGCAAGGTGTTTCTGCAAAATTCGAAATATAAAAGAGAGATTGTCTGAAATTATGGCATTTTCCCAATTGATAATTTTTAATACATTAAGGAGATTTCGAGAGTAGTAGAACAGTAGAAGAAAGTTTCAGTTTACAGCATCACAAGTTACCTTTGACTATAAATTTAGACTTTAGAATGATTTTGCCTATACTCAAAATGGTCAAAAGATAATGAAGAATGAAGCATATTTATGAAAGCTTTTACAGTTTGAAGTTCTCTCAGCATGAGAAATCAGTTTCTTCATACTAGAGAGGGAAAAAATCTATGAAGCCAGGGAAAGGTATGTATAATTGGACTTCATAAAGATCTACAAGAATTCTTTTTAAATGCAAGATATATCAAAGTGAGCTGAACACCATTTATTATTGTGAGCAGCATAAGAATAACTGTAAGTGACCTAAGTCTGAATAATTAAAAACTACTTAGCTTAGATTATACAATTCCTTGATATACTAAGTGTACCTAATCATCAAGTGAAGTGGAGAAAGAGAGAGAAAGACAGAGAGAGAGAAAAAGAGAGAGATAGAGGGAGAGATAGAGGGAGAGAAAGAGAGAGAACAAGAGAGAACAAAGGATAGAGAGAGAGAGAGAGAAATAGAGAGAAAACAGCAGAGAGAGAGAAAGAGAAATAGAGAACGAGAGGGAAAGAGGGAAAGAGAACGAGAGAGTACGAGAGAGAACAAGAAAGAGAGAGAGAGAGAAAGAAAGAAAGAGAAATAGAGAGAAAGACAGAGAAAGAGACAGGGAGAAAGATGGAGAGAAAGAGAGAAATAGAGAGAGTGAGAGACAGAGAGAGAGCGAGAAAGATAAAGAGAGAGAGAGAGAGAGAAAGAAAGAGAAATAGAGAGAAAGACAGAGAAAGAGACAGGGAGAAAGAGGGAGAGAAAGAAAGAGAAATAGAGAGAGAAAGAGAGAGTTAGAGAGAAAGAGAGAGAACAGTATAAAAGCCAGGCAAAGCTATGCTTCATAAAGTTAATCGTTTTCTAATCAGATGAAAATCAAATTGCATTGAGCTCTATATATAGCTATAGGTATGCAGTATTATAATAAAAGTATAATTTGAAATTCCTCTATCCAATTCTTATATAAACTATAGTAAATCGATTAAAGCCAACTCATCTTAAACAACTGTCAAAAAAAGAAGAAAATTAATCAAAAATGACTTTAAAATTTCTCACAATTTTTCACTGCACCTTCCCACTGTGCCTGTGTGTCAGCATACTTTTGGCAGCCAGAGTGTGGTGTCTCAGCTCTACAGCGACTATTGTTGTAATCAGTTGGCGGACAGCGGAGACAGGGACAGGGTTATCTGGCAGCTGGTTAACTTGTGTCTTGTGTCTGCCGTTGAAGGCAGGCCGCATTCTGCTCAGGTGATATGCTGCTGCACAGGTATTAGTATATTACTCCATATGTCCCGGCCAGCACAGAATAGAACTCAACTGAAAAGAACCCAAATATAAAAGAACAAAATGCTTTCAAATGCAACGCAGCTGGCAACTGGCAGCTGGCCCTCTGTGGGGGCGTTGCTAGGCGTGTGCAGGAAATTTGACTTGTAACCAAAGTGATAGCTACCACACACATACACACACACACTCACATACACACACACGCACATTGTTGGATAATTTTTCTTGGACAATTTTTGGTTTGGCTGACTGAGCGAGTGACCGGCATAGTTAGTTTTTGTAGGCATTTTTCCCAGATTTCTGTGTGCTGGAGTCGGAAAAATCAAATTTCCTTTTGCACAGCTGGAGAGCATAATTCAAGGGAACAACATTTCTACATCTCAAAAATTGCATTTTGCAATGCCAGCCGACAGCAAATGCCACAAATAATAACCAGCCACAAATTTCCGAAAATATCAACTTTAATGAACAGTCAAAAATGTTTGACAGAGCAAACCCCGACTCTTCAGACAGACATAAAGTATATATAGATATGTTTATATATACCCTGTTGCGGCTAATATAAAATCATTTGGTAGCTAACAGAAATAATCTAACTGCCTATTAACAAGGGAAACCCAGCAACTGTTAGCTAGCTGCACACTGGATCAAATCGCCAAAAAAATGGCATAAAATCGAAAATTTTATTGAAGCGATACCCATTGAAAATGGGTTTTTAAGGTAAATTAATTTTGTGACAATGTATGTAAATCCACTAAGTATATATTGATAAAGACAGCAAGCTAAGTCGATCAAGCCATGCCCGACTGTCCGTCCAATCTGGTAAACCACAAAAGCCAGAAATATGAAATCTTAAATATATATTCTTCTATATCATGCGCAGCATATGTATTTATGGTTATTTTGATAACTAATCCTATTTCCTTGTTATCGATAAATATCGATATATTGACCTTCTTTGTCAGCCATAACTTACAGACCTTATAAGCAAAAGGCCCGAAACTCACTATGTAGATTTCTGTAATGAAAATTCAGATTATGAATGTTTTAGATTGTCTATGCCACCCCCATTAGCCTCAAACCCTAAAAAAACAAAAACAAATTGAAGGATCTAGAGATTTTGCAAATACACCCACTTCAATGTCAATATTATGTCCTAAAAATTTCATAAAAAAAAGTGCATCTAGATCCGAAGTTATTCAACTTTGAATCAGATGAGATGGATGCGTTTTCATTTGAATGAGTTGTAGAAAAAACCTGTATAAATATTAGCTTCTGTTGCACACGTTTAGTCAATATATTTTAAAATAAATAAATTGTTTGAAATATTAGAAAAGTTTTAAGGTCTTTTATTAAGTAATATAATTAATAATGTAAAAATATCTTATGCAGAAATATTATAAAAAAGCTAAGTTCCCTTTTAAGTTTAATCGTTTTATTCTCATCTCTGATCGAGTTACTTAAAAATTACGTATATCATTTATAGGAGGTTGGGGTAGGCGTGGCAAAATTAAATTGAAATTTTTTTTCTAATGCAGCTATCATCGAGAAACGCCAAAAGTTGGTCCATCGTAAAGGTGTCCACGCTAGACCGCATACATCTTTTGTCACTCGCCAAAAACTGAGAGAGCTGGGCTGGGAACCTTATAGCAGTGACCAGGCACCATCAGACTACCATTTATTTCGGTCTTTGCAGAACTCCTTAAATGCTCAAACTTTCCAGGATGATGACACTTGGTTCAGTTTTTTGCAGAAAAATACAAGAAGTTCTATGAACATGGAATCATGAAATTGCCGGAAAGATGAAGAAAGATCATCGAATAAAATAGAGTATATAAATTTGAGTAAAGTTCATTCTAAATATTTAAAAAAATATCTTAACTTTTTATCAAACAAGTAAGAATGCTCTAGTCGGGTCTGCCCGACTACGAGATCCCCTGAACCAAGTCCGAGACGGTGTTTTAAACAATCTAGCTTACATCTTTTACCGGTACAAATTACCCACTGCGCGCACACACACACGCACACATATACATACACAAGCAAGCGCGCCGCTTACTGCGTACATAATTTAGCGGCTGCGCTTGAGCTGCATTCTGGGCAGCATTATGAGAAATTCATTGTTAGATAACTTCGGTTCTAGACCTACTTTCTTAATGAAATTTTCAGGACATAATATTGACATCTAGAGGTGTATATATACAAAATCCCAACTCTCTAGTATTTGAAATACGTTTTTTCCACTTATGGGGCTAATGGGGGGAGGTATCCAAAATTTAAAAAAATTATTATCTATATTTACATCACAGCAACTTACGTAGTCAATTTGGTATCTCTAGCTATCATGGTCTATAAGTTATAGCTTAAAAACAAAGTCAAAATATCGATTGTTATCGATAATAAGGAAATGGGATGAGTTATCGAAAAAAAAAATAAACTTGTACTGCGTATGGTATACAAGAATATATATCTAAAATCTCAAGTCTCTAGCTTTTGTGGTTTACGAGATCACTGCGTTCATACGGACGGACAGACGGACAGACGGACAGACGGACAGACGGACAGACGGACAGACGGACGGACGGACAGACGGACAGACGGACATGGCTAGATCGACTCAGCTCGTGGTCCTGATCAAGAATATATATACTTTATGGGGTCTGCCACGCCTCCTTCTGCCTGTTACATACATTGTCACAAAACCATTATACCCTGAATTCCCATTTTCAATGGGTTCAGGGTATAAAAATTCTGAATTACTTATGAAACTAACCAATATATTTGAGTGCTATATGTATATGTATATATATGTATATGATATATGTATTTATATGTATATGAAATGTAACGAGTTTGATGTTTGCAATATTCGACTTAATGCCCACTGTGCACCGTGCGTATACGCAATTTGACGAGCGTCGAGCCCTGGACGAGACAAATTGAAAGCAATTTGCATAATATTGCCAGAAAGTATGATTCGTTGCATTTGCAGCTGCAGTCACGCGTTCCATATTCAAATGCAGTTTGAAGTTTGAAGTCGGATTGGTTTTGTGCTCACAGATCGCTTTTGGCACTGGCTCTGGCTCTGGCTCAAATTACAATTGCAATCAAGTTGTGCTCGTTCGATTACCTGTGCTCTCAAATTTCCAGCTGCTTTTGGTCTGTCATCAGCAGGCTGCGGTAAATGCCGCAATTGCATATTTGATTATGAATAATTAACATTGTTTGGCTTTCATTGAATTAATTAACGTGGCCCACACCAGCCCCCACCCCACCCCCGCTTTAGTCGTTGTCCCATTGTTGCGTGGCCTTTAAATTTGCCCATTGTCAATTAATTAGTAAGCTATTTGCATTAACGCATTTCTGCGCACAAATTATTAACAATTAGTCAATTGTAATAAAAACAATGCCAAATAATTAGTTCCCCGTGCGGATTTATATTTAGAATAAATTATATAGACACAGAATTTATAGTCGAAGTTCTTTAAATGCATTTTGATTGGTCTTTAGTTTGTGTAAGAGCATATCTCATTTTCACCAAAACTTTTCCCTTGTTTCATTATCTGTTTAAGTACAGCTTATATATATATATATTTAAGTTTGAGAGACGTCTGCCAAAAGCTTCGTGGCATTAAAATTTAATTATGCGCTTCAATTCATCAGCGCAGCTAAAAATAAATCAAATAAATGTATAGCAGCAAAGGACTAAGGCGATCAAAAGATACCCTGTAAGGAAAATAAAAAGTATCTCTATATATATGTCTATAAAACGATTTCAAGAGCTAGCTTAAGCCAATAATGAAATGTATTTCGGAGTAAGCAGGCAAAAAGTAAAAAGTTTCCTTTAGATTGCAATCGCCCTCGAAGCGTGCCCTGCAGCAGCATAATTGTTGCAGCATTTCATCAAGTCCTTTGGCCAAGTAATGCATGATGCATGGCTACATGCTGCATGCCACATGCTCATATCCTTGTCTGGCTGCACAAAATTGAAACATTTGCAAATTGCATTACGTCAACAAACCGCAAAATAAACTAAAGCCAAGCAGACGTGCAGTACAGTGAAGCAACCTTAAGGTGAATACCTAAGTTCAAACCCCTTTGCACTGAACTCATATACCAAATGAGCATTAACTTTTAAGCGAAAGTCAATTGAAGATTTTAAGTCTGTTTCTCAGAGTTATTTGGACTCTCGATAAATCCCCTTCGATTGTTCAAATCGAACGACTGTGGCTTTTACTGCCATAACTTTAGCAAAGTTCGCTCCAAGATCTGCCGATAGTAATGATACCCACACACACACACACACTCACTCGCTTTGGCCTGTAGATAAGTTTTTCTCATCGCTTCTCTGCTCTTAATGTGCTATCAGAAATCCACTGCAAAGCCCCGACCCCGTGGCCAAAGCTCTTTCAATATCCTTCATTACCCCAAGCTGGCAGATGCGCAAAAAATAAAATCATTGAAAGAGCCTCAACGCTTTGTACGTAATGCGTTTGATTCCTCGGCTAAATTCTGCAGGTTTCACAAAAAATAAAGGAGACAGCACAAAACATATATATATATAAAAGACAGAGAGCTGGACGAACACAAAATCGCCCAAAATCGAAAAGAAAACAGAAAATAAAGTTAGAGAGTGCTGAGACTGTGAGATGCCCTGCTTCGATTGGGTTTCAAATATTTCCAGGATATTTTTTGAAAATTTTGATTTACTTTCCCAACTTTATATATATATATATAAATATATTATATATATATTTATTATATATAAGATATAATTGATGAATAATTTCCTTCTAAATAAATTTTCGATTATTTCTCTCGTTCCTTATTTTGTTTCATATATTTTCTGGATATTTTTCTTAACTTTAAAACTTTTACATATTTTTTAATATTTAATTTCATGTATTTTTCAAATGTTGGTGACTACCATGAAAATTTAAGAATACAAGCTTTTGACCATTTTTACTAGATATGTAGCATATATTAATAGAAACTGTCACTAAGATTAGAATTAAATACTAGATTTAATTTGTTTAAAAAAATATATATATAATTTATGGAAGTTTTTTTGTTAAATATATTATATTTACAAAAACCCAATAAATATGTTTTTTTTTTATTTTTTCTTAACTAAGAAAATTTATAAATTAAATATTTTTTTCTATCATATTTTCAGAATACTTTTCAATAACTTGATTTATGATATACGTATTTACTCACCATGTCTGCAAAACCCAAGAGAAAGTACCAGAGTTCCAATAAAAAAAGTTGACTTTAGTAATATTTCTATATGCACAATAAAAGATCTTAGAAGTATATATTTATTTTCCATGTCTGCAATAAAATGCCCAAGAAACAAGTATTGTTTCCAACAGTTAAGTCTTTCTTTTTTTTAAAGTTGAGCTTATTAATATTTCTTTATTTCAAATCAGAATATGTTGTAAAACTTTGATTTATAAAATAGTATACATATTTTCAACATTTCTGCAAGCAAATGCCTGAGATCCTTAAAAGAGTCAGAAGTTTCAAAAAGTCACAGCCTTGATCCTTAGAGCACTATATACGTGTCCTATAAAAAAAGTTTACTATAATAATATTTCTTTTTGTATAATTTATGCTTAATTTTGATTTATGAACTAAAGTAAATCGAATCGATATCTTTTTCCAAGTGCAATATAGCTGAGTTCCAGCTTATGCTGGAGTGTTCCGGGTGGGTTTGAAATATCTATATACATTCTATACATATAATCAAACATAAGTTTTATTCAGTTTTTTCTTTATAACATATAAACAACTCTGTATGCTCGTCACTAACAGGGTATAATGAAAATTGTACCTGCGAAAGTAGAGAGCGAAAAAAAAGAAGAAAAGAAGTTGCATAAAGAAGTTATCGCAAAGTGGTGCACGAGGGTCCGCAGCTCGAACGCTCGTTGCCAGAGGCCGCATCCGCATCCGCATCAATGGAATTGCTTTCAATGTTGCACGTTGCAGGTTCCGGCAGCCACTTCACGCTCCCAGCTGCAATGCTCTGTCCCACTGTCTGTCTGTCTGTCTATCCGTCCGTCTGGCTGTCTGTTTGCTGTCTCGTTGCAGTCAAGGCCTGGCAGTTAGATTTTCGGCAATACAGCAACAGCAGACCGACTGGGCTTATGGGCGTAAGCATGTTTGCCGTATTAGACGCACCTGAATGACAACAGGCAGTAGTAGGCAGGAGGAGGAGGAGGAGGAGCACAAGAAAGAGAAGGAAGTGGAGGAGCATGAGAAATGGGAGGAGGAGGAGCAGAGGGAGCAGAAGGAGGACGAGGTCGAGAAGGAAGATTAGGATGAAGAGAAAGAGGAGGAGCAGCGGGAGAAACTGGAGGAGAAAGAGGTGGAGGAGATACACGAGAAGGAGCAGGAGAAAGAGGATGAGAAAGAGGAGGAGTAGGAGAAAGAGAAGGAGGGAGAGGAGAAAGAGGAGAAGGAAGAGAAAGAGAGGGAGGAAGAGGGGAAAGAGGAGGATGAGGAGGCATAAGAGGAGGAGGAGGAGGAAAAAGGGGATAAAGAGGAGGAGGAGGAGAAAAAGAGGGACGATCAGATAGAAAAAAAAGAAGAAGAGGAGGAGGAAGAGAAAAAAGAGAAGGAGGAGGAGGAATAAGAGGAGGAGAAGGAGTAAGAGCTTCCTCTTAGGAATAAGAGGAGGAGGAGGAAGAGCAGAAAGATTAGGATGAGTAGGAATAAGAGGAGGAGATGGAACTGTGGAAAGAGGATAAGCAGGAGGAGCAGGAGAAATAGTAGGAGGAGAAAGAGGATTAATAGGAGGAGGAGAAGAAAGAGGAGCAGGAGGAGGATTAGGAGGAAGAGGAAGAGGAGGAGGAGGATGAACAGGAGGAGGAACAGGAGAAAGAGGTTGAGCAAGAGAAAGAGGAGGAGGAAGAGGAATAAGAGGAGGGAAGATAAGGACGAATAGAGAGGAGGATAATGAGGAGAAGTAACAGGAGAGAGAGGAGGATAAGAAGGAATAAGAGGAGGAGGAGGAGGAACAGGAGAAAGAGGAGGAAGAGAACGAACTAGGGAAACAGGATGAGTAGGAAAAGCAGGAGAAAGAGGAGGAGGAGAATGAGGGGGAATAGGCGGAGGAGGAATAAGAGGAAGAGGAGGAGAAAGAGTGGAACGAGGAGGAGCAGCATAAAGAGGAGGAGAAAGAGGAGGACGAGAAGGAGGAACAGGGGAAAGAGGAGGAGTAGGAGAAAGAGGATGAGCAAGAGAGAGAGGAGGAGGAGGAGGAAGATGAATAATAGGAGGGAGGATAAGGAGGAATAAGAGGAGGATGAGGAGGAACTGGGGAAAGAGGAGGAGAGCTGGAGAAATATGAGAAGGAGAAAGAGGATTAATAGGACGAGGAGGAGAAAGAAAAACAGGAGGAGGAATATTAGGAAGAGGAAGAGGAGGAGGAGAAGGAGGAACTGGAGGAACAGGCGGATGAACATGAGAAAGAGGAGGAGAAGAAGAAAGAGAATGAGCAGAAGAAAGAGGAGGACGAAGAGGAATAAGAGGAGGAATAGGATAAGTAGGAATAAGAGAAGCAGACGGAGGAGAAAGAGTAGGACGAGGAGGAGCAGGATAAAGAGGAGTAGAAACAGGAGGAGGGGAGGAGGAACAGGGGAAAGAGGAGGAGTAAGAGCACCCACAGCATTCGTACCCACTGAAACGATTCAATCAATTCAATTTGGACTAGAGAGAGATCTGCTAAGTGAATTACGATTGTGCGGTGTTGCATACACTATTCCATGCATTTGAATGTTTGCCAGCAGTTCATTTAAATGTTATATCTGATGCTCTAATGAGCCGCAGCTAATGAACTGCGCAGCAGTCGCCGCGGCTAATGCACCAGTAGTGGGCAGCTGCTGTGGCCGGACATACTTATGCCTGCCTCGTGTCCTGCTGATAATGCTGCCCATTTGCACTGATAGTGCTCGCTAATGAAGTCATCAGCTTCAACGGTATCAAAGGCGTGTGTGTGTGTGTGTTTGTCATGTTTTTTTTTTATTTGCCAGCATTTGGGCAGCTGAGCTCAACGAGTGTCTCTGACCCCACAACAATTTTCAGCGGCTGCTGATGGCGTAATGATGTCTACGTGATGTGTCGCTGCAGGTCTAACGAATGCGTGTGTGTGCGTGTGCCCGGTCGAGGGTGAAAGTTTGCCGGCTAGCGAAAGTAACCAGCACGGCGACACGCTCTGCATACTTTTAGGCGCCCGGAAGGACATCTTTATCAGCTGAGCCAGCGTCATTGGCTTCATTGTTCGCAGTCTGTTGCATAATCAAAGCCAGCGTCGGAAACCTCAGCCAGCAGCTGTCACACATACATAGACATGCTCACACACACACACACACACACACACACACAGAGACTGAATCTCAGTCGTTGGCATTCCTCGTCGCATAGCTTGGCCTAGGAAAGTTTGCTGGACTCTCGCATATTCGCGCAGCTGGAAATTGTCACACCTTGAGGCTAAAACTTTGCTTTCGGCCAAGTTGCTGTAAGCCGTTAGTTAGTCCCATTGTCCTCGCACTGATTAGCTGTGTGTGTGTGTGTGTGTGTGTGTGCTGTCAGCTATGCAAATTTTGCGCTTAATTAGGCAGCTGTGCATTCAGCTATAATGCGAAAGGTGAAAGTGCAAGTGAAAGTGCAGGCGATAAGGTGTACATGTGTGTGTGTGTGTGTGTGTATATGTGTGTGTGTGAGTAAATTAATTTGAATGCATTTGATGGCCAAGTTGCTCTCACTTGACTTGCTCAAGTCTGCTGCATTATTTATTTAAATGCCTCAACAGCTACCATAAACATGCCCGCTTCCTGCATAACCCATATATTATATCTATATATATATATATATGTATTATATATTTATATAAGAGCCTGCGGGCCATAAAGGGCAACTCCTCGGCCAACTGCGTTACGTCAAATGTATTTACGCAGTTTTACGTTTTGTCATGAAATGTGCGTTGATTGTTGTTGGCCAGAGTTCTTTCTCTCTCTCTCTCTCTCTCTCTCTCTCTCTTTGTCTGTCTCGCTCGCACACATGTGGCTGCACATGTGTTTCATTTGCTTGTTCGCCTCGGCTGGCTATATAAACATAACAAACTCATCGTTAACTTTTTATTTGTTGCTCTTTCTTTGCTGCTCTCCACGTTTTTTTTGTTGTTGCTAGTCGCATTATTGCCCGCCGGGCGTCTCCTCGGCCACGCCCACCACGCGTTACAAATAAGCGTATTATGGGAACCGCTTGTGCCCTGGCCATGGACAAAAGCAAATCCTTGACACGCTGTGATAAGGATTTCTTCATTTTTTATCTGGCCCCAGGGAAATAAAGTGAAAAGGTTATAAAACACAAGCAAGACAGCGCCCGGGCAAGGGGCATCGACTTGGACTTGGACATCGACAAGGACTTCAGCAGCTAAACGCAAAAGAAATCAACTCCAGCTTGAATCTTGTTCTGCTTAACTAACACACACACTGCGAGAGTGTGTCTGTGTGTGCTCAGGCACACCCACTTTCATCACACCCAAAACCTCGCTGCTCCTGCTGCCAAAAATTTGCCGTTGTGGCCCAGCCCACGCATTTTGGTCTCAGGCACTTTGTTGTTATTGCTGCTGCTGCTGCTTCTTCTTCAGCTTTGTTTTTATACCCTGAACCCATTGAAAATTGGATTTTAGGGTATAACGGTTTTGCAAAAAGTATGTAACAGTCATGAAGAGGCGTGGCAGATTCCATAAAGTGTATGTATTCTTGATCAGATCGAATTTAGCCATGGCCGTCTGTCTATCTGTCTGTCCGTCCATACGTCCGTCCGTCCGTACACCCGCCTATCTATCTGTCCGTCCGTCTGTCTGAATGTATGATCACTTCAATCTCAGAACCTATAAGAGCTAGAGACTTGAAATTTTGCACGAAGGTTCATGTATACAGCGCGTATATCAAGTTATTTTTAGATATTCGATATCAAATTAATTAAAATATAATAAAAAAAAATTTTAACGAGATTTAGTTTTTTGAGTATAACTTTTACATCTTTCAGTCTAAAGTCACTAAATTTTGCATTTAGCTTCTTGTATATAAAATACAATTTCGTTTTTTTTTATATTTTGGATGCCGACCCAAATTACATAATTTTTTTAAGTTCAGTTTAAAATTATAGCCACAATTTGCAATTTTTTTATTTATTTTAGATAATATCTCATTCCATAAGGTAAAAGGATTCAATGCAGAAAATTTCATAAAAATTCGATAAGTAACACAAAAGTTATAAAAGAAAACATTCTGTCTGTCGGTAAAAGCAGGAATCAGTTAGCGCCAAGCGCAAGCATTTGCTCTATATGTGTGCACAAATACATGCAAATGAGTGCATTCTTCAATAAGAGATGGTGTGGCATCCTGGTAGAGCAATTCGAGGGGAATCGAGGTTTCATTCCCGCAGAAGACAACATCTTTTTTCTGCTGCAAGAATTTCTCTTTTTAAATAAATTATTTTAATTTTACACTTTCGTCTCAAACAAGTGTATCTTACAGTCGAGCAGTCCCGACTAGAGCATTCTTACTTGTTTTTATTTGTAAAGTCGTTATTATATTTAGGACACACGTCCTTTCTTTCTGGGCTGCAACAAACAAAGCTCAGCTACTTTTGGCTGTGATGAGACTGCGATTTCTTCTCTGTCAGCTATGATGCAGCAGTGATTTGTTCACTTCCTCAAACTGTGATTTTTCTTAAATCTATCTTTATACGAAAATCTTTCAGAACTTACTCCGCTCAATTCAACATCTCTAGTCTTTCAGGCCCGTCAGCTTGGCTTAGAGCATATCGTCTTATGAAAACAGCATTCGACTCGCATTCAGCATATCACAGTGAAGCCTCTATTGAGCAGACGAGGGACTGACAGCTCCAATGTTTATGCGAACCCCTTTTGCTGCAAAGCCACTGCCAGCTGAAAGTAGACAACAATGGGGCATAGGAATATCTGCAGCTAAACCCCAAGCCCCAAAACACCCGCTGCTGCTTGTAATAATACGTATAAAATGTAACTGTTTCTCTGTGTATCTGTCTCTGTGCCTGTGTGTGTGGGTGTGAGGCGATGCTTGTTGTGGTCCCATAAGTCCAATTCAAATGTCCTTTTTTATACATTTTTATTTCAACAGTGATTCTGTTGCTGTGGCCTGTCCTCTCCTCGTCCTTTCGTCCTCTCGTCCTGCGTGTGTTTTATTTGCGAATGTAAACCAAAGGCGAGTGCATGCAGCGAGTTAATGGCTAATGTCATGTTCCGGACTTAACAACAACATTTCAAACGACCCAGCGACCGGCGGGCAAACAACGGCCATCAGCCATGGCCATGGACAGTTGGTAACGACCAACTGCTAACTGGAGCAGCAGCAGCAGCAGCAGGAACACAGCCTTTGCTTCAGTCAACAGA
This sequence comes from Drosophila gaucha, assembly GCA_035045545.1. NCBI lineage: Eukaryota > Metazoa > Arthropoda > Insecta > Diptera > Drosophilidae > Drosophila > Drosophila gaucha. Next base: position 1,516,006 of record JAWNOY010000025.1, on the reverse strand, counting down.
GACATCAATTGTCCATAAGAAAAGGTTGCGTATACGCAGCATTGTACGCTCGCAGCTCTCAAAACCCAGATAGGATGAGATCGGCTCATAATGTCCAAGCCCATTCACTGCACACACACACACACACACACACACACATAAGCAGTATGTGGCTAGCCACAGTGCGTACTCTTATTGTCCGTTCGGCTGCCTTTATGTTGCTGTTGTGATTTGCAGTCATAAAGTGAAATTACAGTTATTGTTGTTGGCCAGGAGGCAGCAGCACGAACTGAAGTTGAGTTGCTCGCCCAACGTTAAGGTTAATAAATATAAAATGTAAGGTTAGGCCACTGTCCATCTGTGCTTTAATGGCCCACTCCTCCAGCTCTCCCACTCCCTCTCCTCTCTGTCTCTAATTTCATTTTATTTTTGAGGCTAATTAAACTGCACTCGGTTGTCGTTAACTCGGCTACCTGTTTGACTTCTTCTCTGCCATCTGGCCATAACGAGCATGTCTTAATGGCAAATAATAATATTGTGTCGCTGCAAGAAATTACAAAAATTAAAAGACCTCAAGGCGGAAAAGGGATATCAAAATTGCAGTTTAAGACAGTTCTTTAAGACTTTAGCGAAAGTTCTAAATGGAATTAAAATTTAAAATGCATATTTCAACAAAATTTTAGCTTGCTGTCAAATGCATAATATTGACAGATCTATATACAAATATATTTAAATATAAATGCATATGTATTCATAAAGAATTTAAATAAAATTTAATAAATTTTAATTTTTTTAAAGGAGTTTTATTCTTAAAATATAATTTTTGTATGTCAATCTTCCTGTCACTTTAACATGCTGTCAAATATACATTTGGATATTAAATCAAGCCTGCTTGTCAATTTTTAACTTTTAGTTTTTCTTTCTCTTAGAGCTATGTTAATAGCTAACTTATATACTTATATATATACCATTTATATGTCATGTATAAAAATATTTATCTTGAATAAAAATCTCTGGTATAAAGCTATTGTATTGCATTTTTATTTACACAGTATATACGATTTATATATACAGTCGAATCCCAATAATTCCTTCTCAGTTAAATCAAAAACCTCAATAATTCGTAAAAAATGCTGTCCCCTCGAAAAAAATTTATTCGAATTGCTGTTCGAAATATCGAATTGCTGTATTATTCGTAAAAAATTTGATCCCCTTCCCATTTTGTATTATAATTTTATTCCATATATATTATATTATAATATTATATTGCAAGGGAGCATTCTTGAAGCTTGATTCTGAACGCACGACTTAATTGTATGCATTGATAACGTTCTCCTGCTAGAGTTCCCTTATTGTGGATATCACTGTTATCAAGTAGTTAAGTTGGATATCAAGTAATTAACTTCAAGCTGATCTCATGAGGTGCACAGCAATAGCTTTTTCCAATCAATATTTGTTTCGGCATGATATCTAAATCCCTTGAGATCTAAACCCTATGACATCTAAATTGCTTAATTTTTTGATGTTTTGCTAGTGATAGTGACTCCAAATTTCGTGTCCCATTCTGGAATCCTTGAGAGCCTCTTCGAACTTGGCTTTTTGAGTAGATTTTGAGTATAGTTCGCTCATCATATAATGTTGTTAAAAGCATCGTCATTTGATTTAATATGCAACCAAATGTCTTACCTCTTCCATCTTAGCCTTAGACTTGAGACGCTACGAAATTGAGTAAGCTTCAGGTTTTAGCCAGCTGCTCTTGAATTTAACATATAGAGCCAATAATATCTCTAATTAAGAGTCTTCAAACAAGACTGGCCTCTTTCTACTTTTTTGCTCAACAAAATCAACGAAAAATATCTTTGTCGAAATTGGAACTTATATGATTTTATTGCTAGAGCCAGTTTCATGCCACATATAAGAATAAATATTTATCAAATGAACTTATCTTTAAATGAAAACAAAACTTGATATGCCTACAGCGAATATAAGATATATAAATATTTCTTATATATTTGATACACTTTGAGTTTTTGAGGGAAAACTTTATGATTATTTCACTCTCTTCTAAAGCTTGTTCCAACAAGAGGTGTAAGACTTAATTTTTTAATAAAAGTGAAAATAGTTTAGATATCTCTAAGATATCTCTTATTTATATTGTGTTATAAAGTGGAGGAATATAATATTTTGCTGGCACTCCTCCAGCTTTTTCTTGCAACTTTCGATCACTCTTTCATTCAATTGAGTCTCTATTTCCGCACTGGCATCTTGAATATTTGATTTCAAAGTTGGAATTGTTTGAAGATGGCTGGCATAGATCTTAAATGTAGATGACAACTAACTAACTAACAAATAACAGTTGTTAGCCAAGCACTTGACAAAAAATAGGACTTTTAAATACTGCACCTCTTGCTAAAACACCCCTTATAAATCCCCCAAAACTGAGCTGTCAATCACTACTAACAAAATAATATCAAAAACTTTAAATATTGTAAAGAATAAAATTTTTTTAAAATTCTACAAGAAGCCATGCAAACAGCAAGTTTATTTACAGAACAAGTTTCTGAGCCATTGAAATTGCTGTCAACTATTTTAGTATATTTACACATACATGCAAACTAATTTCAATTAAACACATTTCGTTTGTATGAAATAAACACTTTGAATACGAAAATACATAACTCTGTATAGAATTGCTGACTGCGTCTGAATGTGGGCACAAATGAGCGTCATTCATGAATGAGTTGTGCTTGGAGTGACAAACACCTTGACATCGACCGCTTTAATTAGGAGTCTAACCAATCCTCTTATGGCCAGCAACCACATGCCATAATTGTAGACTTCAATGGACTTGACTTGCCTTGAACTAGGCAAATGGATAATTTGCCGACTTTCATGAGAGAGAGAGGCCTAAAAACCACACACACACACACAAAGGCGAGTTTGCTGCAAGTGACAAACCGCAAAAGGTTGTAATGTTAACGTCAACGTTAAACTTAACGTTAGCCTTAACCATTTGTTGTTTACTTAACGCCCACGCCATCCGCCGCAGATGCCAACTAATTTTGTGGTTATGACTGCGGCCAATGGGCGTAAACACACACTATGTGTGTGTGTGTGTCTGTGTGTGTGTGGGTGTTTGGTCAGTATGATATAATAATGCGCTGTTTTGTGGTAGCGTTTGATTTGCCACCGCAAATCAAATTCAACAACTGACAGCAGGCATTAGCTGCCCATTGTCAGCAGCAATTTGTTGCCCGCTTAGCTTCCCACTTTTCCCCGCTTTTCCCCACTTTTCCCACTTGTCCAGCTTTTCAGTTGCCCAGTTGTCAGCTGCCGTTGCTTAATGAAGTTCAAAGAGTATTTGCATTTTGTTGTTGGCTCAGCTGTTGAGCTGCAGCCGCTGTACCCGCTGCAACTGCTGCATCACTGCCAACAACAACAACAATAACAACAACAACAGTTGCTGTCTCAAACAGCAGCAAGTCAATCGCTGACTAAACAAACTACAGTGGTTGTCATTGCAAATATTTCACACAAAATTGGATTTAATTAGGTGATGCAGAAGAAAGCAGGAAAAAAGACTGAAAAGTTAAAGAAACTGAGTGAGATGGTTTTTTGATAAGGCTCTATACCTTATTTCGATAGAAATATTAATCGATTAAAGTGTTGACTATCGATAACTGCAGAAAGTAGCTTGTTTTCTTGAACTAATATTATATAAGTGATAAAATATATCAAATGTTATTGCACAGAAATTTTAATGATAAGTTGGGTGTTTTATGATATCGAAATAGCTTATCGAAGTTGATTTATCATGTTATCGATACTTTAATCTAGTAATTTGGATAGTTAGAGTTCTCTTAAAGATCTCTTAAGCATTTCGCAATACTGTTATCGATAATTATTGATTTAATAAATAGAGATATTTTCGACTGTTTCGCTATGCTAATGTTTTCGATATTAGATAAGTATACATCACATTAGAGAGCTATCGATAAGAACTTAGTTATATTAGTTATATATTTGTTTAACTGAATCACTTGTAATGTAATAAATAGTTACTTATAATATCATGCAAATAACTTCACCAAATATCATACACATCACACAGTATCGATCTAATCATTGTTATCGATAAATGTTGCCTACTTTAAGTATTCTAAAAATTCGTATGTTAGCTAGTTTATATCTTCCCTTAATAACAATGATCTCAATAGTAATGATAATTGTTATCGATAATTATCGACTGCTCGAAGCATTACTATTGCACAAATTCCTAAGTTATGTAAAAGAAAGTTGCATAAGAATTTATGTAGTTAATCTCAGCAGTAAGTGATATCGATTAGATGAATACTGTTATCGATAAATATCGACTGCTTGAAGTATTATTATTATGTAAATACCTAAAACTCAACTTTTTTTCATTGCCTAGCTGCATGAACTAACGACTAGGTAGCGCTTACATTTGATAGCTCTTTCATTAATCGATAACTATCGATAAATATCGACAGCTTGAAAATATTATTATTACTATATAAAACTCAACTATGATGCACTTCTCAGCGAGATGAATATGACTGAATGGATTAGCGCTTACCTCTGATAGCTCTTTAAATATTGTATGTAAATTTTTACCATTTGATTAACGAATAGTGCCCACTGTGCTTAGGCCTCGCAGGTTATTGGCACTGCCTAGCGCTGTGTGACATGGCCGAGGTGTTCATTCCGGCCAATGTTGGCTCAACCAGCGATGCATGCCGGGGTCAGTCTGGGTTGCTCTGATGGATGCGGGCAGGTGTGAGGGTGTTCCATGCGGAGCGTGCTCGATGATGGTTTAGAAGGAATGGGACTTGGGTTGACATTGTGCCAGCTCCATGGATGTTGCGGCTGCTCGCTCGCACTCCCTCTCTCTGTGTTATCTCTGCCTCATATGTCTGCTTTGGCATTAGGTTTAGTTGGGCCGATGCAGGGCCCCGGAAAATTGCAATAACATTGTGACACGTCGACGCTGATGCTGGATTCTGGATGCTAGATGCTGGATGCAGGATGCTGTAATGGTCATGCAGCTGACTCAATTGTCTGCCGCATCCATACGGACAAAGTTCAATGTTAATGTTCAACATTTACCTGTGCTAATATTGCCCGCTCACACACACACACACACACACACATGCAGAAACACATAAGCTGTTAATTCATCAGGATGGGCTGATGAATAGGGGGTGGGTGTAGGGAGCTTGGTCAGTCTACAAATGTTATTCTACAGTTACCGCAGTTGTTGGTTTTCTTGCATGCCAAGGCAGGGCAAGGAGGAGGAGGAGGAGAAGGAGGAGGGCCACATGCGCCAGCAATGTTGTTCTTTCTGATGTCGTTTATTTTTGTTCGAAATTGCGCCATCAGGAATATGCACAGGTGCATTTTAGCACAATAAAAACGTAATTGCTGGCAATTTAATACAGTTGTTAAAGTTGTTACACTCCAAAGGGGCGCTGCAACACAATAGTTGGGGCGAGAGAGAGAGTGGCGAATGGGGTTGCATTGTATTGTACCCTTGCTGCATGCATCAAAGTCAGGCGTCGTCAGCTGCGTCGCGGGTCCACGTGACGTATGAGTAATGCGCAATAATTGCGCGCAATAATTACTTGCTGGCTGCTGTGAAATTAGCTGATCGTTTGATTAATGTTCGCCTTATGCAATTTTTATTTGTTGTCGGCCTTTTTTTGTGGCAGCAAAACCCTTTTCAAAATCATTTTGCCACACTTGGCAGCATTTCAAGTCAGAGTCGACCGCTCGTTTGTCTTCTGCTTGAAGCAAACTCCGACTCGGCGCTCTTTGCGCCTAATTAAATTTGGCATAAAGTCCCTTTTTTGTTTTTTAATGCGCCAGCCAAAAAAAAGCCAAAAAGAAGTGGAAAAGAAAATTACAACATGCCCAGCTACATGTTAAAACTTGGCCCAGACAAATGTAACAGATACAGTAAGGGACCTTTTTTCTTCTTCTTCTTCTCGACAGCCCTTAGTATGGAAATAATTTCAAAAATTGAAGGGCAATTAATCACAAATGAGATACAAATTTGTAAATGACTTACAGTAAAAGGGAATTGAAAAAGTTGCCAAAATATATATATATAGATCGAAATGAACATTGAAAAGGCGCTGCAAATGAGCGTTTACTTATTTAAATAACTTTCATTAGTTGGCCAACTGTAAAGCTGCCTAAAAGGCTGACCAGAAGCGGTAGCAGGCAAATTTAATTTGATATTTCGGACTCGCCATAAAGCGAAAAACAATTAAGAAGCCCTCGCTCGCTCGCTCCAACTTAACACCAATAAAAAGTAGTTGCAAAGGCAGCAAAAGTTGGGTCCGGGCGACGGGCAATGGGCGCTGGCAACCGGTGAAGTTTCGCTTGCCTTTGGAGTTTTTAGCAATGTAAATCCAATCCGGCGTGCAGCCATCATGCGGTTAACACTTCGTATGACATAAATTACGAAAGTTTGCGCATACTTTTTCACACACAGAGACCAATGCAGAGCCAGCTCCTCCAGCTCCAGCTCCAGCTCCCCCCATAAATGCAATGTGGCCATATTCTTTACCAAATAATGCTCGCCAGCGTGTGCTGGCAAAATGGCTTTCAGCAGCAACAGCCCCAAAATGCCGCAAAGCGTGCCCCAACCACGAATGGGGTTTTGTTCTATTCGAAAACAATGCAAAAAAAAATATGAAGAAAAAAAATGCCTGTGAAGTTCGTCTGAATTTCCTTTCGTTTTAGCTCTGGCCTAGACGATTTTAAAAAGTTGAAAAGTTTGCCAAAGATAAAAGATATAAATATATACATATATATTTATTGTGTATGTGTGTGTGTGTGTATTCGCATATATATTACGTACTCACAGCACACTCATAAGTATTTTACTGCGTGCCTCCAGCGCCGCCTTTATGTTGCCCAAGTTCCGCCCGGGGCCAGCAGCAAATGTTGCTCTTTTGCATGTCTCTCTGTGTGTGTGTGTGTGTGCGTGTGTGTGTGTACGCACTTAACACTTTGCACACGCATAAATGTCGCATAAAGTTAACTGCGCATAGGAATATGGAAATTTTTATTAGATTTCGATTTTGGTTCCCTTTTTTTTTGTGCCTTTGTTTCTTGTAAAATGTTTATAGTCGCAATACATTTGTAAATGTTTCCAATCATCGCAGTTGTATGAGTGTTTATGTATGTGTGTGTGTGTGGGAGCTAACAAGCCAAAGACATACTTGAAAATCAATTTGAGCTTATAAAATGCTTAGTTAATATTAAAATTGCTATTAAATACATACTTCAAATCAGTTTTTAGTTACCCGGCGTTGCTCGGTCTTTAGTTTACTTTACTTTAATTACTTTAAGTTGCTTATTCTTAAATATTTTTAAGCTTAATTTAAATCTTATTATAATATATTTTATTTAATTTAATCATAAAAAATTTAATCACTAAAAAATACAAAAAAAGGTTTCAAAAAATTTTGAAAAAATAAAATTCTTATATTCTGAACAAAATTGAAATATAATATGTATCTAGAATATAGGCCTTTACTAAAATGCCAGTGCGCACGCAAATCCACCAAATTTTGACATTGTTAAATAAATTTAAAGTGAAGTACTTCCGGCTGAGCGAGCTTAACAAGTCAAAACTTTTACAATTTTTCGGTTTTAAATTTGAGAAAACTGTTTATCCCTCTAAATCAATTTAAATGTTCCTTTTTTTACTACATTTTATAACCACAATTGATTTAAGAAGAAAATTGCTGGATTATAAATTTGACAAGAAAAAAAGCTTTCATAAAAGAGTAAGGGGGAGTACACAATGTTTTTCAGAATGTGTATTTTAAAACTGAATAAAATTTGAATGCAGAATTAAGCGGGGAGAAAAATCATTTGAAATATGTTAATAGACAGGGAAATCAATTTTGGTTTGGCAGAGTTACGAAGGTTGGCAGTAAAGCACTGAGAAGAATGTGGTATTTAAAGAGTGATTTTGGAGAAGTAATTTAGTTCCATCAATCAGTAAGGCAGTTAGCTCGCAGTAAGTTTGTCAATCAGTCAATCAGTGAGTCACTTCGTCAGTCAATCATTCTAGAAATCTTTCCCTCCTTAGTCAGTTTAAAAGTCTTATACTCCTTAGGCACTCAGTGAGTCAGTGAAGCAATCCGTCCGGCAAGCATTGAGAAACGTTATATAAGTTAGGGATAGTTTTCTTTTAACTTATCATTTGTTTGATCTCTAGAGTATATTCTTAATGGAAATCTATAAAAATTACTATCATATTGACTATGCTCAGTTTATAAGTCTTATACTCCTTAGTCATTTAGTGAGTCAGCTGAGTTTTTCTTGTTGATAGTTGATAGCTTTCTTTTAAATTATGTTTCTCTGAATCTATCTTTGTCTATCATTTGTTTCATCTCTAGAGTATACATATATTTGATTAAAATCTATAAAAATTACTATGATGTACATGATCATGTAATACATGATTAATGCTTGGTCAATTTATAAGTCTAACACTCCGTTCGACAGTCTGTGAGTCAATAAGGCTAAGTTATATAATATATGAAAAGCTTTCTTTTAACTTGTGTTACTGTAGAACAAAATATTAATGAAAAACTATAAGTATTATTATTGCATCTATAAATTCATGGCTATAGGTCAGATTGCTTTGTTCGATAGACTTATTAATCGATGCTAATCGATAACTTTAGTAAGTAGATTTTTTTCTTCAATTTATGTTGTATAAGCGAAAAGATTTGTCAAATGTTATTCTATAGGTATTTTACAGATAAGATGGGTGTCGAAATATCAGCATGTATTCATATCAAATGTCTGAAAAGGCAAACGATAATTTATCGGAGTTGGTGTTAATGTTATTGATACTTCAATCTAGTAGTTTTCATAATTAAACTTTATTATTATATATACTTATACATAATAAAAAAGCTTCTTGAAGCAACAACACAATTTGATTCGTCTAACATAAGAGTTTCTTTATTATAAATTAGATTATTTCAACAAACTACAATTAAATGTTCATACTCATATTTTTCTCCCTATCCAATATAGCTTAACATTGATTTGCACTTTTAATATTTGAAATTCTAGTAATTCACGGCAGCTATTAGAGATAAAAGATACCCCACAAAGTATTAAAAATACAAAAATATTAATTTTACGTAGTTTTTAAGAGTATTTTGAAAGAATTTAAATTAGGTGTAGAAAGACTTTTTTGGAGCCATAAACTTGCCTTCTATGAGTTTTATATCTGTAACTTTTTATCTATTTTAAATATTCATATTATTTTTTTTCCTAACTGAAGTTAAAGAAATTAGTTTAAAAAAACTGCATCATTTCTTTCTTAGTTTTCTGTTAACATGTACCTTTTTTTCGTTAAGCTGTTGCCGTACGAACACATTATTGGTACACTATATATATAAATTCAAGTTAAGTATATTTCATATACTCAATCATCTGAAGCACATCTAGCTCTTAGCTGTATCTCCACTTCCTTGCGCATTTCACCTGCTTAGCCAAGTACTTCCTGCACCTGCAGCTAGTTATTTAATATGAAAAACTAAAGCGAATAGTTTGTTATTTGTGCTCGGCAATTGCTTTAACGATTAATCGGAAGTAAGGTACATTTATTCTCCAATTTCAATTCCCTCGACGTCCGACGTCGTCCCATGGAGCTGGCGAATTGGGTCCATTGTCCATTAGCATGGTAATTGAATATCACGGGCTATATCCCATTTATGTAATACGTGTACATTGTTTAGTTGAATTATTTTCCGCCTTTTTGCACATTTTTATTTGCCCGATATTATTTCCATGGCTCCATCCGCCCCCGCCCCCGCTCCATGTGCCGCCGCCCGCTTGTCGCAACATGCGATTTTATAGTTTATCATTATTTGCGTAGGGCTTAAATATCTCCTGGGAGAGTGAGAGAGAGTCAAAGGCAAAGACAGCTAGCTGCAAGGGGGCAAAAGTCGACGCAGCTCGCAGCAACTACAACAACGACAACAACAACAACAACATGCTTCGATTGTCGCAGAGACTGTCGCACAGGTGCGTGCCCCGCTTTGGCTGCGGATGCTGGAGTCGCGTCTCTGTTGCTGGCTTTGCTGTAAAATGGAAATTTGCTAACGTTTATTTCTTTTTACCTCTCTTTTTCATCTGCCTCCCTCTCGCTCCCGCTGTGTGTTCTTGGGCTGTGCAAACGAAGCATGAACTGGGAGCGTAATTCAAGCGGAAAATTGTCGCGTAACGTCATCTTTCCCATTGACGCAGCGGCGCTTGTCGCTCACTCCCTGGCTGCCAGGCTCCATTCCATAGGCTACATAAACTGCATACGGCGTGTAGTTGATATTGTTCTACGGCAGCCATTGTAGTTGTTGGCCATTGTTAATATTCTGCGCTGAAATTGAAGCACATTGGCCAGGTGAGACCAGGTGAGACCAGGCGAAGAGGCACTGATTCAAGTCTCAGCGGCAAGCCAATCGGAATGTTTGATCAGGCATTGCGTTTGCCCATCATCAGCATCATCAGCATCGTAGCTGGCAACGAATCGACTCGCGGTCTGCCACAAATCGTGTTAGCCACGCCATTAGCAAAAGCTGGCCAAGAGCCCGAGTAAACAACAAACGCACATGCCATTCAGCCAGAACAGCTGAACCTCGGCCGGACGCCGCTCCAGCTCCAACTTCAACTGCGACTTCGAGTCGGACTTTGGCAATGTGCACGCCTCAATGGCCGTAAACCAATTGAAAAGCATATTTGCATGCGCTGATGGACCGAGCCCCGCATTTGGGGGCTGCCTGTATCGTATTCCCTTTACATATATATATCGCAATCGAACCTAACTGTAACTTCGCTTAGCAGGCGTCAAGTGCTCTCCTCCTCCCCCTCCCCAGACACCTTCAGCCTGAGGCAGACAAACACTCGCGATTCCCAAACATTCCCGGATTACGTTTGTAATCGAAATACTTGTAGCGAGAGCCTAGATATCGAGGCCTACACCCCATATCGATGGCGATGGCGATGTTGAGACCATGTGCGCCTCATAACAATGTGGAAAATTGTTTCCTGTATCAATTTCACACATTAAGGAAGCAATTTGATTTTATCGCTTCCTCATGACTTCACGTTCAATTATTGAAGAGTTTACGTTTGCTGTCTGCGCCAGCCACGCCCTCACTCCCCACTGTCCTTGAGAGCCTTCTCTCTGTGTGTGTGTGTGTGTGTGCAACAATTTTGCACATGTGTTTGTTAGCGCCTTTGCCAGTCGTTCATTCCAATTGCGTCTTGCGGGTTTTTTAGGTAATTCCTTTCAATTGATCCCATACAAACTGTTTTACATGCCATTTTCGTTGTTTTATACCCTACACTTAGAACAATTGAGTGACAAAGGGTATGCTGAAAATGCAGATAGCTTCGAGAAGATTTAGAAAGTTATTTTTATTCAGTAATTTTTTTAATATCTATTTATATTTATATTTTATTTTTTGCTTGACTTCAATTGCAGTTAATTTAATACATATATATGTTTTTATATTCAATAAACTAGAGGTATGACGTAACTTCGATATTGCTTGTTTGGTAATACCCTATTAATTGTAAAGCATTTAAATATTAATTTTATGATTTGTCAAGAAAAGATTAAGATTGACGTATTTACTAATTTTTGACCTATATGTCCAATTTTCAGGCTTTAGCTGTACAACTTTGGAAGATTTAGTTTTCTCCTATTTGCCACGCCTCAAAGAGGTGGATGTATATAATTTTTTTTTAATTTTGTTGAATCAGTAGAGCTGAAGGTACTTGTTAGTTTTTCGGTATCTAGGTGTAAAATACAGTTTTTACCGACCGTAGATAAATTTACTATATATATATACTATATGTATATTTTATATATATACAATGTCTGGGGTTGGTTATTTTTTAAGTTATACAAATATATGTTTTAAGTTTCAAGATTCTGACTCTAACAGCGAATAAAATATTACAAGATTTATGTTAAACACTAGATAGACTTTCCGATTTGCCACGCCCCCTATGGGCATAAATATATATATATATATTTATATTTTATATTGAGGTTGGATTAGCCATCTATTCCACATTTCAAGTCGAAGACTTCAATAACGACCAACTTTTTCCTACAAAAACATTTCTTAAAACCTATCCATCCTATGGGAGCTATAGGATATATTCGTCCGATTAGGATGATTCTGAAATATACAATACCTGCAGCAGAACAACTGTATAAAAACATATACAAATGTCAAATATAAAACAATATTAAAAGAATTATTCGAAGATCAACAAGAACAGATAGGAATATATGAGTACATATATTTATATAGATAAGCATGTCTTGCTCTCTTGATATACATATAGACATATATATATATATATGTGTATATGAAAATTTGTATATTTAATTAAAAAGTCTATGAAGTCTGTTCTCTATAAGTAAGTTTTAAATTATGGAAAAACAAAATTATTGTAAGACTTAAAATTCGGAAAAAAATTAATTTAAATTATTAAAAAAAACAAAAATATTTTAAAAGTTAAAAATAATTTTAATTAAAATTATTAATAATCCTTATATAAAGCTAAAATTATCATATTTTTATAACTCTTCTCAGCTTTATCTTTTTTAGACATCTTTAAAAGACATTTCTGTTTTAGCATAAAAGCCAATGGAGCTGTAGATTTCAAAGCGAAATCAATCAATTTTAAGCAGTTTTAGAATTTGAAAAAATTCTGAAAAAAAAATATATATATATATATTTGAAAGCAACTAAAATATTTATGACAAAAATGTTAATTTAAGCAAAATTATTATATTTAAATGTGAGCAATGAAATTTGCCACTTCAGCTAAAAGAAAAATTTTAAAGGAATTTTTTGCCATCGACTTTAACATCAATTATTTAAGTCAAATTTAACTTTCAATAATATAAATTCATAAGAAGAATTTTTAAATAAAAATTAAAAAAAAAGCCAAGAATATTTTCAATTAAAATAAAATTTTACCATCAAAAAAGTGTATGAAATCTGAACTTGAATTATATAAATTATTAAGAAAAACCGTAAGTAAAATAAAATCAAATGTTTGCATCAAAAAAGTATATAAAATCTGAACTTGAATTATATAAATTATTAAGAAAAACCGTAAGTAAAATAAAATAAAATTTTGCCATCAACAAGAAAAGCAAGAGAAAAGAGTATTTCATTAAAGCGAAATGCATTTCGGTAAAAACTCAATTATATAACTTGGAAATGTAAGGCAATGATGTTCATAAAATCTGCAATTCGAAGCATGTGAAGTCGACATTGAGTCCAATTCGAAATGAATATTGTGAATGCTGGGGAAACATTAGTGTTAAGCAGTTAGGGACTCAAAATTGAAATCTCTGCTGACAGAAGGAGAACAAGGTAGAAGACTCCATCTGTCGACTGAGCTCCGATGCTGCTGTTTGCATACCAAAACACAAGTGACTTCAGAGAGAGACAGAGTGAGAGAGGGAGAGGGAGAGGGAGAGTTGTTGGCTGTTTATTATTCTTGACGTGTTTGGCAGAGAGGCCGCTGCGTCTGCCACATACAAATGAGTCATTGTGGGGCACGTAGCGCTGGCTGTCAATGGGTCAATGGGTCATCAATGGAAATCAGTGGAACTAGCAGATATGTATTTAGTTGCAATTAAGTCGAAATCTACTGCAAAATTATTTAAATCGCACTAAGAGAAGAGAAGCAGCCACAAATAAGCAAAGAAATTAAAAAGTAATTTCCAGCCAAAGATTTGTAATTGTCATTTTGAATTTGTTGGCGAAACGAGAAGCGGAAACCCCAAGCCAAAAGCGTGTCTTAGGCGAGGCCCAGTTGATGAAGGCTATGCTGACAATGATGCCAACTGCTTGGCAGACAGCATTGAGCAGAGAGAAGAAGAAGAAGATGAAAAAAAAGTGGAAACTTTTAATTTGATTTGCAGCATTTTAATGGATTTTAATGAAACGCAAACAGGCGAAAATGGCTGCAACAGCAGCAGCAGCAGCTGAACTTTCTCGAAAAGGACACTTGAGGAGCATCTCGGCGAAAACTTTGACAAATGCTAAAGCGCGAAAAATTCACTTCACTTTATTTTCGGCCGCATTTTTTTGGCCAACTTAGACTCTCGACTTGAGCTGATGTGCACCAGCCGGGCGGCACTTAATTGAAAATGTTTAAAATTCCATGACAAATTGCAGGCCCACACACACACATACACACAAGTAAAAAACGCGAGAATAAAGTAAAATAAATTATAATAATGCAAAATTAATTTCAATTACTTGCAGAACAACATGAATCTGACAGCTATGCGTCACAAGTGGTTGGGGTAGGTTGGGGGTGGTTGGGTGGTTGGGTGGTTGTGCACAACATCCTGTTAATTAAAATCACATAAATTACGCGCACACCATATGACACTCGGGCCAAGATGATGCGTGAGTTGGAAAAGTTGCCTCAAATATATTTCAGATCAAAAGTCCTTGGCCAGCTAATTTGATTAGCTGTCCAGGGCTGAGGCTCATTAAGTGGCCATCAGCAGCGAGGAGTGGCCTTTGTTCGCCTTTTTGTTCGTCCTTTTCTTTACTTACTTTCTTTTTTTTCTGTATGGATTGGGCCATGTTGGCTTTGGCTCGTAAGCGAGCTGGACAGAACTCATGAAAAATTTAGTGGAAACTAATTGCAACAGCATTGAAATTAATTATTTAACCCTTTTTTATTGTTTAAGCCTTTTGCCCATTGCCTTTTTGGCCCCGGTCGAGGCTGGAGCCCAGCCCTTATTAGCATAATTAATTGTGCAAATTTACGTACTTAAACAAGTTATTATTTTAAATTAGGCAAGTACATTTCATCACACCAGACCAGACCAGCTGAATCTCAAGTCTCTCTCTCTCTCTCTCTCTCTCTCTCTCTCTCAGCAGGTATGCAAATGCATACAGTTTAGCTGAGTAAGCGACTTTCTCCTGTGAATGCCAAAGAAAACGAAAATTAAACAAACATTAAAACTCATTAAATTCTTACGAATGTTGCATTAAGTTGTAAGTGGCCATAATCTGAGTAGTTAAGAAACTATTAGCGGGAAATAAGCTCAAAATTATTATCAATAAGTTTTATAGACGATATAGTCTGCTGTTACTATATAAGAATATGAAACATATGTTAGCGAATATCTAATATTATAGCAAAATACTTGCATAAGTCGAAGACATATTAATTTAAAAAATTTGAAAACTTTCGAAAATTCTGGAAAAAACTTATGTTTTTATTTTTAAATCAGTTTTGCACTCTTTTCCTTTATGTTTACTCTTGGTATCCTATATAATAAGTCGAAGACATATTTATTTAAGAAATTTGAAAACTTAAGAAAATTCTGGAAAATTCTTATAATATTTTTACTTTAAAATCAGTTTCAACACTTTTTCTTTAAGTTTACTCTTTTTATCCTATATAATAACCGTTACTCTTATACTCGTTCATGAAAAAATAGTAAAAAGAGTACTATCTTGTCATTCGGCTATCCATCATTTCGTCTATCAGTTTATATGAAGCGAGTTGGAATATATACTCTAGATCGCTTGTCTCTGCTCGGTATAAATATAAATATATAAATATGTTTTAGCTTATAACTTTTTATTGGGTTTATAGAACTTAACAATTTCTTTTTCTTTTTTGCATCTCTCTTAAAAAAATTAAAGCTAAAATTATTTCATGAAAACATAAAAAAATATGAAATAAATTGATTTTTAGCCGTTGGCCTCAGTATTTCGACGAGTAATATTTATTAATGAAATAACAATTAAATCATAAAAGTGTTTCAAAATATTATTTCGATAAATAGAATGTATAGTCCCCTTTAGCTTCAATAACTTTTTGAAGGCGTCTTGAAACTGAGTCCCTAGATAGCTAAGACCATTGGGTAAGTGCCGACTTGAGATTTCACAGTCGTGGTGCTAGAAGACCAAAATTTGATAGATGGACTGCTATTAACTTAGAAGCTTATATCAGAATGAGAATCAGCATCCTTTTGCAGCTAGATTTCCTCTACAAAGGCACCTATTAACTACACAGTTCTCCCATTAGGAAGTGAAAATCAGGCAATATTGATATATAACAAGTAAGAACGATCTAGTCAGGACTGTCCGACTAGGAGTTTCCTGGAACGAAGTCCAAGATGATTCAATCAATATAGCTTACATATATTATCTATGCATCCCCATACATATGGATCTCTGCGCACACATACATACGCACACATTTACAAACAAAAAGAACTCGACGGACGATTGGACTGACGGCTGGACGGACGGACGACCGGTCGGACGGGTGGGCAAGCGGCTGGACGAATGGACGGACGAATGGGTGGACTGGCTGATGGACGGATGAACGGACGAGCGGACAGACGAACAGATGGACGGACGAATGGAAAACGGACAGATGAACGGACAGACGGATGAACAGATAGACGGACGGACAGACAGTCGGACTGACGGACGGACGGACTGATGAACGGATGAACGGACGGGCGAACAGACGTACAGCCTGACGGACAAACGGACGAACGAACGGGTGGACGGACAGACGGACAGACAGAATAGAAGGACGGGCATTGTTTCAGCTCGTTATCCTGATCAAGAATATATCTTCTTTATGGGCTCTACCAGGCCTCCTTCTGCCTGTTACATATGTATGTGTATTGTCACAAAACTATAATCCCTGAAATCGCATTTTCAATGACTGACCTATTTTTGCACCTTGAGCGAGTATTATACATACAGTCCATTGTACTCGACTCTTTTCAAATGAAAACATATTAGTCTATCCATAAAGCACTTACCTTAAATGTTAAATGAAACCAAGTAACTATCTACACACACACAACACTTTATAGTTCATGTTAAAGCTGATGAGCCGATTAGCTTGATAGGCGGCCGGCCACGCCCATTTCGCAGTGCATAAAATGCAATTGGAGTCGAACTCCGTGTGTAATTGCACAGATTAGCGTGATATAACTGAAATGCTTGTGTAAAAATGTAACTTATTTGTCTGCGTTTAACATGAAATGCAATAAAATAAAATAAAATGGGGTTGAAAAAACAAATGGAACACATTTATTTTGTTTCATCATTGACTTCGCTGAAAATATTGGGGGGAAAAAACAACTGGGAAATGCATTTTAATTTTTGTTTTTATTGAGTTTTCTTCTTCATTTTGTTTTTTATCATTTATTATTTTTGTAATTGGAAAATAAAACAAGTTCACAACCAAAAGATGTGCGAATGAATAGGCGAATCAATTTATACATGTTGCCCGTAATATTCATATTATATACGGAATACTCATATATATATATATAAACATATATATATATGTATTAATATTCATATTTTTTATACTCATTCGGTTTTTTTTTGTATTTTTTTTAATTGCATGCTGAATAACAAAAATTGTGATTAACAAGTGCCCGGACATTGTGTTTCGTTTGACTTTTCAATTTCATATATCGAGTTACAATTTCTCGTTTTTGTTTAAAGCATTTTAATTTTTTTTCATTTTTTTGTAGCTTACTTTATTTTTTATGTAATTTAATTGCATATTTATACGCGTTCACGCTGTGAAGAGAGTATATTTGTATCGGAATTTCTATGCATCTGTTAGAGACTTGGAAATTGAAGTTGGATATATCATCGAATCGAACTGTATTCTCTACAGTTTTACAGATAGAGTTCTAAAAATGGCCAGGAATGTCACGGTCGACATTCTCTATTGGCAAATCGGAATATCTTCTATAGTCTTTAAGCTAGATTCACTTAGTTTTCCAACTAGAAATGGAACCTCTTAAATTTGAAACTGAATTTCTATCCATCCGTCTGTTAGAGACTTGGAATTTGAAGTATATATAGTATAGTCGGGTATATCATCGAGTTGGATTTTATCTTCTAAACTTTTACAGCTACAACTTGGATCTCCTTCATCGGAAAATGGAAATATCTTGCACAGTCTTCAAGCTAGAATCAATGGTCGTTTCAAATCGGAAAACAGAAAAAGCTGAAAAATTTCAGCGTGAACGAGTATCATGCAGTCGGTTGCGCCCGACTTCAACGTACTTACTTGCTTTACTTTTTTTTAGCTTTGATCTGAATGTGTTTTTGTTGCTGCTCTTAAACTTTAGTTGATGCATAAGTTTGGCTCTTATGACAAGATATTTTTTTTTATATATTTTTTTTTAATACTTTATGTTCTTGTACAGTTATGCTGGTTGGTTTTTAGTTCTATTTCTAGTAGCTCATTAATGTGAAATGTTTTTGCTGCAGTTCGTGTGTGATTTGAGCATTTTAAATACATCAAGTTCTCGTTTTTATCCTCGTTCTTTTTCAGGGGGCTGTGGCAGCTTGATTTATAGTTTGTTTGCCTCTGTTTGCAATGTTTAAAATTGTATTTACAGCTTTTTATGTTAACCTAGCCTAGACATTTATCGCTATGTTCATAATAATCATATTTTTTTTACAACATTAGCATAATCCACTGAAAACATTTCATGTTTGGCTTTTGCTGTCTCTTAAATTGTAATTTGCATTTAACTTGTTTTTTGGCTTTTTTTTTCTGAAAAGTGTTTCATGTGCATAAAAATGTGTGCGGGTGTGTTATTATAATTAGATTTCAAAAATGTTTACATGTACATTAAAAATTCGTGTTCGTTGAACTTTGAGCTTATCAAGCGAATTGAATAACTTACTAATGCAGTTATTTCCATCCAAGTGCAGTTTAATTTTTTGAATACTTCGATTTTGGCTTTAGACTTATTTTTGTAATTGATTTCGAAGACATGCAGTAAAATATTAGTTGGCTTCCCTGAGAAGCGATGCCCAAAATATCAATATATATATATGCTAGATATAATGCACATTAAAGTAAATGAAATCAAAATTTTAAATAAAAGCTTGAAATAACATAAAATTGAAAATATTATGTTAAGTAAATTCTTCAAGGAACTCTTAAGTCCTGAATTCGTTTAAAATGAGGTTGAATTATATTAATTTATTAAGTTTTTTGTAGAGATATGGCTTATTTCCTAAATAAAAGCATAAAGTAAAAGCTTTCAGGAGCTTTTAAAGCATTAAATGATTAAATAATCAGAATATATAGAATGAGAATATATATTATCTGAAAAAATGCATATTCATGAAATGCTTTAAAACCAGAAAAGCTTTAATGAGCTTTGAAAGCGTTCCAATAATTTCAAAAGAAAATCAAATGGCATTTAGCTAATTAAATCTGTAAAAATATTTATTAATATATGTATATAATAACATGAACTGAAACCCTGAGACAAAAAAGCTTTAATGAGTTTTAAAATCTTTGCAAAAATTTCGAAAAAAATATAATAAATTAACTGCAATCTGTAAAAATATAAGATTATATGAACCAAAAGCTTTTAGGTCAATAAAGCTTTAATGAGCTTTAAAAGATTTGCAACCATTTTGTAAAAACAAAATGAAATTAACCAATTTAAGTCTGTAAGAATATTTAATTATTTGAGCTGAAAGCTTTATGTCCAATAAAGCTTTACTGAGCTTTAAAAGCTTTGCAACCATTTAAAAAAATACATACAAATAAATAAATAAATAAATAAATAACCAATTTAAATGTAAAAATATTAAATTATATGTAGTTAAAGCTTTATGACCTATAAAGCTTTAATCAGCTTTAAAAGCTTACCAACAATATTAAAATCAATCTTACTAAATAATATTTGCATACATTAAAGACCAGTAAGGTCTATAAATGAACTAAAAGCTTTCACGACGAAGCTTTCATGAGCTTTTGAAGCTTTCCCACTAACTTAAAAAAATTAACTTAATTAATCATATCAAATTTTAAAGATATGCATTTATATGCACTGAAAGCTTTAATAAAAAATGCTGTAATGAGCTTTTAAGCACTTCGAGTGAGCTTAAAAATGGTTTTAAATTCAAATTAATTAAATTATTAAACTCATTTCACATATTGAATTAAATTCAGTTGAGTTGCTTTTGAACTTAAATGCATCAAATGGCTTCTTTTGCTCTTGCGCTTCCGATTCCATTTTACACTTAATATATGTCTAATATATATATATCTGTTATATATATATATGTATTTAGTGTATTTATATTATATATCTCTTGCCACTTCTCCCCGCCCCAATTATGTACAAAGCGACAAACCCAATGCCTGGATCTTTGCATATGATTTGCCCTTTAGCTACGCGCTTCGTCTATTGACTAGGCACCATCTCTGCAGTCCTGCCCCGAGTCCTGTGTGTTATCCTTGGCAGGCTGCTCTACTAACTAACTAACTAATTTGCTGATATATTTGCCACAGTACTTGACATCCCAGACCGAGGCAATTCCATGGACCAGTTGAGCGCTCATGACGGACGTTGGGCGCATTGCATAAGTAGAATTATCACAAGGAGACTGGATACTAGGCAGGTCCTTTGCCAGCGGCAGCTGCTGCTGTCGACTGCAGCTGAAGCTGTATTGTAATGGCAGAGAAACGGAAGAGGGCAATAGACAATGGAGTAAAGCATATATTAGAAATTATGTATCAAGGTGGGTTAAGATTTGGGTAGGAGACTAAGGAATTTTACTTAAATAGTTAGCACAATATATATGTGCCTATATAGAATGATATATAGAGTGAGCATAAAGTATTATCTGACAAAATAACAATATTTGTTTGGACTGATATTGCTAATGTCCATGTTTATAAAATTCAAGTATTGCAAAGCCAAAGTTGAACTAGCCTTAGTGAGAGTGGCTAAGTTACACACAAATTTTATAAATAGATGTATATATTCAGTTGCAAAATATTTTATACTTTCTTAGTAGTCGTTGGTTATTTTTTGCTAGGTATTAGTTTTTTTACTATTAGTAATGTGAGTTAGTAAAAATTTATGGGGTTTTTGTATATATTTTTCCCCCTCAATAATGATGCTTCCTTTATACATATATATATTTATATATGCTTCTTTATATACAATAAATAAGTCTAAGCAGAAAAGGTCAAAGGCCTATACTCTTAAAAAAATATGTAAATCACCCACACTTGTGAAATATTATAATTTTTGCTAAATAAAGTGTCCTTTATAAATAAATAAAAAAAATATTTGTATACTCTGTATAGCAAGTAATAAAGGGTATATTAGGTTTTTATTCGTCTTTTGGTCTATAAAATCTGTAAAGGAAAGGTCTTCTAATTAAGGTGTTCTAGTTATAAGATTGTGTATACTCTGTTTCAAGTAATAATGGGTATATTAGGATTTTATGCAGAACACGTATTTTGGTCTACAAAATCAGCTATAGGAAAGCCCAGTTTAGCATGTTATAAAGAGTATGTTCGGCTTTAGCGCAATGTTCGTCTTTTGGTCTATAAAATCTGTTGAAGGAGAGGTCTTTAATAGGCTATCAGTAAGTGAGGTACACTAGCTATAAGATTGGGTATACTCTGTTTAGCATGTACTAAAAGGGTATATTAGGCTTTAGCGCAATGTTTGTCTTTTGGTCAATAAAATCTGTTATAGGCAAGGCCTCGAGTAGGCTATCTGTAATTAGGATGTACTAGTTATAAGATTGGGTAGTATATCTGTATGACGTATATACTCGATAAAGAGGCTAGTCAACTGGAAGGAAACCTGACTTGAATATGTCAAAGTCTGACTTAAGTATGAGCAAGAATTTTTTCAAAATTTCACTTTTCTTAAAGCAACGTTGCTTAAAACCAATATACCCCTTTTCGCTGTATAAACAGAGTATATCATATCTTTTAAGACACTTTCGAAGTCAATTTGGAATGTTTTTATGGTTGATTAGGACTGCAGCCAAAAAGTAGAATATGCTGAGGACTCCATACCAATCTTAACTTTATCACATTCACCTTAACCTCAAAGAAACACTCTTTAAACAATTTTTTATAGAGAGTTACTTACTTGCTCCTGGATGTCTCAGCATTTGGTTGTTCAGATTATCGGAATGCGAGAGCGTTGCGCTGAGCGTCGTCTCACGGCGCAGTTCTGGATAGTTTTCGATTTCCGCCACGCACTTGAGATCGAGTGTTTTGCTGACCAGGTAGAAGCGATGTCCCTGCAGATAGAAGTGCACCTGCAGGCGCTGCCGCCGCAGTATGTAGTCGTGGGCGGGTATGCTCGTATCGACAAAGGGCTGCAGCTCCCCAAGCATCGGCTGCAATCAGTTGAGAGTTGGCATCAAGTCAAGTGGGGTGGGGTTAGTGGTGTCTTACCTGCTCGCCATTGATGTACCAGGTGAGCTTGGTGGGCACACTCGAGTAGTCCGAGGAGCAGGTGGCGCTGAGGAACTCCTCCAAGCGATACATCGAGTTGAAGCCCTCGATAAGTGGGTCACTTTGGGGCAGAGCTGCGACAAATGAGACGACAAATTAGCCGCAAATGGATTAAGTGCTTTATGGTTCAGGTTCAGACCCCCACTCACCTGCCACCGTCATGTTGTCCTCCTTGGCAGCCAGCTGGAAGTGCGGTGCATCGCCGCTCACCTCGCACTTAAAATTGCCCGTGGACTTGGCGCCCAACAGACTGAGATCCACACGGCAAGTCGACTCGTTGCAGAAGTATTTGCCATCGAGCACCTGGATGCCGGCCACGGGAAATGTCATATAAACCGGACGCATTAGCGGCGTGTATCTGTTTCGAATGAATCAAGCTCAACAACGGGCGCAATGCAAACGCAATATGGCTGAAATCACCTGAAGAACTCCAGGCGATCCTTGTACCACTTCACCGAATTCAAGGTGTGACCGCTCATGTCGTAGCTGCACGAAAGCGTCACATTGTCCCGGAAGTCCACAATCTCCGGCACGCTGATATCTGTCACAAACAGCGCCGAAATGCCCTGCATATCTGTATTAGAGGGAGACAGAGAGAGAGAGAGAGAGAGAGATGGATGTATATATATTTAAGGCACTGTGCTGGCCAGGTGCTAGGCATCGAATAAATTTCAAATATCATGAAATGCATATGCAAAATAGCTTGTTGTTGGGGTCTCGGTTTGTGGCAGAGGCAACAAGCGATAAGCGAGCAGCTGCAACAAATGTGTGTGTGTGTGTGTCTGTGTGTGTGTGTGTGTGTGTGTGCAACATACACAGCTTTTGCCGTGTGGCAGCCAAAAATTGATAAGAAATGCGAACCGAAAACTGTCAAGCTGTGTCTGTGCCTGTGTGTCTGTCTGTGTTGTTGATATATGTTGCAGGTAGTAAATATGTAGATATGGCTAAAAGTATTCTTTGATTGGATTTCAGTAGTCTAATAGCTGCTCATAAATGCAACTGAATGCATTAGTTCGCTTTCCAACACTGCCAATTATGTATGTACATTTTAAGTGTTGGCTAAAGACAAAAAGTTGCTCAGATTCACAAGGCATATGCAAATACGCTGCTAATTAAGCCATACATTTTTTACTACTACACACACAGAGAGATAGAGAGTGACTGTGTGTGTGTGTGTGTGGCTAGATAAATTTACATATGAATTTGCCAAAGGACGCGCCGGCAAAAGTTCGGTAATAAATTCATTTAAAGATGCTCGAGACATTTATGCAAATATCTAGCAATATATATATCTCCCTCTCTCTCTCTATATATATATATAAATATATGTATTTGTGGTTATTTTTATGGGCTCTGCTGTGCTGGCCTGTTAAGCATTCTACACATATATATATATATATATAATACAATCAAGAGATATTGCAGCTCTACATATTTCTACTGAAAAATTGAATGTAACACAAAAAGAGAAAGAGAGAGAGAGAGAGAGCGAGAGACAGCTGCTGTAAATTGAAATTGAACGGACAATATTTAATTCCATTAGCCAAGTTAAAACTGCCCGAAACACGCGCAATTGCAGCTCCCAAAAGCTTTGCAAAATAAGCGTAAAATATTAAAAAATACATCGAAAGCAGCACAAACTTTCTTTCTTTCTTTCTGTTTTCCTGTGGCAATTCTCTGTGTATGTGTGTGTGTAAGGAATTCGTGAATGAGGTCCTTGGCAATGTGTGCTCTTTGTTGGGCGTTTGAATGAATGGCCGCAAATGTGTTCGCAGTTGCAAGTGAAATATGTCAGCAGCACTTGGTTAGCCGCAGAAAGTTTTCCTATACGCTGCCAAAAGGTTGTAGTTTTCTTAATAAAGACTTAGGAGGAGGGCCACATCTCAACTCTAAGCAATGTCGACTTCAATGTGGCCAGAATATTAGGTATGTTTGGAGAGAAATGTTGCTTTTATGCTTTCATGTTAGACACTTGACGAGGAAAATGGGTGAGGCTAATGGAAATGGCGAACTATATTCGTAATGATAATGACAATGATAATGATAATGATAATGATAATGACAATGAAATTGACAAAAAAGAAATGAGAATTATAATGAAATATAAGACACAATAATGAAACTGACCAAGATAATGATAATAAAGACTTTAATTATTATGAATATTGATAATGATATTGATAATGATAATGCAATTGACAATGTCGAGATACTGCTAACAATAAAAATAATCATAATTATTGTATTTTTATTCACAATCACTATGAAGAATGATAATGGACTTGACAATGATATGGGTAATAATAATGATAATGATAATAATAATGAGATTGAAAATGACAATGAAATTGACAAAAAAGATCATAATTATGGATATTGGTAATGACAATGAGGAATGCTAATGACATTGATTATGATAATGAAATGGACAACCTATTGATGCTGATGATAAAAATAATCATAATTAGTCTGAATATTAATGTAATATGATAAGTAATGACAATGACGAATGATAATGAAATTGACAATGATATTAGCAATGATAATGATAATGATATAACATTGAAATTGAGAACAAAAATGCAAATGAAACTCAAAATGATTATGATAATAAAAACTTAATTATTATGAATATTGGTAATGACATTGATAATGATAATGAAATGTCCAATCTATTGAAACTTATGATAAAAATAATCATAATTAGTCTGAACATTAATGTAATATAAAAAGAATTGATAATGAAGAATGAAAATAAAATTGACAATGATATTGGCAATGATAATGACAATAAAAATCACAACTATTATGAATATTGGTTATTTTATTGACAGTGATAACGATAATGATAATGATAATGAAATCTACAACGCATTGTTTCTGATAATAGTAAAAATAATCATAATTACTGTAAATATTGCTAATGACAATGACGATGTAAATGATAATGAAAATGAAAATGACACTGACAACTATATTGGTGACGATAATGACAGTTCAAATCATAATAATTATGAATTTTGGAAATGACATTGATCATGACAATGATAATGAAAGTAATAGTGAATTCGATAATGATATAGATTATGCTAATGATAATGATAATAATAATGATACAAATTTTGATATGAAAACTATTTTAATAATCATAATAATAATGACAATAATAATGACAATGATAATGACAATAAAAATGATAAAGAGTAGCTGAAACTCCAAATAATGAAACTGCTTGTAATAATTATGTGATAGTATCGCTCAATGATAATCATATTGATGATGATGATAGATAGTGATGATGATAATGATAAGAAACTAGAATAATGCAGTTTTAAAGACTATTAGCTATAAGAGTCTATCTTGCAGTTAGAATTGTTTAAACGCAGGCATGCTTTGACCTCTTTGAGAACTTGAAAATCAATAAAAGTTTTATAAAAAATGTTTTTGTACGTAGAAGAAGTGAATTTGTTTTCAGCTGGCGGAAAAGTACAGTGGAAAATAGAGTTGTCGGTTTGCCACTGGCCAAATGGCAGCTCATTTAATGCGCTGCAAATTAATTGCCCCATTGCCATTGGCAATTTATGTGCCAGTGGAGGCGATGGAGGCGATGCCTTTGGCAGGCTGCCTAATTGCGAACATTTCCAAAATACAATTTAACTTTAAACTGCACTCAAGCTGTGCAGCAGCAGCAGAACAGCAAAAGTTGCGGCAGCACAAATTACCAAGTGCCAAAAGGCAGCGTCAGCAGCAAAGGCAACGGCAAAGGCAACGGCAACTGCAACTGCACTCGCACTCGAATTGCACTCGCAGCAGTTGAAATTATGGCAAAAGTCATTAAAAGAGCAGCCAGGCACAAAGGCTGCCGGCTGACGGCTGGCGGAAATACAAAAAAAAAAACTTTGTCAATATTGATTTGCGGTTCAGCTGAGGGCAAACCAAATGCCAATACGAAAAGAAAAAAAAAAAGAGAGAAAAATAATAAATAATAAGCTGATTGCAAGCGGATGGGAAAATTCATCAAAAATTACGCATACGCCACGTGGCCGCTCGCTAATTCGCTGCGAGAAATACTTATAAATGAACAGTGGCTGCTGCCAGTCTTCGCACACTTACCAATTAAACTGCAGCTGAAGAGAAACAGCAGCGAGGCGTAATCCATTTTTTATTTGTGACTTTTTTTTTGCAAAAATATTAATTGATATGGCAAAGTTCTTGTTGTTGTTGTTGTTGTTGTTATGCTGCACAGTTAAAAAAATATATATATATATTGATATGACTTTGTGAACGTTAGTTATTTATTATATTATTTTGTTGAGTGAATTGTTTAATATTTCAATAGCAATCGCTGGCACAAAGGCCAACTGGAAATGCTGTAGCTGCAAGCCAAGTCAAATGATAACAGCTAGAGAGAGATAGAGAGGGAGAGAGGGAGACAGCGAGTGTTCGATGGGAATAAAATTAATTGAATGCAGCGTCAAAGGCGAAACAGTAGCTGAAGCTATATAGAGAAACAAAAAAAAACACACAAACACACAAACACACAGACACACACATGTGTGCGTGTGACAGCAATACATTTGCAAAGTCATGCAGAAAAGTTCAAAGGATGTGCTCGGCATTTGGCTGTGTCGTTATAAATAAATAACAAACATTTGAAGAAAGAAAAAAAAATAACAGAAAACCGAAAACAGCAGAAACATAAGTAATTGGGGGAGAGAGAAAGGGGGAGCATCAAAACAGGATATAAGGGCGCTAGCTGGGCGTGGCCTGTGCCTGTGCCTGTGCCCGTGCGTTTGTCAACTTAAATAATTTAAATGGCAAATTTCGGGCGAATCCATGTGTTTAATATTTGAGAATGTCTGTGTAAGACGCTCGTTCGCTTACGTATTTCAACGGAAACGGTACTTCCGCGCTCAATTAGTCAGTTTGTCCGGCGACTTCATAACGGTTCACGACTTTATTTAACTTCACTTAAGCAAGTTCGTTGCTCAAGTTATTCAATTTCTAAGCAGCCTTTGCTTAATATTTTATTTCAATTGTCACAGTTTTAAAATATTATTTATTTAAATTTATCTCAATTTATTTTTACATTTATTTAGTTTTGTTTTTTTTTGGTTTTTTTTTGTTGTCACTTTAAGCGTTGGTTTTTATTCGTTTGAGACAGCGCGAAAGGCTGTGCAAAGCATCTCCGCGCGGCTTCGAGTTTACGAACTGACTGAAGCTGTGGCAGCGCCAGCAGCACGAGACACGCGTCCGCCCATCGTTGGCATCTTCGGCAACGGCCATCGGCAAAGGCGTCGGCATTGGCGTCGGCGTCAGCGTCAACGTCGGCAGCATCCCGTTCGTGTAATTGTAATGCGGCGACGGCGGCTGCTGTAGCGGCTTTGTCTCTTAGCATCCTTTACGCTCCGTGCCATTACAGTTTGAGTTTAACAAAGCACAGCAAAAAAGAGAGGGAGCCAGCTGTCATGCAAGAGAGCAATATCAGAGCATTTACACGACGGCAGTTAAGGAAGAGCAGCAGAAGACAGAGAGAGCGTCGGCAGAGTGCAGTAGCAGCGCATATGTAGTCTGCTCTCTTAGCATCCTCAACGTGCGTTGACTGCAGCCAGCGCTTGACAGAGAGCAGAGCGCAAGAGCACTTTTACACGACGGCCTGCAGCAGTCAGCTTTCGGCAGAGAAAAGAGCGCATTTGTAGCCTCAACGCACTTTTACACGACGGCCAGAATTAAGCAGCGAGCAAGGCGCAAGAGAGCAATAGCTGCTCATTTGTAGCTTTGCGGCTGACTGTTAAACGTTGCTCTTAAGCAGAGCAAGTGTTTAACAGCAGCTGTCAGAGACCACTGTTAGCAACCAGCTGCTGTTAAGTAGCATCCCTTTGCCACGCTCTTTAGACTTTCTTTTTTTTTGGGCCATGTTGCTAAAGTTTTTGTTGTTAGTTAACTGGTAGGCAATTAGCTTACAGCTTACTGTATTTACCTGCTTGTGGATATTACCATATTCATGGGCAGGCAACTTTTTGACAGGCTTCCGAGTTGCGATATTTATAACATTTGAATTTCATTTAATTGCGTTTATGCAAGTTGTTAAGGCAACGATAGTTGCCACTTAAATGCGGCAGCAGCAGCAGCTGCATGTGAAAATATAACGAGTAGCGAAAAAAAACCAGCAGCAGCAGCAGCAGCAGCGTTGACGGCTGCGAAGCCAGCACAAAGTCATCTTATCATTTCATGAATAATGCAGGGATTTGTTAGGGACACATGACTGGAATTTTACGCAAAAGT
The DNA here is from genome assembly GCA_035045545.1 of Drosophila gaucha. Classification (NCBI taxonomy): domain Eukaryota; kingdom Metazoa; phylum Arthropoda; class Insecta; order Diptera; family Drosophilidae; genus Drosophila; species Drosophila gaucha. Next base: position 1,487,335 of record JAWNOY010000025.1, on the reverse strand, counting down.
TGTGATGATGCTGCTGATGCTGGCGATGTTTCTGATGCTGGTGCTGTTGCTACGCCCGCTGCCAACCGCCAACTAGCACGCAGGCTAACACTGTGCTTGTTTGTTACACTATAACTGCACGTTCAACTCCACCCTCCGCCCCCATCGCGGGGCTACGGCAATCAACAGAAAATTGCAGATTTTAAATTCAAAGCATTTTCGTCGTAGTCGCTTTTAAGCTCAGTTCTTTGCCAGGAGACTCGCTCGCTCGGCTCGCTCGCTGTGCGTGCATAAAGCAACTTAATTTCAACGAATAATTTCTGATGCTAAAATATGAATATTAAAACAAAAGCGACGACATGCATATGCTGCCTCACCCTCCCCTCACCTGCTGTAAATGGCATTTCCGGAAGACATTGCAGCTACCTGGTCGCAGGCTCAGCTACTTATGTTATTCTCTTTCTCTCTCTACTTTCTTCTTCCTCTTTTTTTTTTTATATAAATACTCGCCATTTTCCACGCCAGTCACGTGACAACGCAAACTTTGCGCCATAAAAAATAGATGCAGCTACGAAAAACAAGCAAAAAAAAAAACATGTATAAAAATATGTTTCAGCTCCAGTTAGTTCATGCGTGTGCGTGTGCGTGTGTGTGTGTGCGTGTGCGTGGGTGTGTGCCTGAAAGTTTCGCTACAAATAAATCACATATTTTAAGAATTCATAAGTTTAAGCTTGCTCCATGACTCCGCTCTGTATTACAGCATTTCCCATTTCCCATGCACACTCGCAAAAACTTTCCGCGGTTGCAACATTTCCCTCAATAATTAATGCCTCCATCCAGCATACAAACAATTTCCACAGAAAAGCTGTCCATGCATCTACTAAACAAACATGACTCAAAAGAGCTCAATTCAGTTAAAGATTTAATAAAATCCCATTTATGCTGTTTATTATATTTTATGGCATTCCTGATAGAGTTTCAGCATAGCTAATAGAATTCTCAACTGGTTATGGCTTAGCGAGGGCAGAAAGATGAGGATCAAGTTGAAGTCGATTGGTAAGTCTGTGGTTGCTGGAAAGTCTGGAAAGATATAAATGTCGGGGAATTAAGCAGATTTTAGAGTTGTGAAGGTAAAGTCTCTCTACAATATCAGTCATACAAAATTTAAATCCCACAATCCAGGAGATAAGGAACAACCAAAACAAGCTCACCATTCTCTGGACCCCCAGCCTGCAAGGGATTCCTGAAAAAGAAACCCGCGGACGCCTTTACTTACTCCTATCAATGCAAAAGATATAACTAACCTAATAAGATTTCACCTTTTCAAAAAAAAAAAGAAACAGAACACAGATACCCTGCATTGAGCCCAAGCTGTTCAGAAGTCACTCTCCCCGCGAATCTTCACAGATGGGTTTGCGTGATCTTCATCCGGACACAAGAATACCTTCTTACCGGCGCGACACGCCCCCCTGCCCAGTATGTGGAGAAATCCTAAGCATAGAACATATCCTGGATTCCTGCCGTACACTAGAGAGCAAGTGAACAAGAGACCTTCAAAATATTCTGTTTTTATATAAATTTATAAAGATATTTCATCTACATTTAGATTTAGTTCTAGAATTCAAATCTATATAGTTAGGTCACAAAGATTTCAATCCAAATTTCTAAGAAGAATCGTGATCTCTCAGTGGTACGTTAAAAATGAAGTAATCCACACAGATTCAAAATTTAGTACAAGACACTTAACAAGGCTAGAAAACCATGGAAATAATTTAGTTTTTAACCTGTTGGACACCACTACACACGTACGAAGACTGAAACGACTTCACCCTCTGGATCTTCCATTCAGAACAATTAAATACATATGTATACACTCTTCAATAATACACTGTAATCCACCACACTCTACCTTGACGATATACACACTGATATATAACTCTTACTTCCCAATTAAATTCGCGTGATGTCTCTAAGAAATTTGCAAATAAAGACAACATAAAATCAAAAAAAAATAATTAAATATGAATTTTGGAAGATTTTTCATCTACAGATAATACAGTTACTATTTATGACACTCTTCAATATGATTATTATTTAGAGGAGGTTAAATATATTTATTTAAATTAATTATATGTATTAATAAGATGGGATACTTTTTGGACTTAAGCCTTGTATATACTTAGCTTATATGGAAATAAGCTCTAACACTTTCTTTAGCTGTTAATTATGTTTGAAATATGTATGCCTATTTTATGCTAATGCATGTAAGGAGCAGCAGCTGACCCTCTCAAGCTCACTTTACAGGGTATATAAGTTCTCTGCTCAGCAATAACTGCAAAGTTAATATAGCCAAGTTTTTCCGACTTTTTTATGAGCTCTCATAGCTGAAGAGAACTCTAAAAGCGCTAGGCATTATATAGAAAATTAAGGAAAATTCACAAATTTCCCAACCTGAGAATTGAGTCAACTCTTCAACTTGTACAAGTTTGTTATATAAATGAATTGAATTATATTTAAAACATTTTTAATATTTATTATTATTTTAATGAAGTTCTTTGATACTTTCGATAAGAAAATTGCTTGAATTAACTATTTTCCTCTATTATTTTTAGATATTTCATAAAGCAATTGAATTACTCTCAAAATGTAAAAATTTTTTATATAGACAAGTTGAATTATATTTAAAACATCTATTTTTTTAAGATTTTTGTGAAGTTATTCTTTGATACTTTCCAAAAAAAAATTGCTTGAATTAATTAATTTTTTTTAGATACTTATAAATATATTATATTATATATTATTTTTGGTAAATTTAAGAAATTATATTTAAATATATATTTTTTAAAGATTTTGAAGAAGTTCTTCTTTGATACTTTTGATAAGAAAATTTTTAGAATTAAGTAATTATTTGTAGATAGTTAGATATTATTTTTGAATATTTCATAAAGCAACTGAAGTGCTCTAAAAGAATCTTTCAAAACTGAATACTTTTTTATTACTATCCCTCATTCCTAATAAGACTCTTCTAAACTTTTATTACCTCAATTAAGATCTACCTTCCATCATATATTTAGTATCAAAATATGAATCAGAGTGCTGAAAGTCTGCTTGCTCTCGTCCTGCACCTGCTCAGCTCAGTTGCCAGTCGCTGGGGCCACCTTAATGAAAAACTAAATTGTCAATCAGCCATGAATTGAATGAAATGAAGTGTAAAATTACAATTTCATCCAATTTGCAATTAACTCAATGAGAAGATACAATTTTTACACGCTTCCCTCTCGCTCTCGCTCTCGCATTCCTGCTCTCTTTTTCACGTTTTTTTTCTTGCTCTTTTTTTATGATATCCATTTTGAAATTATTCCAATGGAACGCACCGGCAACTGGGTGTTTCGGCATTTGGTGTCGCTGCGCTGAGTGCTCCACACTTTCACTCTATGCCACAACAACAACAACAGCAGCAGCAGCAGCAGCAGCAGCAGCAACACTTTGCGGTTGCACAGACCGCTGACAGCATGACAGCAACAGCATGTCCTGCATGAAGGACTGAGCAGGTGGGCGTGGCAGCCAAATGGGAACTACTGCTGACTGGGGACAGACAGAGAGAGAGCACAAATCGAGCGAGCTGCAAATTGCGAACTGGACCAAGTTTTCGCGTGAACTGCTTGCAACACGGCGCCGACTACCTTGTCCCATCGCTGCTGCAAAAGTGCAAGTTTAATTGCATTGAGTGTAACTAGTTAATGGCTGAAATTGCAAATTGAAATGGTGACAAAGCAATTGAGGTCAAAAACTCCCCAAATAGCAGCAGCAGCAGCAGCAGCAGCAGCACAAAGTGGCAGCAAGCGCTAATTACAAACGGACAGCGCTGCCAATGGGGTCAGTTGCCAGTTGCCTGCAGACAGATGCAACATACAACACACAACACACAACAAAAAAAAAGAGTAAAGACAACAATAATGACAGCAGCAGCAGCTGTATGTGAAATGTCAAAGTTGCAAAATGCCGCTAAAAACATTTACAAATTGATTTTTTGTTGCTGGCTAAAAATATATATACAATTTTTGCATATGAATTGCGAACAAAACCGCAGCGGGACTTGATTGCCAATCACACGCACACACACACACACACACACACACACGCACACATACAACTAATGCATTCAATAGCACATTTTTCGCTCACAATAATGTCCATAATAAAATGGCCATTTGCATGTTCATTTTAGTCCGCAAGAAATGCAACTAAAAAATTGTCATTGTTGTTGTTGCGGAGTCATCGCTGTGGGGAAATTAACATTTAACATTTAACATTTAACACCCGTTGCTTAGTTGACCAACGTCCAAAAATTGTGTTTCGAGCGACAAATTTTTATGTGTCTGCCAACGCGTCGTATACGTAATGCCACAACATTTACGCTGAAATAATGTTGGGGTTCAGCAGCTGCCACTTTTCGTGGGCGTGGCCTGAAAGTGGGCGTCTAAAATGTGAAATTTAAAAATCAATTCTAAACATTTTGTTGTCAACAGCCGGAGAGCTGCTATAAAATATAAAATATAAAATATAAAATATAAAATATAAAATATAAAATATAAAATATAAAATATAAAATATAAAATATAAAATATAAAATATAAAATATAAAATATAAAATATAAAATATAAAATATAAAATATAAAATATAAAATATAAAATATAAAATATAAAATATAAAATATAAAATATAAAATATAAAATATAAAATATAAAATATAAAATATAAAATATAAAATATAAAATATAAAATATAAAATATAAAATATAAAATATAAAATATAAAATATAAAATATAAAATATAAAATATAAAATATAAAATATAAAATATAAAATATAAAATATAAAATATAAAATATTATAAGCTAAAAATAAAAGGAATACAAATTTAAGCACTTAAAAAATAAAAATAAATTTTTAAAATGAAAAATCAAATAAATAAACTGTGTTGCAGTTTATATACCTCCCTTTTGTTTGCAGTGTAGTTAGACTGCATTCCCTGGGTGGCTATTAAATAGAAATTACTTTGGCCAGAAGTGCATATGTTATTATATTGTAAAGAGGCTTCCACTGGAGCTGAGGATTGCACACAATTAAGCTCTGTGGATTAATAACTGACAATTAAATGGGACGGCAATCAGGCAGCTGGCAACAATTTAACATGCACTCGTATTAACATATTATTGTGTCCAAAAATAAAATAAAAGCGTCTGGCATGAAAATGGAAAATCAAATGATGAACCTGACGACTCAATTCAATCAAACTGAGGTGTGAAAATTATACGCGGAAACGGAAATTGTAGCGCATTGTGCAGCAGCAGTTGCACTGCACACATGTGTGTGTGTGTGTGTGTGTGTGAGTGTGTGTGTGTGGTGTATATTGCAGGTGCTCTGTAAATGGCGCTTGATTTCGATATTTCAATCAACGATGCGCGCAGTTTGTTAAGCTTTTTGCATATTTTATGCAATTTGAGCGAAAAACCCAGCCAGCAGCTAGCCACAAGCAACAACAGCAACAGCAACAACAACAACAACAACTACAACAACAACATCATCATCATTAGATGAGGCGACATTAAATCATCGATTCAGCAAGTACCTGTTAAGAGCCACAGCCGCATTTTATTTTTGGGGCTTCATTTCGATTTACAGCTGGCCAAATGCCTAGAACTTCACTCTCTCTCTCTCTCTCTCTCGCTCTCACAAGCTGTAGCTCTATCTCTGTCTCTGTGCATATTTTGAATGCGCGCATTTCGATCACGTGATTGAGATTTTTACATTTAAAACGTGACTGAAATATTTTGCGGACTCAATGCCTATACAAGCACTCTCTCTCTCTTTATCTCCCTCTCTCTCTTTCTCCGTGTAGTGCAATGGAATTTATTCAATACTCTCTGGCCGAGTCGAGTCAGTCGAGTGTGTCTGCCTTTTATTATTATTTTCGATTTGGGTTAGCAAAACCCTCGACTTGCACCTTTTCTCTACCATTTTCTTTTTCGCTTCTCACTTTTCAATCAACGACAAATAGCAAGTGTTAACTAGATTTAAATAATACATAAGCCAGCACAGTCTGTCCCCAATATGTATGCCAAACATTTGCCGAGGCTAACAACAACAAAAAAAAGTGGACAACAGCAGCTGCTGCAGCTGCATTTAATTTATGCATTCCATTTATATTCCATTGCTGGATATTTTAATGCACAATTAATTAGCAGCTAATTTGTGTATTAATGAGATCGAAATGGCGCCATTTACTCTTATTAAGCTGCCAGCCACAGACAGCAGGACCTGCTGCAATTATCCCTTACTAAATGGGGAGCAGCAGCAGCTAAAGCCTTAAACATATGAAAAGCTTATTGAATTTGTGTTTTATGGCATCTTTTTATAGAGTATATATATTGGGTTTTCTGCAATGTCTGTCTAGCTGTTTATCTGTCTGTCTGTTGGACACCTTTGAAGCTAGAAACTTGAAATTTGGAATTTATATTCATGGGTACCCGCGTCAGATCAGGCTTAAATCTTTTTCCGATACACCCACAGGGGGCGTGGCAAGTCGGGAAATACTTTATGTACATATATCTATTAAGACTAAAACGCTGTTATTTTCGTGCATATTGCAGTCTAAGAACTGGGACTTGAAATATATATTCGTGTACACCACGCGGACGTTTTAAGATATAATTTATATATCTACGCCCATTGGGGGCGTTGCAAATCGAATAAAACTGTATCTCCTATAGAGAGTTACAGTTTAGAGCATCCAAATGTGCATGTGGTTTACTGTTGACCTCCCCTTAAGATAAATCACATTCCTATATACCCACGCCCCTGGGGCGTGGCAAATCGGAAATTTCTATATAGTGCTTTGTATAAATCCTATAATGTTTGGACCGCTACAAGAACTATTTACTTGCAATTTAAAATACATATATATTCGAGTCGATCAACCCGAAAAAAAGATATAGTATATATAGTTAAGTGGCAAATCAGATAAAACTGCATCTTCTACAGTTTTAAAGGTTGAACATCCAAACTTTGCAGGCAGGCATCTGTTGACATCATCTCAATATTACATAAAACTTAAAGAACCACGCCCACAGAAGCGTGAAAAATTATGTAAGCCTACATATTTTACAGTTATAGAGCCAGAACTTCAAAATTTTTGATATTAGTTACTGTTTCCCTTCCGCTTAGATTGATGAATAATCATCATAGCCTCATCCTATGAAAAGGTTATATCTTTAACTTTTGCAGTTAGATTACTGTCGATCCCCTCTACTGATAATACTTGATTAAATTAGGCTGTCGAGTATATATGCATTTTACTGCATATTTTTTTTATATTCAACAATGCATCAAAAAAATTTTGTTTTGGAAAAAAATTCATAGAAGCTTCACTTCAAATTTAATCTTCACTTCAAATTTAAACTTCACTTCAAATTTTAATACATCTTAGATTGTCCAATGTGTGTTCTGAATTCGAACCGGGTGTGTTTGATCTGAAATGCTAGGCCTAATGCCTAGCCCACTGGGCCACACCCGGTCCCAAATTTTGCTAAATGAATATCCTATATGAACTGAGAGAGCTGTCAAAATGTTTTAATACTATTTTATTTTGTCTTTTTAAACATTTAGGAAATGGGGTGCGAACCCAGGACTTCAAGACTAGTATGAAGGAACTTACAGATCACAAGTGCTTTGATTTAACTGTTATTGAACAGAATTTGTTCTTTAATTTTTTTTTCATATTCTGTTCAAGTCGAAATATTTTAGAAACGCCCACTGGGGGCGTGGCAAATCGGGAATTACTATATCTCTTCAGGTATAAATGCTATTATTGTCGCCAATATTGTCGTCTAAGAATTTTGATTTAGAATACATACTCGTAGTTGTACATCCCACACCTAGACAAAGAGATATGGTATGTATAGCTACGCCTTTCTAGGGCGTGACAAACTGGTATCTTCCACAGTTTTATAGCTAGAGCCACAACATTTTAGAAATAAATTGCTGTTGCTCTCCTTCTTAGATTGACTAAACACCATTGCATACGCCTCTTGGGGGCGTATCAAAGCTTCTGTAACTTGTAAGCTCTTTCACACTAGTCATTAAGTCCTGGGTTCGAACCCCATTTTGTAAATTTTTAAAAAATTAAATAATATATAAATGTTTTGACAGCTCTCACAGTTCATATGGGATATTCGTTTATCATGATTTGGGGCCGGGTGTGGCCCAGTGGGCTAGGCGTTAGGCCTAGCATTTCAGAACAAACACACCCGGTTCGAATTCAGAACACACATTGGACAATCTAAGATGTATTAAAATTTGAAGTGAAGTTTAAATTTGAAGTGAAGATTAAATTTGAAGTGAAGCTTCTATGAATTTTTTTCCAAAACAAAATTTGGTTTGATGCGTTGTCGTGGGTCGTTGAAGCCCACAAATATTAAAAAATATTTATTTATTTATTTAATATTTGAAAAATAATAAAAAATAATAGTTGTTGTTGAGTCATCGAGCTTATTCGTTGGCTTTATAAATTATAATATTGAATTATAAGTCACTATGTAGTAGTTAGTTTATATTTGAATTATATTTTAACTTAAGCTAAGAATCGCTACTTTTAAACTAAACAAAAGAGTAATCAATAACTGTGCACCAAAGTAGTTAGAATACTTAGTTAATGAGAGCAAGCGACAAAATGTCGTGCTGTCCACCAAAAGTGAATTAAACATATATATGGTGAGATATAATATATACTGATAGTTCGAATTAGAAGGAAAGAGCGGACTATGAAAGACGGAAATTAGCTTAATAGAGAGCAACAGCCACATGAACAACTTCTCTTCCAATTGTTGTGCTCTCTGTGCTGCTGGTGTTGCGCCCAATAATTATCGATAACCGATACATATTGGATCTGCCTGATATATATTGGATCGTTCACTAAGTAATTTCGTTTCCCCTGTTGTTCCCCATCTTATAAAATTTGCTTACTGTCCCCTGGGGACCAATTGCAAATGCAAAACCATAAAAAAAAGACAACAGCTGATCTTATTGAATTTTTTCGCAGCCAACTTCGCTCTTAACCGATTTACAGCTTTAAATTTCGACAGTTGATATAATAAAGCTAATTTGTAAACAATTTTGTTGTATTTTCTAAAATAGTTTTCATTTGGTGCCCTATCGAAGATGGAAGATAAAAAACAAAACATTTTCGGTATATTTTACTGTTTTACTATCAAAAAGCCAAAAATGCAGTTCAAGCAAGGCGAAAATTGTACGATGTGTACGGAGAAGATGTATTGACCGAACACCAATGCCAAAATTGGTTTGCAAAATTTCGTTCCGGCAATTTCAATCTTGAGGATGCACCACGTCGAAGTTATAGTTATAGACCAGTGGGATATGACACACAAGTCATCAGATATAGGGTTCAGTTCTTAATAATACGATCAATTCGATAACCAAAACATTCGCTTACATGAAAATTTTGATTAGTCAACTTTAAGTATGAGAATAGCAAAGATATGAATTGCAGATGATAAAGATAAAATCCATTTGTTTATGACTAACTCACAATATCTGCTTATTTAGTCAACAAATTTGGTAAAATTTTGGTAAACTTTTGTTGATAAGACTTAGCTACATTAAAATTTAATTTGAATTTGCAAATGATAAATCAAATTTTCCACCAATTGTTACTTTATGCATTTAATCCTGTTACAGAAAATCCAAGAGCAAATCTGAAATTCCTTTTGTAGTCGATCGTAGATAATCTATATATCTGACAAAGCTGGGCGTGCATAAGGTTATTCGTAGACAAAGAAATTTGTGAAAATCTCGACATTATCAAACTGCAATTATTTGAGCTGAGAACAACTATTTTTATTCCTTTTATTTATGAATATCAAATTGCAATCAATTTGAAAGGCTTATCTTAAGCATGGACAATGACTGACGGACAGACGGACGGACGGACAGCTCTTTGAAATTTCTATTTTTGCAGCTGCATTTGTGATACATCATTTACACAAATATTCTTGTGTGTGCGTGTGTGTGTGTGTTGCCTTGGCAAATACACAAATTTTTTGGTAAGCACTTCAGGCAGCCAAGTGTGAAAACTGAAAGCCAATAAAAGGCATTTTCAAGAGTTTTAAGTGCATAAAACAGCCCGACGACGACGACGACGACGTCGACGAAGAGTCTCATGTGGCAGGCAATTAATTGAAATTGGTTTTATGTGGCCAACAACAACAACAAGCAGAAGAACAGCAACGACGACAAGCAATTGCAATTGACAACAACTTTTTGGCATAAATGGCAATTGCAACACTTTTCTCTCTGTTTCTCTCTGCCCCAAAAACATAAGCAGCATAATTCACATGGCAAACCAGTTGATAAATTTTTAACTCTCAGTTAAAGTTAAAGTTAAATAATAAAAAAACAGAGAAGTGAAGCATCAGCAGCAGCAGCAGACGAAGTTGCGGCAGTGTATGCAAATGTTGCAGGCTGTAAATAAAATTTAATGAAATCATGCTATAAACTTGTAACTTTCTGATTTACAGTGAAGACGATTGCAGCCAAGCTTGTTAGCCGAAAACTCTGTCGAGAGTTTTTGTGCGATGGGGCGTAGATGGGGGAGGGGGGTCTGTCTTTCTTCACTGCGTAATTTCAACATTGGCAATTAAAATTTCGTATGAGTTGCTTGCAATCAGTGCACAAGTTGCCACACACACACAGACACACACACACGCACACGACAATCTCAGCTGGTGTCTGCATAATTTAAGGCATACATTTAGGCTGCCATCGCTCGACTGCTCAAACCGTTCTCAGCGCCTGCTGTGACAACTGTGTGATAAATGCCTGGCACACCACACACACACACACACACACACACTGCCTTGGCTCTGGCACCCGCTTAAATGCATGTAGGACTAGCAACAAATGTTTAGACAAAACTTTTCACTTGTTACTTTGCCTAGCTAACAAAAGACTTTCGAAAACTGAGAACTGAAAACTGAAGTCTGCTTTGTGGTCCGACATTTGTGTTGCAGCAGAGAAAACTAACACAAAAATTGTTTTTTATTAGCATGAAATTGTGTGTGTGTGTGTATAAATTAAACATGAGCTGGACTAAAAACTAGTTAGATTCGTTAATTAGACAAAGATTTAGAGTTTATAGGCGCGTCGCATCATCAGATCAAAGTACATATCGTTGTCAATCGAGGCGCTGATTGTTGCATAATAGTTGATGAACTCCTCGCGTGTTATCTATAAAGATTCAAATATCAGTTAGATCGGGATTTTCGGGAATCCCGGGGGATCGGGGGGGAAAAAGTCCGGGACGGTCGGGATAAGTGCTTGATCCCGAAATTCCCGCGGGTCCCGATAAGAAAATTATTCATAGATAAAATTGGTTGTATTTATCAAAGAACAGAAGAATAATATTAACGAGAAAATTAATTCTAATTTAAATCTTGTTAAATTTAAAAAAAGTTCAAATATTTCATTATTTTGATAAGACAATAAATTGTCACTGTGACAAATGTTTACTAGGCAAAATCTTGATGTTCCCACGCCTTCAACAACGAGTGAGAGGGTGTATTCTACTTCTAGTAAAATTTTGGAAGAAATGAGAACACATCTTAGAGATGAAAATATTGAGGAAATATTATTTCTAAGTAAAAAATTTTGAATTTTTGAAAAAAAAATTCGGGAAATGTCGGGACCCGCGGGAATAATCAAACATTTGTAGGGACAATCGGGCGGAAAAATCAAAAATTATTCCGGGACGGGATGAGTCGGGAACACATTTCCTTCCAGATCCCATCTCTAGTTTAAACAGTTATGCCACCAGCTTACCTTGCCATCGAGGTTGCCACGCCCACCCTCAAAGTTGTGCAGAAAGTCCGTGAGTATCTCATCCTCGGTCAGCTCGCCGCTCTGGTACTTGGGATGCTCCCGCACCGAGTAGACGTTCTTCAGATCGTTGATGGTGATTACGCTATCGCCGTCCTTGTCCATCTTATCGAAGGCCAGATCGATTATCGATATGCGAGATTGCGACATGGGTGGCTAAAGGCAAAGTTTTTGATTTCATTATAAAATGCTTTTGCTTTCGTGTGGAGCAACTTACGCGCAGCTTGAGCAGAAACTCCGTCATGTTTATGGAGCCGCTGCCATCCTCGTCGAAGCTAATTTTAAAATGTAGACATTAGTTTTTTCATTTAACTTGATACGCCCCCGACTCACGTATTGAACATCTGCTTGATTTCGTCGTCTGTCACATGGAGGCCAATGTCCCGAATGCCCGAGACGAACTCCTCCTCGTTCAGCGCCTTGCTGCCGTCGTCGTCCATGGCGCGAAAAGTCCTAATTAAATAATTGAGCATTAAACAGGTAATTGAATAATTTCTCAAACTTTCCTCAAAAAAAAAAAAAAATACCTCACCTGCCCATGCCCAAAATGCCTGTTGCGCCCCGGCTCAAGCAGAGCAGACGCAACTTAGTAATGGGATCCTTGTCGGCGCCATCTGTCAGTTCTCTCAGCGATTTGCTCACCAGGTTGGCTTCCAGCGTGTACAGGTCTCCATTTGAGGGCTGTTTGCAAAGTAGACCAATCAATATTCATTCAAGGAATTCACATTATTCCAATAGCACTGTGCAACATAACTCAGGCCCCATTTCCATTGGCTTTGCTTCAATTGAAAAGCTTATTAAGTGGAACTTTTGAACTTAAGGCAAAAATGAAGAGCTTAGGGAATATTTATGTATAGTTGGAAAGTGACTAATGATAAAAGTGATATTGATGATAATGATAATAATAATAATACTAGTAATAATAATAGCACTGATACTGATCAAAATTATAGAAAATCCTTATATATTAATAATAAGTTAAAGACTAATATTTAAAGACTAGTATTTAACATATTATTAATATATTAGGATTTTCTATAATTTTGATCAGTATCAGTACTATAATCATGCAATAATAATGATAACGATAATAATAATGATAATGATACTAATCATATAGGAAACTAAAGGACTAGGCTTTGATCTTGTATTTGAACCTCAAGAAACCAAAAAGTTTTCCATACTAAAACAATTTTTTAAATCAATATCAATTCTATGGCAGCTATATGATATAGACGCCCGATCCGGCTGATTGCAAGATATATAAAGTAACTTATAAGCAAAATTTTAGGAGGATAACTATAACACTTTGGGAAGAGTTAGCGTTCATCCAGATATACAAAGGGAAGGACAGTCGACGGAAGGACAGATGGACTGAAGGACAGACGGACGAAAGGACAGACGGACGGAAGGACAGACGGACGGAAGGACAGACGAATGGACAGACGATCGGAAGGACAGACGGTCGGAAGGTTAGACGGGCGGAAGGTTAGACGGACGGAAGGACAGACGGACAGACGGACGAAAGGTTAGACGGACGGAAGGACAGACGGACGGAAGTACAGACGGATGGACAGACGATCGGAAGGACGGACGGACGGAAGGACGGACGGACGGAAGGACAGACGGTCGGAAGGTTAGACGGGCGGAAGGTTAGACGGACGGAAGAGCAGATGGATCGAAAGACTGACGTAAGGACAGACAGGCGCATTTGGTTGTATTAACTCAGCTGATCACAAATATATATTTTATATAGAGTCGGAGATGATTTCTGACCAAAATGAATATAATCTTTTTGCAAGCATCTAGTAATACTAATAATGATTCCGTTCGTAATGATGATAATTGTATAGAAATTGATAAATATAACAAAATTCTTTTTGTAAGAGACTTTTCTTGCCCCTTCTCCTTTCATATCAAGATAAATGCCATGAAGAATAAACAAATATATCATAGATTTTCTATGGAATCTTTTTGTATACTTCAAGTGTTCAAATGTCATTGCTACAACATCATATTAAATTGGAATACTATATCAAAAGTAATTTGTATAAAAGCAGTTCTATACTGTGATGTCGGGAAAGGCATTAAAATCTCAGACATACTGTAGATAATCGTTCTCTCTGATGTTTGCCTAACGCTCAACGGCAGATTAAAAGGTGCTCAATTTAGATAGCTAATAATAATTTCGTATATATATTTCGCACTAAGCCATAAATGAAAAAGCCCGCATTATATGAAGCTGAGGTAAGCTGAGTATGCTGAAATCCAAAGCGTTTCTTTATAATTAAAGTGATTGTGTAAATAAATTGTGGAGCCGAGCGAGAATTGCGGTGAAGTCTAAGGGCGACAAAGTGTGACGCACTTTCGCATGAATCATCGAACGGGCTCAGCTGATCTTGGGCTGTGCGTCTCGCTCGGATTTAACTCTCAACGAAATTGTTTTCATTTCGGTGAAAGCACTCGCAGTGCAATTTGTTTAATTGAAGCCCAAGGTGAAGGTCGTGCGGCCAGTGTTTAGCCACACAAATGAAGCCCCACACAAAGAGAGAGAGGAGCAAACTCACGAATAAAACAACTTACATCCATTGCAGCGGCGAGTCGAGGGCTTTTTCTATGGCGCCTTTCACTTATTTGAGGCGAGTGTTTTATAAAAATTTGCCTTTTGCTGCAAGTTTTCCTTTTGGGCTCTCAACCGAATGGATAGCTCCAAGATACTTGTTACTTTAGCGGCTTTGAAATGCAAACTGAATGCGAGGTACTAAAAAAAATAAAAAGACCTAAAGCGGCGGCAATGAATAAGCGAGAGAGAGCGACAGAGACAGAGCGGGACAGAGAGAGCGAGCGAGAGTGGAATGAATGGCAAATGAAATGTGGACTGTGGGGCTCAAAACTAGTTACTTACTGACAAACATTTATAGTCATATGGAGCAGACAGTGGGCCGCAATAGACAGTGGGCCGCAGTCTGACTGATTCATACATTTAGCCAATTGCTCCCTTTCTCTCTCTCTCTGTATCTGTCTCACTCGCACTCTCGCTCTGAGTATGGCCACCTGTTTAAGCTCTTTGGAAAAACATTTTATTTCAATTAAAGCTGCTGCCGTCTGCCCGTCGGTCTTTTATTTGCCCGGGCCAAACATGTGACGCTCGCCTCGACTAGATAAATTGCTGCAGATAAAAGCGACAGATACAAGCCACAATCAAAACCTACAACGTAAACACCTAAAAGTGTGCAGCTGAAACGCGATGTCACAAAAAGCTGCAACAATTTTTTCATAGGGTATCATTAGTGGGGCATGCGATATATCAGGCAAATAAAACAAATATAACAAACAAACAGAGCTGATGAGCATGTGTCTAGTAAGTATATAAGACACTCTCTGGGGTATCAAAAAAGTGAGTTGTTCAGCAAGGGAAACTTGTTTGAAAAAAAATAAAATAATATATATAGTATTAATATTCTTAATTTAAACTAATAAATATTTTCTTTATAGTATTATTATTTTTGAAAAAATTACTACAATAAAATCACAATAGCTTACAAAAATCTGAGTATGTCTTGCTTTTGCTATATAAAGAAATATTTCTTATAAATTTTCCCTATACTTTTTACTATTAATCAAGTATTATATATCGTTATATACATTCAGAATTTAAGAGAATTTTTCGAAATGGTTTTTAAGTGCTTCCATTAAAACTGTTGTCTCATTCTATACAACAATTCTATACAAAAATATTGAATATTCCAAAAACAAATTCAACAAGCAAAAACGGTCTAGTCGGGACTGCCCGACAACGATTTCCCTGTTACCTTTGTTCGAGGGTTGCATATACAAACATATAATACAATAATATATATAATATAAATGCAACAAAAAAGAAAGTTCTAATTGAAAATTGATCCCAACCTGCGACTCCACACTCTCAATGCAAAGAGTGCACGCACTACAATGTATGTGTGCACACGTATAAAAAATGCTAGGCGCTTGGCGCTTGCTGCGGCGTGCTTTGCCGATTCACAAAATTTTGTCTTTATTAACTTCTATGTTATTAAACAGATTTTGATGAAATTTTCAGCATTGAATCCTTTTAATTTATTTGAAATAAGGCTTATTTAAGGACCTTCGAGCAAAATTTCATACACTGTCACAAAACCATTATACCCTGAATTCCTATTTTCACTGGATCACAGGGTATAAAAAGCTTAACAAAGATATTGTATATCTGATATAAAATATAATTATTGTTGTAGAGCATGCTGCATTTGGTATTGCAGTTATTAGTTTTCAACTGTCTCATCAAATATCAAAAGGCCAAACTAATTTGCCAAATTACATGTCATTTGCAATTGCTTGTGTGTGCGTGTGTGTGTATGTGTGTGTGTGCGTGCAGTCGTTAATTGAATGGAGGATTAAAGTGCGCTGGCATGTCCTTTGGTCATTAAGCTGACAATAGAGCAGCGGCGCAGCGGTGCAGCGGTGCAGCGGTGCAGTGGTGCAGGTGAGTCGAGTGCAATGTCATGCTGTTTACTCTAATTAATGTTTGGGGACTAAATGGAAAATGGGTTTCGCAAGCGAACAACAGGAGCACTTAAATCAAATGTTTGCCATTGTTTTACTTCCTGCACTGTAAGAAAAAGCTTTGCTTTGGCATATTTTCTGTAGCAGTCCATTGCTTATTCACTAATTGGTTTCACCTTGTGTCTGCGCTGCCAGCTCGACTTGCGCACGGTCTGAAAGAACATTACTGACCACAAATCGAAAGCAAACTGAACCCGGAAACTTGCCAATTGGCCCTTGATTCATATTTAGGCCAGGTGGTTGAAGCAACCTGGCAACAGGCCACCACAACACAACGCAATACAACACAAAAGAGCGGCCAATGACCGCCTCCAAGAAATTGTCGCGACGATTTGGCCCCAATTGCCCCACAACTATTTAATTACAACAATCAATAAACTACAAAAATCTTAACGAAAATATTTGTATACCAACTCGAAATGGAATTGTGAAAGTAGCGAGTCGACTTAAAGATACCCTGTAGGTAATTTTTAAAACAACTTATAAATCTGAATGAAATGTTAGTTTTCAGCTGTGTTCAGTAAGCCAAGTTCTTGTCTTAAAGAAGTTTAAACTATTACAAGAATGAAGAAAGCAAAACTTGATGAGTATAGAAGAAGTTTATATTCTTTATAAATAGTATATATATTTTAAATAAATATTCTTTATATATATATTATAAATGTATTATGTATTTACATATTCATTTTATATCTATATATATATATATATATATATATATATATATATACTAAACCCGATCTTAAAAGCTAAATAAATACATACAAGAACTACATTTTAAATGTAATTTTTTTTTTCAATTTTAATATAGTGATTCGATTTGCTCTATAACTCAATTAGGTTGTGCAATAGAAACTAGAGTTCTGCACAACAACATGATGATGTTTTAAGAACTGGAAATAGATATGTTTTATATCTAGTTCTCGTCTTATATACCTAATGTATACAGATCTCTCTGACTCAATGTATAGCATTTTTTCAGTCTGTTTTAAAACCCTTTATCAAAATAAACTAATTGGCTATAATTGTCTTGTTAACTTTTAAATTATAAATTATTTAAAAATAAATGAGATAAATATATATACCTAAAAACATTTTTAATAATTTTAATATTGAACAATTCCTCCATACAGCCTGATCCTCTCATTATATTCGGATTGTAATGAAATTATTAGCATTGTTGGATAATAAATATATAAGGATAAGTGTATATAGAAATACATAAATAAATATATTAAGAAACAAATAAATAAACATATAAAAATTTGTAAATAAAAAAAATAAATATATTTTTATAATTTAAAAAAAAATTATTGAACAATTTCTCCTTAAAGTCAGATATTCTCACTATCTTTTTTAGATATTCTAGCATTATATTCTAGAGTTTGGATACTAAATATATGAGGAGAAGTGTATTTATTGTAGAATACATATCTCTATATATTTAAAAAGATTAATCAAGAGCGCGCTTAAATAAATAAATATATATCTAACAAATATTTTGAATAATTTCTAAATCAATTATAATAATAATTTCTAATCTCCTTGTAGTAATTTGTTCTCTTGTTTGTTTTGAAATATCCATACAAACTCATCATAGAGCTAATAAAAGAAGTTATATGTAAAAAACAAGCTTAATCATTTTCAAATCAAACATAATACATGTTCTATACCTGTCATTATCATGTACATACTTAAAGGTCTTTATAAATAAAGCAATTTGTCAGATTTGAATACACAAGAGGTTAACTAAGCACACAAGAGACAGAAATCGGATCATGGCAGAGAACTCTGGCAGCTGGCTGGATTACTAGAGGTAAAGCGTGTGTAAAGCGTTCGAGTGCTCGGATCCAGAGTGAAACTCCATGTGAATGTAAGCCCTTAGTCCTGTGTGCAAAGCTTTTAGTCCGGCTGGCAAATGTGATGTGTCCTTTTGGGCGTGTTGACATTGTCGACGCATCAACTGAACCTGAACTCAATCAGTGAATCAATTCACAATTCGCTGATCAAAAGGAAACAATCATACGCATTTGAAGTGTCAGAAATTGTCGAAATCGAAGGCAGAGCTGAACGAGTCGAAAGACAGAGTCAAAGGGAGCGAGCGGGGGCGGGGTGGGTGAGTGGGTAAAAGGCCAGCGACAGAGACAGACAACGTGCAGAGGACCTTTTCGTCCTTTGCTGCGTTGACACATGCGTTGACTGTGTGTGTGTGTGTGTGTGTGTGTGAATGCCTTGCATGTATTTTCTTTTTAATCAATTTATATGCAAATAAGTGAAATGCTTAACTGAATTTCAAGCTGCCTCGCAA
The DNA here is from genome assembly GCA_035045545.1 of Drosophila gaucha. Lineage (NCBI taxonomy): Eukaryota > Metazoa > Arthropoda > Insecta > Diptera > Drosophilidae > Drosophila > Drosophila gaucha. The sequence goes on along the minus strand of JAWNOY010000025.1, from coordinate 1,468,513 downwards.
CCAGAGCAAGCAAATCCCAGTCGCCTCCTCCTGCCCGTTGCTTCTGCTGCTGTCTGCGTAGTCTTTTGGCAGTTGCTTGATTGAAAACGTTAAACGCATTTATTAACGAAAGGACGCAAAAGTAAAGCCAAGTGAAGAGTGTTTAATTGAACTGCTTTTTATTAAATTCCTGTGGCCAGGCCGAGAACGTCTGATTGCAGAGACCGCAGCAAACACTCTCGACTTTAAGGGACAACAAATATTTGCTCTAGCCGACTCGAGCCTGCCTAACACCCGTTCTTCAACTAATATGCCCATCAGTCAGCAAACAAAACGAAATCAAGTCGAGAGCAAAACCACGTGACTATTTGCATTTCAAGCTAGCCTACGTCAAACACCTCAGACAGTGCTGCTTTTGTCTGTGCGCAAATTGATAGAATTAACTTGATAACTTCATTTCATTAAGTAAACATTAATCACATTAACCTTTGGACTCGCTGCGAATGAGCTGCGAAAATTAACCCTAAAATGCCAAGACCTCAAGACCCAGTCTGCTACTCAGTCAACATTGGGGCTCTAAGTTCTCCTAAGTTGAGTAAGAAACAAGTAAGAACACTCTAGTCGGGTCTGCCCGACTACGAGATCCCCTGAACCAAGTCCGAGGTGATGTTTTAAACAACTTAGCTTACATCTTTTATCTAGACATATTACCCTCTGCGCGCACATACACACGCACACATATTCACATGCACACAGCAGCAGAAGAATGCATGTGTGCACACGCATAGGGAAAATGCTAGACTGCTACCGCTTGCTTCTGCCAATTGACAAAATGTTTTCTTTAATAACTTCTGTATTACTTAACGAATTTAAATCCAATTTTCTGTATTGAATGCTATTATTTTATTAAAAATAAGGTTTTAGCTAAAAAATTAAAAAAAATAAAATTGTGGCTACGATAATTTTTTTTTAATAAATTAATTTTATGAAATATGGAGGTGGTATCCAAAATATAAAAAAATATTAACGAAAAACTTAATGCAAAATTTGGTAACTGTAGCTAAAAAGATGTAAAAGATATGGTCAAAAAACTTAATCTTGATAACGTTTTAAATCGATAACATTGAAACAGGAAAATTTATCGAATATCTAAAACAAACTCGATATGCGCGCAGTATAGATGGACCTTCGTGCAAAATTTTAAGTCTCCAGTTCTTATAGATTCAGAGATCGACGCCAAATAGACTCAGATCGTCACCCTGATCAAGCATATATATACTTTATGGGGTCTGCCAAGCCTCCTTCTGCCTGTTACATACTATTTGCAAAACCATCATACCCTGATTTCCCATTTTCAATGGGTTCGGGCTATAAATATGCCACACACACACGCACACACACACCCACAACCTTTCAGCCACAAAGGAAGAAAATGTCAACGAGCTAATACAAACTCTGAGTGTGTGTGCGTGTGTCACCCTTAGGTCAAGTCGCATAAAAGTTATTACTTAATTTAAGTTGCCCCGCAACCTGACAGATCTCCCTGCTTAAATGGAATTTATTATGTTGCAAATTTCATAAAATGTGAAATACATTTTCAAACGAAACATCTGCATATTTCAATTTTGAGCAGATTTGCATAAATTGTATATGTCTATCACTGGGTCGAGTTATTCATGAAAAGGGTTCGTCGCTCTCTCTCTCTCTCCCTCTCTCTGTCTGTCTCTTTCGTTCAGTCTGACAGTTTGATGTCTCTGTTGGCTGATTGTGATTCTGATTAGTTTGGCCTTTTGATAACGTTGGCGGTGGAGAAAAAAGAAAAATTATTAAAACTGACATCTGCCTGAATGATGGCTACGTGTGGGTGACTGACCACAGCAACAATGCAACATTGAACCACCGAAAGCCAAGTCAATGCGGCAAATAAATCAGAAAGTTTTTTCATTAGTTCGCCGTTCGACTGATTTGGCAATTAAGTGCCCAAAAGTTGTATGCAAAAAGTTGTATTGGTAAACACACACACATATATATATATATATATATATATATAGACATTCGAATAGTTATGCTCTGTGTGTGTATGTGTGTGTGTGTGTTATTACACCTGCTGGGCATTGGCAAAAGGTTTGCCCCTTCGAGCGTAGTCGAACTTTTCAAATTAAGCGCAGATTTCACCAAAAAACTTACAGCCGCTTACCTGTGCGCCGAGTTGGCCCACTCTGCTCACCTTAGTTGCTCTATTGCGTAGTTTACTTAGTAACTAAATCACGTTTCTTATTTAAGCTTAAGAGCTCATTAACGCCAGGTTTGAGCATTATCATAAAACGAGCCAAAAAGCCAAGGCAGCTCGTTTAGTCGGTCGCATCTCCAGTTGGCCTTGGCGCATTTCCAGCTGTTGATACACCTGCACACACACACACACCCCACACACACAGGTAGACATTCATAAGCATTCCTCATCAATCGCCATTGAAATTCAATCCACAAATGCGAACGAGGCGACACTCGTGAGCTCGACACCGAGTCGAAGTCGGATTCTCGAGTTTGATTTTGATTTTGATGTGAGCTGTGCTTTTTGGCAATGCCAATCAACACACACATCAAACGCACACACTCACACTCTCATCGCACGTTGCCATAAAAATGTAAAAGGGAAATAATATAAAAAATAAAAACTTTTTCGCACTTCACGTGTCAAATCCTTTTTAATGAGTTTTTCGGGCGCATCAAAAAAGTTTGCCATTTCTTGAACACTTCGCTGCCCCGCCCGAAATGCCCGCAACGCCTACATGCCCAGCCGTCTCCCGGCCACGCCCAGCTGCATGCTGCTGCCGTTGCCTTGCCGCGTCCTCCTTAGTCTTATGTTTTTTTTTTTTTTAGTGAGTGTTACTTGAACTTTTTTCATTTGATGCTCGCGCTAAAAGCTGCAAGCAAAATATGTATTCCAAAAACGGAAAACTCTGGCAAATCGCCATGAAATTCTTGATGTTTATTATTATTGATATGTGTTTAGTATATTATTCCTTTATTGATGATATTAATGTGATCTTAACTCAACTTGAAGATTTTATGACACATGCTTAAGTTAAGGGTTGCTTTTAGTTATGAGTCTTCAGACCCAATTTGAAGGTTTCAAGGAGTTGATGAGAACTTGGAGAGAACTAGTATCTTTTAAATTGTCAATGCAAAATTGTTTTGAATTTGCTTTCGCATTGGTCTTTTAAACCAATTAGGAGATTTCTATGAGTTTTTGTGTAAGAGAACTCAGAACATCATAAAATGAATTCCCAAAAAAACTGTTTAGGTATGTTTCTTAAATTTTTAGGAGACTTAAAGAAGTTGACATGTGAAGTAACTCAAAACACAATATATTTTAAGTAGAAAATAAAAATCGCTTCTAAATGGCCAACGAAAAGTATTCAAGATGTGTTTTTAAATGTTATTTTGAATCAATAAAGAGACTAAATACCCGCTTAAATTAATTGATTCATAGAAATCACTAAAAAATTACCAAGACAAGCCTATTATGAGATTTCTGATAGTTTTTGTTTAAGAGAACACGGAACATCATATGGTTAAAATGAAAATCAGCAAAGTAAGCACTTTTGGTAAGTTTTTTATAATTTGGAGATTCGGAGGAGTTTGCGTATGTGGGAACTACAAAACGCAACTTATATATTAAAGGTTTGTTATAAAATGTATTTATAAGCCAATTGCGAAATTTTGGGGAGTTTTTAATTAGAAATTTTATTAGAAATCGAAACAAAATCACCAAGGAAAATCCATTTGCAGATTTTAAGGAGTTTTTGTTTGACAGAACTCAATAAATGCCCATGATAAATACATAGAAAGGACAACTAGTTTGCTTTCAATGAGCTGAGAACTAAAAAACTCTGCTCCACAAATGGAAATCGCTGCCAAATCGCCAACTATTAAGTCGGGCTAAACTTGAAAAGAATATGTTTCTATATAAGACTAGCTTACGTTTAGCTTCTTCAATGTGCTCTAAAGCCAACTCGGGAGAGTTTTTAATGAGTTTACGTTTAGTGGAACACGGCAACTGAATACAAGGCCAGGAATTAGATAGTTAATTGCTTTCGCAACTGTTTGACCAGCTGCTCAGTGAACTGCGATCGAAGCAAATCATAAAGCAGCGACTCGCTGCTGATTTGAATGCAGAGGAAGCCTTTCCAAGGACACGCACACACACACACAGAGAGAGATAGAGAGAGAGAGAGAGATGCTTATTCATATATGATGTGGCACAATTAAGGCCTTTGGCAACACGTCCGTGCGGAGAGCAAAGTGTTAACCATATTGTTGGCGGTGCTTGTGTTCCAGTAGCCAGCTGCCAACAGCATGACCACGTTCGTCATGCCATCAAAATGCGTGCGTGCCTGCAGTGTCCCAACTGGTGGTCGCATCCTGACTGTCTATCTGTCTGTCTGTCTTTGTGTCTGTCTGTCTGACTGGCTGAACTATATGGTGAGTCCATGTCCATGCAGACCGTCACGCAGCAACGTTTGAAGTCAATTTAAAATGAGCAGCCGAGCGTGCAGTCATGAGATGCTGCAATGGCCATCTTGCCGGTCTTGCCCCTGCCCCCGCCCCCGCCCCTCGTCCTCGTTCTCGTCCCTTGACTCCACCCATTGTGATAGTTATCATTATTGTTGTTATGGATGTGGGCAGTGGGCTGGTTCATGATTTAACAGTTGGCCAGTTAGGCCTTATGAGCATTGCTAATTTAATCGGCTTTGGGCACAATCGAGCGCCAGTCCTTGGCCAAATCTAATTTCAACTTGTTTAATTGATCTTGCCCACTAATTTGGCTGCAGTTGAAACTTCAACTCTCCAGAGCAACGACAACTGCCGCTGCTGTTGCTATGCCTGACTGAAATGTGAATCTAATTACTGGCCACACAATGAAATGTTCTCGCACATTCCATGCCAACTCCATCTCCCTCTATCTCTCTCAGTCTGTCTCTCTCTCTCTCAACTTTTCTTCGGTTGCCCTGGATATCTGGAAATGCAACTGTCGCTGCCACAAAACTGTCAAAATTAGCTCAAAAGCTGCCGCCAGCTGAGGTAGCTGGCAAACTTCCTGCTGGATATCGAAGCACAACGAACACCAACTCGACTTCCTCTCGAACAACTCCCTTCCACCTCCCCTCCCAGTTACACCCACTCACAAGTTGTCATTGTCTATCCGGCCCCCATTTTGCTGGCACGCACTAAAGTTGCAACATTTGTAGTTGCAACATACAAATTAATTGAATTTTAAGCAACTTTCGCCCGGGCAACGCAAATAGTTGCTAAATTCTTAAAATAACATGAAGTATAACCAAATGATATAATGACAAACGTCGAATACTCTTCTTAAGTAATATATATATATATATATGATATATGTATATGTAAAGCTGTTTATAAAGATGTGGAAATTTAAACCAACTTTTTATCTATATATTAATTGATATATCTATTGATAAGTCTATCTCTATATCTATATGATATTTATTGATATATCTATTGAAAAATCTATCTCTGATCTTTCAATATTTCCATCTTTCTATCCATCTATCTATCTATCTACTAAAATCTAGCCATTCATCTCTATTAATCTGTTTATGTATATATTTATTCAAAGATATTTCTGTCTTGCTTTCTATAAATATATCTGTCTATCTATCTATTAATCGATCTGTCCAACAAAATCTGTGGATTTATCTATATGGATCCATCCATCTATAAATCGATCTTTCTTTCCTTTCACCAAAATATATCTGTTTATCCATCTATCGATTTATTTATCTATCTATTTGTTTACTTATATTTATCTATCTATCTATATATCTGTTTATAGATCTGTCTTTCTATCTATCTATCTATCTATAATTCTAGCTACCAACTGATCAATAAATCTAACCATCTATCTATCCATAAGTCCATCTGTCTACTAAAATCTTTCGATCTATCGATCTATAAATCGATCTGTCTACCAAAATCTATTGATATATCAATAAATCGATCTATCTATCTATAAACCGATTTATCTGGCTATCAATTTTTTTTGACTTACCAAAATCTGTCTGTCTGTTTATCTACCAATATCCATAAATCATACATCTATCTATCAATATATATATCTATAAAAATCTATACATGTCTGTACTTAGATATTGCCATCTATCCATCTATCTATTTATCTATATATATTGATATCTACCTAACAATTTATCTATCTATAATAAAGTACACATATGACTGTATTTACATATTTCTATCTTTCCACCTATCTATCTATTGATCTATATATTTATCTATCTATCAAATCTTTTGGTGGATAGATTTATTCATAGATAGATAAATATATTGATCAATAGATAGATGGAAAGATAGAAATATGTAAAGATAGTCATATGTATACTTTATAGATAGATATCCATCTATCTAACTATCTGTCTATGAATCTTTATATTTATCTATCTATCTACTCATCTACCAATATCTATCTATATATCAATCTATCAATTTATCTATACAAAAAATCCATAAATGTATCTATTTATCTATGTCTTTCTATTTATCCTATAATCTAAATATCTATCTATATATCTAGCTGTTTATCTATTTGTGAATTTATCTATCCACCAAAATTTATCCATCTATCTAACTATCTGTCTATAAATCTTTATATTTATCTATCTATATATCTAAATACATATATATAAATCTATCAATTTATCTATATATCTATAAATCTTTCTATCTATCTATCAATCTGTATCTAGCTATCTATATATCTAGCTATTTATCTTTCTATGAATTTATCTATCCACCAAAATTTATCCATCAATTTAACTATCTGTCTATAAGCCTTTATCTGTATCTATCTATCTATCTACCTACCAATATCTATCCATCTATCTATTTATCTATCTATTGTATCTTTCTATCTATTAAAATTTTCGTATTTATTCAGTCTTCTCTTGCAAACTTCATAGCTTAGGCAAAATCATCTCTGCTAGAGTAAAATAGAACCAAAATTTACAGACAAATTCAACAAAATGAAATATAATTTTACACAATATTTATGAACATTAACACTAATAAAATAAAAGTTAGACCTTAACGACGTTTTATCCACCCTTTCAGAAAAAAGCTTTAAAATGCAATATATATAAATAATTATTATATATATATTAAATTATATAAATAATTAAAAAAAATAAATAAAAAAACAAAACTTTCTAAAAATTTAAACAATTTTCGTAAAATTTAAAAAAAAATATCAAGTAACAAATAAAGTGTATTTATATAGCATTTATAAAGCTGAGAAATAGGTAACATATTATCTCACCTAATCTTTAGCATATGCCATTTTTTTTCTATTGCCTAACAAGCGGTTGGTGCGACCCGTTGTTAGGGTATTCAAATAGTTGGACGACCACATAAATTGGTTGGCATGGTTATATTAGTGCGCAGGATAGTCGTCGGCGTCATGTGCCGGACAACAGCGCTGGGACATCATTAGTCCTTTAATTGCCATAAATAAGCGCAGCCACCGCACCAGCCCCACCCGACTACCACCACCACCAACAGCCACTGCCCCGCTGGCTGGTTGCTGTCGGCGAAAGGCGCACCACAGAAAAGTTGTTAACGTTATTTTTGCAACTTTTCGCACAGCAACAATTCCCGCGTGCATCATACAGTGATCCATGTGTGTGTGTGTGTGTGTGTGTGTTTGCGTGCGTGTGTATATGTAGTTTGCAGTTAGTGTAGCATCATGTTGAGCATATTGTGAGGCACCAGCGATGCCCAGGACACAGGCACTTTTGGCTATTGCCAATGCCTCACTCACTCGATGTCCCAAGCCAATTTCTATTGTCATCTGGCTGCAGTTGCATTTGGGCCCCGGACCCCAGATGCATTTATCTGCCACTCGGAAATCAGTCAACATGCATATGGCCCAAAAACCTATAGGTCCTGGTCACATTTAACTACGCAAATGCTTGCGGTCATTCCTGGCCCTTTATTTCAAATAGAGAACGAGTGAAAGAGATGGATAGATAGAGAGTGAGTGAGAGACATTCCGTTGCTGTCGATTGGCAGTTGGTTTAGGCCCAGTGCATTGTTGGCCCCTTTCCCAATTAGTTGGCTGACCAAAAAGTCTCAAATTCTGTACACTTGCTTTATGCCTACTGCTTTTTGCCTATTAACAAAGCCTTCCCCCATTTCTCCAGTACCAAAAACTGCATTTCATCGATTTAATAAGGCAAAAGAATACCTTTGGTGCTGTTTTTGGTAGACTGACAAGATAAATTACCAAAAATCAAAGGAAAATTACTTAAAACAAGCTAGAGAATATTTCTTGAAAATCAGGAAAAAAGGAAATGGAGAAATTTCCTAAATTCATATGATATATGTGCTCAAAATATTTGTTGCTAAAATGATATTGAATCTTAAATGGTAACAGCAGGTAAGCTACAGCAATGCAGCTCTCATAGAAGTTCAGGTATTTCTAGAAAATGAAAATTTTGTCAATTTTAGTATCGAATTACTTAATCATAGAGCGAAATACTATAACAGATGTTTATAATATACATATATATGAGAGAAATGAGAGAAGCAGAAGGAGACTTGACATTCTTGATCAGGAAGACAAGCTGAGTCGATGTAGCTTTATCAGTCTGTTTGCCCTTCTGTCTAACCGTCTAACGCAACATTCCCATAAGGCACAAAATCTTGAATTTTTTTTTTTTTATCTTTTATCTTAACCGATTTTCTTGTTTTCAATAAACATTTTTTAAAGAACATTAAAGCAAGAGAAAGCAAATTTGTTATTATTATTATATATTTTTATATATTATATTATATTCATTTTTATTAGGTTATAATATTCTGATGAAAAAGATGCAGATTTTTTTATTACATTTTTGAATATCTCCCCTTAACTCTTCCAAAGCCCATCAAAAAACATATTCCAAATTACAGAGCTTTAGTTCATTTTATTCTAACTTGAAATTTTCATTAAGCTCATTCAACTAAAATCGAAGTTATGTCAATAATACATTTCAGATATTTTATATGTGTGTGTATTTTCATGTATTTATATTACCAGAAAGCTATAATAGAGAACTAGAAACTATAATAGGGAACTAGAAACTATAATAGAGAACTAGAAACTGTAGCTCCCTCAGGGTCTTAAGGTATCTCCAAATCGGGCACTCCCGCCTGAAGCAATCTTAACTGTTTACAATGTATTGCTTAAAAACTATCTATGTCTTGATTGTACTTACTTACAGAGAGGTTGACTCCAGCATGCACTTAATGCAAACACTCACACACTTTTAGACAGACACATTGGCACACCTGCAAAAGGTATTTCAGTTGTTAGTCGCTAGCTGCTTCAAATTAAATAGTTAATGGCTTTTGCAGTCGAACGGCAGCCTTTCAACGATTTGCATTTTCAGTAGCACACCTTCTCTATGCAGCAGCTAGCCATAAAAATGGCGTGTGTGCGTATGTGTGTGTGTGTGCGTATGTGTGTGTGTCGATGTTTGACTATTAGATCATGGGTAAGCACAAAAGGCTCGATGCGTGTGTTTGCCTGGCGCACACGAGTTGACTTAATTAACTTTTAGACGATCGCAGCGAATGGCAGGCGGCGGATGAAAAGCTGGAAAATCTGGAAAAGCTGACATGGCTGTATGCTGTGCGTGGATTTGATTGCCAACTGTCAATCATCTAAGTGGGAAAAAAATACGAATCAAAGGGATTGTCAGCTTAAAGAGGCAGCTTAACAGCAGCATGCGTAATACCCTGTTTTTGGCAAGGCAATGGGGTATATGAGATATTATAGAGTGTATTTTATTATATTTAATATAAAAAGGAGTATATAGAAGAAATAATATAACAAAAATAAAATTAAAAAAAAAATTTTGAAAAAATTAAAAAATTAATAAAAAAATAATAATAATTTAATAAATAAGCAAATAAATAAATATAAAAATAAACAAATAAAAAAATAAATAAAAAAAAAGAAAACAATTAATAAAAAATAAGTAATAATGAATAAATAAATAAATAAATAAATAAATAATAAATACATAAATAAATAAATAATTAAATAAATACATAACAAAAAAATAAATAAAAAAAAATAAATTATTACAAAATAAAAAAAAAATAAATGAATAAATAAAAAATAAATAAATTAATTAAATTATAAATTAAAAATAATAATTTAATACAAAAATAAATAAAAAAATACATAAATAAATAAATAAATTAATAATAAAAAAGTAATAAATAGATAAATAAATAAATTAATTAATAATTAAAAAATAAATAAGTAAATATTTAAATAAATAAATAAATACATTAATAATTAAATAATTAGAATTTATTTTTTTAAGCTAAAATCTTCAACTTTCTCTCTACAATTGCTTTCAACGCAGAAAAATCAAATTACAGGGTATTTGCTAGTCAGAATGAAAGCATCAATGAATTGATAACTTTTGAAATCATTTCCTATTCACCAAACATATATTACATTAAGAATTAGATAAACTTCGCTTGCCTTACAGGGTATCCTGTAGTTGGTCAGACTCCTCTACTCTTTGTTTTGTTTTTTGCAACAAAAGCTCAAATTATTAACAATAACAATAAGAGTGGATGCAGTTGCAATAAGCTCCACATTGAATGCCAGCTGCAATTGCAATCACAAATGTTGCTGCTGTTAGAATTGGAGTTGGAGCAGCTGTTGTTGTTGTTGTTGTTGCTATTGTAGTTGTTGTTGTTGTGGGATTGGCTCTTGATTCGAGATTCGTTAGGAAGAGTGAGTTGGGGACGCAGCTGCTGTGAATTGTGAAAGTCTGTTTAGCCAATGTGCAATGCAGTCGAGCGCATGAAATTTACGCTCAGGCGCATCCAGTGGGTGAATGAATTTAAGACTAACTGACGGACGGACAGATGGACGGACGGAGGGACTGAGTGACTGACAAGCAGACTTTGTTGTTGGGGGGCTTACAGCTAGACAATGGGACAAGACAAGCGACCAAAGCGGCCAAAGCTGATGCAAGTCAGGGCATAAATGCAAATAGATACATATTTGTGAGCCAGATCGTAGTCAGGACTTTCTCTCTCTCTCAGCTGTCAGGGATTTGTCGATGTCAGAGCTGAAGCTGGCAGAAAAAAAAGAATGGAATCGAGTGCAGTGCTCTCGATTCAAATCGTTGCTCCAATGAATGCTAATTACACGCGCATTTGCCTTGTTAATTATCAATTCAGTTTGCCTGCTGCCGTTGGCATCGTTTGTCCTCCTCATAAAATGCCAGCGTCGAGAACATTAAAAAATTGTTTGCTGCTTTTGAATTTCAATTGAAGCACAGCGGGAGCTGGACTAGAGGGGCCCCAGCTCCTGCTCCTGAACTTGTACTTGTACTTGCAGAGAACTCTATATATATTTGTGTGTTTTTGCATATATTAATATGCAAATCACAAACTGTTTCATTAATAAACATTGCGAGCGAATAAAATGCGCGGCTTATGCTCGACCATAAAAGCGGGCTTTGCTCGAGGAACTGACAATGGTCATAAATGCGCCTTGGCTTTAGCCAAGCCCCTTCACACTGTAAATGTCATTTTCTTAAAGCCAATTTCTATGCAGCAGCTATATACATACATATATATATACAATATATATATATTTATATTGTTTGTTTATTTGGAACAATTAGCACTTGTTTGGCAAACTATGGTAGCTAATTTGAGAGGGAATGTTGAATTTATTTGCCTGCCTCGAGCATTTGAATAATTTTCTTGCTGAAATATCATAAATGAAGTTTTCTTAATGACTTTAACTAAGCAGCGTAATACGAAGGGAGCTTTTTAATGGCTTTTCAGTATCGCAGCTATAAAAATGACTTAAAAAATACTTAAAACTGCTAAGAACTTGTATTAGCTATATCTAAATGTTATGGGGGTGACAATAAAATTGCTTAGACTAAGCCCTGAATCTAATGAAAATGAGAATCAAGGCAGTTGGAGGCGTGACCTCTTCTCAACTTTCTATATTCTGGTTTAGAACCAACAATAGAGCTGAATTAGCACTGTCTGTCTGCCTGTCCATATATTCCAAGTACTTTGAGATATGAAATCTATCCGTATGGCCTTTTATACCATGCACAGAAAAAGTTTATTTGATATCGATGATAACCTTTTCCATTACCATGAATTCGAGTAAAAATGATATCGAGCTTGTTCTAGAGGTCTTAAGCTTGGGGATTTTTTCAGTGCTTCCCAGTGTTTTCTACAAAATCTTTATAGAACGTCTGGGTACACTGCTGGGTATTACGAGCAGTAGTTGGGAATCTATGCTTAGGTGCGGAAGATATAAGAAACAGGAATCTCAACAGCCCGAGCAGGAAACAACACTTAAACCCACTAATAAGTCAAGGACAGTGCAGGACGTGGGAATTTACGATTTGTTTTGTATCTCCGAGCGCTGCAGGCTGCGGGAATCCATACTTAGGCCCAAACTTCCGAACATTGCATAAGATGGAGAAACTGGGAAACCCAGGAAAGTTCAGGATGTAAGAATCAGCAAGAAGGACCAAGACAAATGAGAAAGAAAGTGACAAGTATTTGCGATTGGATTAAGCCGATCCGAACTTTTTGTTACACAGTAAGAATTGGTCAGAAATATTCTATAATAATCTCGTATTTTATTTTAAAACTTTGATATATGAGGGAAGTGCCTTGAGCTCTACCTTAAAGTCAGTAAATACGTATGAGTCTTTGTCATGGTATTTGTCTATTCAAGTCAACAATTTTTTTTTTGAGAGTCCAGAATATTTCAGCAATATTCTATTTAGGAAGTCTGTAATAGCTTAAGAGTTACTGTTAAAAAGCTTTAAGGACTGTTTACCAAAGTTTTAAAAACCCAAACATACTTTAATGATTTCCTAAGCCAGCTGTTATATAAGAGACTTAAAGCAGTCAAGAATCTATCCACATGAATTACTGACTTAAAGAAAAATCAATATACTAAGCCAATTTTACTTTTTCATGAATTTTTGCATTTACTTTGCTAGCTTTTAGCTAGTTGAAAACATTTTGAAATTAATACTTATCACCATTTTGAAAGCTGCAATAATATAAATTTGCACTGGTAGCTGTTGCATGTTGCAAGCTGCGGGTTGCATGTTGCAAGTGTATGCCTTAAATTATAATGAAAATCTAAAATACATTACAAAATTGTTCGCATGCTAAATTCCAATGAAATAGCAATTTAGCTCAACTGCTTACACTTACACACGCACACACACACACACACACACGCACACTCACAGTGTAATTTGATGATCGTCCTGTTTGTAGTGCGAATATTGCTATTAAATTTCTACCGCTTGCCCTCATTGATACGCATTTGAGCGCTGGCATCAATAGAGGTAGCAGACGTATTATCTGCTGGGGCTGTCTGTGGTGCCTACGACCATGCCCCAATAATATGCAACAATCTTCATTGCCGGAACGAGTCACAGTGTCTGGCCGTCCGTCCGTTTGTCCGTGCCAATGCAGTGAAATGAAAAATTTAATTTTCATAATACTCGAAAACAGTGCAATCCAATGCCAGAGCAGGCCATTCAATTTCCAGCCATGAGACCGCCCTCCCACACACACACACTCACACACACACACACAACGAGCAGCGTTCACTTCTGTAATGGAAATTGAAAATATTTTCTCTGCCACCCACTCGCCTTGTATTTGCTCTGGCTCGGACTACGGCCGAGCTGCTGCTATGATTGCAGCCGCATTGCATACTCTCATCCATTTCCATGGGGCATTATTTTGATCGGAAAATGAATAAATGGCACAGCGTGAGTGCCGTCGCCCCCGAACCCCGCCCCCGCCTCATCCACTCGGTCCACATATGAGTTTTGTGGCTGGGCTCTATTAATTGAGTATAAATATTTGTCAGACGCCGTCAAGTCAGATGCCGAATGTGAATAAATTGTCGTTGTTGTTGGCCAAAAATATCGAATGCGAATCAGCTTTGTATTTGCTTTATGTCTGGCCTAATCAAATTGGTTTTTAAAATGTAATCGTTGCACTGAAGCAATCCATACAGAGCTCAGTAATTGCCTCTGGGGCTAACAGAAATAAGCTTGTAATCATAATATTGCCAATTTGTTTTCTATTTTGCCGACTTCACTAACGCAAATATTGTTCTTTAGCTGGCTGACATTTGTCCAAGAGAAAATCTCTGCAAATGAGACTAAAATTCATATTTTGAGAGAGAAATGTAAAATGTATACTCTATTTATATTTAGAGTCGAACTGAGAGTCGAATTGCATTTTGAATTTAAATTTGAATAATATTTTTTTAAGCTTCAATATAATAAATTATCAAAGTATTATTATCGTTTAATATTCAATATATGTACATAAAATTTTTTTTTAAAAATAATATGATATTTTTAATTATTATAAATTTATACATAAAATATTTTAATTAGGATCATTATTTTAAATTTTATATAGATCACAAATTTTTTTAAAAATTAAAATTCAAGATCAAAATATTAGCAAAAGGAATAAAATTAAAGCTAGAATAGTTCTTTGTAGTTTTAAAAATTAAAAGAATTTTTTTTATTAATTTAAAATTTAAAAAAATGGTAATGTGTATTAAACTTACAAAATTGAATATACCTTATTTATATCTATATATACTTTTTATACCCTGAACCCATTGAAAATGGGAAATCAGGGTATAATGGTTTTTTCCTAATTTAAATTTAAAAAAAATGTTGATGTGTTTTAAAACTTACAAAATTTTAATAATTATTGATTCTTATTTAACTAAATAATAAAATAAAAATTAATGATTCTAATCATATTTAATTTTTGAAATATTTTAAATTTTAATACACATTACCATTTTTGTTTAATTTACATATAAAACTAAGTTAACATTAAAATTTTTATATAATTTTTTAAATTTCAATTTAAAACTCTAGACTTAAATTAAGCTAATATATTTTTAAAAAAAAATTATTTTATTTTAAATTTTTATAAATTTTAAAATTTTATTATATTTTTTTGTTACTAATTTTAAAACTATGATATATATTTATTTAAGAGAAAACCCTATTGATATGCCATACAATAAACATAATATTATCATATAAGTTCATATCAGAAATGGAGCATTTTTCAACGAATTTATTCATATCCATAACACGGAGTGTGAGAGAGAGATAAATATGTTGCTGTCGTGCTAGTCATAAATAACCCATATTCCGTATGATATGTTATTATAGAATGGTTTTTATTTTTCTGCCGCTGCGCTCCTGTAAATAATTACGAGAACGTGCCGTTAGCCGCGCTTTAGCCTAAACGAATTAAAGGGCCAAACGTTGCGTCAAATACGTGACGCCAATGCGAAATAAACATGTCCATCGTCAAATTCAGTTACAGGCTACATATGTGCATGCATGTGTATGTTCGCATGTCGCGCATAGATGATGCATGTGTGTGCACTCAATACGAAACACTCAATAATTTGCTTTTTTAAATTGCCTGCTAGCCATAAAGCTGCATAGCATATGGAGGCTTGACTTGCTTTTTGGCTCTGGCCTTTGCAGATCTTGCCCAGACGATTAGTTCAATTTAACTGCCTGCGGCGAAGAAGGAGAAGAAGAAGAAGAAGGGCAAACGAGCTATGGCATGTCATTCATTTGTCCACGCCCGACTACTTGCCAGCCGCATGTATAAATTTCGTAGCCAGGCCAGGCACATTGTTCCAGCTCCTCCTGGCGCTGGCCACTGCCACTAGCGCTGTGCACTCACTATCTTTGACTACATAAATCACAGACTAATAAAGCCGCAAGACTCTAGCTGGAGCATAAAAAAAACTGTATAGAGAAAAAAATGGCGACATGCGACATATGAAGTTTATTAAAATGGCGTGCGGGGGTGGACTCTTACGCATAGTTCAACGTCATGTGGCCATAAATATTGTGTGCCTCCCACACACACACACAGAGTGGGGGCCTATTTTGGAATATTTAAATTTTGATAACGGTAGCAAAACATTTGGCAAAAGTTTGATGAAAATTTTCATTGTTTGTACAGTTGTTGTTGTTGTTTTACAATTTCGGCTTCGGCTATGCAGTTCTCTCTGTGTGTGTGTGGCTTGAAAGACGCACAATTACGGCCAATTAACATGTGTTTGTACAAGTGCAGAAATACAAACATAAATGCCACACACAGACACACGCGCAGGCAGACAAAGAATGGACCAGCAATACACAAACAAATACACATATATATATATATATTTTATTATGCCTTAGGCAAGAAGCAGAAAAAAAGAGCAAGAACATCGACAACGGCTTCAGCCGGTTTCCGGATACAGCCGCAATCCTTTGCACTGCTCGACATCCTTGCTGGCATCGCCTAATGAGTGTCGGCATCAAAATTCATGACAACCAGCCGCCTGCCTGGGACCACACCTACAGCACGTAGCCACCACGTACCGGAGGCGGTTAGGGGGCGTGGGCGTGCCACTCAGACTCGGAGTGAGTTTTGCTGATGAAAACGGCACAAAAATGAAATATTTAACTAAATTAACAATCTTGTTTATTTATTCAAAATTTGCATAAACAATTTGGCCAAAAGATGAAAAACCAAAAGTCTATTTCGTCCTCGACAGCATATTTGCTTTTGTTTTTGTTTCAGTTATTGTTGTTGTTGTTCCTGTTTTTCTGCTTCTGTTGATGTTGCCTGTTGGCCTTGACTGGGCTACAGCTGGTTATTTGCAGCCAAGGGGCGGCATCCCAAAGGGGGCGGGGCAGTCAGCTTCTGGTTTTTTGCTCAACTCAAAGTCGTTTCCCTGTCTAACTAAATCGAATTCTGTGCTACTATTTGTAGACCGAAATGCATAAATTAACTTAAATAAAGCATAGAAATTTGTTTAAAATAATATTTTACATTTTGTTTTAAGTATTCTTAGTAGTATCATTTCTTTCGGTCTTTTGCAGAACTCCTTAAATGGTCAAACTTTCCTGGATGACCAGAAGTTCTATGAAAATGGAAAAGTATGAAAAATGGAGAGTATATAATTGATTAAAGTTTAATCTAAGTATTTAAAAAAATGTTTTAACTTTCTATCAAAAACTCAGCAAATACTGATTTAACAATCCATTAGAAAAGAAATTTTCTTAAAATAATATTATACAGTTTCTTTTAAGTATTCTTAATCACAGTTGGCAACTCACTCTCTTTGACCTTGCACCATTAGACTACCATTTCTTTCAGTCTTTATAGAACTCCTTAGATGGATGATGACACTGGGAAATCGAACTTGGTTCAGTTTTTTGCAGAAAAAGACCAGAAGCTCTATGAAAGTTCTATGGAAAGATAGCGAAAGCTCATACAACAAAATGGAAAATCTATAATTGATTAAAGTTTATTCTAAGTATTTAATAAAAATTTGTTTATTTTCTATCAACAATCAATAACTGCAATTACTTACAATTACAATAGAAAAAAAATTTGCTTAAATTAATATTTTACTTTTTTTTTAAGTATTCTTAATCAGCTATTACTTTGACCTGGCACCATCTTCAAATGCTAAAACTTTCCAGGATGATGACCAGCAGTTCTGTGAAAATGGAATCCTGAAATTTGAGCAAATATGGCGAAATTTCATCGAACAAAATGGAAAATATATAATTGATTAAACTTCATTCCAAGTATTTGAAAAAATTTCTTTACTTTCTATCAAAAATTAATATCCGCAATTGGTTATGTAACAATCCAATAGAAAAGGAAATTTCTTTAAATAATATTTTACATATTTTTTTAAGTATTCCTAATCATCTCTTACTTTGACCTTGCTTATTTGGTTCAGTTTTTGCAAAAGTAGACCAGAAGTTCTATGAAACCGGAATCATGAAATTCCCGGAAAGATGGCAAAAGGTCATCGAACAAAATGGAAAATTGATTAAAGTTCATTCTAAGTATTTTCTATCAAAAAATCAATATCCGCAATTACTAATGTAACAACCCAATAGAAAATAAATTTGCTTCAAATAATATTTAACATTTTGTTTTAAGTATTCTTAATCTCAGTTGGCAACTCTCTCTTTGACTGTGATTTCTCTCTCTTGTCTCTTGGCAGCCACTTGCCAAGTTAATAAACAACTTCGGCTGCGGCACGTGAGTTGTCAATTTATCTATTTTACCCCAGCCCTAGGCAAATCTTCCGCCCCCCTCTGATATCATTTTACTCGTGCATTATATAGCGGTTTTTAGCTGAATTATGGCCTCTGCGTGCGGCAGCAGTTTTTTGACAAATGCGTAGAAGCTGTTTAATATTTAAATTTAATTATTTTTGCGTGTGCCGCCAAGAAAGTCGCGTTGGGCGTCTCCAGCGACGACTCCTTCCCACACGACTAAATGGCCCGCCATAAATTATGCTTATTAATAGATGAGCCTGGGATTTGGCCCCAAAAGAATTGGATCAAAGTTCGGAGGCAGCCACAAACAGCAGTTGACTGCAGCAAATATTTCGTGTAGCTAACAAATAAAATATTTGGGGGGAAACTAATTAATATTGAATGGGATTTAGAATAGAATGAAGGTTTTAGTACTCTTTGAATTTTGTTAAATATATTATTCGAATATATCAAAATTAGAGAATTTATAAGTTGTTTTATACGAAACTTAGAGAAAATGATAAAGAAGTTTCCTGAAATTGTGAATATATATGTATGCTATGTGATGCTTCAGTAATTGGGATTATTATATTGCATATAACTTTTAGTAGATTATGGTAATTTTTAATAGATTTTCAAAGAATCATATTGGGTTTTCATTTCAAGATTAACAAATATTTATCTGCAGACTTGCCTTATAGGATACTTGGCAAAATATAATCAGCAGAAATGCTTGAAATTAGAGATAGACCGCGGGATCGGGATTTGCGGAGCCCGAAATTTCGGAATTTCGACAATTTTCGGAAAGGTTGGGAAAGAATTAAATAAAAACCTCGGACTTGATGCTTGATATGCTTATGAGTAGCGGTGGGCGTCGGAATCGAGAACCCTGGAATGCAGCCGTCTCAGAGCATATTTCGTAGATTTATTTATTTATTTACTTAATTGTTACAGAGAATTAATTCTAAATAAAAATGTATTGTAAAGCCAGAGCAGCAAAGGTCTTCAGGCAGATATTTCGTAGAATCTCTTACCATGATGTCGGAACCAAACACTTATTCCCGATCTTAATGCCCATGTCTACTTGAAATCAAGGAAATATAAAATATATTTGTCAGTAATGGATTAATTTTAGACTTAGACAACTGTGTCTATATTTTAGCCCAAGCTTGCTTAACAAACAAAATATTTTTTTTATATAATTCTTTTTTTGCAGTAATTGTTTATGATATTAAGCTAATTTTTTGGTTATAGAATTGATGGTATTATAGCGAACTGAACTTAATAGTATTCAAAACCCTATATCTCATATGACTTGTAAGCCCCCACAGATTCCACTGGTCTAGCAAGTTTACAACCAAAGAAAATATGCCAAGCTTTAAATTTTTGTATATTTCATATTTAAATGTATTGAAATGCTTAAGGGCTGCTTAGATTTGTCAAAGTTTCATTCAGCAAGCAATCGATTTTACATCTTAAAGCACTTCAACGCGCTGATCATGTTGCAAGTTGCCACAGATTGTTCCACGCTTGGCAGGCTTAAAGGTGTTTTTGGCAATTATTAGCTCTGAAATGAGCTAAGCAACATCAGCGTTGCAATTGACAAGTGACTAAGTGCTGACAGCCAACTACTTACTTATGCAACTGCCAGACTGTGTGCGTCTGTGTGTGTGTGTGTGTGTGTGCGTGTGCGACAATGTACAAGTGCAAAATATGTCGTCACAGTTGTCACTATTGACACCCACACCCACAGACAGACAGACAGACAGAGACACAGACAGAGAGATACACTTGCCGCTGAGAGTTGGTGTTGCCTTTGCGTCGCTCTCAACCCTTTTGATGTCACTTGAATTTTAATGAAAAATTCACACATGCCACAAGCGCACAACGTGCAAGACATACCCCAAAACCCAGGCCACACACCCACACACCCACACACCACCCACACCGCCCATCGCTGTGGGCGTGACACGGCTACGTGCCAGCGTCTGTGCTCGTTGCGGTATTTGGGTGCGGTCGTGGTCAGTCAAGCTGGACATAACGTGGCACTCGTTCGCTGCCTGAGCATAACTAAGCCCCATGCTGATGCCCTGGCTGTTGACAGGCTCAGCAGAGCCTAGACACACATAGACAGCAAGGAGAGCGAGTGCGAGCGAGAGAGAGGATGTCCAGAACCGCACCGAAGACAGCAGATAACCGAGCTGACTGGCCATGACGTAGATGTTGGCTTGGACCACAAATCGGAAGTCCGACCCAATGCTGCTGAAGCCTGCCTATGTTTGATGAGATAATGAGCAGCTTGTTCATTGAGCATTTATGACATATTATTTCAAATACGTTAGCTTAGCATAATGCCCATTGCAAACTAAACTGCGCTGGCTTTTGACCATTATGTGGAACTTAAGAGCACTTAAGGCTTTTAAGGCAATTTAATTAGCTTAGTTGTTGGAAGGATAACACAGGCCAACACGATTTAGGAAGCGACAATTCGACTGTGCTGAATATGAATCTGAAAAGAAAGTAGCCCTTAAAAGTCAGCTTTAACTTATTTTAATAAATTTTATTTTTTAAAGACCTTTGCAGTAACTGAAGAGTCAACTTGTCTGCTTAAGAACATTTTCTAAATTTTTCAAAAATCTTTTTTAGTTACTGAGATATTATCTACTGCATTTACGGATCTCCCCTCTCTTTTACACTTGCGCCTCTCTTATGAAAAGTCTTATTCAACAGACGCTATCTCTGTGATAAAAAAAAGATATTTCAAATCTGTAAAAAAGCTTTTCAAGAGAGACAACAGTACTTTTAAAAACTGCAATGTTTTTATTAGAAAAAATTTGTGTTCTTGTTACAGGACCAAAAGAAAAAGAGGTAACAGAAAAACTAAGTTTTATGTTGAAATAGTTGAAAATATATACTTTATATTCACTTCACTACAAAATATACTTCTTTTTTTAAAGATCTTTACAGAATTTGAAGGATCAACTTGTCTGCTTAAGAACCTCTTTAAAATTTTCAAAAATCTTTTTTAGTTACTGAGATATCATCAACTGCATTTACTGATCTCCCCTCCCTTTCACACTTATGCCTCTCAGATGGAAAGTCTTATTCAACAGACGCTATCTCGGTGACAAAAAAAGATTTTTTAAATCTGTAAAAGAAGTTTGGCAGAGAATTGAAAGTACTTTAAGAAAAAGAAAAGTTCTTATTAGAAAAAAAATTATGATTTTGGGAAAAGACCAATACAAATTAGCTACCAGAAAAACTAAGTTTTACATTGAAATATTTGAAAATTCTGAAATGATATATGTAGCTCTGCTAGTTTAAAATTTTTACTCAGCATTTTGAAACTCAAGGCAAAGGCTGGAATTCTGGTGCTTGCTAACTAAATTTCATCAAATTTTGTTGGCCTGTGTAATTACTAAATACTAATGAAACAGTTATCTAACCACTAAGTGAGCAATGGGAGTCGAATCTCAGTGTTAATAACTATATTACATACTTAGTATAGCATTATATATGTATATATATACAAGATCAGGTATTTTTTGAGTCCGTGACCCAATTCGCCTTAATCCACTTAAACACGAATAACTCACTTAACGATTTTGCGCTTTGGTCTTTTGACTTAAGCATCCAATTGTCAACACAATTTCTCATGGTCTCAACTTGAATTCTTTCGGCACTTGAATAGAGTTTTTCTTCGGCTGGGATTTCTATATATTTCTCTATTTCGCTGTTTGCTCTGCTTTACACTAAATCACATAAATGCACTCTAATATGATTAAGCACGTTTTTAGCTGCAAAATAAATCAAGTGGTGCAACGAGCGCGCTTATGAAACTAGCTACACACACACATACACAGACACACACTCGCTCACTCTTAGCGTGGCCAAAGCAAACAAAAGCCGTTACACACATGCATCAAACACACACACACACACACACACTCATACACATACATAATAAAACGTCTGTATAAATCGCTGTGCGACAACTGGAAAAAGGTAAAACAAGAAAATTAAATCTTAAATCTTGACAGGGCAGCTACGAAACTAATATACTCTGTAAGTAAAAATAAAAAAATTTTAAAGAAATTTAAATTTAAGTTTTAATTGAAATTTTCTAAATTTTAAGTTTGATTTATGCTTATGTAGTTTTTATAATACTATAACTTTTGTATACCCTACAAAAATAAAATATATGAAAAGCTTAAAATTCTTTTTTAAATCAATTTTATGAGTAAGAAAAGTAAATAATTTTTAAATATTTCTCATATTTACTTTATAAAAGTATTATCTAGCTGCCAGCTGATATGTCACTCGTTTTTGTTAGTTTTACAGAGTATTTAAGAACAGCTCGCTTTTAGTCAAATATAAAATTCGAAGCACAATTTTTGATAGATCTTTAAAGAACGAAACTGCAATTGAGCTTCTAAAGCCCGCCCCAAGTTTTGGCCGTAATGTCTATAAGACAATGTGAGATTTTTCAAATTTCTAGCAGCCAAAAGAGTAAAAGAGTGAGATAGAGATAGAGAAAGAGATAGAGACAGAGATTCAGCTTCAGCCAAGTCCGGAGAAGTCGTGCAACCAAACTCTTACTGCAATTTTAATGACATTTATATAGGTATGTGTGTGTGTGTGTGTGTGTGAGTGTGTTTGGCTACAAAAAGCGTACGTGTCAAGGTGTTAGTGTTAGTTTATGAGCTCAACGTGAAGCTAACATATTTCAAGTCTCTCTGGCAAGAACAACAGCCAGCCAGGTAGCCAGGTAGCAAAATGAACAGCAGGAGGAGCTGTGTTAGAACAAGGCAAGGTGTGCCCTATGCTGGTGCTGGGCAAAAGTGTGACACACATACACATTATCTCATTTTCACAGGTTTTTGGACGCAAGAAAACGCTAAAGTTAAAAGCCAGCTGGCAGCGGGCGTTGCTGCTGCAGGTGGGCGTAAACCCGACCGACTGCCATACATAATGTCAGCTAGAAGGCGCAAGGATGCTCGCCAACCACATTCGCATATGAGCTATATAGTCTCCGAGGCGAAATGGGGCAAACAGGACACCTACAAATGACTTAACCCCATGAGCTGTGCGGTTATGCTTAAAGCTGCAGCTGTTTAAATATATCTCTAACTGTATCTATATATACATATGTATAAGTATGTATATGTGTATATAAAGATAATTAAATTTAATGACTATCAACTGTTCGGAGCTTTGGTCACCTGCGAGCGAGATATCAAATCACGATCTCACCGCACATAAATGGTCAGCCGCACAACTAGTGTAAACACTACCAATGTGTGCGTGTGTGTGCATGTGTGTGTGTGTGTGAGGGGGGTGGAGCTGACATAAACATCAAATATAAGTGGACACGCAGGCGACAGCAAACACAGGCATGTAAATTTGTAATACGAACAAAAGCAACAGACACCAACATGAATAAACAGACGAATCCTGTCATTGCAACAACAACAACAACAACAACTGGAAACAACTTTTGAGGGCAGTGGGTGGGCAGGTCTTAGGGGGCGGCAAAGCATAACGAGCCGTAACCGTAACATTACCCGATTCCCAGTGCCGCCATTTCACTCCCTGCGGAACACATTTGCTGCAACGGAAACATTCAACATAAATGTAAGATATGCCAGGAATGCTAATCACGACACACACACACATATTGACACACACACACACACACACACAGTCAGGCACTAAAACATTTGTAAATGTTGCAAAGTATCATCTTAAAGAGATTTGCAGCTTAGCGGCCGCGCGATGCGTTACGCATACGTAAACAATATCTCGACAGCAGCATTCAGACACACACACTCACACTCACACACACACACGCACGCACACTTTCACATACTCACATTCGCATCCTGTATGCGAAATGGGGGTCACAATGATGATGGCAACCAACGCCGCATCAGACATCACAGTCAAAGCCATTGATTTTCCACCTACTCCCCCCTTTGGTACTGCCCTTCTCCGCACTTCATTCAGACTTCGTTGCATTCATGCGCTCTGGGCGGGTCAGCAAAGTGCTCGGGGAGTGGCTACAGCCTTAATGTCCCATAAATCATCGTAGGGCATTGCAAAAAGAAAATATATATATATAAATAAAAATAAAATGCAAGAGTAAAAGCAGAAACAGTTCTGAAAGCAGCTCGCATTAACTTCTTACATCAAAGACAATTATTCAACATAAGTTAAATCGAACTGAGGCATATAAGCAAGGGCCATATAGGCAGTTTCTTAAGATAGGGAAGTCAATATATAAGATATATATATAAATATATATATATATTGAAATATCAACAGATCTATTAAGCTACAGTGAAATATCAACAATTCTTTATATATATAGTAAAATATATATAAAGCTACAGTGAAATATCAACAATTCTTTATATATATAGTAAAATATATATATATAAAGAATTGTTGATATTTCACTGTAGCTTAATACTTCTGTTGATATTTCAATATAGGTTAAGAGATCTCTTGATATTTCACTGTAAGTATTATCACATTTGCTATACAGGGAATATGGAAAGTAAAAGTGGAAAGGCTACGAAGTATTAACATTTCAAGAATTCTGTTAAGAATACTAATGTTTTGGAATGTTACATATAAATTTATCTAAGATCCTTATTAAAAGATTTGTTGACTTTTCACTGTAGTAGGTATTATCAGTATCTTAAGCTAGGGAATATGAAATGTGAAAGTGGGAAGTCTACTACGACTATATTTAGTTGTAAGTCTATTTATTATAATTGTATGTATATATATAGTTATTAAGTTTTATTATACAATGTATATAGATATATATTAAGATACCTGTTGATGTTTCACTGTAGTAAATATCATTTGTTTTAGTAGAGGGAATATGGAAACTAAACGTGGTCAATAAGGTGCATACATTTACATATATACATCTATATATATTTAAGATTCTTATCAAAGGTTGTGTTGAACTTTTTGTATTTATTATCAGTATCTTAAGAAAGTGGAAAGTCTTTAAAGTAATTATATACAACATATATTTTGATCTTTATACGGAGATTTGAAGACTTTCACGATAACTGAGTTTTATTTTTCCTCGATTATACTCGATCCTAGCTTATGGTGGGAAAGGAGGGAAGTCTATAATATTGATCAGTATAAGGAGATTTGAGGACTTTCACTATAATTTTACCTATACTCGATCCTAGCTTTTTCCATGTGAATAAATATATTATAATATATGATTTTATGTTAAAGTATGTAATGATATGTAATGTGATGTTATTTTATGTTGTGTTATATTATAAAATGTTAAGTTTCCTTAAAATATGTTATGAACATTTCTAGCAATGTAAGGACATATTATGTTAAGCCTTCTAATGGTTTGGAATGTTATATCAGCTTATAAATTATTATGTTTCTTTATAATATCATATATAATATCATATGTAAAGTATCATAGAGTAATACTACATAAGCTGATATAAAATTCTGCAAAATTGCAAGCCTTAACATAATATAACTTAACATGACTACAACAGATCATAACAGTAAATACCATTACATATGTTAACAAAACGTAACATATCAAAACATAACATAACATGAAATAACATTACTAAACATAACATTACAAAACATAACATTACAAGACTTAACATTATGAATAGATATATATATATATATCCGATACAAGTCTAGTCTAATTTTTAGACAGATCTACAGATAATACTTAAGATTAGTTTCCATTTTCAGGGTATCTATGAGCTTAGCTCCCCACTCTGCTGCTACTATACTTATACCATAAAATTTCTTTAATTTTTGGACATACCCTTTAAGGAATGTTGCTTTCAATGAATGCTTGTCAGCCACGCCCCCTAAGCATCCGGGCATCGGTTTTATGACTGCGGGGCATAAAAATCCTTGCAGCAAAGTAAAATAAACAAAGCGCACGCATTACGTGCCGACCCATTTTTGTCATTATGCGTGAACTAATAAAGCCATGAACCAGTCGACTGTTGCCTGGTGGCTAAAACGTGCTAAGCCAAAAGGAGCGATGCGACTAGACGGGGCTCCTGGGCGCATGAGTCTCAGACAATCACTAACGCATAGGCAAACAAACCAGCAAATAACGAGTAAACACACACACACAGCTGTTTAAAGTGCGTATGTGTGTGTGTGAGTGTGCTTAGCTGGTACCTATTAGCAAAGGTCTTAAAGCAGCCAAAAGACTGATTATGAGCTTGGCATTCAGGGCGGAAGATGATGATTGAAATCAACGAAAGGCTTTCGGGACAAGAAGTCGGACCCTTTCTGTAGGCAAAAGGCTTTTCGAGGCGACAGACTTAAGGCGAGGCGGATAGTTTTTCATTTAGCAGAGAAGAGGACGTTTATTGTCACTTGCTGTGGATTATAACGGATTTCCTATGCTACAATCGTTCGCAATAAAAGCATTAAAGCGCTTTATCATTATTCACTTTGCGCCCCACGGTGTGCACCACGCGTCGTATGAGTTACGTACCCTCGGTCCAATTGTAGCCAGCTTATCCCCGAGTCTAGCTGGGGCGTCGTCCGAAGTCCAGTCGCCAGCTGGCATACAGAATGGCTTCCTCTTGGCCGGAATAATGTTTTTGCTTGGGCATTGCGTAAAGATTATGGGAATTATAAGGCAGGCGAAAGAAAAACGCTATAAATGTCAACGTCAATGGCCATAAAAATGAATTAAATGTAACTCGCTCTCTCTCTCTCGCTCTCTCTCTCTCTCGCTCTCTCTCTTTATCTGCGTGAGCATAAATTAGCAGGCATAAGCAAATTGTATTTGGAACTGTCGCTTTGTTTTACATGTGCAACTGGCTATGAAAATCGTTGATTGTCGCTGCCAGAAAGTTGCGAACCAAAACCGAAACAGAAACTGAAAGTCACATCGGACTCGAACTGCAGCAGCCGTAGCAGTTGCAGCAGTTGCACAGTTGCACAGTTGCACAAGTTGCAGCAACTTTGCCAAAGTGATATTAACTTTTAATGGACAAACTATACGAAAACTGTTTCTTGTTTTACTCTAACCCAGTCTCTCGTGTCGCCCCTCGCTGCATGCTGCATGCTGCTGTTGTTTTTGTTTTTGTTATTTCTGTGACCCGGCTTGCCTCTGCACTAAGTGCTGCCAAAAGTGCAGCAGAATGTGTCGTGGCCGATAAAATAAACATTATCACAACTGGCAATGGTAAAAATCATGTGCAAAATGCACAAGGCGAAACATTGCTCGGCTTGCGAGGGTAGCCCAAAGAGTTGCAGCTGTCGCATAAAAATAAAAAAGTAATATTTAGAGCATCAATATGAAGGAATCTCAATTTATACTATATGTTTAAAAATATGTTTAAAAAAATATCTAAAAATTAGATTTTTTAATACATTTATGTATTAAATATATATATCAAATAGTATATAAAAATATATAAAATAAATAAAATTATTTATATATGATTTTTTGATAATATTGAACAGAAATATAGATATATATCTAAATATATACACATATATATTATATAAATGAAATTAAAATATATTAAAATAAATCAATAATGTATTTATTACGCCATATATATATTTTTTCTCTATATTTATTTATATAATATATTAAATTTAAAAGATATTAAGATATATATTACTTATAATCTAGATATATTATTTATTATCAGGAATTAATATATATATATATGTATTTAAATATTTTTTACTAATTCTATAACATAACATATAAAAATATATAAAATTAATATTACTATGTACATATGATTTTTTGGTAATATTGAAAACAAATATAAATATATTTATCTATATACATTCATATTATAAATTGAAATTAAAATTGATATATATTAAAAAATATATAACACTTATATAACTATTTTCTCTACATAAATTTATTTAGTTTATTGAATTAAAATATAGCAAAATATATACAATTAATATAAGTTTATATATATTTTAATTTTTGGCCATATTGATCAGGAATATATATGTATTTATCTGAATATATTTCAATAAATAATATATTAAAATATGTAAAATATATATTTTACTACTTACAATATATGCATATTATTTTTTGCCAAGCTGATCAGGAATGTTTATATAAAATCTCTAATCTTAGACAAATTAAAAATGTCAATAATTCTATAACAAATCATATTTAAATATATATTTAATATATATTTAATATATATATATTTAAATTATCTAAATATGTTATTAATTATTATTATATTGTTATTATTGTATAAATGCGATTAGAAATTCTCTGTCGACTCTCGGCTGGCTCATGCATATAAAATGTGTGTCCTTGTTATTGTTTTGACTCCTTGTGCAGGAACTTTGTTTTTAATTTCTGCATGCTCTTGTTGTTTGTAGAATTTTGCGTTTATTTTACATTTATTATCATTTGCACAGCATTGAAATTTATTTATGTTGCTCTTCGGGCTCGCCGAGCACGTGACGTATGCGCAATGTGGCCGAAAACTTTAACTCTTTAAGACACTTGAAACATTTAACGCACTACGCAACACGACGACGACGAAGAAGAAGAAGAAACTGTGGGAAAACTCAACTCAAGTCAACTAAACTGAACTCAACTCATTTCCATTTCCATTTCCATTCATTTGCGTCGCTTTGTTAGCGGCTTTTGTTTGGCCCGCCGCGCGCTGATTAGTTTTTGTACAGTTTGTTGATTTGGCCAAGTGCGAGGACAACTGAACACAAAGGACAGTACTTGTCGCACTTGTCGCTCCTGCCGCTTATCGCGCATACATTTTAAGTTTCGACTATTGCCTTTTGTTTGTCCCTGTCCGTGTTGTATGTGTCCAGGCCAAGTTTATGAAGTTGCCTTCAAAACTTTTTTTCCCCAAGTCTCTGCCCATTGTCTTCGACTGCACGAATTACAACTAGATACAGAGTGCAAGTGAGTGCCCGTTCGTAACTCAGCGACAGGCGGGCTGCTGCTATTTAGCTGGAGTGCGGCACGTTTTAATGAATGCGCCACAATTTAACGCAATGTTAACAAAGTCAATGCCATTTTTCCGCAGCGAGTGCTCGTTTCACCTCTTTATGTTTTAATAAAAATAAATAAAGCAAACGGCGCAAAAGCCGCAATTGAAACTATTTGCACACCACTCACGTAGCACGCGCGCTTAAGACTCAGCTAACCGGAAGCTGGCAGCACCACATCCGGTCGGGGGCAGCCCAAAAAACCAACCCAACACACACAAACACACACACACACACACACACAGAGAGCAGTGCTACCCTAAAAGCTCATTAACATTTTAAACAGCAACGCAAAGCGATGCCTCGTCCTCTTCTTTGGCCCTGCCTCAGTGTCGCCAACAGGCTAAAAGGTGTTAAAACAGTTCTAAACGCACATAGCACCTGTGTGTGAGTGTAGGTGTGTTGACATGCAGCCGTTAAAGTGCTCGAGCGCACCTCAAGTGGCTTTGTTCAGTTGGCCCTTTGCAAAGTGTTTGAGCTAGTTGCTGACGTCGTCCTAGCCGACATCATTGTACGACTCCTTCATTGTTGTTGTTGTTGTTGTTGTTGTCGCTGGCAGCCCTGGCATATTGGAACACTGTCGCGCGCGTACACGCGCAGGACCAATGGCAAGAGGTCCTGGCCCGGAAGGGCACACGCCACGAGACGCCAGGACATGGCGCTGAAAACGAAATGCTAAATTATGGCATTTAACTGGTTAAAATCGCTTTGACTTTGGTAATTATCATGAGCATTATTCCTTGTTTATTCACTCTAAAATTCACATTTTATTTGCCTCATGAATTCACAATTTTACAGCGAATGGCAATTGAGTTCTCGCCATGCAGGATAAGACCTGACAATTAAGCGAATCCAAAGAGATATATTAAAGAAACCATATATATGTATATTAGGGCGGTCAGCAAAGTTTCCTACACTTGAAAAAACTTATAAAATAATTTTTAAAAAATTTAATGGAAATCAATTATTAGAAAAATTTTGTTTTAAGAAATTGCGCTTTATTCAGACACAGCTACATTTGTTAAAGGTTTTTTAGAAATTATAATAAAGTACATAGATATATTTACAGATGTGTTCACAAAAATAGCAGCGCAGTATATTCTATTAGAGATGACAATATTTTTTGCATATTCCTTCTTATAGATTCAATTCTTGGACTTTGCTTTTGTAAAATGGAATATGGATATAAGAAAAATGAAAAAGTCCTGTTAGTTTTGCTTCGTTTTGACCCGTTTTTCATACTTTTGTGCTTATGCACACGAATTTAGCTGTTCACTAAAATAACTGTTTTTGGTTTAATTCTGCCAAAAGTGAAGAAAAAGTTAACCAATTTGCCAATAGTAAGTTTAATTGAGTTTATTATTATTCTTTACTTTTATTTGTATTAAAATACACTAAAATAATTGAAAAATTTTCATGTTAGTGGGTAGAGACACGCATTCCTCTAGTGAGAAGATGTATATGTTTATACAAAAATAATTTTAGTAAAATAATTATTTAATTTAAAAAAATTAATAAATATATAATATATATATATATAATACAATATATAAATTTATTTTTAGAAAAAAATACTCTTTATATATACATTTACGAGTATATATATATTTATACAAAAATAATTTCTGTATAATAATTTGTGAACTTTTCATGCTCAGAGCTTAATAAAATGTTGTATACATTAATAAATGCAAATAATATACATTTTAAAATATCAAAACAGTTTTTCATGAAATATTTTGCAGAAATACTTATAGATTAGGTTGATTTTTTTTAAATGTTTATTTAATAGAGGTTTTTGTATTAAAAAGTTTTTCAATATACATGTGATGAACCGAGTTCAAGGCAATATATAAAATAAAACTTTAAGCATGTATACAAAGGAGTGATCAGAAAAGTTTGCCACAGTTAAAATATCTTATAAACCAGTTTTTGAAAAATGAAATATATATAAATTCTAAGAAAATTGAGAAAATTAAGAAATTATAAATTTTATTAGGTCGGAAATTTTTCAGGCACTCATACACTCATACATTAATTTTTCAAGCTTTTTTTATAGATCAGATAATAATCAAAATTATAATCAAAATAATATACAATATTTAATTTAAAAAAAAAATACTTAAACTATTTTTTAATTAAATATATAAGTAAAAGGTAGAGAAAGTCTGTTGACTTTTATAATTTTTATGAAATAATGATTGTTTTAAAATAACTTTTTTTTTCCGAGATTTGTTGCGAGCTTAAAAACTTATTAAAAAGTTATTCAATATATGTTCAAAAGAAAAGTTGACTTTAGTCGAATTTTTAAGTTAAGTTTTAATATTCAAATATTTGTCAAAAAATCTGTGCTGACTGCAATAAAGTGTTGTGCTCTTAAATCTTATTACCTGTTTCATAGTCTCATTTACTCAGCCTTTAATTACACTATCTTCAACATATTCAATTTTGTTTTGCTGCCTTTAAGGAATATGTAATTAAAAATGTAACGCAAACAACGTGCATTATGAAGTTAAAATGCGCTCAAAGGATAATATGCTTAAGAACAGACACACACCAATGCACAGAACCGCACACACATACACACACACACACACACACGCATACTAACGCACATAATAAGCCATTTTGTGAGCAACTTTTATCAGCATCATTAAAATTCTGACACATGTAACACGAAATCAAAACTTTGACTAAAAGTGCACAAGGTGTCGGAGCTGCTCCTGCTGCCTTTAGCCTCCAACACTTCCTCCACTCCCCCACACGCTAGCAGTCCCGCTTCGTGCTTTGTTGGTGAGTGTCAGAGCCAGGTTGACGATGGCAAAACGTCGCCGTCGTCATCGTCGGCTGCCGCCTTTGGCGCGTCCTGACTCCTTATACTAATTTCCATATAAGTAGCGTTAACATATCATTTGCATAAATTTTGTTGACATCTTTTCAAAATCGCACGAAAATGTTTTAAGGTGTTTCCGCAGACACACACACACACGCACACCCACACACACTCACACACACACATTCATAAGAAAGTTCAAACTGTAGCTGGGTTAAGGTTGTGAATGTTCTGAGTACCTTGCATGCTTTAATATCGAGCTCACCTCTCCCTCTCCCTCTCACACTCTCTCTCTCTCGCTCTATCTCTCTTTCTTCTTCTCTTTTACTAAAACCTGCCTCAAAGCATTGACAAATGGTGCGCGTGAGTGTGTTAGTTTGTTGTAGAAAAGGGAAGTTGAAATTCAACACAAATGAAATTAAGCAAAATAAAATTGTTTGTAATTTCTTCAGTTAAGCGTCTCATCGAATTTTGAAGAAACTTTCAATAAGTTTGATAAATGGCTATATGGTAAAGCTTCTTCTCTTCTCTTCTCTTCTCTTCTCTTCTCTTCTCTTCTCTTCTCTTCTCTTCTCTTCTCTTCTCTTCT